>OU893332.1:16584905-18071793 GCA_918026875.4 Diatraea saccharalis | reverse complement strand
TCAGTCAATTCCTACACCGCTTTTTTGAAGTCCGATCAGCTTGAAAAAAGGATAAAATTGGTTTAAAAAATATATAACGTCGGAGAAGCCGGTAACTGTGCATAAAAATTAATATCTGCCGAACAAAGAACTTCCTTCATTTTGATTTGGAATCGGTATAAAGTACTATGATGATGCTGTCCTAATTATAACAGCTCTGCCCGGGTAAAATTCAACATGCGCAGAAATGCAGCCGATGCGCGCGCTACATCCACCCTGTTGCACTTTTGGCCCGGGCCGGCAATTGATAATGTGCGTTCATTGGAGTCAGTCCAAAGTGCAGTAGTCTCATTTGATTGAATTTGAAGATTTCGTTTCGACTTTTATTTAAAAAAAGTGCAGTAATCAAATTACATTAAATTTTTCACCTTAAAAGATTTCTTTTTGGATTTTTATTTAAAAACAGTGCAATAATAACTTTTAACTGAATTTGATTAGTTCATATTCGGGTTTTATTTTTCAAAAGTTTTAGAAGATGGTAAAAAGAAATTTACTTATTACTGGGTGAGTAATACATTCTTAAGTCATAAAGTAAAAATAAATAAACAGTATTTTTAGTCACCTTAAATTACCGAGGACCTTTATGAGTGTTTCTTCTTGCGCAATAAAACTATAAATTTATAGCTTCTATCCCGTGACTTTGTCTGCGTAAATCATAGGCGATTTAATCAGTCAATTCCTACACCGCTTTTTTGAAGTCCGATCAGCTTGAAAAAAGGATAAAATTGGTTTAAAAAATATATAACGTCGGAGAAGCCGGTAACTGTGCATAAAAATAAATATCTGCCGAACAAAGAACTTCCTTCATTTTGATTTGGAATCGGTATAAAGTACTACGATGATGCTGTCCTAATTATAACAGCTCTGCCCGGGTAAAATTCAACATGCGCAGAAATGCAGCCGATGCGCGCGCTACATCCACCCTGTTGCACTTTTGGCTCGGGCCGGCAATTTATAATGTGCGTTCATTGGAGTCAGTCCAAAGTGCAGTAGTCTCATTTGATTGAATTTGAAGATTTCGTTTCGACTTTTATTTAAAAAAAGTGCAGTAATCAAATTACATTAAATTTTTCACCTTAAAAGATTTCTTTTTGGATTTTTATTTAAAAACAGTGCAATAATAACTTTTAACTGAATTTGATTAGTTCATATTCGGGTTTTATTTTTCAAAAGTTTTAGAAGATGGTAAAAAGAAATTTACTTATTACTGGGTGAGTAATACATTCTTAAGTCATAAAGTAAATATAAATAAACAGTATTTTTAGTCACCTTAAATTACCGAGGACCTTTATGAGTGTTTCTTCTTGCGCAATAAAACTATAAATTTATAGCTTCTATCCCGTGACTTTGTCTGCGTAAATCATAGGCGATTTAATCAGTCAATTCCTACACCGCTTTTTTGAAGTCCGATCAGCTTGAAAAAAGGATAAAATTGGTTTAAAAAATATATAACGTCGGAGAAGCCGGTAACTGTGCATAAAAATAAATATCTGCCGAACAAAGAACTTCCTTCATTTTGATTTGGAATCGGTATAAAGTACTACGATGATGCTGTCCTAATTATAACAGCTCTGCCCGGGTAAAATTCAACATGCGCAGAAATGCAGCCGATGCGCGCGCTACATCCACCCTGTTGCACTTTTGGCTCGGGTCGGCAATTTATAATGTGCGTTCATTGGAGTCAGTCCAAAGTGCAGTAGTCTCATTTGATTGAATTTGAAGATTTCGTTTCGACTTTTATTTAAAAAAAGTGCAGTAATCAAATTACATTCAATTTTTCACCATAAAAGATTTCTTTTTGGATTTTTATTTAAAAACAGTGCAGTAGTAACTTTTAATTCAATTTGATTAGTTCATATTCGGGTTTTATTTTAAAAAGTTTTAAAAGATGATAAAAAGAAATTTACTTATTACTGGGTGAGTAATACATTCTTATGTCATAAAGTAAAAATAAATAAACAGTATTTTTAGTCACCTTAAATTACCGAGGACCTATATGAGTGTTTCTTCTTGCGCAATAAAACTATAAATTTATAGCTTCTATCCCGTGACTTTGTCTGCGTAAATCATAGGCGATTTCATCAGTCAATTCCTACACCGCTTTTTTGAAGTCCGATCAGCTTGAAAAAAGGATAAAATTGGTTTAAAAAATATATAACGTCGGAGAAGCCGGTAACTGTGCATAAAAATAAACATCTGCCGAACAAAGAACTTCCTTCTTTTTGATATGGAATCGGTATAAAGTACTACGATGATGCTGTCCTAATTATAACAGCTCTGCCCGGGTAAAATTCAACATGCGCAGAAATGCAGCCGATGCGCGCGCTACATCCACCCTGTTGCACTTTTGGCCCGGGCCGGCAATTGATAATGTGCGTTCATTGGAGTCAGTCCAAAGTGCAGTAGTCTCATTTGATTGAATTTGAAGATTTCGTTTCGACTTTTATTTAAAAAAAGTGCAGTAATCAAATTACATTCAATTTTTCACCATAAAAGATTTCTTTTTGGATTTTTATTTAAAAACAGTGCAGTAGTAACTTTTAATTCAATTTGATTAGTTCATATTCATGTTTTATTTTTAGAAGATGATAAAAAGAAATTTACTTATTACTGGGTGAGTAATACATTCTTATGTTATAAAGTAACAATAAATAAACAGTATTTTTAGTCACCTTAAATTACCGAGGACCTTTATGAGTGTTTCTTCTTGCGCAATAAAACTATAAATTTATAGCTTCTGTCCCGTGACTTTGTCTGCGTAAATCAAAGGCGATTTAATCAGTCAATTTCTACAACGCTTTATAGAAGTCTGATAAGCTAGAAAAAGATTAAAATTTATTAAAAAAATATAGCCGCGGAGAAACCGGGAACCGTGCATAAAAATAAATATCCGCAACTTAGAATCTTTCTTTTTGATTTCGAATCGGTTAAAAGTTCTACGATGATGCTGTCCTAATTATGACAGCTCTGCCCGGGTAAAATTCAACATGCGCAGAAATGCAACCGATGCGCGCGCTGCATCCACCCTGTTGCGCTTTTGACCCGGGCCGGCAATCGATAATGTGCGTTCATTGGAGTCACAGTCCAAAGTGCAGTAGTGTCATTTAATTGAATTGGAAGATTTCGTTTCGACTATTATTTTAAAAAAGTGCAGTAATCAAATTCGATTCAATGTTTCACCATAAAAGATTTCTTATTGGATTTTTAATTAAAAACAGTGCAGTAATAACTTTTAATTCAATTTGATTAGTTCATATTCGGGTTTTATTTTAAAAAGTTTTAAAAGATGATAAAAAGAAATTTACTTATTACTGGGTGAGTAATACATTCTTATGTCATAAAGTAAAAATAAATAAACAGTATTTTTAGTCATCTTAAATTACCGAGGACCTATATGAGTGTTTCTTCTTGCGCAATAAAACTGTAAATTTATAGCTTCTATCCCGTGACTTTGTCTGCGTAAATCATAGGCGATTTAATCAGTCAATTCCTACACCGCTTTTTTGAAGTCCGATCAGCTTGAAAAAAGGATAAAATTGGTTTAAAAAATATATAACGTCGGAGAAGCCGGTAACTGTGCATAAAAATTAATATCTGCCGAACAAAGAACTTCCTTCATTTTGATTTGGAATCGGTATAAAGTACTATGATGATGCTGTCCTAATTATAACAGCTCTGCCCGGGTAAAATTCAACATGCGCAGAAATGCAGCCGATGCGCGCGCTACATCCACCCTGTTGCACTTTTGGCCCGGGCCGGCAATTGATAATGTGCGTTCATTGGAGTCAGTCCAAAGTGCAGTAGTCTCATTTGATTGAATTTGAAGATTTCGTTTCGACTTTTATTTAAAAAAAGTGCAGTAATCAAATTACATTAAATTTTTCACCTTAAAAGATTTCTTTTTGGATTTTTATTTAAAAACAGTGCAGTAGTAACTTTTAATTCAATTTGATTAGTTCATATTCATGTTTTATTTTTAGAAGATGATAAAAAGAAATTTACTTATTACTGGGTGAGTAATACATTCTTATGTTATAAAGTAAAAAAAAAAAATAGTATTTTTAGTCACCTTAAATTACTGAGGACTTTTATGAGTGTTTCTTCTTGCGCAATAAAACTATAAATTTATAGCTTCTGTCTCGTGACTTTGTCTGCGTAAATCAAAGGCGATTTAATCAGTCAATTCCTACACCGCTTTTTTGAAGTCCGATCAGCTTGAAAAAAGGATAAAATTGGTTTAAAAAATATATAACGTCGGAGAAGCCGGTAACTGTGCATAAAAATAAATATCCGCCGAACAAAGAACTTCCTTCTTTTTGATTTGGAATCGGTTAAAAGTTCTACGATGATGCTGTCCTAATTATGACAGCTCTGCCCGGGTAAAATTTAGCATGCGCAAAAATGCAACCGATGCGCGCGCTGCATCCACCCTGTTGCGCTTTTGACCCGGGCCGGCAATCGATAATGTGCGTTCATTGGAGTCACAGTCCAAAGTGCAGTAGTGTCATTTAATTGAATTGGAAGATTTCGTTTCGACTATTATTTTAAAAAAGTGCAGTAATCAAATGAGATTCAATTTTTCACCATAAAAGATTTCTTTTTGGATTGTTATTTAAAAACAGTGCAGTAATGGCTTTTAATTCAATATGATTAGTTCAAATTCGTGTTTATTTTTAAAGGTGATCAAAAAGAAATTTACTTATTGCTGGGTGAGTAATACATTCTTATGTCACAAAGTAAAAAAAATAGACAGTATTTTTAGTCACCTTTGATCACTGAGGACCTTTATGAGTGTTTCTTCGTGCGCAATAAAACTATAAATTTATAGCTTCTATCCCGTGACTTTGTCTGCGTAAATCATAGGCGATTTAATCAGTAAATTCCTACAACGCTTTATTGAAGTTTGATCAGCTTGAAAAATATTAAAATTGATTAAAAAAAAAATATAACCTCGGAGAAGCGGTAACTGTGCATAAAAAATAAATATCCGCCGAACAAAGACCTTCCTTGTTTTTGATTTGGAATCGGTATAAAGTACTACGATAATGCTGTCCTAATTATAACAGCTCTGCCCGGGTAAAATTCAACATGCACAGAAATGCAGCCGATGCGCGCGCTACATCCACCCTGTTGCACTTTAGGCCCGGGCCGGCAATTGATAATGTGCGTTCATTGGAGTCAGTCCAAATTGCAGTAGTCTCATTTGAATGAATTGGAAGATTTTGTTTCGACTTTTATTTGAAAGAAGTGCAGTTATCAAATTACATTCAATATTTCACCATTAAAGATTTCTTTTTGGATTCTTATTTAAAAACAGTGCAGTTATAGCTTTTAATTCAATATGATTAGTTCATAATCGTGTTTATTTTTAAAAGGTGATAAAAAGAAATTTACTTATTACTGGGTGAGTAATACATTTTTATGTTATAAAGTAAAAATAAATAAACAGTATTTTTAGTCACCTTAAATTACCGAGGACCTTTATGAGTGTTTCTTCTTGCGCAATAAAACTATAAATTTATAGCTTCTATCCCGTGACTTTGTCTGCGTAAATCATAGGCGATTTAATCAATTAATTCCTACAATGCTTTTTTGAAGTCTGTTCAGCTTGAAAAAAGATTAAAATTGATTAAAAATATATCGTCGGTAAAGCCGGTAACTGTGCATAAAAATAAATATCTGCCGAACATAGAACTTCCTTCTTTTTGATTTCGAATCGGTTAAAAGTTCTTCGATGATGCTGTCCTAATTTTGACAGCTCTGCCCGGGTAAAATTTAACATGCGCAGAAATGCAACCGATGCGCGCGCTGCATCCACCCTGTTGCGCTTTTGACCCGGGCCGGCAATCGATAATGTGCGTTCATTGGATTCACAGTCCAAAGTGCAGTAGTCTCACTGAGTGAATTGGAAGATTTCGTTTCCACTTTTATTAAAAAAAAGTGCAGTAATCAAATTACATTAAATTTTCACCATAAAAGATTTCTTCTTGGATTTTTATTTAAAAACAGTGCAATAATAACTTTTAACTGAATTTTATTAGTTCATATTCGGGTTTTATTTTTCAAAAGTTTTAGAAGATGATAAAAAGAAGTTTACTTATAACTGGGTGAGTAATACACTCCTTTGTTATAAAGATTTAAAAAAATTAAACAGTTTTTTAGTCACTCTGAATGTCCGAGAACCTTTGTGAGTTTTTCTTCTTGCACAATAAAACTAGAAGTTAATAGCTTCTGTCCCGCGACTTTGTCTGCGTAAATCATAGGCGACTTAATAAATCGATTGCTACAACGCTTCATTGAAGTCTGATCAGCTTGAGAAAAGATTAAAATTTATTAAAAAAAATATAACCGCGGAGAAGCCGATAACTGTGCATAAAAAATAAATATCCGCCGATCATAGAACATCCTTCTTTATAATTTGGAATCGGTTAAAAATATTGCGATGATGCTGTCCTAATTTTATCAGCTCTACCCGGGTAAAATTCAACATGCGCAGAAATGCAGCCGATCCTCGCGCTTCATGCATCCTGTTGTCTTCTGGCCCGGGCCGGCAATCGATAATTTGCGTTCATTGGAGTCATGGTCAGAAGAACAGTTGTGACGTTTAACTGAATTTAAAGAGTTATTTTTCGACTTTTAATTTAAAAAATTGCAGTAATAACGTTTTTACTATAATAACAATTTAACTATAAGCTAATAGCCGCTGTCTCGCGACTTTGTCCGCGTAAATCATAAGCGATATATTCTAATGATCGCTACAACGCTATAGCTACAGTAAAGATATATTACAGTATTGTAACTGAATCTTGTTACTTTTTTTATTGGAGGCTTTTTATTTATAGACACGGTAAATATTTGTTACAGTATTGTAACCTGAGATCTTCATTGAAGTCGATTCAAGTTCTTTGTAAATAAAGTCCCATGAAGTTCAGTAGTCTATTAAAGATGAATGGAGTCCATTGAAATCGGATAGAGTGGAATGAAGTCAATCCTATTAATATTATAAAGGCGAAAGTTTGTAAGTATGGATGTATGGATGTTTGTTACTCTTTCACGAAAAAACTACTGGACGGATTTGGATAAAACTTTACAGCAATATAGGTTATACATCAGAATAACACATAGGGTACTTTTTACTGGGAAAACTTCTCACTCCCACGGGATACCGACTTCCACGCGGACGAAGTCGCGGGCGTCCACTAGTTGTTTATAAATGTCTACATCATGTTGAATTTTATATTCTTTTAATTTTTTAACTTATGAAGGATAAAGTATTTTTTGTTTATATTACGTTTAACACGTAAATACACGTAGCTACCCTAGCAATAAGGCCGCCTCTTGCATATATGTTCATTTCTTTTTGTTTTATGTATTTGTTTTTATTGCAATAAAGTATTAATGATCATGCTTATATCATTAATATGGAGTCCCAGACCAGATAGCTATTCCAATTAGAAAAAGTTAATATTATTTATATTAACTTTGAAGTTCTCACAGTTCTTTTCAGGGTCTGAATGCGTCTCTATGAATTTCATTGATATTTGCATTAACACACGTGTTACAAACTGTTATAGCAATGATTGCAGCTTTTACCAAAACATGCAATTCTTTGTGTAAAGTGAAGTCAGGAGATCTGTCGTATCTGTCGGACTTGGGCTCGCCATTGAAATGCACACACGTTTTTAGAGGTTAATTTCCATGCTGTTCTGAATGATCATTTTGGACGAGGATTATTATGACGAATACAGCAAATATCCTTAGATAGAATTCCCGGCTGACTTTTGAAGTCCTGCTTCATGATTAACAATCAACATCATCCCTCGGCATCCTAGAATTGGACATTATTTACGTCCACTCACTATAGCTTTTCAACTACGGCTACCACAGTAGGCTCCTAAAAGTATCTTAGTCACTTCATTCCATCTCGCGTATTTGGCCGTGGTCCTCTCGCGCTGGACAAGGACGACAGCTGAACTGAAGCTGAATGAATTTTATTTCGTTGAAGTTATTTATACCTAAAACCTTTCAAGATTTTGGATATCTTTCTGCTGCAATCGTAACACGCACACGTGTAAACACACGTTATATTTCCAAATTCATGACAAAAGAGCATGTAATGTTACATAACATGCCATTACATGTCTGTTTTATTGACAGAGCCCAATAATTTTTCCTGTTTTTATGCACACTTATTAAAAGTTGCGGGTTGTTTATAATATATTTGTCACATAATGCGTTATCATTTATATTTATTATTGTTTATTTATACTTGTACTATTTATACAATTGTGATTTTATCTATATATTATTTTCAATAGTGTCTTTCTATAAAAGAAGCTAATTGTTTCAATTGATTATTTGCAATAAACACGTATCACAATATTGCAAAGCATTTTGTCATTATAAATATTTTTTCCTGATCTTAGGGTATAAAAACATCATATAATAAAATAAATAAAACCTTTTTTTTGTGTTTTTATGCTCAGAATAACATAAAGAGATACGATAGTCTGAAAAATATGATACTGTAATATTATTGATGATAGTTATGCTTTATAATAAATAGGTTTGCTGTGATTATACAAAATTATGGTTCTATTACTATTTAATATTCATTACATTTCTGGAAAAAAACATCAAATCTATGTTCAGTCAATCATAATGAAGAAGTAATTAAGTTTATTTTCTCTGCTTTTTACCCGACTTCAAATTCCAAAAGGAGGTGGTTATGAGTTCGATGGCGATGTATGTTTTTTTTATATGTTCACCGTTATTTCCGTCAATTGTCGATATTCAATTCAATTTTGTTTTTATACGATAGATTGATTGACTGAAGTGGTTCCATTTAATTTTTATTAAAATTAAAACAGGTATTTTCTCTTTAAAACACAACAAAATACTCTTTTCACTAAATATCACCTAAATAATAATATATGTATAATAATAAATAATGACATTTCAGCTAAAAAAGCAAAAGATTGCGTATTTTGAATTCGTTTAACACCAGGGTGGCCAAGTGGATTTTTTAAGCATTTTATATCCGAAGGGAGGATTTTCTGAGATCAAAGAGTATGTATATTTTTTATGAAAGAATGGATGTTCATCGTTTCTTTTTGAATTAACAAACTAGCTTTTTACCTGCGATTGTGCCTGCGTAAATTATAGCCTTTGTCCCACACGTATTAAGAAGCTTCCCGTAGATGAAAGACGTTTGTAAATCGGTCTAATAGTTTCGGAACCTATCCAATGCAAACAAAAAGCTTTCCAATCTTTCATCTTTATAATAGATCGAACATAATAAACAAAATCACCTTTAAAAATGTTCAACATAGTGAAAGTCTTAGAACTTTTTAATATTTCTATTTTATACTTTGCATAGAAAAATATCAATATCACAAAAAAACATGAACCAATAACTAATTTAATTTATCTCCACCCGACTTCAATAGCATTTACTTGAATAAGTCGCTTTTGAGATGAATATTATTTATCACTTTTTTAAAGGTTGAAGTTGGTTCTATTTTTGAAAAAAGATTTTATAATTAACTTTCTAATATCGGAGATAAATAAAAAAAGATGTACATAAATACGTAACATGCTTTATACTGTAACTGAGGCGGTGGTTTATGACTACAGATTTTTATTACTGTTAATATGAACAGTAAAATTGAACATCAAATTGTCACATAATATTATCTAGTATCTGTTTTCTTTATTCGATTATCTTTCTATATTACTTATATTCGTTTAGTTATTTAAGCTTGCGTTTCACAATCAGTTTAGTAATTACCAACTTTCTGGTAAAGGGAAACCTATTTTGGCAACAGAAGGGGATACGGTGATGCACTTGAAGGTGTTGGAGGTGCGCAAAGATCCTGCGCCAGTGAATGATCACGATGTGCCGGTGCTGGTGGCTTCTGTGGGATTGCCACGCCCGGGAAGGGTGCGGCGCCAACGGCAGACGCCGCCGGAAGGCACCCAACAACAGAACCAGGAGCATCTCGATGTCGAAGACGAAGAACCTTTTGAAGTTGATTTGAACGCCGATTGGGATCTTACTACCAGACAGGTAATGTGGGGCTTTTTTATTTTAAAAACTTCTGATTTCATTTACTCAGCTGCAATAACTATAAAACAACTTTGACATCCAAAGAGTATACGCAAGATAATTGTAAATAATAAAATTTTGGGATATTTAAAGTGATTTTATAGTAATTTCGAGAAGCACTTAATAAATATTATATTCGATGTGCTTCGTGTTTTCTTTAACGTGTTTAATTTCATCTTTTCTTTTTATATTATATCATATGTACTCTATTGCTGTAATATATATCTGCGATCAATTTTGAACTCTAACATCAACTTCCTAAGGTTTTTATTTTAATTGTAGCAATTTCATAATTTTGTATAATTCAATGTCTATCTGCTGCCTATCAATAATAATTATTCTGTTTTGAATTTACAAAAGTATATTTGATTTTTATTATAACAATATCTTTTTTTTTTTATGCACGAGAGATAAAATAGTTTACAATAAATAAATGCAGTAATTTGTAAATTCATAATAGAGTTCCTTTTTTATCTACCTTGTAATGATATTATACGGTCATATAATGGATGGTAGGATTTTATTTTACAAAAGATGGATATTATGTATATTATATTACGTTGGTGTTTAAGGGAGCGCATAAACTAAATCGCAAATGGAATATAAAATGGAATTAAATTAAATGCAATTTAAAATTCAGTAAGTTCGATTGAACTACGTAATTAGTCGGAATACTACGTAATTTTTTAATTGCATTTAATAACATAGCCCAGTGGCTAAAACGCTAATTAAAACATTCCATTACGTCAAATTTGTATCGGTAGTGTCGCTTTAAACTAATGGTAATTTTAGTGGACGTATGTCCAACTCGCTGTTTATGTTAAGTTTTTTAAATAAATTCTGAAATTTTGATCTTATGAAAATAATTTTTGAACAGCCTTTGTCATCTATCTCATTGGAAGAACTCGCGATTTTGTATTGTTTTCTCTTAAAGATTATGCGCACTCTTAATTGTTTGTTAATTGTATAGAGTTACCAATCGAATGAAGTTGTTAGAGAGACTGTTAATAGTTTTCGATGTTTTATAGGTTATATTACATGTGCCCCGCTGTGACATTATTAAAAATATAGTGAATTTAAGATTGCTATCAAATCTTGTATTACCCACTGTTTAAAAAAAGTAATATTCGCTTTAAGGTGCTATGAATATGAAAACAATTTTCCATACAACGTCCGTTGATGATCAAATATAATAATTACCAAATATTTTTTAACCACAAGTTCTACTATTTTTTAGGCTTCCGTACTTCAAAAGGAAAAAAGTTAATTTTAAAGTATCACTTGTCCATTTGTCTGTCGAAACTGTAACATTACTTTGGTTATAGCATTAAAGTTTATATGAAAAAAATACGGTTGTTTACCTCCAAAAAAAAACGCGTATATCGAGACTCAAGGGAACTAAAATCTAATATTGGTACAGAACCCAAATATCACAGGTCCGAGTCCCTCTTGGCCAGTAAATTAAGCAAAACCCATATTAGAAAATAATTATGACTAAACTGTTCATGTACCTCATTTTTGGGGCAGCAAATGTAATAACGCCCAAGGCACTTTATCTCAAAATATAACTCTTGTTTTAATATAAAAGGTACATTGAAATCACAGCGGAGGCGGTGTTTATGTGTTCTTCGTAACTGTAATAGACCTTGCTGTTGCAGAGCATTTCTTTTTCAGGTGCTAATATTTTAAACAATAACAAGTGTTTCTTCTCTTATACTGTATCTTTTCCTTGTTTACAGCTATTACCCTACATTAATGGTTACAACCACATCTCAAAAATAGCGGCCGACACAAATGTTGAAAAAACGCTTGTTAAATCGTGTATACAGAATTTAGTCTATTACGGAGTGGTAAGTGCGACCACGGATTGGGCCAGTGTTGTTGCCATAGCTATAGTTTTACTATCGATATGTGATTTTATAAAAAATAACAACAATATAATAAGAAAATAGAAACTATATGTTTTTCTTAATAGTGTCGATCGTATAAACATAATTTGTCCCTCCTCTATTAATTCCCTCACTACTGGAACTTACAGGCCTTTCTTTTGGATGAAAACACATAAGAAGAATTGGCGGTAACCTATCGTGCTGATATGATACGGATTGGTGGGTGTTGACCACTGTAGATGCATCTGTGACCATTCGTTTTAACGTGCTCTCCGTAGCACGACGCTTGAGATAATAATCTTGGTCATCCAGTGTTGAAGACATGCCCTGCGATTCTGTAAAAATTAAAACCCGAATTCAAAATCATTCAGGTCTCCGAATTCACTTCAAAAAGTGGTATCCGCTCAATCTTGAATTGGTAATAACGTTTCGTGGCATAAGTGAAGTGAGTTTCGAAATGACATAGGAATAGAATATCTGAGACACGTATGTTTTGTATTTTTTTTACAAAAGATGGAATAATTGAATTTCTATACTAAATGACGCTAATTCGGACACATGAGGGAATTCTAATTCAGGTCTGGATTTTTATAGAATCGTAATGAAATTTATAACCAATATTTTCAGTTTAAATGTCATTTACAAATTTAGAATATGAAAATAATCAGAACTTCAGTTCAGCATAAAATGTTCATTAGTTCTCTTTACAAAATTTCGTGGTACCCTGGCCTCACCTTTACCGTCTGATAACCGAGTGAAGTCGCTTAACTTTCGCTATTGCATCCAGAAGGCACTAACCGCTCCACCGGCGACCTCATCTGATACTTACAAATTGCGACGTTATCAATATAATAGACTGCTATTGATAGGATGGACTGTAAAAGTACCTATTATTGACAAACGATATTGTTATTTTTTATATGAGTACCAAAAGCTATCAATTCAGTGTCTAAGTCACAATCACAATAGTAATCATAATACTATCGATAATTTATATTTGTCGCAACAACACTGGATTACCATGCTTCAGTCGAGTGACTGTTCCTTGGTTACTTGATTTTTCTTGTAAGATTACGGTAACGATGAATAACTAATTTAACAACTACATAATATTAGTTGAACTAGTCGTAGATGTTTCTCCGAATATGATTAACTATCGAAAGAAATACGATTTAATGCAGTTTTCATGCAGGTTTTGTTTTAATTATGATTCTTAAAGATATCGTTACATAATAATAATATCGCTTGTAGATAATATTTAATGTATGAGCATGCCAATGAAAAAAGAATAAATGTTAAATGTTTTCAAAATTATTCCTGTTTAGTGCTGTCGTTATAATATATGATATTTGTATGTACTATTATAATATAAGGATGCTTCATGTTTTAAAGTTTTGTTCAATTCATGTTAAATGTATTATATCTTATCTTTTTTTACATAAGAGTCAATTTCTTCCAAATTAAGGTTTAAATCGAAACCCTGAAACCCGCTATTTACCTACTTACTGTAATATTATAACAAACATGTCTCTAATACATTTTCAGATTTCTTACATTCGTCAGTGAGACTGTTGATTAATTAATGTTTATGGGTTACAAACTAATTTTAACGTTTGATGCTTTGAAGATTATGCTGATGTTATAAAATCATGTTAATTATGTTATTTCAATTTAAAATATGTTTTTTTAATTCTAGGTCACTCTTATACCAGTGCTTAAATTCAGCAACATGTATCGCGCTACACCGAATCTCAGTAGACTGTTCAGTGACAACGAATTACAAAAGTCCTGTCTCACTTTCATCACCAAGGGATCTGACGCCAAAGACAAGGTAAGCTCATTGATGTTTGATTAACAATCATTATTATATTAAAGTCAAAGTGACTTTCGGTAATTTCCCATGATTATTGGTTTTTTAACTTAACCTAACCATGCAATGTTAGAAACGTTGTCTAAACGACGTAGCGAAATAACATACCCGTGACGTCATCTGCAGGTAGAAAATAATTTGTCCGAAAATTACTAATATTCATTTTCGCTTCACGATACTCTACTGGATGTATTTTATGTGTATTTTAGCCAACACTCTCGGACGTCCTGGAAATCTTGTGCTCGTTACAGCAAGGCACTACGTTGCGCGATGTATGCGAGAGATATTCCAACTTCTCCGTTCCCACCTTCGATATTCGGCGACTAATTGTCTTCGCACAGCTACACGGCCTCATTAAATGTCTTAAAAGGTATGCTTTTTAAATCGTGTACTATACTTATGGTTAGAATACATAATAACAACTATGATTTTTCAAATTCAAACAAACTCATATCTAATCACACTAAATTTAAAGTTATCAAATATTTACTTAGTTGTTTATATTTAAATTTGTTTGCCTCTAATTGAAATAAACCAGATCCATTGTCGAATTCATGAAAATTTTAAAACTTAAATTGGGAAGAGAGGATGAAGTTATCATGTGGGACAATAAAATAGATTATACTTTGATTTATAACATAAAAAAGATGATATAAAACTAATGCTCCATATAAACAAATTTACTGGAGTATTCACAAATTAGGTTTAAAATATGAATCTGTAGAAATGTTTGAACAAATTTGGTTGTTCAGTAATATTCCTTATCAACTATTTGTCTCATTCGAAGATGAATTGTTTCACAGGTACCCAGTCTACATCAGGCACCCCCCTCGTCCGAATGGCTTTTCAAATCGCGTAGACTCCATGCTAGGTATTCGAAGGCTATTCACAGGGAAAAATTGCACCGACGAGATCTGCTGTATGGCTCGCATTGATTTACCCACCTTGGATCAGATCATAGAGGATGATCCTAATGTGTCAGTCATATGGAGGTAGAATAGAGCAACCCTGCTCCGTAATATTGGAGCTAAATATCATTGAACAATCCTATACTTGCATTTTAGAATTAAGTCTCTTGTGTATATCGTTGAAGGTTGGCTGGTGTGATTCAAAATGTGAAACTCAACAAATGTTCTGAAATATTAACACCCCACTTACTTCCCAATTATTTTTTATTACGCACAATCAAAGACAAAATTTCTCATTGAGCGAAAAAATTGTTCACTACTCGTTGTCGTCACACTAAAATATCCACATAGTGAAATTCGTGTTAGGGCTCTTATGGAAATTCGCTATGTTGTTATTCTGTGATGACCACAACGCGTTGTAAACTGTTTTTCGCACAATGACCTCGATTTGATCGAATGATTTCGATTTTTGAGCGTAATATATATAAAATGTAAGAACAAATAGATTTGCGTTATAGTTTCTCAATATTTTACTTAATTGATTTTAAATATATTCAGTTTTTTTTTAATAAATATTCTGGATAAAAATATGACATTTTATAGTACAATACCATTTTATAGAATTAATCATTGCAAGCTATTTAACTTTTGTATCAATGTAACAGGTAGATGTCTTTTAAACTTATATTGTATATACGTGTATTCACTTTTTAATACAAATTTTATCTATCGGTCTCTAATGCGTAACAAAGCCGAACAAAAACGTCACGATACAGCCAAACCTCTAATTCGTGATGGGTTATGTATGCATGATATGATTAATGTTTATATGTGATATTTATTACTAGCATAAGTTGTAGGCGGGCTTACATTTTGATCCCAATAAAATAGAGATCTACAGTAAGATAAAACTAATGTGCCCCATCAATGTAACTACTCAGAAAAGTTTATTTAAAAATTTGGCCATAAATGAATAAGTGTGCTATTAGGCAATCTCAACGCCTGACTAAGGCCGAGTATGAACGATGAATACCCTATTTTACGTTATACGTTTTAATTAGCAGGTCTGATTTGCGTCAACGAAGAGTCACCATGCGCCTTAGTTGGATCTTACTGTAACAAAATGCATTGAAGAAGGTAGTTGAATCTTAAACCATAATTGTTCTCTTAACTAAAGATCATTTTATGTATCATTATCTTTTTTAATGTGTTTTTGAAAGGTTTTTTCTTGTTTTTTTGTGAAATTATCGTTGTTTATTAAACATTATTTCAGAATGTATGCCCGGTTGATCCCCAGTGCTGGTCTCGTCTCATATTTTCTCAGTGGTCACTTGGTTCCCGTTACGTTTTAGTGTTAGTTTAATTTGGAAAAATATTTTTTTTTTTTAATAATTTAACCACCAGTCTACCAGTTTTTATAAGAAAATGTAACTGTGTGCAATAAGTAAAACTTTATTTCAGTTCACGCCCAATAACTTATAAGTATTTAATGCTATAAAATATATATTAGAGAGAGATATATTATACAGGGCGATAATAATGAAAGCCAAACTACCCCAAATGTTAACATAATACTACATATAATCGAATCATTCGCTTTTAAAATATATTCATCGTAGACAGCTGTATATATGCTTGATACATTTTAAGTGTGTTTCATCGAGCTTTCCATTTGCATAATTGGCTACTTGAAAGTTTTATAAAATACGTTTTAAAACATGCTAAATAAATAATAGGCTGGGGAAAAAGTCTTCGCATTTAGTATGCATAAAATTGTAATATTTTTTTTCTGGCTATACCATTTGTATCTGGCTAATTTAGGTATCATTAAAAAGTTTAAATATGTTAAGAAGATAACTCTGGATTTAAATTAGAGAAACGTGTGATTCCAATTTGATGCTGTCAAAATGAGTGAATCTAATTAAGAAATTCGATACATTTTAAAATTTTATTACAAAGAAGTTAATAATACAACGCTAGCCGCGAAAAAATCTGTGATATTTATGAACCTAGTGCTGTTTCTGTCAGAGTAGCACAAATTTGGCTTGAGCGTTTTCAGTCCGGAAATTTTGATGTCAACATGCAAGTCGCTCCGGTCGACCTGTTACGGATAAAATGGATGCCATTTTTGAAAAAGTGTAGCAAGATCGGCATGTCAGTAGTTACGATGTATCTGAAGAACTGGGAATTGACCGCAAAACAGTTTTGGTGCATTCGAAAAGAGCTGGCTACACAAAGAAGTTGGATATTTGGGTATCTCACTACCTTACTGAAAGAAACCTTGTACTCATTTGTGATTATTAATTAAGGCGTAATGAAACCAAACCATTCTTGAAAAAGTTAATAACTGGTGATGTAAAGTGAATCACGTACGACAAGAACGTGGAAAAAGGTCGTGGTCAAAGGTCTGTCAAGCATCACAGACAGGCGAACCTAAATTAACTCGCAACAAGGTGATGCTGTGTGTATGGTGGGATTGAAGGGCCTTATTTATTATGAATTGTTACCGCCAGGCAGGACCATCAATTCTGAAATCTACTGTGAACAACTGATGAGATTAAAGTAAGCAGTTAAGAGAAAGCGGCCAGAATAAATCAATTTGGGGTGTGGTTTTTCAGCATGATAACGCTATACTTCACACATCTTTTGCCACTTAGCGAAAATTAAGAGAGTTGCAAGAGGTGTTAATGCATCCGCCGTATAGTCATGACCTCGCATCTTCAGATTTCCCACTGTTTCGGTCTCTTCAGAATTCTTTAAGCAGTCTCAGGCTAAATCACGCGAGGGCATTTAAAACTATTTGTGCCGGTTTCTTGATCAGAAGACCCAACATTTCTACAGCAATAAAATTATGTCCCCACCAACAAAAAGTTATCGAACAAAATGGTACCTAAATACTTTAGTTAAATATAAGTAAACTTTATTTAAAAATGTTTTGAATTTTCATATGAAAAGCGAAGATACTTTTTCCGCAACCCGATATGTTGTTATAAATAAACCATGATTAATTTTCATCCAAAAGGACAATGTATGGGGAAGAAGCCGACGCCTGGCGCCCACAAAATGTTAATCACATTATAGGTATAAATTAGTAAGTGAATACTGCATATGGGGCATCATCAAGAGCGATGGCTAAATGTGTGATATAGCTTTTCAAATTTTGACTGAGATCAGTATACATGTAATAATAAAAGAAGAATTATAAAGAACTTGCGATTTTTTGTAGCCACTAAAAATATACGTGAATTGGGGTGGGGGAGTAGAGATGGGGGAGTTAGTCTTAATTCTCACCAAGGAGGAGGAAAAAAAAATCTGGAAAAACATCACGTGATTAATGGACGGCCCCTTAGTGAACGATTACACGTACCACAAGTGTCCATTTTCACTACCGATCAATCGATAAGCAAACTCGGGATCCAAAACTGTAGCAATAGTCGTAATTACTAAAATCAGATAACCAAATAAAGCAAGAAACACGCAGGATCTCCTTTTATTAGTACATTGAATACTAACCCATGTGCAGTATTTACTTACTCATTTATACCTATAATATGAGTTACATTTCGTTTGCCCCGAACCTGTTTTTTTTTGAGCATTGTATTTTTATAATTTTATTGAAGGATAATTTTAAAATTTTTCGTGGTGAGGATTCAATACTGTAAAACGCTAGGTCACGGTCTTTCACTTACTATGACGTCACGACATTAAAGATATACAATCTTTTGCGTCCAGAAGAAATGTATTAACCATCTTTAACGAGCTTTTACTAAATCGTGCAGCGTCAATTAGTGGAAGTATGCCGATAAAAATCCAGATAAACTAGTATTACATATTCCTAAATGTGTAAAACTTCAAAATTATGTTGTAAATATTCACTGTCAACAGCATTGTTTAAAACCACCAAATGTCATGGAAAATTATATGGATATTGATTCATATCATCACGCCGATATAACAACAATGACAATTTGAATAGTAAGCAATCTAACTTGATAATATTTTAATACCCTATACAAATTTCCATTCTCATTTTCATCCATTTCTTTGATGTTTTTCTGGATAAAACATAACCTATGTTCACCACATATCAGCTTCTCGTAGGTGAAACAATTTTAAAATCGGTCCAGTAGTTTCAAAGCCGCTTTAGCGCTGCCGCACTTAGAATAAATCGTATTTATGCTCGAGTGCAATCTCGTTAAACTCGCGAGATCTCGCACGAGTTCCAATCTTGCGAGATTGCCTTCCCTATATCGACCCTGGAAAGCAAACACGAAGTAACCCACAAAACCAAAATTGTTCTTAAGAACAGAAAAGCTTTTATTTTTTCGATAAATAATTCCTATAAACGTCCATGGTAACAAATAAGGTGTTCCTTAAACAATTTATAAGGAAATAAGATATTTTATTTTGGAAATAATATAAAAATTTTCCATTTTAAATATCCATTTTGGTTTTGCAGGTTACTACGTGTTTGCTTTAAAGCGTCGATATCTATCTTATTAAAACAGATTCGTAATAATGTTTTAACTGCATTAACCGCTTGCCCATTGTGGCGTGACGTCTTGCCATGTTCTGGCCATATAACGACCGCTTGCTTTGCGTTTTATATAAACCGCTTACCAACTAATTAAATTAATTTTTCAAAAGTAAAATAGATTTTTTAAATGTGAAAGATAAATTGCATATTTTTTTTAACCTTTAAACTATAATTTCCAGTACCTTTGTTACGTCAAATAGCCAATTCCGGGAATTCGATGAGTAAAGGTGTCTATACATTACAATGACTCAACATCGATCAAACTTTGGGCGTTTTATATCTAGTGTTATGTACGATCGAATTTTTAACTTTTATAAGAAGAATAGGGATGATGACTGGGTAAAAAAAATGCAATTCTATTTAGTCCGTCAGTCAGATAATAGAAAAATATTAGATACGTATTTTTTTTTACTTCAATTTAACAAAAAATAGCTTAGATAACAGGCATTAAAGTTGAGGAGTGGGGGCTCGCTACGTCACAGTTGAGTAGAAAACGTACCCTAACGTGACGACATGCGAAATTTCAACTCCATGTAACGCCGTAATTTTGTGATTACGAAAAAAATAAAAAAATAATTGTTAATTGACCATTGAAAATTGTAACATAATAAGCGGCACAAAACAGTATAAATTTATCTATATGTAATACTGCGATTACAGTCAGAGTCGAGTGTAATGTGTGAACTTCTTGATTCGATCACTGCAGCGCTCACAAGTTATCACAATCCGCTGCTAAAGTTTGTAATTTTAATGCTGGAATAATAAAACATTTATGTAAACGTAGGAAGATTGCAATTTGTGTAGTAGATTTTATATGTTAACTTGGAAATTTATATCAACGTAGTATAAAATGGAACATAAAACGTTTGGGGTGGGCATCTTTGTTGTAAAAATATGCGAAACAATTTTATATACTTTCTTTTAGTAGATCAAAAGTATCGGGTTTTATAAAATAAATAATTAATGTTTTGATTCTTTAAAAATCAACTCGTTACGGCACTTGCAATAAAAATAATGTCACATTGTGAATGTAAAACAATAGTGTCTCAATTGGGGTCTTTAGTGCTCAGAGATGATTTTACCGCTTTGTTGTCTGTTTATATATGTAACTAAGTAGCTTTCCACCAGCAACTTTGCCCGTGTGGGCGCGTTTTATACATATGAATCTTCCTTCTGGATCACTCGTATTTGTTGTTAAAAACACATTATCACGTATAGTGTTTGGTACGTGGCTTGTCGTAACTACTGGCTTCAGCAGAATACCAGTACAGTACGTTCCGTTTGCTCACTTGTCCTGAACTGATGCCGGCCTTCACAACACATCATGATACAGTTTGTTTGATAATCTTGTGTTTGTTATGTCTCGCGGTCACCGGTTCACTCAGCTCGCACAATTACATGCATCACACGTATGGACATACTCGCATACACTTACACAATCATATTTGTATTGTGTGCGTGATATGAATACGCTGTTAAAAACTATCAAACTAGATGAGTAGATGAACGGAAAAATAAAATTGAGCGGATTATATGTTCCTATATTTGAAACAAAACATTGTAACTAAAAATATTTAAAAAGGAACTTCTAAAAAGCTTGTTAAAGTGAAAAATAATACTTATATTTGATGAACTTCGCATTCACAATGCTATATTGAAAAATATTATTAATATAAATGTTTAGAAATCCACTTGGTCCCTGGCATCCTGAGATGGGATGAAGCATTTTTCTTTAAGAAAATTTTTCAGTATAGTATTATAAATGCGAAATGATCAAATATAATGTTAGAACTAATTTTTTATCATTATCGAAAGTTTGCTTGAGGGATTCGTCAGTGCTGTTAGGTCCTGGGTGGCTCGGTGGTTAGAGCAGTCGCCTGAATTGCGAAAGGTCATGGGTTGAAATCCCATCTCAGGGTGCCAGGGACCTAGTGGGATTCTTAAGTATTTATCTTTAAAAAAAATACTTATAAAAGAGTCGGTTAATTAATCAGAGGAAATTAACAAATTATAGCAGACATTTTTTCAATAATAGTAAAGCAACTCATTTCATTGTATTATAAATTCACTTTTACTATTAACTTATGTCAATGGGATGTGTTTGATATTCGGGAGATATCGAAGTTTTTGCAAGTGACCCGGATCTTTTGCTCGTCAGTATATTTTAAGTAACTTCGATTGAACTCGGCAGTTAATATTAATAACGAATTTTCACACATCTCTGACATTTTGGGCTAATTTTCTTTCCGGATATTTTATAAACATATTAATAACATAGCGGTTAATAACATAAATAATAAACTCAAATTGTGAAATCTAAATTACGATAACATTAGGACCCGAAATCTCCAATATTAAATATTTGCGGTAATTCATTTCGGTCAGGGTAAATAACCGAGATATATCTGTTAATAATCGATTTGGATAACGGTTTTTACTAATTATTTATTTTGTGTCATATTATTAAGTATTTTTTCACGTCATTTGTGGGGCACTAAAATGCGCCTTTAATCAAATATGTGATCTTTTTAAAATGTAATCGATTACGACCAATTCGGCGTGATTGACGGACAAACATCCAAACTTTCATATTTATAATATGAGTAGGATAATTTACACTTTAACTTAATAGTTGACAATTTATACTGCTATGTTAAAATTTATATTATTTTTTGTCATTTGATTCTGGTACACCCATATATATATATGTAACATATGTAACATAAACTAACATTTTCTGGTTCTTTTTTAAACTTTAAATTGTAATAACCATTACAATTCATCCAATAAACCTTAAACAAAGCATATTTTTACAACAACAGGTGATAAATACATATTTTGTTCCCGGCATTCACGTGCTTTGTAGTATGTTAATATGGTTAAATGCCTGCAAATATAGTTTTAAATGTATATAGATAACAAAACTGACACTGCCATCGGGCATTTATATATAAATATAATTAACGATACAACTGAATATACCTCGCTTTGAGTATTATTTGCGTGTACCTTCATTTATTCGCTTTTTTTATTCTTATATAAATATTATTATTGATTGTAAAAAGTATTTCTAAGCCGCTAAATTTAAACCTATAAAAGCTGTCGAACATTTGAAGTCGCAAAATATAAGTTGCCCTACTTTGGACATACCGTTCGCGCCTCCTTTTAACGCGCACTCTCACTCATCCAGTCATTGTACGAGGTTGGATTGAAAAGTTCGCGGCCTAAAACATAAATACTTAAACTATTTCAATGTAACTGACCTCATTCGATTAGTTTACTCGCTGGTTGTCAAATTGTAAAATTCTATCGCAATAGCATTAAGTGTATTTAAATTAGACTGGATTTTGTGAGCCTTTCTGCAGCATTTTTAAATAATGAAGAAAATTGAGCAATGTGCGATCATCAAATACCTGTTTAAAAAAAACTAACTCCAACAGAGGTTCAAGAGGATATGTCAACAACTTTGGGGGAATCTGCTCCGTTGTAGACGACTGAAAAAGTGGGTTGCTGATTTTAAACGCCGACGAGAGAGTATTGAAGATGACCCTAGCTCTGGCCGGCCTATGACGTCTACGATTGAAGAAAATGTCGGGAAAATTTATGATCTGATATTGACAGATCGGAGATTGACCATCAGGTAGATTGCAGACACTATTGGCATCTAGTATGAACGAACACAAAACATCATAGTCAATGAACTTGGTTTTTCTATGGTTTCTGCGCGGTGGGTACCCAGATTGCTTTCAGTAGAACAAAAACGAATACGCCTCACAATTTCTCGCGACTGTTTGGAAATGTTTGAGGCTGATCCGCAAGATTTTTTATCCAGATTGTAACAATGGATGAAACTTGGGTACACCACTAGACCCCAGAGTCAAAACAGCAATCCAAGCAGTGGAAAAAACGTGATGAACCGACTCCAAAAAAGTCAAAACAATTTTGTCAGCTGGTAAGGTGATGGCGTCAGTTTTTTGGGATGCTAAGGATGTCATCATGGTGGACTACCTTGCAAAAGGTGAAACCATAAACTCGGCTTATTTCTGCACCCTCTTACGTCGCTCGCGCAAAACAATCTAAGATAAAAGGCCAGGATTATTCAGCAAGAAAGTGTTTTTCCACCAGGATAATGCACGCCTTCACACGTCTGTTGAATCTGTGGCTCAAATTCGTGATTGTGGCTTTGAATTACTGCCCCATCCCGCCTATTCCCCTGATTTGGCACCTTCAGACTTTCATTTATTCCCAATCCTAAAAAACACCTTGGAGGTCAAAAAATTTCATCAAATGAGGAGGTCGAAGCTGCGGTGGGTGACTTTTTTGAAAACCTTGAAGTAATAGATGCAAGAAGTGCATAGAGTAAAGTGGAGATTACGTGGAAAAATAGAATTACTTTTGCTTATATTTAATATTGTTTTCTTCCTGAGACCGCGAACATTTCAATCCACCCTCGTATATCATATTTTTGTTCTGTGTTGTTTAAGCTTTAATTTTCTTCAAGTGGTACTGTTATTAACCAGATACGATAATATTTAAAAGAGTCGCTTGAATGGTATTTATTATTTATACGAACTTGACTTGTAACTATTCCTCTTTGTAAAATTTGTCGTGTTTGTATATACAGTTTTCGTATTCGTGTGTTTTATAAACTTTTTCGACTTTTAGTCTGTGTTGGACCATAGGTCATACTGTTGTTGTATTTGTTCTGTCAAATTATTATTACTAGCCATTCGCTTCGAGTCAGATACCTCCACCCTGCTCGCTTCACCGCACCGCAGGTTCAGGCAAGTCCTTTGAGTATCGCAAGAAAAATCATTGCTTACATCATTCCGTGTTGGGCGCTATTATCGCTTCTATTATTTTGTATTAACTCTCGGCTCGATCCTAACTAATAGAAAATTAAACGGAGTAAAAATATTGGGTTGGCACAAAAGTAATGAGACACACTAGAAAAATCTATAACATTTCCTTTTTAAAATCAATTTTTTCGATAATATTCTAGAATGTTGTAGAACATTCTAGGTACTTCTGGTGTAGGGTCTATAAAGCCGCGCTCGCGATTTGTTTAGTCAGTTTGAAGAAAAATGGACGAGCGACAAGTTCGAACACTATACTTATACGAGTACTTGTTAGGCCACAGTGCGCGGGCTGCGGCTGACAATATCAACGATGCATTAGGCGCTGGAAGTACAAGCCATGCGACGGTGTCCCGATGGTTTGACCGTTTTAAATCAGGAGACAGGAGCCTTGAAAGTCAGCCACGCTCAGGGCGACCACCCGCAGTGAATGATGACGATTTGCGCCGCGAACTGCAGTTGAATCCGGATGCTACCACTCGTGAATTAGCGGAAGCACTTAAATGCAGTCACCACGCCGTGGAACACCATCTGCATGAGCTTGGTTATCGAAAAGTTTTGGCTCAGTGGGTACCGCACATCCTTACAGACGCCAGTCGTGCAGTCCGTGTCGCTATCTGTCAGTCACTTTTGCTGCGACCCCGACGTAAAGAGTTTTTGTCAGATCTGGTTACTGGAGATGAATCATGGATTTATTACGAGAACGATACACGTCGTGCTTTTTGGCTGCCTCGAGAAGAAACGCCACCAACTCAACCGAAGCCGAGTCAAAAGAACCGCCGAAAAATTCTGCTTTGCTGTTTCTGGGATGCGCAAGGCATACTGTTTTATGAGCTATTACACAATGAAACTATAAACGCTGACAAATATTCAACCCACCTTACCAAATTATCTGCCGCTATCAAGAAAAAACGACGAAGACGAGTCAATGTAGTTTTACTGCACGATAACGCTCGACTTCACGTTGCATCTGTGGTTCGCCGGCAGTTGGAGAACTTGGGCTGGGAGACGATACCCCACCCGCCTTATTCCCCAGACCTCGCCCCATCAGACTATCATTTGTTTAGAGCCCTGAAACAGCATTTGCGGGGTAAACAATTTGATGATTTCTCTGACGTAGAGCGGAGTTGAACAACTTTTTCGAGGCACAGCCATCAGAGTTCTGGGCAAAAGGCATCCAAACTTTGCCGGATTGTCGGCAAGAAGTCTTAGATACTAATGGTAATTACATCATTGGCTAAACTTTTTTTATTGTAATAATAATAAAAAAGTAAAAACTTAAACCAAGTGTCTCATTACTTTTGTGCCAACCCGATAATTATTATTTACCAGTTGATGTATCATTTAGTAACAGTCTTCAACTACCGACGCTATGACAGCGGAGTTTTTGGAATAAGAGAAGTAAAAATATGTTGTTTATTATATTTCATTTTACTTCGTCTCAATATTTAGCACAAATTTCAAACTGTACTAAAAGCTACGAAGAGTTATTTTAAGCCATAAGGCCATTCCAGCTCGTGAAGTCAATCGCTGGGAGAGCCGTTCACTTCTTCACAGGCTCGTTTTGTGTGGGTACAACCCTCTTATCATCCATGGATGAATACGAGGGTCAAACTGAAAGTTCTTAGAACTGGCCACTTATAAACAATATAATAAAAAAATAATTCTAAAATTTGAAAATATAACTCTTTGCCAATATTACTGAGTATATATTTCATTCATTTGTCATTTGTTTTACGATTTTGCGGCAAATTGAAAATTGTCTGTGTCACGTCATCATGAATTTAACACGAGAAAATTTTCGTGCAATGATTTTTTATGACTTTCGATGTCATTTAAGTCAACAAGAAAGTTATGATAGACTACGATTGGCCTTTCACGATGAAGCCCCATCTCGTGCGACTGTTTACAACTGGTTTAATGAGTTTAAACGTGGTCGCACTAATCTCACTGATGATTTACGTGAGGGACGGCCTTCTACGGCGACGACTGAAGATAACATCTGTGTTGTGCGGCGTATGATAGAGACTGACAAAAGAGTGACCTATCAACAGATTCGGACAAGCTTAGGCATCGGTATGAGTCAAGTGCACAAAATCCTCCACGAACATTTAGCGGTCAGGAAGCTTTGCGCCCGGTGGATACCTCATAATTTGACTGAGGCTCAAAAACTCCATCGTGTGGATTGGTGTCGTAAAATGATTGAAAGATTTAACGGAGGTGACTCAAATGCTGTGTTCGACATACTAACAGGTGACGAAAGCTGGATTTACTGTTATGATCCTAAAACCAAAAGACAATCTGCTCAGTGGGTGTTTCCTTTCGAGGAGTTGCCAACTAAAGTGAAGAGAGATCGAAGTGCGGGAAAAAAAATGGTGGCCTCGTTCTTTGGAAGGATAGGTCATTTTGCAACAATTGTGTTAGAGGATCAAAAAACAGTTTCTGCAGAATGGTACACTACCAATTGTTTGCCACTTGTCTTGGAAAAAGTTCGAGAGAAACGACCTCGCAGTAGGATCCTCCTTCACCACGACAACGCCTCGTCGCACACCGCCAAGCGAACGATCGACTATTTGGCGACATCAAACGTTGAATTACTGGGTCACCCGCCGTATAGCCCCGACCTCGCGCCTTGTGATTTTTATTTATTTCCAAAAATTAAAGAAAAACTTAAAGGAAAGCGGTTTATGAATGCTGAAGAAGCGGTGGCTGCGTATCGCGATGCCATTGAAGAGACCCCTAAGGACGAGTGGGCAAAGTGCTTTTCCCAGTGGTTCCATCGCATGCAGCGGTGTATTGACGTGAATGGACAATATTTTGAAAAGATATAATAAAACTAATAACTGGCTAATGTAATCAGTTTTTGATTTTCTAAGAACTTTCAGTTTGACCCTCGTATACCGGTGGGAGAGCCGTTCTCATCGCCACAGGCTCGTGCTGCGTGGGTACCACCCTCTTATTATCCAACGATGAGAGATGGCAGCATTTTTAGGCACAAGGCATTCTATCTTAGTCCTTACCGGTGGGAGAGCCGTTCACTTCGCTGCAGGCTCGTGCTGCGTGGGTACCACCCTCTTATTATCCAGCGATGAGAGATGGCAGCATTTCTAAGGCAAGAGGCATTCTATCTTAGTCCTTACTGGTGGGAGAGCCGTTCACTTCGCCGCAGGCTCGTGCTGCGTGGGTACCACCCTCTTATTATCCAACGATGAGAGATGGCAGCATTTCTAAGGCACAAGGCATTCTATCTTAGTCCTTACCGGTGGGAGAGCCGTTCACTTTGCCGCAGGCTCGTGCTGCGTGGGTACCACCCTCTTATCATCCAGCGATGAGAGATGGCAGCATTTTTAGGCACAAGGCATTCTATCTTAGTCCTTACCGGTGGGAGAGCCGTTCACTTCGCTGCAGGCTCGTGCTGCGTGGGTACCACCCTCTTATTATCCAGCGATGAGAGATGGCAGCATTTCTAAGGCAAGAGGCATTCTATCTTAGTCCTTACTGGTGGGAGAGCCGTTCACTTCGCCGCAGGCTCGTGCTGCGTGGGTACCACGCTCTTATTATGCAACGATGAGAGATGGCAGCATTTCTAAGGCACAAGGCATTCCATCTTAGTCCTTACCGGTGGGAGAGCCGTTCACTTCGCCTCAGGCTCGTGCTGCGTGGGTACCACCCTCTTATCATCCAGCGATGAGAGACGGCAGTATTTTTAAGGCATAAGGAATTCTATCTTAGTCCTTACCGGTGGGAGAGCCGTTCACTTCGCCGCAGGCTCGTGCTGCGTGGGTACCACCCTCTTATCATCCAGCGATGAGAGATGGCAGTATTTTTAGGCACAAGGCATTCTATCTTAGTCCTTACCGGTGGTAGAGCCGTTAACTTCGCCGCAGGCTCGTGCTGCGTGGGTACCACCCTCTTATTATCCAGCGATGAGAGATGGCAGCATTTTTAAGGCACAAGGCATTCCATCTTAGTCCTTATATACCGGTGGGAGAGCCGTTCACTTCGCCTCAGGCTCGTGCTGCGTGGGTACCACCCTCTTATCATCCAGCGATGAGAGATGGCAGTATTTTTAAGGCATAAGGCATTCTATCTTAGTCCTTACCGGTGGGAGAGCCGTTCACTTCGCCGCAGGCTCGTGCTGCGTGGGTACCACCCTCTTATCATCCAGCGATGAGAGATGGCAGTATTTTTAGGCACAAGGCATTCTATCTTAGTCCTTACCGGTGGTAGAGCCGTTCACTTTGCCGCAGGCTCGTGCTGCGTGGGTACCACCCTCTTATTATCCAGCGATGAGAGATGGCAGAATTTTAAGGCAGAAGGTTCCATCTTAGTCCTTCAGGCAATTACATCTGCCTATAGTGTTGTTACGATATTAGCCAATCGAAAGGGATAACGAAACTTGGAAAGTTTAACAGTAACGATACTTCATAGGATACGATAGTCAGTGTACCCAATTGAACAACTACGTCGCTAAAGTCATGAGATTTGTTTAGTAATTTAGCCACAAAAAAATATTTTGCGATATTACGATACTCATAATTTCTTGTTATTCTTTGTTACAAATGTATTTTTTTATTTATTGCTGGCAATTACAATTTCAAATCACGACTTGTGATTTTTTTTAAATTTATATTTTATAGAACTATAATTTAATTGATGTTCGCATTTTATATAGCACAATATGCACTATTCTACCATAATTTATTCACTTCCCTTTCTATTCAGTTTTCACTTTATTTTTCTCTTAAGATCCGCCTAGAACCTATCAGTTTTAGCGACATTCTAACTTCTTTTTATATTGAGCCTATCGACGAATTTGTAGAAGTTGGCAACACTGATGATAGTATCGAGTCGACAGCGCATGGTTTAACATCAATCGCTACTATTACTAACGCGATAGTTTTCGTAATCTTATCGATAGGCAACTCAATCGAACAGCATTCATAACTCCTACCTCTTCTAGAGTAAGGAACTACGGGGGTTGATGGGGGAAGAAGGTTTACCATCACGAATGAGGTGACAGTCCACTTTATTAAACTGCATTTTGAACATCAGTAAGTTAGCGAATGAATGAAGGTACTCTTATTTAAAAAGGGGTTAAGCCCTTAATTATAATTTCTTATAATATGTTTTTATTATTTTTTGTGCACATTAAATTTTTCATTAAGTTTAAGATATTTTATCGGATTTTATTATATACCCTGTGTATCAGGAGAGTTACTTATTAATTTGATCACTATATACTGTTTTTCTGTGTGTTTGTGGCGTGTACGTAGTTAAGATCACGAATCTAATTCAAAAACTTAAATTTGAGTGAGCCCCAAATTTTAAGTATTTGGAATAGATATTTTTTGATGTATTTAAGTTTTTTATTTAATACAAACAATTGTTAATTTATTGCATTAAATTAACTGTAAGTCCCTAGCCCTTAATTATATTTATTTTGTAGTCATATAGGTTTTATACGAATTTAATATTTTTATTCAAGAATTTAATGCGCTTGGCGCTTTATTTAAACTATAATTATTTCTTTAAGAGATTTTCAAAGTTATAGAATTAGTTTTTATGTTATTTCTCAAATGTATGTTTTTAAATGAGCCAATTTTGCATGTCACTTGTGCGTAATGTGTCGTTAGTATGATAATCTTAACTACTTTAAGAATCTTTATTTTAAAACCTTCAAATTCTTTCACCTTTATAACTTTATTTGTCGGCGTGATATTTTTACATTCTTTTTCAACTTGCAACGTTATGAGTTTTTGTTGAATAGGTCAGACAGACGGCTACACCGTATAACATCAAGGTGCATAGGATATCATCAGTATAGACGAGCCCTGTAGATTTTTTGGTATTTTCTAACGGATCGCTATTTTTTTTATTGAATCTGGCAAAAGCGGTCCGTGAACAAAGTGCAACTCAGAGAGCCTTATCGCAAATGGGAGTATTTTCATAGCAATTGCTTATTTTTGTAAAAGTGTTGATGTTTTGGAATTTTTACAAGTTTTTGTACTAGGGTCTTTACTACACATATGCAAACAATATATTTTTTTAAACGGTTTATTTCTAGAATTTTTACATAAATGAAAAATAACTGCATGAAGTACAAGGATATGTGCCGGGCGAAAACGTCATCAGATTTTGTTTTTAGTTTTGCCAATGGTAAGATTATGCTCAAGACTATCTGGACGTATACCACCTTCAAGGTTATTTGAGTCCTGAAGGAGCTGTATTCTGGTCTCAAATACTTGAAATCCAGTATCATAACTGAGCATAATGTTATTATTCTACCTTCAGTTTTCGGTGTCGGCTACTTAATTGCGATGCCTCTGGTGTTGACATACCCGCTTCCCATCTGCGGTCCGTTTTACCGATTTACCATGTCTGTTTAACAGCAAATCCTTCACCTAAACTGAAGATTTTTGTTCACGCCATTGGTAAATGTTATGAGCGTCTTCCATTAGTTAAGCGATACCTACACTAACTTGCTTACATTTATTTAAAGGTATTTGTTCAACATTAAACACATTTTCGTTGGGAATAATTTAAAATTGTCAAATAATTTCAGTCTAGCAGTTCAGGTTTGGGTGATTAATTTTAATTTTGAGTTTGTTATAATTTTCGCCATTTGATTTTCTGTAAGTAATATTTGTTTACTTTTTTATTAGTTCGTCATTTTCATGGGAGATTTTGGGAGAATATTGAAAGCTATTTTTTTAAATGTTCGGCCATATTAGGTGGTAGAGTCGTTATTGACTTTGGCCGAGCGCTCGATTGCGTGTGCACCACACCTCGTTCTCATACAGTGGACTTTAAGTGTTTGGTCTGCTGTTACTTGACAGATATCAGGGAACGACCTCTAAGTAATTTGCTACATTTTGAAGAATTCACGGCTTTGTAGTTATATTTAGTAATTTAAGGACTACCTTCGTCGTTATTTCGTAATGTTAAGAATTTTAATCACGACGTCCAAGTTAGGGTAATGATTAAAATTTTCGACATTACATCTTTGTATATATCTTTCTATAAATATGTAAATAAATAGTAGAATTCGGTAACCGTTTTGATGTTAATCTTAATTGATAGTATTTGTATATATTGTCCATGTAAATATAGGTATTTAAACTCCATTTAGTATAACGGAACCTTAAGGATAAATTTTTGCCTAAATCTCAAGTATTTAAATTGCATTTATTCCATTGTCGTGTCTTTTAGATTGTAAGTATAATAAGAACGTTATGGTCACGCCTCGCCCTGTTCCAACATCTTAGTAGGCGGCCATAAGTTGAAAGTAACGCAACCAGCCCCTTTGCGAGTAAAGTCAAACGAAACGGTATTTACTTATTGATCAACGGTGAAAATGGCGTGAGGTATCGATTTTTGCCAGATTTTGACGTGGTGCAATGCTCAAGTATTTTTATTTTATGAAGATTCTCAAGATCTGTTAGATTTACTGAAATAAAAGCATTATTGGTGTTAACATCTGTTTCAGTAAATATAGTAGTGTACATATTGTGGTGTAGTACGGTGGCCAACTGTCAGTCTTTACTTTTAGAGACGCTTTAGTATTGAGACTACCTCTTTTTGCCTTGTCGAATCCTATTAATTTTTAATTAAAATTTAAAAATTAATAGGATTCGACAAGGCAAAAAGATATGAGCTGTGTAGACTATTATAAAAGATTGATTGATAAACATCTAGAGTTGAGAATTCACCTAATTCGTTTCTCTTAACTACTAACTAGCTTTTATTAAACTCATTTGTATCAGGAGGTCTGTGGTCTTCTAGTCTACTATTGTAATCCTTCATAATATCTTTTTATGTTTTGAAATTGCTCTATAAAGTAGGTGTTATACGAGATTTTGCGCGGAGAGGACTTGCAAAATTAGCTCAAAAATGTCACATTACAATGTTGTGACAGATTGTATTTCATGCGTGAAAGAAAAGCAGCATATACATGTAACTTCGAATGTTGTAGGGCAAATATAACAAGCGGCGACAGCGATAAGAATTGTGCATGTATATGCGAGATAATGTACGATGACGGTGCTTATAACATAAGATTTGCGGGACATGTAGTGCAATCTTACCTATCTATCTTATTATTAAATTATTCAGTTTCCCTATTGAAGAAGTTATTGCTTGCATATTTGCATTATTTATTTTGATATAAGCAAGAACCTTATTTAAGCATGCATTTTATATGAGTAAGGAATTCGTTTCGTATCCTTCTGTAAAAGACACAATTCTTCTTCTTCATTCAAGAAAAAAACTCCATTCTTCTTCTTCTTCAAAGAAAAAAAAACAAATGTTGCATTACATGGTCCTATTCAATTATTGATAAATGTTGTCCCGTTGTAATAGATGTTGTGAATTTCCGACTCGAATTTTAACATAGATTTAGTGATAAGATGTTGTGGTTTATGTTATTTAATTCAAAATTGTGAGTGATTCATCTCGTTCGTGGTTATCTTAAGAAACGTAAGGGCTAGAATCATTTGACGGAGCGATGCAAATTTAATTGATACTAATAATAAAATCTATTTATCAGACACACGAATGTTGAGAAACATTCGTGGAAGAGCTGAGACTTTAAAAAATATTATGGAAACTTTGTTTCATTAAGATTTTATTCTCTCGTTCTCTTCGCAGATATTTTAATATCAGTCAAAGCGGCGTTATTCTCCACAAAGATCTTGGATAATTTCAAAATTCTTTAACTACTTTGAATGTTGGACGGTAAAGCTACTTTATTAACTGTACTTAACTGTTTTGGGTATCCTAATTCCTTCTATTATCATTTGTATCGCCCACCTAACACAAAACCTGCGAGCGAGTTAGGATTACCACGTACGATAATCGCATCGAACAGTATTATGTTTTATTTAGCTTTAAGCGCTTTAATGTCGAGTTGTGTACTTAATTATGTTTCTTTATCATTAATTAAATAAATATCGTCAGTATTTAAGAGGGGACTAAGTTATAATGCTGTTGTGTACGTTCTGTCGGCCATCAAATGTTCGACATTAATATAAGTAGGGATGGACATTGTAATGATATTGATAAGCGAGTATTATCCGTCGATTGTCAACGCGGTACTCATACTTGTATCTCTAAATTTTTACCTGGACTATTTTTGGATACATTTACTCACTCTTTCTACTACTTAGGAATATGTGCTTAAGTTACTTTTTATTGGATTCATCGTAATAATTAGTTGAAAATTTAATAGAATTCTATATGTTTAGCTAATTTACTGTTAGTTTGAAATTTAGTAAGGATTATGAGAAACGGTGCAATTTTTTATGAAAATCTTTTAAGTCCGGTTTGACCGGTGTTATTGGTTTGAATTTCGAACGGTTACAAAAACTCTTCAATGTCGATACCAACTTTAAACTACTATATACTTATATCTTATATTAGCCGCTATGGTGTGGTTACCAAATACAGAGTTGTTATAGGTTCGAAATGTATGTGAATATAAGGCATTGTACTGTCAACGACACAGCAGGTTACATGATACTGTCAAATTTCACACTCGATTATGAACCTTAATTTGGAATTTGAATTGACTGCATTTAAATATGGCATGGCTAATAAAGTTAAAAATCGATTGCAGACACTTGACACTTTGTAGTAACCTGATGTGTCGTCTATTGACATGGGGATCCATTATGGCGATATTTGACAACCCCGTAATTTGCTTTGATTTAATTTTCTGGTTAATTTCAGATTATTTATCAAATTAATGATTGTCCCTTGTATGTCATTTATCGATGTAATTGATGTCATTGTAACCGTTACACCCCAGTGTCCACTTTGGATGTTGTGAATTAATATAATCAATAAATGTGTTACAGTTTTAAGGTTTTTGAAATCTCAATGTAATAGTAGTTCAGTAGTTCAGTGTATTTACTACATTCGTAGTTCAATCTGTACCTTTAAATTTCCACGTACTGAATTATATACTTCTTAGTATTTCACCATAGTGGACTTGGATTCGCGTATTTTTCTTCAAAACTTTTTCAGATTTGCTGTTCCTTTATGTAGGTATTGTATTTATTTGTAAGGTCCTGTGTACCATGGCCTAATAAGTAAGATTGATTGTTTTGGTTTGTTCACACTGGGTTTATTTCGGTAATCAAATGCATGTTAGAAACAACTTGAAAACCAGTGTTTTTTGTAATAATTTTTTATAATAATGCAACTCATACTTAAGACAATAGTAATGCAATCGGTTTGTTTTTAGTTACAATAATGTTAACTTTTGTTTATGAGTCGTGGTGCTGGGCCGGTAGTCTAAACTCTTTATTTGAATACTTTTTTGATTTGTGTACTAGTTACCATTGTTTCCGACTTTACTTGTATCTTAATAAACTCACTTCACTTCTTTGGTACTTTTATTTTAGTTTTAAGGTGATCCTTTATTTGAAAAGTTTAAAATTTCAACTAATCACATATTGATGCAAATTATTTTTTTTTATTATGGAGTGAATTTTATAAAAAGAGAATTGATTGCACAGAAGTTAGTGCGTTTGGTGCGCGATCGTTGAGAGTAAATACCTCATCGTCATCATCATCAGCCGTTAGACACCCACTGCTGAACAAAGGCTTCCCCCATAGATCTCCAATGTGTTGCCCGCATCAAGCCAACCGCATCCTGCAACCTTTATAAGGTCATCGATCCACCTGATGAGGGGTCTAGCCACTGAGCGTTGTCTTGTTGGTACATGGTTAAGCAATGTCAGTAACATTGGTTCTCCTACGGATTTCTCTGTTCCAAATACGTTCAGGCAGAGATTGCTTTTCCCGTTGCCCGCTGTGTGACCTTCAGCCTTCTTATGAGACCCACAGTGAACCACCACGTCTCGCTTACGTAAGTCGTCACTCATCACTGGCAACACACACTGTTCGAAGAGTTTTGTCTTGAGACGTTTAGGTAATTCGGACGTGAAAATTTTTCGTAACTTCCCGAACAGTGCCTAAACATGCTTACTTACAAGTCTTTCTACTTATGATGAAACTATACCCACTTATTAGGATGTTTTCTCCTAATTGGTTGCTTCCATTCCTTCCATTTCAATGGACCGCGCATACACGCAGATCCTCTGAGCACAGCTAGCAACGTCTGTTCATGCCGATCGCTATTATCACTTCTCTCTTTTTATGAATTTTTGTTTTCGTCGTAGGTATTACAAGTATAGTTCTATTGTTAGGTTTGATAAATAATAATTACTTAAAAATATTCACTCCCAATTTGTCTTTAATCGATGGAAAGATAAAATAAAATAATTATTTGTTAATTAGCCAACGGTAACGTGACTGATGTAATTTAGTGACTCGGCGACGGCCAAATCGTAGCAACTGGTTAGGTTATTGGTCTATGTTCTAAGTTAGTCCCGGTTTTAAAATAAGACGTTAATAGTTAGTGATACCACCATATATTACCATAGACTTAGATAGCTTTCTCGGCCATACGACCCTTTTCAACGACGTTGAAATCTCCAGTGTGTCGAATAGGGCAATATTGTATTGTCTAAACCAGAGATTTCTGCGGAAATCGAGGATTATTATGCCGTTTATACGCTGCACATGCTCTTTGTTTAGAAACTATTTGGGCCTGCGTTAACACTGAGAATAAGCGGTAGGCTCACGTCCAAATGTGCTAGCACGCGCTCCGATGCTAGTTCTTGTTTCACACTTTCGAATGCGACGAAGATGACTACTCCACTGCTACTATTCCAGAATGCAGTTGTAAAGCGGCTCAATAGAGTAGATGCATTTGGAATCAAAATAGCGATAACAATTTACTACCTCTAAGAACTGTTGAACTTCCAATATGCTATTTGGCACAGGAGAATTTATTATAGCTTCTGCTTTACCTGGACATGTGCGAACGCCGTTTTTTGTAAATCACATACCTTAAATAAGTGATACTCTCTTGAAATAATGCATATTAAGGTACTTTTTTCCGAGCCTTGACACCGCACTTAACAATCAGCTACTTTCCGCAGTCTGTTTAGATGTGTTGATCTATCAGGCCCTGTAGAGCAAATAATATGTGTCAACTTACTGACATAATATTGCATTGTCATCTGACTTACTACATGTCCATGCAAAACTTTAAATCTATCGGATATTGGGAAGTGGGTAAATTTGAGTTTCAAGATTTGCGCACTAACATACTATCAAGGCTAGTTAAATGAAAGCTTGAAATAAAAATATAATGGATCCATATGAATTACTCACCATATCAATATAAAAATGACATGCAAATATAGATCAAAAATAGGTAAAAATAATGACCATAATCACTTTACAATAACAATAATTTAACCTACACAAAATTATATCGAGAAAACGTCCAACGTTTGTAGCGTTTGTAAGCAAAAAACACGTGCACTCCCACTATCGACTTTTTGAACATATGGGTAGTCCATCTAACCTCACGACCCCGTCATGCCCTCTTTCCCTATTTCTAAAATGCTATCTTCATATTTCCATTCTCTTTGACCTTCTAGCATGATTTCATGAGTTTTCTTCTTTTATCAATGGCCTTTCATTAATTTCAACATGTAAAATGAAAATTAAATGAATGATAGATGGCGATGTCTTTCGTGAGTTTTCCCCTAGTTTTCCCTAACATCTTGTTTACCTTCGTAATTTACTCTTTATTTGAATTTCTCTCTGGTTAACCGATCTTCGTCAAATTTAAAACAAAATCTAGTCAAATCTTGGTCAAATAATCCGATTGTAAACATGGTTTTTTTTTTAAATTATCTATCGCCCTTCAGATTGAGAATAAATTGATTTTGTGTAGTTTCTTTTTTTTGTTTAAATATATTCCAAAGGATTTTGAACGTTAAAATATGATGGCAACTGAAAATTTCTCGTGTTCCACGGAGTTACCATGGTCTCAGCACCAGACTCGAACACGCGTGCGTCCCCGTGGTCTTGGAAAACCCAAAAAGCCGCGTTCCAGATCCTCTCCTGTACGGTAAGCATTGCAAGATCTTTTGCTGAGTAAATTATATGTTTGCACAGCGGGTTGATCAGCTTTAACGTAAGTAAATCTCAACCTGTGCCAAGTAGTATTAGGAAAATACCTATTGAGAGAATGAGGTTATCTCAATAGGTATCTGCTAAATCTAAGCTGCCCCCGAAATTTAATAAATGGAGCTCACTTATTGACTTTATCATTTTGGTAGTTTGATTGTAATTTTTTAAAAGATATGGTACCTTGTACAATCTAAGTTTGTCCTCTTTTACTGTTCTGAGCTTCGGCTCAAGGATGCGTGGGTTTACTGATCGCAAACCTTCGTAAGAAGATGGCACACAGTGGTTCCATTAGGAAAAAAAGTGGACATGGGAACAAAAGTTCTAGTTTTGGATTATTTTTTTCATGTTCATAGATCTTTGCAAACTTAATAAGATTTAAGTTTTTAAAAATCTACATTTTTTGTGTGCAGAATAACATGGTTTATATTTTCTTTGTATTGATTGAATTTTTTAGAATTTTGACAATATGACTATTATAGAACTCATTCAGGGGTCTTTGTGTGCGCTTCTACAATAAGGTCCCAAGCAAAATACAACAATGAGATATCATGCAGTATAAATATACTACTAAAATACAATAGATTACACTTGAAATACAAAATACTTATTAAAAAAGCTTATTATAAGGTATCCGATTATATAACAGATAAGAATCTTTGGACTTGAGATGATCCAGCAACTGGATAGGTGATTACTTCTTAACTCATTATATATCAAAAATTATCTTGCTTCGATTATTATTAAATGATTATTTTATCATTATAAGACCATAGTTTTTTTTTCTCTGTCTTTATTTATAATGTATTGATCTGGTAATGACATGGTTTTTGTAAATGTTATTACTCCTATTAGAGCTGGTGAGTTTCTTGCTCGTTTTTCTTATCAGCCAAAAGACGTCCTGAACGAGTAAAAATTTTGGACGATTTAAAAGTAATTTTAAGAAGTCTTATTCTTATTGTCTTATTTTAAGAAGATTTGAAAAAAGATTATTTTGACTTTGACTATAGTAGTAAATCTCGGTAAAATTTCCCTTGTATAAAAATTGTTAAATATCAAACAGACACATGAACAGTTTCAATGTGAAAATATAATTACTATAAATAAATTTACATACATACATAACATATAAAAATATATATATGTATATAAACAAATAAATACATGTTTACTTACATAAACATTTTAACCACAATTTTAACACATAAGAATTATGTGGGGTACGCTACCCCGCACCGCGCGGGGAGGGGAAGGTTTCTTTGTTTCTCCGTTGGTGGCGCTATTGTCGCGTTGTGGCTCGGTGTCCTTTACAAATTCAATAGATAGTCGCGTTTGAAGACAAGTTTATTTGGCGCGGCTTGTATGTGGTGAGAAGGAAAAGCGAGAGTTTGCTGTCTGAACGAAGATTACGGCTGTGGGAAGCAACTGGATGCTGAAATATACATTTCAAATATCCGGGTACACACGGTTCTTTAATCATAGAATAGAGAGTGGAGAGGATCCCCAGATCCCTAATTTGGAGAATTGTTAGCCATTTCAAGTTTTTCCTAAAGGCAGAGATACGAATGTATAAAAGAAAGTGAATGCAATTGTTGAGTAAACGATCCAGTTTGTTATAAATAAGCATAATCAATGATAGGAAAGATTATTGATTGGACTAGGAGGATTTTAATGGAGATGGGAAGAAAATTTTGGAATTGATAAAAATACATAAGTATGCCATTTACTTTACCACAAACAGAGTTAATCTGCGTCTTCCAGTTCAGTGAGTTGTCAATGCAAATACCCAGATCCACAACGTGAGGGGCAAATTTTATTAAATTTCCATTAAAATGAAGAGGAGTTTCAGAACTCATATCCACCTTCGCTAAAAATCGCGTACTACCCACTATTATACCCTTGCACTTGTTAGGGTTGACTCGAATTCCAATTGTATTAGACGAGTCAGAGATCTTTTGCAGATAATAAATAATAATAATAATAAATACTCTTTATTGCACAAACCATATTAAAAATTACATTAACAAACATAAATGAATACATGAAAATGTACAAAAGGCGGCCTTATCGCTAGGCAGCGATTTCTTCCAGGCAACCTTGCATTGGATGGAGAAAAAAAAAACAAACATTAGATGGCAGATTGTGCATAAAAAAAAATAAAAAAAAAAAAGTACATGGAGACAAACAAAATGCTCAAAACACAAGTGACAACCAGAAAGCGAGAAGTGTAAATAGAAAAATAGAAGAGCAGGCTAAACGTTAGAGAGGAAATGGGATTTTAATTGATATTTGAAAGAGTTTAACGAATTCGCCCGTCTGATCGATTCAGGTAGAGAGTTCCACAGTTTTATAGCGTGTACTGTAAAGGATTGACTATTGAATTTAGTGAGATTGGGAGGAATGAACAATCGTAAGTTATTAGAAGAACGAAGCGAGAGATCATGCGTAGATGAGAGAAATTTAAAGCGTGATTTGAGATAAGGGGGCAACATGGGATTGAACAGTATAGAGTAGAGAAGCGAGAGCATATGCATATCCCTACGACTACGAATGGGGAGCCACTGAAGTTGCCTACGGAATTCAGAAACATGGTCATATTTGCGCAAACCAAATATAAACCGTATGGAAAAGTTTTGAAGACGTTCAAGCTTATTGAGAAGATCAAGTGTAAGATCAGGGTAGCATGCATCTGCATAATCAAGAAGGGGCAAGAGAAGTGAATGCGCAAGTGTAATTTTGGTGGAAATGGGTAAAAAATTGCGCAGCCGCCTAAGTGATCCGGAGGCAGCAAACATCTTCCGGCTAATCTCTGCTACTTGTGGACGCCAGGACAATGTGTTGTCAAAGATGATACCCAGATTTTTTACCGTATCAGCGAAAGGCACATGTACCCCATCAAATATGATAGGTGGTAATCTATCAAATTTAATCCTGGAAATGTAAAAGGAACTGCCAATAATTATACTCTGCGTTTTATTAGGATTAACTTTGACACCAAAAGAATTACTCCACTGGACGATTCGCACCAGGTCTGAATTAATAGCGCTAATAGCATCATCAAGTCGCTCAAAACACTCCTGAGAGTAAATTTGAAGATCATCTGCATACAAGTGATAGGAAGAAGAGAGTTGTTGGGTAAAAGAATTAATAAAAATAGAAAATAATAACGGAGACAGCACACCGCCCTGAGGAACACCGGCAGTCGTGGACACCCACGTAGATACTGTATTTTCAGCACGTATACGTTGCCGGCGGCCATGTAAATAGCTACGAAACCAATCAAGCACCGCTGGAGATACGTTAAGGGAACGAAGTATGCCTAACAGAATGTCAAAATCAACAGTGCCAAAAGCGTTGCTGAAATCCAGTAACGTTAACACCGTTAACTTCTGATTCTCCATCCCATCACGAATGTAGTCTGTAATCTTAACTAAAGCCGTTGTAGTACTGTGTCCAGGGCGAAAACCCGACTGGTAAGGGTTAAATAGTTTATGTCTGTTAAGAAAGGAATTTAATTGTTGTTGGATAAGGCGTTCAAATATTATTGAAAGTAAGGGAAGAATAGATATAGGACGAAAATCGGAGTGATTAATCGGAGGCTTTGATATTTTAGGCAAAGGGATGATATGAGCATCTTTCCATGCATCGGAAAAAATAGAAGAAGAGATAGAAGCATTAAAAATTTTAGTGATGATAGGCGTAAGGATATCAAGCAAGGGAATCAACATATTACGGCTCACACAGTCTTCGCCCATTGCATTAGAAGTGACTGAGAGAATGTTCCGCTTAACGTCACAGTCGGTGACTTGACAAAAATCGAACGAAGGATAGTCAGGAGTAGGTAAATGTGGAAGATACTGTAGGGTCTGTTGCTTAATACTGCTGTTCATAGCGGGTGAAGTTGAAAAATAGTTATTAAGAGAATTAAAGTCAAAATCAAGTGAATGAGAATTAATATTGTTCGTTGACTTACCGACTCCCACTGACTTCAGGAACCTCCAAACCTTGGATGAATTTCCATTTTCAACTGTCTTGTGAATATGGCGTTTTTGTGCATCCCTACACATTGTATTGCAGCGATTTCTAAAAGCGTCTAATTTTGAACTTAGCTTTAGCGCGGTTTTTCTTATCCATTAGACATCTAATGTTATCTGTCAGCCAAGGTGCCGGAAGATGCTTAACTTTGACTGGACGAACAGGGGCATGGGTGTTATAAAGTTGTAAAAGAAATTTATTAAACAAGTTAACCTGCTCATTAACGGTCGCAGCATTATCAATTAAAGACCAATCAATCTCAATAGCATCAGCTCGAAGGCGATCAATGTCCATACCACCAAAATTACGCAGCATAAGAATTTTAGGTTTAGCTTTTGGAGGTCGGATTTTGTAAGAAAGATACAATAGATCGTAATAGGAGAAAGCATCTGCAGGAATTTGACCATGTTTAGCAACATGATCCAAGGAAGAAACAATAACCAAGTCCAAAAGCGAGGGAGTACAGTTAGGAAAGTTATGCGTGGAGTTTAAAGGGAGGATATGCATATTACTGGCGTCAATCAGATATTTAAGATTTTTGGAGCGGAAGTCATTTTTGAGGAGGCAGGTGTTGAAATCACCCATGATGATTGTGTGTTCAAACGAGGGTGAAAAATCCTCTAAGAGTTTTTCAAAAGAAGGAAAATAATTAATTTTCAAAGACGGACTGTAAAAAACTCCAAGAAGAACCTTTGTGTGTGAGATCATAATTTCGAGGAAAAGATGTTCTGCTGTACCAGGAGGAGGGGGCTGAGCTGAACGACTAATGATAGTGAATGGAATATGGCTACGCAGATATATAGCCACACCACCATGTGAAGTATTAGTTCGGTCATTACGAACTAGGGTAAAACCAGGAAGTGTGTATGAGTTCGTAGGAATAGAAGGATGTAGAAAAGTCTCGGAGATCAAGATTGCATGAACATTCCTATTAGAGAAGGTAGATAAAAGATCAGGGTAATGAGCCGGAACGCTTTGAGCGTTGATATGCACCGCATTAAAGTTTTTAGAGACATCTGATACAGCAATATCAAGGGAAGCTCCTAAGGAAGGTAGGCTAGAGAAACTATCATCACTGTTCAAACCCTCAGAAGATGTACAGGAAAGAAAGTCCTCACTATGATTATCACTGGAATCTCGCATTTGTAACATAGGGTACTCAAGTCACAATACTAAAGATACTGAAAAAAAAATAAAACTAATAAAAAAGGATAAAAAAAATAAAAAAAAAACTGTAAAAGTACAATACAACACAATACGCACAAATAGCCAGCAACAATACATGAAACAATGGTGACAAATTCAGCTGTACAAAAAATACAAAAAGAATTCGCACCATTAATAAAATTAATTACTAAAACCACTATATAATAAAGACAAAAAAAAAATAAGATGTAAGGGTGCAGAACGAAACGCAGCAACAAGGGCAAAAAGCTATGAAGCCAGAACCATTAATATGTCAAAGTGACATTGACATGTTGACGTAACAGTACAAAGTAATAAGATGAAATTGAGTTTGATAATACGGTTAATTAATGTGGAAGTAAACGAAATAGAATTTAAAAAGTTTAGTTCAGACACCCTCACAACTAAAACAATACATTTTTATAAGAAGACAAACGGAAAATTGAATAAAAGATATACAACACCTTGAACAATGACGATACTAAACAAAAACATCACATCAGCATTACTTTTTAACAGCTACACGCCTCCGCGATTTGTCTTGTGTCTTCTTAGACGTCTCTGCAGAGGGATGCCCATCCAACGGAACTTTGTCGATATCAGCTAGCGAATCGATGCGGTGTCGCTTCAGATCAGAGCCCAATGCATATATAGAACCATCCCTTGTCCAACACTTAGAAAGCCCAAATCGCTCACGAGCTGCCATAAAAACAATGTGCTTTTCTTTCAACAAAAACTCAGAGATAGTGATGCCCGTACCTTTCAGCTTAGTCTTTGAGAACCAGACTTTATTGCGAATAGATATGTCAGCAAACTTTAGAAGGATGGGTCTAAGCTTGTCACCACTAGCACGTCCCATACGATGAGCTCTACTAACATCCTGCTTTGACAGTCCGGTCAGCTCCAAATGTTCAGCGGCAATGCTCACAAAGATACTTGAAGATATCTCCTCATCCCGCTCTGGTACACCATGGATCAATAGTATTCTGCGGCGACTCCTAATCTCACGTTGTTTTGCTTCATGAGTTAGTATTTCTAATTGCTTTTGGAGACTGTTGAGAGAAAATATAACAAAGCATTTGAAACTTTTAAAGTTACTTGCTAATGAAGCACTAGAGCCTCCAGAAGGTGCTTTTTGAAGATCTCGCTGGAATGCAGCCATCATCTCGTTGAAATGTGCAGCTAAATCCTCAACAGATTGCTTGATTGACTCCATTATACAGATGAAGTGCAGTGTATTGAAGAGCAGTTAAGATTGTAGTTTTAGAAAGAAATTATCGATAGGAAAATATTTGTGCTGGCAAATAGTGCCTTAAGCAGTCATTAAATGTAAGTAGAATTATCAAAATATTATTAATAATATTTATTTTAATTAAAAATACAAGAGCAGACAAAAAGTTGACTTTTTTGCACTACCCGCCTTACTGCAAAATTATTTCACTTATCGAGCATATGTCTTCATTAAAGTTATTTAGAGAAAAAAGCTTATGCGTAAATTCGCAGGTCATCTGCATACAAATGATGAGAGTTATCAAGAATAAAGGAAACTACGTGAATATCTAAAATATCTTCGTGACGAGCTGGAAAAACATTAAAATAGTGGCGAGCTGGATCTGACTATTAAGTATGTTCAGGGTCAGCCTAAAATAGTTAGTCATAGGGATCCAAAAAACTAGTTCTCAATGGCCCGTGCTTACCCGTTAATATAAAAATAAAAACGTTACTTGTCGAAATAAAAATACTATACACCAATATACAATCAATTATATCAAAACTGGACCTGTTCTTTGCAAGAGTAAATTTGCACAAACCAGCTGTCATTATACTCACAGAAACGTGGCTAAAGCCAAGTATACCAAATTCATTAATTAAAATACCCGGATATGACATATACAGAGACGACCGCATCGATAGAAGAAGTGGTGGTGTTGCTATATATATTTCTAACCAGGCTCCTTACATAACTGCAAGTAAAAATAGTCGTTTCAATCGAATGTGTATGGGTGGACGTTGACGTACAGACACACAGAATATTGATATGTGGGTTATATCGTGGTCATGAAACCACACTGGAACAGGACAGCACTTTTCTTCGGGACTTAAGCCTGGCCTCTGAAAATGGCGCCGTGCTGATTATGGGTGACTTTAATTTTGCTGGAGTCAAGTGGCCACTCCAAGACTGTGGATATCTGCTGCCGAAGGAGTTGAGTTTTCTGGAATGGTATAGGGAAAGCAATATGTACCAATTGGTGGACAAGCCAACTAGATTTCGAGATGGAAACCAACCCTCTTTCCTTGACTTAATACTTACAAATGATGAGTGTCTCGTGGCTACTATAGATTATGAAGCAGCTATTGGTAAAAGTGATCATTTATGTCTGATTTCCAGGGTTCAGCTGCAGATACAGAAACCTAATATTAAGCAACAAAAACTCTGGAGAAATTATAATAAAGCAGATTACGAAAAAATATGTGACGAGATAAATACTACCCTTTTGCAATCTGTAAAGAACACTGATTGTCCAAAAAAGCAATTTGAAAATATGCAGAACATATTAATGAGAGCCATACATAATCACGTACTCCAAGTTAATATGATAACTAAAACAAACCTAAACAAACCCTGGGTTAAGAAGGAATTATTGGATATGATGCACCAAAAGAAGATTGCATGGAGGAGATATACCTTGACCGGGACAAGTGACGTGTATCGAGAATATAGAAAGATCACAAATAAACTTACAAATGTAAGTCGTAAATCAAGAGCTATGTATGAAAAAAAATTGTTAGAAGGTGGAGGCAAGAAATTCTATGCTTATATTAGGCAACAAACAACGTCAAAAGTTGGTATACCAGATACACTGCGCGGCTGGCTAGGCCAGATTGTAACCCATCCGAAGGAGATTTCTGAGATTTTTGCAGATCAGTTTTCTAGTGTTTTTGAAACTGAGCCTGATATACTCCCGACTATGGATCAGTGTCTCCGAGTCGAAGAATCGGTAGACGAAATCGTTTTCACAAATGTCAAAGTTCAAGCTGCTATAAAGGACATGAAAACAGATGCTTCTGCTGGACCTGACGAAATACCAGTGTCTGTTCTGAGAAACTGTGATCTATCGGAGGCTTTAGCGCTTATAATGCAGACCTCATATGATACTGGGGTACTGCCAGACTTATGGAAAACTGCAACAGTGATCCCAGTGTTTAAAAAAGGAAGCAAATTAGAACCCTCAAACTATAGACCAATCAGTTTGACTAGTGTCATATGCAAAGTCATGGAAAAAATAATAGTTAAACAGATTAGAAAATTTCTTGGTAAACAAAAAGTAATTAGCGATCAACAACATGGTTTTTGTCCGCATAGATCGACGGTGTCAAACCTACTATCATCCTTATCGTCGTGGGTTAATAGTCAGAACGTTCAGGAGCCTGTCGACATTTTATATCTTGATTATGAAAAGGCATTTGATAAAGTTCCTTTCGGTAGACTTTTGCAAAAACTCGAGTTAATTGGCATTCGAGGAAAACTATTAAACTGGATAGAGGGATTCTTGAGACAGCGTACATTTCGGGTAAAGATTGGCGATGTCTTTTCGAATGAGAAAGAAATACGGAGTGGAGTACCCCAGGGGTCCGTACTTGGGCCGATTTTGTACATTCTCTACACATTTGACCTACCTAAATCTCTGAACTGCTGTGTTAGCATGTTTGCAGACGATACTAAGATTTTTGCAAATCCACTCATCGACTATGATCTCCTCCAAGCGGACGTAACTCGTATAGTAAAATGGTCAAGGGAGTGGCTTGTCAAACTTAACATAGATAAATGCACTGTTCTACACATTGGTAGTCAAAATCCTCATTACACTTATGATGTTGAGGGCATAACACTGAAAGAAGCCAAAGTACAAATTGATTTGGGTGTACATATTGCTGAAAATCTTAAATGGGAACATCATATCTCTGCTATCACAAAAAAGGCCAGTAGTTTCATATACCTTATTAGGAAAGCGTTTGGTCATTTGACACCAGAGATGGTAATTAAGATTCATAAAACTTATGTTAGGCCTATTTTGGAGTATGCCTTTCAAATCTGGAGTCCTTATTTCAAAAAAGATATAGAAATGTTGGAAAAAATTCAACGCAGGTTTACCAAACTCCCTAAAACACTTAAGAATAAAACTTATGAGGAAAGGTTGAAAGCTCTAAAACTCACCACATTAAAGGAACGGAGAGAACGTGGAGACTTGATAGAGGTATATAAAATACTGCATGGACATTACGACATCAAAAATTTCGACAAGCAGTTATTTCAATATTCCCATAACACTCACTTGAGAGGACATCATCTAAAGTTGACAAAGAGGGCGTCGTCTATAAATCCACATAAGCACTTTTTTAGTAACAGAGTGGTAGAAGCTTGGAACAGATTACCGACAGATGTAGTTTCAGCACAGACTACAAACCAATTTAAAAATAGATTTGACAAATTCATGCAACAGGAAGAATGAAATATCACGCAAAAAAGATATCGGGATACAGGCCACATCAGTTGTTGCAACTGTCTGCCTGTCTTTGATAATAATAATAATAATAATAATAATAATAATTAAATTAATGTAAATCGAAACAAGTAGGGGAAACAAAATGCCGCCTTGAACGCCTGCAGATAAGATGCACCGATCAAACAATCCATATTTAGAATATACCGCCTATTGAAGTTATCGAAGATAAAACGAGAACCAACCTGATTCAGGAGATGAAACTCGCAAATATGAAAGTAATGCCAGGAGAATATCATGATCAACAGCATTGAAAGCGTTAGAGCAATCAATGAGAACTATAATAACTCTGTTAAACGTGACATCTCAAAGCTGTAATGGTACTATGTCCACGTCTAAAACCTGATTGATATTGGTCCAGGATTCAGTTACTAGCGATATTAGCAGATAATTGATGATGAACGGTGGCCTCCAAAATTTTTGATAAAAATGGCAGGATATTGGTCTTAGGTGATCAAGAGTAGTTGGATTATTTACCGTAGGCAGTGGTACAACATATGCCTTTAGCTATGCTTTCGGAAAAACCTCAGACGAGAGAGAGTCATTTATTATATACGTGATAATAGGAAGAACGCTATCTAACATTGAAATAATCATATGCCTGATGGTGTACATCACAACTGAACGTCTTCGATTTAATGGACATAATGATTTTACGAATCTTTGAATCGGTTACCAGAAAAAAAGAATTAGCGGGTTGATTGCACAGACAAAGAATAAGATTAACTGCTTTTGAGGTATCTGTTAGAAGAGAAGAAGATGAAAAGAAAAAAATAATAGAAGAAGAGAAGAGGAGAAAAAAGAGAAGAAGAGTTTCAAAGTATTAAATTGCCTATTTGTACTGAAAATCAAAATTGTTTATTTTTTATTTTTAACAAATTTATTTAATCAAAATAGTTACCATTATTATCTATACATTGCTGCCATCTTATGGGAAGGTCATTTATGCAACACGCATTTCTTTCTGCAGATCAGTCAAATCATGAGGCACCCGATTTTTCGTATTTTTATTGAGTCAATATTGTGAGTAAGGTAACTGGCCATGGTGGGAGACATGAACTGGGGAGGAAACATGGATATGATCTATCCATGAGTCATTTGTAACATTATGATATGTGACTTTCAGCTCGAGAAGTGAAATTGTTAGATTCGACAACTAATCGAAAAGTGTGAGAGGAAAGACTATCTTTCAAAAGATCAGTGTTGAAATCACCTATGATAATGTGATGTGTGTAGTCAGCTGTAAGTGAATCGAAAATGGAAACAAGAGAAAAAATATAATGGAAAGAATTTGATATTGGATACCAGTGCCACAGTGTAAATATAAGTAGACAGTGGTGAAACTGCCTACAAGCGTTCGAAATCGCACGCACACATAAACACGCTCACCGACGAGCCGCCTAAGTGGACCTAACAGGACGCTCAGTAACGCGTAGCGCGTCGAGATAAGGGGTCACGTTATAAGTTCCGCGATCGTTTTTATTTAAAAAATGAAGGAAAGATTAAGGAAAGCAGTAGGCTTATATGAAATAAAAAATAAGATTTTTGTATGATCTGGAAATATATTTGTCTGGAAATATATTTTAACCGCCCAGTTTTCGCATATGTTATTTCTATATCATGTGGTGATATAGAATAATATAAGTAGATATCACCGTCTGAACAAATGTGTATGTATATTGTTTGTTTGTTAATTAGTTATTACAATTCGATTGATTGATAATGTCAGAACTCCTTTTATATTTTGTAAAAGAAACATTCAAAACGACAACCCTATGGTTTCAATGGAGCGTAGGTATTTATTTTATCAAATAGGCTTAGTTTCTATACTGCGTCATTCTTATACTGTGCCAGTGCGCAGCTATGCGGCAACGCCGCCACCACGTTTTGTCAGCTTGTCATTACGCAAGATTTCGTGCCCAACCTGCCGGTCAAATTGTTACATTAGAAATATTATGTAGATAATTGTAAGCAATAACTATACAAAGAAATTAAGCACAGATGCAGTAGAAAAATAACCTACTACTTATACAGCCATTAGAAAAAAAGAGATATGAATGAAAACAATAAAAAATACCGTCCGATTACATCACTTTTTAACCAAACGCTTCATTGTGGCACTGGATGACTTGATGGCTGTCGATTCTGTAGCTGGTTTAGAGTCCAATGCGTGCGATTCCTCTGCCGGTGATATTAAGTTTAGTTCCATGACCTTGGCGAGTTCGAGAGGCATAGTTTTCCTTTGGTCCACACGCTACGGATGCCAACTCGGATAGAACAATGGATGAACCTTTTAACGTAGTCTTGTTGGTCCAAACATCCGTTTTCGTGGAAAGCTACGATATAGCCCACGATAGGTCGTGGTCGGTTTTATATCTCTGCAACAAGTCTGTGGCAGACTGTAAAACTAGACCAGCACGCGTAGCATGACGAACTCGAGAACTTTTTGTCTACACTCAACTGTCACTTATCTCGGGTGTATACGATATCTCACTCTCGACCCGAGAAACTGACAAATGAGTGTAGACATAGCCTTTCTCGAGTTCGTCATGCTACGCGTGCTAAAGATGTTATTAAGACCTAGTTTATTATTGCACACATCAAACACAGCTGCCAGCAAATCTTACCTTCCTTCTCCTCAATCCCACTTACAAGAAGTGCCGTATTGCGGTGTCTAGTTTCTAGAAAGATTGATACCCACACAGTATATTATTAAACAAACTATTGTAAAGCATGTCTACCTGAAATAATAAGATTATCGATATTTTAGAATTATCTATTATCTATAATTATATATAAATAAAAATGAATTTCCGTTCGTTAGTCTCGCTAAAACTCGAGAACAGCTGAACCAATTTGACAAATTTTAGTCTTGAAATATTCGTGGATGTCCTGGGAAGGTTTAAACGATGAGAAAATATAAAAAAATGCGAGTATAATAATAAAAACGACAATTTGATTTTCCCATACAAACTGTTTTTAGCTGTCAAACGTTCATTTGATGATCAATATTTATGGTCGTGTATTGGTCACTTTACGCAATATTTTTCAATATTAATATGGTTTTTATCAAGAGGTAAGTGATACGAAGTTCACCGGGTCAGCTAGTTTATAATATTTCTTTTAAGAAAAAGAGGTTTTTACTTATTGACACCTACCCACAGTATTATTCAGTAGTTTAAACTTTTTTACTAAAGACATTTTACAAGGCACTATACACGAAAGTTTACTATTGTACTACGTTATCTTAGCCGTCTAAATCAAACCAAGATTATAGATTTGCGAAAAACCGAATAACGTTTGACATTGAATAGCTCACGACGACGCAGACCCAGGGTATTCTGTACTTATCTGTGATTTACCCCTATTTATGTTTATTTCACTGGGCTAACAGATGATTTGAATCAATATGAATAAAATAATAATGGAATATTAATTATACCATTTACAGATTGTAACTAACTTGCATGTTACATTTGCAACTTAATACAACTTACATTCGGACCTCATTGCGATGTTGTTGTATAATGTAATGTAACTTAACATATAGCAACGTAACTAAAACTTTATCTAAGCAACTTATTGAACTGATATTATAACCTTACTAGCTTTCGCCAGCGGCTTCGCCCGCGTGGGCCCTAGGGAAGTATTTAGTGGGATAAAAAGTATCCTATTACCTAAGTCAGCTAACACCCTATCTGTATACCAAATTTCATCAAAATCCGTTCAGTAGTTTCGGCGTGATTGACGTACAAACATCCAAACATCCAAACAAAGAAACTTTCACATTTATAATATTAATAGGATTGAAATGTAAATAATATTGTATTATTGCTTATTTGATGTTACAAAAAGATTGCAAAAGTAACATGCATATCTAAACATTAAAATTAGGAATTCGTGACAAGATTGATTTAGAAACTTGTTACCATAAAAAATATTGCAATGTTTGGAAATTAAAACTGCGAAACTTTCAATATATAAAAATTGCGTGGTTGTTAGAGCTTTCCCTCAACATTGCTAAAATTTTGCATAGTCCTTGCAAAGCCCCCAAATGCAACGAGTTAGTAGACGCTCATATTTTTTGCTACCGTTGCATTGTGTGATTTCACATAGTAGCTTGAATTTTTAGGGAGCGTTTTCGGACCACTAGCATCAGTTCCATAAACATAGCACAGTATCTCTGAAACTATTAATATCAGAAATGTTTTAACTTCTACATGATTTCTATTAATGGATCCCACACACCCAACGGTATATGCAGCGGCCTCTCTATCCTAGTGAGAGATCCAGAACAAGATTCATATGAGTGAAGACGAATTCATAGAAGCGACAAGTGGCCAGCAATTATGCCTTGGGGACTGTTTTGGTCCAGGGGGAGGGCATCCAGTTGGATATGCACGTAGTCTATTAACAATGTCAGAATGCAACTACTCCACTACTGAACGGGAATAACGAACGCCAGATGACGTCCAATATGTTTATCGAGATATAGTAGAGAACGACACTTTTATCAATGAATTAACCCCACGGATGCTTTCCATGATTGATACTATGAGCAGAGCACGTGAATTTCAAGAGATGAAAGAAGAGAAAAGGAAGGAAATAGTCGACAAGAAAAGACAGGCATGTCCCGACTATCGACCAGCACATCTTGTGCTTGTGAACACCCACAAATAAGTAAATCCAGCCAAGGATTTAGCTAGCCCGCGGCGTGATGGACCACATCGCAGGCATGGTGCTGGCTCCTTTGAAATAGCAAATGTCGGTTCTAAGACACCAGTTGGTATTTACCATGCATCTGCCTTAGTTCGCTATAGAAATCACGAGGAGTATCATGTACCTGAACCAAGTTTACCAATACGAAAACGAGGTAGACCTAGGAACAAAACGCCTCAAACACAATCGCTTCCTCGTATTCTGCAAGACTCCGCACAAGACACAGACGAGGTCCGTCCCACTTTTAGTTCCTGCTGTCTCACTTGTCGGGACGACTTCATAGACAGAGGGGGAGACAAGACACCTCATATATGGAAAGTACCACACTGGTACAGCGCCATCTGTTGTCTACTCTTGACAACAGATGGCGCTGTACCATTTTAAATCGGGCTATCAAGTAATCAACACCATTCCGATAATAAGTTCACTGAATGTGTCATAATCAATTCTTTCTTGGGGCTTACTGCATAGCACGCTATATACTTCCTCGTTGGGACGTCATATTGTCTTGTGCATTATAGTACTCGCACAACATACGACCGCTTTCGGTGTACTTCCATCCTATAGGATACATTGTTTGCTCTTATATTGTGGTCAACAGTTTCTTGTCATGTGTACGATTTCTTGTCATATCTAATTTCTCTTCGTCTCATCCCCCCGTAACATCTTATTATAAAATTTGATTTTTTATTAATTAAAGCACGCTTTTGCTCGAAAATGTAACGACTTGTACTTTTACGAAAACTAGATTCATTTACCCTATATTTCAATAAGTATATATCCTGGATTATTCTTAACCTGAAGTATTGAATGACGCATGTAAAGAACGCTACGCATGCAGGCATGCATGTCATGCCATGTCATAATCTATAGTGGTTTTTAAGAACCAATATTTTTTATTTAGCGATGATACCCCCTGACCATAACTGGATCTATATCCAGTTATGGTCAGGGGGTATCATCGACATTCTGTCTTTATTACAGGTTAGTAGCACCTGTGAGAAGCAGTCTAGCACGACGCCCGCGCAGTCCGTCTGTTAGTCCACCGCGCGTTTTTCCTTCTCGCCCCCCGTCGCCCTACGCTGAATGTGACGTCACTTACTACAACTTTATCAAACAAAGGTTTGTATTATTAGTACTCTGAAATACCTAAGCATTAAACTAAAAGACAATCTGTCCAATGGATGGCCTAATCGATGATTCGCGGACAAAAGAAGAAAAGAGTAGAAGTCAAGGCATAAAGATGATTCTGTCAATGCTAATCATTTTCTAGGAAAATGTTCGAGTTTGAGTTCCCAAGGGGTAAAATCCTCCATTACGAAACTCATTCTGCCAGACGTATAGGTATTATTTAAATGGCATGCAACGGTGTTTAGATCAACTCACTAATACGGGTAGTTTGTTTGAATGTAAATTTTCATATGAAAGTACCTTTCATACTTTGAAATCAAATTTCAGTGTGGCGACTTTTTATAAACCAAATTAAGCCTTGCCAAGTTTCTAGCTGGTTATGAACCGATGGCATAGATTTTCCATTCTCATAGGTTTAGTTTAGCCAGTAGACATTGACTTTGATTTTATTATTCAAGTCAGTTCAAAGAAGTAATTTCATTTCACGTTATAGTGAAGGATTAAGTGTTGGCTCTGCATACTTCTCTAATCGGCCGCCGCCCGAACCAATCCGGTTAGTGGTGTTAGAAGACTCAGGGTCCCATAACATCTTACCTCCTGCGTCCATCCAGACTCCTTCTGATTTGCCCGGTACATCGACTTCTCTGTATATAGAAGACTTGCAAGCGATGACTAGTGCATGTGTAAGAATATAACAATAATTATCTTCAAAGTTTTTCATTAAAATAAACGTATGAGTTTCATATTCTGACGTTCACTGTACTAATTTTAAGGTTTGTTAGAACTATTAGATTTAATGAAATTTCACCATCATCCATGATTTTATAAAATCCCATAGTATTTTTATTTTATCCTTGAGAGGTGGCAACATCAAAGAAAGAATAAACGCATAACAGTTGAAATGTACTTGTATTAATTTCACGAAATGATATGAAATAACTGCGGTAAATGTCGTTGGTGATAAAATTATTGAGTTGTTATGAAATTGTACTATTGGTTGATACTTTAATTGCCACTGTTTATGTATAAAAATTCTTATTTAAATGTAATAATATGTATAGATACGAAAAAGTGGGTATCCTGCATCGTGGTACCTCGTCCGTCGCTTACTAGCTGATCTCACCGAGCATTTGCCTATAACAACAGAGAAGCATGAAAGTAACGTCGATATAAAAAGGTAGTCTATATGAAAGTTTTTAAATTTTTCATATATATCCTGATTAATTTGCAAATTCTGAAAATATAAAGTCTAAATAGTGACATTGATTCATTTATATTAGTTTAGGATAGCGATAATCGGATTATGTTCATTGTGCAAAATTTTGATCATAAGACTTTATTAGTAAGAAAAAATAAATGCCACGAATTGGAAGATGGGATATGTTTTCGGAATATAGGCTCAGATTTCAGTAAGCTAACGTATAGTAAATCTGACACTGATTAAGGCTTATTGAAACTGTTCGTTGTAGAAGCATTTGTTACTAATGCAATAAATTACTTTCATTATATAACTTTTTAATTTAGAAGGTATACCTATAGCTGATATTAAGTGTTAATTATTATTTTGATATCAGGGGCGAAAGCAGGGATAATGCTCTGGTACCGGATAAACAAGCAATTAACCAATATTCTGGCGGCACAGCTGCAACAGACAAGCATACTCCTGTCACCCCAACTGTCGATGACGTACCAGTCGATAGTTCTTTTGACGCTAGTCCCGCTCATCCTGATCAGCCAATTGCTCCTGCTGCTGGCTCTGGTGATTATCGTGATGTAGCAGTACAAGCTCCCAAGCGCCACTTGAGGTATTTTTATTTTCATAAAAAAAATACTATTGAGAAGTAGAAATCAACAAAATCTTTAAAAATATCTTTGTTTACAGACACACGCGAAATGATGTTTCGAAAACAACAAGTAAGTAGTGTTATTTAAATAAGAGAAAATTTTCAGTATACAGTGGAACTAACAACTTAATAAAAAAATGTTGTTGATTTGGAGAACAGTCCGCATCCTAACATAGGCCAGTGATCAAATATAATTAATATAACACCATTAACAGGTGTTTGTTTTACAGAAGAGGCACAAGCATCACTGGAAGTAGCCCCTACAAATGGTTGGATAGGCGATGTACGCGCACTGCGTGATTCACACGTACGCCTCATTCGTCGGCAGTTACGTCACATAGCTTGCTTGAATCGCACTCTTGACCATGTGGAGAATTGTCCACAGTCTACCCAAATAATGCAGGCGAGATGTTCTGCGCGCATTCGTTCGCCATGTGCCTCCGGCAATAATTAAATATATTTTTTTGACCTAAATAATGCTTTTATTTTTATTCATTATTTACTAAAGATGTCATGGATGGAGAGATCGTGACGAAAACGTGCAAGAGTTTTCTTAAGCTAGATATTACAGTATGTCACTCAGTAGCACAGAGGTCAGATGCTGGATTACCTTGTGGCGCATCACGTTGAGGTCTATAGAATTGGACCATTTATTACTAGAGTCTGCATAATATTCACTTTCTATGGCTTATATTACAGTCCGCTAATCCACACTGGGAATGTGTCATGGGCTATGGACCCGTTCTCCCTATTCATAGAAAATGCCCATGACCAATCGGGAACAATACGTTTACTGCTATGTGTATCACTGGTGGGACTAAGTTTTATTCTATACGTGTCTAGTACCACAGGTGCAATCAAAAACAATTATTTTCCGAAATATCGTAATAATACATAACAGAGTGATGCTTTGAGATCGGTAAATTTTTCTGGGGCGTGAGAGCAAACATCTTGGTGTTTAGTCAACGTGTTAATTGTTTGACGATGAGAATTTATGTTCTAAATAAAACATCGAATTTTTACAATCTTCATTGCAGTTTATTAAAACTACTAACATAGAAGCATCACGATTCGATTATTTCAAGAATGCTTGTGTAGCAGCCGGCGGCCAGCATCACTACGCCCACGATGACAACGAAGAGGTCCCTTAGCAGTCTGTAGTAACACGGACCGTAGAGGTTGGGATACCAGTGGCAGAAGCTCATAAGACCCGGGAATATGATGGCCAGGAGAGATAGACAGAAGGCACCGAATAAAGCGATGAATGGACCTAAGAACGGCATTGCCATTCCTAGGGCCCCTACAACAATGGAAATTTGATAAAGTTTGCATGTAGATGTTTTATATAGAATATAACTACCTCCGCCAGTTTCAACTATTTATACAATACATTAAGAAATAATCTTTCACTCTTTAAAAAGTACATTTATTAAACACCGTTCATCACTCTGGATTAAAGAGTAATAATATTATAAAGACGAAACATTTAATTATTTGTATTGAATATGCTCAGATACCACTAGAGTAATTTCATTTATTTAATTAATCTTAAATGCCTAGTAAAATAGCCAAATGGCGGACTTAATTCCAAAGAGGCATACTCTACCAGTCAACCAGTAAATTAAGTACAGAATTTTCAAGTGCGGCGATCATAACGTGTTACTAAGTAAGTTACACTACTAATATCCCTTTATAAGAACTATGTATATATATAGTTACATTAATAAAAATATATGCTTTCTTAAAAAAGAAGCAAAAATTGGAGATGTGTTCATATGTTTTAAACATATATTTACATATTACCTAAGATTTCTAATAAACTACAAATGAGAATTATTGCAATGATAATATTTCAACTACTTTAAAAATAAGTCTACGGCATTACTGTGATTAATATAATTCCAAACTATGCTGGTTGTTAAGTAATATTTAAATATTAAAAGACCTAATCAAACCGTTTATTTGAGTTTTAGATTTTATATAATACAAGCTGTAACCCGCGGTTTCGCCAACGTGTTCCGAAGGAACTGTGTGCACACTGACCTGCTACACTGGAGCCTTAAAACAGTCATAAAAATCCGCGAACAACCAGCATAATAATACACAGAATCACTAGTTAGTGACAATCAATTAATAAAGCTCTAAAAGTCTGAGAATTTTAAAACCGCTACATTCCAGTGCAGTGTCTTAAGATCTTATTAATATTGTCAGCTTCCAAGTATAGTTTCCGAGACCTACTCACACGGTAACACAACCAGTGCTATTCTTAGTATATAATCTACAATCATTTTCTTTGCATCATGAAGTCTTTTTCTTATCTTGCGCCAAATCAAATTATAAGCAACAAAGTTCTGCAGAGGAAATGACAGAAAGATTGCTAACGCAAAAACAACTTTGGTGACTTGCGCTTTCCTGTTGAAAAAAAAAATGCAATATATGAACTACAAACACATAAGTCTGTAAGATGTGCGAGGAGGCAAGTGGTTCTAATTATATAAAATATACAACCACTATTTACAAAGATAATATATAAGAAACATTATCGGTACAAATAATATAAACAAATGCCAACGAATAATTGAGACTTATAAAATAGGGTTTAGCTTTATGGAATTAAAACACTGACTTACTTTTGGTCCTGTGGTAGGTTGAGCGTGAGAGAAGCTTTAACAGTGGAACCATATTTGAGAAATCCGAAAATGCCAACCAGCGCGTAGGCGACTATTATGATGACCATGCCAATATTAAAAAGTCCAAATAAACCCACAAAATGCTTGGGATGTTCCATATTGTATTCAAGCGCCAATACCTGTCAATTCGTTTACAAGCTACATAAATAGAAATTCGGAATAAATATTAAGATGTCTGCAAATAAGATCTTTGTAAGATTTTCAATAACCCTTATGATAACAACTTTAGATTGTAATTATTAAGTCATTATTAATCTTATATACATAAGCACTACCTCTAGAATCTAAATACTTTTAAGCTATGGATTTGTTTTTGTAATAAAATTGACTGGCCCTTAATGATTGAATGACTGATGACATATATAAATGACTTTCCCAAACCCTATGATTATTTACTAAAAGAAAAGTTGTGTTAAAAACACCATATACAACATAACTCAACCAATAGAATGACTAAATGGGTATAAAAAATTGTTAAATGTGTACATATTGGATTTAGTAATGTTTAATAAATGTAGGTAATTTTTATTATCTTACTTGGGTATTTAGAGAGAATCATGGTTAAAGGAATAATTAAATAAGATAATACTTATATGAAAAAACCCTGACAATATACTTCAAATATACAGTAAAAAGAATACTCACCACTCCAACTGCTTCTAAGGCAAATAGCGTTATGCCAATAAATATGGGAATACCTAGAAACTCTTTTATAACTAATTTATCATTGTCTACAACCAAATCATCTTCTATGAGATAAAAGAACACAAGAATGAAAGCCAATATCGTCAACAAGTTAGAAATAGTCGAGAGCGGCGTAAGAAGTTTGAGTGTTTTTATCAAATTTAATAACACCTGAGGAAGAAGTTGGAAACACATGTGCATTCGTAGGGACTGCTCATAGCCGTAATAATCGCAGACCTGTGAAAAAAGAAATCTGCTATTCATTAACATAAATAATTATTTGTCCTAAGATTTAGGAGTTTAAAAATTATACTGGCACCATATCCAAGCTTTACGCTTCGTACTGCCGAATACAATATCTCAGGCTTCTCCTCAGTGGACCATTGTGACAGTCTTATATTATCTGAGAGTATAGGTAATCTGTTTTAATGTCAAAAGTTTTCTCAAAAAATAAGTTAATCGGTTAGAAACACACATTAAAAAGAGCCATCACAAGATGGGCCTAGAACATATCGAAGGGTAAACCAACGCAGTAGCAGTAGAGACCGGTGGCTTGACATGTACAAAGTTCAATAATTTTGATCATAATTTCATATCAGCGTGTATACAAAATTGAAATTTAATAATATTTTGTCTTAGTTTATGTTTTTGAACATACCTGCTTAATATTTTCGGCGCAGAAGATGAGATATATACAGCAGATACCAAGTTGCCAAATTGTAAGGACAATCTCCACAAAATAGCTAAAGAATCCTGCAGACCAGCGCATGCAAGGTGGACCGTCCTGTATTGCCAATCTCATTGACTTAGGGTACCCTATGTAGCCCCGCCGCCACTTCTTACACAACTCGTATTGCGTCGCTATCTGTTGTCATACTAAGTGCCTGAGATAATTATACTGTACATCTACATTTTTGGTACAAAACACTATAATAATAAATTCTTTATTGTGCCTATACAGGCAGAAGAATAGAGAATACTCTCTATACTGTTAAATTTGACCTTTTCATATTTAAATTATTAAAGTTAATAGCCAATTATTAATCAATTATAAACTACAATCTAAAAACCAGCCAATTGCAAACTTTTTAAAACCTTTTTTTGTTGTTTTCTGTGAAGTTGCTCGAAATTTTCGAGTTAAATATAATTGGTCGAACTTTACTCGTTAACTTGTAAAAGCAACTTAATCGTGAAGGTTTTCCTTTTAACTTCGTTATATATAGGTAACTACTGCCGTAACGTTGGACTTTTTCCCAACGACCATTTAGTTGGCAGAGGGGGAGGGATCCCCAATGTTTTTGTAAGACCTATCCAACGATGCTCTACACTATGGGGAAAATGAAAAAATAATTCCATCCCCACTTTTCACTGTAGAGGAAGTAACCTACAAGTTTTTCTTTTACAAAATTTTATTTTACCTCTTTGTCAGCGTTATTAACATGTATATTAAAGCTAAATTATAACTTTCTAGTACCAGTACTTATTGAGCTAAACCGCCGATGGACTAATGGACGGACATGTCGAAACTATAAGGGTTCCTTATTTACTACCTGGACCCTAAAAATATCTAGGTAGATAATTTGAAGATAAGCTTACAAGGAGTTGTATGCAGTATGTTGCAAAAGCACCAATAAGGATAATGCCAACTGAGCCAAAAATTAAACCCATTCGGTCAAAAGCGCTTGGCATGGCCAAGATGCCTGCTCCAATGCTGCCTTTCAGCAGATGGATCATTGTATCGGCGTATCTGCGGACAAACAGTCAGTTATTTAGTTTGTTTAGGCAATAGTACGAAGAGTTGACACAGCAATTATGTGAATCTACAAACTTACGATGTCGGTCTTTCGATTTTACGGTGCTGATGAGGATCGTAATTGACATCATCTTCGCCTGGAAAATAAGTACGAGAAATGCAATTATTATTCGTGATAACTTAAAAGACACTTTAAGTATAGTATATGAATTTCGCATTTCCAGTAGTTCACTTACCGCCTGTGATTGTATCGACAATCCCAGCCATATACTTGTATACAGACATGTTGTCCTGATATTATTTCACGTCACTCGTAAAAAAAAATTCTAAATCATGATTACGTGAAATTAAATATACCAGCGTTTCAAAATCTTCAATCTAAAAAAAGTCACACGTCTTGTAATATAATATTATTTATTACCAAAATAGATGACAAATAAGGAGATTAAAAATGACAGAAGGCCAAGACAGTTTTCATTTTCATCATAGTATTTTGCATCAAGTTACATCCAGAGACTAAAAAAATGTTTTTAATTTTCAAATGCAAGTCTTTTAAGTTCTGGATGATTATGTTTTTTTTTTGTAAACTTCTTGTTATATTTTATTTCACTTTTGTGTAAGTGTAGTCTTGAACACTTTTATGTAGACCAACCAGACAGACTTTTGCCTCTAAAATTGATTCTTAAAGAGTTTAGGTCTCGAGAATAATGCTTAAAATGTGAGTCCAAAGGCGAATGGTTTACTGGTTTAAACTCCTGTGTCCCGACACTAAGAGATTGAGCCTGGGGTCCTTTCCATATGCTGTAGCTAGCATATACGAGTAGATCCATCGTACGCAAGTGGAGTCGCAGCAAAACAGCTAGTCGTTAGTAAGATTTGCTCGGAAGCTTATATTATTCGGCTCGGAAGCTCACATTAAAATTATTGAGTGCTTCTGTTAGTTTTTTTGATAATAGAAGATATTCTCTGAAAAAAGTTTTCAAAAATAAAAATAAATAGTTTTCAAATAATATAACAAATTTACATTAATTATTATGAGTTAATATCAGTTGGTTGGTTGGTTCACTAATGGATACGCGGGCGAAGTCCATGCCACGACCGTGAGTACTACTTGTCACAGGAATCGACTACTTACGTACTATATCTAGATGTAAATCGCAATGCTGTCGCAAATAATTCTTATAATTCTGAATCATTTGATGGGGTATAAGTTTTCTCTATGGATGGCATCTGCGCTTTGAAGGCACGTAAACCAGCGGCTAAACGTGCCTTCACAGCGCGGAAGAGCTCGAAATAAAAATTAGGCACCCATCTTATGACCGGCCTTTGCGAGTGTAGCTTAACAACCGTATCGTAGATCGAGCGCACTAACCACTGCTCCAACGTCTTCTGCATAATAATGTGAAAACATTTGTTTTTTTGATAGAATGAGGGGTGCTTATTGGAGATCTAGTAATTCAAATATATCTCGAGCTATTCCGTGCTTCGAAAGGAACGTTAAACCGAAGGTTCCGGCTGCATTCGCAGTCGTTAATACCCTCCAATCCGCATTGGGCTAGGCGGATCAAATCAAATTATTATTTTTTTAATTATAGAAGAGTGAGGTTGTTATTTTTACTATTGCGATGTATGTTAACCGATATTTCCGGTAATCGCTGACTTCATCTTCTTCAAAATCTTCAAAATTATTCGGCAACGTAAAGGACCAAATTGGTCCTATTTCAATTGTATCAAAATCAAATCAATAGATTTCCTTTTTTAATAAAACGAAATACGCTTTTCACCATATATCACCTAAATATTTAGATGGTATGTATTGTATTTCGTGTATTTCAGCTAAAAACAAAAGACTGCGTATTTGGCATTTATTCAAAATCCGAGATGGGGATTTTCTATGTTCAAGATTCAAGGATTTTTTTTTTTTATGAAAATAGATATGTCATTCGATTTTCTTCTCGAATTGTGAATCAATTTCTATCAAACTAGTTTTGTCCCCGCGACTTTGCCTGTGTAAATTGTGGTCTATGTCCAACGCGTATTATGTAGCTTCCCATAGACGAAAGAAAATCGATCCAATAGGTTCAGTGCCTATCCAGTGCAAACAACCAAGCAATCAAATCTTTCTGCTTTATAATACGATTATAGAATTATTGTAAAAAAAATATGTCGAGCAAATAAACAAGATTCCCTATGTTGAATATTTTTATTTTTAAAGATATTTAATATTTTTAGCATTTATTATCTATATCAATAAATAAATTATATCACTAAAAAGCAAGAAATAAAAACTTTAAAATGTGAACATACTTATCTCAAAAGCAACTTATTAAAAAAAACGCTATTGCTGTTGGGCGCCTATCTTTTAATTAATAACCTACAGAAGACCTCTGCTACAATACCATTATCTTGAATAATTCGCTTTTGAGATAAACATTATTTGTCACTTTTTTAAAGTTTGAAGTCTGATCTATTTTTTTAAGTTTTATTCATGTTTATTTTTGTGTTTGTTTTAGCCCAAAGAGGCCGCAACAACAGAGCCTCGTGCATGATGTGCATTCCCTTGCAAAGTAACAAAATTATTAAAAAAAAAAGAAAAACTTCATTCAATCTTCACTTATCTATATCGTCATAAATATCGTGTATGCAGTTATATAAACAATCACCCAATTAAGAGGTGACTTTTATATATAGTATGATAACGACATGTGTATAATTTTTGTATCGCGCTATTAATAATATATTTATGTCAAGTTCAAATCATTCAAATTTACAAGAATAGATAAACTCTAATACTATTAAAGGAATAATTCGAATATTTACATACTAAAACGAACTCAATATGCAGAACTTGCGATGTCAATTTCTAATAATTTATTTATCGAATCGGATAAATAGGTTTAAAGTTTGTCAGAGATAAAGCACTGAAACCTTGGACCTGAAACATTGGATACTAGTCGGTTAAAGACATGTGTAGCTGTTCCTGTACCTTAAATAAATAATTACAGTTTTTTGTTGTAGCATTTTCGAAGTTGAACATCAAAATAATTTAATTCTAAAATCGCGTTAATTTTTTTATTGATAAAATTAATAATTGTGTATCGTATCGTGATTCTTGACAGTTAAAGTTCTCTGTGCTTTATTTACACACAATCTCTTCAATTTAAACTTCGACAAAAAAACAGCTGTGAGCTTAAAAGACGTCCAAGCAATTGTAATTTATATACGGCCAGTTGCACAAAAATTTATTAAGGTTTAATGACGCCTTTAGGCTCTAATGAATGTCAAATTCATACCTGTAATATCGCTTAAAATTAATGTCAATTTTAATGGACGTTTGTGCAACTGGCGGTTAGCCTACTTATTTTGGTAACTGTTTGGTAATTTATTATTATATGATATACCTAAAGAGCGATAAAGAGAATCGTTTAATCATCCTAGATTAACATTATATAGCGAAAATAGGTCTGTCTATATGTCTGGCAATATCTCACGCCTGACCACAGAACGCCTAACTCACTAATAGTTGACTTGAGATATAGGTTGTATAGGTTGCTTATTATTATGAAAAATAGGTTGAAATAGAGATTTAAAGTTTGTATGGAAGTTCGTCATTGTTAAAGATAAAATTATGAAACTTTTTATTCAGATATGAATGCTATTTGTTTTAGCGTTTTTTAGAAATGCTGCCCACAGTAACTATACACTGACGAAGTCGCGGGTAAAAGCGTATATACTATAATATTATAAACAGTTTAATAGAGGACCACGCGGGCGAACCCGCTGGCGGAAAGCTAAGTAGTATTAGTAATATTATAAAGAGGAAAGATTTGATTGTGTTTGTTTGCAACGAGTAGGCTCTGAAACTACTGGATAGATTTTAAAAATTATTTCACCTACGGGAAGCTCCATTATATGCGACGAACATATTTTATCTCCAAAAACTATAAATAAAGTGATGAGAATGGGAGTGGAAGTATGCATAGGAAATTAAAACCATAGCGAGCATTGTTTACTATTCAATATATTATTGTAATTATACCCGTGACATGATATGAATTAGTATCCAAATAAACAGTTCCCTAATTGTCTACATGGACGAAGCTGCTGGCGGGAAGCTCGTTTTTCTATAATAACAAAACTACTATTACTCCGATTTCGATAATATTTATATGGCAATAACTCGAGCATAATAAGCTTTCTATTATTTTAACTAAAAGAATTTTGACATTCGCGGATAAATCTGTGAAGATACATAAAAAAACATACCAGTTGCACATAGAATCACCTTCATTAAAGTCGATTAAAAAGAGTTAATAAAAATAACAGAATGCTGATTGTACTTAGGTGAAAACTAAAATGTCCTAAGGCAATACGGTATTCGCCAATTTAGCCCGTTTTAATAATTAATCATAAACAAAATAAAGTAAGTTAAAATAAAGTATTCCTTCTATAGTCACGTTTCAGCCCAATTAGTTGCTTTTTCGTTTATACCCATTTGCAGTTTATTTTCTCTATCTTTTTTGTTGACAACCTCTTTACGGTTTTGTTCCTGACGTTCTCTTATTATTAGAGTAGGACAAAGCATATTGTTCTCGATATACGAAAATTGTTTTTAAGGGTACCTGCGTCGGCTGCTTTAAATCAGTCGCCGAGTGCGCGTCTAAACATAGATCCACTCGCGCGCAGCTCTGAATTTTCTACGTTATAAAACATAACAACATAAACATACAAATAAAACATAAAAATTAAAACCAGTGTCCAATTGTGTCATTAAAAGAAACTATAAGTTGAGAGTTTTGTGAAAAAAGCTAATTTTCCACCGTAAGTATAGCGAAGTTAACAATTGTTATTAATTACCATTTCGTGTATTTGTTCTCATCTGGCACGCATTAACTTATATTTATTTTCACTTTATATCTGTTAATTTGTTTACTGAGTTTAAGAAAATAAAACAAATTAATGAGAAGATCATATTTTTTTTATACCAAAGAAAAATATGGTAATACTTCTGTTTTATTCAAATGAACAACGTATGAGCGGTGAAAATTGTATAAAAACTGTATTACAAAAAGTGTTAACATCATCTTTTTCTTCGGAGTCAAATTTAACTTGAATTGAAATAATTTTGTTTGTTATTATATATTTTTGAAAACAGAAAAACGCAAACAATAATTAAGAAACGAAGACCGATATATTTTCGCGTTATTCAAACTAGAATCTTTGACTAGAATTTGTAAATATATATGCATATATACGTATATCAGTAGTGATTCTCTAGCACGAAGAAGCCTTATTTTATTTTAATCCTTTCGATCTGTACTTCTGTTGTATATTTAAATAACTAAAGATAACAGAAATAAAATTATAATATTTTACAGCCCATATTAGAAACCCTGTGATACAGAAATGTAATAATATTTTTTGATACATGTAACATGTATATTTCTACTATGCTGTGCATGTAACTATGGAATAACAAAAAAAATGTATTACAACAGAACTGACATATTATTTAAAAACACAATACTAAATTATAAAAAATCTCCATTTATATTTCCAATATTTTAGTTTGAGAGATAATCCTGGTATCAGCATAAAATTTTATAATTTCACAGTTTGATCTCTGAATGCACGATGTCCGAGGTGCCCTTGGATAAATTTATTTACATAGATTGTTTCGTCTTCACAAAACAAAACATCTAATTAACGTGAAATCCAATTAGAGTCTGAAGCGTACAATTTTTTGTAGTATTTGGAACGGTTTCTACTTTCTTGGAATGTTTGTCGAACTTTGATCTTTGATCTCGAATGTAGTGATGACAATACATCATATGCACAATGTTCAATTGATCGAATTATGCATACTTCGCTAACTGTATTGTTAGTAGCACATTACGTATGGGCTCAATAGAATGGTGTGGGTTTGTGGAATCAGTTACAATTGACGCAAAAATGTTTGCGCATAATGTTTTCAATAAGCTGTTCCAGTGTTTTCTATTCAAAATATTACGCCAGAGAATTTTTTACGTGGCCGTAATTTCCATAAGAAACGAGTATATTATAATTCAGATCCTAAACAGCTCAATCAGTTAAAATGGCAAGACTATGTGAAATTTATTAGGAATTCAGTTAGTTTCATTGTCGCTGAGCAATTAAGAAGTTGACCCATATAAAGACTTAACAACGTAGCTCTTTGCCGTTTGTTTTAAATTATTCATGTGAAAAGACAAATCAAATGGTTTACAATTTAAGAATATCTCAACCTTATTTTAATTAAGAAAGGGGTTGCATTTGTTAAATGCAGAATGCATTTAACAAATTGCACCGTCAAGCGACGAAGTACTAGGTTATGCAGGATTCCTCATCGATAGCTCATTTGAGCTATCAAAATACTATGTCATATTTATATGTATATATATTTGTAGCTAAATGGTAACTATTAGTCATCTTGATGTGCAATGATTTTTAGATAATATCTCTAAATATCAACCGTTTAAGGTGTTATAAAAGTAAATAACTGATGACTACCACAGAGCAGTATTTACATCATTTATTTATTAGTATTTATGTTACGAATATTTGATATAGTAATATTATAAAGAGATTAAGTTTCTGACTTTCTTGGGGTAATTGGAAGTAATATGCATATAATTATGGATGGTAGACTGCCGTATCTGCTATTCCATATTGACGTTTAATTGCGATGAAATTTTGCGATGGATTGTAAGGTATATTTTCCAGGACTCGGAATAAGTAAACGCTGTAATGCTAGTACACAGCAGCACATCTGATTGTCATAAATTGCAAAAAATCCACAATGAATTTTGAATATAAAAGGTTGTTGTAAATCGATTGGGAAAAGCCAGTTTTGTTATAATTTGATGTGCTGTTTATATTCTACATTATTTTGAAAAAAGAAGATTTGAAAGTTTTGTAGAAAAATTTCAGTAGGGGTGATTTTATATAAACAGAACCGTACGTCAATACCATCATCATCCTAGCAATTTTTCATTACTAGGACACACACATTCTCTATGTAAACACACGCAGTGTTATTAATAAACGAGGTTTAGTGTTCGAGTAAATTCAAGCTGAGACTGCACTTAGTATTAGTTAACATTCATATTATTAGATACGTAGCAAAGGTTAACCTTATACGAGGTTCTACGGGAGTAATATTTACTCCTAAAATGTAGTAGTATTTGCTTATTCAATACTAAAATTGCAATTTTAGCGTTTTACTCTGACACTAAAACTTTTTTATTAATAACATTGACGGAAAGCAAGCCATCACTCAACACGCAGACCCAATACGGAATTGTGATCGCGAACGATAGATCAAGCCAGGACCAACTACTCAACGTGTATTTTTGCTTGCTATAATATAATAAGTAGTAATATTTTTTTATTTATGCCAAAAAATAATAGATTTAGGAATGTTTTCAATGTGGCGGCGATGTCGTTGTAAACGTTGTAATTCATTGTTTGTTATTTCGTGTACATCCTTATTGTAACCTTCTATTTATGTTTCAGGAATTATTTTGTAATGTGTACTTTGTTTTGTACACTATAACATCTTTTAAATATTAATTTCACTTTATAATAAAAAAGTAACCGTGACTTCGAACTGCACCAAAAACGTTAATGACGTTATCTTCTAGATGGCGCTAGGAATAGAAAGGAGACACACTTTAATTTATTTTTGATTTTTAGTTTTGGAATGAAGTTAATTTTGGCTCTAAAATTCTAGTGAGGACTGCCGGAACACGTATACCACTTTGTCTACTATTATCATTAAGCTACTATGCAGTAAAGTACATTCTGTATTTAGGGATTCAGTGGCTTTCCCAATGTTACCTTTAAATTGCATAGTTTCGGTAAATCACCAAATGAGCGGCCTATGTGAAAGTTGATTAACCATCAAGCTTCTCAGTATGGATATTCCAGGAAGCTCATTTTCCTAAAGCGACGTTTCACATTTTATGCAATTTAAAACCGACGTAAAAGGAATTGTTCACAATCATAGTACTACATTAAATTCTAATGCTCAATTACAATTTACGGTCATTATTTTGAACAACTGTTATGTCATGTTTTCTTAGACAAATCTCTTACATGGAAACGATCAATAAATAAACTGGATATGCGCAGAGAACTTCTTAAAAAGTGCAAGCCCCGCGCATACATCCAATCGATGCTACAAACAGTTGTGAACAAATTACTTACCGAACTCTACATCGCTGTTGCGATATGCGGCCAAAATCAAGTCCTTATTATAATCACAGCAAATGGAATTAAAAATAAAGAAGTTGTTGTGACTTTGGTGTTTCCGTAGGCGCAGGCGACGATGGAGCAAGAAAGCAAATCTGAGATGGTGCGATTGCAGAGTGCGCAAGATGCACCGCCTATAAATGGGTATTTTTTTTTTCAATACTATGAAGGATTATTTATAAACTTACTATGTAAGATGTGGAAGTCAAGGGAGGCCAAAACACAGTTTTTTATTTCGAAAATTATATAAAAAATAAATATCAGTTAGACCCACGCTCACCGTTTCTTTCAAATATCAAGCCAGTAAGATCGCTCAGAATTGGAAAAGCTGAAAAAGTGATATTTATTTGTTTCTTTGCAGTGATAACGGAGATTATGATCCACATAACCATCGGCAGCTCCCAAGACCCACAAAGTAAGTATTTGACAATAAGTATTGGATAACCCTACTCTTAAATAGGTACTATATAAAATTTAGACAAAAAATATCCCTCTTATAGATTTTCATTCTATTCAAATAAAAACGATTAAAAACCGAGGTATAGTATAAATATTATGAATGTTATGACTGAAGTTTTGGCCCCTTTTCTGGTATGGTGAATACAGAAAGACATATTAGTACATCAGAATTTCCTAGGTAATTTCACTGCATTAAATAGAAGCACATCGTTGCTCTCTCTTTAAGAATGTCCTTTTCTTTAAGACATTGTAACCGTACAATGGTTATATAAAACATTTCCATTCTCATTAATAATTTGCTCACACTGATGGATGAGCGTCAAGATAACTACCACAAATCACGTGTAATAACCGATAAAATAATTTTAAAAAGATGGAGATTTATTATTTCTTCTAAATAATTTAAACTTCTTCTAAAGAAATCTGTTAATATTGTATCACTATTTAACATGGAGAATTCTCTCATGTTCGATGTTACAGGTCGATGTAAAAAAATAAGGCTATCTTTACAATAATAAAGTGTATTACAAATAATGAAAACAAGGATTTGTAAACTATCTAAAACCTTATCTACATTGTTAAGATACTTTTAAACGAATATAATTGTCGTTTGATTATATTGTAAATACTGCTACTAATTTACTCTGTGAATATGTAACAGTGTACAGTAAAGAAAACAGTATAAAAAGTATAAAAAGATCATAAAAATGCAAAATTTATAACAACTCAAAAAAGAAATTAAAAAAAAGGTTGTTTTTAAAACTTCATATATTGAGGTAAATAATAAATCTGATTTTAGAACCTTTTTGGAAGTTTGGAACTTTGATAACAACAGGAACAAGTTTATTGTATTTTTGATTATGCTATGTTGAAAAATGTAATGTGTTGTGATTGTTTCAAAACCTTTTGAATTATTTTATGATTCCAAATGATTGGCTTAGTCACCGAAAAAATCTCGTAGTAAGTAATATTACAAACTGTGTTGCATCTGGAGCTCCCATTCATCAATTAGTAATGTGTACCCGTATAATGGGAAATGGAAACGTTAGTTAGCAAGTTATCACGAAAAGCTCTAGATCCACGACTGCATGGCTTAGAAACTGCAATTCCTATGCCTCAACACAGCTTCACAGCAGTTTTATAATTTGACAAATACCGTGGAGTAAATTTTACGTACCTAATAATATAAAAACATACCACATTCATTCATTCCACACTGAGCTCCTCGAAAATTAATTGTAATAATTTATTTCATTCCAGTAACCTGGAGACCCTAGTCCACTTGCTCAAATGCAGCTTGGGCACGGGCATCCTGGCCATGCCGCAGGCGTTCGCCCGTGCTGGCCTTGTCGTAGGCATCTTGGCCACTGTCATCGTCGGTGCGATCGTCACACATTGTTTGCATATGCTAGTAGGTATACATTATCTAGTTGTTGCACTTTTTACACTTATTTCCATATATGTATTTTTCTTCACGTTTTCGTCACGGATGAGCAAATTTGCAAAACTCACCTTTTCGTATTCATATGACATAAAATATTTTTTAATGTTACATATAAAAATATTTAACGGTGTAGTTACATGAACGCCTTTGGGGTCATTGATTTACATACCTCTATTGTGTAGGCACTCAGATTCAGCTCCCTTGCCTCAGTAGTTACGAAATAAAGCATACGATAGACAACCGAGTACTTTTCAGATACGGAATCCCTTATTTAATTTTCCCAATAAGCTTAAAACACTGTATAGTCAGAGAATATAAGACTAATTTAATACAAATAGATAGACTAATATAAATAGATAACTAGATAGATATAAGATTAATTTGGCATTGTTTTCGTTCAGGTAGGCGCGCAGTATAATGCGTGTAAACGAGTACGGTCTCCCTTACTATCGTATCCTGAAGCCATGAAGGTTGCATTAGCTGCCGGTCCCACTTCGATGGGACGCCTTGCTCGTCCTGCAGCCGTTGCTGTAGATGTTTTCCTGGTGGTGTACCAACTAGGAATTTGCTGTGTCTACATAGTTTTCATAGCTGATAATATCAAAAAGGTTAGTTAATTGAATGTTTAACTTTTGCTACTACCTAAGGATATGCTGTATATACCTACGAGCAATATGAGTATGAGTGTATACCATTTTTTTTTGCACTTTGAAATTCTTTACGGAGTTCGGGTATATAGAAATCTCCGTAAAGTATTCCGAGCATAAGAAACTTAAACGAGATGTTGAAATGATTAATTACCAGTAACAACAATAGTGCTACATACTGACAGTTAAAAAGAATAAAACCTCCATATCCCGCACTCTTTCACTATTTGAGGTGAGCGATATGAATATATCGATGCCCAATTGTTACGTCATTACCAACACATTTGATGAGATACTAACGAGATTAGGGTGTATGTGTTTCATGAATAATCGGGCGTCAGGCATATTGTTCTATAAATAATGTCAATGATCACGTGCGACGTGCGGCATTCCCGTATTCATTAAATTGCCTTAAGTGGTGCGTCTCCCTCCCCACTCGGTCGGGTATCAATCAATGATCGTGTGATGCAACAAACTCGGTTGCCCTTTCAATAAAAAGGATATATATCACAATGAATGTCACAACCTACGCGTCTCTGCAGTTCAATGAAATGAGTTCACGTGTTACACACACAATGATTCGGAGTATAATTCTCCGTATCCACGTTTAATTGAATGTTTCTAGGCAACTGAAATATGGTTTATTTCATACCATATGATAAAAAGTAGTCCGTTAGAAATATGGAATACCGTTTTGTTTTCAAAGTCACGGAAATTAAGTAACATTACAAATATTCATACGTTTGCTATTAGAATAGTAACAATAGTCTTGTCGTACATTTATTTATTCTACCTCTGGGTTCCAATCTTGACGCTTGTTTAGCGAAAAGTCGTATTACGAATCCCATCTCGGGTACCTGATATAATGGATTTTTCCTGTAAGATAGATAGATATATATACAGTATTGTTATACAATTTAATCAAACATACCATTTACTTAAATAGAAAATATCAATTACAGGTGATCGATCCCGTTTATGTGATGAGTATAGAGATACACATGGTCATCATACTGGTGCCTCTGATAGTATTCAATTTGATACCAAGCCTGAAGTTGTTGGCACCGTTCTCCGCATTAGCTAATGTGCTTACTTTAGTCGGATTGGGCATCATCATCTATTTCCTGGTAACAGAAAAGCGGACAGAGGAGACTCTGGACTTGTGGGGTTCAGCGGCGACATTCCCACTGTTTTTTGGCACGGTACTCTTCGCCCTCACCGCAGTCGGCGTGGTAAGTTTATTAATTAAAATTACAGAGAAACATATGTTACATTATTTGCTTGCTATTTTTCCCATTTTTTTATTTGGAGGCCACGCGAAATGTATTTTACTTTTCGCTACTTGCTTAAACGTATCGTTTTTCTCTTATTTTATTTCTTTTTACATATATTATTATTACACTAAAAAAAATTACATGAAACCATTAAGTAAATTTGTAACAAGGGTGGGCTAATCTCTACAATAGATCTCTTTTAGCTGATTATGAGCAAGATGTAAAAGTAAGAGGTAATACACATTTATTTAATAAAAAGTTGGGTGTACTACCCCATTTATATTGATCCATACTTTCGGATCATCAAAATTTATTTCGATATTTAGGTATGTAGTTTTGTTTTTATATCAATTTAGGAAGATAGGCTAAGCTTTTGATAAAATGATAAGCCTTAATATATTATAATTTAAAATACTTTTTGAAAGTAATGTTGTGTTAATAATAAGTTTGTATTATGTTACTTTAGTATGAGTAAACTGTCTCATTTACGCCAACAAATTGTTTGTCAGCGTATCGCCCGAAAGCGAATTATATAAAGTGTAGTTTATGCCAAGCGAAATTAATTTTTATTTGTGTAATTTATCATCACATATTTATTTATTTCGGGATTGATAAGATTTCGATTACTGCCCTAATTTAGTCATGGTGTTGAAAGTATAGTGTAGAAATTTTAAATATTTGAAGATGTCATGTATAAAATAACCCATTTTAAAGCTCAAAATCTTCCACTGAATCTTTTTTTTAATGTAGGTAATTTTGTAATATGGTTCCATCTTCAATATTATGGCATAAATATAAAGGTTCCTGCGTGTTAATTAAAATTCTTAGCTTATTACAATTAATTATAGAGACATACTGCTACTGCGACTCACAATACATATTTTAGGTAGAGGAACAGCATAGCACCTTAATAATAACTATCACTGTTTTTTTTTTGTATATTAGTTAAAGCTGTTAGTGCCGCAAATGGCAAATTTTAACGTGGTCAATAAACGTATTAAGCTGTATTTGTAAATATATTTTTATCAATATTAATGATATACACGATTCTCAAACATTCATGTTTGTTTTAGGTGGTCGCTTTGGAGAATAACATGAAAACACCCAAATCGTTCGGTGGCCCATGCGGGGTCCTCAATGTGGGAATGAGTATTATAGTTCTGCTGTACGTGTTGGTCGGAGCGCTCGGTTATGTGTTCTGCGCTTCCAAATGCAAGGACTCCATCACACTCGACCTGCCATCCGGCCCGTAAGTAATAGATAAGATGACCCGGTGTACCTCGTGTCACTTCTGACCGTTTAAACCTTACCTGGACTATGGGCAACATTTCACAAACAAAATCAGCTAAATCGGCTTAGCCGTTTCCGAATTTTGGCGAAACAATAATTTTTATATACTCATTAGAATATTAATTTTAAATTTGTAGAACCTCGTAGAGATAGTTAACATCAGCAAATAACGTTTTCCATGACTTTTAGTAATATGTTACATTTTGCTGTAAGACATAATTAAAATTATTCTTAATAGAAAATGCTTGAAAAATCCACTTGGTCTCTGGCATCCTGAGATGGGAATCGAACCCACGACCTTTCGCAATCCGGGCGACTGCTCTAACCGCTGAGCTACCCAGGTCCTAACAGGACTGACGAATCTTTCAAGCACTTGTTTGTTAATTTTCGCTACTACAAAGCGTATTCTTATCAATCATCAATTTACTGTTCGAATGTTTAACAACGTTTCTGAATTGAGAAAAGTATAAAATCTGAACTGATTATTAATAATAACTTAAGATTTTTACATTTCACATGGCAAAAAAAAAATATTTTATCAAAATGCTATCAACTGCTCACAAAAAAAATCAGAAACCGAAACCTGCGTAAGTGACGTTCAAGATGTTTTAAGGCGTGCTTAAATTTAAATTCTCAATTAAGAAACCGGGTGTCTTACTCCGTCGTAACATCAAGATTCGTCCTTTCGTTTGGTGAAATAAAAACCAAATGCCGCTTTATAGATAAACATTTAGTAATGAAATATATTGCTAGGCGCAAAACGTGAGGACGGCAAGACCGATTCGGTTTGCCGTCCTCACGTAGTAGTAATATTCTGTTATCAAGTCGAGCGCAGCGCTGTCATTACATAAAGGTAACATGGCTATTACAGAGTCCATTAAAATTGGCATTATTTTAAAGCGGCATTACTAATACAAATTTTCACCTTTCGAACATTCATTTGAGTATCGTCATTAAATTTTAATAAAGGTTTGTGCAACTGGGAGTTAATCAAATAAAACCTTTTGAAGTACAAAAGGTAAAAAAGGCTTTTTTCAGTGAAAAAGAATTGCTTAAGTGGCACTAATGACAGGCAACGGAACTAGCGAACGATCAACAACGTGAAAAGAGGTATCTAAAAAGTTAAAAATTATACGACTGAATAGTCCAAAAGTTGTTTCGTCAAATGTAGTGCACATAGATGTAAAATCAACAGCAATACCTTTATTCTATTATTTTCTGTTTACAGGCTGGCGTCTTCGGTGATAATAATGTTCGCTATAGCTATATTCATTAGCTACGGTCTCCACTGCTACGTGCCGGTGGAAGTAGTATGGAAAGGGTACATGTTACCCAGACTGGAAGCTAGTGGTTCACAGAGGATCACATTGTGGGAGTACGCGCTGAGGATAGGCCTATGTCTACTTACGTGTTAGTGTTATATTAATACACAGCTTTATCCTTTTGCCACTGACATTTTTGGTACCAGGTTCAAACTATATAATACACCAAAATAATTCCGAACGTCTCAATTTGTCGTTTTATCTTGTGTGATTGTGAAATTGTTAAAGACGGTCCATGTTTAAACCAAGTATTAACTTTAGTCATCGTTTTATGATAAGCATTTCAAAATATATATTGATAGTTTTAGAATAAAAAAAATAAAATGTGCCTTTTGTAATCTCACTATATGATATGAAAGCATTTCTTTTGTCGTTATTAAAAATTTCATAGAACAAACAATTTATTTCAATAATTTACTAAGAAGAAGACAATCTCAATTGAAAGGGATATGATTAGGAACCAGAAAGCGAGCTCAATGTTAGCGCTTTTAAACTGTGAAGGGTCGAACATAGGATGGGTGACTAAAAATGTATTATCTCGAGTTCCTCCGTGCTTAGGAAGGCACGTTGTTCCAGCTGTAACTGCAGACGTTGACACCACTAATCCGCACCAATCGGGCGGTTAATGGGTTGTCTGTCATCCGTATTAGATTCTATTATATCAGGTCCTGTGCATTCGGCACATGAAGAATTTTTTTGTGAAAATTTGAGTTTTAATCTTTTCTGTGTCACCTTACAATATAAGTTAATAAACCAAGTTACAGAAACGTTCATATAATTGTAATTTTTCAAAAAATCCATTGACTATAATGAGCATTTGTGCAACTCGGTTTATGTCATTTTAAACTAGACTAGGGACAAAATGAATTTTTATATATTATTATATTTTTCCACAGTTATTCTCGCTGTAGCTGTACCTCGCCTGGGGCTCTTCATCTCGTTGTTCGGAGCTCTCTGCTTATCAGCACTAGGTGTATGCTTCCCGGCTTTAATGGAGGCTTGTTTAGCATACGGCAAGAGGGGGGGTGCTCGTTTGTTACTCTTAAAAGACGGTATTTTGATGATCGTAGGCCTTATTGGTCTTGTAGCAGGCACTTATACAGCACTCTACGAAATAGTAAAATCCTTTGGGTAGTTGATATTCCATTATTGTATTGCTATCAGTATAGAATAATTGGTGGCTGGGAACGTTTGCGTGATTTTTTTTACCACGCAATAAGGTAAGCTTTACAGATAAAGCTTACCTTATTGCGTGGTAAAAAAAATCACGCAAACGTTCTTTATTTTGAGCTTAAATATAATTTGGTTATATAATACAAGTAAGTTTTTGTAAGTATTTTAAGTACCTTAGTATTTGAGTGTTCTTTTCCTTTTCAAGCGACGGTAAATCTAAACTTAAACTCTTGTCTCATTAGAGCATGAGTTTATTTTGTAATGCAATTATTATGATGAGTACCTACAGAAAATGTTGGGTGAATAACAGTGAGCTAAGATGAGCATTTTTATATGGTTGAACAGTAGTTGTGGAACCAGAATGGTATTGTAAACGTGTTTCAACTAAATGACAAGTATTGCTTTTAGAAATATCGAGACCTGAAGCTCATTCATAAGCTGTACAGTCGCTTTGTTGTCTGATTATTAAATGATTATTAATTTAGGTACCTAACTTTATGTATGTAAATTTTTAAACATTGTATATTTTTCCTGTTATTTTATATCGCCAATAGAAGATATTTACAAATTAAAATATTATAAGTTAATGTAATTATTAATAGTTTAATTTTATAGTAAACAAACTGCAAGTATGATAAAAACAGATCGTTTACCTCTAAGCGCTTTTTTTTTCTTTTTCTGTGATGTCAGTAGATAAAAGAAAGAAGAAAAACCAGAGTATAATAAATTATATTGATATTATTTCTGAACACAAAAAAGTGTGCTGATACATTTTCAGCCAGATAATAAACGTCCATAAATTGTCATTTTGAAATTTAGAACATTCATTAGAACTTTAGTCTTCAGTAAGCCTTAATGGACGTTTGTGTAACTGAGTCTTAAAGTTTTAGAAAGCGAAAATAGGAAGGCGGTAAAATATTCTTATTTGTATTTTGAAGATTCTATTTCAGAACCAATTCAAATAAATATTGTATATACTGTTAATTTATAAATAAGAAATGTTTATTCAGGCAATTTCTAGTTCAAAAGCCAAAAAAGGAATTGTTAGATATTTTATTTCTTTACATTGTGTAAATGATAAAAGAAGGAAATTAATGTAGAAAATTAAATTACTCAATATACATATTGAGTAATTTAATTTTCTACATTAATATTAGAATATAATTATCTCAAAATTTTCAAATAAGCTCAACTAAAGCAGTCTAAAATAATAAGAACACAGAAGGGGATGATGTTTGTAATTCTATTGTAGCCCCATGTGGAATAATTCCGTCCGGGGATCAAATTGAACTTATCGAAATTGCCAACCATTTAGAAATGCATTTAAAAATGATACACATATGAATACTATATTACGACGTTACAATTCACTGTGGCGTATTTATACTGGTCGATAACATTAGCGTGTAGCGTGAGTCCGATTTTCATTCCTCGCTTTCATTAATCGGTCATTGTTTTTAATGACCAATAAGATCAACGTGCAGAGGTCGCCTGCGCTCCACGTGCTGACCCCACCGACCAGTGTAACTGAGCCATTAAGCATCGCGCGCACAGGTATATTATTTTTAAAGTAATGTTTTATAATAATTTATGCTACGTTATTTTTTTATTACTTTACAAGGCGTTTTACTTCATCGTCTCGGCGTTTTAAATCAACGAATATACCTATTATATAATAGAGTTAAATATTGGGATAGTAGTATGTCGTAATTTTTGCATTCACATTGTTATCCCGTATAAAAAATTTAAAAAAAATCCAGATTCCCAGCTACCCAAGAGATTACAACCTTTTGCAATGCAGCAATCTACTATCTAGCAATCGTCCGGAATGTCAATGCTATGTTATAAAAGATAAGTGAATCCGAACTGCATACTACAATATTCGAATAGAGTAGTTTTCTATTCGACTACTGAGATGTTGGAACTGTATTTAGCTCGATAAGATTCCATTTACATAACAATGTAGTTAAGATATTGTGACTAGATTTTAACGTTCACTGTAAATATATTTTTAAACACAAAATTGTATTTGTGTAAGAATATATTAATATTTCACTAAGTAGAAAATGTGTTCGAGAAATAAATCAAGGGGTATTCTCATTAGCTAACGACTGAACGAGCAAATGTGCGAATGTATCGCAACTCGCGTTGAAGAGGTCCTCAGAGGCACTTGAGTATGATCAGGTCGAGCCTTCTCGTAGATTTGGTCATAAAATTAGTATATAGAAAATTGAAGTGATACCTGAATAAACTTAGCAGTGCACTGATTAAAATATCACCTGGTGAATACTCGCTTTACATGTTGGTCAATTCAAATATCTCGATAACATTATAATGTTAATATATCAACGTGCATTTTAATGCGTAGTGAACAGTAGAATTGGAGTAGCTGCAGACTTCAGTAGCTTTCGTTTCAAGTGTTCCGTTTATATGAAGTAAGACTTTGTAAAGAAAGGTTGCCATATAGGCAATCATCATGTAAAGTCTACTATATCTGTGAAAACTGGTCTCTGTACCACGAGCACATTAATGCTTTAGATAGGATCCGTATAAATGTCTACGTGATATAATATACTATATAATATAGATAAGACGCGTTAGTTTTGCGGCGCGGGCTATCGCCGGAAGAGAGTCATTTCATGTGACGATAGCTGCGGTAGACTGGTCACATCTTCCAGGTGCCGGATTATAGAGTAGTGATGCACATATTCTCTAGTGCATTGCAAGATGACAAGCACAAGCAAGGTGGCTAATAAAAGCAGTACCTACAAAGATATGCTTAACCGCATATGAAGCGTTATATTAAAATTTTATTTAATTTAATTAACTTAAATAATAAATAAAACAGGGATAAATAGAAATGTACAATGACTAACTTATTAATAGTCATTTAGAAAGAAAATCGGAATTGGATACAAAACGTTTCAAAGTATTTATCTACATAGAAGTAGTTTGATTTTGAAAACTACTTTTTTTACTTGATCACGAAACACACAAAAAGAATTTTACGTGATCAAATATGTCGTACGATTTTCATGAAACGTTTTTTGCTTAATGACGTAATGAGCTTCAACTAGGACCCTATAGATTTTTTTTTTGAGAATTTCTTTTGCTCGTAAGATTTGGCTAATTAGAATTACGCCTTAGAATTTACTATCCAACTAGCTTACGACTCGAGTTGTGCATTACAGTGCCTTGTTGTCGATCCTTCTCTTTTGATATTTAATTGTTAGTTGTATATAAAACGTGTATTATGCTCTAAAATTAGACCATAGCAGATTAATATAAGGCTATCATCGAAGTTTTCTTTTTTATGAAGGTTCGTTCTATTAAAGCAAGAAAGGGGATCTTTTTACTTTGCTTTTCATTAATGAGCACGGACGGTGGTTACGCCAGCAATATTTATATAATTTCTGTACAAAATTTTAGTAGATTCTCTAATTCATATATACCTAACTACAGGGTAAAGGATAAGAATTAGGCTTAATTTCGTTGATAATTGGGGTTAAATAATACTGTTCTGCTTACCTTGGTGAACTTAAGTAGTCTGAGAAATCAAGGAGGAAAGAAGCAGTCAAAGAATGAATTACCGGATTAAAAATGTTTTAGATTTAATCAGTAGAAGAGCTTTAGTTAGCATATGTGCCAACGCAGTAGTTAAATACTTTTCAGGTATTGTTAACCAGCTATAAAGTAACATGAAAGTATTTGCTTCTTTAAATCATGATCTTCATTTTTAGATATCGCATTGTCAGTGACCTAAACAAATATCGTTATATAGGTAACAGAATCGAGACAGATAATATATACGAGATATATACGCAAATAATAGTAACAGTAGCAAAGTAATAGTAAGCATAGTAGGTTTTTGTTTTAAATTTACTATTAGATTTCAAACGTGTAATATACATCTACGCTTTGCGTGGTATTTCCTATTGTGACATTAGAGTCATAGAGAAAAATATATGTATTTGTAAGTTCTAATGATTTGTGTGCGATGGTTCATGTATGTATATGATAATATATAGAGTTCTGAAATTCTCTTCTTTCGTATTTTTTTATTGATTTACTTATGAATTCATAGTCATCGTCCGAAGTAACACACGAAACTGAAAGTAGAGTCACTACAATTTCACTTGATATTACGATATTGTTTTGACTAAAACCTTTGACCTGTTTTCTATAGGTATGTAGGATCCATAAACCAAGGCATTGAGTTGAGACATATTTAACTAAGCGTTGCCATGAATTCCAGTAAATTACCTTGTGTTCGATATTTTTATCACTTCTTTTAAATATGAACATTTCCTGAGGCTGCAGTCTCGACCGCAATCTTGCCGTATTCGGTCACTAACTTCGGACATTGTCATTTGTTAGGTACTTACCGAGTGCAACTGTCAAATTAGCGATATTCGTTAGTTTCTTAGCGATGGTTCGGTCATTGACCTTTGCGATTACTATGAATGTCGAGGTCACAGAACATAGGTGGTCGAGGTCGAAGATATAACCTGACGTAAACAATTTGATGTCTTTCTTTTTAATTTTTAAAAACTATTCCGTAGTAGTAACCGAATGTAAGATACAATCCCTAATATGAAATATGTAAATTTCTTATTAAATTTGTAAATCGTCTATAAGCAGGCAAGGCAATTCGCGATCGGTTAACGGATTCGCTTGGCAAATTTCCAAGTGTATACAAAATATAAACAATAATTTAGAAAGTGATTACAGTATTACTCTCTAAATTATGTAAGGTATACTACCTATTTTATATGTGACCCAGCGGGCTCCTTGCCTGATCTCGAGTCTTTCCGGCCCCTAGAGGGTACTCGCAGCGGATTTTATCAGGTAGTTGTCAAACTAACGAACTAAGAAGGTCGCTTCTTAAGGTCTGTCCTTTAGGAGGTCGAATTATAATAGTTACATATAGTTGCATTTCCACTGCGTTAAAAAAGGCATATACTATTTCATATTTGGATTAAGTTATTATTACTCCTGTTTACCATAATAAAAAAAATACTTTTTTTAACTTAAGATATTCTTCGATAACAGTGTTTACCTGTAATTGTTTGTTACACACGCGCATGTGATGTATCTTTTTACTTTTGTATGTAAGTTTATTGTGTAATCGAATGTCGATAAATCATGTAATAAAAAATAAAATAATAATAATCTAGCCGACGGACAAACAAAAATTTGTCACCTCTATTATTTTTCGTCGACACACGTTTTGACGTTTTCAGGACCGCCTAATGTATTTACACTGGTCGCTAACATTCGTGTAAAGCGTGCAGGCGATTTCTGTTCCCTGTTTTGATTGGACAGCCATTGTTTAATTGACCAATCAGATGAACGCGCAGAGGTCATCTGCATTCAGGGTGCAAAGTGGTAAGTGTAAATTTTACATTAACGCGTTCACTAGTGAGTGCGTTAAGATTTGTATGGAGATATGTGGTTCTCGGTAGTAACCGCTAAAAGCGCTGTACCAGATTCCATGCTAAAATCTAACGCGCTCACATTTGACGGTAAACGTTAAGAAAGTTACACTAGATCCTATCGACCAGTGCAAATGAGATATAATTTAAACTAAAACCAAGACGATCATTATAAGAATGGTTTATTATTTTTATATAGCATTATGTTTATAGTAAATTAATAATAAATTATACATTCTTTATTGTATACAATATTACCTTCATCATAGATTTTGTTTATTTTTAGGTTTCTGAATTTAATTACTAACTTAAGTGTGTTTAAAAACTCGAATTACTAATTAAGACATTAAAAAGTTATACGAAAAGCAAAAAATATAAATTGTTGACGACAGCTATTCCAGTCTCTTTCGATAAGTGTTTTTTTTTTAATTTTCCTAATTTTTTTTTCCTCACTCTCTGTCTCTTACTCATATTGTCTGTCTTGTGTTGTGTCCATAAAGTGTTTTAGACGCATATATTTCTTTACTAATTTCTAATCTTTAATTAAATACTAATACAACGTATAATTAGTACAACCTAGCTAGTAAAAAGTAGTCAAATTTTTTGTTAGATATAATATATCTAACATATAATATTAAGATTGAAGTTTTAAATTCTGTTTTTCTCGTTTTAAATATTAACTAAAAATAGCATCACAAGGTATAAGTTTTCTATCTAGTTATTATAAAATTATATACGCCATTTGCATAACAAAACTAATATCACGGTAACTCTTTGCCTTTAGGTGATTTGAGAACACAAAAATGTGGAGTTAGAGTTGCATAAACCAACGATTTGGCTAATCCTATTAATGTTTTTGATGAAATTTGGTATACAGATAGGGTATTAGCTGACTTAGATAATACACTGGACCGCAAAGAAAACGGGTCGGTTAGAAAATCTTCAATAACTTGAAAACTACCTCACCTAGCTTTATGAAATAAAAACTCAATTAAAGAATATTTAATGTTATTTAACATAGTATATAAAACCTTTTTATTTACTTTAGATAATTGTGTAAGAAAACTGGCAATGAAGATAATGGTTGTTTTTCAATTTAGTTCTAAAAAAATCAAAGCATTTGTTTCGCATTTGTTTTAGTTTTGACATAAAAACTACAATAAATATCGTGTGTTTGTCATACAAAAATTGTATTCTGAAGTCATCATGTCGTTAACCCCTGAAGAATGCACCAGGATCCTGACAATGCTTGAAGATGGGCGCAGTCAGCGCAATACAGCGAGAACTGTTGGTGTGAGTCTTTCCACAGTTCAGCGGGTACTCCAGCGTTTCCATGAAACTGGATCCAACCTAAGAAGACCAGGAACAGGCCGAACGAGGTGCACGACTGCGCGGGAGGATCGCTATATGGTGTCAACAATTTTGAGAAATCGATTTCTTACGGCCGTGGAGGTAAAAAATCACCATTTACGAGCTGGAGGAAACTATCTGAGTACAGATACAGTAAGGCGACGTCTCGCTGAAGCAAATTTGAGACCATTAAGGCCTGCAAATGGCTCAAAATTAGAAAGACACCACTTAAACTCAAGGCTGAGTTATAGCAGAGAACACGAAACTTGGACTCTGGATGACTGGTCAAGAGTTATGTTTTCAGACGAGTCTAGATTCTGTTTATACAAGCACGATGGGAGGAAAAGAGTGTACCGAAGACCGGGAGAGCGCTATAACCAAGCTTGTATAGAAGAAAAAGTACCATCTATACACGTGTGGGCTGGGATTTCTTCCGAAAGCCGTACTGAGCTAGTAGTGATAGAAAATGGCAGTTTAACAGCAGAACGATATGTGAATGAAATTCTTAATGACTATGTTGGTCCATTTTTAGTAGATATGGGCGAAAATGCTGTTTTTATGCAAGACAACGCCCGCCCGCATACAGCTCAGATAGTGTTCGACTATTTTCACGAAGTAGGTATCACATGCATGGAGTGGCCAGCACGAAGCCCCGACTTAAACCCCATCGAACATGCATGGGACGAACTGGGACGACGTGTACGTCAACGGAATCCGCCGCCAATCACGCTGCGTGAATTGAAAGGAGCTTTGCTCGAGGAATGGCAGAACATTCCGCAGCATCGCCTTAAAAACCTTGTGGAAGGTATGCCGAATCGCATAGCCACAGTTTTGCAAGCTCGTGGAGGCAACACGAAATACTAACATGCGTAAAAACGTCACATCTTTATACAATTCATATTTACGAAAATGTCAGAAAAACTACCTTTTTCATTCGTTTGACATTTATTGAAAATAGACAACTTTTAATTTGTATTTTTTTATATTCAATAAATTACAATTAAATAATCTTTAATTTAGTTTTTATTTCATAAAAATAAGTTAAGTAGTTTTCAAGATATTGACGATTTTCTAACCGACCCGTTTTCTTTGCGGTCCAGTGTAGGATAATTTTTATCCCACCAAGCATTTCCCTAGGGTCCACGCGGGCGAAGCCGCTGGCGAAAGCTAGTCAATAATAATGTTGATCTTAGGCCAAAATTATGCTTAAGTTTTATTCCTTCTAAGATGTTTTCACGATTAGGTATGTCATGTCTGTTATGTCAAATAAGTAAGTTTCATAGCTTAAGATACTGCAAGATAGAGAAAACCGTTAAGTAATACGTCCGTACTACATATTCTCTGTAAACAATTCGATTCCACCCATAGGGAAGGTGATGACATGTGTGATACTCTTTCGCATAACCACCACGCTCAACAGGCATTATTCCTATATTAATAAAATATACACGGGTTGTACATAATTATAAGTATAACAATAAAACTTTTTCGTTGTGGGTTACGATGTAAATAAAACATCGTTGTGGTACTGCCATAGAGCTTCCTATGTCGACGTATCAACCACCAGACGATTTTTATCAAGCAGAAATAGTTAAGATTCTGTTTAACTAAAAAAAAATATACGGTAATTATACTTTCTGTTGCTTATGTATCACATGACTACATACCTATTGATACTGCTTAATTGGTTTTAAAGAGACTGCCTACGGCTTCTATCCGCAATTTTCAGGCGTGGGACTTTGCCTAGAGTACTTTACATGCAGCTGCCTTATGGACCATTTACACGAGACCCATAGAAAACAGCACTCGGCAAACCAGTTCAGTAAAATTAAAAACCGTTCTATTTCATTGGACTGGCTTCAGTATTATCTCCATTATAGACGAGTCCAATATAAGCCTGGCTTATTGTACTGTCTGGCTATTGGCGTCGTGTAAATGGTCCGTTAGTCGCGATACTGTTGGTATGTACCATACATAGGACAGGGCAGACTCGTATTTGTCATGTTTGGGTCATCCACTTACAATGTAGAGGGAGAATTAGACATATGATAGATCAAGCACTACGGTAGCGCGACTAAAGCACCTTTTACTGAAAGCACACCAGATTTTTAGACGCCTTTCACAGGCCGGCAAGTTAGTGATGGCACGTGGGAACAATTTCGACTTCTCACAGCTGTTACTATAATTGGACTCTAATATTACTTTGCAGTCACTTTGTCGTGCCACAATAAAAAAAAAGAATAATGCACTTTAATTGAATGTTAAATAGATTAGAATTTTGATTGTACAATAAACGATTAGTAAAAAATAGAAATAACTGTTTTCCTTTATTTTATAATTCGTTTTGAGAAATACCTCTTTTTTAACTGTTGCACTGGGGACATACTCTGTTTTTATAAAAACGATCTTTCAGATAGTTTCGAAACGATCTTATTCTTGTAAGATGTTCATTACTTATGCTATTATTTTGATGTTCGGGAACCGTTCAATATCAACGTAAAATACCAACGATTGATTCACAATGATTATAAGATAAAATCTGGAGTCGTAATAGTTTTACTAAATTTATTTCTAAGCGAAACGGAAAAGGTTTTCTGTTTGTGATCAGTTAATATTTTTGTATTTCATTGATGAAATATTTTACGTACATTGTATCCTTTGAAGAGTAAGTGACTTTAAAATATATTGTATCCATGTCATTTTCTTTTCAAAATGAAATATTGAATGTAATATGGAATAGCTATTTCTGGTTCAGCTATTATTATACTAAAAAAATAGTCCATTACAAATGTGGTAAGCCCAATCTGGCTTTGAAACAAAATTTTTCAGATGTCACACGTATGGTAAATTAAAATTTCCGAAAGCAGATGGTTGGGGGCGACGACATTTTAGATAAAGACACATGAATAAACTTAAAAAATTATCGAAATCAAAATATCTTTAAATAAAACATCGATGGAGTTAAATAAAAATCGTATTGTGTGCAAGGTACTTTTACCATGATTTATTACATAAAACACCGATCGAGAAACGTATCAGCGGCATGTAAGCGGCTTCCTATAGCCGTGAGGTCGCTAGACTGCCAGCGTTATCATTAAGTACCTACTGCGTACTCCACAACTAACTAGCGACGCCCCCAGCCCCCCGCCCATGGCGCAAAAGTATAAAAAAAACTAATCATGATTACAACAATTCACGTTTATTTCAATCCATAGAACCGTTTAAAGTCAAACAAAATACTACTCGTACATCGAAATCATTATGGTTTTATGTTGTTGCAACGCTAAGGTAATAAATAAATAAAGAAAGGGAGGGGTGCAGGAGCGGGGGTGCGGGGAGGGGGGGGAGGGCCGGAGTGGGCGAGGTTACAGGGGCGCGGGGCCCAGGCACGCGGTACGCGGTTGTAGCACTTTCCCTGCGTTGCCACGGGCCCCGGCCGGCCCAATAGATACATTTAACATAGGTAGGTATACATAAACCACTTGTTCTTACATACGATTCCTTCCTATCACTTAATATATTCATTACATTAATATACCCATGTTACAACTTTCGGTGAAACTATTTATATAATTAATACAATACATAATAATGAGTAATTCAAAGTAGGCATGTATATTGTTTAACAAACAAGATGGAATATCAAACGCCGCCATACGTGGCAGTAAACATTAAGTTTTTAATACATATAATATCATTTGATATGAAACAGTGCATTTCAAAGTTAACCTTCACACCTTTGTAGAATCCCTCACATGTAAACCTTTATAGAAAAAACATTTTATTGTTCTCGCTTTGTATCCATAAAATACTTTCAAATGCAACAACTTCTTAGTCTTAGTTTATAAACATTAATTTTTCTTCAATTCAATAAACATTCAATTGACTCATTTATCAACGACAAAAACCTACAAAAATATATTATAACAATAGCACGAGTCAAATAGAGTGCGGGAGAAACGTCCAGAGACGCGAGGAGCGGCAAGGAAGCGCACGGGGTCCGACGGACAACCTCGGGCCCCGGCCTCCCCCACTGCGGACACTGGGAGGGGGCGAAGGGATGGATGCTCAGCGGCGCGAAGCGCCTGATTATATCTATATGCCCTTATCGACACAATACGCAAGTCTCTTTAAAACTAAAAAAAAATAATATAAACTTTCAAAAACGTTAACAACTACAGCCATAACAAAAATAGACTAATAACGACTACACTACAGAAACTACAACTACTTAAACTATTTACTAAGTAAATTTGAAACGAAACTAGTGTTCGCTCACTACAGAAATGACAGAGGGTACGTACGGAGTAAGGGTGCGCGGGCGCCCCATTTCTCCCGTTAGGATCTAATCTCATACGGAGCAGTCCTACGAAGCGAGCTACAGTGAGGGACGTCGAGCGGCGCCGGCGCCGGGCGGACGGACGGGCCCGGACGGCCCAGGCCGGCTCGAGGCCTTATTAAACCTATCTATATACAGAGGCAGCCACTACATAGTTGCGCATGCGTACGCGAGCCACTTGAGCAATCTTGCGTGGTGCGGCGGCGGGGCGAGTCCCCGGCGCCGGCTCAATATAAATATTCAACAACATTAACTTATTAAAATAAACCGCACTCGGTCGGACAACGCCGTGGCACGACGTCGCGGCCGCGCTCGGGACGGGACACGACATATCTCTTCGATAATAAATAATTTGCAAACAATTTTGGTCCGTACGTCGTTGACTAACCCTGTTGAGTGTCGAACTGTTGTCCGATGAAGGCATTAGAAACGACGAAAGATCTGAGTCCAAGCGGAACTTTGGTTAAAGATTTATCTATTAAACTAAGTCCATAAACTTACGGTAACTGCATTATTAAAATAAATCTACAGAAGTAAAACATAACACAAGTGATATATATATATATATATATATATATATATATATATATATATATATATATATATAGATGGTGATTTAGTATGAAACTAAAAGGCTAACAAAATAGTGATTTCACAGTCATTTTTAACTCGTACATTACTCTCACTTTTACATTTAGATCAATATTTAGTTAACATATATTCGAATTGACCAAATTTTACAAAACTCGTTGATGAAAATCAAGAAAACAGAAAACTTTCAACTTCGTAACAGAAATGCATAGAACTGAATAATAGCTATTGAACATGTTATGCCTAAGAATTTCGTATGAAGTACAAAGATAAATGTATGTTTTATGAAACAAAGAGTTAAATCGAATGATAAAATAGAGAAAAGAGTGTCCAGAGCCGGTGCGGCGGCGGGCGGGGCTCGGGGCCCGGTGCGGGGCCCGGCGGCCGCGCACACGTGTCATGTGCCGTGTTTGTGCTATGCGGGGGGAGGAGGTGGGGTGTACCGCCTATACATCCGCGTACTTGGACAGCTTCTCACGCAAGATGTGATTCTCTTTCTTCAACAACTCAACTTCTTGCCGCAGACCCATGTTCTGAAAATATTATATTATTGGTAAGAAAAAACGTATTGATAAAAAGAAAAGGTATTTTTTTTCTATACTAACCTTTACGCAATAAAAACGAATGTAAAAATTTATTATTATTCAAATATTATATTTTTATTGGAATAAAACTAAACTTGTACATTAAATTTTAGCTATATACAAATTATACATTACAAAACAAGTGTGACTCTTAGTTCATTGATTATGCCTAGTTGTCCAATATAATTATTGAACTAAGAGCACGCCAGCATTTACCTCTTTCTCGAGGTAGCCAGCGCGGAGGGCGATCTGGTTCTCCTTCATGCGGCGCGCATCACGTGACCGCTTGGCTGCCATGTTGTTCTTCCGTCTGCGTGCCCAGTACTTGTCATCTTTGAGGTCGTCGGGCACGAACTGCCGACGACGTCGATATGGGGTTAGCACGTCGCGCCATACACTCAAACCACCCTTCACCCACCAGTGGAACACAACAGGCATGTTACCGCGCAGACCCGAAACAGAATAACAACTTTTTCCCAAGACGCCCTGAGCTCAGCGCTGGCAACCATTTAAAGTATTTTTTTTTATAATAGAATCAAAATATATCTTGTTATTAGTATAATAACAATGAAATTTTAAGGTAGGGCTTCTGTTGTTATTAAGTCTTGTTATGCGCGGTTAACTAGATATTTGCAGTAAGTACTGATTCTTTTGTAGGTTTTTATTTGCCTTATATTTCCACGGATAATTGAAAAGTCATTTTAAAAGTACCCATTATACAGTGCAGTTCTACACTATTTACATTTATTAATCAAGTGCAACTACTAAATAGAAAACAAAGCATAATTTAAAAAATACATACAGGAGTCTGTTCACTCACTCATTGTATAATATATATGTAAAATAACTAGCTTTCCGCCAAACGGATTCGCCCGCGTGGCTTACACGATAAATTGATATTACATTTATCCCTAGGGAACCGTGCAGTGGAATAAAATAAGCCTATATGTTAATTCAGGATTATAGTTATCTGTATACCAAACATCAAAATAATTCATAAGACTGAATTATTCTTCAGAAGTAATGATATTATAAATCCAATTGTGTAAGGATGTATGGTTCTACCTTTTTAATTAGTAAACGGATTTTGATGTTTCGTGTACGGATAACTATAAGCCTGAATTAACATAAAGGCTCCTTTTCATCCCATTAAACGGTATTTTGGAACCATGTTGTATTCCGGTGAAAAAACTCTACTCTGAACATTTGCGTACGCAAAAATCGCTTAATCTATCACGTGAACAGAGTCGTCATATGAACATATAAAATAAATAATTGGCCTCTACCAACTAACAGAAGGTATAAAAGATAAAGATTTTAAGTTTTATGGCAATTGCGGAAAATAATCTACCCGTTCTTGTGTTTATATTTTTTGATAAATAAAAAAATCAGTATAGCATTGTGAATGCAAAATTGATCAAATACAATAAAAAAAATATTTGTTTCATAGAGGCATTAAAATAGAATAGAAAATACGCAAAGTTGCTTATCATAGCGTAAGGGACGATTAAAAAGAAAGAAAGAAAATCGCGTTACCTTGACTCTCACTCTCTAATGACGCATTCATAACCAGTAAAAGAAAGCTGTTAAACATAGATGAGATATGCGGGAGTAGAGAGAGACAGATAAAACACCGCTATCTCCTTTCTCTTTCTGATCAAGAAACAGCTAGAACAGCCTTTCCAAGTCTTTCACAATAGCATTGAGAGCGCTAAAAGGGTACAGTACCCTGAAAAAAAGTTGGGATGTTGTGTAGAGGTTTAGGTGTCAAGTTACTTGTTGCGGATTATAAAAGTTTCGCTTATAAAGAATGTTTAATATCCACTACAGCTCATAAAAAATAATTTAATTTAAAGTTTTTTTTTAAATAAGTGAAAAAATGGGGGCCGTAAAAAAATATTCTCAAAATTGCAGTAGACGAAATAAATAACTAAAACCCCTGAACCACTGAGCTAGAGGCTTTTGAGCTAATTGTCTTAATTCAAATATATCGCAATCTTTAAAAAAAAATAGCGATTATGATTGCGGAATTTATTGAATTATGTAACGTTGAAAGTTCCAATAGTTTTTCGAATGATAATTTGAAGGATCCTGAAACCTAGTAAAAACTTAGCTAAACCAGTTGGCATTCAACTCTTTCGTTTGACATATCTCAATATCTTCCAAAGATATTTGCGTCTAACGCTTGCCTTGGCCAATTCCAACATCAAATCAAGGATATCGTTCCTCGCTATAAAAAAGACTTCTCGATGAAATCACTGTCTTGTGTCAAATAGTTTTAACGTGAAGTTCATGAATATCTTTCAAATGTAAATTTAAAAATTTAACCCTATGGTTTCCCTTCTCTATTTACCTCTATGATTTTTGTTTTTGTGTTAATGTATTATGTAAATGTATTTAATATTAACAATAAAAACGTGTAAATGAAAGCAATAAGTTATGAGATTGTTCTATTTCCTAGTTTACAAAAACATCACTGGCATATTGTTTATTGTTCTTTAAAATTTGTAATTTATAGCTATACGATATTAGTTTATTATTATAAAATTGTAGCGTAGAAATTCCTTTATATAATATTAAATTAATAAGTTCTGACAGAGACTATCAGTATTTTATTTAAAAATATCAATATAACGAAAAATTGAGGATTTAATATAATTGATTAATTTTGCATTCACATTTTTATATTATTTAAAAAAAATATATGTATATAGTATCAAAGTGTTTGATTAGAGGTTTGTAAAATTAGTTTAAACTATCTGATTATTTTTGGTAAATGTCCCCTGGCTAGATCGATTTAAAGACCCCGATGTATCCTACGTACTAAATAACGTGAAAATCGTTGGAGAAATTTCGGAGATTCTGATTATATATACATATTGTTCGTTTAAATAATTTTCTCTTCTTTAAATAAACATTAGATTCAAAATTACTTTATACAGGGCTAAAACGTTATGAGCGCAGTTATTATTAGATATTACATGAATATAATATCAGTATTTTCTCATCGCATAATCTTGAGCTGTCTATCACACTCATACACTTGTCGGGAGAAGAGAACTTAAGCAAATATTTTTAAACAAAAGATTCGAATTAGAATAAAGTAAGAATTGTTACAAAATAATATAAACAGTTTTTACTTGATTCAAATTCTTGTTTATTTGGTAAAAATATCTGAAAATATAAATAAGAAATCAGTTAACATAATTGCTTATATTATGACATATTATCAAATAATTACTTATCTCAACTATAGATACAAAGGTACGACAACCCACTAGAACAACATTTTATTTTTTAATTTTGCACCCACGTTTGAACCCTGCATTATCATACAGTATCAGTATAATTGCATGCATCCATTTGCTCGTTAATTCTTAAGTTAATTATGTGGTTAGTTGTGATGACGAAGCATTACTAAGCTGTTAGCGTTAGTATAAAAGTAACTGTTAATCCATTAGATTAAGGATGGGATTTATCTGTAGGAAGACGGGAAAAGTCCTACTCTATTTAATCTCACAAGTTCTACGTAAGTTATGTTTAATAATCTGATATATGCACGAATTATGAAGTATTGTTTGTAATATTTTTGCAAAATAGTATGGTCCTGATATGTATTCTATCAAAGATGGCGCAAAACCATTTTAAAAATCACTCGAATGTTGTCTCAGAGTTTAAGGCATCATGACATGTTTGTTTCTCTCTCCTTAGTCTACAAACATAGTAAAAAACTTATCGTATTATTTTGTTAACAATTATATTAACTGAAAATTATTTTAATACCCGCAGCAATAAATTGTGTTATATTATGTTATATCAATTTTATATTTTTTAGTTCATAATCTCGCTCTGGAAAAGCATGGACACAAAACTTTAAATATATATATAGGTACTGAAATTATTATAGTGAAATCATTTTTCATTATGTAGCCTTTAGTCGAAACTACATTGATCATATAAAAATTCATCACTCAACTACGGCATAACAAAATCATTTTATTTGAAAGATTGCTTTATTTTAATCAAATTTAATAAAACGTAAGATTTTATATTTGTTTCAAGTGAAAAATCTTTAAGATTTTCTGTCTGTTCTTTAAATTTATCAGCCGTTTTCTATCCGATTTTCACTTAGGCAATGGACTAAATACCTGTGTCTGGCTGTTTTTTCCATTTTATTATGCCGCGATACTTTCTTTGCATCGCGATTTTAAAAATAGAAGGTATATCGAGGTCGATCTGAAACTTCGATTTTAGAATAGCCTTTTTCCAATTACATTTTTTACATTTCATAAAATAAAGAAAACTAAGTTCAATACTTTTAGTTACTTATTATTAAGAGAAACTTGAAAAAGTTAACATTAAATTTGCGTCTTTTTTTTAGAGTTAAAAGTGATATTTTCTCTTTTCAAGCGTTTTTTCAAAATTAATGAAACTAATTACCTATTCGCCTGTAAGAACTGTTGATCGGTCATTAATTGAGATTATTCGATAACACTAAATCAAATTATACTCTTGGTAAAATTCTTAATAAAGTTGTAATTTAATCGATTATATATGGCAGGATTTCAATGTGCCAACCAACCCCAATTAAGTTCAGTGCTAAAGCTAAGGCCCATCGCTCTTCAGATGAGTTTTCTCTCGAATATGACTCGTACATGCACTAATGTATCACGAACCTTTACTATTTCATATAAGAAATAGTCGTAATTACGCGTATAGATAGCATAGAAAAAATGATATATACTAATGCACGAGTAAAATTCACGAGTGAAGAGCGTGAAGGTCTAGAAAATTGATAGGATGCAAGTAAGGGAGGAATAATGCGTGGCCGCTCCCCGCAGGCGGTAGGCGCATGCCACTAGGAATGATCAGCGCACTAACTTCATTTACCTGTTTCCGGGATTTCTTGATCATGGGTTGAGGCTTGAGCTCCTCGTCGGAGAAGGCGCGAGTCCGAGGATCGAAGTCGCGTCCCGACGACGCCATTGAAAATGCTGAAATCGCATATGATAACATTATGACGCTAGTGTCTTTATAGATTTTAGAAAACGGTTCACTGATAGTGGGTCTTAGATATCAGTCAAGCTAAATAAATATCGAACATTTTACTCGTCAGATTAATTTACTTTTTCAATATTTCATTTTCCAAGAAAAAAGGATGAATCATTTTTGATGAAAAATTTACTTCTGGTTTGAAATAAACGTGTACCATAATATGGATTGGTAATATTCACTGACAAGAATCAACATACCAAACGGATGATCACGGCTTACTTCGTAAGGTTTCTACTGACAGATACCTTTTGCTAGTATATCCTTAAACAACTTCCTAACTAACGACGTGTAAAAATTTCACGACGTTTATTAGAATAATTGTAAAGTTATCTCAATTCATTAATCTATTGATGTTATTAATATAAAAGTAATTCGTATTGAATTTCCGTTATTTAGGCAGATATGACCTTGCTCCACAAGATGTGGTCTACCCTTAAATACTTTTTTCATAACATTTGAATCTGATTTAAACTATCTAGTATAAAGGAATATAAACTTAATTATATTGTGTCGTTACATCCTCGAGATTTATATTCATTACTATGCATGTAGTCCATTTCCAATGCACTGGCATTATGTAACGTCATATAATTATGGTCAAACATTACTTGAAGGAAACTTTGTTAAAAGATTAATCATACCGGCAACATCGGTGTTGCCGGGGTCTTTAGCAACACAAAACTTTATTCCAATTAAATAAAATTGAATTTTCTAGACTACCAAACAACGACTACAGATGATAGAACATGTTACATCCTGTAATTTTGGCAAATCGTAAATGGCAAATAATCTAGGGATAAACGTCAAAAAGAACCCACTTGCAGTTCTTGCCGATTTTGCGAAATTATCGGGTTATACATATATAAAAATCTCGATATTGATAAACGATTGAACCGGTTTTAATCAAAATTAAAAAGCCACAGCAAATCGTGGCTAGATCAGCTAGTAAAATAGGTACAATTTGTAATGAAACTTACTAGAGTCGGCGGGTGATAGCGGCGGGTTGATGGTATCGGGGCTCATGCAGTCGGAGGGTGAAGGTGACCGCTCCCGCTTGGTGACAGGCGCCTGGAGGCCGAGCGCGAGCCCGGCGCCCGTGCCGAACGCCGCACCGCCCAGGTGCGCCCCACCGAGCGCCTCTCCCGGCATTCCATTCTCGGACAGGAACTCGTCTAAGTCCACGTACTGTAACACACCGCTACCATCAGCCACTCAGGGCCCATCACGCTCAGCCAACAGTAAACGCACAGCGGGCATTCGCTCGAGCAAAATTCGCATACGCTTCCAACTTAATCCAAACACATATGTTAAAAGTCTCCATTACCTAACGTGTTAGCTAAACGCACACTCGATAGGTAATAAATACTGACTTCTTGTACCTTGAGATCAGGGTCGTAGGGCAGCGTCTTGTCCCAGAGATTGGGGCCGAGGAAGGCGGCCTGCGCCTCCCATAGCTCGTTGTCATCTTTCTTGTCCTCGAGGGCATCCTTAGCGTTCACCGACTTGCCTGTAACAGGCGGGGCGGTCACTAGGGCTCCCGGGCCAGGTAAACACGCCCGAAGCACCGCTTCACTATGGCGTGTTAACCTGGTACCGGCAAACTTCAAAATAATGGTTAAATGGTCAATATTTTATGTTACCAAACTGTATTTAAATTAATGCAGTCGCTTAGCTTGTTTATATACATAGAAATAGAAATAACGAATGAATTCGCGTTAGCACTGCAATAATAAGTCAAATATACATGTTAATTAAATAATTATACCTTATTATTTAAAATAACATTAAGAATTAACCAACTCTTTACAATCAATATTATATTAATCAAATGAACATATTTCAGCTTAAGACAATTAATTGAAATAAATAATAATACAAGTTACATGTATAAGGAACATAGTTAATTAAATGAAATTAATAAAATAAACAATAAAAAAATCTTTTGAATAAAAAATTTGAAGACAATGTCACAAACTTTTCGGTATCTATAATCGACAGCAACATTCGGCGACAAAATTATTAATTACAGAACAGAAAGTGCTGGGACCCGACAAGATTCTTATAATGTTGTAATGCAAATCAGTTAGATTTTAACGTCTCAAAATAAAATTAATATAGATTCTATTATTCTGCAGAATAAATAATTTACTCTACCTAATAATTAAATAAACAAATAGATATTTACTATGTCTACCTTTTTTGTTAACGCAGGGGAAATTAACTTTATATTTTTTAAATGAGGACTCTTTGGTCACTACTGACCATACATTTTTTAGTATATAATGCGGGAACATAAAGAAGGTATAGCGATGTAGAATTCGGTGTAATCGGCAAAAAGCTAATGTCTATAATTTGTTTTTATTATTTCATGCCGCTATGAATATATCTTAAAAGGTTATGATTTTTATAGGAGGTATCCTTAAAAGTACTAATTTTGAATGGAATAGTATAATATATTATTGGTATCTTCTGTAAATATGTTAAAGAAGCAATATAAAAAGTATCAATCATTTCAGTCACGTAAGTTTGCTGTTAAATTACGTGTTGAATTAATAAAAAAACAAGTGCGACGCTATGTCGTATTCATGTAAACTGACACAGTTGCGTCCGTGGGAACCGCTTGGTTTCCTCATGAAAAACCGAGGGGAGCGGGATGGGGGGAATAGGAAGCATCCGAATCATAGGCGTGGTATCAGGGGGAGGGTAGAGGAAGTGGGATGTGCCCAATACGTAGGCATTGCGATGGAGGAGGGATGTAGGAAACGGGAAGTAACCCAATTGTCGGCGTTACGTGCGCGCAAGCAGCGTTCCGCACGCACTGTCAAGCTGCCGTTGCACAACCTATAATAGGGCTGTCCGAACCATTTGACTGAATAATGTTGACTGGTTTTAGCAGAGAAATATGAATTATCATTAGAAGTCTGATAAATTGTAACTACAATAATTGGTCTATAGTAAAACAGAATTGAATCGTTTCGCGCATACCATAAATTGAATAAATTTAGGACAACTCAACTTTCTTTGTGGGACCATCTTAGATTTAGACAATTGAGTAAAGTCTCAGTAAAAAATTAAATTGTTCATTTTTAAAAATAATGAGTTTCCAATTTGTAAATAACATAATTTATGCAGATTCCTTAACAAATAAATTTTGCTGACATTCTTCCGAGTGAAATAATTGTTGTGGTAATTTTATTACATAATTTGCACCAAGATTGTTTCAGCTTTTTATAGCTTTAACTTCTTCAGTGAAGTGAGTTATCAATACTTTCTATCCATTTATGTGTTTAGGTTTTAATTTTACGTATTTAGTTGTTACCACAAAGAATGTATTAGCCTTTTGGCTTTTGGCAACCTTACATGGGCGATTGACGCACGCGCAGCGTCCGCGGGCGGCAGCGGGCGCGGGTAGGGCGGCTCTCACTTTCATCGGAGAAAGTCCGGACTCTCCAATGACGCCATCGCGCTCAACATTATGCGAGCCGCAACTGCTCGCAAGCGCAAGTGTACTTCCTACTACGGCGAGTTGCAAACTTACAAACTGATGTCATTAATATATTATATATTCAACTATAATATTAGTAGTGAATATAATTCCAGTGGTGAGCAACCAAATTAAAAGCCTGATGGTGTAATTTGTTTATCTTTTATTTATATTTTTTGTTTGCTGGAATTAGGATTTTAAAGCAGAAATTAAGCAACTGACCAACTGGTCTTCGACGATATAAAATTCAAGCTTCTCGTTTGCTTATACATGATGTAGGATCAACCGGTATATTATCGATAGGTCTATTTAAAAAAAAATCATTGTAAAGTTAATAAAGTCTGCAAATAAAAAAATATGATTTTGAGCTTTTTTTAAACATCTAATCTTGATGTACACACTAATAAGCGGTTTTATTTTTCAGTGATATATTTGAATTCAAATGTTGTCTCTATGAATATTTAAAATAAACTAATATTTGACTAGCATACAAATTAAACAATACAATAAAAATATTAGGGTCAAAAAAATATCATTACAGAAGTAAATCATTTCAATCTTATTGCGTTGAAACAAGTTACAAGAGATAAACATTTCAAAAATATAACGTAAAAATAATAAGTATCTCAAAAATTACACTTTTTAATTTCATACCAAAAAACTATCGTAACTTATTAATCTATACACATACATGATTGTAGAAGATTACAACTATGTGAACAATTCGATGAACAATTGTTTTCACGACCATTGAATGCTAACATTAACTGATCCGTTATTCAAATCAATATTAACACATCTATTCCTATTGAAATTTTATACAATAACACTTGGAGCATTATAAAAAATATATATTTTGAATAACAGAGTGACTATTTCAAAGATCTGGTTTGTTCAAAGAACTCGTTTAGAATTATTTCATTTGAAGTTTTAATTTGGCAGAGCCAACACGATTATGGTATTGTCGTCTCTTTCTTATGAATTACTTATATGACCTTCTTAAGTGTGTCTTAAATGAACACGGAACCTGGCAACAATTTATGTGAAAATCCGAACCCAAATTCGAATTCACTCAGGTGTTCGAATTTACTTTAAAAGCATAATCCGCTCGACCTTGAAATGAAGGGATAAGACATAGGAATAGAATATCTGAGATACGTATGAATCAATTGTTTTGATGAAATGAATGAATCAATGAATCAATAATCTTGTTTTGTATTTTTATACAAAAATGAAATCAATTACATTTCTAAACGAATGAAATTAATTCGGACATTTGAGTGAATTCGAATTCGGGTATAGATTTTTTACAGAATGGCTCTGCAGTAAAGGGTTCGAAACTTCATGAAACCAACTGCAAACGAGCTGAAATCGTTTAAAGGTGTCTGATTTAATGAATAGAGCGCGTAAAAATATAACAAAATATAATGTAATTACAAATTTAAAATTAAGTTGTTACCCGCGGCATCAACATATGAACAATCATCAATAATAATTATAAAATTGAAAAGTATTTTTGTTTGAAACCTCGATCACCAGCGATTTTATTATGAAAATTTATGCTTTGCATTAAAACTAATAACGCTGGAAGTATTTTATTCATTTCAATAATGGACAAAGGCTTTTCTTAATGCTAGTGTTAGTTTACCAACTGCAAATTGTTTTTTTTACGATGTAGAGAAAGCGTTCTCTCATTTTACTTTTCCCATTTTTGCTAAAAATATTCACGGCAAGTTTCACTAATTTTAGGTTTGTTTTTAACTTTTGTAGATCGTTAAATTAAATACACTTTCAAATAGTATTTTAGTGAAAAGTTAATCAGGAATAAAATTTCGAAAGTCACCTGAGAAAATTAAAAAAGTTAAAAAGAAAAATCTTTTGCTATGGAAAATATGCATTAAAGCATCTGTTTAATTCTGTATCTTTTACGGCTAATTCTAAATAGGTAACTTCCATTAATAGTTTCACAGTTGCATATTCAAAAATTAAAAAACTATATGTCACATATCAAATTTTGAATTTTCAAAGCAATAAAATAAGATAATTGGATTTAATGAACATATTTATGAAATTGATTGTAATCAAAACAAAATCAAAAGAAACTATTCTAAAAGTGATAATTATGGACTAAAAGTGAATTTAAAAAATTATCTCCATAACAATTACTACTAAATTACAACAACATTATATTTTTTCTTTAAGGTAATCCCTTTTTTATTCGATCAACATAAATTATATTTCATGTATTGGTTTCTGATAAATAATAAAAAATACGCTTTATCAAGCACAGTAACATCTGTCTCAAGACAGGCTCCACACCATGTTTCTCATGCATTCTTCAAGCATTTGACTCGTATCTATAGTCGAGTGGAAATAATTACTTAAGTTATTATAACTTATGCAAATAATCTGTACAAATAAACAAAAATGAAGTAAGAACCTTCAAAAATTTGTATACTATGATTGTTAAATTTTTACTTCATTAATATTTTTGTTGATTTGTTAAAAATATTTACATAAGTTATTACTTTTACTCAAGTAATTACTTCTACTCCCTATAGATATGAGTGTTAGAATCCGATCACTGTTGTAGCGAAATAAGAGAACTTTATCGCGTTAAAATTCCCCCACAAATATATTTTATTATAATATGTCGTGCATACACAGAGTGACATTAAGAAAATTTTTAAATTATAAGATATACGAAATAAAGTATGAATGCGGAAATCGTACACAGACGTTTTGAAAAATAAAACTTTCATTATTTTCTACTTAGATATCGATTGTATAGGCCTTAGCCAATCTTTCATATATTTTAATTTATTTAAGTAGAATTACTTTTACAGTCATTTTACGTCATTTAGCGTCATTTTACATCAAACCTATTGGCTGTGTGTGTACTACTGTCACTATTATTAACACACATATGTAATCAGTGACTAATGAAACCAACTTGGTAAATGCTACCTATATAGCTAATAAGTATAAGATCAGTCCATTCGTTTATGAACGTGTAAATCTTTATTATATATATACTAAGTATTTATGTAAAAATTTAGTACACACAAAGATATCAAGTGTTGTATTATGATAACAGCAACCATTCATCAAAATACTGCATCAAAGGTATTATTTATGCAGAAACAAATATGAGTGTTTTAAGATGAGTATACTGGTATTATAAATGTTCATATTAAAAGCGGTAATGAGTGGACGACTAAATTAAACCCGGATTCGAATACGACAATTCATGACATACAAATACCGAATACAGTTTTCGATTTTTACTAGATAAATACCAGTTTGTCGCAAATTATAATAAGATATTATCTTTACTGATCCTTTAAAGGATTTCTCTTTTTCTTAATAACAGACGAAAGAAACAGGATATGGAATATTAAAATTCCTTTTTAAAATGTTCCAAATAGGGGAAAATTTATAAATCTATACCAATATTATTAAAGATTATAAGAGGTTAAGTATCTAACATTGCTTGTTTATTTGTAGGGGTTAATCTTCGAAATCTTCGGTATCCGAACATGAAAATTCTTCAACCTGCATTATATGCGTTTGCTGCAGGTTATAATTTATAAGAGCGAAGTTGCGGCAAAATAGCTAGTTGACAATAAATCCAGGGATTCCACAATCAATTTTCGACTTATTCCAAAGTGTCTCAAATTAATTTAGAAAGTATTTCCTATTCTTTTTTAGGTAAACTTTTCCATATTTGGATACTTAAAAGACAAACTTTATGATTAAATACTTTATTGCAATAAAAACACTAAACATCGTGTTGTTCAATTGTTTTTGTAAACAATAACTATTTAGGTATGTTAGTGGAAAAAAATTCACGCATGGCTTGAAACGTGTCTTATGATAAACGTTGGGTTATAACTTTGCGGTGAAGAATAAGTCCCTGACCTATTCGTTTTGGACTAGAGAAAGTGTCCAAATAGTATTGAGAGTTGGGGAAAGGGAGGGGCGGGGATGACTCAGCACTCTCACTTTCGGCCACCGGCAGACACCATGTTGATGAATTCTGTCTATGACGAAATTGCGTATTTGTATGTGGGCTCAACGAATGAACGAAATAATAAACGCAAGACAGTACCAATCAAATTTAAAACTACATTCTAAAATTAAAAAATAATTTAATATTTATTTGTCTTAAAAACATTACAAAATATTTTCTAAAGACTGTAAATAAGAATGAAATACTTAATAGAGAACTGCGCTAACAATCTATTTCAAACTACTACAATGTTACACGCAGAAAATAACTAAATAATATTTTATTCATAAAGAGTGTTTGCAACGAACTTTTTGAATAGGAGATTATGCAATCGGTTCGTAAATAAATCATAAATCTGGATACATTACACCGAGAAGTAAGAAATTTGTTGAGATACATTTAGTGCTATTTAAACTTCAAGAAATGACAAAAATGAAAAAAGTTAATCCAAAAAGGCTGCGCTACTGGCTAAATTAAGAAACTGTTCCAAAATCAAATTTTTTGTATTTTAATGCCATGCATTCCGTAATTAACACGCTGTACTTTCTGATAATAAGGAGATACGACGCTTATTGACGCCTTAAAAGCATACAATTTTATTCATAGAGGCCATTGAAGTGTAGGAATGCGGTGTTAGTGAAAATCTGGTATTGCGTAATCAAATCGCTTCCTACTCAGGATATAGGTAAGGAGTTGAGTGTTAAGAAGTGGGGGAGACAGCAGTGGGGAGAACGGGAAGTGGCTGCTACTCTTGCGCAACGGAGAAAGCAGGTGTTTTCCGGCGCGCGATGATTTTCGTAAACGTGTGAATTGAGCGAAAGTAAGCGTGCCACGGAGCGGTGTCTTTGCAAATGTTGAGTGTTGGATATTCAAACGAACTTTATCTTAAGACATTTTTGGGTAGTTAGCTTGATAGTGTTTAATTTTCATATGCTATCTCACCAAATTATATAAATAAGATACAATATGATGCTAAGCGTAAAACTCGAAAAGAACCAAGTCATATGATATTTAATTAAATATATATCGAAGTTCAAAGGTTTTTATGACGGAAAAAAAATTGGATGAAAAATGGTAGAATCTTTATATATCGACATAACTCGTCATTTTGTTTACTAATACCTAACTGGGTCAGTTATTGAAGTAATGCCGTCAATTCTCGTACGTTTATTACAGTTTTTCCCGATTTTTTCTGTTGTTTTAGTGTAGTCATTGTTATTTACGCTGGTATATCAACTTATTGGGAAAACAAACAGTCAAAACAAATTTACTATATCTATCTATTAAAGTAAATGATCTATTGACTAAAATACCGCGCAAACAGTCTTGTGACACAAGCGATTTGGAAGCCAGAGACTATAAAATACACACAATCAAGCCAGTCCTAGATTTAGTTAACACAAGGTTAAAACATCGGACTTATGTTCAGTAGAGATCGTCAACAAAAACCCATTTACAATGATTTTTAAAGTACTCTTAATTCTATATTTCTCTTAGAATCCATTGAAATTAATTGAAAGTTATAGTTTTTCCAGGACCATTAACATTTTTATCAATACGAAAAAAAATTAAGAGGTTTTTTTATTTAAACTAACTCGTATATCCGCGATTTCTTCCGTACAGTTTTACTTTGAACTGTTCAAAGCTCACGCTGTCTCTACAACAGAGGGACTTAATTTACTGTTTTTATCTGCAATTATCCATATTAAATACAGTAAGTCGATTTGTAGATAAGAATATTCATCAATAAATAACCAGGGGTTCTATCCTTTTCTGTGATATTAAAAAAGTAAGGTAGATATAGCGAATAGCGATTTTTACGAGTACAAGGTCTGTAATAACATTAACAACTGCTGTTAAACATTAGTTATCAATTTTTCAAATTCATGCCGACATATCAAATACTAAATCGCATTAGATTGTACTATTTTTAAGATAAGGTTTTATTATGAAATGCTATTATATCTATTTTTAACACAAAAAAATTTGAAAATATATATGTTACACGTCTAAGCGGTTTATATAAATTAATAAGACATAAACAAAAGAGGATAGCGCATAAAAATCTTATACCTCATTATACTTTTTATTAATGTGATGCGAGTATACACAAAGTTCTATCATAGCGACAATTAACCGGTTCTACAATAAATTATTAATTGAATTGTTCGCGATACACGCGACACCAGACAGAGTGGATACGCGCGTGCGCACGTGACCTTACAATAAATACGATTTATATATATTTACGTTCATCAGATATTGTGATAAATGTCTTCAATAGTCCCACTATTAAGGCGCAGACACTATTATATTATTTTTTAATTGTTAGAAGTAATTTAGTGAAAGGACCGTAATCCACCTTTCAAGCCTAATGCGGATTGGTTGGTGTTAACGACAGTCGACAGAATAGGGCTTCCTCGCGAAGCAAGCAAGCAAAATAAAACAATTAGATATCATGCAATGTAGAACTACATTAAATTAATATTTATTTAAATGCTTTTTATAAGGTATATGATTATTTAACAGATAGAATGCTAGGAGTTATGATGGTCCAGAAACTTGATAGGTGATTTCGTATAAACACATCATTCATCAATGAATAAATAAATAAAGGAGATTAGAATAAAATGAATAAGATAGATAGGAAATTCGGACCGCTTTCTGCTAAGAGCTGTAACATATAACTACCACTAGATATGTATAGGATAATAGAAGGATTCTAATTATGTGTCGCGCTATATTTAACCTAGGCATATCATTAACATAATTAATAATTGAAGTATTTTCAGTAGTGGAAAAAACAGATTTATTCTCCTATGAAATATTTATGACATGGTAATGAATCTATAAAAATCATTAAATCAGTTGAAATTTAAAATGCTTGTAGAACTATATTTTATTGATATTGGACGATTCAAAAGCACTTTTAAGAATAAATATTATTTTGTCTTTGACTTTGAATGCTATTGTTAAACTACAAAGAATTGCGCAATTACAGAACGGCGTATAGAATAGAATACCTATATAACCAAGTTGAAGAATTAATAGGTTAATAATGATGAGTATTTCTAGTAAATCGGTAGTGAATCTATACACACTGCAACATTTTGATGCATTGTATTTTCAACAGCAATGTCAATTCGTTAAAATTTTCACAAAAAAATTTGTTTGAAATTTATTATTGGTTTGAGAATATTTCTAACAGTAATAGAAAGAGATCACGTTTAGATCAGATCAGTTAAATCGATATTGTTACAGTTGGTATGATTTACTAAGGGTGGACTCACATTTTATACGTTTTATTTTTGCAAGTATGCTTTTCGTTTAAAGAGCACAGAATCAGCCACATCTATTAAAACTGACTTCAAAAGCTAATAAAGAGGATTTATTCAGTTGAAACTTAACATTTTTATTTTATTCTATTTAGGAAGCTAGCTACTTGAATCACATAATAGCTAACATACTTTTAAATGAAGAGAAAATTGCAAGGTCTCACAGATGGCAACAAATTTTACGATAAATAAAATATCTCTGACCTCAGTTATAAAACAATATTATTTAATAAAACACAATAATAACAAACCTATCAGTAAATTTAATCAATGCCAATATGGGTGTTGGTTTTAGTTCGTTTATATATGACAAACTGTCTCGGAATATCAAGGTATTATGGTTATTACCATTAACTAATTTAGATATGCGAATAAGAAAGGCATTGCTACTGTACATGAAAATGGACTGTGGAACAAATTTCTAGGGCGACAATGGCGAAAACAAATTGAGATTTGCAAAGTTCGAAACATAGATAATACAATTACGAAAAAGTACAAATAGAATATGAGTTGTTTATTGAGTTTTGAAAAATAATTTACTTTTATACATGAAAGAAAACCGAGAGGGTTTTCATAGAAAAATCAAGAAAGTACCGTAGCGACATCTAGTTTGATTTTGGGAACTAATATTTTTTTATGTACTGCCTCATTGATTTAAACGTTAATCAATGATAATCGAGTTCAAACCCTATCGTGCACTGTGGTCTATCATGCTTTAGCTTTTATATTTTTAATGTCAAAGAGTAGGATAGTATATGATGAACTTGATAATATATCGAAAAATTGTTTTCATGGTAAAACCCCGCAATCAATTGCGGATGTTCGTAATTTTGTAGCAATCTAATGTGTTGCTGTGTGTACCAGTAGCAGCAATTACTAAGATAGATTGCAAGCAATTATGTTTAATTGAGTTGCGTATAAATAAAATTATCAATAATATAATTTTATATACTTTGTAAGATGTTTTTATAGCTTATTTTGTTTTTACCAATCCCTATTCAATAAAGGTTCTTTACATTTTTCCTTGATATTTCACAAGAAATGAAAAATTCGCTAAAATGAATTGGTCGATGATAATTATACTATTAATTGAATTAATATTTAAAAACTTATAATTATTTTTTGCTGCCAAAGGGGCCAATATTTCACTTCTCTATTCAAACAAAATAATAAAGTTTAAAGATATAAAAAATAATAACCCGTAATTTTTTGTTTTGTACAAACGAAATTTCTTCGCTAATGTTAAGAATGGACTTAATTTTGATAGATCAATGTCTCCTGCTGAGTATCCGTTTTTGCTTTGTTGAGAATAAAGAATTTTGTTACTTACTTTTTATATGGGCCATTGATGAAAATATTAACTGATACAAATACGATATGGCAAATGAAATGAAACAGTGGGGCCTCGGTTGTTAATTCCTTTAAGGCAACATTAGCGTAATTACGGAAAATCAATAGCGTTTCAACTACAACCTCTTATGGCGCAGTTCTTGTTACTAGATCACAAAAAAAAAATAAACATAGAAGACATTACACTGATAATATTGGACTTCAAGTAGATAATGATTAATCGAGACTCCATTGAGATGTGATTATTACATAAGCATTACCTGTTATTCTGCCCTGGTATTCCAAGTAAAATATCCCATCGGCAGATAATTCTTTTGCATCTTTACAGAAAGCTTATAAAAAAAATGTACCATGAAAAAAAGTCGAGGTAAAACATAAAAAAGGTTGAAAAACACTGCGTTAGATAATTTTGTTAAAGAGCCTAAATTAAATGAGTTCTTTTAAGAGGCCACTTTATGTTGATAAAACAAATACTTGAAAGTCAATGTCACGTTATTACTATGATTTTCTTCTTCTTTTTTTCTATCTTAATAGCTGTTTTGTGTTAATCACAATCTTTAATCCTAAATAAAAGAATATAAAGATTCCTTATCACTATTTAAATTTGTTTTAATGAAAAGTACTATCTCATCAAACATTGGTACTGATTTTTAAACACAGGATAAAAACATTTTTGAGGAGAGATGATCGGTCACTCTCTTTAGTCATAAGAAAAGACAAAAAAGAGTTATTAGTTTTAACTAGCAATGGGAGCACAGTGATCAGCTGTGATCGCGCACACAAACGTCACCGTTAGCGGAAAAGTAAAAGTCGGAAGGTAGCGCGCGGGGCGGGGAGGGGAGGTTCCACGCGGAAGCAAATGTGTTCAGGAAGATCACTTTTACTCTCGCTCGCAACTGCAACGGCATCAGACGCGTGCTCTATGGGGATCGCACATGTTCCTTTCATAAACAAATAATTTCATAAAATTTTAAGAATTGTATTTTTATGATTATAGCCTGTAACATTCCTCTACCACACAGCAGATTACTTAAATACAAACTACTTAGACAAATGAACAAAAGCAACATTTTAATTCTACAAGTTAATATAATTCATTTTAATGATCCAACAAAGAATATAAAATTAGTCAACGAATGCAAAACCCTTCAACATACATTTTGATTTGTCAACAGGACAGCTTGTATTTTAATATTAACAAGAGCTTTGATAAAGTCCATTGAAAATAGATCGTTCTAGATTTGCTTCAATTTCTAATGATAGTACTTTTATTGCCAAATAACAGTTCTTTTTCAAGTATATAAAGCCCGAAAATTACAGAGAAATAAAATGCGTGATACTGAGACACTATAAAAAGTACATAGTTATCGAAAAAAGAGGCTTTGACCATAACCAACAATTAGTATTAGTATTACAAATATCACCATAAATTTATTTTTCGTTTGTAATAAAACTGCAAAAAAAGTATTATCAGGCTGTTAAGGAAAAATATTATCCATTTTCCAGGATAATTCAATTAAAGTGGATTTCTCGTGTAATAAATAAAAGAAAATTGTAACAGTTAAAACCGCATAGTCATCAGTATATGAAAGTAAAAGTGGTAGGTGGATGCGGAAGAACACAGACGCCACCGCAGGGCGCGGGGCACAGGGGGGGAGAAAGCCGCGAAAAGGTCGTCGCTTTTTTTCCAAATATTCAGAGTGAAAGTGCGCGCGGGCACGCTCGAATTGATAAACAAGGAACAGTCTGTCTCGCCTCTCTTGGTACAAAACGCTAGCACGTCAAATTGTACAAAACTGTCAAATTCCTCCACTCGATATGTTTTTTAGCTTTATGATTATAAAACGAACATATATACATATGTACTTGGATTAAACTTTAAATCCGATAAGTAAATATTATATCTTTTTATATTTGTGCTTATAAAACAAAATCATATTGAAAGTACAAAAATGAGCTTAATTAAGAACATCAATCCCTTTAAAAGGCAAATATTTCAATTTTTCTAATATTTTATATCAAACATTTGAATAGACATACAGTATTCAAAACGATATGGCAACTACAAGTCTCGTATGAATAATAAAGATAAAAATGTTTTTTTCTTGAAGTTCGTTTATAATTTTAGATAAAAACATTATTTCATACACGATAAAATCTCTTTTTGCTTGAAAACTTCTAAACTGAATATATAACTCGGAAACATGACATATTGAATATCTGACGCGATATAAATGATCTGATAGAAATAAGTTGCTTTGTTTACCTGAATGATGTCCATAGTAATGTAGTTTCAGTTTAAATATGCAAAAATAAGAACATCTTGAAGTGGGTGCATTATCAAGAAGGGGTATATCAAGATAAATAAGTACTCAAAATGAATGTGTAGTAAATGTTTGTTGTAAAATAGCAAAATATAAAATATATTTCTCAACAAGACTAGCGAACAAATAATAAGTAGGCTCTTTTAAAACAGCTTTCTTGAATTCAACATTTCACATAAAGCAATTAAAGAACTTTGGAACTACAATATCACAAATTTTATTACATATGTGTTGTTGTCGAAGAAAACACAACACAACTATGCTTTATTAGAATAAAATACGATACGAATATCCATGAGAATATAAAACTTATTCGTCAGAATTAAAGTAAAAAAAGTAAAGGTCTTATTTGTAAAGGAACCTAATTGTATTATAAGCTTTTACAGCGAAACTAATACGGATCATAATTAGCTGAATGCTTAACACGTTTTACCGTTATTACTATTCGATGTCACTTATGCTGAAGCAGTGCAAGATAAGGTCACGTTGCAACCGGGTAGCGATAAACGTAAGATATTATTTTTAAACTAACATGTTTGTGCTGTTGTGTCAAGGTCGTGCTACAGACGATAATTAATGATATCAATGATCAATACCCTCAGAATTGGTGCATATCCGAAGAGGGATTTTTCCCGTTCTAACGCATACTTCTGTGAAACGCGCGACGGATCTTCTGTCAGTTTTTCACTGAACGACGAAACGTAACTTGTCAAGCTTCTGTCAATCAAAAACGGCAAATTTTCGTATTTGCACATGAATAGTGACTTACGTGTTGGTAAAGCAAACTTAGTCTTTCAGTATAAATTTCTTTCTTAATATTTGTGCTCGATACGAATTCGATTCGTACTATCCAAGTGAATGAGTGACAGTGACAAGTGACAATAAGTGAGATGACGTTCGTGAATGCTGATATAGCTTAAACTTTATATCTAAATAAATAATCTATGAAACAAGATGAGTACCTAAAATGTCTTATCTAGCTCTTGAGTTTGTCGCATCTTGGTACACGGTTACTCTAAGCAGAAAGAACTTCTCGGATATGTATATAATTGAAATATGTTTTAGATAAATATATTCAAATGTTAAGCTGATTTAAGGTATGAGATTTCAGTGTTCGTTGCTTCGTTCTTAATCGCTGAAGCCATATAAATATCTAATAAATAATTACATAGGACAGTACAAAAGTTTGACCAGTATTGATCCGAAATCCAAGAGAAAAATACTGTTAAATTATTAGCGATGTACATGATTACGTACGTTTTATAACGAAATAAGACTAAAGAATAGGTAGGTGTAAAATTTTAAGAAACAATAAATGTAATTCTAATCGGTCCTGATCAACGCCATAAATAAAACATCACCGTAATCATTTATTATGTTCAGAGCTCAAGTGGGGAAAGTCACTTTCTCCAGAAAAGTCGATCATAAATATTCTGTCGAAAAAGAGTTTATTAAATTTTTCTCGTGTAAGAGATGGTTACAACAGGCTGATGATCTTTACCTCCTCAGCTCTAGAAAGGCGACCCCGCAGTGAAATGCACCCTGCGCCCCCGCCGCCTTACGCTAGCGCAGCGGCTTCCGGGCCGCGCTGTGGTTAATTCACGAGTATCACACGGAAGTAAATAATTATCAAAATATCTTCTTGTTTTTAAACTTCAAGAAGTTACAAATTTCCGGTCGATCGAGAATTCTAATCTTCATCTTTGGTAAAACGATTCCTCAACTCCGAAATTTGATCACCACTTGTTTTCAAATTAAGATTAAGCGAGACTAAACTACTTTGAGATTAAAGCAGAGTAAAAACCGGATTATTAAAGTTAAGAGGACACGTTTTCGAAAAATTCTGCGTAGCTTTGAATTAATTAAGACTAAATATAAAATTATTGAAGTAAATGATGTACCAGTAAAATTGTGTTTATATTTATTGCAATTTTTATTCAATATTATGCTGGTCATATATATTAACGAGATGAAGAGAAGTACATTCTGTGGAAGCATTCCAGTTTTACGCGGCGGCCAAAAAAATTCAGTACACTTAAATGACTCTTTCTATATTTGCTATTTGTTCGAAGTCTCATTGTGAAAAATTTTAGTTAAACCTAACTAGTATGAGTAAAAGGATCATGATTTACGTGGTGTATTCTTGTTAGAGACTTATCCTATTGCTAGTTATCGAGTTATCAGGGAGAATTTTTGAATTTGACAAGTCAATAAGAGGTCCGTATACAATAATATAAAGGGGAACAATTTAAGCAATAATCAAGTTAATGAACGTGAAATATAATAGAAATTCAGATCGCCCCCATTGTGTGGGCGACAGAAACATCATAAGGCTTCCCTATGCTTTTGAACTAATCGGGTTTGCACTGTGCGCTAACTTACACGTGTCCATAGTAATCCCACTTAACCAAGTACGTGTACTACACACACCGACACAGAGCGTCTACCAAGCTCTTATCGCCTCCACATCGACCCGCGGTTAAATATATGATATAGGTTAAGGGGTAGCTGATTCTAGTAAGGTCAAATCAAGATTGCTGAGCACAATACAGACGTCGATATTTGCGTTAATGAATGTGTGAAAAAACATTTAGGTAACTATAAATAAGTATGAATGACTTCAGTGTTGTGACTTGCCGAAAAGCTGATTGCCGGTGGCCGTCGGGCCCCGCCGCGGGTGAAAGTTCCAAATCACCGAAACAAAGAGCTCTCGATGAACCGAAAAGTCGCGTCCGATATCGGGCGGCGCTCGCGCACTTTCTCTTTTTTCGACGGCTCTCGCGGGCAGCATCCAACTGGGAGAAAGTGCGCGGGCGCTTCCTGGTGCGAGCGAGCACAGCACTGACCGTTGACGAACACGTGTTGTCTCCAGATGTGGTACTGGTTCCAGCGGTCGTCTTCTTGTGCGTGTGCGTGCGCGTGCGCGTGCTGCAGCTGAGGCAGCGAGGGTAGAGGCGGCGGGGGCGCGGGCGGCAGCAACTGCGGCGGCGGCGCTGGTGGCCCGAGCGGCTGAAGGGGCTGGTGTTGGTACTCCATGGATTTCACTGCTCACTCATGGCGCTCGCGAGGGCCCGCAGCATGCGTGCGTGCGCGGCGGCGGGCAGCGCGCGACTGCCGCACGCGGGCTCCTCCGCGCCCTCCTCCCACCGACGCCCCTCTCTTTAGCGCTTTCCGCTGCTTCCTTCCTCGCATGCTCGACATAGTTTTTAATTGCTGTGACATAATAGTCGCGATGCGCGATCACTCTCGCCGCCGATAACTGATTACTGGTCGCGCGTGTTACGTGTACGTACAAGCGGCACGTGTCGCTCGCCACATGTAAACAAAGCGTCTCCACACTAGTATGCGACTAAATCAGTTTCATGTTAATTACTCAATAGACAAGTTATTTAATAATTTTACATTATTCCTTCCAATGTTGTTAAGTTTTCAATAAGTGTTTTTATGTCCAATGTTTTTTTCTTACGATAAGATTTTTTGGGAGTAGAACACACAAAAATATCTCGCATTTTTTTCGTGGGATGCGTTGAAGTCTTTTATACTGTTGATCTTCTTATAGCATTATGCTTCACATTTAGCTCCTTTTTCTTAATACTATTAATTTATTCTTATTAATTCATAACTCTAAATCGCTTGGAACGTCAAAATCATAATTACATGTTTACAAACAAACATAAACATATTTCAAAATGTAACATAAGTAATGGCAATGATGATAAATTTTTACTTTCACCTTTCGTTTTCTTTTCTAAATCAGAGACCAGGGCCTCCCACGCCAAATCACTAACTCGGCACTAAGAAACGATGTTCGTAAATAATTTATTACAAATGAATTTCTAATTTGAAAAGTGCCAAAATATGAAAAATGAATACAAATCTAGGTTATCAAGACAACATTATTTACTTGAAGAAAATATTTAAAAGTCGTACATTAAATTTGTTTGTACATTTTTTGGTTCAAGTTCACTTTCCCAGTTTCTAATGTTGATCAACATTTGTTATCTAACAGTGCTAGCGGCGGCACCAGATGGTAGAAGCGGCGCAAACCGATACCAACAACAATGATGTTTTCCTTTACCAGGTGCGTTGTGACTCACGCACACTATAAGCTAACCATAGTCGGAAAAGTGCGAGTCGTATTCTCACTCCGAGACCATCATACAAATATTCATAGAAGTATGATTTCTAATACGATCCACTGTTTACCCGTTAGCTTAAAGCCAAAGTAGAATATACGTCTCAATTACAGTAACTAATCGACAAATTGAACCTATGAGTAATTAAATTAATACAATTATATTACATTTCAAATTGATTAATTTTAAAGGTTATTGTAGTTTAGATATGTGTATGAAAAAATCAGTAACTTTCTTAAATATATGTTGAATTAAAAAAAAAGATCTTACAGAGAGAGATAATTCATGTCAATTTTGTTGTTTGATGTCTATTCTCATAAATGAATTAACAAGTTTATACTTTAAGAATAACAATTTAGATCAGGAAATACCAAGATTAAGCCCAACAATGGTTGACATGAAACCTGAGAGGTGTAGCCGGAAATCAGCTGAGTTTAAAAAGTCGTGAAACAGAAATTTTACAGGAATCTTTCCGGCCAAAATGTAAACAATTTTTCTAGTAGCTAGGCAGAAAAAACCTCCGGATTTCGCAACAGAATTTCTACGGGATTCTGTCTGTTAAACAAACATGCATTGCAAAATCCCTAAGTAACAAAGGAAAATGAACACCAAAAAGATTTTTTTCCAATAAGTATTTCCACATAACAACCGTGTAGCTATGCTATACAGAAAATAGTAGGTACGTTTCAGTTTGCTAATAAGCGAAAAAATAAATTGTTTGTTTTTTATTTTTTCTATATGTTGGTGTATCCCAACGGCTTTTTATAATTAATTTATAGGAGATTTAAATAAAATTATTCTTAATACTGTCATGGTGCCAGGGACCAAGGGGATTTTTTAAGCATTTTGTATTAAGAATAATTTTAATTATGGCATTGTGAATGCAGAATTAATCAATATAATAATTTAAATAACATGTTTCTTCGTTTCGATTTGTTGTCCTACAATATTCATGAGTGATATTTAACGTAGACTTACAGTATATATTTTATTTAAACCAAACTCAAATGAAAAGCGATATAAACATTTTAGTTTCATCTAGTGATAAATATATATATTATATATATATATATATATATATATTTTATTTCCTTTCACACAAAGTTGTACAGTATGTTTTTTTATATGCTATGATTAGGACTATATATTACTCCAGTGTGAAAAGCTGGTGCCTGCTATAGGTTTCCGAAAGAAACCGGTTACACGGGTCACCAGGGCCTTCCCCATATACCTAAGCAAGCAATGCCTAATGAAGAGTTATAAAACAAAATTATTATAAGAAAAGGACATACAAAAGGAATTTAAAAACAGAGTTCACATTTTGCTTTGTGTGTGTTTGTGTATGTGTGTATTTGTGCATACATGTGTGTGTGAGTGTGTGAGCATACGTACGTGTTTGTGAATAAGTATACATTTATATTTATACCAGGGTAACTCATTTGAGAGTAGCTGATTAGCAATATGATAATTGTATATTAATTATTTAATGGCTATAAGAAGAGCTTCAGTGGATTGGTAATCTTATTCACGAAGATATACTATAACAGTTTCTTTACAAAGGGCTCTATGAAGCGGATAAATTGTGCGATGTGGTTGTTCTATGAAGTGTTATGAAACAAACAGCGCTTTTAATACAGAATACAGTGCCGACTGAATTTATTTAAAGTCCATCAGTGATGGACCATCATGTTCTCCTGACTTAGAATTACTGAATTATAGAAAACGTCACGTTATACGAGTAATAAACATTTGTTTCCAGAATTTAAGAGAATGCCAAATAGCATAAGAAACTATTACTATGGTTATCGTAATCGTGTCTATATTATAATATACAATTTTACGACATGCATATTGCTTGTCGTAAAAATTGGAAAATTTATATCATTTGTGATGTAATTAATATTAAGTACACTTAAGTAATTTAAGGATATTATTAAAAAAGTCATTTTTGTTTGCTGCGACCAACCTAAAATTTCTCAAGGGTGAAATGTTTACTACAAAAGGCAGCCATTCCAATACTTTCGCATGAACTTGGTTCCTTAAAAGTTTGTTTGAATGTTCATTCATTGTCCAACCACTGTTGCGTTGTTGTGTTGAAACGATTAAAAGTTATTTATTTTGTTTAATGGATAACTCAAATTTGAATACCTATGAGTACTCAATTGTTCTTTGAGGGATTTTTTGTTTGGTGCCCTTGTTTTTATGTTAAGTAAGCTTTCTTACAAAACAGCTACAGCTGATGACTTTCCAAACAACATTTTGTACGCAATGCTGAAATGGACCATTCATTTTCATTTAAAGTTTTCTGTTGTGTGCCACTTTCAAACTTCTTCTTACGTACTCATTCCTTAGTCTATTTTTTTCACTATCATTCTCATCTCCGCATTAACATGCGACAATGCATGCAAGAGGTTACCCTCTTTATTCATCTACTTTACAGCTCATTATTTGGATCCATATGTAAAGGTGTATCGTACCACACATCAAAGACAAACTTTTTGTCTTTGATATTTAAAATCATTTCTTTTTTATTATTCATTTTTCATAATTTGAAATATTGAGTAACGCGATATAATAAAAAATTCTTCCGGCAATATCACGATCATCATATTTTTAGTATATATTCAAAATCTATGCTGTGATTATAGATTTGTATTTATAAAGTGTATAAATTTGCATTGTATGTTCGAGATAGATAGATAGATAGATAAATAGTTTATTCATACAACAAGATTCATACAACGAGATAAACCCAAGAAAGGGGTATGTAATTGTTTTTACAACTAATCATATTTTTAGAAATTCATACGACCTGTTTTTATATTCTATCTGTTTGTTGTTACAGTTTTTTTTTTATTTGGACTATAAGTATACCAACTTATCAAGCCTATTCAGCCGTTACATTTTCCAACTAACAACTAGCACCGAACCCATGACATATATTACGGAAAATCTTATAAGGGATTAGTAAATATAGAAGAAACCACTTCATTAAAGATCTTAGATAATTCGAAGATGCTTCTTTAAGTTGTAAAAAAAAGGTTGCAGTGATAAGAGCCACAATTAGTAAACAATTTCGACTAAAGTAAAAGGTAAACATCACAGAAAGTGCCGGCTAAGCATATAACTATTCGATTGTTTTGCGTCGATGCAAAAGAAGCAAGATATCACACACCTGGGCACTCTAACAATAGGCCACACGCCTAAGTATGTTTAATACTGCTACAGAAAATGCTATAGACTCAAAGTTACAAGTTATATCTCTAATGGAAAATATATATTATTCTGCACTAAGAAGTTCAGTTTCGACATGAGAAAAAACATGTATTGTATAAACCAGTGGTTTGGAAACTGTTAAGATAATTAATATCGTATTTTTTATTATGTAGAACTAAATAATTATCACACACAGTGTAATTTAATTGAAATAAAACTGTGTGAATAAAGCAGCACTTGCTGAGTTCCTTGTTAGTTCTTCACATTAGATAGTCTCTCGTCAAAAATTACAAATCTATGATATATAATTTCGACTTTCACAGGAGCTTCTAACAGCCTATACTAAATAAATTATTTTGATTTGATATATAAAACAAATATTGTAATAGAAATGTATCGAAACTGGAACACTTTATATTTAATGTAAAGAGTACAATTGATGATTTTAGGCTTAATTACAAAAATTAATAAATTCGCAGACCCTGATAACTTTTCTACAGAATATCTAAGTTCTTACTATTTACATAAATAATATGTAGGCAATTTGTAGTGAAGATTATTGTGTTTTACTTTACACACTGCCAATAAAATTTACTAATTTTATCCTGTCACCTGTAAAACCGATTTGGAGGAAGTTTTACTTGTGTGTAATATATTAATATTACACACAAGTATTGATGTATATTACACACAAGTATTAACGCATAAGAAGGGTATAAGTCTCGTATTAGAAGCGCGTAGCGTTCATGTACCATGCATAATAATAAGAAGGTTTAAGTAAGTTTTTGAGATTCATTATTTAAAGGTAAGAAAAAATACAATAAAAAACTAAACTAAAATCGGTCCAGTACATAGTTTTCGATGCACATAATCAAATCCATCATCTTTATAACATTACCATACATGTATTTTTTTTTTTAAAGAAGCTGCTTATCGATTTGTTACTAGAAAACAAAATTAATAATATTTATACAACAAGGGGAGTTAATTCATTAATTTCACGTCGGATCTAAACTACTATACGAAACAATATTACTATACACGTCCCCGAGGGATACTTTGTGTAATATGACTGTCATGACAAAATTACGAGAAAAAATATATATTCACTGAGTTTTTTTCTTTTAAATTACAACGCGCCAAATATGCATCAGTCACAGCCAGAAACAAACCGTTCCGAATTCAGTTTTTTTTTTAATGAAATTCGGATATACGACAAAAAAAATATTTTTGAACATGCTCATCGTTTCAATGAGCAAATTTTGAATCAAAATAAGAAAAAGTAAGTTATCAAATAGTACCCATTACGATAAACATACGTATTACATTACGTATTACATGTGATTACACTAATATTATATTTTTTTTTGTATTAAATAGATTCCGAAACTCCTGGTTCGATTTTAAAAACGATTCACCTACGGGAAGCTACATCATCCGCCGATTACATAGGCTATCATTTATGCGGGCGAAGTCGTGGGAGAACAGTTAATATATTTTACTCAAAAAGGTTTCACGTAGTCTTATTGCAGATTTTGAAAAACTCGCAAAAGAAATGATATTTTGAAAAGAATGAGAGATAGTTGTTTGTTACATTGTTGACCACATTTAACATACTTTCTGTGTCCTTTTCAATTGTACCTGTACTTTCCTATTTTACCTTTTCTAACTTTACCCAAAAAATAGTTCGAGAATCTTTTTAGGTTTAGGTTTCACATATTTATTATCTTTAGTTATCTTGAACTATCAAATGAGAGTGAAACCAATGTAACGTAGGTACGTTACTCGTATGTTAATGCGCCTACGCCGCCGCCGGCCCGTTGTATCGCGAGAGCGCATTTTCTCGCGAGTTTCGGCAAAGGTGAAAGTGTTCGTGTTTTTGAGAAAGGAAAAGTAGCTTATTTTTTGTGGTAACAATCTGAGTGCACTCCCTTCCCCCTCCTCCCCCATGAAAGTGAAACCTGCCGCTTGAGTTGACCGTAGCTCTTTCGGCATGCTACAATCCCAGCCGCTACTCAAACGGCTAAATTACTATTCACTGTTAGGTATCAAATTTGTCGATTCTACTTGACTATGAAAGGATTTTTGGTTTCGTTCACATAACAATACTGTTTGAACTCCAATAATTTCTTATTAAGTAGTATTTTAGATATCTCGGTTATGATTATGATAACACGTTTCGATCATTTTCGAGGAGTATTAAAAAATAAGTGCTTACTTTTAAATTTCTACTGTCGTAAATGAATGATAAATAGAAAAGTAACTGTTGTTTATAGCTATAAAGAGAAACTATAAAATTTCATGACTATCATCTTCCAATTTAGATACAACATTCGCAAAAAAACTCGCTTTTATGGAAAACAGTAGATAGATTGGCAATTTCGAGAGCTATTAACATTTTAGGCAAAAGGGAAGGTAATTTGATGTTATTAAGAATAACTATTTATGATGCTGCATCGTTTATTGTGTAGACATATTTGTTATTTCACTATAGTAATAAACTAGTTGTTACCCGTGACTTCATTCCGATGCTCAAGGGAAAATAATTTAGAGTTTTTTGGAAGTCAATATCATTCGCCTCCAACTATCTACACTACAGAAAAATTCAGATCATGATCGCAAGCTAGTTGAATGGAGAAACAAATATACTTTTATGGATTTTTTTTTTTTTGCTATTTTATCTACGTGCATTTAATATATAATTAGGAAAAGAAGTAGTCAATATCCTTTCTCAGGCCTCAAATTATATTTACATAAAATTTCATGATTATCGGTCCAGCGGTTTGGCCGTGAAAGTATATCAGACAAACTGAATTACTTTCGCCGATTATTATAGTATCGTATGGAAGTATGGAGCAGTGACCCATTTTGTCATCATCATATGCGAAGTACCTTTCAAGAGGTTGCAAGAATTTACAAAACTGGTTATTTCTGCGTATAAAAGCGCACTCTCTCACTTTTTATCATAAATTTTATCAACCCAATTTATTTTAAAACTACTAATGTTTCATTCAAAACAAGGTCATCGAAGTGAATACAGTTTTTAAATAATAAATATTTGTTTTTCAATAATATTCAATTAATTAATGTTAACATTTTGAAGTCTTCGCAAAAGGGCTCGAAACTCATTTGAGTTTTGAAAATTAACATAAACGTTATGCATTAACTCACACCTTATGTTTTACTTTATTTTGAAATACCAAACTAGACATGTTTTCTCATACATGAAAAAGCTTAATACCTACAAATTATTAAAATAATATTCATTCGTGTATATTTCATTTCCAATAAATATAAATTCTCTCTCACTCTCTCTCTCTGTATTACATATTAAAAAGTCATAACTACTATATCATATATCTCTACCAAACTCTATCTCTTTCTTACGTTATAAAAAATAAAGACTTGCGCAAATCGGCACGCAACAACTTTTATTTTTCCCCCTGATTAGAATAAAAAAGATAAATGACGCTTTCAAACAATAACAAAACTGACAAATGAGAACCTTATTTTTCTTATTCTAGTCAGTTAAATACCAAACGCCATGCATGTAAAGCAGCCATACAAAAAATGTAATCACAAAAAAATCTAACAACGACGAAGCCGTTCCATAGTTTATTTCACTTCACGTTTATTATAAATGAATTCAATAACAATTCAACTGATATCTCATGTTGTTTATTAATTTAAAAAAAATGTAATAAGTAATTGTTATATCGAGTTAACAAAGGAGCAAAGTGTGCCAGTTTAGCAGCAGCGGCAAGTTGGAGGGGATAGTATTTTTGAAAGTGAGAACCGTTGACCTTGGCGGACGGAACTCCTAAAAGCGAGATCTTTTGGCAGATACCAGTAACTTTCTCCGTGGCGACCGCTGCATCATGTTTCTGATTGAAAAATTTCCAAGGCGCACACATTATCAATAACTAGCGTGGTGGATAGTTTGGTATGAAACAACTAATACTTATTTTTATATTACTTATACAACTTACAACTATCTTCACAGAAATAAAACGATCCGATATAGTGACATTAAAAAAGAACAAATAAATCCACTTCCCTGTTACTAGCTATTTTTCCACAACTACGCCCGCGTAATTTAGAGTCATTTTCGCTCCGGTACCATGTAGCTTAACGTAGAATTATTCGGTAAACTTCCAGCTCTAATATATGGAATAATAACGAACTAAGAGAATTGTTAAACTAAGAGCCACTAACAGGTTTTCAAGTTTATAGCCAACACACAAAACATTATTAGGCTTGCCCAGAACGACTGCAAGTACGGTGGATATTCAAATTGGAATTACTTTTGTAGGTATCATAAAAAAGAGCACAAACAATTACCGAAACAAAAGCAAGTTCACTCTAAAACAAGCCTATTTATTATACAATCATTTTTTTCCTTTACACATGTGGTATTTTTGTTAATTTCTTCAATTATAATCATCCTTAATTCACTAAAAGACACTAATGTTTTTAATTCCCCTTAAGTAGTAATATAGTATTGGTTTATTTTCATTTATTTATAGAGAGTTAAAATCTCGAGATATGCTAATGTACCTCGATAATATTACTTTCCTGTCACATACTTCGTTTTGCCTGTTAATCTATATATATAAACAAGTTGTTTTAATTTAATAACTAACTGATTCATCATCGCCAAGTGTAAACTAGTGAAGTCGAACCCATAATTATTGGTTAGTAGAGCTACATTGCCATACAGACCACTTATTATTTCATTGTATACATGTAAATAAAGAGTAGGTTTATTTAAACTATCGCGCGTGTGTACTGACGTTTTGCGGTTTACTTTGTGATATTTATTTACTCTCTGAGAAATATAGTTACTGTTATAGTTGCGTTTTGAAATGATAATTATCAATTTATAAAAGGGATTAATGAAATAATAGCTTTAAATGTTGTTTCTCTATCAGGTAAGATTTGTAGCTTTAATATTTATAAAATATAGTAAACGTTTGTTGCTCAACAAACAATTCTCCTTCAGAGAAACGCTATCAAGTTGTATTTCCAAGAAATCGTATAAATTAAATAAGAAACACGTTATACAGATAATAATAAGTAAAAGCTTATCTAGCGAATGTGGAAATCCTACCCCCCAAGAGGGTGAAGTAGTGGTCAAAAGATTGTATGGAGGTTTCTATTTTGTCTAGGGATTAATAGATTAAAAAATAAAAAATATAAAGATAAAATATTTTTCAAACATAAAATAAAGACAATACTTATAACAAATAATAAAGTTCTGCCATTTAGAGGATAGTATTTTTAAATATTTTTCTAACATGTTTTATTAATTATGTTCTTTTTTAATGTTTTATTTGATGTTTTCCCTGAAATTCGTTAATATTTTCAGGCATTTTTTTATTTGTTCATTATAGTTAAGAAAAAATAATGAATGGTTCAGTTGTATCAAATAAAAACAATTGATAAAGTCAATAGTTTTAAAGAAAGACATAAATTTTCAGTTTTATTTCAAATACTGAATGGTTAACGAAGATATATATTACAAACGGTTTATAGTTTACAGCTTAGTTAAAGCTTCCGCGTACACTGTTCATTTAATAAAACAACTCTGGAAAGTGGTCCGAAGATCTTATATTTTACAATACATAATGTATATCTCCATCGTAAAAATTAAATGCCACTATTCAGTAAGTAAACGTGCCATTCAAGAAAGTATGGATGGCTTTATTATTTCGAAAATATCCGTAGTAACAGATATTCGAACACCACTCGTGCTATATATCAAATAATATTCTAATATTCACAGATGACGCATGTATTATAAAAGCAGGATAAAATAAATATTGTGGGTTCCCATACAACAATTGCGATTTTTATTGTGTTTTTATAGATGGTACCGAACAATTTGTGCACGAGTTCTATTCGCACTTAGCCGGTATTTCTTTTTTTTTTCATCGTGAATAAAGAAAAAGTATTTATAAACATTACGTACTGATTAACGCTTATCCTATATAAAACAAAGTTGTTCCATCTATCTGTTTGAACGCGATTAACTCAAAAAGTAGCCGATAATTTTTCCACCGACTTTCACCTATGGATGGATCAATGATATAAGTTCACAAGAATTCACGAGGAAGGTGCCTAATTTATTAAATTTTACTCTGTGTTTATTATAAATCTGAGTAAGAGGCAACTACACCCTCCTTATCCTGCCTACAATTAATCCATTAAAGAGATGTTACATTTCATGTTTTTATATTTTTATTAATAAATTAAATTACATTAGTCATAGCACAGCCATACTGCAGTGTCTCAGACTGATATGGTAATACTCAATATTTTTATTGTATTCATAGGTATAAAATTAAATAATATTATTGAATGAAACATTAATAAATCATTTATTTAATTAACCACAACTCCCATTAAACAATACAACAATTTTGCATGATACGATTCTTACACATTCGCGCTAAAACTCAAAATCAAATTTATTTTCTTTTAAATTATTTGTAGCCTATCAGTACCTAAAGATCTCGGATAGTCCAAATAGCTTGAAATTATTTTATCGATTGGACAATTTAAATTAAATATAACTGGACTCCCGTTTGCTTTTATTATTATTAAATAAAATAGACGAGTCATTATTTGTATAAAAACAGATAGTTTTCTCATTGAATGTTCATTATTATCACGGAGAACTAGGGTCAAGGCACATGTCGCCATTAATTTATCAATATTTGCCACATTCAACTGTATCAATTTTATTTGATAAATACAGTAACAAAAAGCGCTTGAAGCAACTATCATTTAACCTATATTATGATTAATTTTCCTATAAAATTAACCTATATAATAATTAAGTTTTTTTTATTTTTATTTATCAATTATTACTTTAATACTCTCGATGTCTTATGTATTTTCTTTCACATTTTCGTTATAGTCTTGTTTTTGTCTTATGAAAATTAAATCTTCTCATTGATTGTCTTTAACTTATATGGATGTTGCAGATGCAGTTTTGATGACATTCACGGTTGCGGACGTGGAATTATGAGGTTTCATATCCACAAATGGGAATGCAAATTTTATGAACTTTTAAAATTTTAAATAGACTCAATTATAATTAATATTTTTTGTTTTTTATTTTAAATTTCAGATTTATTTGTTTTTTATTTTAAATTTCAGATTAATATGTCTAAATATCAGATTTATTATCTAACTATTTAGATATATTATAATAGTAGAAAAGAAATATTTAATAAAAAGCAATGTTTGCTGCCTTTTGCAGGATGCAGATCGAAAAAGCTCCTAAATTAAATCCTGTTAACACGGCTTTTAAAATTTGCTATAAATTTTTACTGTGAGCGATATTGGTATTTTATTAAGATATTTGAATATGAATTTGTCAAATCAACAATACACCAAATTACGGCCAACACGCCAAACACGGCCCAATTTTATTTATTTTCCGTTATGTCCTGTTCCTGTCCTACATTTGCGTTGAGAAATGTGAATGCAGATGTTCAAATTGATGCGGAAACTCTGCAATTACAGATACGAACTAAGAACGTTCATAGATTAAGAGATTACATTAATATTTATTTGTTTTTGAATACTGTTCATAAATATTATTGCACATGGATAAACTCATATTCTACTGATAATATCAGTGTGCAGAATTTTTAACATGTCATAATACATAATGTATTAATAATTATCATGTCAATATCGTTAACTATTAATAATTAAGTTTGTAAACGAACTTATTTATTTATCAAGTTACATTTCATTTCATCATTCTGTCAAATAATATAAATTATTTATAAAACTCTGTTTGCTTGTTTATTACACGATTTCACTTTACCTGTCGCATAAATTTTGGAAGCAAATGACAGAATCAAAATATGCTTTATAGAAATTGATAGTATACAACTAGTCGTAATAATATAACTATTTTGAATACTTGAATATTTATTTCACCTAACGCCTATTCAGATTTTTTTTTATAGAATTTCTTTATACTTGATCTTAATATTGAGTTATCCTTTTGTAGGTAATAATACATTTTGAAAGGGTGAGGCAACGGATAAAAGTTTATATGGATAACCCGTCAAGGAACACGTGTGCAAGGCAATAATAGATTTGCAAAAAAAATATTTAATATAGAATTAGCAGAACAATTAAAATTTGCTGCTATGGTTATCTAAACACTAAACGAAAATGAAATATTTTGAATTAATGTTGAATAAATTGATCAAGTTTCAAATTGAAAAACAATTGCAATTGTGATAGTTTTAATGAAAACAGCATATTTATGTTTATTGATTTTTATACTAGTTAGTAAATATTAACATAAAATTAAAATCAAACGGTCTTTTATAATATTAAAAGCCGTTAGATTTTTGTATATTTAAAAACTGACTACGTTTGTGTCGCCTTAGCAATATATTATCAATTTTTACAGATTACTCGTGCGACAAAACGATTGTATGAGTTTGAGTCTTTACGATATACAGCGCCATCTTCAGAACTAAACAAGAACCACGATGTGACGCCTGAATTGCCCGACTTTGAACAGCATGCGACCGCTAGCTTGCACGTGCGCTTTGAAGTTAACACGTGCGTATCACTTTGAAAATCAATGAGATATTTGTACCTAGCTGAAGCTGTATATACCGTTTCACAAAAGAATTTCCCTAATATAACTCTTATTCTTTTGTAATAAAAGTGAATACATTGTTATCCATAGGAATTCTTTCGAATAACTATATTTTTTCAAGAAGAAAATTTGCACTGGAGTAGGTACCTAATGGTGCTTTCAATTAGTGTTATTGAAAGCTTTTTAACATATGAAAGACAAAATACAATTAATAAATCAATCAGTCCTCACAGCTCATGTAAAGAAGAACATTATTTTTACGGTATTTATAAAAAAATATATAAAAAGAAATACGGATACCTAAATTTAAAGGTTTATCATATGTATTTACTAGTTAATATAGGTATAGGTTTTCTCTAAAACAAATGAACAATATAAATTATCTACTATTATGTACTCATTACATGTGTATCATTAACTCTAGAAACTCTCCAATCGTATTTAAACGTAAACAGGAATTGTGAAAAACAAACAACACCGAGTAAAATCCTAACCATTAATATTTTGGCTATTTTTTGTCATATTCAATACTCCATATATACCAAGAATAACAACATATTGCAAGGAGTAACCTCGGCCTTGAAAAAACATTAATGCATTCATGCAACTAAAACACCGTAGGTAGGTAGTGTTCAATAACGTTTTTATCAACGAAATGACGATACGCAATTCATAGTTGCACACATACGTAATAAAAAGTTGACGTCGGTTGTGCGCCTAAAACGGTAAAAAAAAATCTGTATTTATGAAGTATAATATTAATACGAGAAAAAATTTACTAGAGGGCAAATATATATAGATGCCGCCCACACACCATATGTACTCAAAATGTCTTTGTGGCTTTAAACATCTTGAACTTGCCTTAACATATAAGGGCGGTCTACCCTGTATTGGCATAATAAGGCTAGGAGGAGGAGAAACTAAATCCAAAATTTCATAAAGACCTCTGTCTTTCTCTGTCTTATCGTCTGGCCTTTTGACTTTTTCTACTTTTCATTTCATCTTTATGTGCAACTTTGAATGGTTATCTGCTGAAGTGCAAAAAATCTGCGTTGAACATAATGTTGAATGCAGCGTTATCACAGCGTAGAAGTTCAATCAAATCAACTTTGTGACCGTCATAGAGTTCGAGGCTGTTTTTATTTTAAGCTGGTCTGACCGTTTAACAAAATTAGTAATCTCTGTATATTTAAGTTGTTGTTTTTAGTGTAATTCACATCCGTAATTGATAGAGTTTTATAAAATTTCAACATTGTCATCAATAGAAGTTTATCTAGGCAAATTATACTGTATTACGATTTCTTGCTGATTTTCCAAATCAAGTTCATGTTCTTTACATCTGATTTTTTCTAAATAATTTAAATGTTTCATGTGTTACATGCCCATGCCGCTGAGATGTTTAGAATCACACCGACCGCACCAAATCAACCAATTACACATAACACAATGGTGACCGCCGATTCGACGTTCGAATTACACAACGCAAGAATTAGCGGCATAGTTTAACAAGTAAGGTAACTTAAAATATGAATTATTGTTTCAAATCAATAAGATAACAAAATGTAAAAAATGGGTGCCTCTGCCAACTAATTTTATTTATCTGCAGCAAGAAACGCGTGTTGAAACTTATATTGCTTTGTTGAATTGGTATATTAATGAAGGAAAATTTGGTATTGTGACATATATCGAAAAGTTTCTTTTCGATAACCAAAAGTGAAAAATGCAATGGCTCACTCCAGATTAAACGAAGCAAAGTTTGCCATTAAAAAAAGTAATGTTAACTGTTTGGTGTTTTATTTATGCCATTATTCACTATAGCTTTCTCAGGTCTGGGGCTCTATTTTTGAATCATTCGTCTCGCGTCGAGCGCTCGTTTTCTTCTATCACTCGCATACAACGTTCGCTAAGCGACGAGTGGTTCATAACACTCGTTGCAGTCGAGCGATTTAGAAATGGCGAATTTGTTAAGTCGAACGAAAATCAGTAGAAAACGAGCGCTCGACGCGAGACGAATGATTCAAAAATAGAGCCCCTGGTAAAGGAGTAATAACAGATGTTTACTGTACCGAACTTCAAACAATGATGATGAAATCAACAGTGAAAGAGCCCCGATTCATGAATTTTCGTTCGCCATAATTATTTCATGATAATGTAAGACCTCAGATTGCACCAGAAACTTTTGTACCTCTACAGGTGCTGCAGTTAGAAAATATACGTTATTCTCCGTACTTGTATTATATGTGCCAGGCAAAAGATAACACTGTTCCCCATAATAAGTAAAAATAGCTATAACATGTTACTATATTAGATGCATTTGATTATCTTCGTCTTAAAAAGATAAATCTATCATCAAAATAAGTTCCATATGTAACTATAATAACTGAACATAATTTTTTTGTTAATTGTTAGAAAATTACAATCTTAAACCTAGTATACTGTATATAGGAAGATACACTTATCTAAAAGAAAAATGTTTTAATCAAAAAGATTAATATACATTATTTTAATCATTATAAGCAATGATATTACAATAGAAAAGGGTAGATGGGTTACTTTAATTCAAAAAGTGTCACCATTAAACTATGCTAATTAGCATACCTGAGCGCAGTCTGGCGAAAGCGTTGATTGTGTGCGTTTATAAACTAAACTAAACTCTATAAGTAAGTCGTGTTAAGACCAAAGGGTCACATTTTATTCGTAAGAATACATTTTTAATTGACCTGCGTTTCAATCAGAAAAATAAACGTGTCATAAAAACAAAGAGTAAATACTACGGTTACAAATTGTGAAAAATATCTGTAAAAAATCTTGTAAGTAACAGAACGGTCAATTCGACTTTAAATTGTTTAGGTAAAAGTATGCATGTTTAAGCATTAAATCATTATTCGTCTGGTCTTATATGTTAAATGATAGTCTATGAATAATTGGAGAATATCGTGCCATGTGCGTGTGTGTATGCTGGGGACTATTTTTGACATCGTATTAGCCTGGATTAGAAGGCTATAAATTGAAGTTAAAATCATTGTACCATATATAAAAAAATATTTGAATCAGTCAAAAATACTAAATCAATTTCATAATGTAGCCAACATAACGTAACCATAATGTAACCATTTCAAGATACTTGTAGGTAGCTTAAGCTCTCGGTCCGAAACAACGAAGCCACAACACTATGACCCAAGACAATGTAGAAAAGTTAATGTTTCTTCATTGATTCAACCGGGTATCAAACCCTATAGTTCAAATAGACGACACTTTGAAATCTCCAATAATTGCTTTCATAATATTTTAGCAACTAATAACATTATTTTAGCAGCTAGTAACATTTAACATGCATTTGATTGTTTCGTTACATGAAAATTCCTAATAACAGTTTTTGTGTATTATTCATTGACTGTTGTGCGTATCTATCTTAGCAATACTCTTTAATTTTGGAATCTTTAATTTAACTTGCAATGCATTTGAATAGGGTGTCTCAGTATGGGTGAACTTTTAAATTTTAGAATCATTTCTTTTTCGTGCAAGTGGCAACTCTGAAATTTGACAACTTATAGTTATTCTGATTATTAAAACTGGAGTGCTTTTCAAAAAAACAACGCGTTATAATTGTGAAAACTCATTACAAAAGTGAGTAAAGTCTCACGAAATTTTGATGTCGCCTGGCCACCAACAACGAGCGATTTAACGCAGTGCGTTTTTTCTGGGGTTATGGCTGATCTCGTGTTTATTCAAATAAATGAGAAACAGTTCCTGAACTCAAATTTCATGAAAAAAGTAATGGCCTGTCGTCAAAGCCGTGGGGTCTATTTACCAGATATTTTATTTCATACTTATTTGGAATATGTCTTCTTTACAATTCAATAATAATATCGAGTTGTGATATTATATATATAAATCTCATAAAATACGTGTACATTTGAACAATGAACCTTTCAAGTTTGGGAAATATGATTTTTCTGAAAACTGGGTCACGGGACTTAGTTTTAGCAATGGAATAATAGCCCATTGCGGCATCCATCTCAGAATCACTCCATGATCGTCAAATCTTGCGATTGAATTTTAAATTTGTGCTCAAATGATTAAGCTGATATTTTGAATACACCATCAGATTAAAATGCAAGATTAATTAAGATACATCACTTAAAATCTTATAAAGGTGTCGAAGGACCCAAAATGGCGACCTAGTTATTATATTTTTTATGAACGATATCATGATTGACTATTAAATAAATTATCGCTAAAAGTATGAAAATGACCATCGTCCACGTTAGAGACTAATTCTGTTTTTATGCACTCTCGTAATAGTTGTTATTCAATAAAAGGGTTCTCTATGAAGATTACGATTTATAACAAATATATAACAAAGCTCGTTTAATTCTATCGTATAATATAATATAATATATATATATATATTAAACTAGCTTTGTTTAAATGTAAATCTTACACATCATTTTGCTATATTAGAATACATAAATACTGTTCATATTAGTGTTCGTCCAGCAGTTCAAATTCGACCATAAAGATTGAGAATTATAGGTTGTTTTATCACAACCTATGTTTGTTTGACATACAGTAAACAAAACATTCAAATGTAAACAAATTGCATTGTTATATATTTTCTATATCATTTTAACGTGTTTAAAAAAATGCATTCTACACCTTCTTCTCAATATAAACTTTAGTTGTGCCAAAAAAGATCATGCAAAGCATGTACATAAGATATCAATAATATATATTGATGTTCGTAAAAAGAAAAGTATCAATATTTGAATCTTACTAAATATAAAATAAAAATATTAGGGGAATTGAGCTGTTCAACCGTTGGGGTGATTCATTACGTATTGAATCTAATGGAAAATAAAAGATAATGAAAAACTAAATTAAATTTTTCAGTTTGTGCTTTAAAATCTAGATTGATCCCCAAATTTTTATAATACTCGACTAGGACTAATGTACTTCTTTTATGGACTATCAAAATCAGATAGAATAATACATTCTGCTTAAACAATTACCAAACTTTTTTTATCACACTTTTATGATTAAGTAGAAACCTAGATTTATAAACAACTCAAGTAATGGTCATACAGTTTCGCTCCCATAAATATATATTAATTAAGTGTTCTATCAAAATCAATAATTAATTTATTTGGTCGGTGCTTTCAGATTTTGACACGTACCAATTGAATGATATCCTTTCATATCCTAATTGTGCAATTATCGTAAAAAGAGGTCCAAAGTTATTGCATATATGTATTAGTACTAACACTAGCTTTTTTCTTCTATTAAACATACTTGTGTTATACTAATCAACCTGTCTCTTGAATCATTTTGTATATTGATGGAAACCTCATAAAAATTCGTTGTGTTATTTAAAACGTACAGCCAATGGGAAGCAACTTTGTTATATATATATGCTTTGTTTATTTGCATCGAATAGGCTCCGAAAATTCTTTTTAAATCTAAATATAAATTTTTAAATGTTAAATATATTTTTTTTATAGCTATACCTACACATAGGCAAAAAAATAGATTATTTGCATGACGTTGCACTCATAGGTACAATTTTTATATAATTCGTCAATAGGAGTTTCAATAGGATATTGAATTAATAGACAAATATTTTTTTTAGATTGTACTTTCAATTTAAGTAAGAACTTATTGCAAATAAATAAGAATTGGTAATAATCTTATTCTAGAAATATTATTTTTCTTTATAACGCATATTCATTGAGCTCATTAAGTAGAGTGACCACTTTGCATAATATAATCATAATGCATGTAAGACATAAAACGGCAAAAGATTGAAATATGAGATATAAATCTTTGGTCATCCATCTGTAAAACGACCTTTAAGCAATTAGCTTAACATGTGTGATCGTAAACATATGCGATATCGTAGTATTGCTTAGTAATAGAAGCTGAGCAAAAATTGATAAGGAATTTAATACCGTTGTGTACATTACAGTCTAAACACATATTGTTTACAAAATATTAACACATGTTTAGGTATACATGATTATATTAAGAATATTAATGTTCGATTGATTAATCGAAGAATTAAGCATAAAAATGGCTCCAACTCTTCGAGGAAATTCACACCTATGCCGGTATAAATTAAATAAATTAACGAACAAAAATTAACGCTTCGTATACAAACCATTTCAGATAATATTCAAACAATGCATTAAATCACAAAAGCGCTACCTGTGCATACATCATATCCGAGCGCAGCAAATAAGGTTACCGCCAATCATTATTCGAATACAGATTTTCCTCATACTATATGCATTCAGACGATCACTGGCCAAACGAACACCTGTCTGTCATAGAGGGCTTACCGGAGAGGCATTGTGGCGATAAACGACGATGATATTGCGGTGGCGCTGGTGGCAGGAAGCAAGGCCGCTCGGGAACCGGCGGTGACGGTCCGGGGCTCTGCCAGTCATCAGATGGGATACTAGAATGGGTCCCCATGTCGATATATCCATGCCTGTCTAGGCGGCGAGCGGGCCAGCATCGCAAGCACGCGCCGCCTCTCTCCACTCTTAGGCACTCAATTTTGGCTTCTTTATTAACTAGTGACACGACCGCTCCCGATGCGGTTCGCGACAGGATTGAAGAGGACTGCCTGCCCGCACGCAGCGCACGCTCATAGCCACGTGCGCTCGGCATGCTCGCAGGCAACGTGCACGCCGCTCGGCACGTGCCGCTCCCCCCCACGGCCCAACCCCCACCGGCGCCGCCCCTTTAAACCTTCATCTCCCGGTATTTGCTACACATCACTGAAACAAAAAATCAAAAGGGCACCAACACGCAGGAATGGCGCTCGTTGAGTCACGTTGTCGCTCGAGGTCACTATCAGACATATCGACTCCGCTGACGAGATTCACTTAAACAAAACACAAGCCTTAACGATATCTCCTTACGTTACATTATCACGTGTCATAATTAATTTGATTCTTATGTCGATTCAACTGATTTTCTGTAGATAATAGAAAAGATTTAAAAACACAATCTCTAAGATTTTAAATTGCATCAAATATTTATTATTCTATAATACCTTATAAATGTTCTTCATTCAACAAAAAATATGATGCATTATCATTTGATTCATGTTCAAATCCTGAAAGCCTAAATCTCCTCAATGAAGCTCATTCAAATATAGAAACGGGGAATCCGTAAACGGTACTATGATGCCTCTAGCGCACTCTATGACAAATAAAATGAAAATGATAATAAAGGTCGGTGCATATAAGAGTACTACAGAATGCTTACAGAAAATGAGAAACGTCAGATCTGACAAAGTATTAAAATAGATAAGGTGACATTCAATCTTGCACACTTGCATTATTATATTACACCTATAGTTTTGCTCGTTACTCATGGATATTCCATCAGATTTACACCAACTCACGAATATCGAAAATGTCAACAATAATATTTACGATGTAATTTAATATTCTAAGGGGAACAGTTTTGTTTTGTGACAAAGTAAAATTATCACAAAGTTCAGGTTCTGGTGAGGGTAAAAAACCTATTAATTAGACTCCGCTGTCCATCCGCCTATCTGTCCGTCTCTCTGACTGTCTGACCATCTGTCTGTCCATCTGTCATTCTGTTTGTCACCAGGTTTTATGTTTATGACGTGCAATACGCCATGCTATCCATTTCATCCAAGTTTGAAACTCTTTGCCCATATTTAGTCTTAGACCAAATTGTGTTTATACTAAAAACAAAACCGTCTACAACAAAGAATTGCAGATCGCATTTCCAATCTACACGTGTGTGTGCTTGCATAGAAGCCGGTGTAACAGTATTTGCGGTTTCAGAATCGCGTTTATCGCAGTCTGGTCTCAGCCTTAGGGTAGGTTAAAGTCATGGCCACGGCCTCAATGCGGCCAACCGCTGACGGCAGTGTTGCTCACCGTCTAGTTTAGGAGTAAGTTTAGTTCATACTTTTTTCCTCGATCTATCTATCCAATGTGGAAATAGCGAGACACCCAGCAGTACAGCCTTTTAACTTTATTAATGGAAAAGCGAATTCATAATGTGACTGTTTTGGGTTCGATGCTCAGGCAAATGAATAAAAGGCTGACTAAGCTTGAGAACTTGATTTAATAAAGGTTAAATAAAAAATCCTTTTTCTTCGGGTTCGTGAGTAATTTAACTTTATTATATTTGATTTGATACAGTATACATTTTTCTTGAGTTCAAACACGTGAGCTTAGCGGAAACAGGTAATATTAAATGGATTTTAAGACATTTTTTACAACAAATTGCTATTGATTGAAATTATGTATTGTGTTTCTAACTCGACGAATTTTTACGAACTGAGATTTATAAAGAGCATATTAGGTTTCCCAAATTTCAAATTACGAAAAGTAAAGTAAAAAAAATATGTTGAAGATCAAAGACTTAAAGTTTGCATGCGGAAGGAAACCTAAACGGTGATAAGACGCTTCGTAACATCTTGTAGGCACATTTTGTTTCCTTTTCCGTTTATACGCAATAGTATAAAAGAAAGTCACTTCCTGCTCTGGACGCTGAGATTTTTAAAACTTCGCCACGGGTTTTAATGTAATTTTCATCTTGATTAAAAAACAGAGTGATTAAATAGGAAGGTTTATGTCTATAACACAAAAAAGGAAGCTAGTTTTGCATTATAGTGATAAATATTGTGTCAAAAAAGTTGCTATTGCAACGGCATCTACATGCAATAATTATGTTAACAGAATAAGGCTCCCAGTACTCCATCACTTAGAGGACGACTGCATGATCTTTGACTTCAGTCAATCAGTTTTTACAAACATTAATCAAAATTATTAAAAAAAAAAAACTAATGTGTACTAATTCATAATATTTATTTAAGAAATCAAAATCGAATATCCATATAAAGTGTGTGTGATAGGCATCTCATCACAGTGTTAATATTTACAACTAAACATATTCTTTGCTGATTTCAAAAAACTATAACTAAGTGTTTTTACTATCACAATCAGCATGCATATAAACTATTTTTATTTAATAAAATAAATTAATTATTCACAAATCATCGTTAATTAAGGTGAAGAAACCATACGTCTAAAAATATATGCCTAGGTGATAAATCCAATAGATTACTGTGACATCTTTTGTTGCTCTAAATTGAACCAGACACCACAAATCTTAATAATAGAATATGTTCAATATTTTTCTATTTAGAAAATGCTTATTTAATAACAAGTTACGCAATTGCTTTATAAATATTATGTCTTTGTACAGAGACGTCAAAATGACTTAAATAACTAAAGTCGTTGATTCATTATAAACAGAAAGACAGAACATTTGAATTATCTCGAACTCGTAATAGTTATTTTTATGTAAATTAAATGTAGAAATAACATGGTTATTGTAGTATAAGAATTTGATAATGTTTGAATTGCAACGTGAAAATACATTTTCCGTGTGTTGTAACCAGTTGTAACTCACATAACTTCTAAATTATCAGATGAATTTGTCTTCTTTAAATAAATGAAATAGGACTGTCATAAAAAACAAACTTGAGAAAAGTAAAAAAATATAGAAGTAAAAGTTTATAATATATTCAAAACGAATGAATAGCTTAATATGAACACTCGTTTATAAGCTTGATACACTCGTTTATAAGCTTTATAATATATTGACATAACTATATAAAAACGCAATTCCTTCGCTTTTTTCAAGTTTTTAATAGCTAACCGTGGGACAAATAAGATCTGTCTGGGTTGGTCTATATATCTGCTAGAAGATCAGAGAAGTAAGTATAACGACAGTACCTATGCGTTAGTATGTTCGATATCATTAGTGAAATTACAATGTGTTCGGAATCACATTTTGTGGTGTAATCTAATTTTCATTTACAATTTTAGATTGTATGAGTTTCACTGCACGTTGGTTTTAAAGAGTTCTACTCATATTTAAGACGCTGAATAGTGCCAAATCGGTAAAATTGATCTTGGATTGTACTAATTCACGGGAAACCTATGGCAATCCAAAAATTTGTGGTTATACTTGATCGTATTTCTGATCTTGTGGTTGAAACCGAAACATGATTGTATTAACTTCACTCGATAGAAAATAATTCCAAAGTAGCATCTAAAAATATTGCGAAAGGCTCTTTTCTCAATTATGTGATACATTAGAGTAATGATATTGAGTACAAATATGTATCAAAGGTTAATATAAAAGTTGGTTATTCCCAATTTTTGATAATGTTATTATAATAATTATTATAATTTATTTTGTGATATGGCACATATGGTCATTTTTTTCAAGCAACTTTAAAGTATTGACATTTCTGTCACTCCTACTGCAATTGACAGGGAAGGCTATAGAATAACGCACACTAACTTAGTTCACGCTGAGGCGTGTTGCTAGATGGACCTATGTTGCTTTGTGCAGCGTTCTGACGTACCGAGATCGCTAAAATTGTAAAAAAAAGAACATTTAAAATAAGTATTTGAATTTCGCCCTCATTTAAACAATATATTTGGTGTAATGTACGAGGGAAGGGACCCGAGTGTCTCGAAGTTGTAAGTTCTAATCCCACCAGAGCTCGCATTTTTTCAAGTCGTTTTTTTATTATTTTATTCTAATTTTCATTTTTTTTCTGCCATAATTTTAAAAAGCAACTTTTTTTTATATTATTAAACAGTATAAAATGTGAAAATAAATATTTCTTTAGTATGACGTAGGCGAAAGTCAGACTGACATTTTCATACAAAACCCCGATATTGATGAAATAGTTCCAATAAAATACATGTTCGTGTTCCAATCCCATCAAAGAAGCATTTTTGTTTTACTTTTATCTTCTTTTTCCTAATATATTTTCCTCTCTCATTTTTTTATAGGTATATGTTATTCATTAATAATTCGTTAAAATAATTTTGAATATTATTTTATACAGTAATTAAGTATTATTTAATTATCTAGTCTAGTTGATAAATTTAATTGCTGTAAAAATATATAACATAAAATTTGACAATAGGTAAATATTTCCATAAAAGTATGTGTTTGCAAAAGTTTGACATTTTCATGCAAAAACCATCCCGTAGACCGTTACTCTAGTAAAAAATAATTCCTAATCAATCATATTGTGTAAATAAAATAGTTCAATAAATAGGTATTACTTTATAAAACAAATATAAAAAAGGGAATTAGTTACTATTGAATGAATTTGAAAATTATGGTAACAGTGTACTAAATAATAATGTACAGGTTTTTCACAAACTTTACTAGTGTTTGGTGTGGCGCAATGTCCTATGTGCTGGTCACTAGGTACTCATTGTGCCGCAGATCAAAACCAAGTTTCATGTTTTTTTTTGTATCTTAATTTTTTTACCCAATATTTTTATTATGAGAAATATAATATTAAAAATTATTTATGTGTTTATACTTAAATATAAATTATTATATTTAATAATTGTATAGATATTATTTTTGAAATTTTCATGGAAAAACGACTGGATAAATTTCACGGTAATTTGATACAAAATACCTCTAGATATCCTTTATTGGTTTGCAAACTATTGCAGTACGCAACAGGCGTAGCCATACAATTACTGATAATGAAAAACGAAGATTTTTCTGTGAGGTAAATGTACAGTGTTCCGGACTAGTACACAATTTTAAACGATACTCAATAGACTATAGTTGTATTGCAACCAAAATAATACAATTTTAACCATACTTGGTAATTTCGATAGTGGATTGGGTAGTTTCAATAGTGAAACGTAAAGCACGAATTTGCAGAATCATTGAAATTTGCTTTGAAATAATCATATCTAGGCTGATTTCGAGTAATAAAATCGCATAATTATCTTAACATATCAAAATTAAAGGTCCAGTCTTTTTGTTTATTCATCATTTGACTTAAAAACATAACCCACCATTACGTGACGACACTTCGTTTGAATATTTTCTGAATCTGACATCTGTGAGTAGTTGTAAAAAAATAAATAAACAGCAGCCGATTTGACAGAAAAAGCAGATTCCGAGATAATACTGTTCTTACCTTATTTAATATTATTATTTTGTCGAGATCGTTAGATAATACCGTTTTCGTTTGAATAACATCTTTTTTTTTTTATATAGGATCAAACAGTTATGCAAATTTATATGAACATAAAATTGAAACATTAATAAACACATAGTTCCCTACATTACATTTGTTAAATTGGTTGATTGTTAAAAATAATTTAATCTGTTTGTACATTACTGTTATTTAATTATTATTATTGATATTTCAATCTGTACATAACAGAATATCGTCATGAATATGGCAGACGGTGTTTTTATGGGTGTAAAAAAGTGGAATTATGATTTAATTTTAAGAAAAGAAAACGTTTTTAATTTTTTGTTTTTGGAATATTTTTGTTGTCGATTATAAACACTTACAAGTACCAAGTAAGTACTTTTGCAATCAGAGTATAACACCCTATTATAAAAGCCGTGACAAGTTTTCGAACGTGACTGATACGATCGCACCGCTATTTCGTAAGACGTCGTTCTTTGACTTTCTTAAGATACTGGTAAATTTATTGAAATAAAATTTGTGAAGTCGTTTTAGCCATTAATTGTTATCAACAGAAGGTTTTATAATTAGGGAACTATATTTTTTTTTAATCTACTTTCCGCATCACGGATGCAAACCTGTGGCGTATGGTTACCGTAATAATTGAAAATCGCTCCAAAATGTTACTAAATTTTATTCCTGACTAAGGTTGGCATTAAAAAATTAGATGTGAATAATTCGGTAATCAGCATTTATTATTGTGACGTAAGTGTGGTAAAAGTTTTACGGTAAATTTTACAATTCAGTTCAACTCTAAGCACAGAGTTGAGGACAAGCTCGACATTCAAAGAAACGGGTGATTCTCTAGAATATCTAATCAGGACTCTGGGTCTGGGCAATCCCATTCTGAAAAGGGCAGGTTAGTGTAACTGGCCTATATGATAAAACTAGCTACGGTTCACTTCACATGGATGCATAAATTCAGTATCGGTATGAATATCGGAATCTTAGAACAAATTGTTGATGCCTGGGAGAATTCACACAACGTTTTAGGTGTTTTCTGTGACGTACTTAAAGCTGTCAATTATGGTGTTCATGAAATATATAACGAATCTTCATATTATGAATTTAGAGATAACTAGTTAGATTTTGCTGTCTCTTAGTTCAGTGGCTTTGTAGGAGGTTCATATCGGTGACAAGAAATCCCCTGAATCGATAGATCAACACCTATCATGGGTGTTTCACAGTGCTCAATGCTTCTTTTTTAATTTATATAGACAAATTGCCTCCTTTGGTAAAGGATAATCACGAAATAGATTTATTTACAGTGACAATTCCGTGAAGTATAACTTCACTCTTATTTAAAATTAAAAGAGGACGACCAGTTAATGACGGTGTGAATAGTTATATTCTCAAAGTAGTACATTGGTTTAATATCTTATGTGTTATTCACGTGAATTTTAAGCCTTTCATCACTCATAATCTTGCTCCATGACTATCGCTTCATTTGCAGATTGAATGGATTCTATGTAAGCACTATGGTAGGTATCATCTGCATAAAGAAAGCAGCTTTAAACTGGCGATCCCAACGAAATTCATAAATTTTATTCTATAGAGGCAACTGTTCAAATAATGTGTTGCTCAATAAATATCTTGAACAACCTCAAATAAGATGAAAGGTTGGGTTATAGTAAGTTTTTGTTATTGTTTCATTTGGTCGTATAACTTTTTACTGAGGTTATGTTAGGCCAAAATACTTGTAAAGATTCATTACACCGTTATATTATTTGCCACTAGCTGGTGCCCACATCTTCGTTCGTGTTGTCTCATACCAAAGATTTTGTAAGCTTGAATTGTATGTTGTGGATTGAGTAGGTTATAACTTAATGAACCTGTAAAGATAGAATTATTTTTGTACCAAAATTCTACAGTCTGCTGACGGTGCCAACGGTATATATGATTAACAATAATATTTAAGATGAAATTTATAAACTTTATTGGTTTTTTTATTTTATTCGGGTGCCAAAAGATAAAGCCCAGAGATGTTGCTAACCCTTAAAACAACAAGGCAAAGTCGGGCATTAGAAAAACAGGTAATTTTCAGTTCCACACCAGCAGCTTTTATTCTCTCAACAGCATATCGAAGTCGATCAGAATTCCGTGGTTTACTGCGCTGTTCTTATATCTTTGCATACTTCAGAAATTGTTTCTATCTCATTTTCTGGTAGATCTAAAGATTTTGGGCAATGTATGATGATGGTCAGTTTTTCACTGGCTTAACTGGATTCTAGAGACCGAATATTCTATCCGTTTTTATTCTTAGAAAATTTGATCATGTGTCCCTATATCGTTAAAATTCAAAATGGACGTCCATCCGGAAGCGAAGATGTATGCGTGCTTTAACTACGTTATCCTCTCTGCTGAAATCTCCAGACACTCTTTCTTATCTTAACAGTACTTATGTACCTTTCACACCAAAACTCTTTGTTCCTCCTCTAATAGTCTACTCTGCCCATCTCATTTCTCCGAAATCGTTCACTCTTCGTTCTTCGTCAAATCTATTCCTTTGTGGGATGAATTTCCATTCTACTTATGTCTACAAGAATGATCAATAAATAATAAATTAGCTTCTAAAAACAAGTTATTCTATAGCAAATGTTTCTATTTATCTGTAATTAATTACTTTATGATTTATGTATTTTTATAGTAATTACTTATGTATGTATATACATACATAATTACTATAAAATTAGGGAAAATGATGTTGCCGTCTTATTATGTACAAAGTTAATTTTAATATATTTAAAACTAAATCCAAATTATCTAATCAGAGCTTCTTGACACATTGCATTGTCTGTTTCTAGAGTAGACGAAAAAACGGACATTAAACCTTAGTATTTACATGATCGTTGAAAGACAACGATACGTATCGCTAACCATAGATCTTTCCCTTTCCCGCGTTTTGTTGTACGCAACAAGGTCACGAACTTGCCCTGTACAACAATAGAGAGAACCCCGTGTCCACATCATCCTAAGGTTTATTGGTAGAAAATGGCCATGGCATTAAGTACGCCAATGTGTATTTGTGCAAAAAATGTAAATAAATAAAAAAACTAATTATTGTTAAGAAGTTATTTTTATCCGATGTTATAGTATAACTAGTATCTTTGAGGACCACATTATATCTTCTGGATCTTTGACTTTTGTACTCTTAGCAGAATATATTGATCAGGCACAAAATTTTTTCTTAAGGTGTCGCTGGTTGTGCATCAATCGTTTAAGTTTCCAAAATTAATTATACCCCATATATTGCCCAGGTATTAACAAAATAAGTTTCATACAAATATACTCAGTAGTCCCGAAAATTAACGTGTACATACAGATAAACAGACAATATTTTTTAAATTCGTATTCTATTATTGTTTATTAACCACCCTCAATTTCTTTCTTTTTTGTAAATATATTCAATGTATGGACATTATTTTTTTGCAGATTTGTTATACAGTGGGTTGCCAAATTATTAGGGACAGTCACATTTTTTTCAATTTGTTATTTTAAGTGCACTTGAATGCTGCTTGAAGAGTGCAAGTTATGTGGGAATGTATTTTTTTACGATTGGCATATTTCTATGTTTCAAATTATAAGTGTTTGTTGGGTGATAAGTGGTATAATTGGTTATTTTTAAAAATATTGATGACTGGAGGGACGCAGAGCGCTATAGACGCGAAACAGTGAAAGACGTATTCGAATATATTGAACCAAGTTATTTAAATATTTGTTGTGAAAAATATTAAAAATGTGAGTATTATGAATTGTTTGTTATTTTTATTAATAAATAACATTTTTTTTGGTGAAAAAAAAAAATTATTTTTAATATTTTCGGCTTCCAGTATGGGTCGCGGGTGCGATTTGTCTCCTAGAAAAAAATCCGAAGTCAAAACTTTACTCCAGCACACAAATCATTCACAAAGGAAGATAGCAATACTTGCTGGAGTTTCCAAGACGGCAGTAAATAAAATTAAAAAAAAAATTGGAACAAAATCAACCACTTTCGCCAAAACGTAAAGGTCATAGTGGAAGAAAAAGAATTACAACTCCGCGATCTGACAGGGTGATTCGGGATATTTGTCTGGGAAACAGAAAAAAAAGTGCTGGTCTTTTAACCCAGTTAGTTCAAGAGTCAGGAATACAAGTTTCCAAGAGAACGGTGCAGCGGAGATTGGCAGAAGAAGGATTGTTAGGTCATCGCCCCGTCAAAAAATCTTGCTTAACTGAAGCGTTTAAAAAAAATAGTCTTGTCTGGGCTAAGGAACACCGACAAAAGACTATTGAGGACTGGAATAAGGTTGGTTTTGACTTTTACTGTAATTTCTCGATATGTAAAATAATATTTTTTGTCCAAAAAAATAAAAATCTTTCCTTACTTAGGTGTGTTTCTCTGACGAGTCGACGTTTGAGATTTTGGCTGACAAAAGCAGTTTTGTCAGGCGACGCCCAGGAGAAAAATACCATCCTGACTGTATCGTGGAGAAAGTGAAACACCCCGTCAAAATAATGGTGTGGTCTGTAATAAGTGCCAAAGGGGTTGGACGCCTCTATATTGTCCAGGGTACCATGAGACAGGACCGGTACAGACAAGTTTTACAAACTCGCCTGTTGCCACAACTGGAAGAATGGTTCCCTAATGGAGAAGAATTCATGTTTATGCATGATTCAGCTCCATGTCATAAAGCTAGAAGCATTACCAAGTTTCTAGCAGACAATAATATCCCAGTTTTAGCCTGGCCTGGCAATTCTCCAGACATGAACCCCATTGAGAACTTGTGGGAGATTACCAAGGCGGAAATTGCCAAAGAAATTATTACTACCAAGGTAAAATTGATAGAAAAGTTAATAAATGTCTGGCACCACAATCCAAAAATAAAAGAAAGTGCCAAACAATGCATTGCAAGCATGCCTAAACGTATACAGGCACTCATTGACGCAAAAGGAAATGTCACCAAATACTAATAATTAAGAAATAACACAGGTTTTTTTATTTATTTTGAATTTCTTTTTATTTCTTTATTTTTTAATCAATCTGTGAATAGTTGTGAATTAATATTAAAATATATTTTTAAATTAAAACCTTATCACTCTATTTATTCCCAATTAAAACGGTACGAAAACGTAATTTTGTGACTGTCCCTAATAATTTGGCAACCCACTGTAAGTATAAAACGTGTAACAGAAATAACGCACGTCCTTTTACAACCCAAATAGAAAATGAATTTATAAAATGGATTTATAAATAAAATTAAACATTGTTTATGATACAGTTATACTTATTGCTGGGTAACGGTGTGGACATTTTACAAATCAACACAATGAGGTGAAAATTACGGCTTCAGTATTTTTTAAGTTAAGGCAATAATTATGATTCTTATTTGTTATGAAAATCAGTTAGCATAGTCTTGCTATCATATATCCCATAATCCTTAGACACTTCGATGTATTTATTAACTGTATGTTAGTATAACGAAAAATAAACAAACTACTTTCAGAATGTGCGTTAATTATGTTACACGTTGTATATAGATATACAGCGCATGTAAAGTATTTAATGGCGTTTAGTTCCCTGTCTGCTAATGAAATTTCACTACATACTTATATGTTTACTCATAAACTGGAAAGTAAAATTATATCTCTGCTTAGATAATAAAGGACTTAATAGGGATTGGATGGACAAAACAGTTTTTTCTCTATATTTTTAATTACAGCTACAGATGTTGTGATACATCTATAAATCATATTTTTGGTACAAGAATATATTTTTTATAAATCGAAGACAATTTTCTTTTAAAATAAAATACATTTTCCATGACAAAAACTATCTAAGCCAATGATAAGTTTATCTGTAAAAACTTTAGTGAATTTTCATTTAATAATTGTAGTATTATGATTGTTTCGGAGTTCATAAAAAGAGTGTTTTTGGATAACTTTGCCTTTCCTTCAAGCTCTTTATACTTAATGTACTATTTAAAATATGGATAGACTTTTAAGATATTGTTTTTGAATCAGTTCGCTTTCCAGTATCAAATAAAAAATGTCGGACGGCAACTTTGAAATCATCTATATTTATGGGATTAATAAAATGATTGTGTTTTAATGGTTTTATCCTAACCGGTCAACCAGTCCTATACTTTGATGATGCGTCAGTATTACAAAATATCATTCCACCTCCATAACTTTTCTTCAAATTATGAAAACAGGATATGTTTTATTAACTCCAGTCCAAAGATCAGGTAGAGTCCAATTCTTAAAGCATTAATTATTTTTAAACGGGCCATGAAATGTTCGACAGCAAGACAATGGTAGAAACAGGCGCGTCTACCCTATATTCTCATAAAAACGATTCTAAAATTGCTTTTTTTCTCCTCCTCCGGCAAGTTCGATATGGATATGTGTACTAACTACAATGACTTCCAATTAATATTGCATATGGTGAATATTTTATATTACGTACAGCCGACCTACCAAAAATTCGTACAATTAAAATGTATAATGACTCTTCTTGTAATGAGAATAAGGTATGAAAGTCCGTCTCAGTCAAACTCGGCGGGGATTAAGTGCCATGACGTGATATTTGGTTTATTCTGATTGGCCGACATTATCAGGTACACACAGCAGCAAGTCAGGTTACTACAGTCTATCAAATTATCGCAATTATTTTAACTCTACCTTCACTACATTAAGGTTTAAAATCGAGTGAAGAAATGTTATGTGATGTGTGGTATCATAAGTGATTTTATATAGTTATTTCATATTTCTTTAAATTTTAAATCTTTTAATTATTTAATGCAAAGCATTTTTTAAAATATCAATGAATTAGAATAAAATTCTGAAATATGAAACAGACAAAATAATAGTATGTTATTTTGTCGACCCAAAAAGAAAAAACATACTTGTCCTTTCTAAGCCCCATAAAAATCTGGAGTAAAAAAAAATTATTCCTTTCTTTTAAAAAAATTCAGCGCCACCTATTGTGTAAGCACTTTAGACAGCTAACTCAAAGCACTCGATGGTTATAAAACGTCATTGTTATTAGTACAAAGTTTATCTGCTGGCGCTGAACCGATAGGCATTTGTTATTCTTCTGAGGAACGTGCAATGAGCTAACCCACACTAGCGTAGACACCTGTAATTATGTAAGGGGGCGTGTCGATTTCTAAAAATCATTCAGTGTCCTCAGCCCCTTAATGAAATAATGTTTTTATTTTGTTACGTAATATTGTGTTCTTACAGTGAACACAATATAACATAACAATATAAAAACATTCACAGAAGAAATACAGGCTGGACTGACCTAATTTTTATTATATTTATCTATAATTTGATTATATATATATATATATATATTGTTGTGAATATATCACAAAATTATTTATTATTATAACTTTTAATGACTAATTATTAAGCATTATATATAAATTATAAATAACAAATTCAAAATGTTATAAACAAAAATATAATCAGAATTTGTATGATATAGTGTTTGCATAAAACACGCTGTAAAATGTTGACCCTTTCGCGTTGAGGAGTCACTCAAAGTAGAGACAGAAATTGTGGAGGGGTGCGGGGAACTAGGGGGCAGTCACGTGGCCTCCTACCTCCTCCATGCTTACCCATGATTGTTTTAACGTTCTGACGGGTGTATAATACTCGTATCAACCAAATATGCATAAATATTATTTTATGACTAATTGCTCATTTATATCGACCAATTTCTGCGGATGATATTTATTGGACAGTCTCAGATACTTTTTTTTTACCAATTCTATGACCGCCCATTGCGAAAATTTAGGTATCTAAACCTTACTTTTTTCCTGTCTTATTTCCAGTTGCTCTTTTATAACTTCAAACACGTTGAAGCCACTGCACTTATCACGTGCAATATACTGTACTGCACGTGATGAGGGCGTTCAAGGAGAAAAATCAAAATTAATAAAAAAAATATTCAATATAGGGTTTGTGTTTTTGGACACTTTCGTAAAATGAGTTTGGATATGTAATTCATTTGACATGGAAAATGAATGTTTAATTCATTATTGAAATTTTTTTTGTCTCAAAAAATTGGCTTGATTTGCTAAAACTGCATTGCGAATTATAAATGAAAACATTATCGTTGATCTTGTTTCGTAAAGCATGGAAAGAAATAATGTCACGTACGCACTCATACACACAATAATGTATTAAGTGTTCTGATACATCTCTTCAAATTTTAGATATACTTACTTAAAAAAAAATTAAATTACTGTTCGTATGTCTCGCTAAAACTTGAAATCAGCTTAGTCGATGTAGCTGTTTTTGGTTTTGAAATATTTGTCGTAGTCTAAGGAGCGTATAAATGGTGGGGGTCATACGAAGGGCACCGGATCGTTTGGTATAATAACAGTAATATAGTTATTATAACAATATAGTTTATTACAGATTAAAAAAAAAACAGAATAATTATCATGATAAAATAAAACTATATATATTCTATTATACTATATTATATTATAATATACTATAATATACTAAATATATTCTATTGGTTTAATTTAATTTTGTATTATAATATTTCCAAATATAAAATTTAACAGTTTATTTAAAAAGACCCCACTAAGAAGAAGGATTAGACCCCCAGACCACACTATTATATAATTTTATTCTCATATTTCTCTTACATAAGTTTGTGTAATTTCCATGGGCATAAAGAGTTTCAAATGTTGTTTATATTTTATTCAATATAGAAAGAGATAATATAGTATATTCGGATATAGTTGTAAAGGCCTGATTTCTCAATAGACAATCGTCAGTTACACGAGAATATTATCAACATAATCAAAAGCTGACCCGGAGTGGGGAGTAGCATACTTAGTAATTTACTGCAAATAGCACATTTTAGATGGTAATATTAAAGATCAACATTTACCTAATTCTATATATTTATCCTATTAATACCATAGTATTTGAAAGTAAATATGAGAGATTCGTGTCTTTTAATGATCGATGTTTATATATTTCTATAATATAACATTATATATAAACCGTAGTCCGTAGCTAGGGGCCTAGTGTGTAGCCCGTAACAAACACAATCGTAGCAACGACGTAGCGCGTAGCAGCTACAGAGAACAAAGGTACAATGAGCATCATTGCATAAGATATATTTTATCGCATTTATTTGACTATGTGTAAAATTTGATTTTCTTAAATTTTTAACTTAATATCTCCAAAGTAAAGCAACGACCTCACTAGTAAACTTTAAATACAGAACTTTCTCCCAAAATATTTATTTGATTGCATCAGATATACTCCGAAATTGATAGACCGCTTTTAAAAAAATCTTTCACCTACTGGAAGCTACATTATACGAGGGCGAAGTCGGGGAAAAACAACTAGTCTACATTAATATTTTATAAAGGAAAAATATGATTGTTTGTTAACATGGAATAGGCTCTAAAGTACTGGAAGAATTTAAAAAATTGTTTCACCTACGGGAAGCTACATCATACACGACTAACATAGAATGTAATTTGCACGTACGAAGTCGCGGGAAAATAGGTAGTCCTATATATTTTGAAGATTTTTATTTTTATAATCAGAATAGTTATATTTTTATATTTTGGTTTTGCTTTGATCGAAGTGCGTTTCGTAACTACTCAGATATAGCTACTTATTTTTGGTTGGATTCAATTAAGTTTAATTGTAAGTGCTCAGTTATAGATCCATTTATATGAGATGATTGAAAGGCAACATAATTGAAATGAATATATATACATATATTGAATTATACGATGATCAGTTATTAAGTTTGTAAATTGTATACTGTTCAAGACACCAGTAGAATGAAAAAAAAATAACAATCCGATATATGCCCTTGCTACCCACGTATGATGCATTCTCAGAATTTCTTTACATACAAATAAATTTCTAGTCCCGCAGATTATATTGAGTGCAGCATTAGAAGCATTAGATCCAATGACGGAATAAAAAAAAAACCCGAAAATTTCAACAACAACGTCATGAAGCGGATAAACATTATGTTCAATGAAACTCTTTTGTATTCTCTCAAAGGCGTGGCAATTAATCAAATCGACTTCTGGAACATGGTCAACTTTGAAGTAGAATATAATTCCAAAATATTGTGCAGATCCATGCTGTTTAGTAAAATTATACAATTTCGTCATTTATTATCTCAAGCGTATTACTTTTAAGGGTGGTAAGGTGATAAAGTTTAACTCGGTTGCAACACGTTACGCCATTATTAAATCTTTTCTGAATGGCGAAACACCATTTCAATGTTCGAAACCTGCTAGATTAACAAACAGGACTATTGAAAGAACCGTAAATAAATTGCTCAAGATGTTAAACTTTACTTAAGAATTTGAAACTAAGGTAAATTACAAAATATTAAATCATTGTTATCAAATTCTACAAAGCTCAAATGAATTCTAAAAAGAATGAGGCAATACAAAATGAGTTTTTGTACAGTCATAATTTCTTTTATTTAATTGTTTTGCAACGAAACGCAATACTTACAACAGAAAGTCAACTACCTACTATAATACTCTTTTGTTTTGGTTAAAATTCGGTGAACCAAGTATAAGGGATTTTAAAATGAACTTATACAGATAATACTATAACTATTTCGTAGATCTTATCTGTCTTGTTGACTGGCCTTGTAGCTTTGAAAAATTTAGGCAGTGCCTAGATCCTTCAATAACAATATGCAATAAAATTGAAAGGTGCTAAGAATCCAAACGATCAAATAAATTGCACAATAAACAATTTTTCACTTTAGTTTTATTTTCTGTTAAACGTATATGAACACGTCGGTGTTAACAATAATAACGAAAATATATTTATGTTATTGTAGCATGAAATAATTAAACAATATTCCCTGTTTTGATCGGCATAAAAATAGACAAAACATGAATAAAGCCTTTTTGATGAGCAGGATTGCAGCTATTATTGACGTTTATAAATCTCATTGGATTCTTATAGGGTTAAAGCCGACCGACGAAAAAATGGACTCCAAAGTGTTATTTTGATATCCAAAATATTAATGAAATATAATTACGTTTTAAACATAGAACATTATGACAATTAACTTTGACATTATCATCTATTAATTTAGTCTTTATTATTTACTGAGATCCTTATTCGGTATGAATTAGATTATTAATTAATAAGTATTAATGTTAAAGATAAAGAAATATAATAATCTATTTTGGCATTAGCATTTATTTTCACCAGAAGCCAGGGTTTTGTATCTAGTTCTTCGAAGGCAAGTGCTAAGCTCTCTTCTGATGCGGCGCGCTTTCGTTTATACTTACCAGGTGTTTTGAGTAGGTATTTCTTTTATTAGTAAAACGAAATGCAAAAACACCAAGAAAAAAACATTGTCTTAGCTCGTTAAAAAAAATATTTTTTTAATGAGCGAAAAAATAATACAAATATATTTTTTAACGTTTTTTGCCCTAAGGCAACTATCCGCAAAAGTCAATCGGGCTACTATCCTTTTTGATATGGATATTTACCCTTTTTATTTAAGAAATAAATAAAAGATATTAAATAATAAAAACTTATAAACAGTACAATTTAAAACCAAATGTATGGAAAAACACAAAAATACCTGAAATTGTAATCAGTAATAAAAATATTTAACAGAGACTACTTATTAATATAATTCTGAAGCTCGTCAAAGCATCAAACGGCTTATGCGAAACCGAGACTTACGCGGGGGGCACTTCCATTTATAATCAAGTCCAAACACGATCAGCAACATAGTGTATTCGAAACTGAGGCAAGTATCCTTCCGAGGCAACTATCCGGCTTTTACCCTATAGATAATTTTTTATCGAGAAAGTTCTCATGTAAAATTATAAACAACAACACAAATATATTTACGTGAAGCCCCAATTAATAACATTTAAAGGTTCATATAAAAAATATATTGCTCATAATCATAACAATTATACAATGTATTGTAATAACATTTGTGACATTGTCTAGTACGAAAGTAGAGGCCAAAAATTAACTGTTGCGTTAGGAATTAAAAGTTCCCTAATCGGTTGATGGTCGAATTCCGTAAAAGATTCACTTTAGCCTAACACAATATATGAATAAAATTGTACTTCCAATTAATATTTAGCATTTTAGAAGAAACATGAATATGTATTCACAAATAAATTGTTCTTCGGTTTCGTAAGGTTCAAATTATTAATTGATGGAAAGCAAAATTTCTATAAGCTGCGAGATTTGATGTTTCAATAACAAATGCAGAGGAAGCCTTATTCGAAAACTAAAACTCTCTAAGATTGAGAATAAACTATTTAAAATAAATTTGTTGTAAATAGATTACCAACTCTAATTTTCTACTAAGATACGAGTATAAGTGAGTAAAACCAGGAAAATTCAGTTTTAAAACATGACGCAGTAGTACATTAGCACTAGGTCAATTTATATCTAGTGAAAATACATTGAACGAAATTCAAATAATGCATTTTGAAAGTGTTCGTTTAATAACAGAACGTACAAGGGTAGCTAGATAGATTCATGGACGTAAGAAATGCAATAGTGACCCACAAAATTTTAAAACACAAGTCGCCTAAACCTTCCAAGACATCCCAGGACACTATAAAAAGAGCTTTGGTGTTGAACCTCTAATACTATGATATGTTCGATGCAATATTAAAAAAAAGACACCCCAGAGCATGTCCTATGAAAACAGGACAGTTGGTAACCCTACTCTATAAGGACTTATAATAGCATACTTAAACAATAATTTTAGACTTGGTCTGCTTTTTATTTGACTTCTTACAAGAAGTCAATTAAATGAACACAATATTGTTTGACTTTGCACAGACGAATAAACTTTCTATAATATTGTATTATTGATTTTAAACAATTTAATAATGACTTCGACAAAGCTACAAGTATATTCCAACGATAGTACTTAATTCAGTATAAAAAGCAAAATTTCAAAAACAGTTCCTTTATAATAAAAAGAAAACTATCCTTTTTTAATTAGGAGAGTTATTTTAAACTTAATATATCATATTATTTGTCCAAAAAAATATATTTTTATGAATTGATATTTATTACTACATACTAAAATACTGGCGCCATCTAATGTTGATTATATAATTTAAAAATATTATCTTATATTAAAATTTTACAACATAAAATATCTAGATATATGTATATGAAAAATAAAAAAACTTTAGGACATTTCGGAATGTCTCATGTATCATGATATATATCGTAATAGAACATATCAACGGATATCTTCCTTCGAATCCTGTATTTTAAGCATTAAGTTCAAAATTATTTTAGTGGCTCTTTATAGTAACATGATGTCCTGACCTGTACATTGATGTGATGATAATGTGTACATTATTTATAGGGTTGTATCTAAAACATCTAAAAGATGGCCAAATTGAACTAGGTTAGTTCAATTCGGCGATCTAATACAGAGAATAAGAAACGTTTATCAAAAAAATATCTACATTGCAATATTGACTTCAAATAAATATTTATTTATTATAATTGTATTATACTGACCGTATTTTTTGTTGAAACTAGCCCCGTGGTTCAGGAAATCTGAAAATAAAATAACTGAACTGAATGGAATGAATGAACACTGTAGTAAATAAAATAACAAAAATCATACACTGTAAGAAATTAACAATGGATTGTGCACGAAATTGATAAAAATAACGATATGTTTAGGGTCGAGCGCTATTCAAAGCTAGTCTGCGGCTAGAGTCAGTAGTAACGTAACAAGAAAAAGACTTAAAGTCGTTGATGATTTTTTTCTTTTTATTGTTCGTTTTTCTAGGTAAGTAAGAAATAATATTTAAATAAATATTTAATGGATTGGGATTTTTTTATTTTACTAAAAATCAATAGCGTGACAGGGATTTTCTCGAGATTTGTTCTGCTCAACAAAAGGCATGCAAATCAACAGTCAACTCTAATATGAACTATTATGTATTAATTTTATTTGTAAAGTTCACTTTTCTAGAAAAAAAAAGAACATTAAAAAGAAATGTTTCTTATGTTTTGATAAAAAAATGTTATTTGCAACACTAGACAAAGTGACAAAATCATTTTATTTATTTAATGAATCTATCAAACCTTTTATATTATGATCACGATAAACATATCGTTTTGAGGGTCACGCATTTCAAATAATAAAAATGGCACCATTTATAGATCACTCTATTTTCTCCGAAACAAAGGACTTAGATGTTGAATATCATTTGGTTTAAAAATTAGAAAATTATTGTGTAAAAATTCAAATAAATAATAATGATTTTTCTTTTTCGTAAAATAGAAATGACTTTGAACTTTTAACAAATAAGAAATAAAACTTATCTCAAAGGAGGTTTTATTATTCAAGAGGTTTTCTGTAGGTTATTAAATGATAACCGCTCGATTTCAATAGCTATTTTAAGATAAGTAATGTTTCTCACGTTTCAAAAATCTAGAGTCTGTACTGTTTTCTGAACAAGAATGTTTTATTTATATTTTCCATAAATATAAAAAGGTACAAGAAAATCTCTACGATATCCGTAGTTTTAAAATTTTTATATTTTGGCAGACCGGGCCTTCTGTGCGCGAGTCCGATTCAATTTTAGCTGTTTTTTTTTATTATTGTTCAAATAAGGCATGTATTTTTCTTTATTATATTTTCTAAATTAATTAAATCTGACTAAATCAATGTAGATATGATAGACAACATCTAGAAAAACAAATATAATTCGAAAACTGAAATATCTAAAATAATTTCATAAATAACAATGTTTTTGCATCGATATTAATCCTATTAAAAGGTAGTTTCTAACTTTGTTTATAGGTGTATCCGATCATGAAAAAGCCTTCATTTAAGGGAAGCAACATCATAGAAAACAAAATAAACAAACATTATTATACATACGTATTGACATTTTCTTATGTCCAGTACATATTGTGTTCTGTGATAATTTAGGCTGTAACATACAGGTAAAGAAAAACAATATTGACGCGCACGCCATCTAACATTTTTACACGACGATTATTACTTAGTGGCTCAAAGAAGCCAGGTTTAGGTTTGCTTTCGCATTTGAGATATTTAAACCAAAGTAGAGATGGCGCTAATATGAACCTGTCATAAACTGTAAACTTTAAAAGTTGATGAAATGATATATTCAGACTAAAAACTTATTAAATTAACTGAAAATTTACATAAGGAGCTTCAATTACCATTCGGTTCAGATAAGTCATTGTTTAGTGCAATATTAATTTACGCAATAAATAATATCGTGTGTGTTTAAGTAATTTATAACAAATTAAAATATTTTTAGATGACAAAAACAAGAAAAAGCCTTTGGCTGCTTTTCGTACTAACGCCATCTGTCAATCTAGATAAGCAGTATTGTCACGTGCAAAACCTTATTCGTTCACATGTTCAGCTGCTATTCCGCTAGAGGCGCACTGGTCGTTTAGTCGTATAAAATTCTATCAAAATAAGCACTCACCGTTTCGGCTCATTATCACTTTTGTTTAAATAAAATTATAAAACCACTACTACAATAACTTATAAACAATAAACTGATAACTTTTATACGATTTCCATATAGTTTAAAACAAAGTTGGGATGTTATTATAAATTAAAAGTATGAATGCGAGGGCCGGTCACATGTACACAGTGTGAGAGGAGTGACAGCGCGCGTGATTGGTTGGCGCGATTGGAGGCGCGTCGGTGCAGCAGTGTTGAGCACGTGACATACGCACTCCCGCCGCATGGCGTCGCTACTGAGCTGTTTACGCGCCGTGTGACATAATTGTACGTAATATGAACAAGTGTTAGGTATTATTTGATAATGGCCGCGAGCCGGCAGGTTTGGCTCGCAAACGCAATGAGTGACTAACCTGTCATAATGTGCGGACGTAACTGGAATTTACTCTGGCTGCACTATAATGAAATGTTGACCTTGATTGGGACACAGCGCGCTATTTCTACACGGTTTCTTTATTAATAATAACAAATTTAGAACATGACCTAATTTTTTTGTTTTTGTAACCAGCTTATAAGGTAATAATATACATATAGTGCTGTTATTTAGAGAGACAAATAAAGATTATATATCATCTATTTAAAGACTCCTAATAAAGTTTATAGAACTTTGCAATAAAACTGCCCTAAAGTTCTATAAGTTTCCTAAAATGAAAATAAAATTTTTTTTTGGTTAATCTTTAACCATGAGATGGGCTACATACAAATCACATACAATAACTTTATGGAATCTACAAAAAGCGACTTGATGTAAGGAAGTCATCGATCTAAAGCCCATTTTTGGAAACGAAAACATGCCAACTTTTGAACTCTACATGACTCTACCCTTAATGTTTCAATGTTGACAGATTCCTATAAAGTGATGTGCTGTTGATTGAACATGGGACATCAGTACTAAGTGATGATCACAGGATTTCCATTTATAAATGAACACAAGATAGATATTATAAATAAAGTAAAGAATCGTCCAATTTTGATGTAAAAATTATCTAATGCGTCTAGTGATATAATAGGATTATCTCAATATGTAGCTTATTTTTTACTTATTTTATATCAGAAAATTAAATAAGCTTAGATTTTTATTCTATTTTAAGCAAAAAACTAATTTAAATTATCACTAATGACGGATATGATTTTTTACAGCATTGTTAAAAATTAATAATATTAACAGGTACGCATTGCAGATTAATATTATAACAACGTGACAAAAACAATTAATAACCATTCAACACCTGTAATAATCCTATTCTGTTAGAATACAGCTTCGAATTCAAATATGAGCGCAGAGTACCTATACTCTGGCAGAGCTGTCAGCGTTGAAATTCAATTAAATAAAATCTACTTGAGAATAAATGGTGTGATAGATTACACAGATATTAGTATAGATAGACTAATATTGTTAAGAGGAAAATTTTATTGTTCACAAACTATTGGACCGCTGTAATTTACGCAGGATAAATCGCGGGAAAACAAATAGTTTATTAAAAAATAGTGATAACATTCCATCTAAATATTAAAAGGTGAAACTATAGTTTAATTTTTTACTAAACTTACACGGTCGGTAGAGTGTGAAATTCGGCCTCTTGACCACTCTTTTTTAAAGCCAGATTAAAAAGATCGTTTAAAAAGTACGCACTGTATAGAAAGGTAAGATTTTACGAATTCTTTGCATGGAATGTAACTAACTACATATATTTCAACTAGGTGTTATTTTAGTAATAACCGCGGCGTCAACTATTCACTCGTCAGCGTCAAGGCCGGCGGCTACGTAGTCGCGAGCTCGTATGAAAGAAAATATTGTTGCGTATTACTAACACACGCAGGCTTAAACAGCAAAACATAGATAATAATTATCAAAAGTAAAAAAAATATGTTGGCCCAAAAAATGTATAATGCAGTCTGTGTGCTATCAGCAGTGTTATTCTGTTTAAAAACTGTTAAGGATCGCAGTGCGAACATTGTTCTGTGGCGAGTATAGAATCTACTTCAAAATGTCTGCCATAGCATAGAGATTCAAAATCAAATAAAACCTACTTCTAATGGCTTATAAAAGTTTTATTTCATTAAACCACAGGGCTGTTACAAAATTAGAGGTTCAATAAAACAGAACTTTTATTACTATCTGAATTAGGTTTTATTTTATTGAATTGAAATAGAATTCAATTCAATAAAATAAAACCTAATTCAGATCAGCACTGCTGAATTATCGAATAAAACATACATTCTAAGATCTTTATAAGAATCATAGTGACAAATGCAATAAGAAGAATACATTTAAATTGTCGAAAGTCCTGTTATATATTAAGCGTATGTGAATTTAAGAAAATCTGACTTGATACTTTTAGCAAGAACAGCAATTAGTTGTTGCTGAAAGTATCAGAAGTTTGTCAAATCGCAATGGTAGAAAACGTATGTTCTCAAATACTCCATCATTATCAACAGCCTAGTTACATAGTATAAAACTACATCTGCTGACCTCTTAACTACTAGGGTACAGTCGTTCCCTAGTTATGGAATCAATCAAATAGGGATGATCTTAAACCCACCACACAAACCCAGTACAGATTAATGGGTATTAACAACTGCATATGAAGCCGCAACCAACAGTCCAATATGCCAAAGACGTGCCTTCCACGGAGATAATAAATATTTGGCCACCAATCCTATGACCGATAGTTGCTAAAGTTGTTTAACCTGTGCATCACAGACTAAGCACGCTAGCTACCGCGCTATTGAGCTCATCGCAAACACCAGTGCTATTATTAGAAAAGGTTCTGCTTCACAGTAAATTTACGCTAAAATTGCAATTTTAGTAGGTAAAGTAGACTAATACGAGGGTCAAACTGAAAGTTCTTAGAAAATCAAAAACTGATTACATTAGCCAGTTATTAGTTTTATTATATCTTTTCAAAATATTGTCCATTCACGTCAATACACCGCTGCATGCGATGGAACCACTGGGAAAAGCACTTTGCCCACTCGTCCTTAGGGGTCTCTTCAATGGCATCGCGATACGCAGCCACCGCTTCTTCAGCATTCATAAACCGCTTTCCTTTAAGTTTTTCTTTAATTTTTGGAAATAAATAAAAATCACAAGGCGCGAGGTCGGGGCTATACGGCGGGTGACCCAGTAATTCAACGTTTGATGTCGCCAAATAGTCGATCGTTCGCTTGGCGGTGTGCGACGAGGCGTTGTCGTGGTGAAGGAGGATCCTACTGCGAGGTCGTTTCTCTCGAACTTTTTCCAAGACAAGTGGCAAACAATTGGTAGTGTACCATTCTGCAGAAACTGTTTTTTGATCCTCTAACACAATTGTTGCAAAATGACCTATCCTTCCAAAGAACGAGGCCACCATTTTTTTTCCCGCACTTCGATCTCTCTTCACTTTAGTTGGCAACTCCTCGAAAGGAAACACCCACTGAGCAGATTGTCTTTTGGTTTTAGGATCATAACAGTAAATCCAGATTTCGTCACCTGTTAGTATGTCGAACACAGCATTTGAGTCACCTCCGTTAAATCTTTCAATCATTTTACGACACCAATCCACACGATGGAGTTTTTGAGCCTCAGTCAAATTATGAGGTATCCACCGGGCGCAAAGCTTCCTGACCGCTAAATGTTCGTGGAGGATTTTGTGCACTTGACTCATACCGATGCCTAAGCTTGTCCGAATCTGTTGATAGGTCACTCTTTTGTCAGTCTCTATCATACGCCGCACAACACAGATGTTATCTTCAGTCGTCGCCGTAGAAGGCCGTCCCTCACGTAAATCATCAGTGAGATTAGTGCGACCACGTTTAAACTCATTAAACCAGTTGTAAACAGTCGCACGAGATGGGGCTTCATCGTGAAAGGCCAATCGTAGTCTATCATAACTTTCTTGTTGACTTAAATGACATCGAAAGTCATAAAAAATCATTGCACGAAAATTTTCTCGTGTCAAATTCATGATGACGTGACACAGACAATTTTCAATTTGCCGCCAAATCGTAAAACAAATGACAAATGAATGAAATATATACTCAGTAATATTGGCAAAGAGTTATATTTTCAAATTTTAGAATTATTTTTTTATTATATTGTTTATAAGTGGCCAGTTCTAAGAACTTTCAGTTTGACCCTCGTACTAAGTGCTCGGCGTACATTTACTCCAACGCTAACGACTTAAACATAAAAATCACTGGAGGCAGATTATTATTTAAGCAAAATAGATACGGAATACGGGCGATATAATTTTCGTTGTTCGACACATAAGCCCACATTAAACGTCAGCACTTCTCATGCAGGCCATGTCGAGTAATGTAAAAGAGCCGTTACGTTTTTTACACCCTACTTATCAATTGATATAGCGTTACGCGTCATTGAAACAAAGCCAAAGCACATCATTGAAGCCAAATCCAATGCTGTCAAATGCCGCGTAAAATATCCGAATCACGGGTAATTTTGCTTGCTCTTAAGATTACGAATATTTTCAGTGATAGTATCATTTATGTACAAATTATTAAAGAAATAGAACAATCGGTATTTCTTTGTTTTCTTTTTCTTTTTTTAAACAAAATTGTTGGTGACACTTTTCTGGTGCTATTAAATTTAATAGTACATGCGAAAATTCACTAATCTGGCACTACTACGCAAAAAAACTCGCTTCAAATAGATAACTAACATAGTCTATATGTTTTGATATTGCCAAAGACACCTATTGTGATATTTTAACCCTGGCACAATAAATATTTATAACATAGTTAGGTCCGTTAAAGCAATTCAGCATTCTTTAAAAATTAAATGCAGTATCGCTATACAAATTCCTTTTACAAAGTAAAATGCAAAATATCTTTGTACGCGCCAACAATTCCCTTTTTTTGTGACATTTTATAAATTCCAGATAGAAATTGCACAAAGGAATTATCTATTTTCATCTCACTCTATTATTGTTTTAATTTATTATAGATATTTATAATTCACTATAAGTTACTATCGATCAAATTTAACAAACTAAATACTCGTAATATTCTTATATCAAGGAAACGTTATTTTAATCGCTCATAAAGCTATTTACATTGAATTCATGTGATTTAATGTAGTACATGTGGTATTTAAACAATATTTTGAAGTATATTTATTTGTGCAAATAGAGATTGAACATTCTTCACCTTCATTGCGAAATGTCATTGCAAACATTATTGTACGATAAAGTTTCACTATCGATTGGATTATCCAATAGTAATATCGATACTAATCGAGCAAAGACGTAGGTTGACCTAACTAGCGGCAATGTATTCCGCTCTATGCAACATATATTTCATTATTATTATAATAAACAAAAACAAATAATAATGGTATCATTGTAAACCTACCGAAATTAAAAAGAAAGCGAATTTTTTTTTTTCATTGGTATTGGAAAAGACGTCGTGTTTTCAACTCCACTAATATCATATCTTATCAGACGTAATCATTCACACAATACTCGGTATCTGCAGAGACAAATTTTAAATTCACCCAAATGTAAGTACGCTAAACACATTACTCCAGATATTGAAAGTAGGTGACTGGGTAACAATAAGATAACACTGGGTTTGATAATAGTGAGTTGATTGGCGCTTTGATTTCCAAACCGTAGTTTGATTATTTTGCAGAACTTTCGAGAGAAAAAAGTTAAATTTTGTAATTTTTCCATTGAATATAATGCACGCATTATATTCAATATATAATCTGACGGTTTTTAATTTTAGTTTGCAATGTTTGACGTTGAAGAGGGCAAGCGGCAACTAAATTTTGGAATACCAATTTTGTTATATTTAACACCAGTGTCCCGCCAGCGGCTTCACCCGAAGTCCATATAAACCTTCTTATTGAATTACTATATGTTATTCAACAAGCGCTTTAAAATCCGTTGTATAGTTTGAAAGATCACAGCGTACATACAGCCGAAAGTCTTATACTATGTAGATATTATATATTGCAAGTTCAATGACGTAATATTAAAAAAAACTTTTAAGTATTTCCATAGTCATCTACAACATGTTTTCCTCGTATCTGTTTCGTCAGAGGTGAACATAAGGTTATGTATTAGTCAGATTTGTATAATTAGCTAATTTAAATTTATCGGAAAGTTAATGCTATAAATAAACGGTGATCTTCCCTTTTTTAGTCGTTCGTCTAAACATTTCACTAAAATATAGATTTTTTTTGTGGCTTTTTTAACATCAATTTATATAGAAACCTATTATAAATAAATTATAAAACCCCTTTCTTTAAGATTGCAACAGTTCTTTACATTCTGAATTATGATCATTTTTTGGACGAAAGGGAAATTAGTCTGATAGTAGATGGGACATTAATTACTTAGAATAAAATAAATGTGATTAGATCCACGGCCTGAGCATGAACTCTTGATTTGGTCAAAATTCTATCGCGTATTCTGTCAAGATCGCATTCTCTGGCCTCTTGCCTACTCATACTAAAGTAACTTTATCTTTAAGTATGTACATTTGATATTGAATATAAAAGTTTCGCCAAAATGGCGACAAAACAATTATAATATTACATCTAATACTCTGATATTGAATGCGCGCCTCAAGAAGCCACCCAACATGATTTCTCCACTTACACAAATGACAATTAGCTACTGGTATATGTCGACGGTTCACTTAACATCAGATGACTCGTAAAGATCGACTGCTGCGCGCGCCAACCTATACCGAACAATGTAATTTAATCTGCTCAATTCAAACACCGAATTAGTGTTCGTCAAGTGTAGTGTTGTGCAGTGTCGGCTTTTTGTCGGCGTTGGTATTTAAGTATAAGCACTTAGGAAAAGAATGGAGCTAAAATTGAAGTCTGAAAAATCAGGTACTCAAACATAGAGTGCTTTTAGAGGCAAACTGTGAAATTTTCCACTACAAACTATTAGCAAAAATTTTTAGTAAAAACATTACAAAGTCGTTTTTCAGTTAAAATGTTAAAAATAATGTACATTTGGAGAAAGACACACCAGAATATAGAATGTGTGCAATAAATAATCTAAATAACTTAAGGTTCTAGAATTTTCTATACGAAAATACCGAATACCTCTCTATCCGAGTTCTATAGATAAAGTTTTTGAATGCACCCATCAGTTTTGAATATATGAATGTTGTTTTAGTATGTCAAAGATGGAACGCGGATATCGTCAAAAGAGTTAGTTCAGAAACTACTCCAATTGTGAAATGTTTCAATTCGATATCAAGGTCCTAATAAACCTCAAAAATAATACAAAATAAATCAAAATCATTTATTTAGTCTGGCCTGTTAAAAATATTTTGATTTGATTTGTATACAGTATATTGATTCAATTAGTAAGTAAGTGACACAAATATGCATTCAAGCATTTTATAATTTTGGGCGAATAGATGAAGAGTTGCTCTGTAGTCAGGGCGTCTGTTGGTCTTGTTAAAAATGAGCTGAAATTCAAATTGGCCTCCACTGCAGACAAGATTGTTAACAAGATGTCATATTACGGCGGCTTCTTGTTTTGTTATTAATATCAAATATAAACAAAATGTCCCAATTAATGAGGTAGATAACATTTTCGGACTGTTTTAGACAGGAAATTTAACAAAAAGAAGTTTTTATAAAAACAAGAGAAATTGTCGGGTATTGTGTCTCTACACATAACATGGATGTTACAGTCTATATTTTATTTTTATCTCCTCAAAATTCTATATTCATTCAATTATTCATTCGTATCTATCAGAGTTACTTTGATATCTACCATCACTAATTAACTGACTATTCAACTGGGTTTGATTTATGTTAATCGCACATATGAACTTGAGCAGAGCTTAAGGGTAACCTTAGGTACAATTATTCTTATAAGAATGAGTGTAAACTCATTCTTATAAGAATAATTGTACCTATATCTTAAGAATATGAGATATAGGTACCACTCGAACGAATTAACATGACACATTAAAACCTATTTGATTACTCCAAAAACAAAATTTGGTCTATTTTCGAAATACTAATACGATTCCAAAGAAATACATTTTAGATAATTTATGTAACATGCATAGGAGTTAAGATATGACCTTAATTAAGTTAACAAGAAATAAGAATTATTCTAAATTTTCCAAAGGACAATGTCCAAATTAGCCTATGAACCTCTAAGAATATCTTGTATATCATAATTCTTATCATATTTTATGATTAATATATCAGCTTTTAAAATCAAACGGACACTGCCCATTTTTGTAATTAATTTAAAAAGTAATATCAATACATTTGATAAACTTCAATAAACGCTGCCACCATATTTTAATAAGTTGACAAATCAGGATCTATGCACAATTTGATGTATAATCAACCAATGAACACTTAAAGCGCTTGACATTAAAACGAGACTCATAACGTTCGTAGATTTTTAAGCGGCTGGAAGCGCTCTTTTACATACGTTTGACAATTTTGAACTTTTGAAGTTTTGTTTGACAATCGCTTTCATGCTCGCGTTGTGTTTACGTCGCTTGAGTTTGTTTGTACGATTTCTTGTGTCTTGTGAATATTAGTTATAAAATAACGACTTGGCTTGAACTAAGGACTGATTTCGTCTTATAATATCGACCTTCGGCAGTGATTTACGGCATACCGACCTACTATAGACGACGACTTGGCATTTATTTAACGGACATTAACATGGAATCTGGGTGTGTTGAAGTGTTTTGTGTTAATTGCGGTTCAGCTTCTGGTTGCATGGTATTAGAAGATGAGCAGATCCTTCAGTGTATACAACACTGGGTTGCTCCAAGATTGGTAAGTACATGCTCCCGATACAGAACCTACAGAACCTTTTAAAGCAAACAACAACAATCAACAATTAAAGCAAAGTAGACATACATTTCCCTACAAAAAGCAAGTAAAACAAACATTAAAAAGAATCTAACCGCACGCTACAATTGTTAAAATTATAACCTCAAATCCAAAATATATTTTTTGATTTATACATTTCTTAGAAGTGTCCGTTACTTAAACATGTATTTAGACGTAAATATAGATACTTTAGAACACGAAAAGTGATAGTACATGCTTAGAGGTTCTTAGGCGAAAAATGTATGGGGGCTGGACATTGTCCTTTCGTTCGAGGATAAATAAGATCATCATTATCAGCAGCCTATTAATATCCCCACTGCTGGGGCTCAGGCCTTCTCTATGGATGAAATCGAATCGAATAAGGAGAAGGGGCCATGACAGGGGCCCAATGTGGAGTGGGAATGATGCAGCCGGGACCAACGACTTAACGTACCTTCAGCACGAAGGAGTTTGGATATTCGGTCACCCATTATTTGAGCGGCCATTGCGAAAGTTGCACAAAAACCATAACACAAACTGAGCGTGCTAACCACTGCGCCATCGAACTTTCCAACAACAAATACAATAGGGGTCTATTATTTCAAGTGTCATTTTAATTCGTACAGAACACATTAAGAGTCTATGTATCTAATACATGTTTGGATGAGTTAAAGTTCTGTTCATTATTGTAATCATTGGAGATAAATAATAAGAAATTAAAAAAATATATATATAAATCGTAACCTAGAGTTCAAAAAGCTTAAACCGTTGTAACGAATTGCAAGTCGCTGGTCAAGTAGCTCGGTGGCGTAGTGGATAAGCGCCGCGGCCCGCGATCGTTGTCGTCAAGCAACTTTCGCAAGGGTCGGTCACGGGATGGGTGACCAAAAAATTATTATCTCAAGCAACTCCGTGCTTCGTAAGGCACGGAGTTGCCGTTGGTCCCGGCTGCATTTGCAGTCGCTAATACCCTCCAATCCGCATTGAGCCAGCGTGGAGGGTCATGGCCCATCCTCCTTAACCATCCATAAGGAAGGCCTGACCCCTGCAGTGAGGACGTAAAAGGGCTGGTGATTAGGTCAGCCAATCCACTCATGACATTCATATATTGATACTAGCTTTCGCCAACGGTTTTACCCGCGTGGCTCCTAGGGAAATGTTTAGTGGGATAAAAGGTATCCTATTATCTGAGTCTATCTGTATACCAAATTTCAATTCATTCAGTTCATTTCAGTTTAGTAAACTACTGAACTACTGATTGACGGACAAATATCCAAACAAATAAACTTTCACATTTATAATATTAGTAGGATAGGATTATTTGTTGTCATAAATAATAAAATAACTCAAAAAATCTTACTAAAATTAAAATAAGTGAAGATTTGTTTGTTTCTTTCAATTGAATAGATTTTCAAACAACGGGATATCACACGAGGCTATAATTTATGCAAGCGAAGTTAGTTACGTGTTTTAATTAATTACTACTTATTTAAGAGACTTTGATTCAGGACCTCACTTAAGTCAAAGTAAGGTGCTAAGTTAATTATAAGTCAAAATTTTAAGCTGTAAAAATTAATTATAGTATGAGGTATGTAAGTCGATGAAATATCTTTCTTTCCTATACATGGCATAACAAAAATATGATGAATACTACAGTGAAATAAATCATCACAGTGCACAAAATTTGGCTCCTATAGATCACAACTCTTATGTCGGATAAGTTGACAAAAACGTAGGTATATTGTTTGGTTTCATAATATAACACACTTATGTTATAAAGTTATAATACCCCGAGTTCCAAAAATGTGATAATGAAACTTTTGCTATATCCGATTGATATTTTGCAATGCGACGTGGCTGCTGAGCGCTTCGTTCGCTCGAGGCTCTCGGTACGCTTGGGGTGCTCACGGCAACGCGTCTGGAATACCTTAGGAAAGGGTACCATTCATCAGCGACCTAGATTCCACTCCACGCCACCAATAGGGTTGTCAAAAAATCATACTTATCAATACTGATAACGAGAAAATATTCAATTGCTTCTTTGCATTCAAAATTACCAACAGTTTCAGATGCAAAAAAGCAAACAAGTGAAAAATTAGTTATAATACTTTTACCGTGTTAAATTCCGTTTTATTTTTATCTAATTATGTTGGAATAGGAGTGATTCCAAAATCCTCGTATGTAAACGAAACTGCGACAACAAGATGTAGATATTGTTGTTAAATAAGCTTTCGCTTGCAGTTTTAATTATATTGTTTAAACAATTTCAATGTAATAAGTAAAGTACGAAAAATATTTTTTCAACTATCATTGCAAACCCGTTAACAGTTAATTGTATGTCGTATAAAAATATAATATAGTAAGTCGTTTTATTTTTGCATAATTAATAATCATGTATTCTAACGTTGTTTAATTCTGCAACTTACCATCATTAATACACATGCGTTAAAACAATTTTTTCTTTTTAATTTTAATCACGCTTTTCCACAACCCTATCGACGACATGTCTTTTTTACCCGCTTCATGAGTACGACATCGCCGCCGGCTCAAGCACCAATCGCACGGCTTAGTTTAAATCAGAAAACATTTTACATCCACGTTTTTACTAAGAATAATGAATATAATTTACTGTATATTCGTAAAACTTCCGAGATATAGATTGCTTTAACCTATAAGGTAAACGTGTAAAAGACACCACTTCGGTCATTTTACAATATTTATCGAATCAACTCTTATATTGTAGATTATGTTAAAAATGTAATATGAGAATGGGTTTTTGCCTATGTTTTTACTATATTTTTTTCAAACTTACCATATGTGGGTATGTTATACTATCTCTTTTGGTTACAACAGAAGTCGTTCGTACGTCTAACAACCATTCTTCTTACTAAAGTCGCGAAATGATAAGATATTTTTCAGTTTAAGAAACAGAAAAAAGTCTTAGGGTTTGAAGTCAGATGCCTAAAGGTGCTATGAACTGCAGAAATGTTTTTTGAGGTCAATAATATGTGATAAAAAGCATCACATGACTTTATTAAAACAAACTTTTCGTGAGCGAATATTCAGTGAAAATTTGATTAACGGTAAAGCAAGATCATTCCCAAAGGTTTTTTTTTAATATCATAAGTACTTGCCGATTCTTTAAGTTACAAAAAAAAAATAATGGCACAACATAGCCACAAATTATATTGCTCCAGTTCCGCTAGTCCATTTTGCGTGACATCGTGATATCAAAAAATCTTGTGTTTTTGTTGTATGATGATGATGGAAGAAATTGTACCTAGTACTGGGTCATGGAAGGGTACTAATACGTATGCAAGCGATCTTTCAATAGCATTACCACATCGCTTGCAGTGTTTCTAATCTCATTACTTTTCTATCACACCTCGAAAAAAATATGTTCATTTCTAACCCCTTTAATGAATGGGCTGAACTTACCATTGTTGATGATAATATTCTTTAATAAAATTAATAGGATTCTAAATTTTTTGCTCAATTAACACCTAGTCAAATTATAAAATTAAAACGCTGAATAAAAGTGGTAGAAAATTTATATGTGCTCTTGTTATCTCTAAGGTAGATTTATGTTTTCTCGAGATCCTGTAACGACATTTTGATAAGCTTCTGTTTGCTCCGCAACACTCTATATTAAAAAGATGTTGGATTATTATAAGGTAGATATATTTTAAACTTCATTTTAATTATCAGTAAATCACTATTATTTCTCTGATAATATAAAATAAAAACTCAACAAATATCATTTATCTAACTAAGAATTTGATACACTATATTTACACCAACTATTTTATTTACATTATAAACTGTTAGTATGTAAAATGTGGTTGAAGTTCAGAGGGTGTCAGGTAACATCCTTTATCACATATTTGATGTGTAAATATCTCACTACACGATGCAGAATATATTATATGTAAATATTTTACATAAACTTATGATGAAACTTTAAATATTAGAATGTTTATTTATTACGGGATTGCTACATTGTACCTTATTTTTATCGGGAACTCGATGTTAATGACTTTGAAAGTTTAAATAATTGAAATTGCATTGATTTTTGTTTTGATAAATTTATTAAACATTTCCGTAAAATAATAAAAGAAAAATGACCCATAAGTAATAATGGGCCAAGTATATTACCTCGTGGTACACTCTATGAAAGAAATAGGGGCGTAAGTATTACCTATTGAATTTCATTGAAAAACTAAAGTTTTCGTCTGACGCTCGTTTAGTTAACTTTCAATCCAACTTTAAGTGACTTTTATTGCCATAATATAAAGTTATATTTTAGTTATAATAAATAATGACAAAAGTTGTTCTGATATCGGAAAAACATTAATACTTTAACAAATGCATATATTATAATTTACTAAGGTATATTTTAGAGGAAAGTCTTTGTGATATTATATCGTACATACACACTTTCATACATATGTATCTACATACTACATACTTTATGTAATGATTCAGACAAATACAAATATTCAGAATTTACTATATTTTCAGAAAGCCCTGTATTCAGTATTTATCTTTGAAGAAGTAAACTTTCTGAGACATTATTTTTCTGAATTTATTTCATCAAGATCAATCTGAATAATAATACCTAATGAATATTTTGTAGTAAAATGCTACGGAAAATATATTTTTTTTTGCAAGATTAAATTGTCTTATAAAAAACTATATTTTTTATTTATTTTAGCTGCCATAACATATTTTAATTATTAAAAAGACCAAAGATTACAATTTAATTAACAATACCTGTTTATAGATAAATAATGTCCTATTAAAAGTATATGTAAAACTATTAAAATATCGAGTATTGAATCACAATAAATATATGTACAAAAATATTGAAAAGTCATAAATAACTTCAGAGCCAATAAGAATAAAAATAAAGGCAATATATCGGAATTGAAATAATGAACGATCAAAATATTACACGGATTTTTTAATATAAATATTTGTTTCGCGTTCATAACTACTAGTTCCGTAGTTCGACAATCAGACGATTCGGCTTTTATAAATAACGGATGCATCAAAAATATTTCCGTGCAAATTATTAAAATAATAGCCATTGTACATCTTTAATTTCCGTTCGCTGGGGGCATGTTTCTACAAAGACAATGTTTGCACTCAAACAGGCCGGTCTGTATCAGCTTCGCAATTTAATTAAGGAGAGATATCTCTCTCAGAGTCTCTTCTTTGTCTGTAACCTATTCAGCTATATAGCGAGTAAACTTATAAACTGAACAAAGTTTAGTCAACGAATGAATGAGGGAGAGAAACTTTCGTAACGGCCTGTCACCAGTAACCTAAAAAATTACCTTCTCCGCGCCTTGCTATATACACCACAAAATATAATATTCGTACTGAGCAAACCTCGAAAAACCTCGAAAATACAAATGGACATAAAATCATTTGGAATAATTTTGACTATTGTAACGACCTGGACCTGCTATTAAAATCGACAATTTGTTTAAAGAGTACGCCCATAGATTTGCAGGTCACTTTACGTCAAGCTAATGTTTGCAAACCGAACTGCAATTACCTCTGCAGTAGCTAATAACTTAATCTCGCCAGATTTATGTAGCAGATTATGGACCGTTCTCATCCAGTTTGTATATTTGTATGTTATCATATCTACAGAATAAATCCCGTGCTCCAACCAGACTCAGACGTGAATAAATTGAAAATTTAATGAATTCCGTTATGTAATTAATTGAAGTGTAAATTCAATTAATTTACTCAACGGTCGGTTCAACAGCGGAGTAATAAACATGATTTGAGCTGGTTGTACTGATAATCGTAAAACGTATTCATTCAGTAATGTTAGACATAGTTTCCGCACTATGCTTTTCATCTTATGGTGGTATATATACACCATTTGCCTTGGTCATTTTTGTTGATTGGTCATTGGTTTATTGATGAATAAAAATAGGTCACAGAGTCCCCCGCACTCTTAATGCGAACCCCATCGATCAATATAAATGAGCCATGAAAAAATCGTTGGAGATGTTGTATTGTAACTCTCTTGCAATAGTTAAATGAAACATAAAAATGTTCTAGCATATCATCTTAACCTTAATGAAATCAAAATATTTGATCTCAGATATATTCTTAGATTTCAAAGTCAAATCATTTCTGAAAGGCTAAAATGTTTCACTCAATTGATAATTTATTTTATGAGATAGTCAGCTATGAATTACTTTTATTTTTAACAAGTAAAACTCCTCATGTTTCATAGATATTGGATATTGGGTAATAATCACATAGGAATGTATATAAATTAAATAAAAATAACAATGAAATAATTAGTCGTAATATTTGTAAATGATAAATGTATATGACTACCCTAGTCTAACATTCTCTGTTGGTCAATAAAAAAAAAAGATGTGATAATCTATACAAAAAAGCTACAATACAACAGCTACTATATAAAATAAATTACATAAAAAATCTTTCCTATGGTATAAAATAATTAAAACCGACTTCAAATTATAAACACTACAAAGCTAAAATAATTGAAAATATACTCAATAATATATAGTAAATACCTAGGCGATTAGTGGGTAGGTACTTACATTCATTTTTGGTGTCGATGCCCACTTCTAATACCGCGTTTACACATACGATTAGCATGGTGCAGTATTTTACGTTGTAGAGCGCGGTGCAGATCACATTACCAAATACAGAATAGAGCAGTTAGAATTTAGTATATTATGTTGGTATTATTTGTATTTAACGGGCATCAACTTCAAAAATTGACATAAATACCCACCTACTAATTGCCTAGGTAGGGGAGCCCTAATTGTAATAGGGGTAAGTAGTAACAAACATTTTTGATTTAATACGCAATCTGTCAGTATCCCACAGAAAGCGGTATTGTGTAAGCGCTCTGATCAAGGTAACGGACTTTTTTTGGTTTATATGAAATTGATTAGCATAAGCATCAAATTGTTGACTAGTTGTAACTTGTTTACGTAAAACTGATTTCATATTTCATTTACGTCAATCAAAAAGCTGATTTCATAAGACATTGAGATTTTGTTATTATAAATTGCTGTGAGTTCCTTTTTACTTAAAAAAAGGAACACGTTATTGTTAATTTTTTAATGTTTTTCTTTTAAATTAAGAATGCAATTATAAGTCTAAGTATGTCATAACGTCTATAAGGTTTATATTGCTAAATACGTTAAAATAATCAAAAGTCTGTTTACTGAAGTTGTTAAGATTATAAATAGTCGTGAGCCTAAAATTTCCAGTTTAAGTAAAGGAAAAATATGTTACTTGTTATTTTTTTTATATATTTTTCTGTTAGATTAAAAATGAAACCTTATAGTTTAAACCTCTGTGAGCATCTCTAAAGATTTTTATTCCAAATAAATCATTATAAAAAGTAAAACTGGTCTTCAATTCGTAATGTTACAATTTGCTCTTAGCCCGTTACAACTAGTCTCAATCACGAGGCAAATTGTAACACTCTTCAGTTTTTCTTGAAACCTGTTTTTAAAAAATTCATTACAGGTTTGATTTTTTTTTAATTAATAGTTGATTAACTGTTAATGTTAAAACTAGCTTCCCGCCCCCCTACTTACGATGTATTGTTGACCTAATTTTCAAAAAAAATTTAGAGTTATAAATTTAAAGATGATTTATTTTTTTTGAAATTAATTTTATCTGATCCTTTTAAGCGTAGAAATCTAAGTGAGTACATTTTTATATCAACAAAGGCTTTCGGGTGTTTCAGCAAAGTGGGTATATACATCATTAAAACTTAACCGCAGAGCTTATTCTGTTGATTTTTGAGAAGTTCCCTGGAATGTCTTTCACATTGATGACCAGATTTTAAATAAGCTTCTATGGGATCAACGGACACTACTCTTTTCAATGCAAAAAAATTTTTCAATTCGGAATATAAATATGGGAGATAATAATAATAATATAGATATGCGGTAACATACATAAAAATTTAAAAAAGCGGTCGAAATGAGAACTTCCCCCTTTTAAAGTCAGTTAAAAATGTGGCCAAATAAAAAGAGCGATTACGAAAGGAGGGGTTACTAAGGGCGGTTGTGATATTGCAATGGTTCCCTCAAATGTATGTTAGTAGGAGCAACAAAAGTTCCCTGTTACGGATAACCGTAGTGTCGGCAAAATTGGAAAAAGCCTGTAAAATAAAACAGTTTTTATATATACCATTTTGCCAGTTCCAATTTTTTTAATCTTATAAAATGTATTCCATTTGAAGTATTGGTTCAATGCAAAGGAAATTTAACCGCTATGTGGATTAAAAAATAAAATCGCTTTAGGTAGATTTTTTGCGATTATTTTATGAATGAATTTCAATTATTTCTCGTTTTATTTAAAAATCGATGAGACAGTTTCTGTTGTCGACTAGCTGGAAAGCAGTTTTTGTCGGCACGAAAACCTGCATAGAAACGAAAAATATGATCAAAAAAATTAAAACTTACTTCAAAAACGCATAATGTATACAATACGTCATTTATTTTACATCGTATTATATTTCGGGTGGCATATTTTAAAAATTGGGCCAATATTTGTAAATCTACGAAAATGGATTTAATTCGCGCTGGGTTATTGTTCTTACCGGTAGTTTATTATTCTTATTTTTTAACCGTCTTCAAAATTGAATGTATATTTAAAATATAAGTTCACCGATTTTTACGTGAATTATAGACCGATTTTCAAAATTCTTATTAGTTTAAGGGAACGAGATAAATTTTATTGAAATCGAATCAGTAGTAATCTTTTTATAACAAAATGAAATATACTTTCATCAGGTATCACCTAAGTATTTAGATGATAAAAAAACAAGTTTTTAATTGCAGTCAATTAAAAATATTTTGATTTTCTATGTTCAACATGCATGTATATTTTTATTCATGAAATCGATGAACACGTAGGTGTGTTAAATTGTAATCCAATTCCTATCAATGTAGCTGTTTCCCCGCGATTTCGTTCGCTTAAATTATAGCCGTGCACGTGCATATGATAAGTAGCTTCCCGTAAGTGACAGAATTTTTGAAATTGGTCCAGAAGGGACGAGCTTATTCGATGCAAACAAACAATCACCTTGCACCAATTTTTCGTTGAGTCAAAAAGTAGGGTGCCAAAAAATAGGACTATATAAAAGAGAGAAAAAAAGAAACTTTTTTATTGGCCTTTTATAATCGGTACACAGAGAAAGTGAATGAAAATAAAAAATATTGAATTAATACTTCGAAGTTGATTCCCTTTGGTGTTGGCGGGTTTGCCCGCTAAATTTGTCTTAGAATTATACATAATTTAACCACAAATTAACCGTAAATAAACCAAGAAACTTAAAATTACTGCTACCAGGATTGCATATCAATTTCAACGGAAGTAAGCATACAAAATTATAAAATTTGTAAGAAATATAAAAATTCTTCATATGCTAGTAACAAAGACAAAATGATGCAAAAGTTTTTTCTTTATCTCTGACAATATTGTCCAAGGATAAACATGAACAGCAGTTCTAAAATTATGCATTACCAACAAGAAATAGGGAATTTCAACAATTTAGTCACCCTCCTACAAGTTTCTAGACACAACATTGTCGGGAACGGCGAATCACCGGCTTAGGGGGTGGGTTGACGCCGCAAAAAGTCAATTGTAGCCAGTCGCCTACTTAAGAAACCTCCCTGTAGCCTAATCGATATATAGAAGGCACGGAGTTACTGGTGCCGCATCGCACGCCGCACCAACGGAAGTTTCCTACATACACTGTTTATAAGACAATTTATGTGCCATTTTTTAGATTTATTAAAAATTCAGAACTACATAATATTATATGCTCTTTTATAGATACATATCTGTACATTTAACACATAGATAATATTACTACGAATACCATTCGAGTGTGAAGGAATTCCTTTCGTGCATTTTCGTCACATTTTTGTAGAAAATAGAGTTTCTTAACTACAGGGGCCTCTGTTGGTGAGACAAGATAGCTTTTCTTTTAGTCTTATTACTGTTGGGTCAATAAATATATATTTTTTCTTACTATGCCGCTTGTACTCGTATGTGACACTGCTTTTGTATAATTATTTGCATGTTATACGAATCATTGAGTAAATTTTGTGGTTAAAAGAATTACAAATATTTTTGTAAATTTTTGTTTGGAAGTTAATTGTTACTTTATGAATGTGTTAACTGAGTAAAGTTCTATACATATATAAATACCAACTATAGAGATTGAATGGGCCACCGAATGGCAAAAAGTAATGAGAGAACAGTAATAACAAACAACATAGGGGGATGTATCAATGAGTGAAACCCTTCCCCTCCTCCTGTCCGCGCAGACGCGTGGTCTCCCGACGCACCAAAGCCCGTCGTGCGTCTACTACACTAGGGCTACCACTGAAAACATGTTTTTAGTCCAAAAATCTCCAAAATGACTTAATACACAAGTTTGTTTTTAAATATGACTGTTTTATTTATTTTCTCAAATTCCCACTACAATATTTAGGTTGATAATAGGTAATTGTAACCAGATTTGGGCAGTAAATTTAAAAAACTAATTAATGCTAAATTGTTAAATATGTTATTGTCATATATTAGGGTACTTTTATTAAACATTTTGTTAAGTTAGTTACATTTAAAAACCAATGTCTAGAAATGCAAATATTACGATAAAGTCTGTGTGTTTCAATAAAAAATAATTTTAATTTAGGTAACATGTTAGTATGATTTATACACAAAATTGTCTAAATTAAATTATTTACTAAATCAAATATAATCTAATAGGTATATTTATTATTGAAATGTATTATTTTCCTTCTGGTAAAATAATTTATGTATACATTGTTTTGAATGTAATAAAAAAGGTTATTTTGCAGCCCTGCGGGGACAGCTAACTCCTTTGTTCTAGTTTACTGTGTCATAAATTTATGTTCGTAACTTATCCACAACTAGCAAATCCGAGCATTCGGATTTAAATTTGTGACTACTTTAATATTCCATCGCCTTTCATTTATACATGACAATACAACCAAAAGTGCAGCCATACACAGATGTCATAATCTCAGTTGTGTTTGCGCCTGCGATGTCAACTGTCATAATTCAACAAACAGTTTTATGGGAGGTTTTTAGGGCCAGTTTTTTGATCCATAGTCAAATGTCATTTCACCATTTGTTAAATCATTAACAAGTTGTTATCCCGCTATTTCGTGTTTTGATGCCAAATTAAACCATAGCCAAATTTAGCCACTGGTCAATTTGTTGCCAGAACAATGAGTCGTTTTTCACTAAATATTGACATGGGTAATTTTTTTCTGGGTGACAACACTAACGGTTTGAATGAACGGAGCGAACTATATACCATTTTTGACATTAGGATTTTGTTCCAAATATCAAATAGACAAAAGAAATCTATAGATTACCAAACAGTGTGGATGTTTATGGTTGTTCTGTTGTGTGCACTATGTTTTATTTTTCCAGGAAAGATAAGAGAATTTCTTTTATAATGTTAGAAAGCAACAAAGATATTTTTTTTCTAGTAATTTAAGCAACTTTTTTATAAAAAGCATATATTTGTTTTTTAATTATCTTATAGAGAAATACGTGAAAAAACTATAGACTCTAGTATCCAAAGCGGGATTGTAATGTTGGAAAATAAATGGAGGAATATGTATTACATTACTGAAGGCATTTATCTTTTGTATTGTATCATAAAACGAAATCCCAAAAATAACTAATGTCCAAATTCCCTATGGAATCATGTAGGTATAAAAAAAACGTAAAAAACAATAACAAGGGACCAAGTAAATACAACGCAGTTGTACATCTGTTCTTTTAAATATCGGTAATTTGCTTAACCTAGCTTCCAGTGATGGTTAAATTTTTTGACCAATGGTTGGAATTCTGACAATTGGTTAAGCTAACTATTAATAAAAAAACATATTTTTCTGATATTTAACCATATGTTGAAGATTTTGACAAATGGTTGAGTTAACCACGGATCAAAAAACTGTCCCTTAGTCTTTTATTGTTTGATTGTTATAGCCCAAACAATCTATTCCTACAGCATACCCGTATTTGCAAATTAATTATATTTGACTTAAGACAAAATATTACATATTTATATTAGATCAACTATATCAGGTAGAAATGATCATGATTAATGCTATAAGATTCTTACCAAGCATTTGAACAATAGCTAGAAACGAGGATATAAAAGAGTGACTTGCATGTTATACCTTAGTTAAGGATGATCTTACACGTTGCGAAGTAGAGCATCATTCTCATCTAATAACGTTCTGTAAAAGCGAAACGAGGCATTATATAGTGCGTAGATGTACGGTGTGGACAAGCGCGTGTAACACGCCGTCATACTTTGAGACACGGTTTGTCTACACCCAAATACCAGTTAGACCCAAATAGACTTACTCAAGAGTTGGTACTGCACTCGTACCAAGAGTTCGTGATGGTACATATGCAGTCTGCCAGAACCCCAGCCGCCTACAGCCTGACATACCGGCGGATAAATTGTCACCGTCGACGACGATTACAATAGGAGTGACAGATATGTCAATACTTTACAGTTGCTTGAAAAAAGCCTATGTGTCAAATAACAAAATAAATTATTGTAATAATTACAAAATTTTTATTATCATTTTATGGTCAGTTAGTTTATTTTTAAGTAACAGATAAATCTTCATGGACTTTAACAAAATTATAAGAACGTTTCGAAATTACCTGAATTTTTGTTCGAGGATAAATAGAGTCCCTCGGGTGTCATGCACGCGTACCATGACAAACTCATAAACGTTTTGTCTTCATCCAAATATCACTTTTCTCGGGTGCGCCCAAACCATATCTAGATTTCGGTTCGAGAAAAGTGACGTTTGGTGAAGACAAAGCGTTTATCGAGTTGCTACACGTGCTGATTTATAAATGTATTTGTTTGAACTTCGTCGTGCAACGCCCATGATTTCAGCAGCGGAATATGAAGTTCTCCTACAAAATACGTCACAACTACATGATGTTCTACTTAGAAAACATTAATTAAATCAAATTTTAAAATTGACGTGGGAATAGGAAAGGATTATATTTAGCTAAAACGTCTCTATATAACTAATAGTCTTAAGTCTTCTTTACTTTATATTAATATAATAAAAAGGTAAAGCTTCTAACTTTGTTTGTAGGAGCTAATCTTCGTAAATACCGATACGATCATAAAAAATTATTCACCTACGAGAAGCTATATAATATAGAGGTACTATAGACTCCAATTTACGCGAGCAAAATAGGGAAATCAGATAGTATTTGCAGAAGAAAAACATAACATGAGTAATTCTGTCTGTCTTCTCGTGTAAGCTGTTAAGGAAAGTTTGGCCGTTCACTTTCTGACATAATTTCGAACGCAAAGTTAGTTACAATACTGGTTACAACATGGCCTTGATTAAGTAACTATGACGTGTCAACGAAACGAATTATTTAATCTGTGCCCTTACCTCTGGAACACGATTATGGTAACATAACGTAATTATGACTAATAAATAGCATAAATGAAACAGCTTTTAAACGGTTTCATAGCGTTTGTATTTAGTTTTATGACGTTTCGGCTCCATCACAGTTTCCGTGGTCACATAAGACTAAGGTGTTGATTGTCTTTTTAATTGAAAGTAAAGCTTTCTTCAAAGCCAATACTATTGGACACATTCACAATACAAATTAATTTATATATTATGGCATGGTGTACATTGACTTAATTATTTACCGTAATCTACCACCAGTTCCAGCTTTGGGAGTCTTGTCTGAGAAGAACTGACGTAACAAACTCCGACAAGAAAAAGTGAATGCTCCCTTTGATTTAATATTTACTATGAACTAACTGTATCTTTTGGTTATGCAACGTGTGATCTGGATAGAGATTTTATTTGACAAATTTCTGGACTCCAATAACATTAGCCTATCTGTCTTATCCTCCTTTTTGTCACAATTATTATATAAAAAAGCCATTGTTATAATAAAGTAACAACGGAAGTATACGTTAGTAACTCTATGTTCTGTGGTTAGTAAGCTCGACGGACTGAAGGATTATAGGATTATCTAAAGTTGAACGTCGTATGTGTAATGAGTTTTATCAGTTCTGACGGTTCAAAACACGTCCTTTAGATTTGCACCGAACTAGTCTAACAGTAATTCGGATTCGGACAATTATATTTTCTAGGTAAGTTTTATGCGCAAGTCATATTGGTGTTAAACGTGCGGTGGTATGGGGTAATGATCCCCTCAACCCACGATGAGGGGGTACGGTGGTACCATCGCACCAATGTAGGAAATAGCTATTAAATTGATGCACTATACATCGCTCAATCGTCGCGATAAATGCTCTATAATGGCGAAAATATTAGCACAGGGACGAGTTTTACATCAACTGATGTGCTTTTTGGTGCAAATTGAACAAAATTTTATAATGTTAATGTAGAACACTCAATATTTAAAGTGAACGACCACGTCCCACCGGCTAATTATAGAGTGCTTAACCACTATACTAAATGCAGTATACTGTAGTTATCGCCTAAAAATGGGCAACATTAATTTATATTTATTCGAAATTGCTTATTTGCACTTCTATAGCGCCCAATTTTTATTTCATAGCGCCAAACCAAATGTTAACATATAATTTATAAATCCAGAATGCTTACTTACATATAATCGTTAATCTGTAAGCATATACCTGACTGTTTGTGCTTCTTTTAAAATCGAATATATAGGGTTGATGTAGATAGGATATATATAGATTTTGACTAATTATTAGCGGAGTTTTCAACTTTGAGCAGAAAAATATGTGTGTTTCAAATAATATGTACTACAAAAAGGCGATGAAATACGAAACAGGTTTTCCATAAATTATTTTAAAGCATGTTAGGTATGCAAATTTTGAATTAGATTAGACCAAAGTATCACACAAAATTTGGCCTCGCTTTTCACTCCTCAAGAGGTGGAATTTCGGAAAATCTTTTCTAATCGGATGCCTACGTATGACGTAACAAGAACACACCCTTCAAGTTTCAGATATTTACGGCCAACGGTTTAGGCTGTGACTGTTGATTCGTCAGTTCAGTTCAGTCATTTAGGATAATACATTTTATATACACAAATAATCAATTGACTTAGCAAATAAAAAACCATAAACTATCGATAGTAAGAAATGAGATGGTAAAAGCTTATTTTTATAAGTCTCTCTAATAAGTAACCGTTTAAAAATAACATCAGATAATGTTTTTAGTGCATCACTGTTTTATTATGTAAGTAATTTAGATCTAAATAATAAAAAATCAGTTTACATAACTAATTTATCACTTTTAGAAAAAGTAACTACTGTATTTTCAGTACTTATCTTCGTACAATTAAAATTCGTTATAAGTGTTGTTTCAATTACATGGCGTAAAATACAACGCATCAGGTGTCACACTCAGTCACTCTGATTGGCCGACATTTACTATGAACAGAATATAACCTTCTTCGCAGGCACATCGGCATACACAATCCATATTAATTGTATCCGATTTCTCGGTTCTCTGACTGTTGAATTTTCAATTTCATTGTAAAATATTAAAAAAGTTAACTGTTACCACAAAAATATTTGTGGTAATACCAAGAAGAGAATAATTCTCATATATGCTGGTTTAAATAAAAGTTCTATAATTAAGCTCTGTGAGGGTTGGCCACAGCGGATTACGTGACTGCTATCAAAGGGGAATAGAGAAATTCCCCGGCAGATATTTTATTCAGTGAAATTATTATACACGTCTTCTATTTATTGACAGCAGTCAGTTCATGTCAACTTATAACTAATATCATTAAGTAATTTAACCAATATTTTTTTTATGTTTGCTATATTTATATAAAAAGTTATCTTATTTTAAATTAAATACTAATATACATACATATAATATATGTATGTAATTACATACTACTGATATTAGTTGGAAAAAAAAAATAAAAACTCAAATCTTTGCTTTTATAGAATAAGTGTAAATAAAATCATGAAATTGCACATCAGATTATATTTTAGCTATCATTTGATCGATTCACGTTCAAATATAATTTTATTAAAAGTTGCCTAAGTATATACCTTATAAAAAAGGTTTATTAACGGTGATCCATTTCACGCTGATCGCGGCCTCACATTTTAATGGATTGGGCGGATCCCGGGAAAATATTGTGAATATCGTATTTATTAAAGTGTTTAAAAAAAAAACTGCATATACTTAATTAAATATGAAACAATACAATTGTATTCATCTCGTTCGAGGCGGATATGCAAATTAAATAAATTTTAACCACGGAGGCATTCTTGATGTGTAATTAACTTAGAAATATGAGAAAGAAAATCCATTTGTATCACGTGAGTTCAGTAAGGTTACGCCTGCTTCATATTAGTACAAATGAAATAAATAAAGTTACCTTACAATTCCAAGCTCTTAATCTTTTGTGATTGACTAATTGGCTATTCCCAACAAGCTATTTCCGATATTTTAGTACGTAAATTGTAGCCTATATCACTCCCAGTACAATACCGAAGGTGAACAACATTTTTATAATCAGTCTAGGTTTTCGAAACCTATTCAATGCAAACAAACAAACGAGTCCTGTACGATATATGTAATTAATTTTTAGTAATTTAATATATTCCTGAGAATTAATATTAAAAATGAGCAATCCGCATTTCTTCTCCACAAAAAAGAAATAAATATTTCATGCATTTTAGTTAATAATTTGTTTAACGACCAGTTCGCTCATTCCCTGATTCAGTTAACGTGATTATTTCAACTAGTTGAATTAGTGTGAGTTTTATTTCTAGCAGTTCACTTTTGTATTCATTATTTTAACGTTTAAACTAGTAGAACCAACAATTACACCTTAGTTCATCAACATTTGAAAAGTTTATGTTTTTATACATCATCAGCTCTTTTCCGTATTGTATGTTTATCCAGCTTTGCTGAACATAGGTTTTACTTTATGAAAATAGGTTTTAACTCATTACTTAGATGGCATATCATCATAATAATCGATTCGTGGACGATTCGTTCCAGTTGTACGTTAAAAAATCTCTTTCGCGTCCTGAGTGGCGAAGAGCTTTTTATCGAAAGCACTACTACGTCTGGTGACGTGATAATGGTAACGCTGACAAAGGCCTAATAAACGCAGACTTGCGAATGCCTACTTGAAAAATGCCGACCGATACTGTCTTTTTGCCATGGGCTTATTATTTTAATCATGGCTTCATTTTAGTAAAAAAAAAAAAAAAAAACTAGTTCGGTAGTCGAACCTGGCCGTTTTGAAAGATAAAACTTATATTGTTTCTTGTTAGATACTGATACTGATACGTGTGGAATATATACTACACGATAATAGACGTCTATCTATGCCACTATAGTATACATAGAAGTCCCACAGGTCGGTACCTTAGTAGAAATAATGTAAGACAAGTTATTTTATTATTAATTAAATATTAATTGCCGATTTGTATCTTTTATTTTGAGATGAAAAATATTTATTAATCTAATCAAAACATATATATGACTTTGTACCATTTTGAATTGCCTTTATTTTTCGTGCCTCGCCTCAACTTGCGACCAACCTCTCGACCAATCAAAACATATGATTAGACTAGTCGGAAGGCAAGGCGCAATGTGAGCACCTATGTTTACATAAACTTCTTGGTCCATACTTTAGTTCATAACTCTCCGACTCTCGCCTCGCGAATCGCCTTGTCATTCTAAATCATGGGTAAGAATCGCATCGGCATCTACCGCGTTCAAAACAAACCAGTTGTTTATTATGTTGCCAAGCGTACAATGCACATCAGAAATAACCGTCAAACGATGACGTAGTATTGGAGCCAATGTTGGTGCCAAATCACATGATTCACATTTTAGTCAGGTCACGAGTAACACCCACTTGAACGCGCTTATAATGTAAAAACACCGAAAATTCCTCAGCTCGCGTCCATCAGCCGTTCTAAGCATGCAAATCCAGTCGATCTAGCAAAAGACAAGAGCTATTATATTATACATCGTCTTTACCTTTTTCCAAACTAAGGATAGTGACAAGTGACAAATGAAAACTATTCTAAATAATACTAGAATAATTTTATGCAATCTAATTGAGTACCTATCTGTGATAATTGATTGAAGCGATTTGTAAAGACGTACATACATTTATATCAAAGCTACTAGTAAATAGGAACTGAATTCGATGTGTTTTTGTTTTCTTTTCTTTGTCCAGAATGAAACCACGTCCCTAGTCGGCGAGAGTTCCACTGCGGCCAGCCAGCGTTATATTTAACACAAAACAAAACGAGAGAAATGTCGTTTAGAATACAGTGGAGAAATAGTAATGGTAAATATAAAAATAGTGTCGTGCAGAGCTCAGCCGTCGGCGAATCCAAATCTAAATAGTCCCGGCACGCGACACGCACGGCATATACTTTGTAACATACCGTAGGAAATAGTGTTGCCACTATATGGATTGAACTAGAATTTGCAAAACTGGCAATATTGTAGTGATGTTACATGGTTTCGAATGGATATTTATTTAATGTAAGACCCAAATAGGGTCAATTTGATTGCTAATTTTTCCGATATTGTCATTTGAAAATAAATTTAAAAAAAATACTGCTCTTGAAATTGACACATTGCGTTTATTTTTGATTTGTTATATTATTTATGTCACGCAACTCACTTTAACACGCTAAAACATTTAAAAAATACCAAGAACGTGCATAAAGTCTATTTAGCTTGAAATTGCTAAAAACTTTAATTAATTAATTTGAGTAAACAGATGAAATGTCAAATTGACTCGCATATTCTGAAATATAAACATATTACGGTGAATACTAAATTTTGCAAATAACAATAATAATTTACATATTTCAACTGAAATGTAGAGTTACTAAGAATAAGTTATTTGTTCGTGAATCCCGAATAAATTCGTTGTTGATCAACAGGAATGGATATTATCATATAGAAACTCATATAAAATAAAACAATCCTAGGCCACAAGTGGGATGGTAAATATGACTACCGGTTAGCAACCTAAAAAAATAAATTTTTTCTCTCTATGCGTCGCTTTAACGCATGGTGAAAAAGAGAAATGCTTAAAAAATGTACTATAGATTTTTTTTATTGAAAGCTTTGGAAAATGTACATATATGGTGATGTTTGTGTTATGGTAATCCACACGACTGCACGTCATGTTACCAGATATGTCAAATATCCGCAATTGATTTTGAACTCTACTCACATTGTTTAAAGGTTTAATATCGAGTAGATAAATTTTGACAGTTTTATATAACCTGACGTGCTGTTGACAGTACATATGAGACTGCAATAGCAACCTCATTAATAACAAAAAACCAACAAAGTGCGAGTAAGGTATTTTATTATTTGTTGTTAGCGACATCAGATATCTCTATTATCAGTGTAAATCTCAACTGTTCACGAGATATAAATTGGTGAGTGATAGACGGATAGTGGAGTCTAAATATTAGACTCCCATTTTTACTCTTTGAGTCCTGAAACCTAAAAAACTATCTATTAATTAAATTATTTCAAAAATCATTAAAATACCGACTTTGAAAACAAATACTAAATAACTATGCGCATAGAGATACCCGTCAGTAAAAGCAACGCGCCCGAGTCGATTCGAAACTGTGTCAGTTATTCACATTCTCTATTTCTGAAGCAATGGCGTTTTATTTGTGTTCTGTCCATTATTTCTATCGAATTGTCGACCACTCTGAAACGTCGATGTGACTCGGGCTTATAGATTGCTATTTCTCAGCCAACAATTTATATTGAGTAAATTATTTTCTACACGGAAGATAAATAATCTCCTAACAGCAAAATTCCATGTTATTTTTTTAAGGAACTAGATGAAAATGTTAATTATTTAGCTTTTATAAATTGATTCAAGAGGCGCTGTATTAACGACTAGTGGCCGCCAGCGACTTTGTCCGCGTTTTCCATTATTTTTTTCGCTCCCTATAGTTGCAGCGTGATGTTATATAGCCTAAAGCCTTCCTCGATAAATGGTCTATTCAAAACAAAATTTAGCGCGTTCATCAAGCAAACAAACGAACAAAGTCTTCAGCTTTATAATATTAGTATAAATATAATGGCTATCCGAAAACTTGCCAATACTGTTAATTAGAGAATTAAAAATGTAGCCACGCTAACAGACAGTTGCACAAACATGCATTAACATTTTGATTAGATTAAAGCGACATTACCTATACAAAATTGACATACATTAGAGCTTAATGGCGTTATTGAACTATATACGGTCAGTTGAACAAACGACCATTAAGTTTATGCAACTGGCCATATATAATTTAACGAATTTAAGACTAAAAATCTTATACAAGAAACTGTTGGAGCTTGTGTGCAAATTTTAATATGTTGTAACTGTTTTATTTTTTTAACATTGGTTCCAATTGGATCCAAGAAAATGCATTACACACTATGCCTGCCGTCAGACCGAGGGGAACAAAGTGTGTATGGGACTCTCCCCCGCTTACCGGCTCAGCCACTGAATAAGTATGAATTCAATCATAATGCACTAAGCGTTCAATACTGTATTGTAAGGGACAGTGTGTGTGTGAACGTTCAATACACATCGGTTCGAATAATTGAATTGAATCCGCTAACCTTATCGAAGCTTATTTAGTTACGAGGTAGAATTTTTCGAAATCTTCAACAATTATTTTTATGGATTTGTCAGACATTTCCCTTTAGTTTTGATCGAAAAATGTTCGCTGTGGTTAATGATTTTTGCGTTCAGACAGACAGAAAAAAGCAAATTATTAATATTTTGTAATTTTTAAAAATTAAATAATTTTGTTTTAATCGTCATCATTAGCTTTTTATGCCCTGACTGATAGGATACAGAAGTCGCCTATGGATAGAATAATAAAGGGAGAACTGGTCATAACCTACCACGTGATATCGTGGGTATAAACGTCTGTAACTGTCAATCAACTTAAATTGGTTTCAAGGTGCTTAAATTGGAACCAAGAACTAAGGTAAAAAATATAATAATTTTTTGGTCATTCATCCGAGGACCAGTGGCATAACTACCGGGTGGCAAGTCGGCAAAATGCCACGGGCCTCCAGCTGAAAGGAGGAGGAGGAGACTCTTTACTCCTACAAAAAAATGAATATCCGATGAATTTACCACGGGCCTCAAACTGTATAGTTAAGCCACTGCCAAGGACCAACCATTGTTCCGCGACTTCTGCCTTTGCAGACAAAACTATTATCTTTATGAATTTATCACCGAGCTATCGAGTTCTTTTATAATCATTATTAAAATAACAGATACTATATAATTCTTTGAGCGAATTCTGCGTTCTGTATTTTCAAGATGTAAAGACCAATAAAAGTATACTTTCTTTCATTAAATTATCTGGGGAAATCTTCAGTCTAAAAGAATCTAAATCGCAAAAAGAGTTTAATTAAACTGCTAATTATTGGAATAAACTGATTAAAAATATGATAAAATATATAATTCGAAAGTGTAACAACAATTTATTTAGTACACATACGAGTGGAGGAATTGAAAACCTTAAAAATGTCCTTCAGATTTCGAATAGTAGTCAATTATGCAAATATTGATAAAAAATATCATTGTACAGAGAATTCGTGACGTCTCCCCACCGAGCAACAGATAGGCACACATAAATTAAACAATATTGTTCAGGCTGAATGAGATGCGTGCGCGCAGCGTGAGCGAGGCGAATGTTTTATCAGTGCGACCTCGACCGAGTTGCTTCGACGATAGCTGGCCGCACGGTAGCCGTGCGACTACGTAAGATACGACATTGCTTACCAAGATGATCAGGAGAAAACTTCCACGGCTTTTTTCATACGATCCCGCATTCGATAACTTTTGCGGAACAGTATAATCGGTACAAAAAATCATTGAGTGCTAATTGATATCCAACATAAATGACAAGGAAAATTTACAAATATCGGTACAAAAATTTCTTCTCAAAGAGAGTTTGTGCACGATATGAATTCGGTTTGCAGTCCAATTATTTTAAAACGGACTTTTAACAAGGTTCTATGTTTGACTATACATGTAATGTTTACCTTTTCTCTGTGGATTGTACACAGATTTTATTTGAAAGCTTATGATGGTCCAGACTATAAAAAAATAAGAAATTGAAACAGTATTTTTTTTTAATATCAAAATGACTAATAATAATATTAATACTCGTATGTTCCATGTTATAAATATGTCATGGAAATAATCGCGTCATTCGCTTTATTGTGACTTTTCATGTTACATCCAATTCTTAAATAATAAAAAAAAAAATTATGGATGCATTTTTTAGAATGTTTTATTATATATATATATTTTAGTACAGTTTAATTTTAAAACTTAAATTATTAAAATTTTCATGTTTATATTGACAATAACGGTCATCAACATTAGGATATAGTAGGTATTTCATAATTTTATTTTTAACACGCCACCCAAGAAAAGAGCTTATCATATTTTTTTTTATCTACGTTGTTAACAGTTTATGAAAAATAAATGTATATGTGACTTCCTGTGATGAATAGTGTATTATTTATTTTTAAGTAGGTTTAATTATTAGAACCTTGCTATGCATTCTAATCCGTAAAAGTTTTAGGAGCACCTATCGATTTGCCATATTTCTGATCGCTGAAGAAAAATTCTTTTGATACGCGGGTGCAGTTCCACGACGAGACAAGTTTTGAAACTTACGAGATAGTTTTTCTAAGAGTGAATTCCGGAGATTATATAGTCAAATTTTTATTTAGTAGAAGTTTTTTTTATAATAGATATACTGCTTTTCGCATATTTTACCGCCTTGCGAACGAGATTGTGTGGGATTTACCTACGTAGGGCCAACCTGAAAAAGTGTGCGATGGAATTTAGAGACGTGCCGACTAAACACAGTGTACCCTCTCCTAGGAGACACGGCCATGTGCTTTATGCACCCCTCAGCCTAACTAGGCTTAACTTCTTTTTTGATTCATCAAAAATGCAAAGAGCAGCAGAGGAGGTCCACGATAACGAGTCCACTCAACTAAAACCCTAATTTGTCTTTAAAAGGAGGATTCGAAAACTCAGTGGTAATCGGATGGCCGACCACCTTCAAAGCCTAGAGCTTTTGCCCACTTTTATCGTCATTATCACCCACTGCAGGGGCTCACCATCATTCTGAATGTAATCAAATCAAATGGAGAGAATGGAGCAAGGCCCATCACACGGGCCGCATGCGGATTGGTGGGTGCTAACAATTGAAGTAGTAGTAGTGTAGTAGTAGTAGTGTAGTAGTACTACTACTGCTGAGAGTAATTCGGTGGCGTAGTGGTTAAGCGCCGCGGCCCGCGATCGTTGTCGTTAAGCAACTTTCGTAGGGGTCGGTCACGGGATGGGTGACCAAAAAATTATTATCTCGAGCTACTCCGTGCTTCGGAAGGCACATTAAGCAGTTGGTCCCGGCTGAATTTGCAGTCGTTAAAACCCTTCAATCCGTATTGGGCCAGCGTGGAGGGTCATGGCCCATCCTCCTTAACCATCCATAAGAAAGGCCTGAGCCCCTGCAGTGGGGACATAAAAGGGCTGATGATGATGAACAATTAAAGATGCAGCCGCGACTAATGGCTTTACGAGCCGAAGCATGGAAAAGGTCGATATAATAAATTTTGGTCACCCATCCTGTGACCGACCCTTGCGAATGTCGTTTAAGAACCATATCGCTGACCGAACGCACTAAACTCTGCGCCGTCGAGTCCACGCATAAAGCAATTTCATATAAAACCTTTCTTAATTGTATAAGCAATTAAGAGTGATATCTAACCTTATTTCAATTTAATCTTGCACTAAGATAAAGTTGGAAATATAACAAAATAATAACATCACATCGATTCGGTACATCGTAATAATTTAATCGATTCCACTTTAACCCCGACACATCATTATTTTAAAATATATATTTTGTAATGATAAAGTAAATAGGCATTTTGCTTTTTCGTTTCCTTTTTTATTGAAAGATACATTTTCTATTTGTAAGAAACATTAACATAGTCGTCATTAATTACTAAATCACATGGACAACTTGTACACTTAAGCCTAATTTTTTTTCCGAATACAAAATTTTGAAATAATAATACGACTCCAAAGAATCGCATTAATCAATAATTTGTAATGTAATGCAAATAGGATCTGACACTGCCTTTAATGCACAGATAATCTTCACGGATATGATTTTAATAACTATAAGAACTATTTTATATTTTAAGAGATTTTATTCGAGGACAAATAGAATAGAACTACAGGCGTCATGTTAATTCGTACGATTTACACCTATACAAATACATGACTGTTACCGAGATCTGATAGGTCTAGAAATAATACTGAAGAAAGTCCTCGTTGACGTCTTCGTATTATTGTTTTTTTTTTTTTTTTAATTTAATAACCAGGATAAATGTAGAGACGGAATACTGCCAGAAGACATATATGCTGGCTCAAAATGTATAATGCCTTCAGTAATGCGACTGCCTCATCCAGTTCTCATTTTTTTGCCGTTTTAATTTTATATGTAGAGTTACATACATCCTTCATTTTAACTCCGGTTATTTGCCGAAATATAACCAACATTTATGTGAGACTCCCCACAATTGCTTTGCCAGCCCACTGAGCTAATATGATACCTAGTTACAAAGAGCGTTCTAATGTTTTTATCAGTTTTTTTATTTCTTATTTTGTTCTTTACCAGCTGTTGTTCTGGTTAGTGATAGAATTTTAAAATCAGTACTGTAGTTTGGGACCCTATTGAATGCAAACTAACAATCAATTACTTCCACTTCATATTATTAGTATAGATAGCCACTGTTTCGGTTGGCAATTTTATAATTTGGTTGCGCATATAAAATGGGAATTTGACTTGATAATAATTACGCTTCGATAGATTATTTGCTAAGTAGAGGTCGCGCCACATTTATCGACATTACTTTATCGGACTACTTTGACGCAATCAGACAAATCTATATAAGCCGTCTCAATTGAAATATCAATTCACTGTCATAAAATTTAATATCGTCTAATTTTTTTATATGTTTTTTTATCTATTTTGCGGCTTCCTTAACCGAGTGGTTCACGTGCCGATTTCAAGGTGTCACAAAGTCTAAGGTCCCGGGTTCGATTCCCGGTCGGATCAATGTAGAGAAGAGCCTTTTCTATTATATCTCGTGTCTGGAGGTTGTGGTACTTTCGTTATCTCAGATGCTCTATAATACAAGGGCTTTAGTTACTTATTTTGAAATCTGAGTAATGTATGTGATGATGTTGTCTTATATTTATTATTATTTATTATAAAAAGTTATCTGAAATATAAATAAAATCTCTTTAAAAAAGAACAGCTATTTAGCCATCTATCATATACAGAAAAAAACTACCGTATTACCAAAACATAGAGTATCTATTACCTTATCAATAATAACACTGTCAGTGGGTTAAGAGGCAGGGTCAGGGTCGGAGGGGAGAGGGCTTATACACAATATACAAGTATGTATGTTTGTATTGCACGCTACCGAGGCCGCGTGGTACCTCTCCTAATCTATCCCGTCTCAGTACATACCAATGGCTGTCACTGCCACCATTTTCATACTTATAAACATCGTAGTATTTGGACTTAATAAATCAAACAACATCACATACATCGATTAGATGTCGCTTATTTTTACGGTTTGCAATTGTGATTGTTAAGCAAAATTTCGATTGTCAATTATTGGATGGGTGAACAAAAATTTTATAATTCCAGCTGATCTTTCTTTATGTGTAGTAATTAATATCTTTAATATCTGTAATTAATATTAATATCTTTAATATTTAATATCTACCAATCCACGTTTGAGCACGAGTTATGGGTTATTTATGACCCTTCCTTACTATATGACACTATTCCTTAAAGATGGTTGCTTCCTCTGGAGACATTATTATGGCTAATGATAATAAAATAATTAATGATATTTAACCAGTTTTTTAGTATCAACTTAAACTTATTAACTTGTACTCCTGCTAATACTTTACAATGCAAAAGTTTGTGATGATGTAGTGTAGTCTTTCACGTTAAACTTACCTACCAATTATTGGTTTCATTAAATTTTGTGTAAGTTTTTGTCCCACCAAATATAGTTCTTTATGGACCAGAAAAACCGCTGGCGGAAAGCTAGTAATAATCATATGTAATAGTCAACAAATTGAACAGTTGACGTTGGTAGTCATAGTACTGAAAAACAGCACAACTGCCTGTGTCTTTCACCTAACGCTAAACTATATAAATAAATAACACGTTTAAACGTAAATATTACACATTACAATTAAAAAATAAAACATACTATGAATTGTTTGTATATGTGCGCGTCTGCGAATAGGAACACGTTGTTCAAACTCTCAGTGGCTATGATCACACAAAACAAATATAATCTTACACAAAAACCGACATAATAAGACCGACGTGCAGGACGCTCTATCAACAAAAATAAGGTTAAAAAATTTTATGAAAAAGTATGACGATATTAATTTTCAAAAAATTGTTGTAAATATCACCAGCCTATTAATCTCCCCACTGCTGGAAGACAGGTCTTCCCTAAGTTTGATCTAAATCAAGTAAGAGAACGAACACTTTCTTGCCTAAATTTGTTTCACTAGTTAATCTCAGACAGGATGCCAATTTCTGTACTGTCAGCCAGAGGTAAATAAATAAACAATAAAATAATCTAAATCTTTAGTAATACTAACATATTCAATGCAAACGTTTCTCTTTGTATTTTGAATATGTACAATAAGTAGGTCGCTATATGCTTTTAATTATTAAAACGATCGAGTGAACACGGAACAAATGGAATAATTTGTCAAAAAGACACGTGATAAAACCGTTTTAAAGTATGTGAATTAATAGCAAGTCCTTAATTCTAATTAGACAGTGTTTTTGCAATCTTGATCTCATATCTGAGGTCAAAGTTCGACATTTTTTTATTAATACTCTTCCGTCGATACTCGTCTTTCATTTGACTTTGCTATTGATGCAGTATGATAGCGATCCGGATTGACCCTCGTAACTGTTTGACAACTGATCTTCATATAAATTTAGACTTTCTCGATAATATTTTATTAAATGTTATTGAAAAAATGTCGAGGGTATTTATTTCATTTTAAATAATATTATACATATACTAAGTAATAAATTGTTCTTTGGTGTATAATTTACTGAACTATTGTGTAATTTGACTACTAGTAGTATGCGAATACTACATACTACGAGTAGTATGCGAATGTTTGATTGTATATGTTGTAAAATATCTGCCGAATGACAGTCTAGATCTTTTAATACTATGAAACTGGGAGAAAAAAACAATAAAGTACCATTACAGTTGTACCCAAACAAGAGAAGTATTTACACACGCGTGCGTGGACACGCAAAGGATTCGGAAGTGTTATAGGTAGAGGAACTGCAGCATATTTGGGATACTGCAGGTAACTTGGAATACTTCAGTATCTAAATAAATATTAACAGCATCTATGTTTTTTTACCGTGAACATAACGTCGTAAGGCACACTACGACATATAGCATTAAAAACAGGACACAATTTTGACATTCCGGCTACCAGCTCCGACGGAACAAGACGACAGATTTCAAAACTTTTTTGGTAAGTATGCAAACAACGATAATTATTTACTCTCAAACATAAAATATTTAGTGTAATTATTCAAACTGTTATGTGACCTTTTTAGTTTATAATTTAACTTTAATTTTGTGAATATTTCTAGAATTGAAAATGTGATATGCCGTTTTAGGTTAGGATGGTATGTTGTTCATTGGGGATACTACACGTGAACTGTTACAAAGACTAGAAATTTATTAGTTTTTAAGATCAAGTGTTAACAGTATGTTAATAAAACATATAATTGTTAAAATATATATAGATAATAATATATATAAGTATATAATATAAAGTGAATATAATTTGGAATAATATATTCCAAATATCCAATACTATATTCCAAATTTCTAATTTTTGGCTCTTTTTGTTTTTTGATAAGGTTCCTGACTTTTGTTCTTTATGATAGTTGTAAATATTAAAGTTTAATAGTTTTCCAAGTAATAAACGTATTTTTTATTGAGCTATTTTCTTTAAATTTATTCTCAAAAAACAAACTGGTGTTCCAAATATACTGCAGTTCCTCTATAAGACATAGGTATGTAGGTACTTAACTTCCAAACTCATTGTGTGATGAAAAAAGGTACCCTTAATCTTATGTAAAATCTCTGAGATGCGTATTAAGCGCAAATCTAATTTTTTACTGTATATTTTAAATATTACGAAGCCAAGTAGCACTATCAATTACTTATTATACGGCGGTTGTGCTCGAACCAATTTATTTGGCATTGGATAATTGAAACATATGGATTGAGCCATGCATGTCTCAGTCCACACGTCTTTTGCGTCCTCGACATTTATAACTCTTCACATGCCCCCATTTTTAACAAAACAACACAAACATTAGTTTTCTTTAATTACTAGACAACATAATTTTAGTTATCCAATGGCCCACAAAACTAAGCTTGAGGATTAATACGATTTATTATAAAAATACGTAAAAATCATGATGACGTCGTTGATCCGTTCATGCAACTTTCGAAAAAGCCGGTCGGGTTAATTGGGTGACGAAAAGTCTTACAAGTTCCGAGAGATGCAGTAGTAATTGAGACCTGCTGTTTAACACTGAGTACCATTTGTTAATATCCACGAAGACCTGTGCACCAGGAACAGCTTTATTAATAGACCGATGACAATAACAGAAATAAAACTAGCACAGTATAACAGCGTGATTTAAAAACAAATTTTTATAAACAGCTGTTCTTGTATTTTTATTGTCGTGTTGTGTCTCACATGAAGATATCTCTATTCTAGCTACATAAAGAAACATTTAATTTAAATCTCTATAACCCTAGCAGGTATATGGTTTGGTATGTACTCAATAATATAGTACTTTGATTGTAGTATAGCATTGAGTACATACTAAATATGTTATGCCATTATGCCATAGTCGAGTATATTTTTAATAGAGTCCAATGTTAACCAATACGAAATCGTTTGTATCACGCGCTAGTCCTGCAGATGGTAGTTTCCACTAACATTGAAAGTAACTGCCAAGATAACAAAATCCTTTTTGTAAGTTGTATAAGGCGAAATATTCTATGTTATAGTACTTTTTTTTTCACGCCAATACATTATTCTATATCTCACAATCAAATTATTTAGTTTTAATCGAACGTTGCAGAAACTCGATGTCTCATACTAAAATTCGTTACTCGTAGTGTATATATCAAACAAAGATCCATATTTGTATCAACGAGGTTCTTATTATAAATAGTTTTCAGGTATAGTTATGACTTTATAATATTATATTCCTGTAATACTACCAATGGTCAAACATTATTATGTTATTAAAAGCATCGTCCTGAATAGAAGCAAATAAAAGTTATGGTGTATATTTTAAACATCTATTACGTTTCGTTTTGTTTCATTTCGTTTCGTTGCTAACAGATTAATCTTAAGTCGAAACATTTGGAATTGGCCCATTTTTCGTTGATACTTCACGATCAGCCGTTATCTCAACCATCGTTTCTTTCTTACTTTTATCATCTTTTAAACAGTTCATATTTTATGTGGTCTTTCCTTACAATTTTGTAATACAAAATTTTAATAAAATTGACTTCAAATGTAGGTGTTGTTATTAAAAATTCATGTGACAATACACGCAACAATTCCAAGAATTTCTATGAGAACACTAAAACATACATTACACTGCGACATTCTGATGGCGGCTCAATAAATTTCTTTTGGTGTGATTGTAATTACATAGGTGATAACTCCGGGAGATCAATCAGGTAAGACATTTGGCGTTAAGCCAGCTACCACTACTGGCCCACGATTCGACGGCATAGTGTAATCGTAATTAAAATCAATCCAATATTGTTGGTATCAATGGATGCTGAGGCTCTGATCTGGTGGGCATGAATGGCGCACGCGCATGCTCTATAAATAACAGAAAAAAAACACAGAGTCTAAGAAGTGACGCGACGCGGTTCATACTGTGCAACTAGGCTGCAAATGATCAACGGCATCCCACAAGCCGTGAATAGGATTGTGTTGATTGCCAATACGTATTAAGAGTGTCCGTTTAATAATATTAAGACGAGAAGTAAAAAACAGAGACATAATTATGATACTAATACTTGAAAATGGAAGGTTTTCATATCAAATGGGTAGCTATAGAAATTGATAATCGCTTGCGCCAGTGACTTGCACTCGCACAGCTATAATCACGCGCTTTAGTGAAATGCGTCAACCTTGAATGTTTCCTGTTCATCCTATTATTGGCTGCGATTGTTGAGACCGATATAAAAATGGGAAACTTTTGCGTCAGCGAAAATAGAAATCGCAATGGCTATCGTTGCAAATAAATCGATTGTTAAAAATAATTCATTGCATTATCTTACAGTAAATTCCCGAACTACAGTCAAAAAAATCCAGTAAAACCAATATAAAGTAGATTCATCAATATGCCACTATTGCTTATCCAGAAAAATGAGAATTTAATTAAATTTTTCATGAGATATTACAATTTTAATTAGTTATTTTTTTTACTTGTAATAAAATACCAAACCTATAAAAAATTAACAGATACTTTTAATTACCTGCACTTTCAAAACACGGATACGTTATTATGGACCTCTACTAGCTTTGCTACTTGCTACTTGTATAATTATATCATTTAACCCTTTGAGTGTATAAGAAAGGGGGCAGGTGGGCCATGGGCTTGCTCGTCATAGAATTTATAGTAATAAAAAAAGGCTAAAATAGCTTTGACACAAAAATATCTATTTAAACTAAAGACGGGAAGCTTGGCAATTTTGGGCTAAATTGCATTTTCTTATTTTGAAGTTAAAATCTTAATTAAATCTGCAAGTGAGTATTTTCATTCGAACATAAGCGTTACCTCTAGAATGCTCATGGTTGAATATAGGATATTTTTAAAATACCCGTTATTTAACTCGATACAGTTGTAACGGTGTGCCATGCCACCGTTTGTTTTCCTAGGTTTCAGTATGCAAACTTTTTGCTTTTGAAATTCAACATCATTTCATTTTACTATTCGTCTTTCGTAATTTAAAATTTTGACTAATCAATTTTACTCTTTATGGATGTCAGTTCGTAAGAAATTCTCCTATACACAAGATGAAATTATAATATAATACAATATTATTGGTATAAATTTTACTATGTAATTTTAATAATTCATATATTATGGTGATACAATAATATAACATATTTACTAAATTAAAACTGTATTTTGTACGATCCAAAAGTGTAACAAGAAGCCCGACAAGGTTTTTTTATTATTACCCTTATTTCATTAATAAATTATACTCAAGCTGATCAGCCTATTTAATTGACGAAGCACCGAACCCGTAACACTGGCGCCGCAACGTGGTTGAACACTGGCGCCGCAACGTGGTTGAAAAATAGGCTGACTACTGCAATAGAAGACAATAGTGCACACTTTACGACCAACACCACAATCACATTTACTCACATAAACAGACAATAGACGTTCAGCGTTAGTTTGGCTGGTCACAAATGTGATCGGTTCTGATGCCATTGTATCGAGGAACATACAAACACGTACTCAACATAGTGTTATAAAACAGGAATATTTAATAGTAAATAATCTAATTAAGATTCCGTATATATTAAGGTACGTAAGGCATTACTTTAATTTTTTCAAAAATTTGCTGAGATTTCTTTTTGACGAATAATATTATTTTTAATATTTAAAAAATAGAATATTGTAATTTATTTTCCGTTTACGATTTGACATTCATTTCTTTTATAATAACCAATTTTAATCATGGATATATCGTACTTGAATAAACCAGAAATTATTTATGAACTGAAATTACGAAACGCGAATTTTGAATCCACCCAAACGGCTCAAGAATTGCGTGAAATTTTATTACCAATGATAGCAGACCTTGAGAAATATTCTTGGATTACTTATTTATTTATTGTTAGTACCCTGTAAATACTCATAACGTTTTCATTTAATTATTTGGCTACTCATACTTATTGTTATTTTTATTATCTTCATAATTTATTATTTTTATCTAGTGCGGATGACAACACTATAAATAAGCCAATGTCAAAATACCAATTTAGTGCGGATGACAACACTTTAAACAAGCCAATGTTAAATATCAATTTTAAAGTGCGGTTGATAACACTATAAATAAGCCAATATCAAAATATTTCTTTGTGTACTTATGTATACTTATTATCTTACACTACATAATGTATTGTTATACCTAATGCATTACCTACTTTATTTATTACTACGATTGTATATTATTCTACACTCTACATTTAGACACTTACACAACACACTCATCTACACTCAACAACACTACACAATTCACCTAAAGTCAGCGGGTGGTGACTGACATTATTTTAAAGAAGCCTACACTAATTTTCTAGGTCGATTTATTAGAGATAATCTTTCTTAAATACAAGTTACCTCTAATTGCTAGGAATTTTTATCTTAATAAGATAAAGATTGTTTGAATGATGTTTGAATGATGAAGTAAGAACATTTTATGAAAGGGAAATCGCCTAATGTAATTTATCCACTATATATACCATCCCCATTTCTAAATTAAATCATGATAGCATTAATTAATCACATTTTATATAAAATATTTTAAGCTTGAGTAATCCAAGAATATCTAAAAAAAAATCTTTCAGATTTTTTTTTAACCCCGGCCCCCCCGGTATTGTAACGGTGTGCCATGCCACCGTTTGTTTTCCTAGGTTTCAGTATGCAAACTTTTTGCTTTTGAAATTCAACATCATTTCATTTTACTATTCGTCTTTCGTAATTTAAAATTTTGACTAATCAATTTTACTCTTTATGGATGTCAGTTCGTAAGAAATTCTCCTATACACAAGATGAAATTATAATATAATACAATATTATTGGTATAAATTTTACTATGTAATTTTAATAATTCATATATTATGGTGATACAATAATATAACATATTTACTAAATTAAAACTGTATTTTGTACGATCCAAAAGTGTAACAAGAAGCCCGACAAGGGTTTTTTATTATTACCCTTATTTCATTAATAAATTATACTCAAGCTGATCAGCCTATTTAATTGACGAAGCACCGAACCCGTAACACAGTGAATTTCAACCGATTATATATAAATTCTTCTGCAGTGGAGTTTGTGGTTATTTTTTCATCATTCTTATTTTGTACTGTTAAGTATAATGTTATTCAAAACTTAACAAAAGAGCATTAATTTTCTACGAATCCGTAGTTAAGAACCCTGGTAGTGCAATGGTCGTATCTCTATGTCTCAACTGAGGATATGAATATAAAATAATCAAACAACTTGTAAAATTACTCAAAGAATTCAAATAAAAAATGCAGTACATATAGGTACTACTGAAAAACAATTAGGTGAAGTTGCTTATTATGTATAACGGTAAATATAAAAGGAATAGCCACAGAGATTGCATGTAGACATGCTATTTTTTGCCATTTTTGTTTAATATAGAATGTCTCGCGGCAATGCTTTACATAAGAATATTGTAATAGTTTTGCACTAAGATTTTTACAGTTATACAATGCCTTGTTTATTTGAAATTACTAACTAAACTAAAAAGGAGAAAAAATAGTATAACATATGAGTTTTACATTATGTATATTTATGCGTGTAGCTAGCTCAGAATATATATGAGTCTGTGTCTGACACTGATAGCTTGAATGGAACCCACAAACTTAAAACAATAGGTTTCGACACACGTTCTTTTTGGTTGACACCAAAGAGATTTCGAAATCATTTTTAACGGTTTTAGATTTATTTATTTCCAAAAATTAAAGCGCAGATAATTTGACTACAATCATTTCGTTGGGATGCATTATTTATTTATTTAAGAATATGGTCTAATATCATGAAGTCTAATATCGAATAAATTTAAACTCACCCCTTTCACTCACGCAAGGGACAGACATAAATTTCTTTGTACGATCCGTTTTTCCAATTCTTCGATGATATCATGACTTATGAACGATATCCTCAATATCCATAAATTCGGCATGGAATTTCATTTAATTACAAAGAATAAAATTTCGCTTTTTTTTCCTCAAAATTAATAAGATAGGCAGAAAAATAATTTATAACATAACCTGTGTGTAATGAATAATATCTATGTTTATCCAACTATATATTATAAATAAAATTGTTTATCCCAACCGTGTTAAAAGACATATTTCATCTACGTTATTTATGTATCTTACATTATATTATCAGTTTCATAAATACGTACTTTATTCTATGAAGCTTTAAAACTTCGTGTCTAATTTGTACTTACAGTTGTTCACCACTTAAGAGGCTTACCTGAAAAAAATTAAAAAAATTAATAAATCTTTCTGACAATATAAACGAAGTTCCAACGGAATCCCTAAGGGTCGGTGAATATCTGATGAATGATCTATCGATAAATGTAGGTCGCGAAACGTCAGATCTGACAAATATATAAAACTAGATGGCGTTTTTCGTATGTACATCGCGGTATTGTTGCGGAATCCATATATAAATTATGTGTGGTAATTTATCAATCTCGTTAGACATTCTCAATTGGCGTATTGTAAATTACAATTGCTTTAAATTTTTTATAACAGTAGTCACCTTGGAAGATTCGTTACGTACGCATAGACGTTGACGAATTTACCGTTAGATCTGCACTACGTCCGACCTTTGAATAGAAATATTTTAAAAATATGGTACAATTACATAGCTAGTATAATATTTTTACATTCTTATAACAAATTTATCTATACATATATAAAAGAAGATGTCCTGTCTTACTGACTGACAGACAACGCAAAGCCTATATCGCTAATCTGGAGACTTAAAATTAGAAAGAATTTTTGGAATTATGAGGGATTTTCTGAAATTCCACCCGGAAGGGGGTCAAAAAGGGTGAAAACATTTATATGAAACTTCTTTATTTTTGGACCTATATCGATTTAAATTGGTATTTGGGTAGTTTAAGACGTTATGCAGATTATAAATTATATTTAAGTACATAATTGATAACAAAAATAACATTATAAATAAATATTCTTGAAAATAATCAAGTATAAATATATATAAATCACAAACTAGTTTTTTTGCTGTACTAAATGGCGTTAAGTATACTTAAATATATATATATATATATATATAATAATAAGCCTCATCCTGTTTTGGACAAGGTTAAATTTTCAAATAAAATTTTGCGCCATTTGGCGCACTTAGGCGCCTTTATATTATTGGGCTAGCCGCGTAATTGGACGAATCTTTTACTCCGTAGGCTATGACAATCCATTATACTTAACAGCTGTGAGATTAAAAGTCGACCAAGCAGTCGTGATTTATATTGTTCTTAGTCTATTTATTTTGGTAACTGCCTTATAATGATTTTAATTATTCCATATTAATAATATATATGCCAAAGCATCGGAAATATATGCCGGTTGCGCTCTCACGCCTATCTCACTAAACAGAGTTTACTTGAGATATGACATAAGTTGCTATTATTGTAATAAATAGATTGTACGGAAGTTCGTCATTGTCAAGGATAAAATCATGAAACTTTATTTCAGGTATTTAATACGATATAATGAATAAATATTCGTTTTTTGAAATGCCGCTCAAAGTAACTATACCACGCGGACGAAGTTGCAAGCAAAAGCTAGTACATAATTAATGCTGAGACTTATATTATGATAGATTTATAATAGAGAGCGACGCCATCTGCCAGGAGCCCAATTTAGATAATACAATAACATCTCGATGTCGACGGCGATCAAGTATTTATATCAAAAGTTATTCTACGATCAATACCTTCGTTATTACGTTATATTAAATGAAAGACGCTGGAAATAAAGACAATTTAAGGAAAAGCCTTTAACTAATTGAGTGAAATAACACTTCATAAGGAAATTGTATAATTATTATTTTCCTTATGAAAATTGTATAATTGTAAAAGGATTAAGTCTTTCGACCACTATGTAAGGATGGCTATATTATCGAATATGGAGATTCTAATCCTAATTGAGACGTAAATTTCTATTTTATATAGATTAAATTTAACTTTTTTTTTATAATTTTGAAGTTTGATTATCACATATTATACCAACTGTAATGAATACATTCGTATAATTTATGTAGTAGCATAACTTAATGTATGATTATAGACAAGTTTAGGATCAAAGCTACCATTTTCGCGACATCGCGATAATAGCCAATGTCACCCTGTGTCATTATCATCATCAGTCCTTTTAAATCTCCACTGCAGGGGTTCAGGCATTCCTAACGGATGCTTAAGGAGGATGGGCCATGACCTTCCAAGCTGGCCCAATGCGGATTGGAGGGTATTGCAAATGCAGCCGGGACCAGCGGCTAAACGTGCCTCCCAAAGCTCATAGTATCTCAAATTTATAATTTGACCGACCGACCTTTACGAAAGCTTAACAACAACGATCGCGGGCTGCGCTGCTTATCTACTACGACACCGAGTTTGTGCCCTTGATGAAAGAAATTTCAATATTGGTCAAATTGTTTCAGAGTCAACAAATAAATAATCAAATCTCTAATTTTTATTTATAAAATTAGCAAAGAACTAAACAACGGATCTCACATCAAAATGTGTGATGTGAATGGTTGCTGAAAACTTATAAGAACTTATTAAAAAAAACTATCATAATGCATTAAGTTGATACTACAAATGCAAACACTAAAACACCATTTACAAAAATTTCACTTAGAAATATTTATCTATATTAAATTAGCTGCAACTTGAGGTTTTGCCTACGTGGTGTGACGGTGCATACTGGTCTGCTATACTGGAGTCTTAAGCTAAATCTGCCCGTAAGGATCAAACTTTGATGATACGCTTATCAGCGTTCTCACTGCCGAGGTATAGGCCTGCCAGATAGCATGCATCATATAATAACCCCATTGCTCTTCTTCCTATTTTAGTACACAGTAGAAACGACACACCTTGCAAAAAAATACATTTAAATGTTTTCTTTAAAATGGTCCTTTAATTGAAGTAGTTTAACAATTACTCCGTCATTTTGCATGCTAAATCCATGCAAAATGCGGGGTAATTATTAGACGACTACTGTGCTTATTCTGAACTTTCAGATAGAGGCATGATTTAGACTGGTTGTTTGTATTTCTTATTTGTTTGCATGGAAAAGGCCTATTAAAAACCTATTAAAAAATCTTTCACCATTAGTAAGCTATATAATATGCTATAATTATATAAAAGCTATATAATAGATAAAAACTATAATTTCCGCGTGAACGTGAAGATTTCCCTTCCGTGGAGGTTCCTTCATATTTCCCTTCCCGATTAACAGTTTACTCATTGACCAAGTGATCGCTCGGCTCGATACCGATTCATGTTCTTTATATACCCTCATCGACCCACATCTATCATTGATATTAATGAACTATTGTTGTATATTATCTGTTATTATCTACAAAGATCTATATTGAAAAGCTGTTTTAATGATATCGCCATTTACCAAACTTTTGTATAGAAAATCATTTAACTTTCTATAAAATCAAATAAAATTATAAATAACCATCTATGTTCCCATGACATCGTTCGCGTATATTGTAATATTTTTATAATAATATAATAAGTTAGAAACTTTACTTCTTTATAATATGGGTATATATCTCCAGCTACTTTTGGCATTGACCTTTCAGACCTGAATTATTTCGGAATCGTAATTTTCTTGCGGTCACGTAGTGCAATACTGGACATAGTTTTCCCTTTATACTATTAAGAACTGAGTTAAATCTAGAAATAAAATTATTCGTTCACCCAATGATAAGTATATAAAACTGCACACTTCCACACTATAAAATAACACAAGTGTGTTGTAAGAGGATGGAAGGGATTTAGTCCAGTTCGCAATACACGTCTAAGTTAGTTTGACACAGTTAGGCTATTTTATAATAGTTTAGCTGGCATAGTTTGCGGTGGACGAACATGTCAACAATCTCTAAAACTCGCTCATTCAAGTTTAACTGGCGGAGGGCAATTGAGAGCAGACAAAAAACTATTTAAAACATTTTTGCGATCATGTCTGCACGGTCATCTTTTCGGTCAAAAACAATAACCGACCGATGTCGTCGACCAGAACGAGACATAAACTGTCTTAAAATAAAAGTCAGTACTCGGCAAGAGAAAACTTTAAATTGAAACGTGTAGACTTATTTTAGTCAGATAATAGCAAAAGACTTCTAAATATAAATCTTTGGCTAATGGTTAGAACCTGTAGCCTAATTATCTAATTTAAAATTCTATCGCAATCCCTTTAAAAAGTATAGCGATTAATTGAATAAAATTTGTTTGTCTTTGCGTGTGTGACAACAAAAAAGATGTTATCTTTCCGTCTATCTTAATTGATAGTAAAATGATCAAGATATCTTTATGTATAGACCTAAATGTAGGGCAATGAATTGTCCCTTCACCGTTTGTATGTTATTTGGCAAACACGCCAGACGATTGCAATAGGGCTGTCAAAAAATAATCCCATTTCGCACTTTCACTAATTGATCAATGATATTTAAAAAAAAGGCATTATGTTTCGATATCACCTCAATTTCAATTCATATATTTATTTTTTATAACGAAAAAAGGTCATGAAATATTAGTAGAGCTCAAATTAAGCAATAATATTTTAATGACAATTGCTTAAAAATCCACATTGACCTTGGCACTCTGAGATGGGACGCGAACCTATGTATGACCTTTCGCAATCCGAGCGACTGCTCCAACCACTGAGCTACTCAGGACCCAACAGGACTGACGAATTATTAATTAAGAATATTTTTCAGTATAGGATTATGGATGCAAAAGTGATCAAATATAATAACCAGTTATTGTTATTTTCTTACTTATTTATACCTAAAATTCTACTTAATATATAATACATTTAGATTTCATATCATATCATTTTATATATGTATTTATATATTTACCTGTAGGTACTTATCGGTATATTGTGATATATCTTAGTAAATTCTTTGTGATGTCAAACGCAAGAAGACAAGTTCGACAAAACACTAATTTTAAATACAATTACGGAATATAGAATAATATAAATTTTTGACAGCCCTTGTTGTGTACCTACCGCCGCCCGTGTGTAGTTCGGTAGTTTGCCATAAAATGGCTTAAGCCTCCACGAAATCAATACAGAAGTTTCACGTTATGCTGAAACAATATAACGTAGAAAACTTAACAAACTTATACTATAATATAACATTTCTTAACTTCATTGTGATAGTTTACTTTATAAACACACACACACAAAGAACGAAAAATTTGTGAAGATATCAATCACATTTCTCATATGAAAACAAAAGTAACATTGCCTCAGAGAGTATGGGCTTGATTTTTCCCTTCTAAATATTATGAAACAACTCAGTAAGAAACTACCGTATCTCCACACTGCCCCTTTAAAGTGGACGCTATAAAACCAAAAAACTAAAATTTTCTGTTGTCTGTGAAATGAAAAAATCTTTGTCTAAAAGTACCCCTTCTTGGGTTTTAATAGTCATTAGAGTAAGTGTGTAAACGACAAAACAGGGGTTTTTAGACATTAATAAAATTAAAAGCTACGCAATTGAAACTATATTAATGTATGATCAATAAGTTCTATAATGGCGTATATCCCGAAAATCGATGTATCTAGTGTGACCTAAACTAAAGTTACAAGTGTTAAAAAAAAATCAAAAACTAAAACCCGACTACAACTAAATCACGTTCTAAAGAGTTTGAAACAAATATTTTTTATGAACAAATATTTTGTTTAAATAATTTTTACAAGTGCATTTAAACAAAATCGAAAGCAAAATCTATCAATATAGGTATATGAAATGTGCCAATTTTAATATATTTTTTAGTTTTTCACTTCATATTTCCTAGACGGCGTTGTTTTGTTGGCAATCGAATGTAACGTCAAATAGCTTATATAGCATGCGAACAACTAAGACGCTTCTAATGATACCTCATATGTCCAGTTACGATGAGTTTCGAAGTTACAATAATACACACATACTGGCCATAATGATAACCCTCCTTTTCGCTTCGCCGTAGTCGGGTAAAAAAGTCTTATGAATAGGTTAAAATGTGATTCAAAATCAACCGCGGTACTACAGTTTGTGCCAAGAAGTTTATATATACATATTTTGTTTTTAGCAAAATTTTAAGGTTGTGCTACTCTCGGGGTGGGAGGAGAGCCCTGGTTTGAGACTTAAGATGTATTTTCCCTGCGTTAACAAAAAAAAGTTTGTGCTATTCTTGTTATGTTTATTTGTAACTGAGGTTTGTATTAACTTTGGTAATTCATAGCACTACTGACATCTAGTAGTGAGATAATTAGCAATATGTCGAGAAAGATTCTCAGTAATCTGATAATCAGCGGTACGACTTCTTTCAAACTATATATAGCTGCCAAGACAAAAGCAATATAGGCTGAAATAAGAAATACATACGACTTATTTTGTTGAAATTTTACAAACTTTTTTGTGGATGTCCTATGAAAACTTGCATTAAAACTTCTTAAGAATCGAGACTGTAACTTTTTACATTGTATTTTACCAGACTCCTATAAATCCTCCACTAGGGTGTGTTTATACGGAATCAGTAACTGACTCACTCTTGTCTCGCTATAAATCGAACTGAAAAGACTACCGACTACTGACTTATAGCTGACTTCGGGTAAATAGTGTAGTCAGTTTTTGTTGCCAGCATCGATACTGCTACCGACCACGCGCTCCCTGACGCTGTATAGTTATCAGATATTTTCTTAGAGTACCAATAACATACCCTAAGAATATTTTCTGTACTGGGCTTGTCTACTAGTACTAGGAAATTACGCATTACTCACGAACAGTTGGGTAAATCCTTTTAAAATTACACTTTATTTAAAAGTTTCGTATTCATTTTATTAATGATGTGAAGTTTTGTAATCGTACATAATGTAATTAAAGATAAATGTAATCATTTTTCTAATTACATTTAGCTCAATTCGGCTCCAGGACTCTTACATTTGATTAATAACAAAACCCCAATTTAAGATTCTCCTAAATATAAGTTTCTAAAGTTGTACATTTTTCAACTGAGCGATTCTTTTTATACATCTATGAGTAACTGGAAGAAAAAAATCACCATTTTGCCAAATGAAACAGAAAATAACACATCACGGGAGCCGGAACACACGCCATTGACAACCGGCTAAAATATGTCATACGGTGGTGATAAAAATAAATATAATGACATACAAGCTTCCAGGTAGCAACTGTGCCAACCGGCTCAACTGCCACGATGAGCGACGAGAGACAAGCGAGAACCTAGTCTGCACTCCTTAACAGGGCGCGTATACCAAATATTACTTACTTAGTACGTTTCGCAAATAAATAACGTCCAAACAATCTGTAATTGAAAATTGGAAATTTCTGTAAATGTGTAATTGCTCATAAAGTAACAAAACACGAATATATTTCGTCTACATAAAATATTATGTTTAGCTCTAAAAATTTAGCTCTAAGAATGGTTCTGCAGTCTTCTGAAGATGCTCGTCGGCAACTCAATAAACAGATCTCGAAGTCTCTCACACGCGACATACGCCAATTTAATATTCAATGTATTAAGGAGGCGATTGAGCGGCTCTCAAACAGCTCAAGAACAACAAGGCGCCGGGGTATGACGGAGTCACAGCGGAGCTTCTGAATGCGGGTGGATTACCAGTACTGAAAGCGCTTCAGAAGCTATTTAACTCCGTCATACTCGAGGGCAAGACGCCAGAAGCATGGCACAGGGGCGTGGTGGTGCTTTTGTTCAAAAAGGGTGACAGGGCCTATTTGAAGAATTACAAACCCATCACGCTTCTGAGTCATGTGTACAAGCTGTTTTCGAGAGTCATCACGAATCGCCTCGCACGTAGATTTGACGACTTCCAGCCTCCCGAAGAGCTGGTTTCCGAAAAGGTTACAGTACCATAGACCACATTCATACGCTGCGACAGGTTATACAGAAGACCGAGGAGTATAATCTGCCACTGTGCTTGGCGTTTGTGGACTATGAGAAAGTCTTTGACTCTGTCAAGACCTGGGTCGTGCTCAGATTACTCCAGAGGCGTCAAATAGGCTATCGATACATCCAAATGTTGCAATCACTGTATGAAAACGCCACCATGTCAGTTCGGCTTCAGGACCAAAACTCGAAAGCAATACGACTTCAGCGTGGTGTGAGACAGGGCGATGTTATATCGCCAAAACTGTTCACTGCCGCACTGGAGGACGTGTTTAAGCCTGAGACCATGGAAGATCTAAGCACAGTGCTTGAAGATCTCTGTAGAGTTTCCCAACAAGTGGGTCTTAAAATGAACATGGAGAAGACGAAAATAATGTCAAACTCCCATATCATACCCACTCCAGTGAATGTTGGAGGCTCTACACTGGAAGCTGTCGGCGAGTACGTTTACCTGAGACAAATAGTCCGATTAGGTAAGTCCGACTTCCAGAAAGAGGTAAATCGACGGATCCAACTCGGTTGAGCAGCGTTCGGGAAGCTACGCAGTGTATTCTCGGAACATCTACCGCAGTGTTTCAAGACGAAAGTCTTCAATTCGTGCGTGTTGCCAGTGATGACACACGGAACGGAGACGTGGCCGCTTACTATGGGCTACATAAGGAAGCTCAAAGTCGCTCAGAGGGCAATGGAAAGGGCTATGCTCGGGGTTTCTTTGCGAGATCGAATCCGAAATGATGAGATACGCAGAAGAACGAAAGTCACCGACATAGCCCAAAGAATTGCGAACCTCAAGTGGCATTGGGCAGGGCACATCGCTCGCAGGACTGACGGCCGTTGGGGCGGTAAGGTCCTGGAGGTTCGACCGCGTACCGGGAGACGCAGTGTTGGTAGGCGCCCCACAAGGTGGACCGACGATCTGGTGAAGGTCGCGGGAAGCCGCTGGATGCGGGAGGCGCAGGACCGATCACGTTGGAGATGATAGATGTACTGTTACTCAAATCAGATATTAATAAGTTTATATAAGTTGTACAGGTGTATTAGTCGTAAAATTGATCCAAAAAAAACTATTTTTTTCTATCGAGCCAATTATTGAAATATATGCTTAGGAAACAATCAATCATAAGTTTAATTTTAATCATTATTGGCAAATATAAGCATAGCCTTAGAAAAATGGTAATTGGTTTAAAAAGTGGTAATTTCGTACAAAAAGAAAGTGAGGAATTTTTACGATTTTTACGAACCAAAGTAATAGACGATTTGTCGTAAAAAAGCAGTTAACTGGAAATTAACAGCATATAATGCGGATTTAAATTCCGAGTAAAGTTCCAACTGACTTTAGCAAAAAATCCTGAATGCACCAGTGTAATAACACTTTCATTTAAAATAACAACTGTACGGCGCATCTGAACAAAAATAGCCTATCTCCGGAATAATTTGTCGCCATCTCCGAGATATCGGGTTCGATTCCCGGTCAGGAAAATAAACTCTCGCCCCTGATCAACGTTTGTGGTAGGTACCCGAGAAAGTACTTTTGTCCTTCAGACAGCAATAACGACTTTAAACCAGACATAAAAAGTGAAAACATGACAAAATCAAAGAGCCCAATGCGATAGAACGAAAAATGGCGTTATCACGTGTTAAAAAATACTTTTTATTAATCACTAGCAAACTAAAGTCTGACTCATAAGTAAAATGAAAAAAAATATGGTAAAATTGTATAAATTTAGTGCCCTTACCATATCATACAGTGTTTTCATTTTCAATTACAGCTTATTTGGATGTTACCTTTTTATAACTAATTGAAAGTTTATGATTGCTAATTTACTTGCTCTGCTCGCTTTTGGAAAAATTTGATTGTTTGTGCGTATTAAATAAGATATATTTAAATAGGTATCTGAGGATGGTAAATATTCTTTCAAAGACAAAAAAAAATAATTAAAATTTATATATTTAGAGATAAAATAGCTTTTCTTAGCTGCTAGAAAGAAAAAAAAACTCGCATGTAGAACTTAATCTTTCCAAATACGGCTGTTAAGCATTTGACGTCAACTAAAACCAAACAGAAACTATGTTCAAAGCCAAACAACTACTATGTTCAAAGGTGAACCTAATAACAATATCACAAGACAGCTCACACCCATAACCATTGTCAGACACGTCAGACTAAATGCGGTAAGTAGCAAAAAGAAACAACATACAAAATGTTGATTTTTGTGCTAGTTATCCCTAATAAGAAAAAAATGACGTTATCTTTCGTTTACTAATTAAATAAAACGGAAATTATATAGATACAAACTTTATCCTTATTTAGCATTTCTTTTCAGCGATTAATTTACTAGATAAAATTACTAGTTGTTTTTCTGCGATACCGTCCGCGTAAAATATATATCCGTAGATGAAATTATTTTCGGTTTAGTAGTTTCACAGCCTATTCAATGCAATTAAACAATCATATCTTTTCTCTTTATAATATTAGTGTAAACAATACAACTAAAAGCAAAGATAATTATCGATAATCGCCTTGATGAATGAACTCGCAATTGAATACTATCGACCGTTTAGAAATAAACCGTATGCATGTGGCCGGCAGCCTAATATATTATTACCGACACAGACAATGCAATGAAATATCAAAGAGTTCATACACGCACGCATAAAGTCGAGAATACACATTTTTTACAATATTACGCTCCGATAAAAATAGAAATCTAACCAACTAACAAAACGTGAAAACCAGAAAAACGCAAATTATTTGAATTATTGAATAACTCACTTGCTGTTTTAAATTGTCATCTCATCATCAACCCTTTTACGTCCCCAGCCCCAGGCTTTCTTATGGATATGGTAAAATTGTATAAATTTAGTGCCCTAACCATATCATATAGTATTTTCAATTACAGCTTATTTGGATGTTACCTTTTTATAAATAATTGAAAGTTTATGATTGCTAATTTACTTGCTCTGCTCGCTTTTGGCTAAGGATATGAGCCATGATCGTCCACGCTAGCCCAATGTGGATAGGAGGGTATTATCGACTGCTAATGTAGCCGGGACCAACAGCTTAACGTGCCTTCCGACTCAAGGAGTAGCTCGAGATAATAATTTGTTTGCCAGCCATCTCGTGACCGACCGTTGCGAAAGTTGCTTAATAATAACGATCGCGGGCCGCGGCGCTTATCCATCACGCCACCGAGCTATCTTTAAGTTTTAAATTATAGCAACAGAAAATGTTTAACACGGGAAGATAGTTTTTTTGTTTTAAAGATTGAATTTAGGTTAGGTTCTATGATTCAAGATAACACAATAACGCTCACCCACCATATGAACGGCCCTTGCGACAGTTACATAACATCGTGAACCAAACGCGCCATCAAACTCTTTACTTATTACCTTGCCCGCTATTATTACATTAAACGCGTGTTTATCAGTTATCCTAGGCATCAATTATAGTGGTCAATTAGCTTTATCGTTGTTTAGTCTATCATAAGTAAACATTCATAATAATTCCAGTGTTAGTTTAGTAATGAGAACAAATTAGGCACTGCATATTTTTCCATATGGATTATTGAATAAACAATTGTAGTATAAGCCTATAAATACATATATCCCAAAAATAATGCCTGATACACGTTCGATATTAAAACGTATATGTCTCACTAAAGTCCGAATTACACTTGGACAAGGACAAGGGGTGAATTAACAACCTAAAACTAGGCGTAAAAAGTGAAAACAAGACAAAATCAACGTGTCCAATGAGATAGATAGAGAGGAAGGATGGTGATTTGCGTGTCACAAATTACTTTTAATTAATCAATAGCAAACCATTACTATTATTAAAAAAGTTCTCTCTAGCAGTCGTTAGTTAACATCTAACTCGTAAGAAAAAATGAAAAATGATAAATTTCAGAAGTAACTTTGCAATTTTCTTTTTATTATGACTATAGTTTTTTTTATATAGATATAGGCTCAGAGAGGGAAAAGTGGCTTGAGTGTGCAGTGCTACGAAGAGAATAACTTCAACTGTCCCTTATACAAATCGATAGCAATCGGGGTCCGATCACACACGTAAGAGCTCCAGGGAGGTAAGGAAATGTTATGGTGTTTATGATTTTAATACGCCTGAAATAACATTTTGCAGTAAGTCTTACGACATTTTTTAATAACCGAATTTAAGTAAAAGAAGGTGTCGATTCAACTTGATATTGGCGGCCATTTAAGCTTCTCAGTTTCGGTGCTTCTTTATAGTTTGGTCGAACGTCCAAAATGGCGCTAGTTTACACAATAGCTCGCGCTTTAATACCCTTTAACACCTTTTTCATTCAAAAAGTCTGTGTATGATATATGTGCTATAATTGTTAGAATTTATAAGTCTATTGATTTTTTTCAAGATATGCGAGTTTATTTGTTAATAGTCTAAATATCTATAATAGTAAATAATTTTAAATAGTGTGTTAATCACCCACTGTTCTGTTCAAGTGTTTTTAATAATAAGATACCTACTCCTCAAATCATACAAATGAAACTATAATAATGTTGTAATTTGTGCTTAGATCGATTATGCCCGTGATTATATTTTTAATGCAACAACTCGATAAAAGAAATATCTTTCATTGCTGCACATCGTACCATAAAATGTCAAATTTCCGTATTTGAGTTTGAACTCTACTACCCCCATTGTATTAAGGTTTAAAATAAAATGGAGAATTTTACAGTTTTATATAACCTTACGAGCCGTTGACTATATATAATAGGTTGGGGGAAAAGTCTTTTCGCAGATAGTATGCATAAACTACTAATAAAACCTTTCTGACTATAATATCATGTGCATCTCACTGATTTCGGTATCATTAAAAAGTTTAAGTTTTAAAAAGGTAGCTCCGAATTCGAACTAGGAAAATGTGTGATTTTAATTTTTGAACCGTGTACTCATTTGTGATTCCTTATTACGGCGTACTGAAACCGAACCATTTTTGAAGAATATCACTTACGACAAGAACGTGCGAAAAAGGTCGTGATCAAAGGTCGTTCAGGCGTTACAGACTGTGTTGAAACCCGGTTTCACTCGCAATAAGGCGAAATATATATAAATAAATATATAATATATAAATAGGAGTATAGTTAATGCATCTGCCGTAAAGTACTTACCTTGCACCTTCAGATTTCCACCTACTTCGGTCTCTTCAGAAGTATTTAGGCAGTATCAGGTTAGCATCACGCGAGGACTGATAGAACCACGTGTCGCAGTTTTTAAATAGAAGCCACAAAATTTCTATAGCAATGGGATCATATCCCACGTGAACAAAATGATACCTACATACTAAAGTTAAATATAAATGAACTTTATTGTAAGATGTTTTGAATTTTCTTATAAAATAAGAAGAAACTTTTTCTCCTACTAAATATTTATTGGCGTATTAAAAATAAATAGGGTAGTTTATGAAATTTTACTTTGATTTTAAACACAAATTCCTAAATACCTGCAAAATGTATTTTAATTAATTAATTATACTTGTCTGTCTAACACAAAGTTCGATATTAACACAGTTTACTCAATAGTGTCAGTACCCTCATAAATGCAAACACAAATATTTAAATTATCGTAAAGAGCTACCATAATTGTTAGTGATTGTTATGTTTAATTGTTAAGTTTGTCCTACATTCCCGTTTTTTTATTTCAAACTTTTTTTAATAATTTAGCAATAAACATATCATGCAATGTGTCTAATGGAATTTGCAGATAAACTATGGAAAAGATCATATCCTTTATGTTGCAGTAGGTAAAAACAGACCACTTTGAAGTCTTCTCTTATGTATAGGACACATTATTCTGTTTCAAACTGATCCATTATTAGAAGTTTCGAAAATCTACTTAAGAATACGTACAAATTTATCACCCAAAGGCCCCTTGAATCTGTAACAGTAAATATCTGAAAATATTATAATAAGATAATTATGACACTGAACTTCCTATGGATATTGTGTCGAAGAATAAATCATAACACCGGATGTTTACGGAAGATCATCAATTGTAACGATTCTTAGAGGAAGCTCAGAGATATTTTTTTTACGTTACGGTAAACGTGATAAATAAAATAATTAAAAATTATTAATTATTTCCTAACACTGGCAATAATTGCCAAAATTCATGTTAAAAATAATTACAGTTTTGTATCGATCAATTTCCCTAACAAATATTAATAAATGATCAAGAAATACCCATCCAACGAAGTATTGGTACTGTGATTGTTACTTATGTAAACTTTAAGCGTTACCTAATTTTATTCTGTGTTCTTATGATTGTTTCATTTTAAATTACTAACTTCCCGCCAGCGGCTTCGCCCGCGTGGTCCACTGGTACCTTACTCATAGATCTAAACTCCCTCCCGCACACGAACCCCCGCCTTGGTCCACTTCGCGTCATCGTAATAATTTGATTTCGCCATAACTTCAAAACCTAACGTCCAATTTTAATCATTCAAAGAATAAATATTATCTATATAAACTGTACTTAGCGATGAAATTTGATATTTTGATAAAGGTTAATAGCATGAGTAAAATAAACGCGTTTAAATGTAGTCCAAAAAAATTCAAGATTTTTAATTAATAAAATGGTTGTTGTGCCTCACACCACATATATAGGTATAGTGTGTCGCGGACTTTTTTGTAAATATTTATAAGATCTACAATTAATTAAAACATTTTATGGTTCTATCTTTTATAGTTTAGGCAGCGTACGCAAAATAAGTAACGTTTCTGGTTGATTTTTTACATAATGTGTCCGAAAAACCCAAATATCGTACTGAACCCTATTTTTTTTTTCAAATTAAAATATAGCCTATGTCACTCGTGGATAATGTAGCTTTCAAATGGTGAAAGAATTGTTTAAATCAGTCCAGTAGTTTTTGAGCCTATTCATTACAAACAAACATACAAACAAAATTTTCCTCTTTATAACATTATTAGTGTAGATGTACACATATCGAGTTCTGTAGTAGGTTAGGATGCTTTTATTAATAAGTAAATAACATTTTAAACGAAACAGTTTTATTCGTATTGTGTTTTATTACTCTATAAATACGAATTCGATATAATTAGAGTATAATTTTACCGAAGAAAGTAATTATTTTTCAACAAAAATAATAAATTATTAATAATGTCTATTAAAAGTGATAATTTTCAATTAAGTGTAACCTATACCTATGAAAATATCGAACTATTTGTCCTAGTTTATAAAAATAAAAACTCATCATTTTGGTAACCTTATCACTGACGAAGTATTTTACGTGTTCATACCAAAAGCTCAATGGTAAGGCCACAGAGTAAGGCTATCTTTTATACTCAATGAGTAGAACTGCGACAGGCATGTGATCCTTTGGAAATAAAATTATTAAAGTAACACGTTAATCTCTAGGAACCCTTATTCCTCTACTAGGATGTAATTACTTTTTGGTGTATTTTCGTTTTGACACATTTGAGAGGAGCAGTCTTTATAATATTTTTATACACACAACAGCGAGTTAAGTTACACACTATTGATTTCTAATCTGAAACTCAATTATGTACATTACGGTTTATTGGCTTTATTTAATGCTCACAAAATGTTTAAGCATTCGTTTACCAAAAATATGACTTCAAAACTGAGCTTGAGATGTAGGATGCCATACACAATGTCTACCACTAATGAAATAATTAACACTAAAATATCGCATTTATAAAGAGAAAAATGTTGTATTAAACAAATAAAATAATTGTCGCAATTCTGTGAGCAAGACTATTTAAAAAAAAACAAATTATTAGATAAACGGTTTTTATTCCATCTTTCATTTATCTATGTATAATCAAGTTTATCGACAATATTGACTTACGACATTGGCTTCAACTAGGATGACACTGGATTCAACGAACTCAACAATATAATACTTTATTAAAACACTATACTTTGACTGGAATCAAATGAACTCAATAAAAATTCGATGAAAAAGAAATGCAAACAAAAATGAATTCAATAAATATGTTCAATTCTATACTGTATTGTTCAATATTGAATTGTAATTATGTATTGAACGTTGAGTTCATTTTAATTGAATCCAATATCAACCAAGTCGATGGAAATGTGGTTACGTGTAGGACTTGGTCCATACCATGCCGAAATGGCCCAGAAAAATTCGATTGACTGTCACGTACGAAATGCTTCTGATTATTATTTCTCGTTCGGCCCTCGTCGAAATAGCTTCGTATGTGATATGAAAAGTAAATATTCCTCTTACTTTATAGGGAAATTTTAATACATTTCCGGAAATTTTTGATAGTATGTTTTTATACGAAACGTTCATGTAAGTAATAAGTTATAATATTATGTACATAATTTTTATTACGAGAAAAGAAATGTTATATATTGCCGTATCCGGATGAATTTCGTACCCTCTAATATAATAGTACTGTTCTAGTAATTAACCCGGCATGTTCAAGGTATTATCTTTGTGGGCCCTGGTTGAATTATATAATCGGGTAATGTTGAAACTGAAAATTTCTATACGTTCTCCGATCTGGGTATTATACAGTCTCTGATCTGGCTTTAGTTACTTATCTTGGAATATGAGCGACTTTTTTTCTAATATATTAAAGATTGCCTTTAACCGCACCATATTGCGTCACAAGTAGACTTGTCAAAAAATTATGTTTATATGTATATATAATATTTACATTTTTTATATAAAATTTACCACTGGTTTTAAGTCATAAATTTAACCGCATTAAAAAGTGATGACAAATTATTAACAATTCGCCTGTTTCCGTAAAAAATGCATTTCAGAAAAATAATGTACAGTATGCAATTGACCCTGACTTCATAAACTGACAATGATCTGAATATACAATGTAGCTACCGTCCAAGTTCACGAGTGCATAATTATAATGTAAAAAAAAATGTCATAAAAGGTATCGGATAGTTTTTAATACGAAAAAATTAACGCCCTTTAAAAATTAACGGCGTTTTAAAAATTAATGCCGTCAAATTTAAACCTATACATATGTTCAATAATGCTCTGATAAATGTTACCACAGATCAACAGGTTCAAAACATTATATTTAGTAATTTTATAAAAGGACTCTCCCGCAAGTACTTGTTCATCCAACATCTGTATAAAGAAGACAGAAAAGACGACGAATGAATAGGGTACAAGCAGGCCAACACTTAGCTTCAGCGTAACATAATAATTTTCGTAATAACATTTCGCAAAATTTAATAACGCTTTCTAATTAATATTTCGGAATACTCTCATTAGAAATATGGCTTTTTAAATAAAAATATCTTTAAACAGTAAACAGATGATGCTAATAAAAAAGGCTCCTGGAGCTGCCAGGCGTTAATGATGTGGTATAATCTGGAACTTAGGTGCACGTATTTATGTTACGAACTATACACAAGCAGTACACAAATTTCGTGTATACATTTAAATCACAGCAATTAAATATCAATAAAATACGTGAACTCGTTTTTGAGATATTCGAATATTTCAAAAATGAGGTCAAATTATGATAAAATCTTGATGGTAGTGAAAAATTAATTAAAAACTTGATACGACTCCCCATGCGAAAGAAGGCATTCTCTTTTTCCGAATATAATAGCAATTTTAATATATTTAAATATCGATTTTAAATAGCTGGTAGTTATTATTAACACTAACCGTGAGAGCCACTATTATATCAAGGAAACACGAGGTTGGTTAGGTTAATATAACACCGAAGATAGTCATATCATAAAAAAATATTCTAGATAAGCGATGACTGACTGCCGAGATTACTACTTTAGCAAACATACCTGCGAGTACTGCAAACAACGCAGCGGTATTTAACAGGCATCCTAAAACTTTACGGATAATTAAATGTTATTCCGAATACTAAAGGAAAATGTAGGGATTGAGGAAAAAGTTTAAGGGGTAGATGTAATATGTTACTCACCAAAATTACAAATACTTATAGTACTACAAGCAATAATTTTTCCGATAAACTTTGCAAGGAGGTTCTTGCTTATGCAGTCAGCTGTTTCTATAGACACTCTTGACCACGATAAGATAAGATATACAACCATCAATCGACGTTGACAATGATGATAAAATCTTAAGGAAATAAAAAAAAAAAGCAAATCGCTTATATCTTAACGATCGTGAAAAAAAAATTAGTCCAAATAAATGAATATGACGGCGGGTAGTGAGAAGGGGCTATTACGAAACCCAAATATATCGTCCTTATCGGAGGACTTTCTTTAAAATAATACTGCAGTCGTGTATACCAATGTGAATTTATTACATTTTATCACTTTTCATACGGAAATATTGAGATGTACGTGATGTCGTCGGATGTCTTTACTCCTGGGCGATCGGAAACAGAAGGCGTATCAAAATGGCGGGAACTTGCTTTACATTAACAAACTGTCAAAGTCATTGTTACCATTCTAATTAAATTATAAGTATCGATGAACACGCCCTCTCTACAATTGAGTAATTAAGTAATCAAGAAACTAACAATTTAAGAAAAATAAACTAAATCAAACGATCTCCGTAAAGGTGATGGAGATATTCTGCGACAAATATATATGTATGTACATATATAAAATTCTTGCGTTACTGAGTGACTGACTGACTGACAGGTAACGTACAGCCAAAATTACTGAGCGTAGAATGTTGAAATTTGGAATGAAGATTCCTTAGAGAGCGTAACTAAGAGACACTAAGAGAAGATTTTTGCAAAATTTCACCCCGAAGGGGCTAAATTAGAGGATCAAAATTTTGTATGAAACTTCGTTACTTAAAGTGCTAGGAGTTTCAAATTTTGCATGCGAATTTTTTTAGGACGTAGGTAGGGTAAATTAGGGTATGAAAGTTTTTATGGAATTTTCTCGTTTCTGTACTTAAAGTTAAGCCACGCGGGCGAAGTCGCGGGCAAAAGCTAGATGTAAATAAAAATTAAGAAACTACAAAATATTTCCAAAGTGAAAATACTTATTCAAAACACGAATTATTTCCTACACAAAGGAACCGCTAAAAATATATCTTGTAAGCTTGTTTATTTTTAAACCATAAATGTCAAACATTTTGTACAAAGTCTTGTAACGAGCGAGCGGTTTTATGATGTTCACAATGATTCTCGAGTAAGTAATTAATTTAAAATGATTTATGGCCTTTTATTTCTGATAATTTCTGATAATCATTTGTCTCTATTTGTCCCTTTGATACTTATCACCATTTCAACAATGATGAGCAAATTAAAATTTCGGCAGGAATTCTTAATTAGTATGAAATTCTTGAAAAGATATTCTGAGCCCAGCTCAATTATCTTTCACAACTGACAAAATAATACTTTAAATGGTAAACAGGGAAGTAACAGAAGCTTAAAACCCAACATTTTCGAACACCTATCGAGTGACATTGATATCAAAGGTATTGAGGACCATTCCAAAAGCGAACACAAACTGCTCCATCGCTCCTATCTTCATTAACAGTATGGCTTACAACTTGGCTGTTCTACCTTTACATGTGCAAAGTGGTGTCAAAGGGAATATATCTTTTAGTCGACATCAGTCATTAGTTTAGAAGATATATTCTGTTTTGAAAGTGCTTAGCATCTGTAAAGGTAGGACACCCATACAGATGCTATGTAGTTTCAAAGAAAATATATATTTTGGTCGATATCGGCCATCAGAGTACAGCAACAAACCTGAAAAAAAAACCTGACAAAATGCAAAACCTCACCCGAACAAGAACGGGCGTACCATAGCAACAAATCCAAACTGATGAAGTCCTGATTGTATTTAGATGTCTAATCTGTAGATCTTCACGGGTGATTCACAGTTTGGATGTCTTTACAAGTGAAGATAAATTATAAGGATCAATTTATTTAACTAAACTAGTATGATCACCTGATCCGGTCCATAGAGTACCTTGCAGTGTGCGCATCTGGCGAACTTCCCGCAGGACGTCGTTAGCCACAGGATACGTTCACATCATTACAAAGCCGTTTCCGCATCTCACAATTCTTGCGTTCATATTTATAGAGATCCCTATTATACATGATAGGAACAATATAACTTTTTTGTTTCTGTATTATTTATTGCTTGTTTCCAAACAAATTCGTTTAAAAGAAGAACGTACCCATTCTTTATTGTATTAGTACCTAATAATATTGCTAACTTATAGGTCATAAAATGGTCTGATACGTATACCTACTCATATCAAATAGATATTTAGTAATCTGCACTGCACTTTTGCGGAGCTTAGGATTTAAGTTGCAAACTATGCAGAGATAAGCCTATTACGTTACGTCAATATTAATTTTAAGTCATTACCGGAATTGTTTAGATGACTGGTTTTAGCAAGACGCGATATGTAGCAATGATCGTTATTTCGTACTTATAAAACAACAATATCAAGTTCATAAATGAGTGGACTAAATCTTTTTTTTGCACTAAAAGTGAGTTACTTAATAAAATAGAATACTAATACGAGTATTATATATCATAAAATGCAACAAGCGGAATCAAGGCGCCGAAAAGATTCAAAGAACATAGAGCAGTCATAATTTGAACATGTTCTTGATGTTAAAATGTATCGCAGTAATGTTCACGGGCCACTGTAAACATTACTGTAAGGTAAATAATAAAAAATCGTTATCGTTAATTATTGTCTGTTTAAATCATTTTTTACTGTCTGTTTAAAACAAATAACCTCAAAAATTGACTGTTCGCTTTTTAATAATGTTTTAAACACTACAAAACAAAAACATTTGTCAAAGTTTAAACATCAGACAATAGTTCATTTATCAGTGTTTTAAAAAAATATATTTCGGAAACTAAACCTATCAGTTTATTATTTATTATGCAAATATTTATTGAAAAACTCACGATCATTTCCAAACTCGATTCAAAAATAAAGTGAAGCGATTACCAATCAACTGTTTATTTCGTTTTTTTTTTGTTTCTAGCGTTCTTACAGCCCGCTGACGACCACCCGTCTAACGTCAGCGAGCGAAACATCATTGTATCGTGCTTTGTAACTCGTGATGTGTGAGCTTGCACACGGCGGGCAATGACGCGTGATAAGCGCGCTGGTAACTAACGAAGATCAAAATTTCAGACATTCCCACGCTGCTACTGATCCTTTAAAGTGTGCTTTTAGAGAGTGCCTTATTAAGACGAAATAATCTTTTACCATAGTTTACTATGGTAAAAGATTATTATACCTGTGCAACGAAAAACACCTCGTTGAAAAATAGTATACATGTTATAAAAGAGGTACATCATTATTAAAATACATAAAACGTTTATGAAGTTTTATTTCAACAAACGAACTTTTACATAAACTCAATTTGTTTGAAACTTTTGAAAAAATTTTAAGAATAGCCACATTCATTCAATTCGTCAGTAAAATAGTGACTGCATTATTATTTCTTATCGTAACTCAACATCGAAGGTATCGCTTCACTGAAGGTATTGTTGATGATAATCCACGGAAAATACAATAAATTTCAATGACCTTTTATATCCCTAATACGAAAATGATCGATTAGAATTTGAACTCTTCACAAAATATAGACATTGAACTAGCACTTTCATTACAGAAATTTTTACTAAGGGGAGTAGAAGTAAAAAAAAGTAAAAAAGGCTATATTTTTTTTAATATAATATTCGGAACATAATACAAATAAACCCGGTATTTTGAGGAGGACTGGTCTAAAATAAGCCCTTATAAAAACCTTTTTTCAGTTTTTTCCTTTATTTCATTATTTTTAAACAATTTGGATTAAGTCTATTGTTAATGAGATGGGCATATATATCACAAATTTATATTATAAAAGGAAATCTTCAGGATTATCTTGATCAAGATTAATAGTTAATCAGTAGGTATTATGTAGTATTTATCAACATATCTAAGATAACGCGATAGCAAGTATCACAGCTTTATTATAAGAAATCGGAAAAAGGCGTGAATTATGTCTACTGACATAAGAAATGAAATGATTCCCTTATTGAGGTTATTAACGTTCCAGCTAAATCAGACATTAATTTCATCGTCTGAAGTGTTAATATTAAAAAAGCTAAATATTTTAGTTTTGATTTTTCAAGGCCTCTTTATAAAGCGGAAAGAAATGATTGTTTGTTTCCATTAAAAAGGCTTCAAAACTAGTGGACCGATTTTAAAAATTATTTCACCTAAGGCATACGTGAATAAAAATCAGAGGAAAACAACTAGATACTATTCTATATTTTGGAAGTTACTAAGGCATTTTTGGAAGCGTTGCTCGTTAGTTTATTTCACTTAAAACATTATTGATGTTCTTTTAAATAATTCGATATACTTTCGCTCGTTGCTTAGCATCTGAAAAACGTAATAATATAAATAAAAATGCTATTCTGTGACACACCTGAAATTACTAAATGTACCTATGTGCACGTACAATCAACAAATTTTTCCACTTGAAATTAAATGTTAATACGTGGTAACTAGAGTGCAAAATCAATTGTTGTTCGACATATTGTGGTAACCGGACGTGCTGTTGTGCATACATGCATAATTTGGTGCACATTTAGTTCTATTGTTGGTTGGTTTTTGATTTAGTATTGTATTATAATAAAAAACTTTTTAGTGATAGATTTGCAAAAATTGTAAACATCGATATTTCAACGCGTGACATCACTAATCGAAACGGCCATTCAATCTTGAGATTTCGTGGACCGGAACACCCGACTCGAGAGCAAAACTTATTACACAAGTTATGGAATAGCTTTAACGAACTTTTAATTTAAATGAAAACAACTTTCAGGAAGTTTGCACTAAACATAATTCTATTAATTATTTGCATTATCCATCTTACTAAACCTTCACCTTCGTTCACTCTTTCACGGCAGATAGAGACAACAGGATAGACGGACAGAGACGATCGAGTGTTTTTTTTTTAAATAAGTGAGCTCCAACAACTGGAATGATTTTTTATAACTCTTTCACTTTTTTTGCTTAGCTTAGCTTTTTTTGACACAGAAATGCGTTACGCATACCCACTTCACTCTGCGCGGGCTCACGGGTTATGTGGGACTCTCCCCTGCGGACCAAGTGGGTCGAAAAGCAGGGGCCTAGCCACAAAAACTCAGCGATGTCCCTCCGTGCTGGGGAACGACGCGCGGTAACGGTCCTCAACGGGACCACTTCCCGCGCATAACACCTACTTGAAGCTACATCATGCGGGTAAACAGACTGTATTTTTTAAAATATAATATTTCATTACGGAAAAACCTTGTAAGACTTTTGGTATACTTTATATGTGTACAGAGAAAAGTTTAAAGGATCTATACAGTCTTAATACTAAGCCTGTCCCACGAATTATTTATTCGATTAGTGAAAACAGTATGAACATAATCGATAATTTATTAATTCATCACGTTCACACAAACATACACTACATATGTGCCTTAAGAATGTAAGAGTATACAGTATATATTATAGAGTAATATTGGTGCTTTTCGTCAAAAGCTTTTCCCGCGTTATCATGTATAATACATATAAACCTGCCTCTTGTTTCACTCTATATGTATATGTCGTGGGCAAATTGTCGAAATGGGCCGATCGTGATTTTCCTGGCAAAAACAAGAAATGGCGGCATATCGTGATATGCCCGGGCAGATTTAATGATTGACCCACGCCATAAAATCCGTTGTATATTTAATAGCAACTGCCACATTATGATGTCTAGCAACTTCCACACCCAGTCAGTAGGTATCCACTAGACCTGTTATGTAACGCCCGCACACACGTTCATATGTACAAACTTCGCCCTACGAAGCGTACTCAGGAGTTGTTAGAATTCAGCGTAGGTACAGATAGTAGGAAGTGAATTTGTTTTATACTATATATAGATAAAGAGCTCGTTGGTGCAGGGGATAGCCCATTCGGTTTGGGGTAAGGTTATTAACCAACTTTCGTAATGGCCGGTCGTGGGATGGGTGACCAAAAATTTATTATCTCGAGCTCCTCCGAACTACACAAGTCACGTTAAGCCGTTGGTCCCGACTGCGTCTGCAGTCGTTATCATTCACCAATCCGCACTGAGCCCGCGTGGCGGGTCAATCTCCCTATTCGATTTCATTCGATCCCATCCATAGGGAAGGCCCGAGAAGAAGAAGAAAGCCCAGCAGTGGGTACATTGATTAGCTGGTAATCGTGATGTATAGATTATTATCCATTCGAAATTATTATGAAATTTATATATACCTTCTATAACTGACATGTACGCGCGTAAATCTCATTACAGAATTGAATAACGTGGACAAAGTGTTGATGTTGGTAGTCTGATAAGTGCACAGGCACAAATACGATGACGTTACCCGGAAATTGATCGAGGCCTCACCTACCCTGATAACTATCACCTTATTCACGAAGTGCCCTCACAGTCAACTCGCGATCAGCACTAGAAAATAAAGAGCGATGGTGAATAAATTAGAATTTAGGGAGGACAAAATAGAAATGAAATTAATTTAGCACTGGTTAAATTAATCAGGATAACCAACCTCATATAAGGGATCTATCCATCCGGGTTTCGCCTGATTTATCCAAATTGATAAATATATAGCGTTCGGTTAGCGGGAGAGGAATAGATACTGACGTGATAGGCACTGACCGTGCTTAAAATTTTCGATGCCTAAATTAGTATTATATAAATATTATTTTAGCATGACTAGACTGGAAGTTCGCTAGTTTCCGGAATTTAATAGCATTTCGAATGCAAAATCAATCATCATCACCTTCATCGGCCCTTTTACGTTCTCACTGCTAAGGATCAGGCCTTCCATAAGGATGCTTAAGGAGGATTTGGCCCATCCTGATGCATGATGGGCAAATGCAGCCGAGACCAAGGGTTTAACGTGACATACGAATTACGGAGGAGCTCGAGAGATGATAAATTTTTAGTCACCCATCCTATAACCAGCCATTACGAATATTGCATAACAACCTTACCGCAAACCGAGCGACCTAACCACTGCATCAACAACTCCTATATCTTGCTCCTACATATAATCTAGACATAGTATAAAACAAAATCGCTTCCTGCTGTCTATATGCTGAGGTCTAACAACAACTCCCGAGAATTCTTCTTAGGGCAAAACACATGTAGATACAAATATTGTGATAAAATTATAGTTGACTGTGAACTATATAGTGCCATCATCTAATAAATAAATTAAATACCTAATAAAATAAAATATGAAATTCGACCCCCAAGGGAATGAAAGTTTTTATGGATTTTTTCTCATTTCTGGACTTAAAACTAGACCACGCGCGTGAAGTCGCGGGCAAGAGCTAGTATATTATATACAAATAAAACTATAAATATCATACATATAAGCCCTCTTGCGTACCTACAAACAGCGAGAAGAGATTTTGCTTTATGTTATGTATAGATGTACACATATTATTGTAAGAGTTATTTATGTGTATTTTTACTTTATTTTTACTTTATTTTTACTATATATTTTTACTTTATTGTAATAAAAACCGAAAACAATACCCAATATTCCCATATGCAAGCGGCACTTTGATATTCTCTTTGAAGTCAGTAAATGAATTAAAAAGCAAATAAATTGCCACCCTTACTTTCCAATAAGCGTGTCTACCACCTCACTTTAATCAAATGGGTTCATGCAGGTTACACCATCACGATATGTTATATGAGGTATATCACCATTAACGTGATATTAATGAAGGAACTTTAATTAATCGTCTATATTTTAAAGAGGAAGGGTTTTATATATATTTTTGCATTAAATAGGCTCCAAAACTACTGATCGAATTTAAAAATTCTTTCATCTTCTACGATTTACGCGAGTGAAGCCCCAGGAGTATAGCTAGTTGCATATATTTTATTATTTAAAGATTTTTTTTCTTCAATGGTACGAGTATTTACGCTAAACAACTGTTAATAACTCACATATCACTATTATGAAATTACACAACAACACACCTCTCTGATAACAATGAATTGATTACGTTGTTTACCCACTGACTTACTATTGTCGACATTGTGAAATATCTATCATTAAAAGTATATACTACATCATTGTACTATAAACACACGTATTTTGTTATAGTCAACCATATTATCTTGTCTGGGGTCGAAGCGGCGAGTTGACGTAAAAGAAATACAATTTAAGATAAAATCTAGTGTTGTCTATGTTCTGAACAAGGCATAAAAGATCTTATGAAAGATTTCTTTTTTTTATTCCAGACTTGCTTTTACCGGTATCTTTTCATGATAAAGCTTTGTCCTCTTAAAATAAATTTTCTATATGTAATGGACTATTGTGTTCTCAATTCTGCACTCACTTATTTTCATGATTCAAGATATTTTTCAATTTATAATAATTATAATAATATATACTTTATTGCACACACAAGACGAGTAACAAATTACACAGCTTGAGAAAAAAAACAGTATACAAAAGGCGACCTTATTGCTACATAGCAATATCTTCCAGGCAACCTATGGAGGAAAATAGATAAATAATAATAATAAGAATCAAGAAATATGATGACATTTCTTGTTATTTTCATGATTGCATAAAATATCGTTCAATTTAGCTAAAATTAAATTTAAGAAAGCGTCATATTCTAAGGGTCATGTCACAATAAAAACGTAAATTTGTAAAATTTTAAAGATTAATAAAACCTCAAAGTATCTAAAGTTGCTTAAAAAAAATACCTTGAATTTATCATATAGATTATTAAGACTACGCTATTCGTCTGCCAGTCACCAGACAGTTGAAATTATTTATTTATTTCTGTTATTTATTTCTGTACAAACAAATAATTATTAACAAAATATGTATTTCTGTTGCCGCTATAACAACATATACTAAAAACATAAGATTTTCACAGGCACTGGACTCATTTAAGGATGGAGTAAAAGAATTCTATTTTAATTCAGTGATTGTGTAGCTGCAAAACGATACGATTATTATTATTATTTATTTATTAACCTGTTATGTTCTTATGTGTATGTATTTAGTTTTATGTTATTTATTTTTATATTAACTAAGTAATTAATTTTATTTTATTTGGATACTCTATTGTGCACCCGTCTTATTTTTTAAAATAAAAATCATCTCTCCGTACAAAGGTTATGTTTTGTTTTCTTTGTATTTATGTTCTGATTCTATTACTGTTATTTTAAAATTCTATTATTATTATTCCTGTATCCATAATTTACTCTTCCCGACCCCTCGACGATTCGAGGGGTGGGAGGATTATTATTAATATATTTTCTATATGTGTAACTATAAATCGTTTCTATACTTATAATGAATAGATTGTATTTATGTCAACCAAACAACAAAATTTCGTAAGTCTATCAAATTAGATCGGATTGAAATTAATTAACTATTAGCTGTATCAATACCTAGTGTCAATTAATTATCTACTAAGTGTCACAAGTTATGTTTAATTAAATTTGTGTTCCGAATTAAAAATGTCATCAGTTAATTAGTTTGCCATTTCAGATTCAAAATAATTAATTGCGAATATATAAAGCGAGTTTAGATCATACAAATTAGTTCAACAGTCTTACAAATGAATATTTTCAAAGGTTCAGGTTAAGAAATTGTGAAAATGTCGTATTTGTTTAATTAAAGTATTTCGAAATAACTTCTTGTTTCCAGCTGGCCCAATGCGGAACTCAATAGAATTCGATTTAGCTGACATCTAATTCAATCAATATGCATTTTCACGTTCAATACTTTATTGAAAAAATTGAATGAGTATGATTAGAATGAATGCGATGTCAACTTACTCAAAGCCTTCGAGGCCAGCACACCGTCGGTCCACCTGGGTTTTGATTCTGCTGATATTTACGGAATTATAGTACTTCAATGGTGGTTCAATAATCCCATTTTTTTATATTACAATATTATTAATAACAATTAAAAAAGGATAAAATTCTTTCGTAATACAAACTCATTGATAAGAGTTACATTAGTTTAAGTATAATATTGATTAAATATAATTAGTTACATTTGTTAATAAACCTTAATTGAAATAAATAAATAAGCTTTAAATTATTCAACTTTAATCCAAAATATATTGTAGTTAATTAAAATTACAGTAGCTTTACTTTTTCACTCCGCAACATCGCGGCTGCATCCCACTTTCCCGAAATAGTATGTCGGCAAACATTTGCTTTGTTGAACAATTAGACTGAATGGCAGCGGTCACCGGATTTAGCTATGGTTTTACTAGTGTGGTTGGAGGGCAAACGTCAAATTGGCGCCGTTATATATAATCACAGGACTTGGACTAGTTCGAAATCGTGATAACTTTTTGATGAAAAATATGGTTCAAATAAAATAGCTAATTAACAAAAATAGATTTACTAAATTAGTTGGGAGAAAGATAGACTTGACGGAAAGTTAAGATATTTATTAACTTAAACATTAGCTCATTATTAACATTTGCCTTGCTCCTCTGATATAAAATCAGTCTCGAACTCGACGTCAAGTACAGCATTGTGCCAGATTAGGGCACCAATTAAATAAAACCTTTATTATATTTTGAAGTAGGTTTCATTCACTCCATGTAACAGTGTGCTCGGCGTCGAATTCTAAGCTGATTTAATTATGAAATAGAATTGCTGGCATTACTAGTCACAAAATAGGTACATTTCTCTACAACAAGACGTGTATTAGAAATGCAGTATAATAGGAAAATTGCAACGCTAGTCGGAGCTTATAGCTTCCTTTGTTCATATTTCTCGTTGTCTGTGAGAGAATGCATCGCATTTAATAGGTTTTCTTTTACCGATCTTTTTAACTGACTTCAAAATCCAAAAGAAGATTATATGTTCGACAGCGATGTTTTTTTATGTATATTCACGCTAATTGTTGACCGATTTTTATTATTTTATTCGACATTTTAATGGATAAATTTTATCGAATTTGAATCAGTAGTTTTATAACAAAACAAAATACGCTTTTCACCAAATATCAACAAATATTTAGTTGATATTTTTCTTTCCAGCTAAGAAACAAAAGATTGTATATTTGGAATTCATTCAAAATCCGAAAAGTGAATTTTCTAAGTTCAAGGAGGATAAGTTAATCGATTTCTTCTTGAATTGTGAACAAATTTTTATCATACTAACTGGTTCCCTGCGACTTCGCTTGCGTAAATTATAGCGTATGTCCAACGTACATTAAGTAGCTTCCCATAGATGAAAGACTTTCATAAATCGGTCCAATTCTTTCGGAGCCTATCCAATGCAAACAAACAAGCAAAACAAATTTTTCCTCTTTATAATATAAGCATAGAATTATTGGAAAAAATATGACTAGCAAATAAACAAAATCACCTTTTCTAAGACTTTTACTATATTAATTATTTTTATTTATATAGTTATTTAATATTTTTAAGTGTTACTTATTATAAAAAAAAATATCTATATCACTAAGGAGCATGTAACAAATAATAAAAAAAAATAGAACCACCATCAAACTTTAAAAAAATTATAACTTATCTCAAAGAAAATGCTATTAAAAATATGAATTGAAATTGTGTTATAATATATTGAATTGAATTGTATTATTTAACATTTTTTTTAAGTTTGAAGTCGGTTCTATTTTTTTTTTTAAGTTTTTACTGATGATGTGAATCAATTAATGAAATTTTTTTACAAATTCTTTGTGTATGTTTAATCTTGACCACTAAAATTTTAAATAATATGCTGAAAATGTATATTTATGATGCACCACTCATACAATTATATAAAAAAAATAATTAATACCTATTAAATTACTTTTCTTTTATTTTTATTAAAGTTTCGCTCATTTTATTAATATATATTTAATTTAAATCAAGATATAACCACAAATGGTCCATTAGTTATACTCTATTCGAATAAGAGTTTTTCAATTCTATTCAACAAACTAAAACCATTACGTTCTAAAAAAATAAAGGAGATAAAACGAGCCGCAAATACAAAAGTAACAAACTATTCGGCACATAAAACGGTCGTTACTCATTGAATTTTACGGTGTTAATGTTATTGCCGCTCACCCGTCAAACAGTAGTAACTTTATTTGATAAAAACAATCAGCGGGAAATGAAAATGAATGATTAAATCAGTTTATTTCGTGTAAGAAGTTAATGGCGCTACATGTGGTATATGTCTATACTTGACTATTATAAAGGGGTAAAGTTTCTAGTAACGTTAATTAAGTGATCATCATCAATTAGCATTTTAATGTTCCCACTGCAGGGGCTCAGGTCTTCCTTATGGATGGTGAATGAGAATTTATTTTTGACGCTGAGAAATGCTCTTCATCCTGCGATGGTGAAGGAGAATGGACCAAGACCCTCCACGCTGGATTGCGAGCGGGGGGTTTGTATTAACGACTGCAAATGCAGCCGGGACCAACGGCTTAACGTGTCTTCCTAAGCACGGAGTGGCTCGAGATAATAATTTTTTGTCCCTCATGTCGTGACCGACCCTTGTGAAAGTTGCTTAACAGCAACGGTCACTAGCCGCGGCGCTTATCCACTACGCTACTGAGCACTAGCAAATTACCAGTAATCTCGGAAATATCATGAAAATTCTTTCACCTACGGGAAGCTATCTTAAGCGACACAGTCCAAAATTTATGCGGGTAAAATTTTAGGAAAACGGCTGGTTATACATATAAGTACACAATATTTTTTAACGCGTTCAAAACGACATACAGTATTTGATAATCACTATTATCGTTCTTCGCAACAAGTATGCTCTCATAAAAATATTAATTATCTAGTAACAATTGTAAGCATCGTTAGCTTAAAATCTAAATAGGATTATTATCATCTAACCTAATAAGTACGTACAAACGTTTAAAATCTAACAAGATTATATTAGAGGTTTTATAATAATTTAACCGCGACAAATAAATACAGTGTTCTTCTTATAGCTGTTAGTCCAGTCCCGTCTGCTTCTGCATTCGTTATCGTCTATTGATCCGCACCGGCATAATGGTGGGTCGTATAAATCAATATAATACTAGATTTAATATTGTATGTATATATCGTGGCAATATGGTAGAATTGGTTATCTCATGATCCGGTCGGCCATTTCATGACATGGTTCTATTAAACGACCTTATTTTATTAAACGACCACCTAAAATTGATCATTTCGTTTAAGCGTTAACGTTTCATGATATGGCAACCCAAACTGGGTCATTATATATTTCATTAATTTAAGGTGTCAAAAAATCGAATTATTTGCTAAAATAGCTTGTTTATTCATTAACGTTATGATTTTTTGCGTTAGCATCAGCTTTAATAAATTTCTAACCTATTACGTGACCTATAGTAGTGAATCTTTAAGGAAATTTAGTTCAGTTCAAATCTCTTATATCCTGGAAAGTATTTTTATCATCCTTTGGAGCTAGATTAAAATCCTGTCTTTATCTTAATCTTGCGACAAATACATAAATTATAGAATAACCTCTGCCGCCGCACCTTCGCACTATACTCCTCACCAACCAATAACCTCACTAAGGTGTTTTTTCTTGGTCAGATACTTTCTTGAATTTGTTGAATAGCCTAAAATGAAATTCATCATATATCACAAAAGCAATACTTACATAAGTCTCAGTAGAGGCATCAGTGCCTCTACTGAGACTTATGAGACTTATGTAAGTATTTTATGATATGATCACTAATGCTTGACCACATCATGAAGCAGTCGTACGATCAGCCGCCCCTATCGTTAAACGCAATTATTTCATTGATCTGGTCAGGCTACATCGTTGTCAGCTAGTTTTATCCATTTCACGCAATACAAACATTTCATGTAAAGGCCGGCCGCATTACGAATTGGTCAATTCTACGATATGTCCACGACATATAAAATAAGACGTTTTTCATCTTCCAGTGATATAAACAAGGTGTTAAGAATGATTTGATATTCACAAAAACATGCATTCCCAGGGATAAATAATAATTGCTTATAAAAGAAAAATATAAGATCAATAGGATATTAATTTCAAAAGAAACAAATTACCGAAGTGTGTTTACCGAAGCTTTTAAAGTTAAGCACCCTTATTTAATTCATGTCATGATCGCGAATCATTTATTTGACAATGTAAACTTTGACAAATCCATGTTATGAATAAGACAGTTGTGATTTTATACTTAAAAAATATACATTATTATACACACATATTACTTCGTATCAATTGTGTACTTAAATGTCATGCTATTATTATAACCTATTGGCTATCTGATATTTCACCTGCGAATGGTGAAGCTTTTAGTAGGTGAAGTAATTTGTAAATCGGTCCAGTAGTTTCGTTGCCACCACAGAAGGAAAAAGGACAGATTTGACTTTTAAATTTTTCCTTTTTCTAACATTAGTTTATATTAGAAAAGAACTTAGTGTTAGTAATTTTATTAAAGAGCGTAATAAAAGGAATCGAAAATAATTATAACTACACCAAGTTAACGATTTAATTCATTCTCTGTGTCTGAGAGCCACTTGGACAATAGGTCGCTGAAATTATTCAAGGCGGCTAATAATTTCAGCGACCTATTGTCCAAGTGGCTCTCACGCCGATTTCAGGGTGTTCGCTTTGAGGTTCCGGTTTCGATTCGCGATTAGGTCATTACAGAAAATATTTTTTTCTACTTTAACTCGGGTCTGAGTGTAAGGTGCTAAGGTAAACACCAACTTCGTTTTTCTTTCACAATTTTCCAATATATGTCTGCTACTTATTTTGGAGTATAATAAAATAAATTTAAACAATTTGAAACTATAGAAAAATGCCTGTCTTTCTATAAACAGCCTACAGGACAATAAGATTGTACATAACTTCTCTACTTGATTTAAAGCTTGACACATTGAGGTAGAGTTTATAATTGTAATATTAGAGTAATGTATGTAGGCACTGCTGTATTTACATAGAAAAAACAAATAATAAATAATTAACTATAGTTAAGTCTTTAGTAGATATAAGTTTAATTAGACTGTCAAACTTTTTCTCTCATATCCAAAATATGAATAGAATACAATATAATCTAAAAGACATTCATAACGAGTGTAGGTAACACTCTTTGCGTCATCAGATTTATATCAGAAGTGTTTGTAGAAAATAAGCTGATACCTGTATATAAACTATGGATCATTGTACAGTACTTGGCTTGTGTTCAAAACGGCAAATTAAAATCACAGTGTAAAAGGTCAGGACTGATTTTACGAAACACTACTCAATGAGTTGATTTCCAAATCACTGCATAGATTCAGTACATGGCACTCGTGCCTAGGATAATTCTAATCTATAGTCAATGATTAGGAATGCAATCTGCGATATAAATATTACATATACAACAAAATTTACGCCTAAATATGAATTGTAATTTAAAGACGATAAGATCATTATTGTTTGAATAAATTATTTTAAATTAAAATGCAATATTAAAACCTTAAGGAAAGTACTGTTATTCTAAAATACTACTAAAATAGGTGAAGTTTTATCTGTATGCCGCAGGAAAATGAAAAACAAAGATTTATTCGAATTCCCCAGTGATGTGATCAATTAATAAATCAATCTGTATTTCCACATAGATAAAAAAACACTATTCTTATTTTCAAATTAGTATTTGCATTAAGTTGTTACTAAAATAAGTAGGTTATCTTTGTGTACGAGCAAGCCGTATATTGCCGACATCTCGTTTTTACAAGAGCCTAGTTTACTCGTAATTAGTAAATTACTTTTATACCTATAATTCAGTTTGTATATATCAGCGTATGAAGTCGCACATACTCACATCAATATCAAAAATAAAAAAGCTAAAATAAGTAAAACCTACCTTATATTTTATACCACGAGTAATAGCTTTTAAAAGAGTTTGCTTCTCCATTACGATAAAAGTACGTATACGTACAGTATTCGGTGTACGTAATTTGTCAAGCGCGATGAAAAATCCGCTCTCTAATAAAATCTGCACGGAATTCGGTTTAAACTCTTAGAATCTGATCAAAACCGGATTTATTCGCTTAGAGGTAAATGCAACTGGGCTTCTAGCTAAAATCATGGTCTATATGACTCAACCTCAACAGGGATTGACAATTTTAAAATAAGAACATTCTGTAGGTATTATATTCAGTTAAAGTCAACGGACAATAGTATCGAAGAAGAAAAATTAATAGCAAACAATTTTTAAGATATATGTAGGTCAATACTTTATTGTATCATAATTTATTTGTCATGGTGAGTTCACTATCCCTCAGATTTAGGGAGGCTTTTTCAAATATAAAAAGTGATTAATATTTTACATTATTTATTCAGCGTAAGGTCAATAATAATATTGCAGGCACATCAACTTCTTGTTTTTTTTTTTTTTTATGTATAGGAGGGCAAATGACTGCGTTAGCGTATAGTCTTATTTGCTTCTCTTATTTTAAGCTTATTTTAGGTGGATTTATATTCGCTCCAAATGAAAGACAAAGATAGTATTTTGACTAATGTCCGATTACACCCATTGACCTTTTCGTCCTCAACCTTTTTTAGCAATGCTATATTTATATTTTCTAAGTATATTATTTCTGAGTAAAAGTGCCGTGGCCCACGATCATTGTTATTAAGCAACTTACGCAACCGTCGGTCACGGGATGGGAGACCAAAAAATAATCATCCTTACCAATAAATTATAGTTACTCCGTTCTACTGAAGTCACATTAATCTGAAATATGTTAATCCGTTGGTCCCGGCTGCATATGTAGTCGATAATACCCATCAATCCACATTGGGCCAGCGTGGAGGTTCATGGCCGATACGCCTTAACCATCCATAAGAAAGGCCTGAGCCCCTGCAGTGTGGATGTAAAAGGGTGGATGATGATGATGATGATTCAGTAATAAATTAGCATTAACACCTTTAAATAAATAATTATAAATAAATAAGATGTATTTTGATCACATCCAATATAACACTTAACATTTCGTGTCGGGTCTTATTTCATTATGCCAAGGAAGAGCTAGATGCATCTAGCATCAGCAAGCTGTTTACTATCTCGTCGAAACGTACGAGGGAATGTTATCGAGTTAGTATAAACGGATAGTTTAATCAGTTAGGTCCGTTTTACGATTTCTAGTTCATTTTGTCATCAACAATCAAATCTCGTGAGGGGATGGCATAAAGGAGTTACTGATAAATATATATCAACGTAAATGGTATTACTTTGCATCAGGCACAAAATCAATTGTTAGAACTTTTTAGATAGACAAATGTCAAGTCTATCAAATGATTACATGTTGCTTGGAAGAGAATGAAATTTGTATTACGAGTATATAGATTGATGGCATATTATTTGTTTTTAATTTTGGAAGTTGTTTTAAAACAAAATGCACCTTATTAATTAAATAGTTTTGTGCAATTACTGAATAGTATTTTGAGGTTAAATACAGCCTGTAATAGAATGTAACTTCTAATAAAAGGCGTTAACCAAATGTAATTTAGTAAATAGTGCGTTTTAGATAAACTAAAAATACATACGTTTATTTATTCAGGGTAAAGGAACGTATAGGGTAAATGTAAAGCTAGATACACGCGCACTGGTGACTTTTTACCGTGATATTTGTCTCTGGTCATCGTTCTTATAATTCCTTGGTGTGGCGCGTACACTTGAACACATGATAATAATGTGAAAAGTCAGGTAATCAAAAATTCAGCAGTGCTTGTTTAATAGACCCAAGTTTAAAACAACAATTTTGCCGTGTGACATCAATCTGTATGAAAAAATATTGATTGCAGTAAAATCGAGCCTCCAGTTTTATAAACGGATAAAATAAATACAACGTTCAAAGAATTTTTCGCACGTTCCAATACCAATAGTGAACAAATCAGTTCTTTTTTATGTTTTGCTAAACGGTACGGCAATTTTAAAATGGGGCCTCCATCTGAAAGAGCGTTTTAGTGAATTGACACCTAAAATACGTGTTTGTTTTTTGTGTGTCAACCAACTTAAGCTTTAAAAAATATAGACAGCCAAATCGCTTTTCACATATCAAACGTAAACGCATATATAGATGAAGTCTAAATTATCTGTAACTAAGAATAAGAAAACTAAATCGTATATGTATAGTATATGTATTGATTAAGTCAAAGCATTGTGGGTTTCCCATCTCGGATATCTGGGACTGATGAACATTTTGATATTTTTCAAAACAAAATTCATGAAATATAGTGCGTTCTTATTATATTTAATGAATTTTGAAAATACTGATGATTTATCTTTAAAATACTTTCATTAACTTGACTCTTCATTTTTTGATGACAATCTTTTTTGAAGATGTCAGCCCCATCATATACTATTAATCAACGATTTCAACACAACTAACAATAGTTCGGTCATGTTTAAAATAAATGTAATCAATTCTTTATTATATTAGATAATGTTAAATTTTTGTATCAATTCGAAAAGTGTATATATAGAAATTTAACATATTATCTATTGCCATAAATATAATTTGTATAAATAAATTTGCAACATCCGAAGTGACAATTGATTCAACTAACATTCAGTTAGCGTAATAGGTGCGGCCTTGACCCGAACTACTAATATTACAACAAGTACCGCTGATAAGTCTGCTAAGCTGGTAAAGTGTGACGTCAATATTAAATAACGCACTGAATACTTTGAAAATAAAAATAACGTTTTAATTAAGACACCGTTAAAAATTTGTATTGAATTTTCACAACTAGATTTCAGCCAGCGGCTTCGCCTTCGTGGACTTATATATAAACTTTCCTCTTCAATCACCTGTATAAACATATTAAAGAAAACCACTTTAAAATCCATTGTGTATTTTAAATTATCTTAGCGTAAAGATAGTGGGAAGCGACTTACTTTTATACTATCTATTAAGCTTCCTAATGACTCACTTTGTGTATTTATGAAAACCACATTCAATTCCGTTGTGTAGTTTAAAAGATCCTGCACACAGACAGCGGAAACGTTGTTATATATCATGTGTAGATTACATATAAGCGATAAAGTAATGAGCAGAAATAAATTTTGTACTTGCATGTTCATAAATGCAAGTTTAGAGTCGTGTCACGTGTGCACTTATACAAATTATATATATCGCATATAATACCTAGAAACAAGTAAGATGCAAAACGGAAGGGTAGAGAACTGTGTGACAAACGCACCGTTACAAATTTGAGTGCAATTTACACCTCAAACAAAATACAGTGTTGAGTTCTTCGGCCAGTCTGGTGAATAAGTTCTTGGTGCCGTTTGAACAACAAAAATAACTTAACTGACCTCCACGGAGATCCATATTAACTCGTGACTATACGGTATAACCTAATAATGTCCCCACTACTAAGGCACACGCCCCAGAATAGAATAGAATCAAATCTAATCGAAAAGGGAGAAAAATACACTTATTGAAATTTCAGTCGGTCTTCAAATACTTTTCTATAAGGGTGATAGCGATTGAACAAAAATAGCTTTATGTAAAGAAGTCGTTAAAATAAGATATAATTAGCAAAGTTATCCAACTCAAAGTGTTTGGAACACATTATCTAGTATTGTCGTGTGAAAGTTATGTACAAAGTTAACGGAACTTGATTAGTGATGTGCTGGATGCAAAGGAGAATAAATAGAACTGATATCAGATAATTTCGGTCAGGTCTCAAACATATTAAATAATTTCATTGCATTACAAAATTTGTTAAAAAAGTTTCAATTTGTAAATTTTATACATAGTGGTATTATGTAGTTGTCAATTATAATCAGTGATACAAATATTATCTATCTTTATATCAACCATCTCCAGCCTTATAACATCCCCACCGCTGGGGCTCAAGCCTTTCATGGGCCGTGCGGACGCACCAATCCGCACATATGGTGGGTATTGACGACTGCAAGTGTAGCCAGGACCAACGGCGTAACGAATCTTTCGAAGCACGGATGAGCTCGAGATAATACAATTTTTCGTCAACACGCCTTTTACGATCTCGAAATTATAGAAAGTATTGTGTGGAGTTAGTATTGTACATAATATGTACTATAGTTTCGTCGATCTAAACACTAACGACTCGTATCCGTATTTGCAGATATAAAATACAACGATAATTCACATCACTGTTCTTGACAGACAATCGACGGAAGAAGGACATGAACTTTCGGTTACCGGAGTCTCAAAGCTGATAGTTTGCGGACGACTTGGTTATCCTCCTTTCACAATATAGCAAAGTTTCCAGATACTATTACAATTCTACTCAAGCATTATTTATTTGTTTTAACTTCTGACGCATTGGCATTGGTATCTGTGCTGTACAAGACGCATAGATAGTCTGCATAAAAATATTTTCACCTACGTGAAAGTACACATTTTACATGGGTACCATGTAGGCCCTAATGTATGGGTACTATATAGTCTATGTATTCTGAACATGTATTAAACAGACTGTAGCGTAAATAATATACAGCAATATGTTTCCTATAGACCTCTTCTTTTCTTTATCCTAGATGTAAGTAGGTTAAAAAGGAAAAGAAATAGGAACATGATTTACACTAAAGAACACAATTTTTTGTGCTTATTTGACACGTAATAGAATATGTTAATCCAACAAATAACAAGAATGTAAAAAACACATTATCCTTTTACAGAACTATTACAAAAAAGGAAAAATATTGACGGAACACTCATCGCGATTGACGTCATCATTACTGAGCATTAAATCTTCATTTTAATATGTCCTTAAAAATGAAATCTGTGTTTTTTCATATTAGATTGTTTATTTATAAAAATACTAACTGTTTTCCCGTGACTTTGCCCGAGTAAATTATAGTCTATGTCATCCGCGCAAATTTTTCTTTTCAAATCTCTCCTGCACGCATAGCATGACAAACTCGAGAAACGCTTTATCACAGCTTTGTCTAAGTTCACCAAACGTCTATTTTCTATTGTGCGTGTAATGTAAAACTAAAAACAGCAAATGCGTTTAATTGAATATGTTTAAAATAGTATTTTATAAAAAATAGTTTTCTATTATTCATCATCAGCCCTTTTACGTCCCCACTGCAGGGGCTCAGGCCTTCCTTATGGATGGTTAAGGAGAATGGGCCATGACCCTCCACGCTGGCCCAATGCGGATTGGAGGGTATTAACGACTGCAAATGCAACCGGGACCAATGGCTTAACGTGCCTTCCGAAGCACGGAGTAGCTCGAGATAATAATTTTTTGGTCACCCATCCCGTGACCGACCCTTGCGAAAGTTGCTTAACGACAAAGATCGCGGGCCGCGGCGCTTATTCGCTACGCCACTGCTACTCCTTCGTCCGTTTTCTATTATTAACTTATTCATTTAGAGTTATGTATGTTATCGTAATTTTTATCTTAATTCAGAGTTAATAAACCGGAACTTTTTAGGGTTCGTATCTAAAATTAGTTTAGGATCACTCGACTGTATGTCTGTCCATCTACTACAATCACAGTTGCTTTTTCCATCCAATTCTTCTGGGCCGATCGAGGTGAAATTTGGTACACATATGTAATTTGATGACACAACAGTTGCTTTTTATCATATTTTCATTTAGTCAAACAGTTGTACCTCTAATTGAGAAAACATGATCAATCAAACTGAAAACATAAAAAAATAGTCAATAAAAACTCAAGTATTGAGTTACAATTTATTTGAGTTTTATTAGTTTAGTGGATTATGAAGCAATAACGATTATTTACTCTTTGGTCAATGTGCAATGACCAATAAGTTTAAAATATTTATTTAATAAATAAAACAAACATATAGGAATTACTACTTACTACTTTCATTTCTACTCGGTAAGATTAGAACAGTGCGAACTCAACGACCTGATTCATACTTTTCTTAATAAAAAACACTTTATTGAACTCAAATTAACACAGTTTTCTGGAAAAATAATACATTCTGACTAGAAGGAGTAAACAAAAGGTGGCCTTATTGCACATAAAATAAGCCGGGTCTATGGTAAAAGAAGATTTATTAAAACAATACTTTTAAATAAAAATTCAACATTGCTTCGAATTTATTATAGAAACGTCAACAGTCCTTGAATGAATAATTAACTTTATGCTATTAAAAGTTGTCTACACCCTTATTGCTAGCACAAGATTAAGTTTTTTGAATTTGTACTACTATATATATCTCATTTGACTTTCACGCATATTCTTAGGTACTTACGTAATGATCTGTCTTGTTGTATTGAAAAATGATTTTGTTAAACATCGACATAGTTATTTCATGGGTCCCAATTGTTTTTGGTTTAGAAACCCTAATTGATGGTATTTTTTGCGGAACCCTATTTTTATAAATAAAAAAAATATTTATTATGCAAAGATAACTTTGTATTTGTATTATTTTACTTACACCGAGGTTAAAGCGAAGTTGAAATAAAGTGTAGTTATGAGTCTTTTCTACGAATGTGTTATTTTACGCGAATCTCCGGTTTAATGGCTGAGAGGAGTGGGGGGAGGGTGTATACAGATAAATGATGTTTTGAATATCAAATACTCTGTAGCTAAAGTCCGCCACTACTTGGAGTAAATATAGACTAAGGATTCGAATAGGATATCTTTCAGTAATGTAATGCCTTTTTGCCTCTTGTACTACCAAATATGGCTTCTGAGCGACAAAGAGACGATACCGTGCTTCCAATGTAGTTCAATCCTAATAGAGAAATAACTAATTTATATAGTAAATGTCGAAAAAATAATTGCTACAGTATTATTGGAGTTCTACCAAAGTTGCACGACAAATACGTATATATTTTATGTCAATGATTAAAATATGTCAATGATTGCTGGCCTAGTACGGCTTAATGATTGTTAAGAACTGTAGCTGTAGCCGGAGTCGATGTCTTAATGAGCCTTCTGAACAACGATGGGGGTGAAGATAACAAATTTTTGATCACCCATCCTATGACTGGCCTTTGCTAAAGTTGCTCAACTTCCACATTCTCAGATTAGGTACAGTTAGCACGTTACGTTATACAAAACCACATTTTTTTATATTTTAAACTTTAATACACCAAGGGTAGCGTTCAAAAACATCAGTGTTAACCTATTTCGTTAGTCGTGTTCTACTAAGTACCTATAGAAAGATTTCTATCCTCTTTGATCGACGTAATTTTTACAAGCTGATTGATGAAGTGCTGTCAACTTCCTTGAGATAACGCTCATTGGACATGTGCGTGATAAATGATAATATTAAAAAATAATAATAAGAGCACGCGTCCTGAGATTATGCGTAGTTATCATGCCACACAAGATGAGTATATATGTTGACCTCTTAACTCCGCCGGGCAGTGGTCACCCATTATTTTAGCAGACTTCAAATATATTTCAAAGCCCTACAACCTTTCTTCAGCGAGTATATGTTTACCGTTTACGCAGCGTTCGCAAAAAAATGCGCCCTTAGCGGTATTTTCATCGCTAGGGAACCATTTGGTAGTATCTTAATCCAGACTTAGAATAACCTACATATATATACCTACTAAAATTATCAAAATCCTATAGTGGTTTTTCGAGATTCGAGTTGCAATAAAAATCCAAACATGCATACCAACAAACTTTCGCTTTTATAATATCAGTGGGATAAGAAGAATCAACATTATTTCAATATGATTTACTGTTCAAGTTATCGCAATAAATTACCTATTTGATTATTATTATCAACAGTAGGAATTGTTTTTCACACAACTGATTGGCTTGGCCTCTTTTTACACTGATCTTGTGATTAAGTTCACAACATAACAATATTTTGTTACCATTGATTAAACAATGCTCTCCCAGGTAGTTGTAGTGTTAGAAATATTAATATTCTTTTTATACATATTTATTTCTACAGTTTACAGTTGATTTGTTTAGTAAATTTATATTATATGTTTATTTTATTATTTATTTGTGATTATAATTGTAATTAATTATACTATCAAGAAATGAACCGCTTTTTTTGTTTTACGCAATCTCGAATATTCCGGGTTAAAACTGAAAATTAGTGCTTTGCTCATTGAGTAAATATCTCGGAGTTTTTGCCTATTTACATGGTTGCGGCACGCATTTTGTTAATTTGTGCCTTACTGTTATTTTTTAATTTGCTTTATATATTTTATATAGTATAATATTTTTTTCATATAAAATGTACATGTGTGCGACATGATGACACAAATAAAGAATTTATCTATCTATCTAGTTAACATTAAAAGAATTCTGGCCCTGGAGTGTTACACGAGCGGGAAGCTCGCTGTAGCCGACGAGTCTCGAGAGCTGCGCTCCTTCTATTTGTAGGAACACAATAATAACTCGCTAACAAGTGATTTTCACCACACCCGAGACCACTGGGGAGCGGCTACAACACTTTACCATTGATTTTCCACGTGCTAATAAACCGCTTCATTCTAATCATACATATATACAAGAAGAAGTTAAGTAATAATGAATCATTCGAACAAAATATGTTTATTATGACCACAATTTATAGTAGCGATTTAACTGCGCAATCAGTTTGTATAGTTTTGGCGAATGAGTACATGAAAATTGGCGCAGATTTTTTTGTTGGTACAAGGGATCGCAGGCAATTTGGGCGTTTGATAAACTCTGAGCTGCGAACTCGCTACATAAATCATTGCAATGTAGACCAGCCACTAGGGAAATAGCGAAAACAATGTTGTTATACACAAATAACAAGTTAATACCTGAATAAATAATATATCTAAAGAAATAACTAAATAAAGAATTGAATTAAGGATTTTCGAAAAATTAGGTTACTAACTATAGTGGATGTGAAAATACTCGTATTATTTTCCTTCCTGTTCAGCATTGTATATACTTATATGCCATTAGTAAACTAATACAATGAACAGGTAAAATCCAACGATAATGTGTAAATAAACTTTCCATCGGCTCTTAGCATTTGAGACCCTGAACCACACTGAACTCTTCTAGAAAGATGTCATAAAAATATTAATTTGTTTGGGAACACAGAACACGTGGTGGGAACGCGCTCGGATTAGGAGGGGTGCGTCGTCTGGCTTGGCTACCGGCCACGTGTGTTGAAATGCGCGCGCACGCAATCCTGCGCACGCATTGTTGGACATACACTGTTCTTGAAACTATACAGCCATAGAAGAAAGTCTAAAAACATATCGTGGGAGATAGTACAACACCGCGTTAATAACACTTACAATTAAGATTATAATATTAATTACCTTATAATTCACTAAAAGTTGGTGGTATCTACTTTTGACTAATGATATGAGGAAATTAAACCATCAAATACACGAAGAAAAATGGAACGTGATAACAAGATTTTTTGATAACGGCTACTACTGTGAAAATGAAGACTGACTATAATTTTCATTACCGATTCCTAGACTGCCATTGTTTTTAACAGTTAGCATGAACATTATAGTTTTGTTATCACAATAGTCGGTATGATTTCTTCTTGGTTTTAATTAGCCCTAGAGTATGTTTAAATAAATATACGAAAAACATATAACGTAATCAATATACCAATAAATTGATACTTCTTTTGAAATGTCCTATCAAGATATTGCAATCAACTATTTCATTCTCTATATGTATAGAATATACTTTACTACTTTAAAAATAATTCTTCACGTAAATACGCCATTTAAATATACTTTAGCCTTGTGGACAACGGAGCGCGTGCGTCGATGGATATCTTTAAAAAAAAATACAATTAGAATCAACCAATCGTTTCAATACCGTATTGTCGCTTTCAGGGTTATCAAATTAAGAATAAGGTACGCATGCACACACAGTAAATTAAATAATCGTTAATTCTGTTCTAAAATGTAACCAATTCCCAACTCTGTTAAGCTTTTGCTAAAAATTGTAAACGTAACAAAAAACGATGAAGTAATATACCTGTGTATTTAAATCATATAATTTGGTAATTGTTGTCTGAATTTTATATCTATAATAATAACTTATTTATTCATATCTCATAACTATATTAATTTATTACAATGAAAATACATAAACGTATAAGTCACTATCGATGTATCATATTGAGTGTGTCATTTTAATTTTGAAATTTATTTCTTTGGCGTTTTATACGGCTCAATACGCTATTATTCTTATTAACTACCCTGCTCTAATCTTATTTTCTTTACCTTTAGAGCTAACTGGCTGTTGATAACTGAAGGTAATCACTAAATATTTCTCCAATTTACCACATCAGTTATTATTCTATTCGCTTAAAAAACAGCTTGTTAATTATATATAGGATATTAACAGGGAATTAAAAATATATATAAATAAAAATGTAGTATAACAGCGTTGCGCTCGACAACTATTTCCAGGTTATTTTTATATAAATATTGCACTGCTGCTCGTAGTAGAAACTAATTACTATATAATCCAAAATATGTGCTTGCCACAAGAAACTAAAACGATAAATTCAAATCCATTTACGCGAAGTGGCAACCCGTTCAAAAAGAAACACTAGAAAAAAAATAACAAAACTTTTAATGGAACTATTACTGGTTACGTTGAGGACAGAGAGGTCTTTGACACGGCTGCCGAATGATCTTCAGCTGCTATTGTCATTATAATTATAAATAGATGAATAGAATTTCTGTTGAGTGTATTTCGCTGACCGGTTGTAATATAAGCCAATGTTGTGGACAGATTCGAGACACTATTTCTGGCCATTCCTTTAACACCCGACTCCAATTTTTTTTATTAGTCAGCTACCTTTATAGCATACAAAATACTTTTCCGATAAAAGCTCATAAAAGATAATGCTCTACCAATCCCACCATAGGCATAGCATCACCTTGTTACGAGTTAACTCGGGTTTCGTCACAGTCTATGAAGCCAGACCGACCCTTGACCACGACCTTTTTCGTAAGTTGGCAGCTTTTTCAAAAATGATTCGGTTTCATTAGGCCGTAGTAAAGAATTACAAATGATCTCACGATTCATTATATTTCTTTCAGTGAGCTCATAAGGAACCCAAATAACTAACTTTTTTGTGTACCCAGCTTTTTTCAAATGCGCCAAAACTGTTTTGTGGTCAATCCCCATTTCTTCAGCTACATCTTAACAACTTACATGCTGACATTGATCCACTTTTCAAAAATGGCATCCATTTTATCTGTAACACTGCGACGTGTATCTTTGACATCAAATTTTCCGGACTAACAACGCCTAAACCAAATTTGTGCTACTTTTACAGAAACTACACCTGGTCCATAAACGTCAAATTTTTTTTCGCGGCTTACGTTGCATTTACACCTTTTATAATAAAATTTTAAATTGTATCGAATTTCTTTATTTGATTCACTCATTTAGAACAATAAGAAAAGCAAATGAAAATCATACATGTTCCTTTTTTGAATTCGGAGTTACCTCTTTGTAATTTAAACTTTTTATTGGTAACAAAACCAGCCACATATAGATTTTTTCCCAACCTAAAAAACTATTAGACAAGTCATTCAGAATAAAAATCAAGACAGGTAATATAGTGTGTGGTGCAGCAGTATTGCCAGACGGAATTTTGAGTAAGAAATCAGTGGACCGACAAAAATTCGGTACTTTTCAAACATAATATTTTTAGAAATACTATGATGTCATATTTAATAATACATAATAACATTTACAAGAATAATAAAAAGATAAATTAAATGAAAAGCTTGATATTAATATTTAATAATTTATGTGATGGAGAAAGTTATTTTGACGACGCGTCGAAATAACAGTCCAGTTTAAGGGAAATAGTGCAAAAAATAATTACCGAGTACTTTTTTTGTACTGAACAACTTGTTTAGTAGTACATATACATAGAAGTCTTCGAACAAAAAAGAAGATCTATGTTACTCGTCCCTTCAAATTGTAGAGAGTAACCGAGAGCAACCATCCCGAGATCTATAGACAGAGCAAAATGTTACTTAGATTACCTAAAGACAAGTAGCTGACTTGTCTTGTGTTTTTCTTTCGTGCGCTAGTTGAGCGTCGACATGCGCCGCCGTCTTTGGCTGTAAATTTTTAATCGTCGGAATATATAATGTGCTTTTAAAATGTTCTTGTGTTGATTTGATGAGTTTTAGTTATCTTTAAGCTAAACAAAAATCAATAGGAATGGAAAGCGCCGAGAGGCGAAAAAAGAAATTTTAGAATTCCTTATATGAAACGCAAACATCTAAGACGATGAAAGCACTAGTTGTTCTCCCGTGTATGCACTAACGTAAGCCATATAGCCTTTGTTACCAGCATAGGATATAACTCCCATAGGTGAATTTATTTTTTTAATTAATTTAGTCGTTTCAGAGCCTATTCAATTCAAACAAACAAACTATCAAATCTTACCTCTTTAAAATATTAGTATAGATATGATTTTTCACACACCAGTAGGGTAGCCTGGGTACGGTTGTAACAGAGTACGGTTGTAACAACTCGAATATCATCGAAACTAATGGTCAGTTGCACAAACGTCCATTAAGGTTTAATGACGCCTTTTAGCTCTAATGAATTTCAAATTTGTATGGGTAATGTCGCTTGAAACTAATGAAAATCTTAATGAACGTTTGTGCAACTGGCTGTATGAATGGTAAATGGTTCCTAAATTCGAATCGTTTGTCTTTTTCAACTGACCAAGTGCGAGTCGGACTAGCGCACGAAGGGTTCCGTATTATTATCCACTCCACTATTATTCGTAAACGTGTAAAGCCAACTTAAGTGTGATAGTTAGTTTTATAACCTTATTATAAATAATTACTACTTCCGTAACGTTTAAATTTTTAGCAGCGGCCGTTTAATTGGTAGAGAGGGGGGGGGACACTTGACTCTAAATTTACCTCTTTAAAGCTTATTATGTCACAAACGGCAACATCAAAGCTTATTATGTTACTAAATCGAAAACGGCTTTCCCACACCCTCTATATTTTGAAAGATCTATCCAACGACGACCCTAAACTATGAGGAAAACGAAAAAAATATCATCGTCACATGTATGTACATGTATGTATGATAGATGCCGAAAAAACTGTCTTTTTTTAAATTTTGCGTACCAAATCACAACTTTCTAGTACGAAGAGTTATTGAGCTAAACCTGAAAGCTAGAGCGGACAGGCGGACAAGACGAAACTGTAAGGGTTCCTTGTCTACTGCGGAACCATAAAAAAGGGATCAAACCTAATAACTATCTATATATAAACAAGACTGTTGGAATATTCATAAAAGTACTATTATTTATCTAATTGCAAATTAATAACATTTTTTTAACGGTAGCATAGTGGATAAACACCGCGGCCCGGGATCGTTGTTATTGAGCAACTTTCGCAAGAGCTTTAAAAAATAAATCTTTTCTTTAAAAAAAAATATCATGAGCTACTCCGTGCTTCTGAAGGCACATTAAGCCGTTGGTCCCCGCTGAATTTACAGTCTATAATACCCTACAATCCATTTGGGCCAGCGTGGAAGGTCATGGCCCATCCTCCTTAATCATCCATACGTAAAAAGGGCTGATGATGATGATGATATACAGATTATATAACGAAATATAAATATCTCGTTAGAAAGATTGTGAATTGAAAAATGTTAACAGTAATACCTACAGTTCACATATAATGTACGTTTAATCATGTTGTATAATGTTGAGCTCACGTGATCGAGTGGCCAGAGCTCCATTCACCGTTTATCCATTCCAACCAGTCATTGTGTAGAACATATAACGCTCCGCTTATTACGAGTACAACCTACTCTTTAGATACTAAATAGTACACTTTATTATGTTAGTTTAGACATTCTTCAGCTTTTATTCCATACCGAAATTGGATTCCTATTGGTAAATTTTTACCTATAATGACAGATATGTAACTTTAAATCAAAACTCAAAAAAGAGTTTCGTGGTATTTAACGGATCAGTATTTCCGAAGATTAGCCTTCAAACAAAATAAGTTAGAAACTTTACATCTTTACAACATAACCTCTTTATACTAAGGAAAGTCGGTGCGTATCAGACTACAAATTTAGTTGGCATCAACCATGAACTAAGTTATCAAATTTCAAATAAAAAATATTTTTGAGAACAACGATGATGGTTTGGAAAATAAAAACGATGACAGTAAAACTACTGAGAGTTTTACTGTTATCGTTTTTATTTTATACGCCTCTAAAAAATTGAAGTCGGTTAAAAACAAAGTCTTTAACAAAAATCCCTGAAATAGAATCTTTCAGACCCTAGGGTCTGATTCTTTTATCAAAGAACCAGTTATAGTGGTGCTTATGTTGTGGAGCGTTCTATCGCATCATTTATTATTTAATATCAGTATACGATTTTACAGCATCATCATTTAAAAAAAAGCAATTATAGATAAAAAAGACAACAAAATATTCTGAAACTTAAAAGAATTCATAAAATTATAATCTGTTTCACAAATTTAAGAAAATATGATAAGTTTAGTAAAAAGTGGGTCAAATCATCGGGCTTCCAAGATACATCAAGAGGTCCAAGTTCTTTAGGTCACGTATAAGAAGAGCAACAAAATGACAAACAAAAATCAATTTTGATTAAAATTTCGAACCAGGCAGAGAAATTATCTCAGCATAACTACACGCATTCAACTGATTTGTTAACGATGCTACATAATCAGGTAATATCTATATATAAATAAAATTCATTACACATGTCAAGACAGTTTTGATACTATGAGTGAGCATTGACTGAACACGAGTCCCCGTAGATTACAGATTTTTAATCAGCTGATGGTTGAGTCGAACACTAATCAGTAAGTATTAAAAATATTTGCGATGTTTCTAGCAACCATTTAATATATTCAGCTCTGAAGATCTGAAGTGAAGATATAAAAATAACACTAAAAAAGATTTCAAAAAACAAAAATCCATAAAACAAATATTGATATAATTCAGTGAATAGACTTATCAAATATAATAATTAGAATATACTTTAATTTAAAATAAAATTTTCAGCTTCTGTCTGGACATTGATACTCTCACAGCACACGGAATAGAAAACAATAAATATTTAAGGAAATTGGTGGTCTCCCTAAGATTTCCTGTAGCTCAAAAAGAGCAGACACCAGGATCGCGATAGAGTCTCGTCTAAAACACCTGAATAGATTATTGGTAACAATTCCTTTGCATAAAATAGACTTAATTTAATAGTCAAACTGAATTTTCTAAAGTAAGTCAAGTGAATATGAAGCTATACAAAAGTATACCCCATTTATATTTCTTATAATACATGTGACTGAATAATAAAGCTAAAACAAACTCAAATTCAAATTTGATAATATTTTATTATATTTCGTTTAAAAAGAAGTAAGTACAATAAAATTTACACTTATATATCACTGACTGTGTTTTACTACCTAGTAAAAATTAAAGATTCCTGAAGAAATTTCTATGAAAACATCTTTAAAACTCGAAATGCTTATCAAATACAGAGTATGACCCAAGCAGAGAGAGACTTTATACCGGCACTAAGCGATACTGATTTTGGTCGAAGTATATATACATTAGTATGTCTATTAACACTTTGGTATGTCTTTTATTACATTTATGCAATAAAGTATTCGACAAATTGTTCGAGGTGGGCGTGACAAAGAATAAATTTAAGAAAGCACCTAAAGTCGTTAAAATGCCAGACACAGGAATATCATGATGAAGCCGTCAGACGAATGACGGGCGTAGAATATAAAATTAACCGAACACATTTCGTCCACTAGCAACTGGTTAATCTAGTTAATTCTGGTATCACACTTACTTTGCTAAGAGGCATTTGCAGCGACTGGACTATTTGTTAGTCATGAATGGGTAGTATGACAAACTATATAAATTAACCTTCGTTCAAACACCCACTTATTTACTTTTTTTGATAGTTACTGCTGCCTCGAAAAAAACACTAATAAATATGCCACGAAGAAATAGTCATTCAATAGTTTAGTCATTCACAAAATGAGAAAACTAATAAAAACAAACAACAAAAGATAAATTGAATTGGGTGGCAACAAAATAAAATCTAATTCTGCGTACGTTTCTAAAATATTTTAATATCTTTTACTTTGATCATAAGCGTGTCTTAATTAGGTAATTTTTTGACAGGGCATGTTTTCACTATATTATACTAATAAGTATTGAATCAGTGATAAAGTTAAGTGATAGATGACGTTCAGACTTAATAAGATTTTCCTTACCGACTGAAAATCTTGTACACTAGCGATGACCATAAACAATTTGAATTCACATTTAAAAGTATTTTTGCCATTTGATTTGAGCTTCTTTACCTTGAATATTCGCGTGCAATGACGTCCAGGAAACATCGTCAGCTAGTTTATTCTAAGACTTGCAAATGGACGAGTCTTCGTCTTCGTATCTGACCTTCGAAAGATCGCTTCACGGCCGAGCTGGCAGGTATTATTAGAGCATCACTACCGTTGTTTTTATTCCACCATTTCGTCGTGACCCGTGGTGATTTGTCATAGAGCATGTAATAAGCATCACATTGGCGAAAATTTTGGTACTTACCTATATCACAAAAATCATTACTTTCCAAAACCTACTGACACTGAAAATAAGGGACGATAAAAATTGTTTATTACATCTCACCATCATCACCAGCCTCTTAATGTGCCTACTACTACTACTACTACTACTACTGTAGCTCGGGCGTTCCCCATGGATGACATCTGATTATGACGAATTAGGAAACGATGTCTCTGGTCGAGAATTTTGGAGCCGTTTCTTTTTTCATAGACATCGCTATCAAATTTTCGTGAAACCTTTTTTGGTTCTAACGTAAAGCATAATATTAATACCAATTCACTAGTTTGAAACAGCTTATTCTGGAAAACGCATTAAATTTGCCTTAGACGTGTAATTCATAATTTTAAGTTATGTGATAATTATGCAATGGGCATAGATATAGGTTACTGCTATTCTATTCTGTTCAAAATCAGCTTCAAGCTTGTCGTCGAGAGTACCGGTGTCGCGTCATAGAGATTTATTTCATTTAAATGAAATATAACCTTTATTTCCCTTTGAATTATGTTTTATTTGATTAAACCTCTATTCTATGACAGCGCTGCACTCTATGATGAGTTCCAGACTGTTTTATACAGATTCGTGGTTGTAATAGATAGGTGGTCCATAACTTGTCTATTTATTATTTTTGCCTTCACTCGTACTGTTACTACTTTCTATCAATAAAATTAATGAAAGTTATAAATTTCACACTTATTCTGATAATTCAGTCTTAAATCGCGATCTATACAAATTAATGTATATATTATGTGATCTTTCCCTAATTGCAAGACCACTGGAATCGATCTTTTTTTTGATAACGCAGGGGATATGCACCTTAAGCCTTAAGCCAGGGCTCTCCAACCACCCCGCCCAAACGGACGGGTTAATATGGAACACCTACCTGGTAATACACGCTACGGTTTACCGCACGCGGATATGAATAACTCGGTAGGTATCGTGCAAGGAGAATAACCCGGTATCTTGCAAGAAGGCCCGTTTCACTGGAATCGATCCTGCTAGGGAACCATCTCTTACTACTCTACGAAATCAACAATGTATTTTAAATGTGTTTTTTTTTTCAAAAAAGTTATTTGGCCATACACAGGGCCCTATCATTTCAGCCAAGGTCCGTGGAGAGCCTCTGTGTCAAGGCTTCGGTTCCACTCTGCTTCATTGGCATGGACTTATCGTCGCTGGCAGTCAAATATAATTTCACTCATCTTTCCAGTCCCAGGTACATGATATTATAGCGAATAAATTTATTTTCTGTAATTTGCTTAACAGTTAGTCAAATTTATAAGAAATGTACTTATAGAATTTTGAATGAAACAAATAAAAAAGTTTGCGGCGATCTGTTTCAATCGCGCCTCGAATCGAAAACTGAATGACCCATTCGGACGTCGAACGTTTGATGTTAAATTGAGCATTGGAATCGAGACGTTGGCGCAACTGCCAAGGCGCGGCACCGGTGCCAGAGGGGCGACGGAGGGACTCAAGTGCATTTTATCTGTACACCGACTGTACCTAGTAATAGAGAAATAAAAGCCATTGTAATAACTTTTAGGACGTCCGGAGAAGAGTTTCTTTCCCCAAAATTTATCTTAAAACTCTGTCGGCAGTTGGAGAATCTAAAAAAGCTCATAGTCACGCTTAATCTAGACAGATTGATATACATCAATGCACAGAAAATGCGTTAAATGTGGAATGTAGTTAGTGTGAATGTCAGATAGAGAAATGAAATTATTGAAAAACCTTTTCACAAAGAGCCTTTACGCATCTACTAAATTGTTGACGTTCTAAATAAGGTCAACATAAGAAGTCCAATGTAGCAATGAGGATGTCTTTGTCTTGTCTGGACATTTGGATAAAAAAAAAGTTATTATGTACGAATATCAATAAGAACCATTTCTAAGCTATAACAACCGTAGGCGTCAAAAACCACTAATTATCTTTCTTGATAGGTATGATATTCATTTACATGGTTTAGTGCAGATTTAATTATACTAGATCTCAAAAGATTTGTAATTTTTATTAGCGATCTGCATTAGCTAGACTTCATTTATTTTATTGTGATATAGGTATTTTTATTGTCTAATGCAGTACTAAAACAAGAAGATAAAGCTATAATTTTTAATATAGATTAAAAAATATTATATTTGAAATTAATGAAAAATAAAATTTCAAAAGACTTAATTTAAAATAACACCTAATGTAGAAATTTTTCATAAACTGTATGCCGAAATAATAGGATCGTAACTTCTAGAATCGTCGGAGGTCCTCGACGAAAGTCAAACATTAGACATAGTTATGGTCGCGATAAACCAGCGGTGACAGATGATGTTGGTTGACTATAGTTTGACAACTTTAGAGATAGGATTTCATCCCTGTTTTAGCCATTCAGAACAACCGGTCATCGGATGAGTGAGCAAAATTTTAATATACCTAGCTCTGTCATTTTTCGGTCCAATCTGCAGTCGGCAACACTTTCTGCACTGGAATAGTAGATTACGGCTAATTATTTTGTAATTTGATCCATAAACAAAAAATAATAAAGAAAGCATTTTCAGATTTTTCAGTGTAGACATGATAGGCTAATACATAGAAAAAGCACGTTCAGTGGGGACAGTATTAATGAAGATTTTCTCACAAGTCTTTTTTTCATGTAAATAAATAAATAAAACAATAACACCATATCACATTTACAAAATAACAAAGCGTAGTTATTGTAATGAGTTCAGTGAACTGAAGTGGAATCAAACAGAGAATTAGAATTAAAATCACGTGTGCTCTTTGGCTGACTACTATTCAGCTCTCATGTCAAGCATGTGCCTAAAGGCTAAAATATCTTGCATACTGGATCCAGGACCAGCGAAGCATACGCGCTATGCATGAATATTATATGCGGTTTCAGCTCCTGTATATTTTGGGTTCGCCAAACTCAAAAAGCAGACAATGTATTGACTTGAAGTTTTGACATAATGTAGGATTCTTTAATGCTACAATTTCCATTCATTTTACTACATAACGTAGAACAAATGACAAATAATGATGAACGTGTTTTCAGTTTGTTTTTAATTTAGTAATTTTTCCCAAATTTATCCACTAAAAGACATTTCAATTTAATGAAATGAAACCAAATATCGTCATAATATTCGCTAAGAAATCGTCAAATTTAAAAAAGTCGACGAATTTCCTTTGAGTAAGTTTTAATTGATCGAACCCTATTACAACGCTGTGCTCAACGTCGAGATTGAGACTGGTTTTGTAAAAGAATAGCACTGCCAATGGGGTTGCTGCTAGTCTGAAGGACATGATTTTGATGCATCTGTATTTTCAATAACATTCGAAGATATTGCAACAACCTAAAGATCAAACAAAGTTGAAGTAAAAGCAATGAAAACTCGATATAAAGATTTTTTATCATCATTGAAAATTTTCAATATTCTTCGAATCCTTTAGTTTCAGTTATATCACTAAGTCGAATTTGCCTTTTTATATGAACCATATACAGGCAAATTCGAGTTAGTAATCTATCAACACTGGTTACAAACTATTGGATGAATCGTGATAAAATTTATTACCTAATATTTATTAGTGAGATCCGCTCCGAAAAGGTTTATAAAAATTCAGCCTCAAATACAGTTAAATTGAAATTTGGTAATCGGTGATCCACACGGTTCTAGCCGCTTGGTGGTTCTTTGAGTATTCATAAATCAATTGGGAATAGACCTGTCTTTTCGGCTCCGTACTAACACTTTATTTATCATAATTGAAGCATTATATGGGTTTGGCTCCAGATCCCTTGAGAAAATAGTACTGCCAATTTATTAACCTACCCAGCGTCAGTTACATTTTAATTAATACTTTGATCAACTTAGACATATTTTGTTGCTGTAACTAGGCACTATCACAGAATACATTACTTTCAGGTCCTACTCTTAAATTCCAAATTCGATATATCGTTGACTGTTTAGTCGACTGTCCTACTAAACGTACATTTATAATATCATAGAGTAGGGCGGAGTTTGATGGAGTTGGCGATATATCGAAAATTGATTTTAAGAGTACAACCCCTGTTTTCTGTAGCGGCAACTGAATGCTGTCGTCATTAGTTACTTTAGAAATCTTGAAAAGGTTGAACATCGCTGAATATCTATCTCGTGAACTTTTGTAATCTTGATTTACCTTCAGCTGCTTATGTAGGTTAACACTATATTGGGAGTTTTTCGGGTGAAGGACAAGGCTATGAATACTGCCTGGAAAATCTTTTCAGGCTGTATTAAGTGGGGAGTAAGTTTTTACGGGCAAAAAGTTTGGGCCGATTGTTATGATGATTACCTCAAACGAATAAGTATTTCTAAACATAACACCCAAACGCAGAAAAAATCTCATAAAAGTACTTGATCCCGTAATTGATAAAAATGCTCACTTTATAAATTTATTATTAACAATCTGCGTGTCTTGAGTGTAAGATAATGGACATCTATATATATAGTGTCTGGAACCGCCCATTGTATAATTTCTATTTTGTAGTTTCTTTATTGTATATTAAATTAAATTATTAACATAAATCAAATTGGGACTACCCGTTATCGAGTTTTACTTAGCAATAAATGTTTACTGTACTTACTTCGTACTGTGTGTGTTCATAAGTTTTGAGACGAAATAAAAGTTGCGTAACGTTTTTAATAAATAACTTTTAATTCTAAAATGTTCAGTACCCTCTAAATAGATAGTAATCAACAATAAAATATATATTTTATTCAAAATGGCCACTCTTGTTTTTAATACAGGCCCTTAGACGATTTTGCCACTCATCAATGGCGGCACGAATTTTTTCTAGCGGAATTCGCTTTGCTTCTAGAACAAGAGTTCGCTTCAGTGACTCCAAGTTTGAGTGGAACTTTTGGAAGGCCCTGAGCTCTAATTCAGTCCATAAAGAATAATCCAGTGGGTTGAGGTCAAGGCTGGTGGAGGGCCACTCGTCCGCCGCGATGAAGGCCGGCACATTCTCCCTCAACCAAGCTTGGGTGCTTATTATTAACCCAATCCTTATTGCAAAATACTTATCAGATAGGGGTTTCACCACGGGCTCTAAAATGTCACTCTTGATAATTCTTGGCTTTCACCTAGACACCTTGTTGGCAGAAATGGAGCGGAGTGACACTATCATACGGAACTCCACACAATACTTACTTTTTGCAATCTAGTGAGTGACATGCACCGTTTTCTTGTATTAAAATGGTGTACGTACATCACTTTTTATAGAAAACAAACTGTTATTTTTACGAACGTGCATTAAGTTCTCGTATATGTATTGAGAAGCAAAAGTCATTATGTCTTTTTCCTTAAATTTCTCCCCTTAAATTGATTATTGATCTAATTGCATTTTTCTGAAGCACAAAACTCGTTTGTATGTCTGCAGCATTTCCCCACAATCGGATTCCGTACGACATTACACTATGAAAGTAAAAGATTTCGGCCAAGTCGCTTTCGGATGATTTTGATGTTCGCAGGCGTCCTCACAGAGCGTGGCCGACCACTCCTTTGGCGATCTTGCAGAGAACTTGTCCCTTTGTATTACTGTATTGTGAATAGACGAAGTTACGGCTTACAGGAAAACTTTTCAGCTCGCGGAAAATCTGCATCCGTTTTTTCCCGCCTTAAATAGCGAAATAACAGTTGAACGTAATTTTTTCATCCCTTCATCACGAGAAAATATAAACAAATGAATTTACGATACAAATAAACTAAAAGTTAACATTCCTAATTCAATTCAAAGGTAAAAAAATAGCGACAAACACTTGTATTGTATTTTTGCAGTAAAAAGTTTGTTTGCCTCAAAAGTTTGTGCGCTGTCAAACTTTTGAGACAAACTTCATTTGGAAGCAACTGTGATGTACCTGTTAATTTGCCATTGAATATATATTTTTTTATTATATGAAGATTTAATTTAACGGCTGCCGTGGGCGATAGTTCGTATCCGGTCTGCCGGTTTTAGAGTATCGCCTTTGCTGGAGTCTCGGGTTAGATCATATTATTCATATTATTCGTTTTCGGTCATATTATGTCTATATATATATTGTTTTGGATTTCCTTAATGCATAAGCTAAAAATTTATTGAATGAACTATGTATCTGATGTTGTTTAATACACATCAAATATTAAAAGTTCATTGTTTACAACTACACATAATCGAAAACAGCGTGTTCGTGTTCGTATCGTTGACAAGATTTCATGGAATTAAAACTGTAATACATACCCTGTGCATGTAATAAACCACAACCATCATAATAATGTTGCGATATCGATAAAATATTGGATCTAGCATAAAAAAATATATCTTTAAATCTTCCCTCAGCAAAACTACGATTTATCAATTTAATTATTGTTAAAAATTTACACTATCACTAGTAATTTGATTTTATTTATAAAGATTATTAATCAAAAAGAAATAATAGTATTTGATAAATATCGATCGTTTTATCAACTGTTCTATCGATACTGTATTAGGTACAAAAAATAGTATCGCCTAAATTCAATTTCGATAGCAACGAAATTCGAAAATATGTTGAATGAAATCGATAGTTTAATAAAAACTAATTTGCATTTCTTTAATATCCTTATATTTCAATTAATAGGTATACATCCTTATGTATACCTATTAATTTAACGTTCTAACATACTAATTAGATCAATATTAGTAAAAAATATGTAGTAGTAAAAAGAAATGTCTTCATGAAGTTTAATTATCACCAGGCATTATCATGTATTTATGAACGAAATACTCTTATATAGTTCCCTTTTCTCTCTACTATCAAGATAACTAAAAATAATTCGTGCGTAATTCAAATTTACAATCTACGGACGTCATAATGTAGACGAAATTTACCGCATACATATCGAGAAATCAATCAAAGAATACGCGCCTTAAAATAAACGCAGATAAGATTTAAACTTGCGTATGTTGATAAGAAAGTATATCATCTGGCAACTTTTTTTCATTTATATAGTGCAGTGGTTCATAACCTTTTAGACCTAAGGGACCATTTTCTATCTTCCCTCTCAAGTATGAACCCACTTAGTTTAGTATTACATCTAAGTCTAGATATATAAAATATTATTGTACGTTTTATGTATCTATAATTACATACAATTATCAGACTACTTTTATAAAGTAATAATTTTATGAGACTTCTGGACCACTTAGTATGTTTTTAGGAACCATTTGTGGTCTGCGGACCACCGTTTTGGAACCACTGATATGGAGCCGGTTTGCGCCGGCGCCGGTACAGGGTTCAAACCTCCTGAATATTGTACTCGAATGACGCAACTATCGTGTTGAGCCGCAAACTTTGCAACATACATATATTCATTATCATAAAACAACAATATGATCATTTACTTCATAACTATTGCGGAGATAAGAATACAAAATATCTGGTGTTGAAATAATTGATACGTAACTTATTTGTTTTTTATTTTACATTATTTAAAAAAGGTAGAAACAACAAAATAAATATTCAGACATACAATATAAAGTATAGAAGTAATCTGAATCCATTATTCTGTTTAATTGATTATTTATTTTATTTATAGAAAATATCGTTTTATTTCTAAATAGCATTTAAGATCATTTAGAAAGTGGCGCGGTTCTGAATGTTCCCTCTGAGAGTCCGTCGACATTTTTGAATGATATTAGGCATTTTTAAGTAGGCAGCCTACTGTATTTGTTCTTAAAAAAAAACTTAATATTTTTATACGGCTAATTTTGATAAAATCGTCTTTTTGCAGATTAAACATTTGAAGCAGACCAATTCAAGCTCAACTCCAGGGGCATACAGTTTATTGAAAGATATGTATTAGAGAACAATTATCGTTTCGAAATCACATTTTTTTTTTCGGATAAACAATGTTGGCACCCTTGAATCCAGTTTGCTAAACTACTTACCCGTCAATGTTTCAAACACTGAGTGCAAAGCAATTCGCAATGAGATCCAGCGGTATCTAACCGAAACAAGAAGCACTTACACTTGTAGACTTTGAAATACTACGATTACCTATCAGTGGTAATGTCAGAAGCCATAAAAATAAGCGACCGTGTATGAAAAGTATTGTGAATGTCAAGGAAACAAAAGACATAGGTATATTTTTGTGAAGCGTACCAAGAGATAGCGCTATTTGTAATCCTGTTAAGGTGTTTTAAAAAATCGAGAAAGAAACGTGAAAGAAAGGATGACATATTTAAAAATAATCCAAGGAGAAGAATATATACTACTACTAGGTACAAATAACATGATACCTGAAGGCCTATTCTATTTCTCCGGAAACGAAACTTCGTTCTATTTTCGAAATACTAATAGGATTCAAAGAAAAATGCGTTTTTCGATAATTTATCAGGAATCTACTTTGCATCAAAATAACCGACTGCCTCTGATGCACAAATAATTTTCAAGGATATGGCTTTAACAAAATTATAAAAACTAAATGTTATATTCTATCTAATCTAATCATCAATTTGTACAATAACATATTGACAGTCGAGAAATATCGTGTGAACATTGGTCTTCAAACAGACGATCGAACGTTATACGACAGAAATATTGTAATTTATTAGTGCGGACTGGTTAATAAATAGATATTATTGTAAAATATTCCACCCCAAATAGTAAAGTATTACCTAAAATAAATAAGTACTGTATCTGTCAGAAAAACTGTTGAAACTGCACTCACTATTTTAGGTAGAGTCGTGCATAAGAGATTAACACTTTTGTAACCGCGCTAAGCAAACTGTAGCTGTATGATTTTTAAATCGACACCGAACGTTTATCTACTAAAGATATAGACGACGATGAATATGATAATGTGTATATATCTAACATTATGCGATAAACACTCCTGTTAATACCTTTGAGGAAAACTGCAGTACCTATGCAGTGTCGTAAATATGTAGAGAAGTATAGAGTTGTACACATTCCACTAAATAAACGCACGAGGCCGATTTCAAATTATATCCTATTAACTCGTTGACTTACTCTACCTATCTATCATAATTCCAGCAGTTGGTCAAGTAATTGCAAAGGTCTTTCCAAGGATACACTGGATGAAACAAACTGTTGGCGACTTTTAAGAGTGTCTTAGGTAGGGATTGACTTCCACCAGATTAGTTTCCATCGGCTGCCGTATTGATCGAGTGCCGGCTTCATGTGCGCCTTACCAGCGGGTCATATTCTACAAAGAAACTCTAAAGATAGCGCTCGACCACCATTCATCCGACATACGTAGGTATAAGCGGCCATCGTTGTACGGAATTCGGGAAGGGGCCGCGGGTCGATCGACACCGCGAATGCTTCAATGCGGCAAAGCGCCCCGGGGCCCTAGCCACGCGCCCCGGCGCCCCGTTGCACCGCGTGATCGCGCTATATCCGTCCACGAAAACCCCACTAGCACTCACCGTTTCCGTTTATGAGGGGGTAGTCGTCGTCGTGTCTGCCGATGTAAGTCTTCAGCGGGGTGTCCGTGAGGGAAGGCGACGACCTGTCCCTGTCACTCATAATAGTCACTTGGAACACCGGGAAATACTCGATACAACAACACTTACGGGGAACGCGCCGGCCCCGCGTACTCGACCACGACCGACCTACGGCCCGCGGCTCGCGCGGCGAATTAATAATTGAATTGAACACTGACGACTGGCGGTCGCGGAGCCGCGCCGCTCTGCAATCAATCGCGCACGCTGACTACGCCATCTTGCGGACCGCGGGTGAAGTTCAACTGGCCGCTAGGTAGCGCTTGCTACCGTCACGTGCTGAGTGTGAATTAAACCCGTCGTTGTCGCTGTTCGCCGCTCTTTCTAGGATTTAGGACTTGGTGGCTCTTACTAAAGCCACGTAGTAGAACACTCTAAATTAGATGTTTCTCCAGCCTATTTATTATATAGTTAATGATTTACATACTTATTTATACATTATAATATTAACATAAATATTTAAATTCTTTCGTATACATAGATATAAATATATAAATTGCATACCTACATATAAATAAAAGTATTTACGAAATAGAAATAAACGTAATCTAAAATAATAAAACAAATTAAATTAAAGAATCACGCATAGAACTCACAGCGTCCTCTTTTGAGCATATAAAGAAAGTAGAAATATTTTTCTTTCGTTAGACACAGCAGTCCGTATTTATATAGTAATGCCGATATGTTTTACAATTAAAACACATAAACTTATGTTTCGCAAATATAAAGAACATTCTTACCGCAGACGTGATCACGTGGTCTGCCTGGCAGTGATAATAAACGACAGCGCTCTATCTAAGGAATGACACAACTTTAATCCTAGCAGGAATTTTTAATAATGAAATTCTATCGGCTAGTAGATATGCTTCACTCAATCCTATTGATGTAGTAGTACTAAGTACTAATACTACTATTACATTACAATAACTAAGGTACTTACAATCTATTTCATCTCAAAGATAATAACATATTTCCTGGGTTTATAAAAACATTATTTTTATTTTTACTCATAGCAAAAGAAAGAAGTGGTTGCATACTTTCCAAACATGGTGTTAAATAAGCTTAATTTTCTCTTACAAGCTTGATTGAAAAATGAAACTCCTTTAAAATTCATTTCTATTTCTCTGATACATAACATTAACACTTTGTTTCCGTAGCTACGTAATCATTTAGTATGACAAATTATACAACATATTTCTAAATATTAATGCTTGATAAATGCTAAACAGAAAAGTACGGAGAGTTGCGGGAGGAGCACAGCTAGCGATGACGAATTCATTCCATGGAACGTCTAATCTAGGGTCCACTGCTTGCGGTGGAAATGTCGGTGGAAACTGTAAACCAAATAATTGTATGAAAATTTACCATATAAGTCATTTTAAACTGTAGTTAAAAATCATTTTTGAAACTCCAAAATTCTACATATGTTATGATGTTTGTTCGTATCTTAAACACTTCTTTACATTCAACCGTCTTATTATGAAAAGAGAACTATTAGCTACCTAAAGCAAATTGACAATGATAGAAGTGAAAATTGACGTGTTGACTTATTTTGGTCGGATAATGGTTTAAACCTGGTACTAAAGTTAGTCCTCGTTTTATAATTAAAAATAATATAATAATAATATAATTTAGTTCTTTTCACCAAAAGTTATATAGCAGGTTTTTTTATATACTATGATTAGTACTATACATTCACTCAAGTGTGAAAAGCTGGTGCCTGCTATAGGTTTCCAAAAGAAACCGGTTCACCAGGGCTTCCCCAGCATAGGTAAACAATGCCTAATAAAAAGATAATTAAAAAAGGAAATACAAAAGTAGTTTTAATATAGAGTTCACATTTTGCTTTGTGTGTGTATGTATTTGTGTTAATACGTTAATAATTATAAATGAAAATAAGTGAAAATGTAACGAACAGGCCAGAGCCCAAAGAGATAAATAGAGCGACGATGGATTATTTCGCGAAATATGTAGAGTTGTAGAGTTCCAAAACTTTTTTGATTATAGTTTCTATTCATAGTTATTCGTATACTGTTCCTTGATAGTGACGCACCTATCAATTATCATAATTGAAAATCACAAAAAATATATGACGAAATTAAAATAGAAACTATTCTATTATCGATTCTATTTGATGATATAGTCAATTTGCCCAGCGCCCAATTTAAGCGATTCAAAATATTTAGCTGTACTTTGAAAATTCATTCAGTAACAGACTTTATTTTTATTCCAACTTTTTTACCAGATCATAAATAGTTTATATTTTGCTTGCTTTGCTTTTAGCGATTTTATTATGCGGAAACCAACATTGATAATGTACTAAAGTCATAAAATGAAAAATTATACAATTAAAAAAAAATTATCTGTCTTTAATTCTTTTGACTGTTAACTGACATTATAAAACTTATCCTCAGTATAGGTTTTGGCAAAATTTCCGTGTATAACGGAACAAGTCCATACTGAAAAAAAAAAAAAAAAAGTATAGGTTTTTGACATTAGCTTTATAAAAAACCCAAATTAATTTTGAATGAAAATTCTTAAAATTAACAGTCTAGCGGTCGCACGGGATAAATGTGTCCGCAATCTTATTCTAGTCAGTTTACTAAATCTATCAACGAATGTCGGTTGCGCTTCAGTGATGTAGGTAATAAGTACAGATTGCTGTTTTAGTTTTCGCACGAGACCGATTATTATTGAGCAAACATCATCAGAAAAATAGTATCTGGATTTTTCATTTTATTTTTATAACCTTATGTTAATATCAATAAAAAAGTTTTGTAAAAAGCATTCCTCTCTTTGCTGTGTTCATTAACAAAAACCTAGATCGTCGAATATCTCACATGCTAGAGGAGGTGGAAACAGAAGATAAGAGCTTTGATATTTCTGACTAAAAAGACAATCTATTTGAATCCACGCTAGCACAAGAGGTGCGGTATCTGTCGATATTTATTTAGTATACATTTTTTTGTCATCATCTTCTAATTTTATAAGTGGCCAACTGAGTACGTATATTTAGAGTATACGCTACTGCTTGGAGAAATGCATATCCAGTAAATTTATTAAGGACCTATAGTAAATAGAATATTATAATAACCGTAACATTTATGAAATTTTATTACATTGACTTACATTTATTTTGTTAAAACTAAGACATTAATTTTAGCTTTCATCATTACAACTTTGTTTTCCGTATTCTCCGTTGATTGCAAACTAAAGAGGATTTGAATGCTAACAAATATTGCATGAAAAAGACTCCAAAGCTCACTTTGAGTAAGTTTCGAAGCATTTGCTCATTCTCAGAAACATTATCTCAAAATAATAGTAAAACAAAAAAACAACACGTATTCCGGACTGATCTAATCTTTTTAACATTACCAGATAACTTAAAGAAAGACTACTTATCGTATGACTACTTAATGGCATATTAGCCACCCACCTAGTATTTCATATTGTCGATTATAATATAATTGAGACATTTAAACCTGCGCATTTACACCCGCTCTGGATATATTAGTTGAGATAGCTCCAGATAAACCGGCACTGCTCGTGAGAACTAGTTCTGATGTGTCACTTGCGGAAGCATCAAGTGCATCTTTGCGAAGTCTACGAGAGCCAAGCAATGCGCTTAATTCACGTTCTGCCACACTAACTGGCGTAGTCCATTTTGTTTCTGTAACTAAAGAAGGTAAAATTTTAATAATGAACTACGGGATAAATTAATTTTCACTCGTGACGTCACTTTATAATTTTCCAATGAAAGGTATACATAGTCTTGCCATAAATATTGCTACATAGACAAATAATATTTATTATTACTACAATGTGATATTATTAATTAATTACAAATATATATAGCCTATTCGGGGTGGTCTCCATTGATTGCAATACAGTGCTTTAAACGTTAAGACCAGATCAATAGACGCATGCATACTTTCCATGGGTAAATTCTTAACTGCCAATCATATGGATTGTTTTAGGGAATCCAAATTATCGTAGCGTTTAGAGCTGACCATAAAACTGAACATAAATCATAATCCAGTGGATTAAGATCTAGGCTAAATAACGGCCAATCTTGAGCTCTGATGAAGTCCGGAACGTCCGTTTTTTAACCAAGATTGGTTGGATCGAGCTTTATAATCTGGCGCCGAGTCTTGCTGAAAGGACCCGTGTTTATTGAACATAATTTTGTTAAGAAGCTTAACTAACTTCTCGAGAATAGTATCTTGATACATTTGTACTGATGTTTTGATGCCTATTTCACAAAAATATGGTTGGGTCACTCCTTTGTAACTAACACGTGGGGTCTTAGTTATAAAGGAGTGACCTTCACAAACCATCACTGAAGTCGGATAATCCCTACGTTGTACTTTGTTCACTAATCGTGTAGCATCTTGAGTGCTTTGAACATAATTACGGTAATTTCCTTAGTTTAAACGCTGCTCTATTGTAAAAAAATCTTCGAATTCTTTTAAAAAAAAAATGTTTTCCTTACTGATTTGATCGCTTTTTTCGGACAAATCTCTTCTGTCACAAATAGAGGAGGTTTCATTATACTTATCAATAACCCGATGCACAAACAATTGATTACTATCAAGCGGTTTTAAAAATTGTATTTGGCTCCATACCTACTTTATACAACGCAATCACAGCGATTCAGTTCTCTATAACATACCACTCCATTTTACAGATTCGAAATTCAAAAGTAATATTTTGTTTATTTTTAATTCTAACATTATCTAAAGCCAGCCAGCCAAACATTATGAAAAACAGAAAGTACTTAGACTTTCTGTTGTACATCATCATCAGCCTATTAGTTTTCCTACAGGCCTCACTATGGATAGAACGGATTGTAATCAATCACATGAGCCCAACACGGATTGGTTTTAACGACTTGTTTTTAACAATTGGTGTTAACGACTGCAGGGTCAATGGGTTAATGTGCTTTCCCAAGCACAGGCGCATGCAAGTTAGCAAATATTTTGGTCTCCAGTCTTACGACCGACCTTACGGCAGTACATCGCAGAATACTTATTCTTAGAATATTATACTATTTCCTTTCTCCTAGTCTGTTATCTCTGTAATTTCCGTGTCTGAAGTAAAATCAAACAAATGAAACATTATGTATTTTTATTAATACACTTATGTTTATAATTAAATCATCATAACTACAAAACAGAACCACAACATAAACTAACACTGAACTATAACCAAACTCCGAATGTTACTAACAGCGACATATTATCACGTTAAGTATAAAAGATATAAGAGTGAGGCACTGACTTTGATAGAAGAAAGTATGAGCTTTGTTATCCAAAAGCGACATATCCACGTAATCACACACCGTGTCGTCCCAGTTTTCTGTAAGGTCGTGAATATTGCGCGCATTCGCGAGTAGTTTCTGGCGCATCAGGCGTCTAACTTTCTGTAAACGTTGAGGCGTGTCTTCTGTCACCTCAGCAGCTCGCATCCAGGGTTTCTTACTGGATGGTGGTTCGACCATCACAACCGTAGGTAATCTTTTCGTCACCTGTAGTAAAACGGGCGGTTTCTTCGTTGACAAGTCGCTGCGACCGCTCTCTTTTCTCTGAACCTTTTTCAGGATCGATAATCGAGATTTTTCCGCAAGCGAAAGCTCTATCGAACCGTTCACAGTGTTATAGGGCATCACAGTCGTAGTGCTTTTTGGAGATGGAATGGGAACCGTCGTACTGGCTTCGGTTCTCGTGATGGTGTGGGTGGGGATCGGTCGCTTGGTGGTAGAATCAAGGAGCATTCGACGGTTCGCCCGAAACTCAGTAGAGGACCGCGGCAAGGGACCTGGCACCAGCTGTTGCGGCTCTGAGCACATATAAGCCACATGTTACCTCTTTTCTATTATCACAGAGTAAATACATACATAAAACGTGAAATAATTAAACCCGAACTAAATAGTAATTATTTAATGGAGAAAGCGATTTATTAATTTTCAAATTATGAACAATTTTTTTTTTTAATATTTCGATTTTTTCAAGAAATGGTTCTTAAAAATGAAATTAATAGAAACTAATTTTACAGTATTACTGATAAATTGTAGAGCTCACCTTGAGGCTGGCGCATGGAAGGTAATTTGTTTTTTACATCCATCGCTCTCTTCATATCCTCATTGTAGTAGTCATTGTAGTTATTATACTGCCGATCATGACTCATGCCCGATGACTTATAAGGGCGAAGGAAGGCCGATTCTTCTTCACCTGAAGCCTGATCATCTGGGCGAATGGGTGCTAACTGATGTGGTCGCGTGGGTCGTTCGAAGTCGAATAATCGTCGATCAACGAGATCTTTATCTTTATTCATATGTTGCCATACGTCCAAGTTTCGCCCCATATCCATATCTACCAAATCACGTTCGTCCTCCAATCGCGGCCTTGGTTTTCCCACTTCATCTTGCGGCCTAAGGCTCTCGTCGTCATCACGTGGCCTCTGCCTCTCACGCCTATCTCTCGGCCGCCGGCGTGGCCTTACACTCTTTGTTCGATATGTGAAATGCATTTTATTATTACTATAACTTTTACTGTCATCTAAAAAACTTTCTTTGTCCAAGTGCGAATCGTTTTCGAGAGGGGTCTCTGGTATATCACTCCGATCTCGAATTGTTCTCTTCAAAAACCTCCGATTTTCGTCACCGTTTTCATCGAATTTATAACTTTTATGTCGAGGGCGATGTTTTGTGAATCTACTTATAGAATTAGTGTTCAAGGAATCTCCGTGCGCCTCGTATTTATCCAAATCGTCCTGCCTAAACTCGTCATCGAATCCCCTTCTTTGTTTCCTTGCGGGTCTTCGCCAAGTATTCGCTACGTTCATCTCTTCATCTAAAGATTTTTCAGTTTTACCTGAAATGATGCGTCAGGTTAATTAAATCAAGGGACTACAATGTCTAAAAATAGATTATCATTTCTAACCTTAATATTGGTAGCGAAAGTCACAACCTTACAATATGTAGGTAATATATGTTTCATAATGAGGCACGTTTTTACTTGAGAATCTTCAAATGATACGATTATTGTCAATAATAAACGGGTAAGTTAATATTACGTTAAAGTTGAGCATCAGTGTTAGTTGTTTTAGTTCTATTAGTGTCCTTTGATGCCTGTTACAACTGAATATACCTATCAATTGTCGAACATGTTTAGAAAGCAAAAGAAAACATTTTACGGCGTACTTTTAAGGTCCTCCTCATATTTATAATCAGGAGAGTGTGCCCGATAGTCATCTCGGTCGGGTGGTAGTGGTTCGTCGTCACCATACGCGGGCATATGTAAAGCATAGTCACCGCCTCCGTACCGAACACCTCCGCTAAGAGTCAGTAGCGTCGTCACCAGAACGAATGTCAACCTGATTGGCCCCGCCATCCGCACTCCGCCTTTTACAGTTACAATGATGCCCCTACCACCCAGTACCGCCTCTATTTTGAAATGTATTATAGTAAATTTGCCACATAATTCTTCAGTGACTACGAATTTGACATTGATGTTTACTTGGCATATAAGGTATTCATGACCTAGAGTAACAGTAGTCTCTAAGTACTCTCTATCTGTCAATATAATTTTTATTACTGTTTACAGCCTTACATACGTGAAAAAAGAGGTTGTATTTGTATGATATACTTACAGGCATAGATTATTTTATTATACTTTCTGACCCGGCGAATTTCATACCGCCATATACCTGTTTATTTGGTAATTTTCTCTTTTATAAATTTTCACATAAAAAAGAATCATGCAATTTGATGCAGTGGTTCGGAAGTTATGTGACATACTTTTCGGCGATTCATTTTGATTTACGTAGTATAATGTGCAGGGCATGAAATTTTTTATATGCTTTGGTTTTCATCATACAGACGGGCGTAAGATTGCTAGCTAGTATATAGGGTCTAAAACATTCTGTTAATTGCAGAGAATAGTTATGTTTTTAAAAAGTATGTTGCAACCAAAACTTTTTTGATTGTATTCTTAGGCTCCAGTAGGTAAACTTAAAGGTAGAATTTAAGAAAAAGCTTTTACAAACAACCAAAACTTAAAAATTCCATTTATTGACAACATCAAGAAGAACAGAGTCAAAATAACAATTTAAATACCAAGTTGTCATTAATAAAAACTATAATTTCTTTCTTTTCCTCATAATATGGCAGGCACAAACTATAATTTAAACAAGAAGGTTTTCAACGTAAAGGAGTTTACTTCATTAGGTAATACTACATACTGTATTTTATAAAGACATATACTTTGACTTTAGAAATAATAAATATAATACTTCAAGATAGATGTTAGGAGAGATTATGTAAATGTCCTATGTCACAATAAAAAATAAATATGACAGTGTCAACATCACAGTCGCCAACAAATTAACTGTCATGGATTAACTAAAAATTTTGTTTAAATCAATCAACATTATGCATACTTAAATTAAAAGTGCCTACCCGCCTACTATCGACCTATCGACAACGAACAAATTTACAATGAAGTATCAGTAACAGTCTCAGTATAATGAGTGAGAAAAATAAATTAAAAGATGTTGAAAAGAAAGATGATTGCAGTTGCTACGCGGCGTCTCGCAATAAGAAGGCATGCCCGCCTCTCCGTAACATAACACATCCGCTGGTAAGCATTCTTAATTAGCTTTAAATTGATATTTTCTCCTACAGTCTGTCTGTCAAGAGCAGGATAAAAAACGGGCATAGACCCAAAGTATTCTGCGTTACGTTAAAAGTATCCGATACGTATTGCTAACCATGGAACTCTGCGTCGTTTTTGTTGCAATGCATTTTTTATTCAATAAATGGCGCATAAAACTTGCCAACATTTCAACTACTACCTAGTAACGATGTAAGTAATTAATTAAATTGAATAAATTACCACATTTATAATCAATTCAGTAAGTTTGCAGAGATAAAATGGGTTTGGCTTGGTATAGGTATAATTAACAAAAATTCTTTTTCTTTCAGCGATACTATGAATTTACGCAGGATGAAATCAGAGCCTTAGAAGAGTGCGACAAAGAAAGTTTTTATCGTCGCTGCCTGCCCTTTAGCACATTACTCGGTACCGCCACATATGCTGCCGTCAAAAACGGTGAGTTTGACCTTTTTTTGTTAATTTACTGATTAATTGTATTATTTACAAAGTATGTTACCTCTAGCCGAAGTACATAAAGAAGGTTACAAACCGACACCACTTACGTCTGTGCAGTGCTTATTACCGAGCAACATCACGCGTATCTTATTAACCTACGTAGAATGAAGAACTCGAAAGACTCGAGTAACGGGCGAGAATGAGAGCGAGAGTGAAATATTGTATAAACATATCTCGGTCTCGACTTGTTTTTCTAGTTTCTCGAGCGTTTCTTTCGAGAGTAGAGAAATCGTTTTTTATCAAAAATATCAGATTTATAGAATTTTGAATAAAGAAAGTAATAGAATATAATGCATTAACCTCGTAAGTATGCAATTATATCATATCATCAACATAGGTCTGCAGTCATCTTTTATCATCTGACTGCTCTGACATTGAGCCAGATCTTAGTACCTGTAAAGACGTCATTATAGAATATTGGTTTATTTAATTATACGGTTGGGAAAAACTTTGTTTTGTTTTAAAGTACACGTACTAAATATAGAATCCAGGATACAGATTAAAGTGCTGAATTAAAAAAAACAACAAAACAGTTGGTTTATAACCGCGAAATGTTGGCTGTCACATTCTTGATTTTATGCATACCATTTATTTTACAATTAAACAATAATCACTCTATAAGATTTATAATATAACATATTATTTAAGAGCCTACCTAGTAAAAGCCGCTACAAGAGTAACCCTCTTAGAAGGATCCAGGATCCGGCAAGGAGCCAGCTTGGTCCAGCACGAGTCTAGCTAGACCTGAGCATGCGCTCAGGTATACTATAGATACAACTACTACTTTTGGTCAATTCCCTGCATTATTGCTGCCGTAATAAGATAGGGGGTTGACCCAAAGTATTATGTTAGTCACTGACCTCTCCCAGTACAACAAAACGCAGTACTACGCGTAAACTATGCAGAGGTCTTTGGTGAGCGATTCATATCTACTAGGAATAGACTATAGTGCTTACGTATTTCAGGTTGCTTGCAGCTTGGACCTCTTTGTGTAAGCCGAGAGACTTCGAACGACACTAATAGTTGTTGCAATCTTTTAATTTAGATATTTATAATAATTATTCACAAAATTAGTTGACCTCATACATAGAGATTATTTCAATAATAGGGACGCCACGAAAATATTCATAGAAGTAAGATTACTCGGCTCGGTTCTATCTGTATTATATAAAAAGCAAGAAATAAGCCCTAATTTGGTTTATTTGAGCAATGAAGGAGGCCATTTTTGTAATGAATATTTTAGTGACGCTCTCTCCTTACTTCTATGAATGTCTTCTTCTAGGGTATTTGAAGAGGAACCCCAATTTCGGTGTGGTACCGAAAGTATTAACGGCGGCTCTAGTTGGCCACGTGTTGGGGAGAGTCGCCTACTCGCCATATTGTGATCAGCGCTTACGCAAGCTGCCAGCTAATAGCAAACTAGGTGAATTGATGCGCCAATATCACAAACAAAATGAGTGTCCTAATCAACAAAAACAAAAACGCTGATAGACCTTACTTTTATAAATTATTTATTTAATATAAATAAATATTGTTTGATACATTTTACTTCTTTATTTCCTTTTTAATGAGTCATTAATCCATTAAAAAATTGTGTTCCGATAGAACCATAATAAAAACCATCAATAGCAATAAAATAAAATTTAAATAAACTGTAAACTATGTAAAATAAAATAATTAGTATTTTTATTTTATATATATTGCAATTAATTTTATTTTGTGAAGTTGTTGTGGCTATGTTAACGAGATTCTTTGCTTAAAGAACAACCAATGTCGGGTTCTTTTTAGTTACGGGACCTAATTTTTTAATACCTACTTCCTCATTTGTGAGTAATTTATTACAATCAGGAAGTATTTAAAGAAACCATTTGTTCCCGAAATCAAACTAGATGTCGCTACGGTACGTTCTTGATTCCGGTTTTCTTTCATGTTTAAAAATAAATTAGTTTTCAAAACTCAATAAACAACTCATATTCTATTTGTACTTTTTCGTATTTGTATTGATACCTAAGTTTGGAACTTTTCTAATTTCAGTTTTTTAATATGTTAGTTAAAAGGAACAGAAAATTCTGTCTTTGATCCATTCGTCTCCTGCAAAAATCAACTTTTGCTAGATTGATTTGCATCTAGAGGAGGTGCATTTCTAGGGCTTTCGTTTTTTTTTTAAATGCTTCCTTACTGTCTTTTCAATAATTGATATTAATATGTTATTAGATTTGTTATAATTTTTAACATATTTATGCTACATTCATAAATCTATGGTTTTACGTTAGAATTAGATCTTAGAAACTGGCAACATTCATCATGTTGTCTGTCGTGTCGTCGGACTTTCAGCGGGAAGTCAAATAGAGCGCTAACTTTTAAACTTTGTTTTCATTTTATTAAAATAAAAGTGATTAGCAGCAACACAAAGAACGATAAATATAAAGTTTATACAAAAGGAAACTAAAAAAAAGTTATTTATCGAGAACCATTCAAGAGAGTACAGAGTGGGCATCACTTCTATAAAGAATAATAATATTTCTATAATGCGAAGTAGACGAAGTTATTTGAATCAACTGCAACGGCGACTATTTGGCTATATCCCGAGATTGTCGAGTGAAGAAACAGAAGATGGCAGAGAACATGAAGAATTATTGACAATAATCTTATGCCACTGTGGTGAGAGCAATACCTACCTATAATTATAATAAATAATTACCCCCAATTTAGCTATAAAAGTCAATACTCGAAGGAATTTAATATCAATCAAATTGCAAATAACGAAATGATACTGAACCTATAATTGCTTTAGGCAACAAAAATGAAAAAACCTTTTTAAATTCTAAGAAAATCAGAGAGATATTATTATCACATTTAATTTAATAGAAATCATTTAATTTAATTTAATAGATCTACAAATAATACAGTCTAACATACAAAGCTTAAGGACAAAACAATGGTCGACTGTTCCTACGCCCAACCCGCATTCACAAAGTGAGCTTTGATCCTAATTTTTGCTAAGAAAATGGAAGGGTTGACGTGCCCTAAATGGAGACGACATATAATGGATGTACATGACTTAGATGCATTTTCAAAGTTACAAAACCACGGTTTAGGAAGGATAGCATCTTGAATATCGGCGTAATATTTTTCTACATTTTTACTTGATGCTTTCCATTGAGCTTTCCATCAACATGAACTCCGTTTGACTATCAAGGAGATTAGTTCGTAGAAGAATACTTCGGAATGGAAATGGTTACCAATGTTAGCTGCTTCTTTTGCAATTAAATCAACTGTCTTATTGCCCACGATACCGGAATGGCCTAAAATCCAGGCTATGATTTGGTAAAATAGCATGAAGGCAACTTATAGTCTGTGAAAATTATAGTCTTATCCAGTTTATGTAACTCTGTATTTGAAAGCCAGAGAACCAACGAAAGCCAAAGACCAGAGAAGCCAACAATACAGAGACACTAAAGTGATCCTTATCAAGCGTTTTTAAGAATAATTTCAGACGAGGTTCCAGAAGAAATGAGGCATAGCCTAAATTTACGAATTAAAGCATTATACAATAGTTTTTCACAAAAGGATGGGCCCCCCACCAAATGCCCGACGAGGATAATATTTATATGTTTTCACATTTCTTTAACCATATGAACAATGTACGGGACATTGCTCATAATTTTGGAGTCTTGGATAACTTCCAGGAATTTCACCTGATTTTTCAAAGGGATGAATTCCCTCGTGTCCAAATTAAGTATAAGAAAATAATTAATTTGGACATGCCGGATAGTTCTAGAAAGTGTAAAAATAACAATATTACTTTTATCAACCGATAATGAGATACCATGATTGAAACTGAAAGGATGGAAGTGTTCTGAGTGACAGGGATTTACAAAACCTGTGCCAACCAATAATTTTTTTTTTCTGAAAGAGTTTTAACGGCTTTTGCAGCAGTAGCTCGATATTTTATGTATCTCTTCGTATGCCTTTCTCTCTTTGCAGACCCTAGCAAAATTAGAATCTCATCAGGATGGAGACCAGGGTTTACTTTTAAAACTACTTTTAGTAGGAATGGATTTGTAATTACCGTTAATTGGGAGGAAATTTTGTTTTTTCTAATTCTAAATTACTTTTGTATACTGATCAATCTGCTTATGCCAAATTTTATTTCAAATGGGTCCGGGGGATAGTCTGAATGTTTAACCGATCGTTTAGAGTACTGGGTATTAAAAGTGATCACTACCATGGCTAGTAGGAAGTATTGTCCAGGTAAAAAGGGAAGCTAAGGATGGGGAACATAAATGTGAATCAACGGCACTAGCAACATTTTGTGTTGGAGATACCCTAACTTTTCGCCGATGCCAAAAAAGTGGGGAGATAAATAGTCACGGTAATAGGAGCACCATGATGTGCGATGAATGTTAAAGACTCTCAAAACAACTAGGGGTTGAGTAAACGCAATGAAATAGGTCTTTCCTGCCGAGTTCAGGATTCTCTATCTAGTTATGTGAGTTTCTTCTGTTATTTAGTCATGTAAGTTAGAAATTATTGTTTTCTTGTATGCGACTGACGGACTTGTTTCAATGGTCAGAATAAATTAAAAAAAAAAGTGTCGTCGATGGTCGAGGTCGTGAGGTCATTTTTCAGTGACAACAAGATAGGTTATTAATACCTACTAAGCCTGTAGTTATTAATCTATACAGTTTCATAATTATTTCGAACTTTTCTAATTCCATGCTGTTAAAGTGGTGAGGATGAACGAGCCTAGTTCGTTTGGCTATCAAGAGGAGGTGCCGGGTCAGGCGCCTGTTGCCCCCAGCGGGCCGGCTTACCCGGTAAGGCTATAATGTTTCAGTTTGAGCCAAAAAAGGTGACTTGAGGTGTAACGATGTTCATGCGTAGGGGCAGTACAAGTTCTCGCCAGATGAACTGCGCGTGCTGAGTGAATGTAACCGCGAGAGCTTCTACCAACGTTCCATGCCTCTGGGAACGCTGTTAGGTCTTGGTGCTTTTGCAGCGGTACAGAGTGGTGAGTTTGTACTAATACAATACTAATATACATTTTTATTATCTCATGTATGTTTTCCAATTGGATTGGTACATTTTATTTGCGAAAGACTTTATTACTGGCTATTAATATAGTAACTGTCACTTGTACCGCCTAATGTAAGATATTGTTTAATGTATTTATTTTTACCAGTATTGATTTTCTGGTCTATAAAGTGTTTTAATGCTATAATTAGTTTGAGTATGCCATTCTCTCTTATTTTTAAGGTGGTGGTCAAGTGAGTGGATAAGACAGATTGTTGTGCTCCCTAAAATTTTGTTAAATATAGTACATGCATCATGCCTCTGAACCGACGTTGCTTGAAAGGAAATCTGTTTTAGGCTACTTAAATTTCTCTATTTTGTTTTGTTTATTTTACATATTGTTTATTAATTAACAAGGTGTAATATGATAGGGCACATTTATTCATTAACAATAATTGTTTTGAATGCAAGTCTCTATGCTTCGGGTACTCATTGTGTATTAATCATACTAATATTATAAATGAAAAAGTGAATTTGTTTAATTTTCTCTCATTCATGTTGCATTGCCACATTGTTGTATAATATACAAGCTGACCTGGCGAACTTCATACTGCCATATTTTATAAATTATAAATTTCTTATATACAAACCTTGTCCTGACAGTAAAAAACACTTAAAAAACAGTCATTCAACTGAATGATTTGGTGTAGTCATTTGGAAGATAGGCGCATAACATACATTTTGGTGATTCCTTTATATATATAGGATTTGTGTGGATATATGTGAGATTAAGAGGCTGGGGAGGCTAATTTTTACTAAATTAATATATAGTTTTATAAACTTTTGATCATATTTGGTATGGTCTATGGCAGGGGTGGCCAACTTGTTTAGTTCCAAGATGACTTTTCACTGATGACACCCGATCGTACCGATCGATAGTACGATCTACCAATTACTTTACTTCTCAAAATCTTAAATAAAACAGCATAGTTAGATGAATTGTCAACAACATTGATTATTATATTACATATAATTGAGATTGAAATTGTATAGAGTAATATTATGCTCCAAAATATAAGAAACAACAATTTTCTATGATCTTCCTGCTATTACTTCTATTGTTTATTATTTACTTATTCTTGATCTGCAAAGGGATGAACTATGTTCAACAAACAACTAAAATCAGTTTTGTAAGAATAAAAAAAAATATTTATAGTTGAGCAAAATCTGTTACAAAACACTTTAATAAATTGTGAAATAAGCTCGGAAACTAACACTGTGATAGTGTTGTGAATATTAAAGCAACAAAACATCTATTAAGATTTCTTGTTTTGTCTTATGTTAATTTTGTGCCAACAATATGAAGTAATATTTGAATAATAATATATTACAATAGATTACTATTCAAAACAATTTCTTTTTTATTTATTGTTGACAAACAATCATTACAAATTTATTACAATATAGACTATAATATATTAAGTCTCATTATTTATTTATTTTTAATATAACTCTATAATAAGTCTTTAACTCAGCCATGCAAAGATTAACAGTAAAGTCTATCTGACGAAAGAATTATTCCTTTGCAATAAAAGTGAGCATACATTGGTAAGGTTTTTTGTAAATTAAGAACAATATCAGATTACACTTTAATAAACTTATTGTGGTAAAATATCTTTGACATGCTTTTTAAAATTTGACAATGCATGTGACAAATGGATCTACTTTGAAAATTTGTTTACTATAAAATATCAAGTTGCAGTGAAGGAAAAAATTTCATGTGTGTGTTTAATTTTTTGAGTAGAGGAGACACAAACATGGCCAGGATGTGAGAGGCAAATTGATGTATGATCAATTTTATTATTAATTATTTTATAAAGAATCACCCTGTCCGCTAACTTACGGTGCTTCTCCAATGTTGACATATTATAATGTTCTAAGAAATCTAGATAAAGTTTGTTGTATAGAAAACATTTGTAGTCCAAACTTTTTTAAAAAGATTTTAATTTTTTTCTACTCTATCATTATGTGTTTGGTCAGCAGGATTCCACATACTGCTACCAAATTCAAGAATTTAATATACCAGACTAATGTAGATTGATTTCACGATATTAATGTTAGAAAGAGTTTGGTGACTATAATCCCTAGGATTCTGTATTTAGTGCAGACAGACTGTCTTTATGTACTGCATATATAAACACTGCATACATAAGGACAGTAATGACACTCAGATAATTTTTGAAGTCGTTCACATATAGCGTAAATAACAAATGGCCTAAATGCGAACCTTAAGCCATGCCTGAGGGAACTGGTAAGAAATTTGAACATATGTCTTTTAAACAGACAGCCTGACTATGGGCACAAATTCTATCCATCTGAGGAGTGTACTGTGCTGGTTGAAAGTTCATTGAGCATAGAATAAATCATGGTTAATTTTGTCGAATGCTTTTGAATAATCTGTTGTTTGTTTTTATCCATAGCAAGAACTAAAAAAATTGTGAAAGTTATCATATTAGATTGAACACCACAGCCCCTAAAAAACTATGCTGAGACTCTGTTATACGGTTTTGGACAGTGATATATTTGCTCAGTGACTATCTTTTCCAAAATTTTACCGAAAATACAAAGTTTACCAATAGGCCTATACTGATCCACAAAGTCACGCATTTTATTTTTTGGAATTGGTGGAACTAATGTTTTTTTCCATCCTTCGGGGAAAATACTAGATCGCAGACAGGTTTCAAAAATGTGATAAATTGAAGAGAAAAGTTCATCGGCACAGCTCCGAATAAAGAATGGGTGAACTCCATCAGAGCCAGTGCCTTTATGTATGTTCACTGATTTTAATTCAAGATAGTTTTTTATTTACATAAATTTTAGCCATATAGACAATTTCTTTGTTATCCATATATATTGGGATATTGTAACGTTATGTACAGAAACATATACTAACTGTAAATGTTTATTATAAGCTTCAAAATTATCGTATACATCAGTCAGAACAGACCCATTGTATGTAATTCTACTGGCAATTTGCCCCTCAGATCTTTTGCTCTTTATAAATGACCAAAATATTTGGGATTTTTTATTTTATTTTCAGCAGATGATATTATAGTGTTAATAAGTGTTATCAAACGTGTTATGGCATTAGTTGCGATGGGCGTGCGTTACGTGCAGTGCTACAAGACGAGTTTACAACAGGACTATTACCCCAGTCATATCGAGCAAACGCCGCAAGTTCACGTCGAACTGCAATAATAACGCCGCCTACCCTCCCACACGTGCTTGCTTGGATATTTCGATCACAGCGACACACATTATCGCAAATCGAAAAATTCGGCGTTGGAAAAGTCGTTCATTGCGATATATTCGGATTACGCGATATATCGCACACCTAGATCTAAACTGAGAAAACTCAAAAATTTGAGTGAGTTTTGACTTACAAGGGAGCATTACCTACTTGTCATCACCGATTTCGCTCAAATTTATAGGACATGTAGGACTTGGTTAGAGATAAAATTACCCAAAGTGGGAACTTCAGATGGCCAAGCGTTTAGAAAAAAAAACTGCTGGTTGGTAAACTTGTCAACATTTATAGCTTATATGGTAAACAAGTCGCGAATTTTTTTTTTTCATGATAGTACCTATATGAAATCATTTTTGTGATGATGATCAGTGATGACTACTCGTCATGCCCCCTTGTTAGTACAATATTCAAATACTCGGTGATCATAATTATTCATAACAGATTCAATAAAGGTTCGAGGATGAGCCGCTAAATAACTTTAGCTTTCTTTTGTTGAATCAACAGTGGTCGCGCTCCTGCCACGTAAACAAATGTATTGTCAGACCTCCACATTAGTTTTTTGAATTGTCTTAGTTTAGATCTAGGTGTGCGATATATCGAGTAATCCTGGTTAAAAATCAACAACATCATAATCAACATTCTACACATTACTCATAAACCTATCGCGTTCTCATAGGAAACAGATAATTTATCATTGTACTTAGTCATTATTTAAAATAATAAATTCTATGTTTAAATAAGCGTATAAAAATAAAACAATTCTAAGTCAAAGTACACGGCGAGATCACACTGCAGCCAGAATTTAGTTTTGAGTTATCTGTTAACAATATATTGAGGTAATTGGTTTTCTCCAGATTTGGATCCAAAACGACGGACTCTATGAATGTAATCAAAATCAGAAAGATTTATAAAGAAATTTGTCTTTTTTGCACTGTTGCACATAATAGTACTTAGGTTTTCTCCTTTCCTTGAGGGTATGCCAGAGATTTCCAGATTATTTAATCTACTTTGTTTATCTTTCTGATGTAATTGTTTTTGTAACGAGTGTATGGTTAGTTGAAGCAAGATCTTGTTTGATTATTACTATTTGGGGCTCTGTACTTAACGAACTTTAAACTTTTTATTTCTTCATTAATTTGTGACTGTTCTTGAATAATTTTTCCCTTGGCTTTCTTAATTTCCAAAATTTGCATTTTCTATTTGCCAAAATCTTCAGGCAACTTATGCAGATTTTGGATTTGAGACTGCGAATTCGTTATGAAATTAGGAGAGTGACTTTTATATTACAATCACATATTGATTTTCTCTTATGCTGCATCGTGTCAGGATAAGATCCAGAAGTTCTTGGTGGGCTCATTTTAGCGAACATAATATTTAAAATAAAATTCGTTTTTTTTTTACTGTATTCAAGAAATCACTTATTACATATATAAGCTTTATTACTATGCACGGTAAATTTAAAATAGCAACAGATTACCGCCAGCAAAATTACGACCCGAATGTAATTATTCAAGTACATGAAAATAAAAGCAAATTTAAAATAGCACCATCTATTGGCAGTCTAAATGAAACTAATGAAACTGTTGTGGCTGCAGCTTAACTGTATTGCAGAATATTTAACAAATAGACAATTTTTTCAGGCCACTTGAAACCGAATCCACGTTTCGGTGCATTCCCGAAAGTGACGCTAGCGGTCATTGTGGGCTACTTTGTGGGCAAAATATCATACCAACAGGCGTGCGCTGAGAAGCTGATGGCATTGCCCGGTAGCTACATCGGTCAACTGCTGCGGGACCGGCGTGATGGGAAAGTGACAGCGTAAGGAACGATTCAGTTTTTTTAGGCTCGATTGATCTAATTCTCAAATTGTCTAATAATGAAAAATGATAAGGTGCAATATAAATGATGAGGCAGTTGGCTGCATATTTTTTTAAAAATCCTTATTAAAAATCTACAAAACAAGCAGAAATATATTTACATGATATAATACAAAGTCGTCACCAAACAATAAATGATAATTTTGTATTACGTATAATGTAATCAAGAGTTATACAAAAAGTCTGTTTGTAGATATTCTTAAATTAATCTCTAACACAAATTAGACTGATATGAAAATATACATCATTTGCGAATCTCACCAATCGCGCCTAGTCTCTAACTGATACCGAAAATGTATAAAATAAAAACTTATTTTTAACGAAGGCAGGGTTTTGTGGAATGACATTTAGAGAATGCTCTATCGTGCTTCTTCCTTTAACAGTTACGAAGGTAATTTAAAACTGATTCTATGTGGTTCTATAAATGTATGTTTTGGTGGCATTAAAGAAGACACATCACTAGCGTACCCAGTTGCACAAACGAACATTAAAATGTCATTACCAATTAATTTTTTTTAATTTAGAACATTAATTAGAGCTTGACGTCGTTATTAAATCTTAATAAACGATTATACAACTGCCAGTATGTCATTAAAAAAGGACATTAGAAATTTTCAGTGTACTGTGAGACAAAAAAAAATAAAACTAACAATTCACCGGCTATTTTCGATATTAACTGGCACTATTTTGATGCAATATTTTTAATTATGAATTTGTAGCCCGCCGATGTCGAAGCCGCCATCGTCAATGTTGGGCGCAGGTCCAAATGATATCTACTCGGATGCGGGCCCTGGTAATTCCCTGGACCTTGATACGGACCGTCCGATCTTCGACGACTCTTATCGTCCAGATACAGGAGGTAAGAACAGATTATCTACTTAAAGCCTATTAATATCTCCACTGCTGGGGTGCAGACTTATGGAAGGATCACTCAGGCTAATTTTCAACCACGCGGACCCAGTACGGATCGGTTGATGTTTGCGACTGCAAACGCAGTTGCGTCAAACATTAACTTTTCTTTTAACTCACAAAATTTGTAAAATAAAAAAGCAGCTTGAAATCTCTTTTATTCCAATAAAGCTATTAATGAAATATATTTTTTAATCAACATCACATTAGATATAATTGAAAAAGAATAAGTTTCAGATTTATAATAAAAAAAAAACTTTGATATTCAAAATGGCCTTTATACATATGAGCCATCGATACAGCTGCGAATACTTCCATGAGCACACACATGAGTTCTTGTAATAAAAACTGTTTGGTGTAAAATAGTTATCTCTGGCGAGTCACCAGTTGCGCGCCCTACATCGCCAATGTTGTCCTATGACGAGTTGCGCCGGCGCAACCGCGGCGACCACGCCGATGCTAAGCAAGACCCATACAGGTACATTTTATTTATTTCTGCACAGCTAATAGTAAAAATACATAACCCAGTTAGACATTGCAATAGACCTAATATAAAAATAAAAAGTTATTGTCACTTAAATTTTATTCTAATGTTATTTATTTTCAATCCGATTGGTACTCAGAATGGATCCGTCAATGACACCACCCATAGCAAGACCCCGTCCTCCACCTTCAGCCGCGTCCCCTCACACCAACAAGTATGGTGACGTCATCGACTAGACCACCGACTGGACCACGGCCTAATGTACGCCACATTCCCATTATGACAAAAAAAAAAACTTAAATTCGGTAAATATGGTGTAATATACAAAAAATGCAATTTTGACAGTAGTTATAAATAATGTTTTGCCTTTACAATTTTATCGAGTTAATGCTAAATTTTAATGAAATCATAAATCGACATAACAGGAATATGGCATACAGGAAATAAAAAATTCGTGTCGCCATCACATGCACACCAGTATTCGTAATATTAGGGATAAAACTAAATATATCATAGTAAAATCAAATATAATTGTTATACAATTATTGAATTGTTACACCAAAACTGGTATCTTGTCACTTAATGAAATTCTCCTCGCACTTGTTAAGAAGCAAAATTTGATTTTGATAATTTTAAATGTAGTGGACAGGTGTAATTAAAATTTTATTTCGTGACAAGTTCGTTTGACTTATTTCTCGTTGTCACTAAACTAATGATGGCAACGGGAAATATAGTGGAACGTATCACACTAGTCTTAGTAGCTGGCATTTTATTTTCAACATATAAAAATGTTGCCAAACTAAAATGTGTCATCCCGGCACACAGATAATTACACTAAGACTTCTCAGTGGTCACTAAGCCTCCTAAGTACAATCATCGATAAAAACCGCTGATATGGTAGAGCGCGGGCGGCACGAAACGCATTTGTATTAATACAATCATGTAATAATTTGTTAATATTTGAATAAAGTAGTTAAGAGTTATTTTGTTTTATTTATTGGTATGGGCTGTATATTAAGGGTCGGTTACCAATAACAACTATTAAGGGTCAGTTTGCATAGTTTACAAAGAATTTTAACAGAACATTCGCTAAGCATATTTGCACAGCAGGCTTGGCCGGAATAGCATGTCTGTCAATAAATAAGCTTATAGCCAGATGGATAATTAAAGCTGCGCTTAAATCCAATGCTAAATTGGGAGAGCATAAGTGCGGTCATAACCATATTGTATTTTCATCGAGAATGCGCTGACAATGCGGAGTAGCAAACAATATGCCATATTCCAAGATCCTAGGGCCCCCAGACGTTACTTATTTTCTCAGAAACAAAATTTACTTAACGTTAGTATATGCGATGAGTGTATGCATACTAGCTTGCATTGACGGGCAATTTCCGGGTATCAGGTGCTAAAGGTACGTAAAATGGTACTAACTTATTTACTGTTTAATCTTTCTGAATGTTTTGGAAAATATTATCAAATCAAAATTATTTACTCTGTTTAGGGTGTTACAAGCACTCGTGAAAGTCAATTCTATGCCATCGGTTCGTAAATCTACCGCGAGAACCTTATACCGAGAAGAACCGGCAAAAAACTGCCATGGCTGCTACATTCTCCATTTTATTTCATACAGAGTCGTCAAATTGAAAAATTACTTCATTAAAATATGAAGTCACTTTCCATTACAATATTAGAAAATATGAATAATTAATACTGGCAGTCTCATTTGGCAGCGGTAATAAAATAAAAATGCTGCGTGTATATAATAAACTGAGTTATGTCTGAAATAAAAAATACATGTGATTTATGGGGCATGTCTCTTAATATTATTAAAAGTATAGTTCATGTTATAGCCCCTTACTTGGCTGACATGTTTAACCGTTGTATAGATGAAGGTTTTTTTCAAATCTTATGAAGCTTAGCAAAGTTATACCTCTTTTTAATTCCGGTAATAGTGAAGACCATAGTAATTATAGACCTATATTATTTATTACCGGCGTTATTCTTGAACAGTTATTGTGTTACTTTAAATAAATTACTGCATACTAAACCTATTCAAGGCTTAGGAGTCGTCACAGAATGCTCTTGGAGTATTTTGTAACTTATCCAAGGAATATGATTGCGTTAGTATCGAACACTGGTAACAAAGTTTTAACGAAAAATCTTCTTTTTTTTAACGAAAAGTCTTCACCTTTTAAGGTACATTAGTAGTAGGTACATTTTCTAGTGTTTATTCTTGAAAATGAACTCGAATGGAGAATAGTTTTGTTTTTTATTTGTATAATTGGGTTTGATATGTATAATTCAAGTTTAATTTTACTTTTAGAAATAAATAAATTATCAAAATTACGTGTATTGTGTTTTCATTGTTGACTAGGACCCCTTTCATACTGCAGTGTGTCGTAGGTCGCGTGCAGCGTGTAAAAGAAAACGTGGGCGCAGGCTGAGGGCGCTTGTGCACTACACTGAATTGTCAGGTCCGGTGTTCCAATTTTTTCCGGTCCGGAATGACATGAAAAACCCGGATGTGTAACTTGTCCACTTGTCCGTTTTTTTCCTGATCGGAGTGGCGCAGTTTATGGTAGCTCTCTTTGAAGCTACACGTCACTTATGCTAGGTACGATGAGATTTTCGGAACCTCGGTAATTTCTTGTCGGTAATTCGGACCTGAAAATTCAGTGTAGTGCACAAGCGCCCTGACCCTGGCGCCGAATAGACATACGACACTGGTTGTAGTTACGAACCTGATGCCGCCCCCGGCCCCGACACTGTTAGTCCGCCACTGCATAGCAACATCGTTTCGATTTAGGGCAGATGCAGCGTAATAAGTAGGGGAGACCGAGGGGAGTTGAAATAATTTTGATATTTTATTTCATAAACCAAACACTATACACAGACGTCGTATGATATTAGTACCAATCGATAGGTAATTATTTACACTTGCGAATGATGTAAAGTAGTTGTAAACGTTAAATATTGTGGTAAACATCGACTAAACCGTAACAAGTCAATTTTGTTTCAACTCTCTTCATTATAACTCGAAATCGCGTCACGGAGACTTTTATGACACAAAATTACTTCTTCTGCTGCGAGATCATATATTTCGCGACTTGCCATACCCCTGTCAGTCTTTCTTTTATAATCAGTGGGCATTCTAAAACAAAATAAATAAATTAAGTTAGCATAGACATTAATTAGGAGCGTCAATACCCGTCACGCTGTGTGCTACATTCGTGAAGTGTGTGCTGTGGCATTTGTCTGCTCTGCAGCCAATGTCCAATATCTCATGTTATGTATGTAGAGGACAGAATATAAAATTATAAATATCATAACAAAGCCTAAAAAACTTACTTTTCACGTTTTTTGACATACGGCTGACAGAACTCCACAACCGGGCGATGCACACCACCGACGTGAACTTCTACCACGGCGGGCGGAAAAAAATAGTTATTAGGCGAAGTTGCTAACTCGCTAACGGTTTTAAGTTCCGAGAAATTGGTACTGTTTCAACTCACCTTTGTTTCAAATCCCGTCAGTTTCCCCTACGCAAGAAATTCATAACGGGCTAGACCGTAAGTAATGTCGAATCATAATCTACAGTATTAGAAAAATGCTATAGTGTTCGTTCGTTCGCCTTTAAAATCATAGTATTGAGTAACACGGTTATTCGAATTCACTCAGGTGTACAAACTCACTTCAAAAAGCGGCATCGCTCAACCTTGAATTGGTAAATAACGTTTCGTGGCATAAGTGAGTTTCGAAATGACATACGAATAGAATAGAATACAAGTATATTCAAACAATTGTGTTTCGTATTTTTCTTTAAAAAATGGAATCAATAGACTTTCTACACTAAATGATGTGAATTTAGACACATGAGTGAATTTGAATTCGGGTCTGGGTTTTAACAGAATGGCATTAGGACAGCACAATTAAATAGACACCCTGACAATATTAGGCAGAAATAATAAACAATGTAAAAATAATATTGAATTTATTTTTAAAGATAACGGTGACACTATTAATTGACTAATTATTAATTAATTAATTCCAGTTACTTAATCAATGATTCAAATTTTGATGTTATTTAATACATCTGGTCACTTTGCTTACCAAACTTATCTAAAAATAAACAACATACGTCAAAGTAAAATTAACATATACAATATGTAAAACATAACAATAAAATATCAAAATTAATACATTTACACAATATTAAAATTTATAAAGTTGCATGAACTAACATTGTAAATATAAACAAAAAAATAACAACTTTAAAATCTTGTGTCATCTATCCTTTTGATATCATTTCGAATAAGGTAGCTGAACGCATTGCCTCTAATCCAAAACAATAATTATATTACATGGAATAGATTAACAAAGAATAGATATTATTCTAATAGATAACACTCACACGTTTTTAAATATAACATTAATATTACATTATTCTATAACCTTTCACTATTACTTATACACTAAATTGATTACACATGATGTGGAAGAAAATATCTATACAATATTAACTCTAGGACAATATCGTAAATCTTTTAATCACATCAATTTGGCTCGAAGCTATTTAATATAATATATATTCAAAATATATTTTATTTAACATACTATTATGCAAATATCTATAAAGTTTAGGATATTATTACGGCCAGAGATTGCAACAGTGTTGCTGCGATAGCCTATCGTAGAAACGTTTGTTTCAAGAAAGTAAATGTACTTGATAACTATATAATTTTAATAATAACATGTTGAACTTTCATCAAGAAAAAATGGTCGTTCGTAGCAATACTGAAGGGAAAAGGGAAAACAATAGGAGGTCGTTCCCCAATACGATGTTCTGAGTCTGACCAGGTAAAAGTGTCCTACAGTAAAATTTACAATTCGATTGTTAAGGGAAAATTATTTTAAAACTGTATATATATTAACTAAACAACTTATCAGGTTTATTTATCTCCGAAATGTGCTGTTACTAAAGGGAAAACATCATTTCATTAATGAATTTATATTGTCCCACGAAAGAAATCAGTTACGTTTTTTACATTTCAGTTACATAAACATGAGTATCGTAAACTGCTTCGACTTTGCCAGTGAGCTTCAAATTTGCCGAATAAACTAAAATGAACATAATTTGAGAATAGGTACATTTTATTAAATGGGAGAATTATTATTATTATATTTTATTATATTTCTAAGTGGCAACTATGACGGTTTGACATCTAACTATCATTGTAAATATAAACACAAAAATAACAACTTTAAAACCTTGTGTCATCTATCCTTTTGATATCATTTCGAATAAGGTAGCTGAACGCATTGCCTCTAATCCAAAACAATAATTATATTACATGGAATAGATTAACAAAGAATAGATATTATTCTTATAGATAACACTCACACGTTTTTAAATATAACATTAATATTACATTATTCTATAACCTTTCACTATTACTTATACACTAAATTGATTACACATGACGTGGAAGAAAATATCTATACAAAATTAACTCTAGGACAATATCATAAATCTTTTAATCACATCAATTTGGCTCGAAGCTATTTAATATAATATATATTCAAAATATATTTTATTTAACATACTATTATGCAAAAACACAAAGTTTCATGGAGCAAGAATCTTATTAGGCGTTCTATAAAGTTTAGGATATTATTACGGCCAGAGATTGCAACAGTGTTGCTGCGATAGCCTATCGTAGAAACGTTTGTTTCAAGAAAGTAAATGTACTTGATAACTATATAATTTTAATAATAACATGTTGAACTTTCATCAAGAAAAATTGGTCGTTTGTAGCAATACTGAAGGGAAAAAGGAAAACAATAGGAGCTCGTTCCCCAATACGATGTTCTGAGTCTGACCAGGTAAAAGTGGTCTACAGTATAATTTACAATTCGACTGTTAAGGGAAAATCATTTTAAAACTGTATATATATTAACTAAACAACTAATCATTTCAATATTGTCCCACGAAAGAAATCAGTTACGTTTTTTACATTTCAATAAACATGAGTACCGTAAACTGCTTCAACTTTGCCAGTGAGCTTCAAGTTTGCCGAATAAACTAAAATGAACATAATTTGAGAATAGCTACATTTTATTAAATGGGAGAATTATTATTATTATATTGGTTTATTATTATTATAGGAGAAATATTATTATTATATTTTATTATATTTCTAAGTGGCAACTCTGACGGTTTGACATTAGTTAGTTGTCAGTTGTTACAAGCGGAGGGAGCGTGTTTTATGTGAGCGCAAAACTTTTGTGTTTTCCTGGATAAAATCAATACAATTGTATTTTTGTTTAAGAGGTAAGTAAATATGCTCTTTAAAAGTTTTTATTTGTTTTTGTTGTTTTTGTGATCAATTTCACCTGGAATCACGGTAGACAATGTTGCAAATGGTTTTTGGCTAATAGTGCTATAAGATTGTCTACAGCTAGGGTTGTCACTAATCAACTACAGCATTAAAGTATATGGTAAGTTGTGAACTTGAGATTTTAGCTAGCTGCATATAAGCAGAGTTATAAATCTCAAACTATTACTTAAGTAAATGGTAATGTTCACAGTGAGAATATAAAGTTTAAATTTTTTATTTAAACTAATTACTTTTTACAAATTGTAAAAGAAAACTTATAAAAAGTTTCGGTACTATTTTTTATTGTAAGCATGCGCTGCGATAACTATTGACGAGGCGTTTTAATTAAGACATGATTAAAACAAAACTCCAAAAGCCCAAATGTTTAGTACAGTACTTTATTCACTACTTTGATATTACTGTTCTTCTTATCGTGAAAATTTATGAAACACCCGAAGGCCTCTGACGTAGGTAGTTCCGTTAATGATTTTTACATGGCGATCTTGACCATGATACGTGCTTTCCGAAACACGGAATATATTGATATTTAAAAGAATAAAAACTGTAAACAATTCTTACAAGTGCATGTTTTCAGGTTTTTAGACCAATGGAGATAAATATGGGAAAAAGATGAAAAACTGGAGCTCGACGATATGCAGATTACTCTGAAGAAACATTAGCCGTTGCTGAAGATTTGGTAAAAAGCAAGGTACTATGGTCGTATGAAGCTGAAAAACAATTCGGCATTCCGAGACGTACAATTTTCAATAAATGCAAAAGTCGCCCACAGGAACTGTCAGCAAAAGAAGAACAACATACTGCAGAAGTTGTTGAAGTTGCTGCAGAATTCGGGAGTCCACTTACTTTAGTAGATTGAGGTTAGTGGTATATAATTACCTTCCGAAATGTGGAAAGACGGATTTGTTTAAAGGCCGAATGCCTGGTGAACGATGGGCTCGAACGAGCATTTTAACGCGTCACGATTTTACACAGCGGGCCATCCAAAATATTAAACGTAGCCGGGCGTCAAAAACTGTTGAGGAAATGACAGCTTTTTTCAAAAATATGTTCCTCATGCAATTATTCTGAATTTTGATGAAACCAACTTAAGCGATGACCCAGGGTCAAGTAGAGCGATATTTAAGCGAGTGACAAAACATCCTGAACGCGTTCTCAATGCTATGTAAATCTTGGTTTAAATAATGTTCAGCATAACAGCAGATGGAGAAATGTTACCACCTTACGTAGTTTATAAAGCCGATAACTTAAGGTCCCAATAAATCCGTATTCGGTCCACCAAATGCTAGGTATAATCGCAATAAATCAGGGTGGTTTGAAAATTGGTTTGAGACAATCGTTTTACCTTGGGCCAAATCACGCGAAGGGCCAAAAGTAGTTATCGGTGAAAATATTATTAAAAAAATATTTTTACCGTCAAACGCAACGCATCTTACCCAGCCCCTTGACGTCGTCTTTTTCGGCCCTATGACACGATGTTGGAGAAAGAGGCAGTTTCAGAGGCAATTTAAAAAAAATCATAAAAATTCAGATTTAAAAACATAAAGCTGGAACGTTCGTTCTCTAAGTCAAGCATCTAATACCAAACCAAAAAATCAATAGAAAAGATAATCACAATTGATAAAATATCTGATAAGCCAGAGGAGTATAAATTACAAAACCAAGCCTTTATTTCTAAATTTGTTCAATTATGATTATTTTTGGTTATAACATGTAAGTTAGATATTATAATAGTTCTATATAGTTGTGGTTGAAATAAGTAAAAAATTATTATGGTTAAAAGATATATGTTAGTTTGTGAGCTTGTTAACGTTGGTTCATTTTAATTTAATATATTGTAAGGTACTGAAATATAATTTTTTGTATTTGATTTTGTAACTTTGTTGCTTACCGACAGCATTATAGATAAAATTTAAGTTTGAGAGGATTTAATGTATTCTTGTATGTATAAAATAAAAGATGTATGAGACTGTTTTAGTGCCACTTAGATGAAGGTTTTTGAAGCATATATTTAGTAATGTCTTACCAAATTTAATAACATGTGATATTTATATTAAGGTTTTTGATCCTCCCTCCGACCGTGAGATTGTTATTAAACATTATAGTATTAAACTTTGATTCTTATAAAGTTTTTTATTTTCTTCTTATAAAATATCGATTACTTGTGCCCAACTTTGACTATTTGTCAGAAAAAAAACTATTTTTTTTAACTATGCACATATATTTATGTCTAACTATGCACATCTCCATGAAAACACAGTTTTTATGATTTGAGATTAAGACTAGATACAAAATACAGTGTGTAATTTTCCCAAACAACATCTAGGCAAAGTTGGAAAATTTAATCGCAGCTTTGCTTGCAACTTTCGGCAGCAGTTATGGCAATTTGAAACTTGTAGTCTATATCCTAATTTCGCTCGTCAATGTAAAAAAGGGCGCAAATTACAAACACATTCCAGAGATATTCATAAAAAGCCGAAATTTCGTGCTAAATTGCAGCAGTTTACAGTACTGGTTGCATTCGCAGCAAAAGCCTTGACATTTAGTTTATTGAAACGTGACATCATACGATGCTCTATCATAACCGCCCACGTTTCGGATATCGTATTCCAAAGATATAGATAAAAAATAAAATTTATTTAAAAACAAAAAATATGTATTATACAGTCATTGTTGACATATAAGTTACATATTGGCTTATGTCCATTCCCATCATAAAGTTAGATCAAACTTTAGACTATAACATATAGTAGATACTTTAACGTAATGGTAACTTTCATTTGCGGTGAGTAACGTCGGTGGTCGTTGAGCAAATAAATAGAATAAACTGCAAAGGCGAAGTGTACATAATGCCTAATATTAAAACACTATTCAAATAACCATTGAAAGATCCAAAAACAAGTCAATAGTAACTCCTACGTCACTAGGACGTAATAAATCTATGACAAATAATATAGTCACTGATGATCCTCTCGATATAAAAAATATTGGGACCAATTAACCCACAATGTTCTCTTAAAGCAACTAATATTGGCTAAACTTTATTATTTAACTATCGATACACTACACTGCACAAAAAACATTGCACTTATAGATTGTCCTCGTCGACAACGAATCACGTTGCTAGCTTTCACTAAGAGTCCACACGATGGCATAATTTCTCATTCTAATATTATTATAAAATTTACATTGGTCGACATTTCCTTTTGGACGGTAGCCTGAAAACGGGCTAGGACTTGTTGCAAGAAAACAATACTCGTTGAGTATTTTTTATAAAGTACCGTTTATTATTTTATTATGGTATATACATTATAAAATGGTTTGTGAGCATTTAATGGGCGATTAATTGGGTAATGTCGCATAAATGTAACACCGGGCGACGTGGTAATTCAGTTAGTGAATTAGAATGAGAAATCGGCCATTTTACAATTCGGAGCGGATTGCTCGGGGGCCGTGTGTCATGGAAGCGGCCAAGGTAAGCCTGAGAAGTTGACGGGTCCTCCCAAACCTGCGTCGGCTTCCAGTAGGCTCATTATAACCGCCATCGCTGCCTCGCCATTGCCGTCCAGTACCAAGGGGGGTAGCGGGGGTGAAGCGGATGGGGGAGTGGTGGGTAACTCGGTTGCAGTCGTAACGGCGGTGCCAGTGGTAGCGGCGGCGCCTGTCCCCGCGGGGGGTGATTGTGCCCCCGCAGCGCTCAGTGGGACGTTGTTCCTCACTTGATACGTCTGATCGCCAGCAAGGACGTTGTCCACCAGTGATGCCTGCTCGTACATCACGTTCAACAATGACTGACAGGCAATTAAATTTTTTAAATAAAGGTAAAGTTAAACGGCCTTACAGAACGCATGCTATTTTATTTTTAGTGTTCAATAACAATAAAAGTATACGAAAAGCATGATACCTATTTAATGGAACTAAAAAATAAAATATCACAGAATAAATACAAAAGTTAGAACGATAAAGTGAGCGGGGTCGTTCATCCACCCATAACGGTTATATGAACGTCACGTTGCTCATATGCCCAGTGCAGTATTTACACAATGTCATAATGGTCTATGGTGCGGCGCTAAATACGAAAATATACCGAGCTGTGCCATTATTAAGTTAAAATGTGAGTCTGCAAAAAAAGAATAAATTTAATTTCATCGGTAAGAAAAAATATTAGATAAATATTAATACCGACAGCGTCAGTTATCGACATAGGTAGTGCTTGCAGATATCGATAATACTAAACTCTAATATTCTGTATGACAATCAATTTACATGCAATTAAAATATTAAAGCAAACATTTGTATGATTCGGTTTTCCTACAAACCCTAAAAGAAAAGTGGAGAAGCAAGAAGTTGAAATGGTGAATGATTTCCTTTTAAAACCAGTAGCATTGTTCTAATTATTCAAATTCTACCTTTACAGATTAATTAAGTTATAACCTACCCAGTCCACAACACAAAATGTAAGCTTACAATGACTTTGGCATGATTGAAAATCCACACGAGCAAAGACGCAGACACCAGCTAGTGGCAAATAATATAGTGGTGTAATTAATCTTTACAGTTATTTTCGCAAAGCATAACCTCGGTAACTAAGTGTTTCGACCAAATGAAACATCGGGGTGACGAAAAAAAAATGAATCGAAAATAGAGAGATAATATGAGCCTAGGTTTCCCTTGAATTATAAGAATTATACAAATTTTTTGCTTGAAAATTGAACCCTCCATCCTACCATCCGCCGTCCTCTAATTTTTACCGTTCTGGACATTTGCCCTGCTTGCCATCTCTGAGATCAGGCCCTGAGAAGCAATTTAAATTAGCCCAGTGTTATATTAAATTGAGATATGTCACAAGTTTACTTACGTGCTGATTGAAAACTGCGTCTTGAAGGAGATCAGTCGGCAAATCTGGCGAGAACTCCGAAGAGGAACCAGTCAGTGCCTCCTCCGCTATCGTGCTGCCGATCTTGTGGGACTCTACCTGGGAGTCTATCAACCTCTGCATCTCACCGTCTGCTTCTGAAACTTCCGCTAACATAACATGAAGCGGTCAAATATTAAGTACACACAAACGAGTAAATTCTCTAAAGCTATAATCCGAGGGTGGTCACCCTTGATATAGGGTGATATCCCTCGGATTATAGTTTACTCATCAATAAATTGCCATAAATTTTATGAAAATTTTTAGTAGTATTATTTTAAGATTAGACCGAGTGAAGAAATTACATAATGAATAGTGAACATAGCTTGAAGCACACGGTCAAATATTAAGTATAAACTTTTAAACTTTCACGTTGCATTATATTAGATTGTATAAGACGGGTATTAACTAACTATCGAAAATTTTATCACCTTAACACCAGTCTTATACAATCAAATATTAAGTACTAACACACAAACCAATAAATTATCTAAAGAGTTACCACCCTCTAATTATAGTTTACTCTTCAATAAATTGTCACCTAAAATTACAAAAAAATAACATTTATTAATTTGCGTGAAATCTTAACACGGGATAATTTAGTTGTCTCTTTTACGTAGAACGCTATTTACGTTTAACAGTTTTCTTAACAATACCTACAGCCACTTGCACAAATTAGTTTAATGCGACATTAAACCTTAATGGATGTTTTTGCAACTTACCGCTAATCTTATTAATTTTAATCGTAACATCTAAAAGACATTCTATCAACAAAAATTACAAAGACAGACTCATGGGGTACCATGGCGCGCGGCGCCGTTATATTGAGCGTTTTAAATGTCGTAATAATTTGAAAAAAGACTAACCATGCAATTAAATGACGCCATTCAATTAAATGGATAGCCGGCCAAATGAACGGCAATTGACAAGTTAGCTGCGATATAAACATACATGTAGGTAGGTACATATAATGTATTAGTATAGGCATCTATCCCATAGATCCATATCCGTGTGATACTGACTTTGTTTGAACATGTCGAAGGCTTCCTGTGATTCATCTGGCTCCGCTGTTCCTACAGAGCCGGCCACTATCGTGTTGTTGGCTACCAGATATTCTACGTCTTTTGTCCATGGGTTCCTGCGGCGAAAGTTATATAACGGAAAAAAAATGGCAATCATTTATGGTATAAAATTTAATAAATTATATAAACATTAAGTTTTATCTATACATATATTAAAATTAAACTGAATAACCATTAACGCACAGTTCAAATTATTTAGACTGGGAACACTAAGACCTAAGAAGAAAATTTAATACAAAAATAAAAAAGGCGAGAAAATATTAACTGAGAAAATCACAAGGGCAAACAGTAATATTTTAATGAAATTTGCCAATGGATTCGTGTCCCATCTCAGAGTTCCAGGGACAAAGTGGATATTTTAAGCATTTTTCAATAATATATTTAGAGGTAGTGTTGAAGAAATATATATTATTGTTGCATAGGAGCTCCTTGGCGAGTTGGTACTAGGGAATGCAATCTCGTTCTCGCGAAATCTCGGCCTTTTTTAGCAAGATTGATCTCGGTCGAAAAATGTGCGTGATCTCACGATTTCGCACTCGAGCATAAAAACGATTTAATCTAAGTGCGGCAGCTCGAATTTATGTGAGTCCGGGGGGTTAAAATGCGAAGTTTTACACTTTTACAGTACTTGTGTTTTCGAAATGGAAGACCATTCACTAATGACTGGTTATCTGGCCAGCACAATAATAAGACGAATTACAAAGATTCGTTGGACATTTTGTGCTTCTTAAGAGTTACTTTCAAAATTATTATTATAAGCCTTTAATTGATGGGTATATTTTCTAAATTTATTCTCTAATTTCTAATAGATCTCTGGGTAGGACACATAGTTTTCTTTCATTGATAATATAATAATCTGATGGTTTCCGTTAATTATAAGCTGTCAATTACTTACACCGATGTATATTATATATACCAAAATTTACAATTGTAGAACGGACCTTCATTGTTAACAATATTTTTAAATACGAATAACATAACACCGGACAAGTTGCACAAATGCTGGTTGATACTGTGAACCGTGCTCGCTCGTTATCGAATGACGATCACTATCTATACACTACTTGACCGTTGTACAATAAGATACTCAACCTTGCACACTCAAAGGATTATCTGTCAGTTAGTCGAGCATTAACATAGTAATTTATACATTGATAAGCTCGACAGATCTTCCTTCAGATTTGCACGGACCATTAAGTAGTTTTGGCAAACCCCGGTCATCATATGGGTAACCTTATGACACTCTGTCGAGTATCTTCTTTTCTTTAAAAGGCATGGTAAGACGTTAGTACCTTTTTTATTGCATTCGTTAGAATCTTTCCTATGAGGCAGATAATATCACGATTGTACTACGCTAATAACATGTAAACTATCATCGCTTACCTGAAGGGTTTGAAATGTGTTTGTATTCGGGTGTATGAACCATCTTTCCTCTTGAAAGAGTAAATTGGCGTATGTAACGGCGTGCGTTTGCGTAAAGCAGCTTTATGCGCACGCGCAACTTCACCCAACTCCCCAACGCCAACGTACTCGTATAAACTAGTGCCGAGAAGCTCTTGTGGCAAAAAACCGAGAGCAAGAGTTACCCTGTCATACACAAACACACACGCTTTATGCTATTACAATGTCTTTAAAACGGTGAAACACGTCTTCAAAAACACAACATATTTTTCAATCACTCTAAATATAAACTTATATGTATAAAACTTAATTTAAGAGTTTTGTTTTTTGCAAACTTTCAATTGTAGATCAATACGAGCCGTATAAGCGAATGAAATGGAACACCTCGCAAATAAATTTTACAATTCTGGCGGGTTGCCTCTTAATGTTTTTGTAAAAACAATAGAATACATATTTTAAACAGCTTAAAAAAGTAGTTGTAAACGATTACTTAAATTAAAATAAACCACAAAACTACGTATACCAAAACGTGGATAAAGTTAAAAAACTCAAATATTCATAACGTCATTCGGATACATACACAAAACACAAGCACGAAGTATTTAAGATTAAAAAATGCCATCAAACAGTCTCATCTAATGAACTTGTCACAACAGTAAAAGTAAATAAGGTAAGATATCTATCTAGTGGGTAAAATTAATAAATTGAACGTAGTTCGTGTCAAAAAGCAAATATCATATGTTGGCGACGTTATACTACAGTGAACAGATATTTTTCATAATTTAAATTTGTTGTAGTTTGCTATTTCGTTGTAATTTTTCTGTTATTTATATTAAACATACATTTCAAGATAATGACCCGCGTCATTAGCGGTCTGCATCGAATATGAAATCCTATAACTTTTTAAAGATAGCTAGAAGTTGTTTAGTTTTACTTTACTGTTAAATATAATCTGTCCATACATTTTTTTTCAACGATAGCAACATATCAATTTGAACAATTATCTTAGAGACCGCTTACCTTTGGTCAACAAAGAGGAATTTTCCATCTGTAGCGTGCCTTGAAACATATTGCAACAAGCGAGTAGATGGCGCGGAGGAAGGCACGAACTGACGCGGCGTGGTGATACGAGCGCTCGAGTTCACGGCTGCGGTGGCGGTGGCGGTCGCAGCCGCCAGATCGGGTAGAGCGCGACCGACCGCCACTAGACAGGAGAGATTACACGCCTCGGTCTCGTCGCCTTCACCGCTGCCGCTGCCTTCGCACATCTCCGCTGGCGTCCATGATTTCAAATAACCTAAACGGGTTACAATAAAAAATGTGACGAGTGAGAGTGTTCTACTAGATCAGTTTTAAATAAACAAAACAAATTTAAAATTCCATGACATAAATAAAACTATTTATGGTTGAACTATAATCATTAAAACAGTACCGTAAGTTTCTCGAGAACAATAATTTAATATTCGCTAATAGTGGTCATTTTGGATAATATCAACACACCTTTCGGTTCTCAAAAATCCATCCAATAAAATATCCATATATATATAAAAATCCATAGACCATATATAAAGAAGTACAAATTAAGGAAATAAGAAAGAACTAAATGCTGTCACTAAAAACAAAAATCTAATTAATTATAAACACATCACTAAGATCATCTCAGTCTATCTTTCAGCAATCGATTTTAACCTTAACTGCTAATAAATTAAGATACCTAAATAAAAGTAGCCATAGAGTTGATTGTTCTTATGGATTTGTATGTACCTGTACACTGAACGACACAGTACTTCTTCTCTGCGCTGTTTTTCTTTCGCAACTTCGTTTCGGGATCGTCTTTAGTGAGAGCGCACGCGGCTCCGTGTGCAATCTCGGCGGTCGCAACGGTCGTGCCATTTGTACCGTTAGTTAAGAGCGCTGCGTCCGGCGTGCGACATTTTATTCGACAGAAGAACGATCGACGCGAGCCCGGACACAGTCGCGACGCTCCAGCTACCACATCCGCCTTTAGTGGCAACATAGCTAACAAAAAAATTAATGTAATGGAGCTTCTTTCATTTAAAAGACGTCGTTAACGGACGGTAGGAAAATATATGGAATATATACAAAAGAATTGTATTAATATGCCTTTCTTCTTCTTTTAATTGTACTGAGCTTTTTTTTTGTTTTTGCGATTGCTTGATAGTAAAAGTTCAAATAAAATACTAAAACCTAGAAGAGACGGACACAGTATTTATAAATAGAATATAGATTTTAGTGAATTATCTATGAGAAACCAAACACATTCGTTTAGTACAGATAAATAGGATATAAACGGAAATGGAATTGATTAAGTCAAATTTGTGGATTTGGAAACGTATGATGGTAGGATATATATAATACAGGGAAATGAGTATACAGGACAATTGAAAAAAAAATGTCTACTGTTCCTTCGTCCCTCGTCCTACCAGCATTCATTGATTGAGCTGTTTTTGACATTGATTTTTGCCATAAAAAGGGAACACTTGCCTAGCTAGGCTAGCTAGTCAGGTAGTTGATGTGGACGATATAAATGGGGTTTTGAAATTGAAAATGCCTGAGAGAAAAGAAATTCTATTTAATCTTTAAGTCATATAATAGGAAAACATTAGATAAGTATATTATTGCTTCAATTAACAAGAAATCAATTAGATAACAGGCATTAAAGTTGAGGAACGAAAAAGCTCGCTTCATCACCACTATATAGAAAACGTACAAAGGTGTGATGTCTTGTTTCAAATCAATGTATTAATTTATTGATTACGCACTAAATAAAAAAATACGAGTTTAATATTCTTCAATTGACGGCAAAAAAAAATGTTATCATCCCAGTTTGCAAAGTCAACTTTTGAAAAGTATGGGATTTTGTATATTGTATACCTTGTATCCTACATGATGCTTTTCATTGGTTATTTCACGGCAATAGACTTCGTCTCATTGCCAAAAGAATTACTTGGTCGTGTTAAAATATTACAGTATGGACAAGCTTCCAATATAAACGGCTAACTTAGTATTGACACAGATTTTTTTGCTCACTATTCCAGTATGGTCCGTAAGAGTGTATATAAGGTGATTGAGAAAGGGATTGGCTAAAATTATCCGAAAGTTACTCCTGGAGTCTGACAATATATCAATATAATCAAGTTTATGTGCTTTTACATATCTGAGGGCTTCAAGAACAGCATTTGAATTGAATTGAGGCATAATAATTAAGTTGCTGGCTTAATTGGTGGGCCTGCCCACCAAGTAATGTATAATTTAAAAAAAGAATCTCTTACACATACCTGTATAGAGTTAAGGCAGACCAATACGAATTAAAGGAGGCAGAAGATGCGAATTTGGCGCGTGCTGGTGTAATGGAGATTCATATATTTTCCTTAAAATCTCTCTTAAATTTATTTCTTCCGGCTCCATGGTGCGGTCGATAAAGATTAATATCATATTAACTAGCCTTATGAAGATACTCAACAAAAGCAGATTTGCATGAGTAATAGAAGCAAGCGTTTAAAGATCTTCTTTATGAGAAGATCCTTACGGCCGGTTTCCGAATTGAGAAAGGTACGAAATCTCAACTGATTATTCTCCCAATAACTTAAGATTTTTACTTTTTACAAGGCAAAAAGTACCTGCTAATTTTTATCAAACTACTATCAACTGATTATTCAAAAAACTAATTTCAGAAACGAGTTTGAGACGAGCTTAATTTTTAATACTCAATTCAGAAACCGGGTGTTAGTCTCCACTATTCGCTCAAGGCATTTTATAGTTAAATGTTCTAGAATTATGGCTAATGTATATGAAATGACGATTTGTCTAATTGGGCCATACTAAAAGTTATTTGAAAATAAAAGAAAGGACAGTTTTACGAAGTAAACTCGTACCACGTGTTCGGAGATAGAAGACGAAACTTAGAAATAATAATAATTTTAATTATTAACATGTAACACTTTTGTACTTGACTCCGATGCTTAAACTGACCGTAACTGTAGATAGACAACACCCACGTTATATTAGTCGCCGTAGAAGGGCATTCTTCTCGCGAATCATCACCAAGTTTTACTCATCATTCATAAAACCCATGGATGTAATCACTGTGGCAAATGATGAGGTTTCATCAAGAAAAACGTCATTTAAAATTAATGATAACATTGTCGTTGAGAAAGACGCAACGAAAATCTTAATAGATAATCATCTGGCGAAAGTTTTCTCTATTCAAGTCCATTGCGATGTACGGCACATACTTTTAAAATTGCCGCCTATTTTTAAAACCAAATGAAATGAATTTTATTAAAATTTTATCGCTTCCATTTCTAACTAGCCTATTCCAAAAACTTTCAGTATGACCCAATATGGGAATAATGACACATCAATTCCATCAATACCCTGCGAGAAGTTTTGAGATCATCTTAAGCTAATGAGAATCCATTTCGACAGCATGTAGCATCAAATTCGGTTAACAAAGATAGCAATGGTAACGGATGATATAAATACTAGTGCCAATTTATATTAAAACTTTGACTCATGACTAGGGGAGACCGGGCCACTATTAACAAAAAAATGTAGTTTATTAATTATCCAACATTTAGACTTGGTTGTGTCTTACATGAGAGTTTAATTATTTCAGCATCGTCTAGCTATTACAAATCAAACATAACAGAAATTATGTGGTTAACAGAACTCTTTTTCTCAAAAAAGTCAGTTGTTAATTCTAACCCCCTGTTTGGGGCTAGAATTAACATGTCTGAGGTAAGTTTTAACAGAAGGGGTAACAATTAACATGATGCTATGATGATTGATAAAAAGAATGACAAATATATTTATGACATTTTTTTTCTTATTAAATAAAGTAAAACTAATACGAACTTATAGCGATCAAGTTTTCTTATAAACTAACAAAAATAATCACAAAATATTTAACATAAACAAAAACTAAAAAAAACAGCAACACTTACTATGATCAATGTTTTTTAGTATATTTTTTTCTTTATATTAATCAGTCTCATACTGGTCATCTATTAAATGCTTAGAATTTAATATCTATACAAGTAACACATATTATAAAAAAATATATTTGTAATATAAAATCAACAATTAGGAACTGTTTAGGTTATATCGGAAGAGTAGGTCTATTCGTACTCATCATCTGAATTACAATTCCGACAAGTGAATGATATGATATCCCCTTTAATATATCCAGCGTGATCCTTTTTCGTGGTACTCTTTGCAAGAGATACACTGAATCCATTCACCACCTGATATATCTTCATCATAGGACCGCAAACAATACAAAAATATTTATGTTCATCCTCTTAGTCATTATTTTCATCTATAACTTTTTCTTCACCTTGTTTACTTTCCCCTCGTTATTTATTTTTCCATTTCCTTGGGTCTTGCTTTTACCTTTCCCTTTACCCTTTCCCTTGTCTTTTTCGTTCTTTAAGTTTAGATCTGTTGCTGTCATTTTTAAACAGCATTAAACTAATGCATCCAACTCGTAGACCTCCAAGGACGTGGTGCCTAGAGTAGTTTTTCGTGCTTTCGTCTTTGCTGTTACAAAAAACGTAATAAAGTACGTAATAATAAAACATAAAGTTTGAATTATACAAAAAGATTCAGTTGCCCTGTTAATACTAGCTCCCAAATCCGGGGTATTAACACGTTAATACAAACCCAGCATTAAATGTCAATTAAGCAACATAGCAATATAAAGTATAAAAATTGTAACAAGGGAATATAAAAATCTTAGTTGTAATACTTATCATTCTTGAAAAATCAGTAAATGGTAAAGTTGAAAATGTTCGTTACCTGTTTAAAAATGACGCCCAGAAAACAACTCACTTGCACGGCGCACCGAGTGCAACTGACCATTCCTGTAGGATGCGCTGTGGTCTAGTTAACAAATTTAAACACCCACTGGATATGTAGTGTGTATATTTTTATAGAAATCTGCTTGTTAATACCTACCTCCGTTAATTGTAGCCCGGTCTACCCTACCACTGTGTAAAATCATTTATAATAAATCAGATACTTCTGTCAGCTACAACACAGAATTTTTTTTTATATTCCTCTAGACCATGGAAGGAGGTGATTTTGGAGATAATTTCACTTGATTTGTTTTGCAGCATCTGTTCGAAATATTATGGAATTAAAGTTTCAGCTGGCTTTTTCGTTTTGCATACTACACTCTGAATTAAACTAATACTGCAACACCTTTACACTAAAATATATTTTTAGTAGGGACGAAACTGTTTGCAGCTGATCAGAAAACTCTTCACAGGCAGAAAGACGGTGCTTGGAGTCACAGTTATATTTTAAGACATTAAATCTTTCAAAACTATAAGAGTATCAAAGTGTGCAGAGAGAATATCGGGTAGTTAAGCTTAAATACTTTGTTGGAAAATATCGACGATCAACAAAAACTGAAAAACTTAATAGAGCGTAGAACAGTATTGAGGACGAATGAGGGACCTGTAAAGTGAATATTTTAGGGGTTTTAATCAGCCGTATTTATATCGAGCTCATACTTATGATCATTTTTCGTTCGTTCAAAGAAATAGAAAATGGCTGAAATATAGCTACGAACCGCCGCCTGGTCTATTTCTTATCTTCTTTCTTTCGGGTCAATAAAATATATTTTTATTTAATATCTGTAAAGCCGTAAATCATTAAGATTAAACTTATGAAAGGAGTAACAAAAAATATCGATTATCCACCAATAATCGATATTTTTTCCGGCTTACCCATAAACCTTATTGTCGGATTAAAGGCGGCTGGCGTATAAGATTTCGAGTATTAAAGTCCAATATAGCGAATTATAATTAGTCATTACGTGATGCATTATAATTATAAAGCATCTACTAAAGAGCAATGGTTAATTATTGAACATGGACGCAAATCATCGACATGAATTCTTGTACGAACGGTGAATGTGATAAGATTTAATTTCTCTTTGTGTATGGTTAGCACAACATCACAAGTGAAAATACATTTTTATAAATAAAGACTCACTCTTTGCATCAATGAGCCGTTCCCTAGGACTAAGGTCGGAGGAGGAGAGTTGTTCTTTCACCTTAGCCACGTCCTTCGGATGCAAGATGTCAAACAAACTCTGCCCTAGTAACTCCGACTGCAAGAAACATACCAATACCACTTCTATAGCTGGTCAAGATGTGGTAATATGTGGTAGTTAATAATGATCATTAAAAATATGAAACTTATGATCGGTGCAAATCTAAAGGAAGATCTGTCAAGCGTCTTACGAAAGTATACGTTAATGAGTGTGGAAGGTTGAATGTCCATTTGAGAACTTCCCCTCCTTCACTACCATATTTTAAGTAAATAATATTTTTATCTGCGCCGACGTAATGATTGTCCTGTAAAATTTAAAGTTCAAATTTTATATAGCCAAGCAAACAAACACGAGATTTAGTTGCTTACTACACAATGGTTGACTTCAACACATCAACGAAATATACTTTAATGTTCTAACTTCATAGTTAATTTTATAAGTCGTTAATAATATAGATAGCAAAACGTTAATATACGAAACATAACATAAACAACCTCATAAGATCTTTTGAATCATATTTTATCTGTAATCTCCATTACAGTCTCCATTCATATCAGACATGTTTACAAGATCAACTGACCTCGTGACGAAAGCATAACATGACATCCACCGTTTCCTTTAAAATACGTGAATTTAAATGGGTTTCTTCAATGAAAATTTAATATTTTTAGTTTTATTACGATACCACTCACATACCTGATCATAGTTAAGCATATTCTTGACTGAAGCGGACACGTAGAGTAGGCGCCCTCGATCACAACCCACCACGAGCAGGAAACAATCATGAGCCGCCTACACAAACATAACCTTTAGCAGCGAATCAGATTATAACAATATCAGTCCAAATACGAATATTTCACTATTAATGTAAGTGTGTAAAATGATTGCACGTCAGACTTCCAAGATATATCAAATTAGCTTCATGATTATGATATGATTTTAGCCGAAAAATAGGAATATGTCGATCCCTATTCTGTATATAATAATTAGTGTAAAGATTATAAAGGAAACATAAAACATATTTTTCAGTCACAATTTTTAACTCTGCACAATTTTGTGATCTGACGTAATACTCCTTACCTTTCGTTGTATGAAAAAAAGATACGGGCGACTCGTAGTCCGTTCAAATCAAATGAACGGACTACGTTGCAATGATGATGACGCAATATTGGCATTTCACTTCATACCTGTAAAATGAGGGCGTTAAGCTCCCGCTCGCTGAGGTACGTAGGTCGAGGTCTCGCCGTGAGCGGGCAGGTAGACAGGGCACCTCGTACCGAGCGCAAATGTTGCACGGCCATCCGTAGCACGGTCAGCTTATCCAGTTTGCGTGCCATCGCACCACACATGGGCACCATAGCACTGAGCTCTGTTATATATGTGTTCATCTTATCTCGTCGACGCTTCTCTATCTCGCTGTGATTCTGCCTGTTCCGAGAGGTGATAAATATTAAGTTTTATGCCTTTTCTCAATAAACACTTCAGACATGTTTCACTAACATATCTAATGACTTAGTTACAATGCTCGAAGGATAGAACATTGGCCGCTCAATAAAAGCGCGGAACACCGCATGCAAATATCATCAATCAGTGTATATGTCACCGGAAAATAACAAGAACCGCAAATTGATACATTTCCTAGAAAATTTATAAACTTTCGTAGGATTCTAAAAGAGAAATCAATTGTATTATTTTACGCTCACATTTTCGTAAATTCATCAATTTGCGACGTTTCATAGTAAATTTATAAACTAACGTATCTATTCGTAAGATTCTGAACGATTATTAAAATAATAGGTAAGTACAATTTATCTCTCTTTTAGAATCCTATGATAGTTTATAAATTTCCTAGGAAATTCATCAATTTACGGTTCTTGTTATTTTCCGGTGACATATATACGACATAACACAGGACAACGCGATCACAATGTACCTACTACGCCAGGCTTACACTTGCTCGCAAAAACAAATTTTAATGAAATTTTCTCGTAAGTCAACCGGTCGTTTTGTTTTTCATTGCTTTTCACTAACTTTTCCTCAGGAAATCGAATTGTACTAGACTTTATATGACTAGAGCCAAAGAAATATAATTTTGATTGTTCTAGGAATATTTGATACTATAGTGTATTGTGGTGTCAAAAACAATTGTAGAAGAACAAGGTAAAATTACAAATGTTAACTCCATATGTTTTCTGATACTTTAAAAGTAATTTTCCAGAAGATTTGATATCATTCTAGAAGTGGATGTTTTTAATCATACGAGTAACTGCACGCACCAGCATTGGGTCGCGGGAAGTGTATAGCAGGGTTGTTACTGATGCGGTTTTTTTTTAAATGAATTGTAAGTATATTATTTTTCCAAATCTGTGAATTACAAGAGCCGAAACATGGCGGTTATGACGGAGCATTGAATGACGTCACATTTCAATAAACTAAACGTCAACATCTATGTTGCAAGTGCAACCGTACTCATGTTTATTGAAATGTAAAATCACGGCTCATTATTTGCTTAACTGGTCGCTTTCGTAAAACAATTTAAATAATGATGGTTTAGCATCACGGTTCGTTATTATAAAGATATTTTTGTTTTTGTATAATTATCCGTAATTTCTGGCAACAATTTTTAAAATACAGAAAAGCATTCATAATTGAAATAACTTTTATTTTTGTTGTTTTTAATTATAGAAAAAAATACCCATTAAATCACATTGAACAAAAAGTTAAATTAAAACATAAATATTTATTTTTTGAAAAGGGAGCTTTTAATATTTTGTTTTTGTTTAATTAGGTCCTCCCTAGACATTTTGTCTCTCTCGGAAAAAAAAAACATATTTGATAGTCGTTCAAAGATAATTCCCCTTTAATAACAAGTGCTAAATGACAAAAAGAGGTGTTGTGGTTTATAATTATCAAAAATAATTATCACTCTGAACCCTGTTTAATATGATCATAATGAGTTTTAAAATATTTTTCCAGTACAGTCATATAGATAGATAACGCAGGCAAAAATCACGAGCTATTTAATAATTGACAGCTTCAAGCAAATTAGATTGACAAACCAAGCGAATGAACGAACGAGCATGTACCAGCTTGTTTTTAAACTTGTTTGTTTTTGTGCAATTGACATGAGTTGCGCACGGTCTTGTCTTCAACCACAGAAAAAAGAAAAAAGTTCTCCTTTAACAAACGCATTACGACTTGAATATCAGCATCGATTGTTGCGAATACAACCCTGGGGGAATGCAATTCGCAACAACCCTGGGGTACATACAGTACATATTTAAAAAAAAAAATCTTACGCCTCTCCACACATTTTTTTAGAACTTATTCTCAATAAATGTGTATCAATAATGAAAAACATAACAAAAAAAAGAAAAATCCAGTTTTGTGCAGTCTGAAATTATGAGATGTAAATACATTATTATTAAAATTATTGAATTCGACCACTAGCGCCACTAATAGAGAGAAAATTTATTAAGTAACAAAATATACAGCACACGACCACAATGCTAGCCATTATACTTATGGAAGATAGTTACTTTTTGTCAGGCATGGTGCGAGTTGAGCGTGTGTCTTCTGTACCGTCGTCATCGTTTGGACTGCTCGCACCGCTACTGTGAAACGAATTGATCGAAATACGTAACTAATTTAAATTTGGGTTGGTTTCAAAGTTATTATGTAGTCATATTTAATTCTAAGATATAAAATTATACACCACTATACTGTAATAGATTTATTTCTGTTGTCTTAAAGGAGACGGCAAGGGTGTGGGGTATTCAAATCATGGTAAGTTTTTGGGTGTAATGAGTTTCTGTTCATGGTGAGTTTCTGTTCGATCATGTATGAACATTGAAAGAAAAGGTCCTAACGCATTATCAAATTATAAGAATTTCTTTTTTTTTAGATAAAACGATATGATTTTTTTCTCGACAATGGCTGAGAGGTGCGCTTTAAAACTTAAGGGTGTAAGTACTCTTACTGAGTACGTTTTACACCCAAAATCTTACCATGATTTGAATACCCCACACCCTTGCCGTCTTCTTGTTAGTTATTTACGGAATTAAAACGCAGTTTGGCAGAATTGAACCCAATTTTTACAACGGAATTTTCACTACTTAAGTCTAGCTTTGCAGGATTTTTGTGGTCTATACCAAACAATAAAAAGACACAATGATAATACGCCATACATATAAAAAAGAAAATAATTCCTATATAAGTACAAAAACCTGTGGATTACATAAAAATCTTTTTTTTTATTTACATCTATGTTATACTAAGTTGCTATAATTAAGCGAACTGTAGTTTATTATGAGAAGGGCGTGAATAATTCGGGTAAGACAAATCACACAATAAGCAAACATTAACGACTCACCAGAACGTTCTTCAGCTCGCACGGCGATGAAAATGGTGACAGTTCAGTAGTATTCAATCCATATGTGTATTTTCTTATGCTGGCACTTAATTGGTCTCTTCTGGTGTGTATTTTATATTTTTAATTCGCACGCAATGTTGCAAATTGTAAGAAATGTCCAACATCGAATACTTAACACACCCCCTACCAAAACCAGTACGATGGTTTTTATGAATACGATTTTTAAAATATATTAAATATATATATAAAGAGAAGCCACTGTAACGACTTTTATACTTTTCATTATTTAAACTAAAAATTAAAATAAAATAAACTTAACAATCATACTTTTAAATATATATATTTATTAATCATTATAAGCAAGGGACTAAGTTCATTAATAGGTCTTTGTATTATGCTTTTCTCTGTACGGAGTGTCACACATTGGACTACACCGTCAGGACCAGGATGTAATTTTTCTATTTTGGCTAACGGCCATTTACAAGAAGGAACGTTATCGGTTTTTATAATTACTAAATCAACAACCTTTAAATTAGATGAAGTTGTAAACCACTTTGCTCTTTGTTGAAGTGTATTTAAATATTCGCGATTTCAACGTTTCCAAATTTTCAAAATCCATTTGAGAACACTTTTGGACGTACTGCCAACGTGGCAGCCTATTTACGTCAGTATCTTGAAAGTCATATTCAGGAAGCCTACTCTAATTCACCGAAAAACGAAATTTCGGACGTTTTCTACTACAATGACGTTCGTTCCGAATATTCAACGAACGAAAATGTTTGACGTATTTATTTTCTAAACCTACTCTATTTCACGAAATAACGAAACGAACATTTGAGTTTGACATCTAATTGTTCGGAATTGTTACCTCAAATTGACGAAGTAAAAAATGTTACCTTTTCATTTTCGTTAGCAATTTTTTATTTTCGAAATGGGTTCTATATTACTATTAATCGAGTCAGCTCGCCGTAGAGAACGATTAGACCGTAGAAGAAAACGGCGGCGGCTTCGAAATAGCCTTAATATAAGAAATATTCTCGACACTGAGTTTATAAGTAATTACAGACTCAGTTGTGAATTATTTCAAGAACTGCCAGGAGATTATACCTTTACTGCGTCCACAGGCAAGATCTCATGCCATCGAGTCCACAATTAAAGTCGGTAGATATTTTATCGTAGTTCTTGATAAAAAAAAATGCATGCCTACACTTACTTACTTTTTTACTGAATTGTCAAGATAAATTTCGTAATGGACATAGAGGACGCGAATTTAAAATTGCTTCTGCCTTGCAAAAAACTGTTTGAAGTTCCTCGAATGTCAAAGATTTTTCACCTACACTTTGAGCTAAAAGATATTTTGCGGATTTAATGCCGGCTTCCCGTAATCCTCCCATACGTGGAGCACTCGGGACGTTAAATTTCCACTTCAATTGCCGTATAGCACAACCATTAAAAATGTCATTTTGATTATGAAATTTTGTATCTCGGTCAGATGTTTACTCGCGGCAACAAAATTAGTTCCACAATCTGAATAAAGAATAGAATGTGTTCTATTCTTTAGCCCCTACGTGCTACAAACCGATCTAAACATGCGAGAAAACAGTCAGCCGAGAGAGAGGTTAATACCTCCAAATGAACTGCTTTAGTTGAGAAACATACGAATAATGCTAAATACGCTTTAGAAACCTTTCTATTTCTACGTAAGCTCTCTTTTATTATAAAAGGACCTCCGAGGTCAAGTCCAACGTGAGAATATACTTTGTTAGGCATGAGTCGAGCAGGTGGTAAAGGAGCCATTACTTGTTGTAATGACGACGGTTTATGTTTAAAACAAATTTGACACTTGGACAGAACGGACCTAATAACGCTACGAGCTGCCGGAATCCAATATAGTTCATTTAAAATACTTTGTAGAGTTGTAACCATCCCAACCGATACCCAACTTCCAAAGATCTTGCATTATCCCTTTTGCTAAAAATGTGCAAGGCGCAATAAAACCCACGGGGTCATAGATCGATGCCAATAATTTAAGTACGGAACGTTTCGTAGAAGTAGTATCAGTTTTATTACACGAAAAAATAAAATTGTCATTCGTCGGAATCCATTGAAGCCCTAACAGCTTTATAGTACAATTATATTCATCTTTTGAAAAAGTAATAGAACTTTCCCTACCTTCCTTCGGAACACGTTTAAGTATATCTTCGCTATTGCTCATCCATTTTTTCAACGTGAAATTAGCGCTTTTAATTATATTTATTAACTGATCTTGAACGAATATAATATGTCGTCCATATAAATTCCCTCGCGAAGAACCTGAGCGGCGAGTGGTAAACGTTCCCCCTCGTCCATTGCTAACTGAAGTAACGTTCTAATAGCTAAAAACGGCGAAAAACTAAGATCGTACGTTACTGTGTTTAATTCGTATATTATTATAGGATCATCTTTAGATTCTCTAAATAAAATATGTTGATAACAACGATCATCTTTTTTCAAAAGAATAGCGCGATACATTTTACATACATCACTTACTAGACAAAATTCAATAAGTCTGAAATTTATTATTATCGCTACTATGTCGCGGTACAACTTGGGTCCTATCAATAATATATCATTCCAGGAAACGTTAAATTACTACTTTTAGCGAATCCGTCGAACACAACACGCATCAGAGTCGATGTACTACTAGGTCGTAAAATGCTATGATGAGGAATAATATATTCACTAGGCTTATCACCGAGAAAAAGAGAAATGTGGAGTGCGTGCAAGTTTGCGTTCCGTATAAACTTGCAAACGATATATCGTAGCCTACGCTCGGCAATGGAGCGCGTTTCGCCGAGTGGCGGGTGTTGCGGCGCGAAAATAACTGGTACGGTGTACCTATTGGCCGTTCGAATCCCGGGTATCTTCTTTTAGAAATACGAGGGTCAAACTGAAAGTTCTTAGAACTGGCCACTTATAAACAATATAATAAAAAAATAATTCTAAAATTTGAAAATATAACTCTTTGCCAATATTACTGAGTATATATTTCATTCATTTGTCATTTGTTTTACGATTTGGCGGCAAATTGAAAATTGTCTGTGTCACGTCATCATGAATTTAACACGAGAAAATTTTCGTGCAATGATTTTTTATGACTTTCGATGTCATTTAAGTCAACAAGAAAGTTATGATAGACTACGATTGGCCTTTCACGATGAAGCCCCATCTCGTGCGACTGTTTACAACTGGTTTAATGAGTTTAAACGTGGTCGCACTAATCTCACTGATGATTTACGTGAAGGACGGCCTTCTACGGCGACGACTGAAGATAACATCTGTGTTGTGCGGCGTATGATAGAGACTGACAAAAGAGTGACCTATCAACAGATTCGGACAAGCTTAGGCATCGGTATGAGTCAAGTGCACAAAATCCTCCACGAACATTTAGCGGTCAGGAAGCTTTGCGCCCGGTGGATACCTCATAATTTGACTGAGGCTCAAAAACTCCATCGTGTGGATTGGTGTCGTAAAATGATTGAAAGATTTAACGGAGGTGACTCAAATGCTGTGTTCGACATACTAACAGGTGACGAAAGCTGGATTTACTGTTATGATCCTAAAACCAAAAGACAATCTGCTCAGTGGGTGTTTCCTTTCGAGGAGTTGCCAACTAAAGTGAAGAGTGATCGAAGTGCGGGAAAAAAAATGGTGGCCTCGTTCTTTGGAAGAATAGGTCATTTTGCAACAATTGTGTTAGAGGATCAAAAAACAGTTTCTGCAGAATGGTACACTACCAATTGTTTGCCACTTGTCTTGGAAAAAGTTCGAGAGAAACGACCTCGCAGTAGGATCCTCCTTCACCACGACAACGCCTCGTCGCACATCGCCAAGCGAACGATCGACTATTTGGCGACATCAAACGTTGAATTACTGGGTCACCCGCCGTATAGCCCCGACCTCGCGCCTTGTGATTTTTATTTATTTCCAAAAATTAAAGAAAAACTTAAAGGAAAGCGGTTTATGAATGCTGAAGAAGCGGTGGCTGCGTATCGCGATGCCATTGAAGAGACCCCTAAGGACGAGTGGGCAAAGTGCTTTTCCCAGTGGTTCCATCGCATGCAGCGGTGTATTGACGTGAATGGACAATATTTTGAAAAGATATAATAAAACTAATAACTGGCTAATGTAATCAGTTTTTGATTTTCTAAGAACTTTCAGTTTGACCCTCGTATGTCTTCCGCCAATTGATCCATTGGATTGACTGCTGGGGTACACGGTACTTCCTCGATCTCCCAAAAGGAACGTAATATTTTATATAACGATTGTTCGTCCTCGTAAGAAACTGATAATTGAAAATTATGTGAAATATATATTTGACTAAAGATAAATATTATCTTTCCAATTATTATAAGAGACAAATAGCTATTTCGCTATCATATTTTTTTTCTATAACAGCCAAAAATTTGGCTAACCAGAGTGCTCCTATTGAGCACTCTTCTATTGACATGACTGTCAGTAATAATCCTACTGACATTGCGACAAATTCGTCTTTAAATTAGATACTAAGACAACAGAGGATTCCTCTTGCTTGCTATTGAATAGTCAAAGTAATAATGGAACCAAGAGTTTTTCAGTCATCAACCTAGTGCACCAAAATGTTCAAGGAATGTTGAGTAAAGAGTTAGAAGTGGAATTATTCATGAACTGTAACAATGTTGATTTTTTCTTTATTGCGGAACATTGGTTAACAAGTTATAATTGCATTTTTAACTTTAATAATCACCTGGTTGGTAGCGCGTTCATTAGGAAAAACGCAATGCGTGGTGGCGCACTAATTTTATTAAATAAAAAGTTTAAATTTAAAGAACGTAGAGATATAGTGAGCCTATCGGTTGAGGAAATAATAGAGATTGCCTGTATAGAGCTGGACCAGCTGATTGTACTGAGCGTATATAGACCTCCTTCAAGTTTAGTTTCTCATTATGATCTCTTTGAAACTGTTATGGATGAAGCATTAAAAAAGGTATATAGCAAAGGCAAACGATTAGTGATTGGGGGTGATTTTAACGTTGATTTATTAGGAAACTCCAATTCATGTACAAGACTTGTAAATCTATTTATGTCCTATAATCTTGCGCACATGTTTAAGGAGCCTACTAGAGTAACTGCTACTTCGCCCACATGTATTGACAACATTTTTACAGATCTAGTACCACTTTCAAGACAGATAATTAAACAACTACCGTCAGATCATTTTGGACAACTAGTTAGCTTTCCGCATAAATGTACGTTTGTGGCTAGGAGAGACATTATAGTTGTGTCAAAAAGTATGAGTCGCTTGGAACGTTTTAAAAATCAATTAGATAGTAAATTGTATCATTTGAAACATAATAGTAATCCCAATGATTTGTACAAAGATTTCTTTGATGTTTATTGTACAGAATTCAATAAGATTTTTGTCCCAAAAAAAATAAGTATTAGTAATCCTATAACTTTTAGTGTGTGGGCTAAACCAGGAATCTACAAAAGCAGAAAAAGGCTCTATGAACTATATGATGAACGTAATTATAACACAAGTGAGGACTTCAAAGAATATGTACGAAATTACTCTAAATTATTTAAAAAAGTGTGTCGTTTAGCCAAATGTAATTATTTAAATGCAAAAATTGAAAATAGTAAAGACAAAGTTAAAATGACGTGGAATATCATAAATAGTGAAACTGGAAGAGAAAAATCCCGGAATATAAATTTTAATTTAAACATTGATAATAAAAAAGTAACATCAGATCTTGAAGTTGCTACAGTATTTGAAAATTTATTTACTGAAATTCCAGTCTTAATTACACAATCTTTGAATTGCTCTTCCACTGTTGCTGAATCTATTTTAAAGGCAAGTTAAATAATTCTAATAGCCAATTTAAGTTTCAACACATTGATTTTAAAGATATAATAAAATCTTTTAATCAGCTAAAGAAAACGAAAACTGCTGATTTATGGGGTAATTCCATTGAAGTTTCTAAATCGGTAATTGAGACAATAGCTCCAATCTTAGCTTATATATTTAATGAATGTACTGATTGTGGTATTTTTCCTGAGCTCATGAAATATAGTAAAATTATTCCTTTACATAAATCGGGTAGCACATCTGACCCTACTAACTTTAGACCTATATCCGTGCTACCTACGTTTAGTAAGATTTTTGAAAAAATCATGCTGGATCAAATACAAACGTACTTTTACAAGAATAAGCTTATGAATCGACAACAATTTGATTTTACAAGGGGTCGCTCGACAACCGAAGCCGGTGTCGAGTTAATACAAGAAATTTTTAATGCCTGGGAGGATTCACATGATGCGTTAGGTGTTTTCTGTGACCTATCTAAGGCATTTGATTGTGTTTTTCATGAAACATTGATTAGGAAACTGCATTTTTATGGATTTAGAGATAACTCATTGGATTTTATTGTCTCATACTTGACTGACAGAGTACAGAGGGTTGATATCAATGGCAAAAGATCCCCTGGATCGAAAATTAAAATGGGCGTTCCGCAGGGCTCAATACTTGGTCCTTTCTTGTTTTTGATTTACATAAATGACTTGCCTTATTTCGTAAGGGATGATCACGAAATAGTTTTGTTTGCGGATGACACTTCACTTTTGTTTAAAATTAAAAGAGGGTTACCTCTTAATGACGATGTGAACAATTCTATCGCTAAAGTAGTACATTGGTTTAATGTAAATAATCTTCTCCTTAATGAAGGAAAAACAAAATGCTTAAAATTTGTACTACCTAATGTTAAAAAAGTAGATATAAATGTTAATGTAAAAGATAAGAACATGGGCCTTGTGGATACCACAGTATTTTTAGGAATAACATTAGATTCTAAACTACAGTGGGGCCCACATATTGATAGATTGTCGAGTAGACTTAGCTCTGCAGCATATGCCGTAATGAAGATACGTAGGTTAACTGACATAGATACTGCCAGATTAGTATACTTCAGTTACTTTCATAGTGTTATGTCATACGGTATCCTATTGTGGGGAAATGCTGCCGACATACAAACAATTTTTGTGCTTCAGAAAAGAGCAATTCGATCAATTTATAATCTTAGGATTAGGGACTCTTTAAGGGAGAAATTTAAGGAAATAGACATTATGACTGTTGCTTCTCAATACATATACGAGAACTTAATGTACGTTCGTAAAAATATTAGTCTGTTTTCTATTGAAAGTGATGTACACAATTTTAATACAAGAAATAAAAATAAATTAACGGTGCCTGTCACTAGACTGCAAAAAGTTAATAACTCTTTCAAGGGTCTTTGTGTGCGCTTCTACAATAAGGTCCCAAGCAAAATACAACAATTAGATATCATGCAGTTTAAATCTACTATTAAAAAAATACTTATTAAAAAAGCTTATTATAAGGTATCCGATTATGTAACAGATAAGAACGCTTGGACTTGAGATGATCCAGCAACTGGATAGGTGATTACTTCTAAACTCATTATCTTGTTTCCATTATTATTAAATGATTATGTTACGAGGGTCAAACTGAAAGTTCTTAGAAAATCAAAAACTGATTACATTAGCCAGTTATTAGTTTTATTATATCTTTTCAAAATATTGTCCATTCACGTCAATACACCGCTGCATGCGATGGAACCACTGGGAAAAGCACTTTGCCCACTCGTCCTTAGGGGTCTCTTCAATGGCATCGCGATACGCAGCCACCGCTTCTTCAGCATTCATAAACCGCTTTCCTTTAAGTTTTTCTTTAATTTTTGGAAATAAATAAAAATCACAAGGCACGAGGTCGGGGCTATACGGCGGGTGACCCAGTAATTCAACGTTTGATGTCGCCAAATAGTCGATCGTTCGCTTGGCGGTGTGCGACGAGGCGTTGTCGTGGTGAAGGAGGATCCTACTGCGAGGTCGTTTCTCTCGAACTTTTTCCAAGACAAGTGGCAAACAATTGGTAGTGTACCATTCTGCAGAAACTGTTTTTTGATCCTCTAACACAATTGTTGCAAAATGACCTATCCTTCCAAAGAACGAGGCCACCATTTTTTTTCCCGCACTTCGATCTCTCTTCACTTTAGTTGGCAACTCCTCGAAAGGAAACACCCACTGAGCAGATTGTCTTTTGGTTTTAGGATCATAACAGTAAATCCAGCTTTCGTCACCTGTTAGTATGTCGAACACAGCATTTGAGTCACCTCCGTTAAATCTTTCAATCATTTTACGACACCAATCCACACGATGGAGTTTTTGAGCCTCAGTCAAATTATGAGGTATCCACCGGGCGCAAAGCTTCCTGACCGCTAAATGTTCGTGGAGGATTTTGTGCACTTGACTCATACCGATGCCTAAGCTTGTCCGAATCTGTTGATAGGTCACTCTTTTGTCAGTCTCTATCATACGCCGCACAACACAGATGTTATCTTCAGTCGTCGCCGTAGAAGGCCGTCCCTCACGTAAATCATCAGTGAGATTAGTGCGACCACGTTTAAACTCATTAAACCAGTTGTAAACAGTCGCACGAGATGGGGCTTCATCGTGAAAGGCCAATCGTAGTCTATCATAACTTTCTTGTTGACTTAAATGACATCGAAAGTCATAAAAAATCATTGCACGAAAATTTTCTCGTGTTAAATTCATGATGACGTGACACAGACAATTTTCAATTTGCCGCCAAATCGTAAAACAAATGACAAATGAATGAAATATATACTCAGTAATATTGGCAAAGAGTTATATTTTCAAATTTTAGAATTATTTTTTTATTATATTGTTTATAAGTGGCCAGTTCTAAGAACTTTCAGTTTGACCCTCGTATTATTATAAGACCATAGTTTTTTTTTATCTCTGTTTATAATGTATTGATCTGGTAATGACATGGTTTTTGTAAATGTCATTACTCATATTAGAGCTGGTGAGTTTCTTGCTCGTTCTTCTTATCAGCCAAAAGACGTCCTGAACGAGTGGTAGGGAAAAAATGTTGGACGATTCAAAAGTACTTTTAAGAAGTCTATTTGAATAAAGATTATTTTGACTTTTGACTTTTGACTTTTATATAAATTTAATTTATCGCTTACAACGTATCCGAATACGGTTTCAATTAAGCTCTGAATATTATTATTTATGATTAACGGCTTATTTATAATAAGGTCTGGAACAATATCATTTCCTAATAAAATATCAACTCGAGAACGTTTATAAAATAACGGATCAGCTAGTGTAAAACTTTTATATTCGTTAATGACACTCTCAGAAAAAACTATATTTGCCATATCCGATGACAGTTTGGACACAACTACTAAGTTGACCTCGAACGTTGGGCCATCAGAATAACGAGACTTTAATGTACACGTAACCATGCCTTGATTTTTAATGAATGTACCCCCTAAGCCATTAATAGTAAATGGATAAACGCTATTTCTCATAATATTTCATGTTCCTACCACCTATATGCAGACGACCTTCAGATTTATTGTCAGGCTCCACTTTCACAGCTAGCTGAAGCGATATCATCAACGAATGTTAACTTGTACCGCATCAATGAATGGACTGAATCATTTGAACTGAAAGTTAACCCGTTAAAAACTCAGGTTATGATAGTGGGTAGCTCCAGGTTGTTAGCTAAGGTTGATTTTCAAACATTTCCTAAAATAATCTTTGATGGAATCGTTATACCATTTAGTGCAACGGTAAAGAATTTGGGAGTAATAATGGATGACACACTCATTTGGGTACCACAGCTTCAAACGATTAGTCGGAAGTTGTATGCTTCTGCGGTTTCTTTGAGGAGATTGCGTAATTTTTTGCACTGCCACTAAAGTTATGCTTGCACAGTCTCTTTTGCTTCCTGTTCTTGACTATGCTGACGCCTGCTTTCTAAATATTACGGAGGACTAGCTAAATGAACTTGAGCGCCTTCAAAACTTCTGCATAAGGTTCATATTTGGCCTTCGCAAGTATGACCATGTCTATCATTATCGCACTGAACTCAAGTGGCTTCCTATTCGTCTTCGCCGGAATGCTCGTATCCTATATCTTCTATACAATATATTGTTCAATCCTTCCTACCATCGTTATCTCAAAGAATGCTTCAGTTTTCTTCAGAACTCCAATTCATACTCGTTATGGTCATCAGAAAATCTGATACTTGAAATGTCACCACACAGCACTAACTTTTACGATGCTTTTTTTACTGTTCAGTAAAGATAAGACTATCGCAATCATTTAACACTTTTAAAATGCGCGTAAGGGAATTTTACCAACCACATTAGTTATTTTATTGAATTAACTGCTTTATTTTATTTTAATTATTTATTTTTTTTCCTTTTATGGACAGACGATAGTTTTGTTTGCTATATTTATTTGGATAATATGTATACGCTTATATGAAGTTATGTTTGTTTAATGTATATTTATTTAATATCTATTGTAATCATAAGATTATCATACACCCCCGTACTTTTAAGATAGTCCATCTCTCTATCCAAAGGTTGTCTGGAAGAGATCGCTGTTTAGTGATAAAACCGCCGATTGTGACACATAGCTTAATATTGTTCTTTTTTCTTTGTATGTTTTGTATTTGGTGTTTGCAATAAAGTGTTATCTATCTATCTATCTATCTATGTATAACTGTAGTACCTAACACTACGCCAGAAGCTTGAATATTATTTAATTCATTGTTCGATATTTGATGCGTAGGCATAGACTCACTTACGGAGTGAGAAAACACTAGAGCTTGTTGCGTGTGCGAAAGAGACAACTGCACGGCTGAGGTCCTCGGCACGGCCGACGCATCCGCGCGCCCTGTGTCTATAAATAATAAATAATGATGTGATAATGCACAAACACCGCAAGATATTAAACTTTTACAATTTTTCGCATTATGATCGCGTTTTAACAGTTTGTACACAGTTTTAATGGATGGACACGGTCCTTTCTTTCATCGATCGACAATTTACGAAATTGATCGCACAGATAGATCATATGATTTTGTTTACAATGAGCGCAGACTAAGTTTGCGCTAATACTACGATTATTATTATTAGTTCGCGTTGTAGTTAACACCGATTTAAAGGATGATGACTTGTAATTAGCACCTTTGTTATTATTAAAATTACTATTTATAGATCTCGTAGGTAATGAGGATGTATTTCTTACGTAATTTGTTTTTGAGAATGAACTATGTTCCAACACTTTTATTTGTTTATTAACGAAATCTATAAGTTCAGCAAAAGTGGGTATAGATTTTTGATCTCGGCCTTCTTCGAATAGTTTTCTAGTGTGAGGGTCGAGTCTACGTAAGGCTAAATGACAAATTAAAAAATCGTCCAGATTTGCAATATCTAATGCTTGAATGACTTTAAGAGAATGATCAAAGGTATCTATAAATGACGTTAAATTGGACGAAGTATCTTTAGTAAGCGACGTGAAGTTCAACATTTTATCAAAGTACCTACCTGCAAGTATTCTGTTATCGTGATATTTATCGATTAAACTTTGCCATACTAATGTGTAGTTAGCGGCAGTAATAGGTAATTTTTTAGCGATATTTAGTGCTGTTCCTCTCAGACAAGATAGTAAATAATGAAATTTATCAATATCAGAAAAATTCCTATTATGTACCAGAGATACAAAGGTGCCATGAAAGTTATCCAATCCTCTATTTTACCATCAAATTGGAATAATGATAATTTTGGCAAGGCAGGAGTAGCTACGTCTTTTTGTTCAGATATTTGACATGATGTGTACATATTATCAAAGGCGTCCAGTTCTCTAGTAGACATTTTTGTCGCGGGATTTATTTGACTTTCAATTTCATATAATTCAAATATGGCCGTTTCAAATTTAGTTTGGACATTTTCAATCTCTGACATTTGCACTAAAAATGTAGGTAGTTTATTTAAATTCTTATCAAGTGTTCTAGAAACGTCGTATAATTTTTGCAACTTTGAAAATAAGTATTCCTTTTTGCACGTTAATGATCCGTTGGAGTTGGTGAAGCCAACGCCATTTTGATTTTTAACAACTTACAAAGTGAAAATTATTTAAAGTTCTTTTATTTGGCTCTGAAGGGCCAGAAAATGTGGTATAATTAAGCGAACTGTAGTTTATTATGAGAAGGGCGTGAATAATTCGGGTTAGACAAATCACACAATAAGCAAACATTAACGACTCACCAGAACGTTCTTCAGCTCGCACGGCGATGAAAATGGTCACAGTTCAGTAGTATTCAATCCATATGTGTATTTTCTTATGCTGGCACTTAATTGGTCTCTTCTGGTGTGTATTTTATGTTTTTAATTCGCACGGCGAAGAAAAGACGGCCGCCCGGGCTACTTTTTCCGAACAGTAAAATTTCTTTTTTTTAACGCTAGAGGCGCAGCTGTTATGTGCACTGATTTCCGCTATTTAGCGGAAGTTCCGTTTAGGAACCGCAATGTTGCAAATTGTAAGAAATGTCCAACATCGAATACTTAACACTATTTCTAAGCCTGTTTCTCATATTCATATTCTAATAATTGCGGGTGCATACCGTAGCGAAATCTGGCCTACGTTACGGTTAACATTAATAATGAGTATAAATAACGATATGCGTCTTTATTTATATAAAAATCACTGATGATAACTTTAATGTTATCGTTAGTGATTTTGGATTTTGTTGAACCTTAAAGAACCGCTATAATGAAGTAGCAAAAAAAATTAGTTCTAATTTTATATTAATTTAGAAAAAAAAATAGTTAATTAAAATTGATAATTTTTAATGCACTTTAAAAAATCCATGTGTATTCAAACATCAGATGTTGTTGTATTTAAAGTATTGATATTTATTATAATGAATAATAAGTTCTGTTCCGATATATTTATATCAAGTCATAGAAAAAGACTTAAAATCTCCATCGCAGCGGACTGTCGTTTTCACCACTGCTATAAAATAAAAATATAAAGAAAGTTAGCTGCCATGGAATGTTTAATTCTCATAACAGGAGAAAATTTCGAGCCTTTAAGCTCAGCAAATCCATGAAACGCATGCCGATACACTTGGCTTGAACGAAAAAAAAAATTTTTTTTTTTCTATGATAAACAATTTTTTAATGTATCTCGAAAATCAAGTATTAAAATCAAATAAAAATTCAAGGAAAGCATATATTGGAGGCGTCTTGACACTGAATTTCCGAATTACCACTCTAGGGATTAAAACATATAATGATTGGTTTCAATAATTGACTAGAAATTTCAAGTAATTGGAGGGTGACAGTCATGTTTAACCATCGATTGAACTAAAACTTGATGGTTTGATACGCTTAAATGATCCATATAAACATCTTATTTCATGCATAACATTTTGATTATTGTAAATATGCTAAATTCATAAAATATCGGAATAATTATAACGTAACGTAAATCCAAGGATTGGAGAGGAACACCGGCATCCAATACTGGAGGATTTGTCTCACAGCTTACGCTGAAAGATGTATGATATACTGACAGCGTGGACACAAATACGTATAATATTATTAAAGGATTGTTTACCAAAAATGTCATCACGTTACTTTGCTATTTCGTGCCGCGATAGGTTTGCTCTGTTATATTTTTTCTGATGGTGCGCTCGGCCAGCTACTTTACTTCATAATTATAAGATAGTGTTAGGTAGGTTTTGCCTAAATATAAAGTTTGTCAGTCATGTTAGGTTTGAAGGTTTTTAAACTAGTTAACGATTAGAAGGGGCTGTTCCCTGATTCATTTTCATCATACAGATCAAACTCTGATTGCCTAATAGATAAGCGGTTCTACGTTCCAACAGTGCAAACTTGATCCATAATTTTTAGTACGACTCTTCTCATAATAGTAAATAACAATCGATAAAAGATCAAGATTGAAGTAAGATGATAACGAATATATTTACAAAACTTAGGATGGAACATTTGTTCCCAACAATGCCAGTATAACCATGTAAAACTTAAAATCTTTATAAATACATCAAATTTAAGTTAAACCATCACTATGAACACAAACCGCAACAGCCAACAAAAAACAGACAGAATATGAATTAAGATAGGAAATAGATGGATCAGATAGAGCGACGATTATAAATATAAACTTTCCTCCATACTCCTATGATGAACTGTGCGCTATTTGAGTTGGTGGTTATGACAAATGTCACAAAAAAAAAAATAAAGTGCCATTAGTGTAACGACATGAACCTAAATGATTATAGTGTTTTGCGTTACTTTTGGTACTCATTTTAAATTTTACTATTTAAACAAAGATTAAATTGCAAGAACCTTAACTAATAAAACATTACATAATTTAAAAAAATGTGCCACATTAGTTTGATACTAATGCTGCCAAACACATGTCGTACCCAAAGTCTTAGGTAACGAGTTTAATGTCAAGGCACACTAGCGCTGCATAACGGTAGCGAATTTGTACATTGTTTCTATTAAATTTAGACGTATGTGGCGATAATTGGTAGAGAATTACGACACAGTGAAATGAAAGACGTTTTCGAGTTAACATCGTCACAATTAATCGACCCCAAGACGAACATACAATTCCGAGATGTCACCACCGTAATTTTTTACGGCGTATTCCAGCCTACATTATTGGTCGGACTACGATCCTCGTACCAATAACAGTCAGCCCAGATGGAGTTTGTCTTAAAGTAGCTTTCATCAGTAAGACAACATCACCTTCGGTACTACACGTGCAAGGACTGATAACACACGTGGATAGGAAATCTCACATGGTAGCATGCGAGTAGCCAAAAGTAATATCGTCTCTCTCATTTTCAGAGCTTTGAGACTCACAAAGGGGATCGTTTCTGCTTGCGCGAGGAGCTGCATGAAGAATGTAACGACATTGTGGGAGTCAGCACCGAGACATCGCTACATGACATCTCGTACACCTCCGAGCTGCAATACGAAAACGATATGTACACGCTTTTGATTCTAATTCTGTTAACTATATACAAAGCACAAGTGACAATAACTCTTTTAACAATAAAAAATGTATAAAAACTGTTATATTATGTGATGAAATTGGAAAAGACTTGGGCCACTTATTACATAACCAGTTGGGAGATAACATTATTAATTATTGTATGCCCGGTATTGAATTGCATCAACTAATGAAAAAAGTGTTAACTTTAAATATTGACGAGGGTACAAACTTAGTAATTTTAATTGGAAACAGAGGTAATGTAAATAAAAGAGAATTATTTAACTACTTCAATACCTTAAGATCCTTGAATTTAAATAAAATCATTATGTTTACATTACCTTATAGTAACAGTTTGCCACAGGAGGAAAATAATATTAGATATAAGTTAAATATGACATTAAATACTATAGCTAATTATAATAAAAAAATACATGTAATTGACATAAACAAATTAATTTTTAATTTATATTTGACAAGAGATAAATATTATCTTTCTTTCTATTTTAAGAGACAAATAGCATCCTCGCTAGTATTTTATTTAAAAAATTTAGCCAATAAATTTGGCTATATCTACTGCTTTTATTGAGCAGAATGATTTTGACTTAAACAAACAGACTTTGGAATATGTTCCAAAACTAAATTTTGACAATTTAAATAATTTAAATTGTTTAATAAGACAATAGAGAAAATCTCTAGCAATGAGATGACCAATTAACTATTGTTCACCAAAATATACAAGGCTTTTCTGGAAAAGATCTAGAATTAGAAATTTGTTTAAATAGCATGAATATTGAGATAATATGTATTACAGAGCACTGGCTCAAAAATTATGAATTAATTACGGGTTTTAAAAATTATAAGTTCATTCTGTAGGATAAATGCCATACGAGGGGGGTCTTTAATAATAATAAATAATTATTTAAAATTTAAAGAACGTAAAGATATAGTATCCCTCTCAATTGAGCGACATATTGAATTGTCATGTGTGGAACTTGAACAGTATGTTATTATGGGTATGTTCCGATATACACTGCGACCACTGAACAGTATGACGTCAATTTAGTATACTGGAAGCCCGTTCCTTTATAGCTAGTTATACTGGTGACTTTTTAAAACGGAACGCAGTCCAGTATACTGTTAATCCTATTTTTTGGCGCCATTTTCAAATTTGTTAATACAAGGTGAATATATATATAAAGATTCCCTCTTTTCACAAGGAAAATTGGAAAATTGTATAAAAAAATTATTTATCAATTAAATCCATCTTATAAATAAACGTAAGTATTTTTTTTTTTCGTTTATTTAGAAACTTATCATTTTCTGATTCTGTTTCGACTGAATCGCACCTTACCTCGAAATCTCCAGTGCTCACAGTACAAATATGGAGACAATGCATTTATGACGTCATAAATTTCATTGGCAGTCTATAACGGAACGGATTTTTCAGTAGTAAGACCACTGCGCAGTGCTCGCAATGTATATCGGAACATACCCTATATGAGTATATAGACCACCTGATGGGGACTACTGTCAATTTGAATCTGCTATGGAGGATGCATTTAAATTAATTAGCAAAAATGATAAGAAAGTAGTGATATGTGGTGATTTTAATATAGATATTTTAATAAAATGTGCTAAATCAAGTAGATTTTTGAACTTGTTTAAATGTTTTAATTAAGAAAATATTTTTAATGAACCTACCCGCATTACACCCACATCTGCTACTTGCTTAGATAATATTTTTTGTAAATGTAAGGTGTTCAAAAAATCGATAATAAATTGTATTCAATCTGACCATAGCGGAGTTCTAGCAACTTTCGAGCACCATCATGTTTCTCCTAAATGCAATATGATTTGTAGACCTATTACCAAATGTAATTTAGAAAAATTTAAAAACAGTGTTTCTGCAAATCAGACTCAGCTGACAACTAGTAATTTGGAAAATATAAATGATGTCTATAATAATTTCTTTAACTTGATAAAGGGAGAATTTGATAAAACATTTAAACTCAAAACAATTAACTTTGCTAACCAAAAAAAGAAATTTAGTGATTGGGCTACACCTGGCATCTACAAAAGTCGAAATAGGCTGTATGATTTGTATGAGCTAAAGTGTACCTCGACCGATCCAAAGTTTATTGAATATGTCAGAAATTATTCGAAAATTTTTAGGAAAGTATGTGTTTCAGCAAAAGAAAAATATATATCTGAAAAAATTTACAATTCAGAAAATAAAATAAAAACAACCTGGACTATCATAAATCAAGAAACGGGTAAAAATAAAAGTAATATGCGCACATACTCATTAGAGGTTGACAATAAAATTATTAAAACAGACAAAGAGGTTGCCGATACATTTGAGATTTTTTTTCTAAGACACCAATAGAAATCACTAGAAATCTTAGTTCATGTTCTAAACTTGCGGTTACGCATCTAGAGTCAGTTGTTGATAAGTGCAATACTGAATTTTATTTTAGACATGTTAACGTCTGCTCAATTATTAAAACATTTAATTCTATTCTTAATAATATATTCTGGCGTTTCAACTTATGTTATCAAATCTATAATACCATCTATAGCGCCTCAATTAACTTTTATTTTTAATAAGTGCATTGATGAAGGAACTTTTCCTGATTTAATGAAATATGGTAAAATAATCCCACTTTTCAAGGCAGGCGACAAGTCTGATCCCAGTAATTTCAGACCAATTCTATACTACCAGCGTTAAGTAAAGTATTTGAGAAAATTATTTACAATCAACTGCTTGCACACTTTTCATTAAATAAATTACTTCACCAAAATCAGTTTGGCTTTAGCAGAGGTAAATGTACCACAGACGCTGGAATTGCACTTCCGAGGCATATATTGATGCCTGGAGAATAAACAAGATGCTATTGGCATTTTTTGCGATCTATCAAAAGCATTCGACTGCGTTAGTCATGAAACACTGTTGGGGAAATTAGAGCATTATGGTGTGACGAAAAATTCACTTAATCTAATAAAATCATATCTTTCTGCTAGAATTCAAAAAGTAGTAATTAATGAAGCGAAATCTGCAGGGGCACCAGTTACTATGGGCGTACCTCAGGGATCGGTATTAGGACCATTGCTTTTTCTAATTTATATTAATGATCTTCCTCACTTTACGAAGAATTTGTGCGAGACAGTATTATTTGCAGATGACACCTCTTTACTGTTTAAAGTTGAGAGGGGTAATGATTGTTTTGACGATGTAAATAATGCTCTCGACAATGTTCTACAGTGGTTTGATAATAATAATTTAAAGCTCAATTCAAATAAAACGAAATGCATAAAGTTTGCATTACCTAATGTGAGGCATGTCAGTACACTTATAAATGTAAATAGTGAAAAAGTTGAGTTAGTAGAATCGACAAAGTTCCTTGGTATTACACTAGATTCCCGACTGCAATGGGATCCTCATATTGATAGCTTGTCAAGTAGACTGAGTTCTGCAGCTTTTGCTGTTAAGAAAATTAGACTCTTGACAAATGTTGAAACGGCAAGATTGGTATATTTTAGTTATTTTCATAGTGTAATGACGTATGGTATATTGTTGTGGGGTTCTGCGGCTAGCATTCAGGATATTTTTATTCTACAAAAGAGAGCTGTCCGTGCTATATATAATTTACGGTCTAGGGAATCTCTCAGAGAAATATTTAAAGAAATAAATATTCTGACTGTTGCCTCTCAATACATCTATGAGAATATTATGTACACAAGAAAACATTACGATTCCTTCACAAAAAAAAGTAGTGTTCATAATCTTAACACAAGAAATAAAAATAAACTTGCCGTTCCAAGCTTCAGACTTCAAAAAACCAGAGGATCATTTCTGGGTAAATGTATTGCTATGTTCAATAAAGTTCCACAAAATGTAATTGACCTACCCATAAATAAATTTCAAATTCATGTAAAGAATATACTTATGAGTAAAGGCTATTATAAAGTTGATGATTATTTTAAGGATCGCAATGCATGGAATTGATAGCCTTCGCTTTGTTCTATAAAGACTAATTATATGTTCAACTTATGTCCTACAGACTTTGAAAGTTGTATTTATTATTGTGATAATATGTACATATTATTTTGGTAATGACATGATTTATGTAAATGTCATTACTTATGATAAAAAGCTGGTAAGTTTCTTTCGCTTGTTCTTCTTGTCAGCTAAAAGACGTCCTGAACAAGTGGTAGGGGAAAAAAAATTTTTTTTGGACGATTCAAAATTACTTGAATAAAGATATTTTCATTTCATTTCATTTCATGAGAATAATTAAGCAAAATATTATAAATGCCGAGTATGAAGATCAACACTATCTATGATATGAAAATTTGGCACAAAAATTTATGATTTTTTTTGCTCTCACATAATCATTGATGTCATTTGACCCTGACTAGGTTTTTATCCAGATTTGTTTATTTGAGATTCGGGACTTCGTTTATGGTATGATATTGCTAGGATACTGCCTTAACCAGTAATGTAGTATCTGAAAGGTTCGATATTGGGTAGTCCAATGATATAATCAGACGACTATGGGACAGAGCTTAAAAGTTCTCTTAATGTAAATAGACTCTTAATGTAAAAAGACTATAATTTTTTTGTTTTCAATTTATCTATTAAGTTAGAGCTTCCTTTTTGAATTACCTTTAGTAACTTGTAATTGGCCTTCTTTATACTATCAATAGTTCATATATAATGATGATATTAAAAATTAAATTAAATAATTTAGTGGAGTTGGAACAGGACTGTCTACCCTTGTCGCTGTTTGTCTTACAGCGCTAGGTTATAACGCCATAACCTTCTTCTACCCTCGATTTATTAATTTGTTTCAATCAGATGCAAACTATGATTATATTTAAAATATTTTAATATTCGTAAAATCTGTTCCTGGTGAAATCATTGTTAATGAAAAAAGGTTATTTTACACATTTTGTTGCTCAATCTAGATATAACATGTTGATTTCTCAGTGATAACTGTGGACGCCTTATGTCTAGCAACTTCCACTTCCAGTCAGTACCTGAAACCCGCATGCCCATACGCAAACAAATACACGGGCACATACAGCAACAAGTATCGTACGTACACTTGTTTGCGGATACATGCCCTGCAGCAACTCACTGGATGTGGAAGTTGATAGATTTTCGTGATTTCACAGTTATTGCTTTTGATTTTCCATAAGTTAATACCTAATTCTGTTAAATAGTTTCTCAGTAATTTATTTATTTCATTTTTATAACAAGCATTGACACTCAGATACAATCAAAAATTAGTTTATACAAATAAATAAAAATGGAAAATAAAAAAGGGCAAAAAATTTAAACAAAATATAATCAAATCATAACATAAAAGCTAAAACATAAATTTATTACAATTATCTGAAATAGGCATATCTTAAAAATATCACAAAGATTAATTAATGTTTAATTTTATTATGAACACGTTTAAATGTAATAAAAAAATTAGTTCTTTTGCACCCCAGTTGAATAACAGATGGTAAAATGGAATTCCGAAGCATTAAGAAACATAGATGTATTTGGCCTTACAATTAAGCAATGAAATGAAATGAAAATATCTTTATTCGAGTAGGCTATTACAAGCTGTGCAGAAACGGGGGCTTGGGTACTCCTTTGCAATTCGATTTCTAAATTTTGTAATTTTCTTGTAGCTTCGTTTCTATCCGTTTGAAATGACCGGTGATCGCGATTGTCAACGTTTTTATTTCGAAACAGCTTTTAAATCATCCGTCGTCTGAGCCGCCACACCGTTCTCTAGATGTCGCTAGTGGTGTCGAGCGGGAACATACCCCCGGCCTTGGAAGCTCCACCTTCCAACCTCGATACGTTAGGCTGCTCAGCATCTACTGCGTGTTACTGGTTGTCTCTGGCTGCTGCATGTCCATTGGTTGCTGGATGAGTAAAGGCCATATTTTCGGGAATGCCCTCCTTATTGTTCCATTCGCATGATATGTATTCTCGGGATCACCTCCTCCAAAAATGTTGTCGCAACTGCTCGATGCGGAAATAGCGTCAACCTTGAAGCCCTCTCGTCGACCATGGTCTCGCCTGATGGAATAGTCAACGGTCGGCCTATTAGGAAATGACCAGGAGTGAGAGGATTAAAATCGGTAGGATCAGTGGATAAAGGTGACATCGGACGGGAATTAAGTAGACTTCTAATTGTGTCAAAACAGTGCTTAACTCCTCGTATGTCATGTCAAATTCGAATTACCTACAATACGTTTAAGATGATATTTGCAAGACCTTATCCCACTCTCCCACAGACCCCCAATAGGGTGGTATAAAACTAAAATTAATGCCTTCATTAGCTGCCACCTCACTAATTTCCCTATTATTATTATGTAGAAAAGAAGAAATTTCCTTTGCGGCCCCTACGAAATTTCTACCATTATCGGAATAAATAGTACTCGGTTTTCCCCGTCTGCTCATAAAACGTTTAAACGCTAAAATATAAGTCTAGTAACGAGTTCTAAATGAAAAGCTCGTGTAAGAAAACAAACAAAAAGACATATAAAGCCCTTAATCAAGCGAACGCCTCTGCCTTTTCTATTTAAAATCATTATTGGTCCAGCATAATCCACGCTAGTTCTTATAAGCGGAAAACCAGGTTCCAAGCGTTCAGAAGATAAGTTTCCCATTATTGGGTTTAAAGTCTTGCCTCGCATTAGTTTACAAATAAAGCATTCATGTGTTATCTTTCTAATTAAATTTCTAGCACCAAGTAACCACCAACTTTCGTGTAAGCTAGACAATAAAATCTGTGGACCGGCGTGAAGTAAACGTATATGCTCATACCTAACCAACAAAATTGAAAATAAATGCTTACTAAACATTGAAATTTGATGTTTTTTATTATAATCAAACATAGTCTAATTACATAACCTACCACCCACCCGGATTATTTGTTGTTCATCTAAGAACACATTTAAACACATTTTACAATTTGCCTTTATTGGTAATTTATTTATTAAGCAATCATACAACTCGGGAAACAATTGTTGTTGTGCACATCAAACTAATAGGCACAGTGATGCATTCAACTCGCTCACTGGTAAGAAACCGGTTTGCCGTACGGACGTCGGTGCTCGATTTCATAGATTTTATTGAATGTCGAATATTTATCAAATTGAATTACATCGTATTGAGTATCAGAAACAAAGTTTAACGATTGAGATTTCAATTCCAGCAAATCATTTGTTCCCGGTTGACACGATTTTATACAAATGGCTGACATACCCAACCATCCAATAACAATAGTTGAGTCAGTCCAGAAATGGGCACTAGTGAACTTCAACCTAGATGAATTTTTTATTTAAATGTCTTGTACCCATAAGTGTACCACACAGTTCCAAACGTGGTATACTTAATGTCTTTATAGGTGAAACTTTGGTTTTTGCACATAAAAGTTTCATGACCACTTCCGAATCGTCATTATATGAACGTATATAAGTACATGCCCCATATGCATTCTGAGACGTATCACAAAAGATATGAATTTCTATATTTTGTACAAAATCACTCACTACGTAACGTGGAATTTACTAAGCCACAATTTTTGCAATAAAATTTTTGATAATCACTACAGGAGAGAGCAAACCTAATGGATCGTAATTTTGTGAAATGATAGATAGCATTACTCGTTTAGTTAATTTTGATATATTACAATAATCATCAACCTTAGTTGTGTAATTCAGTTCATCGCTATCATTATGCCAACCTATGTCTAGTGTTTTATTTTGCGTGTGCTTACTTGCAAATAAATGACCTGGCTTATTACGAATGACGTCAGTATTGAATGTCCATTTACGAAGTGAAAATACCCAGACTGTAAAACTTTCGATATTTTCTCACAAATAAGTAATAACTGATTTTGATTATCATTACTAATTATTAAGTCGTCAACGAAAAAGTCTTCTAATATTAGCCGCAATATAACCTCATCCTTACAGTATACTGCGAGCTGCCGTATACAGCGCATACTAAAATAAGGAGCTGATGCAGTACCATACGTCACTGTATTAAGTTGATAAATATCCAGAGGCATATCAGGAGTTTCGCGCCAAAATATTAGTTGCAACGCTCTTTGGTCTGGCTGAATCAACACTTGACGATACATCTTTTCCACGTCGGCACAAGCTACGAAACGCAAACGAATAGAAAAAATGTCGTTTTGAAGAGCTGGGCCCGGCAATTGAATATCATTTAGAGACTTGCCCGAAGTAGAGGTTGCCCTAGCCTTGAAGACTACTTGCAATTTGGTAGTTGTGCTACTTTACTTAAACACACCGTGGTGAGGCAAGAAAAAAATAGGTTTATTGATATTTTTTATACGACTCATATGACCTAAAGATTCATATTCTTTCATAAAGGCACAATACGTACGAGCAATGTATGTGATGTTGTTAAAATATTTATATTTATTATTTATGTTTATACCCCGGTGGGCGTTCGAGCTTACATTCCAATGAGAAAAACCTATTTTTTGCTAAATGATAGGAATCTCCTAACGATTCAGGCAACTCTTTCAATAGTATACGTACAGAAAACCTACCGTCAGAGTCACGTTTGGTTGTCTGAGTAAATAACTCCTCACACACGCGTTCATCCTCTGTAAGAACATTACCAACGGTTGTTATATTCTCTACTTCCCAAAATCGTTTAAGTTGTTCGTCTATAGTTTGATGAATATTGCGATAACTCTCGTTGTGTCTTTTCAAATTATTATTCGTATATAATGGTCCCGCCAATAACCAACCCAACTTTGAATTCTGTAAGTACGGGCCGTTCGCTAACCGAACTTTTTGTTCGTTTAAAATATCCCAAAACAAATGCGCGCCTATCAATAAATCGATTTCTGAGGGTATATGATAAGTGGGATCGGCTAGTTGTATATTATTAGGAATACGTATAAGATCGGTATCTATACTAGTCGAGGGTAAACTGAATGTTATACGCTGCAAGACAAAACATTTAACCCTTTTACTATAATCGTTTAACTTAGAACGCATAATGATTTCGCATGTTTCATTCGTATGGGTCACTGATTGTGAAACGCCAGTAATACGAATATCGGACTGTATACAAGGCACGTTTAATCATTTTCTTAATTAATTCGATATAAAACTGTTAACAGCGCGCGGTCTGTATGAATACGTTTATTCTCATCAAGAATCTCCACTAACGCCGTACACAACAAAACAGGTTGCAATACCTGCGAATGCATCGAATAATTATCACCACTTCCTAATGTATGATAAGAGTGAAGCGCGGTAGAAGACGAGTTGTCATGTGACGTTATAACCGGTTCACTATGCACCGAAGTATCGTTTTAATGGAGTAAAGTATTGTACACGGACCAAACATACAGTCTTTAAATGAATGCCCGGCGCGCAAGCAATTGTGACATAACCGTTTCTTGTCTACAAAATTTATTCTCTCTCTCTCTACCCGTCATATTTAAAAAATTAAGTATAAAGAATGATTCCCATCTCACAAGAGACAAATACGTTTATTAGAGACATGGTTATTGGAGTAAGATGATTTGCTTTTCGAATTTAAATTTAAAAGGAAAGCAAATCTTCCAACTTCAACCGCTTATCTAAGTTGGTTGAAATATATCCTTTGTGATTTTCCCAATCGCGTTCGGTAGAAAAATCTAATTTCGAAACAATTAAATAAATAATTATCATGTCCCACGAATCGGTTCGTTTAAAGTTTTAAGTGCACGTAAATTCCTTAGAACGTTATCTATTAATTTCCTAATTTGTGTGTGGGATACATGCTTCAAAGGAGAAATGGAGAATAACGATTTTAAATGATTGTGTATCAAAATTCCTGTTGTATGGAATCTGTTTTCTAATAAATATCAAGCGTGTTCATAATTAGCAGACGTAAATTCTAATGCACTAATGACCTGTAATGCACTGCCACTGAGTGAGGATCGTAAATAATGGAACTTCTGGATTTCGTCTAAATCTGAACATTTGTGGATCATGGTGAGATACGAATACTTATACTCGTACTCAAGCCAATGATCGAATGATCAATCAAAGGAAGGCAATTTTATATCAGGCAATTTGACGTTAGCTCGGGATAAGTGACCGTTACATTTTAAATTTGTAATCTCCTCATTTACGATTATACTTTCAGCAGTCTTATAAAATATAAAGACTCGAAACACTCTACGTATTCCTGGTTGGATGCAAAGTCTGTATCACTAGAATAAATTTCAATTTGGTTTTCAACATTATTTAACCTTTTATAAAGATCATTAGCAGCTTGCATTCTAAATTTTATCTCTTTAATTTGTGTTCGAGATATACTAATATTTTGTAAATTGTCTAAATATTTATTTAAATTAGTTAATCTCGCTTTTAAGCTACCGCGCTGCTTTCTTAGATCGGAAAGATCGCTTAGCCGTTTTCTCGTTGGAGAAACTGAGGAACCAGCTTAAGGCACTGACAAATCTTCTTCACCACCCATTTGTAAGGTCTATGTCTAAGTAAAAATAAGGTACATATGATTTTATGCAGGATAACTGGTACCCGAATCAAGTATACAGACTACCTGGATATACAAAATAAATACTGTTTTAATACAAATAAGTATAGGATGGGAGTAAACGGGATCAAAGACCTGACCGTTACACTGACTTCGAATGTAGGCGCTCTGGCACGATGATTTTCGCCTTCCGCGGCGGCTCAATGTGGCCAAAATGTGCAAGAAAGGGGGCCTTGGTACTTCTTTGCAATTCGATTTCTAAATTTTGTAATTTTTGTGTAGCGTCGTTGCTTATCCGTTTGAAAGTGACCGGCGATAGCGATTGTAAACGTTTTTATTTCGAAACAGCTGTTAAATCATCCGTCGTCCGGGCCGCCCCATCGTTCTCTAGATGTCGCTAGTGATGTCGAGCGGCAACACAAGCACTTAGAATTGTCCAAAAAAAATTTTTTTCCCCTACCACTCGCTCAGGACGTCTTTTAGCTGACAAAAAGAACAAGCGAAAGAAACTTACCAGCTCTTCATTATAAGTAATGACATTTACATAAATCATGTCATTACCAAAATAATATGTATTATCATAATAATAAATACAACTTTCAAAGTCTGTAAGACATAGGTTGAACATATAATTAGTCTTTATAGAACAAAGCGAAGGCTGTCTGTAAAGTCTGTAGGACATAGGTTGAACATATAATTAGTGTTTATAGAACAAAGCGAAGGCTAATAATTCCATGCATTGCGATCCTTAAAATAATTATCAACTTTATAATAACCTTTACTCATAAGTATGTTCTTTACATAAATTTTAAATTTATTTATGGGTAGGTCAACTACACTTTGTGGAACTTTATTGAACATAGCAATGCATTTACCCAGAAATGATCCTCTAGTATTATGAAGTCTGAAGCTTAGCACGGGAAATTTATTTTTATTTCTTGTGTTAAGATTATGAACACTAATTTTTTTGTGAAGGAATCGTAATATTTTCTTGCGTACATAATATTTTCATAGATGTATTGGGAGGCAACAGTCAAAATATTTATTTCTATAAATATTTCTCTGAGAAATTCTCTAGACCATAAATTATATATAGCGCGGACAGCTCCCTTTTGTAGAATAAAAATATCTTGAATGCTAGCCGCAAAATCCCACAACAATAGACCATAAGTCATTACACTATGAAAATAACAAAAATATAATAAACCTTGCTGTATTACTGTGTCGTACAAATTCTTTGTAAAGTGAGGAAGATCATTAATGTAAATTAGAAAAAGCAATGATCTTAATATCGATCCCCGAGGGACGCCCATAGTAATGGGTGCCCCTGCAGATTTCGCTTCATTGATAACTACTTTTTGAATTCTAGCAGAAAGATATGATTTTATAAGATTGAGTGAATTTTTTGTCACACCATAATGCTCTAATTTCCCCCGAGTGTTTCATGACTAACACAGTCGAATGCTTTTGACAGATCGCAAAAAATGCCGATAGCATCTTGTTTATTCTCCCAAGCATCATATATATGTCAATATTTTAGTATCCAGAAACTGATTTATCATTATTATAATACCTTAATAGAACGACAAATTATGTTATGTATCGAATACAGGTTTCATGGTTGCAGTAATAATTTCCCATTTACTTTTTAGTTTTCATTAGAAATAATGGAAAAATTACCTTCGGTTTGGCAACGAACATGATAAAATTGAACTTACAATGAAGACGGTTTCCTTTTTCGCGTGGCACTGGCAGGCTGAAGACCGACATTGGGCACCAAAGCCACTTCGCAGCTGGGCAGCTTATAGCAATCAGTGCTGTAAGTGAGGACATATAAGTTGACAACTCAGTATTAGGTTGGGAAAAAGTCTTTTCGCATTCAGTATGCATAAACTTGTGATAAAATCTTTCTGGCTATACCATCTATATCTGGCTGGTTTCGGTATTATTAAAAAGTTTGAATTTTTAAGAAGATAACTCCGAATTCAAATTAGGAATATGTGTGATTTTTGTTTGTTTTTCTTACTTCAAAATGTATAATGAAAAAATCTTATTACAAAGAAGACAAAAATGCAACGCGAGTCGCGTTTAAAAAAATGTGACATTTTTGGACCTAATGAAGATTCTGTGCAAAAAAATTGAGTTTAAGCGTTTTCAGTCCGGAATTTTGATGTCAAAGATGCACGTCGCATTGGTAGCCCTGTAACGATAAAATGAATGCCATTTTTGGAAAAGTGGAGCAAGATCAGCATATCAGTTACGACGTAGCTAAAGAACTGGGGATTGACCACAAAACAGTTTTGGCGCGAACGTGCGAAAAAGGTCGTGTTCGAAGATTGGTCAGGCTTCACGGACTGTGCGACCCGGGCTAACTTACAACAAGATGATGCTGTATGTATGGTGGGATTGGAAGGACATTATTCATTATGTGCTGTAACGGCCATTCAGGGCCATCTATTCTGAACTCTACTGTGAACAACTAAAAAAAATAAGAGAGTTTGGTTGGGAACTGTTTACGAATCCACCGTATAGTCCTGACCTTGTACCTTTAGAATGCCATCTGTTTCGGTCTCTTCAGAATTCTTCAGGTTAACTTGAAGTTAACCTGAAGAATTCTGAAGCGAAACCTGTCAAAACCACTTACCGCGATTTTTTGATTAGAAACCTCAAATTTTTTATAGCAATAGGATCATGTCTCTACATTCAAGATAGCAAGAAGTTATCAAATAAAATGGTATCTACATACTGTAGTTTAATACGAGGGTCAAACTGAAAGTTCTTAGAACTGGCCACTTATAAACAATATAATAAAAAAATAATTCTAAAATTTGAAAATATAACTCTTTGCCAATATTACTGAGTATATATTTCATTCATTTGTCATTTGTTTTACGATTTGGCGGCAAATTGAAAATTGTCTGTGTCACGTCATCATGAATTTAACACGAGAAAATTTTCGTGCAATGATTTTTTATGACTTTCGATGTCATTTAAGTCAACAAGAAAGTTATGATAGACTACGATTGGCCTTTCACGATGAAGCCCCATCTCGTGCGACTGTTTACAACTGGTTTAATGAGTTTAAACGTGGTCGCACTAATCTCACTGATGATTTACGTGAGGGACGGCCTTCTACGGCGACGACTGAAGATAACATCTGTGTTGTGCGGCGTATGATAGAGACTGACAAAAGAGTGACCTATCAACAGATTCGGACAAGCTTAGGCATCGGTATGAGTCAAGTGCACAAAATCCTCCACGAACATTTAGCGGTCAGGAAGCTTTGCGCCCGGTGGATACCTCATAATTTGACTGAGGCTCAAAAACTCCATCGTGTGGATTGGTGTCGTAAAATGATTGAAAGATTTAACGGAGGTGACTCAAATGCTGTGTTCGACATACTAACAAGTGACGAAAGCTGTATTTACTGTTATGATCCTAAAACCAAAAGACAATCTGCTCAGTGGGTGTTTCCTTTCGAGGAGTTGCCAACTAAAGTGAAGAGAGATCGAAGTGCGGGAAAAAAAATGGTGGCCTCGTTCTTTGGAAGGATAGGTCATTTTGCAACAATTGTGTTAGAGGATCAAAAAACAGTTTCTGCAGAATGGTACACTACCAATTGTTTGCCACTTGTCTTGGAAAAAGTTCGAGAGAAACGACCTCGCAGTAGGATCCTCCTTCACCACGACAACGCCTCGTCGCACACCGCCAAGCGAACGATCGACTATTTGGCGACATCAAACGTTGAATTACTGGGTCACCCGCCGTATAGCCCCGACCTCGCGCCTTGTGATTTTTATTTATTTCCAAAAATTAAAGAAAAACTTAAAGGAAAGCGGTTTATGAATGCTGAAGAAGCGGTGGCTGCGTATCGTGATGCCATTGAAGAGACCCCTAAGGACGAGTGGGCAAAGTGCTTTTCCCAGTGGTTCCATCGCATGCAGCGGTGTATTGACGTGAATGGACAATATTTTGAAAAGATATAATAAAACTAATAACTGGCTAATGTAATCAGTTTTTGATTTTCTAAGAACTTTCAGTTTGATCCTCGTATAAATAAATTTATAAAAAAAATATATTAAATTTCATACAATGCGAAGAATCTTTTTCACCATCCTATTATATATAGACTAAAATCTGTCGAGACATCGTGATTATCATATACAATAATACATTCTGATCATTATCAGTAACAAAAAAAATGTAGGTAACTCACTAGACAGCCTGTTTTGCTTTGCTCAGCTCCTGCATAGTGGCGTAGAACGGCGGCGGCGCGGCCTGGAGCGCGCGCCCTGCTTCCGCGCACGCTCCGCCACCTGTGCCCGCGCTCGGGTCCGATGTCAGCTCATACGGCGCCGCGGTCGGGTTCGTCCTACCACAAACAAAATATTTGATCAACAATAAATATCAATACAGCATGCGCGGCATAACGATTAGACCTCAAAACTTGGTACGATTTTAGACAGTGACATCCATGAAGCGCGTCATAAATTTTGTCCCGAGATATCGTGAATGTGTGAGGTTTGTCATAGTCGGTTGGGACTTGCACGTGAATACAATTGTAAGGTATTTTAATTTGACTTTGACGAGAAAAAATAAACTGCACAAGCCTTTAGTAAAAAAGAATGGAAAGGCGAGTCTTTGTGGATTGCACTATCTATACTCTACTGTGTTTACGATTACATGTGTAAACACTTATTACGCATTTACTAATTTAATCGCAATATCGGTTTTTGCATTCTAAACCTTGATCTTAATATATGATTCCAAAACAAAAGTCAATAAACAAATATAGCCCCGCTAGCTGGTCAACAAGTGCGCTCATTTGTTACCGACACGCGACTCGATATTGCCCGAATCTTTCCGAACAGTCGCTCAATAATACTCAGTTCATTCTTTCGTTTATTCGTTGCAGTGAGCTCCACTGATCCATTCCTAGCAAACCTTGAGATTCGGACAGTGCATTATTTTACTAAACCGACTCACTGAGTCGATTTGGTAAAGATTTACATATGTCTACTTATTATTATTACGTATTCAATAAAATGTAGTAAGTGGCTTTAACTTTAAACGTTAAAGGGTAACTACTCGATTTGTTTCTCCACGAAACAACAATCGTAAACAATACGAGATACAGAAACAACCGATTTGATTGCAAATTACAAACTGTAGTCAAAACGAATACTATACACGTATTTTTTTAGAGCTGATTAGTATTTTACCTACACGACAAAGCAAAGGTCCTCTAGCTCGAAGCTAGATTATAGGCCTTTTTAGATTTAACACATGACGGCACCGGATGCTTACCAAATTATTGTGAAAACGAAAAGCGATTTTATCACATAACGTTAAGATTGATAGTAAATGAATAGGAATAAACTCACTCACACTAAGATCGAAGCGTCTGCGTCTTCGTGTCACGGAGTCTCCGATTTTGTGTGAGTATTTGAGATCGAGACTTCTAAATACTCAACAATACTGAAAACGCGTTGGATATCTAGGTCCGCGTCTGGGTATTCGAGTCTCGGAGTTTGTGTAACGAGTAAGTCAATACTACTAAATACACGACACGCGATTTTTCAGCAGGCCATCTTCTCTGCTTATTATTTATTGTTTTGCGTTTTTGTTCGTTTCTTATTCTTTTAAGGTATATTTTACCTTTGTCATAAAAAGGAGTGTATCCCTTTTATAGTTTCTTTTCTTTTCTTACATTCTATTACATTATTTTATACTTTTGTTGTTTTTATACTATTATTATTATTGCATTTATTACTTTGTTTACACTTTCACATATATTTCTTATTTTTATAATTTTGCAGGCTTTGCAATTTTTCATTCTAATATCACAGTATGTTGTGCTGGTAGTATTCAGTCCTTATTACTATTTACAGTTTTTCGTACAATAGGACATGCATGCTTAATGAAAGCGTCTCTATTCTCTTTATTTTCTAAAATCTTTGCCAAATTTTCCTTACTGGGGTTTGTATGTATGCTCATTTGTAGAGTGTACCTGTCTTGGCTATATATCGGGCATTCTAATAAAACGCGAAAGACGTCTTGCTTTTCTTGGGTGTCGCATTCACACTCAGGTGTATCCCTACATTTAAAACTCGATACGCGTTGGACGTTGATTCGCTACTTAGTATCTAGACTACCAAGCAAAAACTCATTCCAAAGACTAATTACAATAAATACGTCACAGTCTTAGTTCATAAAACATTGTTAAAATATTTGAAAATGCAAAATACCTCCTATCATATAGAATTAGACAAGAGCAGGAAAATAATAAAACATGAATTAAGACATTGACGAAACATCCAACCCATCAGAGCGTATAAGCAATAGATATCCATACATTTCAGGAGACATGAAAATAATACATGGCTGTCTGTCACATTTGGAAACGTGTTTTACCAGTATGTTTTAAAGTATTTACCGATTTAAAAAAATAGATTTTGTCAATTTATAAGATTAAAAAAAAATGTCGTTATAAAGGATTACAAATTTTTACATATACAACCCTCTGGCTACATGACACCGACTAATGTCTAATATATTTCAGCACTATGAAAACCTTAAAGCTATCTATCTTATCTAATTTGAAATAAAGATATAAAGAAAAACATTAATCAAATTAGACAAAACTTTATCGCAAATTGAAATCTACGCAAAACTCTTTGAACCGAATGATACCTAAGTTTAGTTGAAAATAAACGCCATCTAGTAAATCAAAGTTTAAAGTGCTCTCACTACATTTTATTTAAACTCAACTATGACTGGTACACTGCGATGTAGAATTTACTTATCGTCATCTAGTATCACCCAAATACATATATAAAAAGTATTTTTTTTTTTTGTATTTAAAATTAAACTTGAATATTTTCATAATTTTATATTTAAAATGTTATCAAATACCAATTTCCATCAATATAAGGAAGTCTTTATAAATAATGTGAGGTTGATTTTTTATAATAACAAATCAAATTATAAACAATGGTTGCTATAGTAACATTTTGATTCCCTAAAAAAAATTCTACTCCATGTCCATGGGTGACCATATTTAAACTTGTATATCAGAGCTTATCTAATATTTTAATTTAACGGTCACTGCATATGAACTAATTATCATCATCATGATCATGTTCCGTAGACCCCAAAGGTAGGAATGGGAAAATATGTTACACTTAAAGTACTTAATTTTCGTATAAGAATCACATTGAGCATGCGCTAAGTTAATGTCACCGACTCAACGAACTATGGACTAAAAATGTTTTAGTATTTACCTGTGTGTGTAACAAGAAGTTGCACGCAAATACGCACTCTGTTTCCTCAGAAAATACGCAACAAACTAAACAGAAAACTATTCAAACGAGTTCATTATACTCGTACTAACACAAAGAAAAGCATATCACTGAAAATTGCAAATAATAAACTGTAGTCAAAACGAATGCTATATACGTATTTTTTAGAGCTGATTAGGCTACTTTATTGGTATTCGTATTTAGTTACCAATTTTACGACAGCTGGTTATTATTTCATGCATCACATATGACGTTAGATAGATAGAATAGTCTTTATTGTACATACAAAATACACTTATATATCCAAAACAGGAGACATATAATTAGCGGCCCTATCACTAAAAGTAATCTCTTCCAGGTAACCTTGGGATGGAGTTAAATATAAAAGACCTAATGATAGGGTAATGGATGGTGTACCTAATTCATTAATTAAAAAAATTATAAACTATTGTTAATTAGTAATGACTTTAGATTTTATAACAGACACTGTGTCTTATGGTTAGCTTTTTTATCGCAGGGGAAATGCAGCTTTAGCCTTAAACCGGGGGGCTCTTCGACCACTCAGACAACCACCGAGAAAGGTAAAAGTTTGGTTGACTTACCTATTAAAACCCGCTGCGGAATACTGTTGGTCGAAGGGACGGATTTGGGATCCAGCAAGGATCTTGCCAGATGTTTTATGATAAGCTAAGAATTGTAGTTTTAAATAATATTCAGTTAAAGATTTGTAGGCTATGGCGTAGTGGTCAGCCAAATCTCTTCCTTCCCGCAGAGGGCGAATCCTGGCCACCCTCCGCAAGAGGAGTCCCTCCCTATCTTCCTGTCCACGTAACGTTAATCGCAGCGTAAATCTTTACCAGGTAAATCTTCCAAAATTAACCTGTCCTTTTCCGGGCTGGGCTTGGAAAGGTTGGAAAGTCACGGTTTAAGGTGCGTTTCCCCTGCGTTATCAAAAAAATATTGATGCGGAATATAATGATATAGGGGAGACTGGGACACTTGATCGCCCTTTTGTTTTTTGGCCCTCATTTTGTAAATATTGATCCGATTTTCATTATTTTTGTACTAAAATACGTGAAATTTTATTAGCTATACTTAGTATAGTAGCTAATGATATTGGTATAAAAATTAAGTAAACAGCGTACGAAAATTTCGTACAGAAAATGATATCAAGTGTCTTATATATATGTCTTACTTGATCCCCACTATGTGGTACACTTGATCCTGGGAGGAACAAGTCTCCCACATATAGGATCATATGATGCCAATACAGAAGAAAATGAAAAATATGTTAAAAATGTATTAATTTTATTATTGGTGGAAGGTACCTATAGCATTTATACAAAAGTCCCCACCATACCATCACACTAGCCGGATGATGAGTGCGCGAGACATTCCGTGCAGAAGCTGGGACATCCTTGCTTATTTTAGCATACATTTTATTGTTTTATCGGTTGGACTTTTCTTTGACAGTAAAATTTTTCTCGATAGTGAAGAGTATCTTCCTGGCATCGTGTCTCCTCGGCAGTAATGGAAAACGTTTGCGTCGTAACTGACGAAGGCGATCGTTTAAAAAGTTAACTTTCCTCTGGCTATAGGCCTCTTAACAACAACCTTAACAACCTTTAGATCATATTTCAATATTCTGTTCACTGAAACGCGCGAAATAATAGTCTGTTGGCTTACGGGAAAACTTTTAGCTCGCGGAAAATCTGCTTGGGTTTTCTTTCCGCCTTAAATAGTAAAATGACAGTTGGACAAAATTGTTTCGTACCCCCATCAACAAACAATTAAATTTGCGATACAAATAAACTAAAAGTTAACATTTCAAATTCAAAATCGGTAAAAAAATAACATCCAGTAACATTTTGTTTTATTTTTCAGTAAAAAGTTTTTTCTTGAAACTTATGAAAACACGAGGTACATGCTAAATTTTTTTTGGCTCTTGAACTATAGTAATACCAGTTTAGTCTACGTTCCAAAGTTGGTCGGGACCAAAATTATAGCGCTGCAATAAGCTTTTCAAATTTTCAAAGAAATTTTTAACGTTGTGTCTGTTAAAAGCTGTGGCGCGAGACAAGCTAATGGCTTCAGGTACATGTAATGATAACTCTTTGTATATGCATATTTAACCCTAAAATTATATTAAAAAAAAGTTAGGAGACATTGATCCGGTGGGATCATATCTCCCATAAGAAAGTGTACCATGTGTACCCTAGGGATGTTGAGGTTATAAAAAAAGATTTTACAAAAATCTACCAATATTAACACTTTTCTATAAAACAGATGTTTACTCACATAGATAACGACTAGTTTAAAAGTGATACATATCCAAAATAAGTTTACTAACCAATTATTTAATCAAAGTAAAAACATACAAAAAATATTATTCTGCAACACGAAACACATAAACATCCGCCATTTGCACAACTCTCAAATTTTACAGGTGTGCTAACTTTAGAAATGGAGAACGACCCAAAGACTACAAATTCTGCCAGTCTAAAATTATATAGTGTTTACAGATTTTTTTTTTATCTAATAACAATAGTTGTGTCATAAAGAGTTATAGTTGAAGCGCTATTGACTTTCCATAACTACGTTAACATCAATAGAATTGCGTTACTTGTTAATAATCTTAATAAAATGGCATTTGAACTGTTCGCAAGCCCTCGGGGTTATTTAAGATCGGACGAGACCTCATTGTTGTTACGCCTGGTGCGTGTGGCAGTAATACAAAATGTAATGCTTAAGGGGCTGAGGATACCGAAAGACTTTCATAAATAGATATGCCCTTTTACATAATTACAGGTGTCTACGCTAGTGTGGGTTAGCTCATTGCTCGTTCCTCAAAATAATATAAAATGCCTATGGATTCAGCGACAGCAGATAAAATTTGTACTAATAACAATAACGTTTTATAACAATTACATAAGTGCTTTGAGTTAACTGTCAAGAGAGCTTACACGATAGGTAGCGCTGAATTTTTTTACAAGAGAGGAATAATTTCTTTTTGCTCCACATATTTATGGCTCTTAGAAAGGACAAACATGTTTCTTTCTTTTGGGTCAATAAAATAAAAAAAATACGAAAAATGGTTGCCTCATGATTTGACTGATCTGCAGAAAGAAACGCGTATTGAAATTTGTATTGCCTTGTTATTCAACAATACGGTACAGAAATGAAGGAATATTGGATCGAATTGTGACATGTGATGAAAAGTGGATTCTTTATGATAACCGTAAAAGAAAAATACAATGGCCGACCCCAGGTCAAACGCCCACACATTTTATATTGATTAATTACCAAATAAAATAAATAAAAGTAACTTTTAATAATTATGGAAAAATAAAATAAAATATTAAAATAAAATAAAATCAACTTGAAAAATACATACTCCAGTGGGATTAGAACTTATAACTTTAAGACACTCGGGTCTCTTTCCTAGTAAATTATACCAAATATATTGTCAAAATAAAAGCGAAATTAAAATACTTATTCTAAGGCTGGAGTTCACCGACTTCCTAATCAACTGATTAGTACTTAATCAGTTGATAATGATTAAAGACATTTAATTGAGCCCTACAACCCCGTTTAAACATTGATTATATTGACTTAAGTCATTATTTGACGTCTTTTTCTCTGTGTTTATAACTTATCAAATAAATAAAATTAAAATGCAGTCAGTATTTAATATTCTAGATAATTACCAAGAGTATTGGGATCTAGAACTGCTTGAAAATGTTGATAAATATACATATCATAGTAGTTGCACCAATCCATCTTACATATGATCAAACGGTAGTCTTGCCAGCGCACTATGGTCTAGAACCATAGTAACATATATGGTAACGTCTCAAAAATATATTTTTCCAAAATTCGATTTCTAATATTTTGTCAATGTACACATCTAACCAAACGTCTAATACATCCTCTTGAAACATTTAAATAGACCATTTAATATTTTTTCTATTTAAACTTTGATTTGAGGTTGTCACATAAAATAATGTTGATTATGTAAAAAAAAATTCCAGTAGTTCAAATAATTATATTTTATTTATTTTTTAAGTTATTATTGAAGTGTTATATAGACATATGGTCAGAAAGGTTATTAAATGGTTTATTTAAAAAAATCACAAACGTGTCATGATATAAAAAATTGGAAAGGCCTACAATTCATTTTTTGGGTATATGTATTTTTACGTCACTTGAAACTTTGAAAAGAGTTTTGACAGCTACCAATGTCTACCTGTGCAGTCGTTTAACTTGTATCATATAAAGTATATTATGTTAAAAACGAACCAAAAATAATTTTGTAGGGTCAAATAAATAAAAATAATTTTAGTATTCATGTTTTTTGCATTGCAAGAGTATTTCGTATTTTTTATATAATAAGATTAATATAAAACTACCAATTCACTTAAACATTGTTTTAGATTGAGTGAAAAAATTGATTCAAGCAATATTTCTATTTTTATGTTATAGTCTGAAGTGATAGATATTTCTTATCGCTGTGTAAATTAAATTTTCCCATGCAGTATAATGTACTTGATAGTTGAGAACTGCAGAGGAAATAGTCGTTAAAGCGATAAATACATATGATATCAGTATTCATAGGTAGCGATTAGGTATTGTAAATAATTAAGGTAAACGTATTTTTGATAAATGTAACAACCAAATGATTATTATTTTTCACATCAAACTTTACTATAAAATGCATCGAGTATCATTGCCATACTATACATACTATACCTACCCTGTAAAAATAAATATTTAAAAAATACTGCTGAAAATATAGAGTTGATTCAAGAATATGGAGTTTTTTTTGAGAACTATCATTACTCTTCAGAAATCACAGGGGTTCATGAAGATCTTATCAAAAGATTCTTCGTAAAACTTCATACTATAGCATCTGTATTACTGTAAATCCAAAAAAATGGTGAATATACACGCATTTCTGCTCTATTATACGTAACAAAATACATATGGTATCACATGCCCTCTTTTGTACATATAATATTAATACATGGGGAAAGTATTATTAGGCACTTTGCTGTTTTGCCCATTAACAATATATCTGAAGATGCACAAGAATCGTGTAACAAAGATTATAAAACCATTTAGTCACTAATTTGAAGGAACTGTTAGGGGATGCCAAAAACCTGTTACATTTTTAAATAATTCATTAGCAATATTTTTATATAAAAATATCCTTTCAAAGGTTTAAATAGATTATGTTTATTATTTACCGTTATTTACACTTAATAATAAAGAAACTAAATATCCTTAGAACATATTAAAGATATTTAGTTTTTTAAAGCATTTAAAAAAATATTGAATAAGATAACTAATTTACAATAACGATAATTAAAACTAAATGATTATGCCGAACATTATATATACTACAAAATAATAATAATACATATGAAATAAACAGTATTCTGATGTAAAACTGACTAGGCAACAATTTCATAAATTATGAAAATTCATGTTTTTTTATTTTTGTATATAATTTTTTATATATTATATATTGACAAATAAAAAATAAATGTGTTATAATTTGATTCTCTGTATATTAGAGACGCCATGTGCCAAATTTTAATTCTTTACTTGAATAAAAAACAAAGATACAGATTTATAAGACGGTTTTGGTCCATAATGCAGCGCCATGGGATATAATAAGGATGGATTGTAAAGTTCGCGACCTCAGCAAGAAAACAATATAAAATATAAGCAAAAGTAATTTTAGTTTTCCGCGTAATCTCCACTTAACTCTATCCACTTCTTCCATCTGGTTTCCAATGCCTGTATGCGGTCATAAAAAAAGTTTCTTCCAGGCCTTCTAAAAAGTCACCCACCGCAGCTTCGAACATTTTTGACCTCCAAGGTGTATTTTTTAGGTTTGGGAATAAATGAAAGTCTGAAGGTGCCAAATCAGGGGAATAGGCGAGATGGGGCAGTAATTCAAAGGTCAAGAAATCGATTTGTACTAGACTTTATATGACTATGAGCCAAAGAAATATAATTTGGATTGTTCTAGGAATATTTGATACTATAGTGTATTGTGGTGTCAAAAACAATTTTAGAAGAGCAAGGTAAAAATTACAAATGCTAACTCAATATATTTTCCGATACTTTTAAAGTAATTTTCCAGAAGATTCGATATCATTCTAGAAGTGGATATTTTCAATCATACGAGTAACTGCACGCACCAGCATTGGGCCGCGGGAAGTGTATAGCAGGGTTGTTACTAATGCGGGTTTTTTGTAATGAATTGTAAGTATATTATATTTTTGCCAAATCTGTGAATTACAAGAGCCGAAACATGGCGGTTATGACGGAGCATTGAATGACGTCACATTTCAATAAACTCAACGTCAACATCTTTGTTGCAAGTGCAACCGTACTCATGTTTATTGAAATGTAAAACCACGGCTTATTATTTAACTGGGCGCTTTCGTAAAACAATTTAAATAATGATGGTTTAGCATCACGGTTTGTTATTATAAAGATATTTTTGTTTTTGTATAATTAACCGTAATTTCTGGCAACAATTTTTAAAATACAGAAAAGCATTCATAATTGAAATAACTTTTATTTTTGTTGTTTTTAATTATAGAAAAAAATACCCATGAAATCACATTGAACAAAAAGTTAAATTAAAACATAAATATTTATTTTTTGAAAAGGGAGCTTTTAATATTTTGTTTTTGTTTAATTAGGTCCTCCCTAGACATTTTGTCTCTCTCGGAAAAAAAAAACATATTTGATAGTCGTTCAAAGATAATTCCCCTTTAATAACAAGTGCTAAATGACAAAAAGAGGTGTAGTGGTTTATAATTATCAAAAATAATTATCACTCTGAACCCTGTTTAATATGATCATAACGAGTTTTAAAATATTTTTCCAGCACAGTCAAATAGATAAATAACGCAGGCAAAAATCACGAGATATATAATAATGGACAGCTTCAAGCAAATTAGAATGACAAACCAAGCGAATTAACGAACGAGTATGTACCAGCTTGTTTTTAAACTTGTTTGTTTTTGTGCAATTGGCATGAGTTGCGCACGGTGATGTCTATAACCACAGAAAAAGGAAAAAAGTTCTCCTTTAAAAAACGCGTTACGAATTGAACATCAGCATCGATTGTTGCGAATCTGATGCTGATATTTGCAATAACCCTGGGGTACATACAGTACACATTTAAAAAAAAACTTTCTTACGCCTCTTCACACATTTTTTTAGAACTTATTCTCAATGATGAAAACATAACAAAAAAGAAATATCCAGTTTTGTGCAGTCTGAAATTATGAGATATAATTCGACCACTAGCGCCACTAAAAGAGAGAAAATTTATTAAGTAACAAAATATATAGCTTACGGCCACTATTCCTAGCCATTATACTTATGGAAGATACTTACATTTTATCAGGCATGGTGCGTGTGTCTTCTGTACCGTCGTCATCGTTTGGACTGCTCGCACCGCTACTGTGAAACGAATTGATCGAAATACGCTGTCAATGGTGCCAACTCTTTTGTGCAGTAACTAATTAAAATTTGGGTTGGTTTCAAAGTTATTACCAGAGGTCGGAATTAGGTAGAGTTATTTATGTACTTGCATCGAAATGTTGATATTAATGTGGACCTTCCCGGGATTTCTAATGGACAATCCCGTGTGGCCAACAATCTTACAACTAAATAATAATAACAACGTCAGAGATAGACAAATAAAACAAAGATAATTAACATAAAATTTTTATTAGTTTACATTAATTTACAATACAAATTATTGATAGTCTTAAGCAAATTCTCATACGCATATTTCGCCTTTTTTATAAATACGAGCGAATACTTTTGCTTCTAGCCTAGACTCATGAGGTTTTGCCTATTCAAACGGCCCATCAGAATCATTTTCCTTGTCCGATTGATTACCTGAAAGATTTGAAGTGTTCGCTTCCGACATTACTGTATAACTTTTGTGAGAATTAAAATATATAATCATAAGCTTTTCAATATTTTTTGGCTTCAATGAATTTCTCCGAACATTTAAAATCCATTTGTACATTGAAAAAGATCGCTCTACGTCAACTGAGGTGAGGTTAGCAAATTTATACACTTCCTCCTCCTCGTCATTAGTGCAGGAAGAAATTTTTTCTGCTATATTTCTGATAGTGTCCAAATCAGGATTTCTATCCATGACTTTTTCCATTTTATCTTCTAAGCTCTCACAATTTGCCCATCTCAAAGCTAATCTCACTGCATCAAATATTTCAAATGATTCCATTAGAGAAAGATCGGGTTTCTGTAGTGATGTCAAAGCTGTTGGTATAATTGAGAAAATTTTCGTAAATACGAGACAAATCATCCTTAATGTTGTCATTATTATTAAAAAATTTTAAAGCATTCTCTATTGATTTTGCCTCTTGACTGTTCAGCACAGACAATACAGATTTAATTTCATCGAAATGCTTAGCGTAATAAAATGCTGCATCAAGCCAAATACCCCATCTGGTAATTACAGGTGCAGGAGATAAAGGTAAATCCGGACACATTTCTTTAAAGATTTTAATTCTTTTTGGTGCCTTCAAAAAAAGCTTTTTTCATATTTGAAATTAAACTGTCAACATTAGGGTTCTCTTTTCTAATCTGCCCCGCAACAAGATTTAGAGCATGGGCTAAACATGTGAAATGCAACATTTTTGGAAAATTTGATTTTAAAATTCTACCAGCTGATATCATGTATGCCACACTGTCTGTACATAACATTCTAACGTTATCTAGTTTGCTCTCAAATGAACTTCCCCACATATTGTTTAAAGAATCTTGAACACATTGTGATATCGTTGTTCCATTTACAGTATCTAGCATTTTACATGCCACTAAGTAAGGCTGATGGCACCTACTAGGTTGTAATGGTCTCACCAACAAATGTACGACAGCTCTTCCTAAGAAATCCATAGTTTCGTCTACTGAAAGCCATAGCTTTTTATTTACAATCTTACTTTGCATCTCTTGTGCTTTGATTTTAAAAAGCTGATCCAGGTAAACTTTTCTCAATAAGGATTCAGTAGGTAGTTCAATATTTTTGCAATTACAACACAACACATGTACTTTTGAAAAAATGTTTTAAATACATTGTTGCTCAGTTGGGACCATGGTATGTTACAAAGAATCATAAATTCGATTAAGTCGAAGTAAAATTCTAAAGAAGTGTGGCGCTCGTTCTTCGTGCCTTTATGTACTGCTCGTTCTACATGTCTTTGGTCGTTACTCTGACGAGTTGCATTCAAATGTGCTTCGCATTTAGAGCAGTAAATTAATCCACTTGCATGGTCGTAAAATAGCTCCGGATTATCTTTGATCCACTTGTTGACGGTGGCTTCTTTGATTGAACTCTGCGCCATGATAATACTTTTAAACTGGAGCAAAAAAATTATAAATTTTAGAAAACCGTATGAATGTGTTTGTAAGTATGTGAGAGATAGGGCACAACAGTTGCGAAGTTTAAAAGATCTAAGCGTGCATAAATTCTTACAGATAGACAGACGGCGGGAAGCGAACTTTGTTTTATACTAAAGTTTAAAGCTAAAAAAGAAAATCAATAAAAGATTACCAGAAAATCTAACTCCAATCGTTAACCATATGGTCAATCAATTAAAAAAACGAGTCCCGAGCTTCTTCAATAGCATTTGAAATCATTGTTACTTTATTGTGATTGTATCAAAGAACATCTTAAGTTAAACAATACCGATTCTGATAACAATACAAGAAAACGTTCTACATAGGGAAAATCTATTTTAAAGGAAATTTAATACAAATATGAACAAGAAACTTACCAAGTATATCACCAATTTCAAATATCCAATTATCCAACACAGTAAGGCCAAATCAAAGTCCGTTAATGCGTGCCGAAATAGTCGTATTAAGTAGAGTCCAGAATCCAGTAAACGAGTCAGGGTCAAACAGGATTGACTACACAAAACACAATAGGAACTCTACCTAATTCCGACCACTGGTTATTACGTAGTCATATTTAATTCTAAGATATAAAATTATACACCTCTATACTGTAATAGATTTATTTCTGTTGTCTTAAAGGAGACGGCAAGGGTGTGGGGTATTCAAATCATGGTAAGTTTTTGGGTGTAATGAGTTTCTGTTCATGGTGAGTTTCTGTTCGATCATGTATGAACATTGAAAGAAAAGGTCCTAACGCATTATCAAATTATAAGAATTTCTTTTTTTTTAGATAAAACGATATGATTTTTTTCTCGACAATGGCTGAGAGGTGCGCTTTAAAACTTAAGGGTGTAAGTACTCTTACTGAGTACGTTTTACACCCAAAATCTTACCATGATTTGAATACCCCACACACTAGCCGTCTTCTTGTTAGTTATTTACGGAATTAAAACGCAGTTTGGCAGAATTGAACCCAATTTTTACAACGGAATTTTCACTACTTAAGTCTAGCTTTGCAGGATTTTTGTGGTCTATACCAAACAATAAAAATACACAATGATAATACGCCATACATATAAAAAGAAAATAATTCCTATATAAGTACAAAAACCTGTGGATTACATTAAAATCTTTTTTTATTTACATCTATGTACTAAATTACTATTTCTAAGCCTGTTTCTCATATTCATATACTATGTAGCGAATACTATGTAGCGAAATCTGGCCTACATTACGGTTAACATTAATAATGAGTATAAATAACGATATGAGTTTTTATTTATATAAAAATCACTGATGATAACTTTAATGTTATCGTTAGTGATTTTGGATTTTGTTGAACCAAAAAGAACCGCTATAATGAAGTAGCAAAAAAAATTAGTTCTAATTTTAGATTAATTTAGGAAAAAAAAATAGTTAATTAAAATTAATAATTTTTAATGCACTTAAAAAAATCCATGTTTATCTAAACATCAGATGTTGTTGTATTTAAAGTATTGATATTTATTATAATGAATAATAAGTTCTGTTCCGATATATTTATATCAAGTCATAGAAAAAGACTTAAAATCTCCATCGCAGAGGACTGTCGTTTTCACCACTGCTATAAAATAAAAATATAAAGAAAGTTAGCTGCCATGGAATGTTTAATTCTCATAACGGGAGAAAATTTCCAGCCTTTAAGCTCAGCAAATCCATGAAACGCATGCCGATACACTTGGCTTGAACGAAAAAAAAAATTTTTTTTCTATGATAAACAATTTTTTGATGTATCTCGAAAATCAAGTATCAAAAACAAATAAAAATTCAAGGAAAGCATATATTGGAGGCGTCTTGACACTGAATTTCCGAATGACCACCCTAGGGATTAAAACTTTGATTGGTTTCAATAATTGACTAGAAATTTCAAGTAATTGGAGGGTGACAGTCATGTTTAACCATCGATTGAACTAAAACTTGATGGTTTGATACGCTTAAATGATCCATATAAACATCTTATTTCGTGCATAACATTTTGATTATTGTAAATATGCTAAATTCATAAAATATCGGAATAATTATAACGTAACGTAAATCCACGGATTGGAGAGGAACACCGGCATCCAATACTGGAGGATTTGTCTTACAGCTTACGCTGAAAGATGTATGATATACTGACAGCGTGGACACAAACACGTATAATATTATTAAAGGACTGTTTACCAAAAATGTCATCACGTTACTTTGCTATTTCGTGCCGCGATAGGTTTGCTCTGTTATATTTTTTCTGATGGTGCGCTCGGCCAACTACTTTACTTCAATAATTATAAGATAGTGTTAGGTAGGTTTTGCCTAAATTTAAAGTTTGCCAGTCATGTTAGGTTTGAAGGTTTTTAAACTAGTGAACGATTAGAAGGGGCTGTTCCCTGATTCATTTTCATCATACAGATCAAACTCTGATTGCCTAATAGATAAGCGGTTCTACGTATCAACAGTGCAAACTTGATCCATAATTTTTAGTACGACTCTTCTCATAATAGTAAATAACAATCGATAAAAGATCAAGATTGAAGTAAGATGATAACGAATATATTTACAAAACTTAGGATGGAACGTTTGTTCCCAACAATGCCAGTATAACCATGTAAAACTTAAAATCTTTATAAATACATCAAATTTAAGTTAAACCATCACTATGAACACAAATCGCAACAGCCAACAAAAAACAGACAGAATATGAATTAAGATAGGAAATAGATGGATCAGATAGAGCGACGATTATAAATATAAACTTTCCTCCATACTCCTATGATGAACTGTGCGCTATTTGAGTTGGTGGTTATGACAAATGTCACAAAAAAAAAAAATAAAGTGCCATTAGTGTAACGACATGAACCTAAATGATTATAGTGTTTTGCGTTACTTTTGGTACTCATTTTAAATTTTACTATTTAAACAAAGATTAAATTGCAAGAACCTTAACTAATAAAACATTACATAATTTAAAAAAATGTGCCACATTAGTTTGATACTAATGCTGCCAAACCCATGTCGTACCCAGTCTTAGGTAACGAGTTTAATGTCAAGGCACACTAGCGCTGCATAACGGTAGCGAATTTGTACATTGTTTCTATAAAATTTAGATGTATGTGGCGATAATTGGTAGAGAATCACGACACAGTGAAATGAAAGACGTTTTCGAGGTAACATCGTCACAATTAAACGACCCCAAGACGAAAACTGTAAGTTACCACATACAATTCCGAGATGTCACCACCGTAATTTTTTACGGCGTATTCCAGCCTACATTATTGGTCGGACCACGATCCTCGTACCAATAACAATCAGCCCAGATGGAGTTTGTCTTAAAGTAGCTTTCATCAGTAAGACAACATCACCTTCGGTACTACACGTGCAAGGACACACGTGGATAGGAAATCTCACATGGTAGCATGCGAGTAGCCAAAAGTAATATCGTCTCTCTCATTTTCAGAGCTTTCAAACTCACAAAGGGGATAGTTTCTCCTTGCGCGTAGAGCTGCATGAAGAATATAACGACATTGTGGGAGTCAGCAACGAGACATCGCTACATGACATCTCGTACACCTCCGAGCTGCAATTCGAAAACGTTATTTAAACGAAATGTACACGCTTTTGATGAGAATAATAAAGCTTAATATAATAAATGTCGAGTATGAAGATCAACACTTTCTATGATATGAAAATTTGGCACAAAAAAATTATTGGCCTGACTAGGTCTTTATCCAGATTTGTTTATTTGAGATTCGGGACTTCGTTTATGGTATAATTTTGCTAGGATACTGCCTTAACCAGTAATGTAAGTGCAAATCGCACTATGACCGCTGTCCCATCTCCTTTATTAAGAGGCATTTACGCAGCTTAACAAAGGTAGAATGGGACGGCCGTTATAGGAGCGAGGGCACCGCGGCCACGACGAAGGCCTTCTTCCCAAGTGGGGAGAGGGCCTTCGGCGTTGTAAGAAAGATAGAAATGAATAGATGGGCTGCACAATTACTTACGGGACATGGAGGCTTCCGGTCGTACCTCCATGAATATAAATGTAGGGATACACCTTCCTGTGTTTGCGACCCCCAAGAAAAACAGGACATATTCCATGTCCTATTAGATGCCCTATTTTTAATAATGAAAGAAATACTCTACAAATGTACATTGACACAAAGCTCAGTAGGGAAAAATTAGCGGATATAATGATGAATAATGAAGAAAGAAATAAATTCATGAAATATGCATGTATCATAGTACAAAAAGCTGTAGAAATTAACAAGGATTAAATATAACTATAAGTGAAATGTAAGGTATTGGAAATGAAATGTAACAACACAAGCAAATCTGTGATATTCAATTTAAGCTGCAACCAATGTATAGTGTATGCGAAAACAATAGAAAAATTGTATATAGACACAGATAAATAGAGATAGAGAATAAAAATGTAAACAAAGAAAAATGTAAACAAGTAAAATGTAAATAGAATAAAATAAATAGAAAATAAGAAAAACTGTAAAAATAATGCCTAAAATAGGCAAGAATGGGGAAAAATAATAATCCCTATGATAAGGGTATTGAAAATACCCATGAAAAGAAAAAGAAAAACAGCAAACAAAAACAAAAAATTCATGCAGAAAAAATAGCCTGCTACTAAGTGGGGAAACCTGAATTTTAAATAAAAAAAAAAACAGTAATGTAGTATCTGAAAGGTTCGACATTGGGTAGTCCAAAGAAATAGACATACGACTATAGGACAGAACTTAAAAGTTCTCTTAATGAAAATAGAGACTTATATAAGACTATATATATATATTTTTTTTCAATTTATCTAATAAGTTAGAGCTTCCTTTTTTAATTACCTTTAAGTGTAAACTTGTAATTGGCCATCTTTATACTATCAATACTTGATTTCTCAGTGATAACTGTGGACGCCTTATGTGGTAGTTGATAGATTTTCGTGATTTCACAGTTATTGCTTTTGATTTTCCATAAGTTAATACCTAATTCTGTTAAATAGTTTCTCAGTAATTTATTTATTTCATTTTTATAACAAGCATTGACACTCAGATACAATAAAAAATTAGTTTATACAAATAAATAAAAATTGAAAATAAAAAAGGGCAAAAAATTTAAACAAAATATAATCAAATCATAATATAAAAGCTAAAAAATACATTTATTACAATAGGGATGATGAATAATTTTTGTTTGTTTTTCCGTCAGGTAGAGTGTTAAAAATATTAAACACTTATGTTATTATTTTTTTCGTAATCATAAAATTACGGCGTTACATGGTGTTGAATTTTCGCATGACGTCACGTTAGTTAGAGTACGTTTTCTACTCAACTGTGACGTAGCGAGCCCCCACTCCTCAACTTTAATGCCGGTTATCTAAGCTATTTCTTTTTTAATTGATAAAAAAATACGTATCTAATATTTTTCTATTATCTGACTGACGGACTAAATAGAATTGCATTTTTTTACCCAGTCATCATCCCTATTATCTGAAATACATAAAATCATTCGACATATCTTAAAAATATCACATAGATTAATTAATGTTTAATTTTATTATGAACACGTTAAAGTGTAATAAAAAAAAATTTTGTTCTTTTGCACCCCAGTAAAGTGGAATTCCGAATCATTCAGAAGCATAGATGTATTTGGCCTTGCAATTAAGCAATATTTTAGTATCCAGAAACTGATTTATCATTATTATAATACATTAATAGAACGACTAATTATGCTATGTATCGAATATAGCTTTCATGGTTGCAGTAATAATTTCCCATTAACTTTTTAGTTTTCATTAGAAATAATGGAAAAATTACCTTCGGTTTGGCATCGAACATGATAAAATAGCTTAATTATGTATACATGTATATACTTACAATGAAGAGGGTTTCCTTTTACGCGTGGCACTGGCAGGCTGAAGACCGCCATTGGGCACCAAAGCCGCTTCGCAGCTGGACAGCTCATAGCAATCAGTGCTGCAAGTGAGGACATATAAGTTGACAACTCAATATTAGGTTGGGAAAAAGTCTTCTCGCATATAGTATGCATAAACTTGTGATAAAATCTTTCTGGCTTTACCATTTACATCTAGCTGGTTTCAGTATCATTAAAAAGTTTAAATTTTTAAGAAGATTTAGGAAAATGTGTCATTTTCTTACGTCTAAATGAATGAATCTAGTGAAAAAATCCAAAACATATTAACATTTTATTACAAAGAAGTCAAAAATGCAACGCGAGTCGCGAAAAAAAAATTGTGACATTATTGGACCTAATGAAGTTTTTAGTCCGGAATTTTGATGTCAAAGATGCACGTCGCATCGGTAGCCCTGTTACGATAAAATGAATGCGATTTTTGGAAGTGGAGCAAGATCAGCATATTAGTTACTGTCCAATTTGTATGTATATACTGTGATGTATTTATTTATATTACATTAATTATGGCGCAGCCAAATGGTGCGGTTAGCCTTTTAATTGAATGGCGTCATTCAATTTCTTTGAAAGGCTAGCCGACCAATTGATTGGTTGATTATACCATTTGGTTGCGACAGATTACATAGTATCATTAGATGGCAATTTCAAGATGCAGATATACGAGTGATGGATGACTTATATAAACAAATAAAAAAAGGAAAAGCAAATTATAAAAAATCGCCAAAAGATATAATAACCGTTTCATATGTTACTCCACGATTAGAAGGATTAGAAAATTTAATAAAGAATTTCTGTGATAAACATGAAAAGATTGTTTCATCATATCTGCCCGATGATCTGAAAACAAGTAGTTACGTGAAAAATGATGTGTTTGATAATGGCTATGAATTCTATCGTATTTAGTTTATAAGAGCGAATTGAATGCTTTGTTAAACACTGCTTAATCATCAAAAACCAAAGATTCTGATTTGCCTGATACAAAAATGAGTCTATTGTTAGATTACCTAAAATTTCTCTACCGATATTCACAGGTAGTTATACAGAATGGCCATCTTTTAGAGATTTGTTCAGTTCGTTAATTATTAACAATTCATCATTAGATGACGTTCAAAGGTTATATTATTTAAAAACACAAGTAAAAGGCGAAGCAGACCATTGGTTAAACATATCCCTATAACACACACTAATTTTATTAAATGTTGGGAATTATTGCAAAATAGGTATAACAATAAGCGGTATGTATTCAATTGTGTATTGAAACGATTAATGGGCCAACGTGTTATTATTTTTGAATCAGCTCAAGCTTTGAAAGATCTTAGTACTACATCAGATTGTATTCATGAAGTCTAATTTAGGAGTAAAGGTGCAATTTTGGGATATAATAATTATATACATTATTAGTTCCAAGTTGGATCCTAAAACGCGAAAACAATGGGAATCGCATTTTCACAATTTATGTGAAGACTTGCCTTCTTATAATCAATTTAAAGAATTTATAGAATCTCGTTTTCGTGCATTACAGTTTGTAGAACCTACAAAATATAGGAATAAAGCTAATGTTCAAGTTACTAATACAAAAGTTTTACACGTCATTGCCGATGTCACTTGTCTTCATTGTTAATGAAAATCACAAATTGTACTCTTGTCGTCAATTTTCTCAGGAAAATGTAGCAACCCGTCATGATATAGTTAAATCGCTTCGTCTATGGTTTAATTGCTTATGTCTTAATCATTCAGGGAAAACATGTCGGGTACTTACTAAATGTCGCTTATGCAAAGGTAAGCATCATACTTTGCTTCATGGAAAATCGGATGCAATTACAGTAGCCACAACAACGAAAACGCCAGAGAATGAGAGCAGCCACCGAAGCCACCAAAATTAATGTCAAGTGTTAATTTACAGTGAAAGATCACATCACATGATCACATGGAACTTGTAACTGAGGACTCAACGAAGGTGATGAAAAGGTGTGGTTACCGCATCATGCTATACGAATGGTTAGAAGTACTACTAAAACTAGATTAGTCTTTAATGCGTCTGATAAAACTGCAAATGGGTTGTCATTAAATGACACTTTAAATGGTGGGTCCTAAATTACAGCCAGAGTTACGACACATTATAATGAGATGGCGACTATCACCTATCTGTCTTATAGCCGACATTGTAAAAATGTATAGGCAAGTGTAAGTTTCGAAAAAACATCTAGACTATCAAATAGTAGTATGGAGGACAGTTACAAATTTAAAAATTGATAATTACACACTTTTGACCGTCACTTTTGGTACATCCTGTGCTCCATACTTAGCCGTGAAATTCTTACAACAAGTCGCTATAGACGAAGGTTATATGTACCCTTTAGCTGCTCCTCGGGTCAAATCCGAATTTATATGGATGATTAAATGACAGGTTGTAATACAGAAGAAGAAGCCATAACGATTTACAAAGAAATTAATGAATTGCTGTCGAAAGGTGGATTTTTGTAGCAGAAGTGGGCCGGTAACAAAATAGGACTATTGGAGTCATTAAAGGAGAATTCCGATTCTATTCGAGAATTTAAGGAAGATAATATTACTAAAGTCGTAGGGCTCTCTTGGAATCGTCGAACAGATGAATTCGAATATAGCGTTAGATTGGACTCAAATTCACCTACCCCGGATACAGATCGCTGAAATTGGTCGTTTATATGAGCCACTTCGGTGGATATCACCATGTATCATAAAGGCAAAGATTTTCATACAAAAACTATGGAATACTGGCCTTGATTGGGATGATAAGTTGCCTAAGAACCTTTCACGAGAATGGCAAATCTATCGAGAGGAATTGCCAGTGTTAAGAAATTTTGAAGAAATTTACCGCGGTGTGTAAGGAGACAAACTAATGATACAAAAGTGGAACTACATGGTTTCAGTGAAGCATCTAATGCTGCATATGCAGCAGTAGTGTATATTAGATGCATATCTGAAAGCGGTTTTCCGCTTATGTCAAAACAAAAGTTGCGCCCATTAAACAAGTATCAATTCCCCGATTAGAATAATGTGGAGCTGTTATCGAAGTAGCAGGAATTTTAAACATTCATTGATCAGAACTACATGCTTGGATTGATTCTACCGTCGTTTTGGCTTGGTTGAGTGACCATCCGTTCCGATGGAAAACGTTCGTTGCAAATCGTGTTTCAGAAATTCTCGGTATGTTGGACTCATCACAATGGTCTTATGTAAAGTCTAAAGGGAATCCTGCAGACTATGCGTCTAGAGGATTGCCACCTGCGGATTTGATAGATAACCTCCTATGGCGTAAGGGTCCTCCTTGGTTGGAAAGTGATTGCGTAAAGTATGGAAAACATCGTTCTATATAAACTAAAGCAGAGATGGAAATGCGAACAATAAAGGTTCATTATACTGTTTCAGAAAAAGAAGATAAGACGTTCGATATATGTTCTTAATATTCATAATTGAGAAAATTAATACGGGTCATTGCGTTTTGCAGACGATATTACAAGATAACATTGCATAAGATACAACCCACTTCTTATCTAACTGCATCTGCATATCAAGAAGCTCACATGTGTTGCATGCGAATACATCAAATAGAATATTTCAAGGAAGAAATAAAAAAACTACGTAATAATCAAGAATTTAGTGGGAATAGCAAATTGACATCCTAGAATCCATTTATAGATCTAAATGGAGTATTAAATATTGGAGGTCGTTTGGAGAATTCTGAGTTATCATATCAAGGAAAAGATCCTATAATTGTATTCGGAAATTCACATCTTGCGAATCTCATAATAAAAGATGCTCATGATTAAACCATGCATGCCGGCCAAATGTTGACTTGTAATTACGTTCGTTCTAAGTATTGAATCATCAACTTAAAAAATATAGTACGCTTTTTTATTCGTAACTGTTTACAATGTATTCGCTATGCAGCCAAGACTAAAACACAATTAATTGCTTATACAAGTGGAAGCTTGTCTAAATTTGCGTCCATTAAATCAAGAAAGCGATGATCCGATCGATCCCGCTCCACTGACACCGGGTCATTTTTTAATAGGAGAACCTTTAGTGATCGCTCCTGATTACAATTTTAATGATATTTATATCTAATCTACACTTCTGTTGCATATGCAGCATTAGATGCATCACTGAAACCATGTAGTTACTTAGATATAGATCGTCTACTAGATAAGCAGTTGGTGAAGCATTTAAAATTTCATGATGCGCAATTCGGGTTTAAGCCTAAACTGTCCACAGAAAGTGCTATATTAAGCTTTAAACATGTTACTAAATATTATGTAGACAGACAGACACCGGTTTTTTGCATGTTTTCTAGATCTCTCGCGGGCATTCGAGACAGTACGCTATGACGTGTTGTGGCCAAAGTTACGTGAAACTAACGTACCAAAGGAAATATGTTCTATTTTTGAATATTGGTATAGTAACCAAGTTAACAGAGTAAAATGGTCTGGCTCACTTTCTGATGCTTATGGTTTGAAATGCGGGGTTAGACAAGGGGGGGGGGGGGGGGGTGTCCTCTCCACATCTGTTTAATTTTTATGTAAATCAGCTGATGGATGACCTCAGTAGACAACCAATCGGATGTTATATAGACGGTACGTGTGTAAACAATATTAGTTACGCGGACGATATGGTGCTGCTGGCGCCATCAATCAGTGCGATTAGGAAACTGCTTCAACTGTGTGAACAGTTTGCTGAGAGTCATGGGTTACAGTATAATATAAGTAAAAGTGAATTTATGTTATTTACACCAAAGGGTAATAAAAAATATAAAAACGTGGAACAGTTACCACCAATCAAACTGAATGGAAATCCTTTAAATAGGGTCAATCATGTTAAATATTTAGGGCATATTATATGTGATGACTTAAATGATGATATGGACATAGAAAGGGAGCGAAGGGGGTTGACGGTGAGAGCTAACATGTTAATTCGTAGGTTTTCCCGTTGTTCACGCGAGGTAAAAATTACACTATTTAAATCATTTTGTCAAAACTTTTACACGGGTAGCCTATGGACAATGTATACTCAAAAAGCGATCAACGCTCTTCGTGTCCAATATAATAACGCGATTAGGATGTTGTTGGGGCTCCCGCGGTTCTGCAGTGCGTCAGGCATGTTCGCGGAGGCACGCACAGACGGGTTTCAAGCGTGTATACGTAAGAAAATAGCGTCCTTACTATACAGAACACGCGATAGCACCAACATCATCCTACATACGATATCTGAAAAATGGGATAGTCCCTTTTTCATACACTGTGCCCGAGTATTGATGAAATAGGAAACTATTCCATCAATATTCTATTCTTTATTAATTATTTGTAATCAGCTAACATAAGTTAAGTTCTAACTAACAATATGGATCTTGGATGTCCGAAATAAAATTTATTATTATTATTATTAACGTTACAAAAATGCCCTTACTAAGCGAACAGCATCAAAACTTTGTCCTTTACCTATTAACATTGACAATTAAGTTTTCCATAACTAAGTTAAGTTTGATTTTTTGATAATTTAAACTTATTTTTGTGTATATTACAGTCCATTGAAGGTTACAATTGTTTTTGTTTTGTTATAATGCTGCTTAATTTTAATTCTGTGTTATAACGGACTATCCTTCCTTGGTGGGCGGTATGTCCAATTTGTATATATATATACTGTGATGTATTTATTTATTACATTGATTACATAGTATAGTGATACTCTAGTGAGATAGCGCTAAATGCATCGCAGTATGATTTTACTTTTCGCGTTATATAACTTACTTTCATGTTTAAGAATAAATTTTGTCTATACGTTCCGGAATATAGCAGTTTCAGTTGTTTCAGTTGTCTTATTCCTTGATATACCCTTGATATACATTTGGACAGTTACGACATAGCTAAAGAACTGGGGATTGACCACAAAACAGTTTTGACGCGAACGTGCGAAAAAGATCGTGTTCGAAGATAGGTCAGGCTTCACAGACTGTGGCGAAACCCGGGTTAACTTACAACAAGGTAAGGCCGTATGAATGGTTGGATTGGAAGGACATTATTCATTATGTGCTGTTACGGCCATTCAGGGCCATCTATTCTGAACTCTACTGTGAACAACTAAAAAAAATTAAGAGTTTAGTTGGGAACTGTTAACGAATCCACCGTATAGTCCTGACCTTGTATCTTTAGAATGCCATCCGTTTCGGTCTCTTCAGAATTCTTCAAGTTAACATCAAGCGAAACCTGTCAAAACCACTTGCCGCGATTTTTTGATCAGAAGCCTCAAATTTTTTATAGCAATGGGATTATGTCTCTACATTTAAGATAGCAAGAAGTTATCAAATAAAATGGTATCTACATACTGTAGTTTAATATAAATAAATTTATAAAAAAAAAAAAATTTATACAATGCGAAGAATCTTTTTCATCATCCTATTATACTATATAGACTAAAATTCGTCGAGACATCGTGATTATCATAGACAATAATACATTCTAGTTAACTCACTAACACTAGAAGTAGGTAACTCACTAGACAGCCTGTTTTGCTTTGCTCGGCTCCTGCATAGTGGCGTAGAACGGCGGCGGCGCGGCCTGGAGCGCGCGCCCTGCCTCCACGCACGCTCCGCCACCTGTGCCCGCGCCCGGGTCCGATGTCAGCTCATACGGCGCCGCGGTCGGGTTCGTCCTACCACAAACAAAATATTTGATCAACAATAAATATCAATACAGCATGCGCGGTATAACGATTAGACCTCAAGACCGGATATCAAATCAGAGATAAAAAATAAAACAAAGTTGTCAACTAGCCTTATTTAGCATGGTGGTACTGTGACAGAGTATAACAACATATTGACATAGGATGGCGTGTTAAAGCACTCTTAAAGCAAACGTTTTTGTAATCTAGTACTGTATATCAGTAATGTAGTAACGATCCTTTAAAAAGAACAGTTTGTGTGAAACTTTTTTAAATAGAACGCGCGTTAAAATGGTACCTACGCGAAAATTAGAACTAGTAAAATTTATATAACGTTACTAAGATATTTTCCATTAAAATTGGAGATATGTACCTAATAGATAGATTTATAATAAAGTATGTCAAAAAATTGTGAAAAGCGCAATGTAAAGGTTGGTCGGCAATGCAATACAACATTTTACTGCACACTTAGGCAAGTACCGTGATCGAAATCGTATCAGTACGCTAGCGTGCGATTTGTATCAAAATACTTTCGTGAGAAGTTATTAGCGTTGATTACATCTACTTCTTTTTCTATAGTGGATAGAAAAGTTCGCGGCCTCAGCAAGAAAACAATTTAAAATATAAGCAAAAGTAATTTTATTTTTCCACGTAATCTCCATTTAACTTTATGCACTTCTTCCATCTGGTTTCCAACGCCTGTACGCCGGTCAAAAAAAAATTTCTTCAAGGCCAGCAAAAAAGTCACCCACCACAGCTTCGACCTCCTCATTTGATGAAATTTTTGATGAAGTTTCACCTTTTGCAAGGTAGTCCACCATGATGACACCATTAGTATCCCAAATAACTGACGCCATCACCTTTCCAGCTGACAAAATTGTTTTGGCTTTTTTGGAGTCGGTTCATCACGTTTTTTCCACTGCTTGAATTGCTGTTTTGACTCTGGGGTGTAGTGGTGTGCTCAAGTTTCATCCGTTGTTACAAATCTGGATAAAGAATTTCGTGGATCAGCCTCAAACATTTCCAAACAGTCGCGAGAAATCGTGAGGCCGTATTCGTATTTGTTCGACTGAAAGCAATCTGGGTACTCACCGCGCAGAAACCTTATAAAATCCAAGTTCATTGACTATGATGTTTTGTGTTCATTCCTACGAGATGCTAATAGTGTCTGCAATCATCGTGATGGTCAATCTCCGATCTGTCAATATCAGATCACAGATTTTCCCGATGTTTTCTTCAGTCGTAGACGTCATAGGCCGGCCAGAGTGAGGGTCATCTTCAATACTCTCTCGTTAAATTCAGCAACCCACTTTTTCACAGTCGTATACGACGGAACAGATTCCCCCAATGTTGTTGACAAATCTTCGTGAATCTCTTTTGGAGTTAGTTTTTTTTAAACAGGTATTTGATGACAGCACGTTGCGCAATTTTCTCCATTCTTTAAAAATACTGCACAATGGCTCATAAAATTCAGTCTAATTTAAATACAGTTGATGCTATTGAGCTAGAATTTTACAATTTGACAACCAGAGAGTAAACTAATCGAATGAGTTACATTAAAATAGTTTAAGTATTTATGTGTTATGCCGCGAACTTTTCAATCCATCCTCGTAACATTCATATTTTTAACCTCATGTTCCTTACTTATGGGATTTTAATGGGTAAAATATGCCTTTAATTTGCACAGTACCATTTTTTAAGAAACAAAAAATATTTTTTATTCCAAAAAAAGTATGTTGGTATCACATAAAAATATAAACAAATCAACAAACATATTGTTACGCTTGTATTTATGAATTCAGTCTTATAAAATCAGCTTAAAAGAAATAAATCTTAATAGAGTTTTAATAATCTTATTATTAATGATAATAAATTCGAAATAATTTGGTCACATTTTTAAATTAATTTAAGACTATACGTAGTACGCTGGGTCATCTAATTGGTAAATAAAAGGTTTCTGCATTAAATATTTTTGTAAATATTGTTAGACGATAACTGATTAATAAACCACCCAAAATTACAAACCAAGTCCACCAAGGCGACAATGATAAAAAATCTTAAAATTGTAAGTGATAGTTGTTTTATAGGAATATCAACTGGATAAATTCGATATCGACATGATTGTGATGTCCCAACACTGGCTTTTTAACAGTGTCGCCAACTTAAAAATTTAATATACCTATTTTGAACTAGTAACATGTTATTGTAGTATAAAAAAATTCGACGTATACTTTAAGTTTTTTTATAGTATACCAATTATATTAAGAAATTAAAACGCAAACATAAAAATGTAATATAAAGCGCTATACAAACGCATTATCAATAATAATAATTGTCATCAACAGTAATGTATTTAAAATACATACATTAATTTTAAATACATTACTGTTGATAACACATGTATAACTGTGTAGTTATAACGGTCTACTAAGTCAAAATTCATCATAGTTTAAAAAAAAACTCGTTTTCATAAATTACCCCACAGAAGTTTTTGTGTAATAAGCACTTATATCGGAGCTCTTTCCACGCGCGTTGCAATTCGTGAATGGCGCGTAAGGTAGGGAAGAAAATTTTGAAAAGAGGGGTACGCCTGCCTTTGGCAACTCGTGTTAGTTTAATACACTAAGGTACACAAGCGAAAGTACAAATATTTAACAATATAAATTTAATTGCACTAATATGGAACAAAGTACGTTTTGAAAACTGAAAAAAAAAGGGAAAATATATAATAAAAATTTGCTAAAATAATATGGCATTAAATTATTTACATACAAACATAACAACTTTCATTATACAGCTACAAATATTAACGCACAAATAAGAACAAAGTTAAGGGGCTGAATACTCCCGAATCGATAAAATTGATCTTGAGTTGTACTAATTCACGGGAAACCTATGGCTATCCGTAAATTTGTGGTTATACTTGATCGTATTTCTGATCTTGTGGTTGAAACCGTAACATTATTGTATTAACTTCACTCGATAGAAAATAATTCCAAAGTAGCATCTGAAAATATTGCGAAAGGCACGTTTCTCAATTATGTGATACATTAGAGTAATGATATTGAGTACAAATATGTATCAAAGATTGATATAAAAGTTGGTTATTCCCAATTTTTGATAATGTTATTATAATAATTAATATGATTTATTTTGTGATATGGCACATATGGTCATTTTTTTCAAGCAACTTTAAAGTATTGACATTTCTGTCACTCCTACTGCAATTGACAGGGAAGGCTATAGAATAACGCACACTAAGTTAGTTCACGCTGAGGCGTGTTGCTAGATAGACTTATGTTGCTTTGTGCAGCTTTCTGACGTACCGAGATCACTAAAATTGTAAAAAAAAGAACATTTAAAATAAGTATTTTAATTTCACTCTCATTTTAACAATATTTTTGGTGTAATGTACTAGGGAAGGGACCCGAGTGTCTCGAAGTTATAAGTTCTAATCCCACTAGAGCTCGCATTTTTTCAAGTAGTTTTTTTATTATTTTATTTTTCTTTGTGTCATAATTTTAATAAGCAACTTTTATTTATTTTATTTGATTTTTAAACAGTATAAAATGTGAAAATAAATATTTTTAGTAGGACGTAGGCGAAAGTCAGACTGACATTTTCATACAAAAGCCCCGATATTGATGAAATAGTTCCAATAAAATACTAGTTCATGTTCCAATCCCATCAGAGAAGCATTTTTTTTACTTTTATCTTCTTTTTCCTAATATATTTTCCTCTCTCATTTTTTATAGGTATATGTTATTCATTAATAATTCGTTAAAATAATTTTGAATATTATTTTATACAGTAATTAAGTATTATTTAATTATCTATACTCCATTCACTATAACATTAGAAAAAAGAGGGTCATAGAAGCAGCAGTGCAGAACATTTTATTTTCAAGATAAAATTAAAAAATCTATATTAGTTTTGTTGAGACTTTGAATGTTAGGTAGTCTGAAAGAGCTGGGTAATTTTCCATTTTTTTTGATACCTCGGGGTTGAGATGAGGCCAGCATTTTATAAATTCATCTTTTAGTCCTAAGCCAACATGGAACTAAAACTGAAACTATCTGTGTGTTTTGATAAATTCTAATTGTAAGTGTAATAAGTTAGACTATTGATGAAGACATTGAAAAAACTCCCTGAAATGTCAAAGTTTGAGGGTAGGTATGGGGGCCTAGAGCGTAATTTTTGTAGGCCACTCGGGCCTGTACCGACATCGTCCATATTTACCAAAACTTAACAACAAAAATAAAACAATAACATCACGGAAAACGGCTAAACAACAAGAAAAGCAGTAGCATTCACAATGGATGACAATCCCAGATAACGATTTTAACAATTATTAATAAATAATAGTCTGACAAAATTAAAAAGCTGTACTACCGAAACGCTTGAAGGAGTTAGGCAACGTTTTAAATTTGGTAGAGTTATAGTGACGTGAGAATCGTGCCGAAACTATCCAACCCTGCTTCTTTAGGTTCTTTACGATGGACACTTTTTATTGTAATACTTATTAAATCATTTCAGTTAGTCATATACTCATAAATTTGTTTAATAGTTAGCTTCAATGACAACAGTTAAGCATAGTAGCTGATATTTAAGTGAGTATGTAGCAAATTTGCCGTTAGTCTTCAAAGTAACATGATTATTGATATTTTGTCACAAAGTATACCATAACAAGAACCTTATTTCACTTCTGTCTTATGCTATAATTAATGGAGTATAGTCTAGTTGATAAATTTAATTGCTGTAAAAATATATAACATAAAATTTGACAATAGGTAAATATTTCCATAAAAGTATGTGTTTGCAAAAGTTTGACATTTTCATGCAAAAAGCATCCCGTAGACCGTAGACCGTTAAAAAATAATTCCTAATCAATCATATTGTGTAAATAAAATAGTTCAATAAATAGGTATTACTTTATAAAACAGATATAAAAAAGGGAATTAGTTACTATTGAATGAATTTGAAAATTATGGTAACAGTGTACTAAATAATAATGTACAGGATTTTCTCAAACTTTACTAGTGTTTGGTATGGCGCAATGTCCTATGTGCTGGTCGCTAGGTACTCATTGTGCCGCAGATCTTAACCAAGTTTCATGTTTTTTTTATCTTAATTCTTTTACCCAATATTTTTTATTATGAGAGATATAATATTAAAAATTATTAATGTGTTTATACTAAAATATTAATTATTATATTTAATAATTGTATAGATATTATTTTTGACATTTTCATGGAAAAACTACTGAACAAATTTCGCGGTAATTTGATACAAAAATACCTTTAGATATCCTTTATTGTTTTGCAAACTATTGCAGTACGAAACAGGTATAGCTATACAATTATCGATAATTAAAACCGTAGATTTTTCTGTAAGGTAAATGTACAGTGTTCCGGACTAGTACACAATTTTAAACGATATTCAATAGACTATAGTTGTATTGCAACAAAAATAATACAATTTTAAGCATATTTGGTTATTTCGATAGTGGATTGGGTAGTTTCGATAGTGAAACGTAAAGCACGAATTTGCAGAATCATTGAAATTTGCTTTGAAATAATCATACCTAGGCTGATTTTGACTAATAAAATCGCATAATTATCTTAACATATCAAAATTAAAGGTCCAGTTTTTTTGTCTGTTCATCATGTGACCTAAAAACATAACCCACCATTACGTGACGACGCTTCGTTTGAATATTTTCTGAAATTGACATCTGTCAGTGGTTGTCAAAAAATAAATAAACAGCAGCCTATTTGACAGAAAAAGCAGATTCCGAGATAACACTGTTCTAACCTTATTTATTATTTTTTTTTTGTCGAGATCGTTAGATAGCACCGTTCTCGTTTGAATAACATCTTTTTTAATTTTTTATACAGAATCAAACAGTTATGCAAATTTATATGAACATAAAATTGAAACATGAATAAACACATAGTTCCCTACATTACATTTGTTAAATTAGTTGATTGGTAAAAAAATTTAATCTGTACATAATGTTATTTAATTATTATTATTGATATTTCAATCTGTACATAACCGAATGACATCATGAATATGGCAGACGGTGTTTTTATGGGTGTAATAAAATCTAATTATGATTTAATTTTAAGGTAAGAAAACGTTTTTAATTTTTTGGAATATTTTTTTTGTCGTTTAACTTACATAAGCACTTACATGTACATTTGCAATCGGAGTATAACACCCTATTATAAAAGACATGACAAGTTTACGAACGTGACTGATACGATCGCACCGCTATTTCGTAAGACGTCGTTCTTTGACTTTCTTAAGATACTGGTTAATTTATTGAAATAAAACTTGTGAAGTCATTTTAGTCATTAATTGTTAACAACATAAGGTTTTATACTTAGAGAACTAAATGTTTTAAAAATTTACTTACGGCATCACGGACGCAAACCTGTGGCGTATAGTTACCGTAATAATTGAAAATCGCTCCAAAATGTTACTAAATTTTATTCCTGACTGAGTTTTGGCATTAAAAATTTGATGTGAATAATTCGGTAGTAGAGTAGCTCGGTGGCGTAGTGAATAATCCCCGCGGCCCGCGATCGTAGTCGTTAAGCAACTTTCGCAAGGGTCGGTCACGGGATGGGTGACCTAAAAATTATTATCTCGAGCTACTCCGTGCTTCGGAAGGCACGTTAAGCCGTTGGTCCCGGCTGCATTTTGCAGTCGTTAATACCCTCCAATCCGCATTGGGCCAGCGTGGAGGGTCATGGCCCATCCTTCTTAACCATCCATAAGGAAGGCCTGAGCCCCTGCAGTGGGGACGTAAAAGGGCTGGTGTGAATTCGATAATCAGGATTGATTATTGTGACGTAAGTATGGTAAACGTTTTACGGTAAATTTTACAATTCAGTTCAACTCTAAGCACGGAGTTGAGGACAAGCTCGACATTCAAAGAAACGGGTGATTCTTTAAAATAGAGCCCTGATTAGAGGCTCTGGGTCTGGGCAATCCCATTCTGAAAAGGGCAGGTTAGTGTAACTGGCCCATATGATAAAACCAGCTACGGTTCACATCACACGGATGCATGAGTCCAGTATTGGCATGAATATCAGAATCTTAGAACAAATTGTTGATGTCTGGGAGAATTTACACAACGTTTTAGGTGTTTTCTGTTACGTATTTAAAGCTGTCAGTTATGTTGTTCATGAAATATATAACGAATCTTGATATTATGAATTTAGAGATAACTAGTTAGATTTTGCTGTCTCTTAGTTCAGTGGCTTAGCAGGAGGTTCATATCAGTGACAAGAAATCCCCTGAATCGATAGATTGACTCGACACCTATCATGGGTGTTTTCACAGTGCTCAATACTTGGTCCCTTCTATTTTAAAATCACGAAATAGATTTGTTTACAGTAACAATTCCGCGAAGTATAACTTCACTCTTATTTAAAATTAAAAGAGGACGACCAGTTAATGACGGTGTGAATAGTTCTATTGTCAAAGTAGTACATTGGTTTAATATCTTATGTGTTATTCACGTTGAATTTTAAGCCTTTCATCACTCATAATCTTGCTTCATCACTATCGCTTCATTTGCAGATTGAATGATTCTATGTAAGCACCATGGTAGGTATCATCTGCATAAAGAAAGCAGCTTTAAACTGGCGATCCCAACGAAATTCATAAATTTTATTCTATAGAGGCAACTATCCAAATAATGTGTTGCTCAATAAATATCTTGAACAACCTGAAATAAGATGAAAGGTTCGGTTATAGTAAGTTTTTGTTATTATTTCATTTGGTCGTAAAAAAATTTACTGAGGTTATGTTTGGCCAAAATACTTGTAAAGATTCATTACACCGTTATATTATTTGCCACTATCTGGTGCCCGTATCTTCGTTCGTGTGATATCAATTTGTAGGGAGCGTTTTCGGTAGACTAGCAGCAGCCCCATAAACAGACACAGAAACTATTAATCGCAGACATGCTGTTGCTGCCTCTACTTTATTTCTCAGATATTAATGGACTATTCATATATAAAAAAAATGACAACTAGCCTATTTAAACATAAGTAGGCAGCGTATATTGTTATGTGCCTGCCAATGAGACAGTCACGCCACTAAATAACTACTTGGGCAGCAAAATTATACAATTGGGAAGCAATGAAAATATATTTATAAGCCGTTTATTTATTTGATATAAATACATATTTAAAACTTTTTCAAATTTAGACAGCATTATTAATAGATCTATTTCTTCTAATTGGAAAATTTAAAAAAAAAAGTTATATAAAAGTGGGTGAAGCGGAAGCAGCCCAGGTCAAGATTGGAAAATCGCCTATGACTATTATCATTAGGTAATTAATAATACGGCTATTAGTAGCAGGCAAGTGGGGTCCCAAGAAGTTTTACTAAAGAGTTTGATATGCATGTTTTTTTTTATATTCTGATTGTATTTCGAACGATAATACCTTATAAAAAACGATGAAGAAAAGGTGTTAGTTTCGGACTACGAAACGACCATGGAGTACAGCAGTGACAATAAAACATTGATGGTTAAGAAGAAAACAAAGTTAAATTGGAACTGAAACTAATGTGTGCATATACATAAGTACTTATAATATTTTCGTTACACTAATATTAGCGCCACAAAACTGTTTTTTTTTTTGCTTGCTCTCTAAGTGCTTACCAATATTTGTTTTAATATGGATAGTTCTTTGCCGCTTTTATACAAAAAAAAAAGATTGTGCTTCAAAATAATATAAATTGCAGACAGATTTAAATATATTTGCTACCATGAGCGGGCAGTAACTCATAATTAGCTATTTTTATTAACTACTTACGTTTTTGTCTAACAAAGATACGGTTACTTTGCTATCCGTTCTAATAACACCCTTAGAATATTTATTTGATAGTGCCGATATGATACTTGACCTTGTTGATAGAATATTGAGTTACAAAAGAGAAAACTCAATCGAAAACCTAATTCGAACGATAGATTTAATCTAATTAAAATGAGACATATAATACAATATTATATAAAACAGAACCACCAGTGCAAGTAGGGAGGTGTAATACAGTGATGAGAGCACGCCCACTATTCGCACCGCCCCTGCCCCCTCCACACCCCACCCTCTTTTCTGGGCCATTCGGTGCTGTGCTAGATAGACACCCCACCCTTTGCATCTTAAAATCGTTCAACGAGTATTGCCGCGAATCCGAGAGAATTCGTTTCATATCAAACCCGTCTGTTTCATAGAGCTTTGAGAAGATTTTTGTGCCTAAGAGCTTTTTGCAAAACAAATAATTAGTTTACAACAATATATAAATAAGATGTAAGTATTTTCAGGGTAGACTGGGTACGGTTGTGACAATTTTCATATGATCGCAAATAATTTTGTAATTAGGCTATTAATCTGAACAAAAAATGTATTATAATTTAGTTTATTCATTGCTTATCGTATAAATATTAAAGTTATATGTCTAAATCAAATGGTTAATTCATAAAATGAAATTTAAGAAAAAAGGGAAATTGTCACAACTGAACCCACCCCAGGGGCGGTTGTGACAGTACGGGGGTTCAATAGTGACACGATGAAAATACTGTAAAAGGATCACAAAATAAGATAAAAATGCAACATGCAATGCAACAACAATGCATAATTGCAACAACTATGCATAATTGCAATAAATATTTATATATTTATGACAAAATCAACAAAAGAAATAAAATAAAAAATGTTCCAAACATTTTAATCTCTTACAACTTACAAGGTACTATAGGATCTTTGGTTACAATATCAGTCTTCATTTATACCCATTATTCACCTTATAGTATTATAACAGTCTGCATTTGAAATTAGTTAAAGTTGACTTAATAAATATTAATCACATTAAAACTTAAACTCTATTCTACTTTGGTACTTTGTACCACGCCTTGCGACGACTTTATCAGGTCTTTGGACAGTTGTGACGCCTGTTTCGTCGACATTGTAAATATCCTGTGGCTCGTAAGTATGTCTGTCCATAACAACTTGCAAGTTGTCGTAAAAAGCTTTCACATTTGCTTCGTTGAAACTTGTTGCCCTTGAAAGGCTTTTAGCTTGAGCTACTCGAACAGATAGAGAAGGATTTCTATTCAGGAATGAACGGAACCATTCTACGCCTGCCATCTCATTCTCAGCCCAAGTAGCAGGTCGCTTTAGGTTATATTGAGTTGCAAGCTCAAAAGCCAACTTCCGCACCTCTTTAGGAGCAAGTCCGAAATAAATGTCCGCGCAACGCTGTAAATATTTTGACAACTGCTGCTCTTGTTGTTCCGAAAACACTTTATTGTGAGCGACATACCCCATGCTAGTGCTACTGATTTCATTATCGTTCATGCTGGCATTATCGCGTTTACGAATATACCTTAGCGATTAACATTATGCATCTCCGCAGCTTGTCGCAAAGAAGTCCCGCGTTTTGTTTCATTGTAAGCCTCTTCATACTGAGACAAGTTACACTGTCCTCTTTCTGTCTTTCTTGTGCGTTTTCTAGGCATCTAAAACAAAAAACAACAGTTTTCACTTTTGTCACAACCGTACCCGGTAAAAATGTCACAACTGTACCCAGAGATCGTTTTCATAAAAAAACACTCACCACGTCAAAACAAAATAACATACAATAAATGTAACCACTGATATTAAACTGCTAATATTTGATTTATATCGATGAACAACACTCAATACCCTACCAGTATACATGTAATAACAATTACGAAACAATAATGAATCAAAATACTTACTTTTTACGTTTGAAAATCAAAATGTGCTCCTGGTCATGTACACTCTGGACTTCGGATGACGCGACACTGTGACACAGGTTCACGCGTGCAAGCCGCTCCTCTCTTCCCTTGCGTGCCCCCCGCTATTCCCTATATTTTCGATAATATGACGACTGTCACTACCGTACCCTGGCACAACCGTACCCAGTCTCCCCTACTATTATTATTACAGATATAAAACTTAGAATAATAAAGTAAAACAAACATGGCTATGATCAATTTATTATTGTAATGATCATGTTAGTTATTATGAAATGAAAATATCTTTTATTCAAGTAGGCTATTACAAGCACTTTTGAACCGTCCAAAAAATTTTTTTCCCCTACCACTTGTTCAGGACGTCCTTTAGCTGACAAGAAGAACAAGCGAAAGAAACTTACCAGCTGTTTGTCATAAGTAATAAGTAGTAATAACATTTACATAAATCATGTCATTTCATATCAAATCACAATAATAAATAAACTTCCAAAGTCTGTAGGACATTCATGGTTGAACATATAATTAGTCTTTATAGAACAAAGCGAAGGCTATTAATTCCATGCATTGCGATTTATTAAAATAATCATCAACTTTATAATAGCCTTTACTCATAAGTATATTCTTTACATGAATTTTAAATTTATTTATGGGTAGGTCAACTACATTTTGTGGAACTTTATTGAACATAGCAATGCATTTACCCAGAAATTATCCTCTGGTTTTCTGAAGTCTGAAGCTTGGAACGGCAAGTTTATTTTTATTTCTTGTGTTAAGATAATGAACACTAATTTTTTTTTGTGAAGGAATCGTAATGTTTTCTTGCGTACTCATATTTTCATAGATGTATTGAGAGGCAATTGTCAAAATATATATATTTTCTTTAAATATTTCTCTGAGAGATTCTCTAGACCGTGAATTATATATAGCGTAGACAGCTCTCTTTTGTACAATAAAAATATCTTGAATGCTAGCCGCAGATCCTCCACAACAATAGACCATACGTCATTACACTATGAAAATAACTAAAATATACCAATCTTGCCGTTTTAATATTTGTCAAAAGTCTAATTTTCTGTCTAAGAGTCTAAACTTTGTCGATTCCACCAACTCAACTTTTTCACTATTTACATTTATAAGTGTATTAACATTCCTCATATTAGGTAATGCAAACTTTATGCATTTCGTTTTATTTGAATTAAGCTTAATATTATTACTATCAAACCACTGTAGAACATTGTCGAACTGAATTACATTTAACTGTTTCATAACAAAATTTAAAGCTCTTATTTTATCAACTGATATTATGTCCCATCACTAATATGCACAATCGGAATGATACCAGGGGCTGCAGTCTCGACATTAATAGCGATACGATCGCAAAGTATCGAATGTCAAATATTAACGAAAATAATTGTTTGCGGTAACGATCGTTACTTCAAATGCAAGTCTCTATTACCGAGTTAGCGAGCAAAATCGTAAACTATTCAGACGCTAACATATCGAAAATCTGTATTCATAGTGCAGTTCAAGTGCAGTTTCCTAAAGGAGAAAATGTTGCCTCAGACAAAAGTATTTTAAATCTAAGGAAATCAAAACAACGTATTTTGTTTATAAATAATGATTTCATGTTCAATTTAGCAAATAAAAATAATTAAAAAATGCGTACTAGAAAATGATTGCTTTTTATTTATTTTATAAGTATAATTAATTATTAAATGTGTTAAATCAATTTGATTATTATTGGAAATTAAAATTTGTTTCCTTGCAACATCTTGATGTCATCGATATGTCAAAACATTATTGTTTATTACGGTTACGCTGTTTCGTGAAAAACTTCACATAATTTATTGAAATAATTTGTGTTGTGAGTCATGGTGGGAGATTCAGATGCGGAGTCACACGTGCAGCAGGCTCCGCGTGCTCCAAATATTGGACCTGTTTGAAGTTCTTTTTGAACATAAAATATTGCTAAGTATGCACTTTTTTGAATTCACTGAGCTTGATTAATATTATGATATGATTTTTACTTCTCTTCTCTTAGAATATATTACTAACGTAATGCTATTTATTATTTTAGAATGCATTGGCAATACGGCTCCCAATACTCAAAGTGAGGTGCAGTCAAGAAGGAAGAGAAGTTAGTACTTCATGTTTATTGTTCATACTGCGATGAATATAATAAATATTTAAATGATAAATATTTTTATACTGTTTTTAGATCTCAATTCTCGTCGAAGTGTTGCAGAGCAACACGATTCGGCCAAACTCAATTTCTCGCCATTGGAGAGTCAAATGCGGAATCAATGAAGGTATATTTACACAATCTTTATTAAATGTGATATGTATTTGAAATGAATTAATTAAGAATAGATAAACAAAAAATACCCAAAAACATTATGATTATATCAAATTCTATATATGGGTAAAAAAAGGAGACCCGCATTTATTTAGTTTATTTGTTATAGATGCTGGCAGCTGCATCAAAATTGCAGACAGAGGCTGCAATGAAGCAGGCCGAAGCTTCATTGATTCATGCACAGGCAATGAGTAAAATAGGGGATGCATTTTGCTTCTGGCCCAAAATAAATAAAAGTAAATTTACAACTTATATGGTCGTTTTTAATTTGTACACCTACCTACATAAAAGATATTGAAATAAAAAACAATCTTAGGTATAAAAACATTCGATCAATCTTCTGCTAATTCTATATAGCATGAGAAATTCCGTCTCATCTAAAGCCAAAAGATTTTGGAGACATCGCCTGTTTTCGGCTATTTGCCTCACCATTAGGTATCGATGTTTAAGCACTGTTAAATCTAATGCTAAATATGCTACAGCCATCACGTTTTAAATATCTTTATGACTAAATTTTCGATATAAATACCTCGAAATACCGTAAAATATTGAAAGAAATATTATTAGCGATCGCAAAAGTCATTTATCGAGCTGTCAAATTTGGTCGCTAAGGAGCTAGCGAAATTCGTTAATTTGACAGTTGAACTCGCTACGCCACCGACAAAAATCGATAACTTTAAATGTAGAGACTTGCAATATTCGTTAAATTACGATCGCTATGAGTTAGCGACCGAATTCGGTGACATTGCGTTCGCAAACTGTGTCGAGACTACCGCCCCAGTAAGAAAAAAATACAAATTAGGATTAATGTGATTAATACAAAAAATCAATTGTTTTCTTATTTTTTGTTTTTCTTTACACTTTCCCTCGCCTAATTATATTACTCCACAGACATATGATATAGTTTATCGTTAAGTTTGCTTAGTTTTTGTACTGCGTTTATTTATCAGATAGTTTATTAAATTATATAGGGAAAAGCGTTATTTTCACTATTCACTTGGTTACAGCAAAATCTAATCTTAATAGTTCGCACATAAAATGATGCGCCAATTTTTTTAAATGTGCATAATCTTAAAAAAAAAAACCCTTCTGGTATCCCCGTATACAAGCTGGACAGTAACGTGACAGTTCAACATTAATGTTAAAATTAATTATTTATTATCACGTTAAATTAGAGTTTGTTTTTAATCATGTGATTTCTTAGCTTAGTATCTTTTTGGGATTTTGTTTATATTATCGCAAACGTATCGCGTGGCAGTTTTTCATGTAGTGAACAAAATGATCATTTCATCTAATCTGTATTTGTGTGCAGAGAGGCGACACTCGGTTCCCATACTAAATTAATATTATTATACTTCTAATCTCTCTCTATGTTCTGTGAATGAAACCAACTTCAAAAAATGAATAATATTATATTCTCATTTCAAAGACATGCATAAATTGAATTCGGGCGAAGGTTTTGTATATAGATTTATTAGATTATTCACCGTTCGTAATTTAAAATTTTAAGTAATCCAATATGCTCTTTATGATTGTCAGTTCGTAAAAAATTCATCTGGTGTGAACCTGATAATTTAATCATATAAATTTAAATACATAAATCTAATAATAATATCTTCGTGAAATATCTACTAAGTTTTATCTATTACGGAAAACCCAGAAACGGGGTATGTATTTGTAATCATACGAACCGGTTTTTATAATCATTTTTTGTTTGTTACAGTTTTTTCTTATTACCCTCAAATAAATCAAATTTTCAAGCTTAATCAGCTTTTTATTTGCCTAAGCATCGAACCTGACGGGTTGTCAAATATTACCCGCCCGACTCCAGTGCTTTCATGGGCATTCATGAACCACCTTTAAGGTGAGAATTCTATTTCACGTTTTTGAAGTTGATTTTTTTAATGTTATTATTATTAATTTCTTCTAACTTTACAAACTATTATTTCGGCAAATAAGTTATTTGAAACATAATTGAGAGACCAGATTTCATAACACTAAATAAAGCAGTATTGTCAAATATTTTTATAATAATACTAGCTTTTGTCCGCCACTTGGTCCGTGTTGTTCGCCACTTGGTACGATTTTAGACAGTGACGTCCACGAAGCGCGACACAAATTTTGTCCCGAGATATCGTGAATGTGTGAGGTTTGTCATAGTCGGTTGGGACTTGCACGTGAATACAATTGTAAGGTATTTTAATTTGACTTTGACGAGAAAAAGAAACCTGAGAACTGCACAAGCCTTTAGTAAGAAAGAATCGAAAGGCAAGTCTTTGTGGATTGCACTATCTATACTCTATACTCTATTGTGTTTACGATTACATGTGTAAACACTTATAACTCATTTCTCGGTTTTTGCATTCTAAACCTTGATCTTAATATATGATTCCAAAACAAAAGTCAATAAACAAATATAGCCCCGCTAGCTGGTCAACAAGTGCGCTCATTTGTTACCGACACGCGACTCGATATCGCCCGAATCTTTCCGAAAAGTCACTCAGTTCTGCTCAGTTCTGCTCAGTTCATTCTTTCGTTTATTCGTTGCAGTGAGCTCCACTGATCCATTCCTAGCAAACTTTGAGATTCGGATCAGTGCATCATTTTACTAAACCGACTCACTGAGTCGATTTGGTAAAGATTAAGATATGTCTACTTATTATTATTACGTATTCAATAAAATGTAGTAAGTGTCTTTAACTTTAAACGATAAAGAGTAACTACTAGATTTGTTTTTCCACGAAAAAAACAATCGTAAACAATACGAGATACCGAAACAACTGATTTGATTGCAAATTATAAACTGTAGTCGAAACGAATGCTATACACGTATTTTTTAGAGCTGATTAGGCTTCTTTAATGGTATTCGTATTTAGTTACCAATTTTACGACAAATCAAATACCAGCACGACAAAGCAAAGGTCCAAGCTGGAAGCTAGATTATAGGCCTTATTTAGATTTAACACATGACGGCACCGGATGCTTACCAAATTATTGTGAAAACGAAAAGCGATTTTATCACATAACGTTAAGATTGATAGTAAATGAATTGGAATAAACTCATTCACACTAAGATCGAAGCGTCTGCGTCTTCGCGTCACGGCGTCTCCGATTTTGTGTGAGTATTTGTGATCGAGACTTCTAAATACTCAACAATACTGAAAACGCGTTGGATATCTGGGTCCGCGTCTGGGTATTCGAGTCTCGGAGTTTGTGTAACGAGTAAGTCAACACTACTAAATACTCGACACGCGATTTTTCAGCAGGCCACCTTCTCTGCTTATTATTTTTTTGTTTTGCGTTTTTGTTCGTTTCTTATTCTTTTAAGGTATATTTTACCTTTGTCATAGAAAGGAGTGTATCCCTTTTTTAGTTTCTTTTCTTATATTCTATTACATTATTATATACTTTTGTTGTTTTTATACTATTATTATTATTGAATTTTTTACTTTGTTTACACATTCACATATATTTCTTATTTTTATAATTTTGCAGGCTTTGCAATTTTTTATTCTAATATCACAGTATGTTGTGCTGGTAGTATTCAGTCCTTATTACTATTTACAGTTTTTCGTACAATAGTACATGCATGCTTTATAAAAGCGTCTCTATCCTCTTCATTTTCTAAAATCTTTGCCAAATTTTCCTTACTGAGGTTTGTATTTATACTCATTTTTAGAGTATACCTATCTTGGCTTTATATCGGGCATTCTAATAAAACGTGAAAGATGTCTTGCTTTTCTTGAGGGTCGCATTCACACTCAGGTGTATCCCTACATTTAAAACTCGATACGCGTTGGACGGTGATTCGCTACTTAGTATCTGTGTTATAATCTATGGTTAAGTAGTGTCGATATACTCTGTGACATAGGATATGCAAGAGCCATACTTTGATTATTGTGAGATACAAGTAAAAATAAAAATCTAATTTTATTAAGATAATCTATCATTCATTCAACCTTAACACATGGCGCAGCTATAATTTACGCAATGGCCACTGGATATTTGGTACCTAAAAAATTGTGCTTGTCAGGTAATATTAGTGAAAACTGGAAAAGATTTAAGCAACAATTTCTGGTGTACATTGAAGCATATGGCTAACAGGATGCCTCTGAACTACGCAAAATTGCTATACTATTGAACGTTATAGGTGAAGAAGCCTTAGATTTATATAATACATTTGAGCAGAAGGAAAAATCATTGAATTTAGTTCTAAAAACTTTTGATGAATACTGCAATCCAAAAAATAATATACTGCATTCACGATTTCTATTTTACAACCGAAATCAAAAAGAAGATGAACAAGTTGATAACTACGTTACTGATTTGAAGTTACTGGCAGGCAATTGCAATTTTTGTAAAAAATGCAAAGATTCGATGGTTCGAGATAAACTTATTTTAGGCACGAGTGACAAAGATTGTCAAAAGAAAATGATAAAGAAAGAAGATCCCACACTGGAAGACACTATTGAGGCTTTGAGAATATCTGAATTGACGACCGAGCAAGTAAACGAAATTCAAAAATGTGAAATAAATGCTATGAACAAACACACTGCATCTTCTAAAATCATTGAGTGCACAAGTTGTGGATATAAACATAGATATGGCAATTGTCCTGCTTATAATAAAACTTGTACTAAATGTAATAAAAGAAATCATTTTACTAAGATGTGTCGTTCAACTTACAAAGCACAGGTAAATGAAGTTGTTAAACTGAAACCAGAGTCTCAGGTGGATTATTTTTGTGGAGCAGTTACTTCAACTTTAACAGTAAACTCTGTGGCAAGGTATCAGACGATAAATGTTGAAGGATTAGATGTCAATTTCAAACTTGACCCTGGAGCAGACGTTAATATTTTACCTGTACCATTATATCATAAAATTTAAGAAAAGTCATTAAAATCCTTACCTTTGAAAAGAACCTCTGCAATGTTAGAAAGCTGGAATGGTTTTACGACTCCCATCGAAGGCCTGGTTTCCCTAGGTGTGAATGTGAACAATAAAAAGTGCTGTGAAAGTTTTTGTGTGGCAGGTAATGAATATTCAGTTCCAATTTTGTCTCGTGATTCTTGTGTTAAATTAAACTTAGTAAAACGTATTGAATCACTATCCATTGATGAAAGTAAAGACAGCATAATTAAGAGTAATGCTGATTTATTTAGTGGTTTAGGTAAGATATAACAGCCATATAACATAATTTTTAAAAAAAAATCTGTACCAACTACTAAACCACCTTTGAGAATACCCCTAAAAATAAGACCTAAATTGCAAAAGGAATTGTATAAATTAACTGAATTGGGCATAATTTCAAAAGTAGAAGGAGCCATCTGAATGGGTTAATAGGTTGGTAGTTGTTGAAAAGACAGATGGTACTATACGTGTATGTTTAGATCCTAAAGACCTCAACGAGGCTATTGTAAGAGACTATTGTACGATTCTCACTTTGTTTGAGCTCTCTGCGAAGTTGAAAAATGCTACATTCTTCTCTGTACTAGATTTAAACAGAGATGTGACTTATCTTAGATACAAGTATTTGAAATACAGATACAAGATACAAAATACGTATTTTCATCTTGTATCTAAAATACTTTTTTTAGGAAGTATTTTGTATCTTGTATTTAAATACTTTTGTTTAGTATCTTAGTATCTTTTAAATACTTTTTCTGATAAAATACTTTATAAAAAGATTATTTCTTACATTTTATAAATATCACAAAACATTCTTTGCCTAAAACATACATATTTACAAAAAGAAAGTGTTCAATTATCAACGCAATGAATATTTAGTTAAAAATAACTCGAATCCAAACATTGTTTGGTGTCATTTAAAAAGTAAATGCGTAGAACTGAACGTACGGTTATACCGGTGTAATACACCCTCCCTAGTAAAAATTGATAGATGGCGCATAGGGCTTGAAATCGAATAACCAGTTACAAGCAATAAAAAATCTTGATTTATGTAAAAACCCGGTTATATGCTATAAATAAAACTCAGTATATCAATTAAACTCATTATTAAATTTTATTATTTTTTTGCACATTATACTTTTTCCACTAACAACAGCATTCAAAAAGTTTATTTTTAAAGAAATTTCACTGTGAAATTCGATACATGGCAAATGCTTGAAATTATATCCCGTGAGCAAAGCAATATTGCCTTTATTGACTCAACAGTTAATCTTTTTCTATCTTTTGACCACTGCATATTCATGAGCGAAAAAAAAATCAATATTCGCATTATGAGGCATAATACAAAAAAATACTGACAAATCTTCAGTAGTTCGGAAACGAGTGCTGTCATTGCATATATTGAAAATAATTACCCACTGCTTTTCAACTAATTCGTCATAAAAATAAATTTGTTAATAGAAAAAATTCTTCAAATAATTTCTTTGACATCGTCAATTAATACTCCTTTATTTTTCAAAAATACAACACAATCTGTGATGTAATCGTATAGTAGATTTTGCTTTAATAAGTAACCATTTAATTCAAGGGATCTTTATTGAGAAACAACAAAAAAATGGGCGGAGTCCTGTCTTATATTAGGTCTTTACCTATGTAATTGCCGTTCTGCTGTACTAGCCATTTAAAATCAAACTATTTTTTTTGGCTGATAATTCTAATATCAAATTATTTTTTCTAAAATCGTCATTTGTTCAATAGTAAGTGTTTTGTTTTCAATGCATTTGAATATTTTTCGTCGTCATGGATAAGTTAAAAATTCGAGTAATTATGGAGTATGTGTGCCATCGTGGCAGCAAACGGCACGCAACATTACAACGTTTGCAGAGCGAACACTACAAACGAACGCACCACCCGTTATTGGTTTGCCCGTTATTGGTTTACGAAAAGGTTGCTGTTTGGTGGTCTAACGCGGATGTATTTCATCACAGCTTCTTACCAAACAGGACGAGCATTACTGCAGATTTACTGTGTGTATTGTGAAGAACTGAACACAATGACGGAGAAGCTGGCACAACTCCAACCAGGTTTTGTCAATCGTTCGGTTCCACTGCTCCTGCACGACCACGTACGACCTCATACTACACAATTGGCGGTACCCAAGCTACAAGAGCTGGGGTTTGAAGTTCTCCGTCATCCGCCGTACTTAACAGACCATGCGCCTACAGACTTCTAATTCTTCCAGAATTTGGATAACGTCTTAGCGGGAAAAAAATAAATTCCCGAGAGGCAGTACAAAATGCCTTTGAAGTATTTGTTGCCTCCCGTCCAGCTGATTTCTTCAAGAAGGCATCATTAAGCTACCAATGCGTTGGCAAAGATGTATTGATTGCATGGGTGATTACTTTGATTAATAGAAATAAGAAAATAAAGCTTCATTTATTTTATTAAAAACGGAAATATCATAGATAAAGACTTAATTAATACTTCAAATCCGGTTGAGACCGGATTTATCCGATCAGATGGTAACTAATGGCGCATTACCAACAGTACCAGCAATACCAACTCTACGTCTTTTTAGGTACATCTACGTATTATAAGCCTTTCCTACAAACCAACGTACTATAATCAACCACAGAAGCTAAGTATTTTCTACTAAAAATTTTCAAATTAGCTTAACACACTAAAGGGGCATAATTTTCGGTAGTTCTGCAAAAAAAGTTAATATACGTTCCGTTACATACTATCGCACATTCACCTCGTCACAAGTCACGCCATTAATTTTAAAAACCAAGTACTGTATTTATTTTTACCCATTCTCTTCATCTCACTAGGAAAAAATGAATTTTCAGTTCTCCGTAATTTTACGTCGTACGTAAAACCAGCTTTTTAAATAAATAATAATTTTATAATTAATATTTAAATAATTATTCTTGTTGTTATATTTCAGCAATTTTTCATTCACAATGCTATATTGAAAAAAATATTATTAAAAATGAACTAAAAAATTTAAAATAATTTAAACCTGATGTATTAAATATTTGCATTTTTATATGTTACATTGTAATTGACAAACAAATAAAACGGAGGAAAAGTGGGTGAAATTTAGCTTGTAAGATTTGAGTACAAACACAGAAAACTAAATAAAAGCTTACAAAAATTGTTTCTAATGAAAAATGCTTAAAAAATCCACTTTGTCCCTGGAACCATCTGGTCTAAGATTTAGGTTTTTGTGGTCTTTAATAAACAAACTTAAATTCAAATCTTTTTTTAGAAAAGTATTTGTATTTATAAAAAGTATCTATAAGATACCTATTTTGTATCTAGTATTTCAAATACTTTTCTCGAAAGTATTTTGTATCTGGTATCTGAAATACTTAATTTAAAAGTATTTTGTATCTTGTATTCCAGATACTTTGTACAGGGTATTTTGTACATCTCTGGATTTAAAAGATTAATTCTGACACATTGTTCAAATAGATAGTAGTTCAAAACTATGTACCTTTTCTACCATGTTTGGGACATATAAATTTAATAGATCACCCTTTGGACTAAGTGTTGCTTCAGAAATTTTTCAAAAAACATTAAGTGAAATATTTGGTGATATAGAAGGTGCTGTAAATTACATTGACGATGAACTTGTATATGATGACACTAAGGATGAGATGAACAATACTTTGAAGAAGGTTTTTCAAAGAGCAAGACAGTTCAACATTGGATTCAACATAAACAAGTTTCAATACATGTTAACAGAAGTTAGTTATCTGGGCCACATATTCAAAAGGGTACTGTTGCCCCAGACCCTGACTCAATTAAAGTAGTGTTGGAATATGACCAACCTAAAAACAAAAAAGACCTTCAACGACTTCATGGCTTAATAAATTATTTGAGATCTTTTATACCTAATCTTGCCGAAATTACTTCTCCTCTAAGAGATTTGTTAAAAAAAGAAACTGTCTTTGAGTGGCAAAAAGTTCACACAGATTGCTTTGAAACAAAAAAAACTTATAATAACAAGACAGTTTCACACATTCAGTCCAGACAGTGAAATAACAATTCAAACAGATGCTAATAAAACTGGAATTGGTTGTGTCTTGTTGCAAAATAATAAACCAGTATGTTATGCTCATCATGCAAAAAGTTCATGATTGCCATTTCGGAATGACTAAAACTAAAGCCAGAGCCAAAACACTATTTTATTGGAAAGGCATGTATAAGGACATAGATGAGTATATATCTGCATGTAAGACTTGTAAGATGTTTTCAAAGAATAATATAAAGGAACCTATGATTGTTAGAGATCAACCTGATTTGAATTTCCAACATGTATCAATTGATATTTTACAGTATGGCAGTAATGATTATTTAACTTTAGTTGATCATTATTCTCAATGGATAGAATTGCATATATTATCTAATAAAACTGCTGAAGCAAAAATTAAAATTTTAAAAAACATATTTTCTGTACATGGCATTCCTGAACTGGTGTATTCTGACAATGTTCCATTTAATTCATTAAAGTTTCAAGAATTTAGCCAAGAATGGCATTTTAAATCAAATTTTTCGAGTCCATACTATCATCAAAGCAATGGTGCTGCAGAAAATGCTATTGGTATTTGTAAACATATGTTAAAAAAATCTGATAAAACAAAATCAGATATAAGGAATTATCTAACAGAATATAGAAATACTCCTCTTTGTGGTACTGAATGCTCCCCGTCACAATTATTATTTAACAGACATTGTCGTACTAAATTACCTGTTAACACAGAATTGCTTAAAACTGAAGTAATCCACAATTTTAAAAATATTTTGGTTGAAAATGCATTAAAACATAAGTTATATTATGATTCCGGATCTAAAGAGAGGAATGAGTTTAGAGTCGGACAAAAGGTATAATTTTAAATAATGAAGGTAGTAAACGTTGGCAACCTGCCATAGTGAAACACATAAATAAAAATCCTAGATCAGTAACTATCACAGATGAAAATGGCAAACAAAAATTAGAAATCATTGGTTTTTAAAACTGGTAATGATATAACTGAGAATTGCAATAACCAAAAACATGGATCTATAAGGTCTTCTGGTAGGGAAATAAAAAAACCTTCACATTTAAAAAATTATATTATGTCATAAAATATAAATAAGTAATAATGTCTATGTATTAAGGAATACAAGTAATAAATAAAATAAGTTTTATTGTAATATCATGTAAGTACTATATAAAATAGTAATAAGTAAGTAGGTACTGTTGAAAGTTTTATTGAAAAAGGGAGATGTGTTATAATCTATGGTTAAGTAGTGTCGATATACTCTGTGACACAGGATATGTAAGAGCCATACTTTGATTATTGTGAGATACAAGTAAAAATAAAAATCTAATCATATCAAGATAATCTATCATTCATTCAACCTTAACACAGTATCTAGACGTCCAAGCAAAAACTCATTCCAATGACATTGCAATAAATACGTCTCAGTCCTAGTTCATAAAACATTGCTAAAAATTATGTTAATATATTTGAAAATACAAAATACCTCCTATCATATAGAATTAGTCAGAGCTGGAAAATAATAAAACATGAATTAAGACATTGACGAAACCTTCAACCCATCAGAAAGTATAAGCAATAGATACCCATACATTTCAGGACACATGACAATAATACATGTCTGTCTGTCACATTTGGAAATGTGTTTTACCAGTATGTTTTAAAGTATTTACCGATTTAAAAAAAAGGTTTTGTCAATTTATAAGATTAATAAAAACATTTCGTTATAAAGGATTACAAATTTTTACGTTTACAACCCTCTGGCTACATGTACACCGACTAACGTGTAATATATTTCAGCACTATGAAAACCTTAAAGCTATCTATCTAATCTAATTTGAAATAAAGATGTAAAGAAAAACATTAATCAAATTAGACAAAGCTTAATCGGAAATTGAAATCTACGCAAAACTCTTTGAACCGAACGATACCTTAGTTTAGTTGAAAATAAACGCCATCTAGTATATCGAAGTTAAAAGTTTATTTAAACTCAACTATGACTGGTACACTGCGATGTAGAATTTACTTAACGTCATCTAGAGTACCGGGAAACTGGACTCCGGGATGCGCGGCCCCTATAAGATTGTTCGTGCCTTACCCCATCACCGCTACGAGTTCGAGCTACTCGCGGTCATACGGAAAGAAGACTCAGACCGCCGCGGAACACATGGTTTGATGGCGGGACGAGTGGACCCCGGACGCATGTGAAGCCTTTTTCGAAAGTGGTGAGTCTTGTAAGCCTCGACATTATAGCTATGTTTTTGTTCAGCCCCGACATTGTGGTTACGCTTTCCATACCCCGACATTATGGCAATCAGATGGTCTCGACATTTGATTACGGAGCATTACTCCGAACGAAGTATATGGGTGTTGCTTTCGCAGTGACCTCGATAGTGGTTATGTGATTGCGACGACGCTTGGATCATACTAGTAATCGACGGTAACGACTTATAGTGAGAATAGCTGTTACTAATGAATGAAGTCCGAAATTCCGTCATTAATGATAAATTCGTCTACAGTTGGTTGTCTTAGCCTGATCATGGGAGTGCAAGCCTGTGGTCTTGTTAAAATAGGTAACTGAAGCCATATAATGTTAAAATGAACAAACAAGCTAAATCGGTCATTAATTTCAGAAAAACATCCACCTGAAGAGGATTTGAGTTTTGAGGCCCTACCAGGACAAGGAGATCGCGAAGACCAAGCTGACGAGGAAGTGTACAGCCGTGAGGAGAGGCCGTCTTATGAATTCCCCTACCACCGGATTTTTTTATAGCCGATCGGATGACGTCGCCGGCTAACCTTTAACTTTGTTTCGAACGCTCTGACGAGACGGACGTGTTTAGTGCAGTGTGCGCTATATGCTGTGTTTATTATTATAGAGCATACTATTTCATTATATTCTTTAACACCTTTGCCCGTAAAGCTGATGTAATTCCACCAGCTTTAAATATGTAAAGCGGGTCATAAAAAACGCGTGTGTTACCAAAGCAAATAGTTAAGTTATAGCCCATACAAATTCCATAACAGTATTATTTGCCATTTCGCGCGCTGTTGCTATTCAAATTTCGAACTGATCGCCGCGCAGCGCCAGTCAGTAGGCAGCGCTGCCGCGCTGTTAAAATGACGGGAAAGCAACAGTGTACATTCACAGATTGAGTTTATTAAAAAAAAAAAAACAGTTTATTCGGTAATTTAAAAACTTGGCTGCATGCTCTAACGTCTTTGCCAACATTTTCACGCAGCTATGGCAGAAAATAATCCTCACGCCATTTTTTTCAAATTTTTTTTCTTTGTACCTACTGGTATTGTGCATATCTAAAAATGACAACTTTCAATAATGAAGAAGAGCAATATATTACTTCAACTCCACCGGATATACTAACAGAAGCGCGAACCGCATGCGACAGCTTGCTGCCGTCAATATCCAAAGACAGATACATAACCACGTATGAAAATTTCTTGAAGTAGAAGAACATGAAAAATGCCAAATCATTTTCCGAAAATGTAGTTTTGGCGTATTTTAATGAACTAGCTTGTATATATAAGCCTAGCTCGTTGTGAACAACATATTCTATGCTGGTAAGTACCCTCAAGATGAAAAATGGTGTCGATATTAATTTATATTCAAATCTCATTGCATTTTTAAAGAGACGCTCTGATGGTTTTATCAATGAGTTTAATAACTAGAGAAGCAATTCCATGCAACAAACGCGCCAAAAAGCACTTTTCCGAAATCAGGACGTAGCTTTGCAAATAATATTTATACTATATAATATAAAAAGGTTTATTATATTTGTCTCCCTCATATCTACGATTAAAATTTAAATTAAACAAAGACAGAATATGTGCGATATAGGAAAAATGGGTAATTGATATTGTATTGCCAGCTGTCGAAAATTTCACCCATTATGATGATTGAATGAATGAACGAGTAATGTAGATATATGTATAAAATCAATTAGATATATGTCATAAATACTGTTACTTTGAGAATTTCTTTGAAAAAAAAAAAATCTCGAAAGTAGGCTCAGTGCATATAAATCGAATCGTGTTTAAGACTAAAACATTTGTCAAAGTTCATAAAACATCAAACAAAGATTCAATTTTACGTATTTTCAAAAGTTGTAACTAACGAATTTCACGCTTTGAAATAATTAAATTAACTTTAAAAATTAAACCACTTTTGCATCTGTGTGCGTGTATGATAAAATTTTCAACACAATTTGCGCAGTTGCCTATACTAAAGCTAAGCTAAGCCATATAATCAATTAAAAGAAGATATTTAGATAAATTATAGCAACATAATATAAAAAGAAAAGGCTCCCATATAGTTGGGAAAATTGAAAGTGAAGAGCAGTGGCAACACTGACGATAAAATGTCAAATTTTTATTTGTGAAAATTAAATATTTTTATTTTATAAACTTGCTTTTATTTTGATTTTGTTGGCAAAAATGTTAATGACTTAAGTGTGAAACTTAATATTCTTCCGTATTATGTGTACTTGTGAGAGAGAATCGTATATTATCCACTGTTTTTCTTCGTTTTTGCGGAGCATTTTTTTGTACTTTCTCGGCGGGAGTTGAATGAGTATTGAAGTGAAAAACGAAAAAACTAAGACAAACGTCTTAGTTTTAGTAGCTTCAGATTTTTGGTATGTATTGCGTATCTAGATATATTAATATCATTGGGTTTTATAAAGAAAAAAATCTAAGGTACTGTCATCAAATGACGTCGAAAAGTTTCTAGGAGATGCTCCGCCAGTACCTGGCTACAAAGGTCAGTTTGCCTCCTTATTTTATGTATTGATCTACCTACTGTACATACATACTGTATGTAAGCAAAATACCTATACCTTTTCTAACACATTTTTATTTCTTTTCAGGTTGCGTTAATATTTGGTATTAATGGTGCATGTAGACGGCAAGAGCTTCACAATATTACCACAAATGACATTGAAAATCAAGGCAAAATGCTTTTAGTTAAAATCCCAAACACTAAAAATAAAATAACCCGATCTTTTATTATCGACGGCCCATTTTATGACGTGGTCAAAAAAATATGAAGCTCTGCGTCCGACTAAGGCAAAAATAATCATTTCTTTCAGAATTACCAAAAAGGTAAATGTACTGCGCAACCTATTGACATTAATAAATTCGGTGCCATGCCAAAGGAAGTCGCCAAGTTTTTAAGATTGCCGGATGCTGATTGTTATTCAGGGCACAGTTTCAGAAGAACGTCAGCTACATTACTTGCTGATTCGGGAGCTGATATATTGACTTTAAAGCGGCATGGCGGGTGGCGTTCTAACGCAGTAGCAGAATCTTATGTAGAAGATTCCATCCAAAACAAAGCAAATATAAGTGCCAAAATAACTCAGGCAATAAATTGGGAGCCACAAACGAAAAAGTTTTGCCCTGAGCCGCGCCCCTCTACTTCTACTGATAATATTTTTTTATTTACAACTAATGACGAATTACAATGCTCTTCTGCAGCCTTTCAAGTCATCTCCAACATTTACCCTAACACAAAACAATGACTTTATGAATAGTAATAATAATAATAACATAATTAAAAAACCAACTACAACTACGTATTATTTTAATAATTGTAATTTCACTAACAGCCTTACTTATAAAAATTCATTAAACTATGGTTATTCAATCGTTATACCAAGAATAGTTATACTCGGTATATGCTCATAATAACGGAAGAATATCTTTTGACTTATATACTTGGTATATCATCGGCGTAAGTATTCCACCCTTATGTTCGATGCACGTAGCGGCAACGCTGAATTTCAAAGATAAAATCGTAAAAAAGAAAGTATTTTGTCTGGGATTCGGTTGAAGTGTCAAATATCACTGAGTTTGACGTTTGGTTGATTGGCGTTACATGTTGTTATTCCTTGAACAAGACGCGGGTAATTTTGTAGAAGTTATTGTAAATTACTAAGTCAAATATAAACTAATATCAAAATGACAAATAAAAGTAGTATCTCAGCGTTATCAGTATCTGCAATATAGGTCACTACCAAATAAACGTCCTAAAAATAAGACGCCGTCTTTGGAAAAACGATATTTTATACGAAATACGTCGTCATTGTACAAAAGGAAGGGATCATTTCTAGTTCTAAATATTTTAGATTTGCTTCTCGTCCTAAACATTTACGATCGATTGATCACATTATAATTTTTTTCCACTTCTTGTATTGTCTAAACGCCATATTTCAATAAACACACGTTACAATATTATTAAAAATTATCTAATACGGAAAATATTACAATATCAGAATGTTATTTGACAAATTCGTTGCTACACCAGAGTTATACTAGGGTGACGGGCGGAATATCGTCGGAATAAGTTTTGTTAGAACGTTACATCCAGGTTATGCTAAGGATAAGTTACACCGAGTTTATAAGTTGACATTTTGCGTATTCGGTACTAATTCTCGGTATAACATTTTATACCACGTTTATAAGTAGCGCTGTAACTGTTTTAATAATTAAAAATGAACAAAATAAGAAATGTTTTTTTTTTTTTGTTTCCTCGCAAATGTGTTAAAAACGTCGTACGATATACGTGCGTATTGGTTATAACATGCTCGGCTCAATGTTAAAATTAAATCGGATGTTAGTTATTGTGCGATTAATTTTTTAAAATCATCCTCATTTCTGATCCATAAGAATATCTTATAATTTTCTATTATCTGACTAAAGTACTAAACAGTAATAATTCCTATTTTGGGCAATATTTAAAATACCTATTCTTCTACGTTATTAGTCTTACATTTGAAATTGTGAATTAACAAAAATAATATTAATAATAATGGTAACGGTTGGGTCATGCCAGTCCTAATGTACACCTTTGGCATACTCAGATGGACTCAGACCGAATTGGACGCCCTGGATCAGAAAGTTCGCACAACTTTGACACTCCATAGGATGCACCACCCGAGATCGTCAGTGATGAGGCTGTATATCCCGAGGAAGAGCGGCGGTCGTGGGCTGCTCAGTGCGAAAACCCTGCACAACCGCGAGATACACAGTCTCCGTAATTACTTCCTGACGAAATCGGAATCCAGTGAGTTGCATAGAGATGTCAAAACATGTGATGTAGGACTAACCCCTCTCTCTTTGGCCACCGAGCAATGGCGAGAACCAGCAGTACTTAGCACCACTGACCGAGAGGCCGTTTGGAGGGAGAAGGAGTTGCACGGTAGGTTCTACAAGGCGCTACACGAGCGTCACGTGGATCCGAGAGCCTCCGTGCATTGGCTGCGCTTCGGGGACCTCTTTGGGGAAACCGAAGGTTTTGTCTGTGCAATACAGGACCAGGTCATTATGACCCGAAACTACCGGAAGTATATCCTGAAGGATGGGACAGAGGACGTTTGTAGAGCCTGTCACCAGCCCGGTGAGTCACTCAGGCATATTACTTCCGGTTGTCCTGTACTGGCTAATACCGAGTATTTGCACAGACATGACCAAGCAGCCAAAATACTCCATCTCGAGCTAGCCTTCAAATACGGCCTCATAGGCGAAAAGGTGCCGTACTATAAGTATGTGCCGGAGCCAGTTCTTGAAAACGACCGCGCTCGATTGTACTGGGACCGGTCCGTCATTACGGACAGGACTGTTCCTGCGAACAAGCCTGATATCGTACTGATGGACCGGGCGGAATCTCGGGTGTTCTTAGTGGATGTCACCGTCCCATTCGATGAAAACCTCGTGAAAGCCGAATCAGATAAAAAACTTAAATATCTGAACCTGGCGCACGAGGTTACCGATATGTGGCGAGTGTCATCCACTGAGATCATCCCAGTCGTAGTGTCAACGAATGGCCTAGTCCCAACTTCTCTTCACGACCATCTGAAGAGGTTGGGACTCCGTGACGGACCAATGATTGCGAGGCTCCAGCGGGCGATCTTGCTCGATAACGCAAGGATCGTCCGCCGTTTTCTCTCTTTGTCGCCCTGACCCCGGCCGTCTGGCCCCCTCTGCCGGGGGGAATCCTCCCACCCCTCGAATCGTCGAGGGGTCGGGAAGAGTAAATTTTTAAATACAAAAATAATAATAATAATAACACTTTATTGTCACACCATTTTACAGTTAAAGTTTTAAAAATGAAATATGCAAATTAAATAAAACACAATAGTGTAGCAATTGGCGGTCTTATCGCTAACAGCGATTTCTACCAGACAACCTTTGGATGGAGAAGAATGAATAGCAGTAATGAAAAACGGAGGTGTAGAGTAAGAGTACATACATTCAAGATCTGGTTTTAGCCACGATTCGTGGAATCAACATTGATGAAGTATCCATCCTTGCGGCTAAGGTCCGCCAAGCCTCGCCCGCGCATGAACGCCTACTGGCACTATGCGAGCACGAGTCGCTATTATGTACTCTAACATAAGTACGAATAGCACGTTAGGTTCCCCGAATACGGTAGTGGCGACCTTCTCCGGGCGTGTTAAGCCGGTACACCCATGCAGGTAGGTGTATCGCTTATCTCATTCAACGCCAACTCACTACGAACGAAAGTACCTGAACTCAGGCAACTCGCGCACGATAGAGACACCGATATTCTCTTATTACAAGAAACCAAACTCAAGCCCGCCATCCGCGGCGGACTTGCGATTTAATCTTACGCTCTCTTGCGTAACGATAAGCCCATCCCTCCCGGTGGGACCGCTTCCGGCGGTACCGCTATCTACTATAAGAGGGCACTCCATTGCTCTCCGCTCCCCACCCTCCCTTTCGTCAATATGCAAGCCACTGTATGTAGATAGTCTATGACGGGTCATCGTACTCTCATGATAGCCTCAGTCTATATAGAGGCCGGCTCGCTACCCATCCAAAGCGATTTCAAAGCGCTCCTAGCTCTAGGAGATTCAGTAGTTCTCTTTGGCGACTTCAATTCTAAGCACACCGATTGGTCGTGTTTAAAAACTGACCGGGGCGGCAGAGTATTGAAAAACATACTCAAAGCCCTCGAGTAAGACATCACCCCATACTCCCCTACTCACTATCCCTATGTCCTCGACCACGACCCCGACATATTAGACTTTGTGCTAATGAAGGGTGTCTCTCTTCGACTTAAATCAATTGATTCGCTCGATGATTTAGGCTCCGACCATCGTCCGGTCTCTCTAGTCCTAGGGAATCCTAATCCCCCCTGTCCCTCTACCAAGATGGTCACTAATTGGGACGGTTATAAATTGTCTCTTTCAGCGGCTATAAACAATCCAAATTCACCGCACGCTACTGGACCTGACTACTTTGATACTACGGCGAAAATAGATAGTACGGTGGACAACCTCACCCACACGGTCCAAAAGGCTCTAGCGGATAACGCGAGGGAGGTACCTATGAAACATCACAGTGACATCCCTCCGGATCTGCGGAACCTCAGAAGGGCCAAAAACGCAGCTCTCCGGAGAGCAGCCAAATACCCCACTCCGGAATACAGAGCCGTAGCCAACCGCCTCCAACGTAGGTACACCACTGAACTCAAAGAGTTCAGAGACAATAGTTTCGCCAATTTAATGGCGGATATCACTCCCTCTCACTTAGCATACTACAGGGTCGCCAGAGCCTTGCGTGCCGACGCGGTCACTCACACCCCTCCTCTTTTTCGTCCCGATGGCACCAGCCTTCGAGGACGATGAAAAGGCGGAGTGTTTCGCTGACAGCGTGGCCACGCAATGCTCAACCAGCACCCAGGAGTGTGACCAAGATCACACTCCTGGGTACTCTCTCTCTCTATCAGCAATGTACTCCCTCCCTCTACCCCCGCCCTCAGACCCCCCAAAAAAGCGACCCCTCACCCGTTTCTTCTGATGAGATCGTAGATCTCATCAAAAATCTCAGACCCAAAAAGTCCCCAGGTGCCGATGGCATCTCCAATATGGCTCTGAAGTTCTTCCCTTCAGAGGTCATTACTCTCATCACTCTCATTTTCAATGCCTGTTTCGATCTCTGCTACTTTCCAACCTCGTGGAAGGATGCAATCGTAATAGGCATACCCAAACCGGGGAAACCCCCCAACCTACTCTCCAGCCACCGCCCCATCAGCCTCCTAAAGGCCTTAGGGAAACTCTTGGAGAGGTGTATAATCTCCCGCATGAGGGAACACCTCTTCGATCCCGAACTGGATCTGATGATCTCCCACCAATATGGCTTTAGAGCCAAACACTCCTGACCCCAACAGGTTCACCGCATAGTGGAGTGCATCTCCAGCGGTTTCTTCCCTCGCAAACAAAAGACTGTAGCAGTCTTTTTCGATGTTGCCAAAGCTTTCGATAAGGTTTGGCACGCAGCCCTCATCGTCAAGCTACACAGACTGAACCTATCTTTACGACTGGTTCGTCCGGTAGCTTCTTTACTCGAACACCGCACCTTTCGTTTCAGACACGAAGGTACCCTCTCTTCCCCCCGCGCCATCACCGCGGGGGTCCCGCAAGGCTCAGTACTTGCGCCCCTCCTGTACATTGTGTACACAAACGATATACCCATTCCCCTTAAGGGAGTGGAACTCTCTCTCTTCGCGAACAATACGGCTCTGTATTACCGGGGCTCATGCCTCTCCAATGTCCTTTCCAGGCTTCAATCTTCCATTGATGCCTTAGGCGATTGGTTTCGCAAATGGCGAATCGAAGTGAACCCGGAAAAATCTTCCGCAGTTTGCTTCGACGCTAAGCGACGTCGCCTCCCCCCAAATAACCTCCGCCTAGAATGCTAGGTAAACGCATTCCCTGGCAAAAGTCCTCCAAATACCTCGGCGTGACGCTCGATCAAAAGCTCTCCTTTGTTCCTCACGTCAATAGAGCCACACAAACAGCCCGACGTTTTTTATTTCGACTCAGCCCTATGTTGGGCCGACATAGTAAAATGTCCCTTCGTAATAAGCGAACGCTTTACAAGGTCTGCATACGTCCGGTGATGACGCCTCTACCGTATTCGCCCATGCCGATCCCAAAGTCCTCTACAAATTGCAAATAGTCGGTCCTCACCGATCCGCCGTCCAAACTTTCCGCCGACCTGAACCTCCTCCTGGAGGCCCAGCAGGCGGATCCCGCCCCTACCCCCTCCGACCCTTCAGGTCAACCCCCGTCTCCCTCCACTTCGACCGCCACCCCCTCAGGGTAACGGCCGCACATTTTAAGAGCATCACGTAGCACCCTTCTGGTGGTACGAGATAGCTCCCCCCCTGCCCTCCACGACCCCTCAGGTAAACCCCCATCAACTCTGGCTGATCGTTCTCCTTCAGGGAGTCAGCTTTATTTCAATCCGATGAGCCGAGCCCCCCGGGGTTAACGGCTAACATCTCGATGTCACAATTCATGTAAGTGAATATTGATGTCTGCGCCCCCCTCCCTTGCGGGGGGGCGGTTGCTCCTGTCGAAGGTTCGTTGCCCCTTCAGGGCACGCAACCAACTGTCCAAGGCGGTGTTTAGTCAGTAGGAGTCTGACATAACCTCACAGCCGGCTGTGGGGTATCCAATGAAGGATTCACCGCCTCCTTCCCCCGTTGGGAGGGTGGTTCCGAACCCTTAAGGTTGAGAACCGGAAATAAAAATAAAAAAAAACACCTCGATAGTGTAAGGTTTCCAAAAATTTGATATGATTAAAAAAAAATAATAATAATAATAACAACACCGAAACGATGATCCATTAAAGTCTAACGAACATGGCGGGTGGGGGCATTCAAATTTGGACGCTTGAGCTGTGCGGTCGAGTGATAAGTCTCAATAATAAGTTGAGTGCCTTAATAAGTTTTGGGAAGGTGTGATCAAATATCTAAGAAATAAGTTTTGAACGGTTAATAAGTTTGGAATAAATAATAAGTTTGGTTTGAAAGTGAAATATAAGTTTTGTTGGAGAGATCAGGTGCTTTCATTTCTGAGATATCCTATATCTCAGAAGTGGGATCCAACAGCATTACACTGTAAGTACCCGCCCGCATTTTTCTATTAATTTCTATAATTATCGTTCATTTATTTCAAGCTTGTGTAAATGATTTATTTGCTAATTACCTGAACATATTATTTTATTTTACGTAAGAGGACGCCGGCCAATACACGAGACAGACACGTGAGATCTTAATTGCGAAGTATTAAAAAAAAAATACACATGTACCTATATATGAGGTAGTTGTAATCATAGGCTTCCCATGAGTAAACCCATGGGTTATGGAATAAATCGAAAGATACTGAAATAGTGAGTGAATTTCTTAAAGGGGGTCAAAATTTCGTTATTTTTGCTCTAAATACTACCGTTTTCGAGATATTTGAGAAAAAAAAAACGGTTTGCTGAGTTCTCGCTTTTGAATATTTATTTTTCTCTTATGTTTGAAATTAACATACTACCTCCTTTTACTGGTTGTTTCAATTATATTAAACTAATTTCTAATATATACAATCTCATGCTACGAGTTTCAGACAATGGAAGAAGATAGAGATGTTTCTCGGAATATGGAAACCCCTAGGCGAAATCGGTCGCGATCTAGACATAGTCACAATCGAACGAGTATGCATAAAAGCAGCCGCAGTCATAGCCGCGATCCCCGCCATTTGCGTGAACAAGAAAAAGCGCTAAGGCGCGAGCAAGAGAAAGTTCGATTGTTGGAAATGGAACTGCAAAAATCACGAGATGACGAAAGGCGACGATGCCGACGCAACAAGCAGGATGCAGAGGCTGGGTTCCGGAGTAGCAGCCATTGTCGTAGCCGCAGCCGTGACCGTGGTCGCAGCCGTGGTCGTAATCGCAGCCATGGCCGTAGCCGCAGTCGGCTGCCTGATGGAGACGACAGGAGAGATCGTGACTACGGGAGAAGCCAACACATGAGCAGGTCATGTACCCCTTTTTTTTCTTCCAAAGATGTTTTAGAAATAATTAAAAACATTAAGGACGTTTTACCATCGCAATCACATAACCTAAGCGCGCCGTCAATGAACCATAAAAATATAATTCCTGAATTCAATCCATCAGAAAAGAATCAGCGTATGGATATTTGGCTCAAGAAGGTAAATGAGTGCGCTAAGGTTTATGGTTGGGATGAGAAAACTGTAGTTCATTTCGCTATGCAGAAACTATCAGGATTAGCTAAGACTTGGTATGAAAGCCTAAGTACCATTCTCTTCACATGGGATGAATGGCAAGTCAAACTGCTGAATGCATTCCCGTGTGAGCAGAATTACGGTCAGATTTTAGAAGACATGTTAAGACGTAGGACTAGGCTAAACGAATCAATAGAGAGTTACTTCTACGAAAAGTTGGCTCTTTTAAATCAATGTGAAATTACTGGCAGACGAGCCGTGGACTGCATTATTCATGGCGTCAATGACAGAACTATACGATCGAGTGCGTTAGCCCTACGATGTGAAGAACCACATCAACTGCTGAAGTTCTTACTAAGCAATTATAAAGATGTTCCCTATACACAACAAGTCAGGGGAGATAAGAGTGCCAACCTCACCCAAGATAAATCAAATGCTAAGTCAAATATTAGAGTAAATTCTGAACTGTATTGTTATAACTGCAAAGAGAAGGGGCATCCGTTTTCCAGATGCCCCAAACCTCTGATTAAGTGTAGCCACTGTAGCAAAGTAGGACACACATTTGAACAATGTCGTTTGAAACAAGATACGGGGTTGGCAAAGGCTAACACTGCGGCAAAAACCATGCGTATATCAACTGCTAATACAAGTAATAAATTTATTAAAGATGTGAGCGTGGAGGGCATGTCTATGGAAGCCTTTGTTGACCTTGGTAGTGAGGTGACTCTTATAGGAAAATCGAGTTTTGAAAAGCTTGCACGTGATCACGATCACATCCCGACTTCGATGAAGGGTTTCGGAGATAGTGTAGTAAAGTCCATTGGTTCTGCAAAACTAAATATAACCATCGATAATGTGAGCGCCGCCGTTTCATGTAGGATTGTAGAGGACCATTTGTTAGAAAAGTCAATGCTTATTGGACAAACCTACTCCGAACAACCCCATATAGTAATTTACAAGGACAGTAACAAACTAACGTTCTTACATATTGGTAGTGAGGTGCCAAATATCGATTTAAGTGAGGATGCTAATAAATTGCTGAGGGTGAGAGTAGTGGCTCACAGTAAACTGTTTGGCGTTGGTAGTGTCAGAGCAGCTACGGAAAGATCATTTACGGGTAAAATAGTGTTAGAAACGAAGATTGTAGGAAAACCAATGGAGCAGTATATAGTATGTGGAGGCATTTATGAAGTAAAAAACGGCTCATTTTTTGCAATGATAACTCCTTGTTCGGTGCCTTGCTCTCTACAAGAAAATTTTATATTTTCTCGCGCTGAAAAAGTAGAACTGGTTTACGGACTCGCTAACTCGGACAATCCGGTGGCTATGAACCCGTCACGCGAAATGTCAACGTCCAAGCCACTTGATGAGAGCCAAATACAAGTAGGTGAGGCGGTTTCTAATGACGATAAAAATATACTTCTAGATTTACTTCGAAAATACGAGGATTGTTTCGCATATGATCTAGCCGAATTAGGATGTACAAACGTGACTGAAATGAAGATAGAGTTGAGTAGTAAAAAACCTGTAGTGTATAGACCCTACCGCCTTTCCTATCACGAGCGCGAAAAGGTGCGAGGGATGATAGATGAAATGCTTCTAGCGGGTATTATTAGAGAGTCCAATTCAAACTATTCCAGCCCAATTATTCTAGTTCGGAAAAAGGACGGGAACATGCGACTATGCGTTGACTATAGACTGCTCAATTCAGTGACCGTCAAGGAAAGATATCCTATTCCTGTGATAGAAGATGAGATATCCAGGTTGTCGGGGCAGGCGTGGTTCATCTCACTCGATTTAATGTCTGGATACTACCAAGTACCCATTGCAGATGAGAGCAAACACTTGACAGCGTTTGTCACACCGGACGGACAGTACGAGTATAACCGTATGCCGTTCGGTTTGGCAAACGCGCCCGCGGTATTTCAGAGGATGATGAACCACGTCTTGGGACCGGCTCGCTTTAGTAAAGCTACTGTCTATATAGACGATCTGTTGATTTTTGGCAAAACACCTGCGGAGTGCATAAATAGACTTGAGGAGATTCTCGGCCTACTGAAGCAGGCCAATCTAAAATTGAATTTGGCGAAATGTAGTTTCCTGAAAAATAAAATAGATTACCTTGGGTACGAGATTAGCTCGGAGGGCATGCGGCCGGGAAAGGCAAAAAGTCAATGTGTAGAAAATTTTCCTCGTCCCGAGAATATTCACGGCATACGTCAATTTCTTGGCCTTGTTAGTTATTTTAGAAAATTTATTTATTCGTTTGCACAATTGGCCCATCCTCTGACAAAATTACTTAAGAAAAATGCTCCATGGCAATGGACTGACGATCAAGAAGAATCATTCAAAGCTTTAAAAGCCAAACTCTTAGACAGACCAGTTCTGGCTATTTTCGATCCAACAGCTGAATTAGAGCTTCATACGAATGCCAGTAGAATAGGGATTGGGGGAATCCTACTACAACGGCCAAAGGGAAGTGCACTCGCTTTTCACCCTGTAGCGTACTACAGTCGCCAGACGACACCCGAGAAAAAGAATTTTCACTCTTACGAGTTGGAGACGTTGGCAGTTATTTGCTCTCTTGCACGATGGTGGTTAGCGCTGCAAGAGTTCGACTGTTGTGTAGAGTATAGAGCTGGGTCAAAGATGAACCATGTGGATGCGCTGTCCAGAAATCCAGTAGGTGAGTCTGAGTCTTGCGATCCTGTACAGTATCCATCGGTAATGGTTATTAGTGACCAAGACTGGTTGCAGACACTCCAAATGGGAGACTATGAGTTGTGTAGAATCCGGGACATTTTAAATAGCAATCTTGACCAAAAGGGCTTAGAATACATTAGGGACAACTACATCCTGAAAGACAATAAATTGTTTAGACGTGTAGGCAGTAATAAAGAAAATTTAAAGTGGGTAGTTCCGAAGGGTGCAAGGTGGCAATTGTGTAGGATGAACCACGACGATATAGGTCATGTTGGTTTTGAAAAGACTCTAGAACGGCTCAAGAGAAATTACTGGTTCGCTAAGATGACCTGATTCGTAAAGAAGTACGTTACTGCTCGCATACGCTAAGAAGACCACAAACCAACGTGAAGGGTTACTACATCCTATTGAGAAAGTTGGGGTACCATTTCACACCTTGCACATTGACCACCTTGGTCATTAGAGCTTTGGAGGACATTTTTGATACTTTCAGAAACCCTGACCGAGTAGTAAGTGATCGAGGGTCCTGTTTCACTTCCAATGCTTTTAGAAAATTTTGTCTAGACAGAGGAATAAAGCATGTATTAAACGCTGTTGCTTGTCCGAGGTCTAACGGCCAAGCAGAGCGTTACAATAGAATCATACTCGATTCACTGACTGCTCAGAACCTACGGGATAATGAAAGGAACTGGGACGATAAATTAGGAAGAATCCAATGGGGCTTGAATAATACTTTGCAGAAGACTATTGGTAAAGCCCCAGCAGAGGTTATGTTCGGTACGGCGATTAATAGTGAGGTTAAACCAACGTTAAATGAAATAACAGAAGATACCCGCGAAGCTTTCAATTTATCTGCCATACGTGACGTGGTAAAACGTAACATTCTCAAGGCTCAAATTGCACAAAAGCAACATTACGACCAGAGAAGAAAACCTGCTCGCACATATAATAAGGGAGACCTGATTAAAATCACCAAAGTTGCTTTCCAGAATAATGGTGAGAGCACAAAGCTTTTGCCATCATACGAAGGCCCTTTTAAGGTAGAAAAAGTGCTGGGCAACGATCGTTATAAGGTCGCTCCAATCGCAGGATTTGAAGGGATGAAGAACAGACGCAAAACGATCGTGGCTGCAGACCGCATAAAGCCATGGATCCATTTGGCTTCACTGGAAATTGACGACGATGATGAAATTAGTTTTGATGCTATGGATAATGCAGACGATAATATTAGTTCTGACAACGAAAGTTAAAATTATTATTTTAAAATTGTTATGCATATTTGTAGAAGTGATTGCTATAACACATTTTATTACATTTCCGTCTTGTGTTGTTCCAGGTCAGGTGCGAGCCTTGCGTTACGTTTCGAAGCTTGACCTGGTATCAATATGATGTGCGGTTGTTATGATAAGTATAAGAAACATAAGAATTTATAATAGAAATAATGATTTATAATGTAGATTTAGAATAATTTATTTATTATACAGGTAGAGTGATGAATTAATATTTAAATATCATTTATGTATTATAACTAATGTAATTTGTATGTTATGTAAGTAGTTTGAGTTGTATAACTATAATGTAGATATTAGATTCTGCGTCTTTGGATTATATATATACAATCAGAGTTGTTATGGGTACAAAAAAAAAGAAAAAACTGCGTAATATTAGCGTTTATCTTTTTGGGTTTTGAGTAGTATTTGAACAAGCGTGTAAAATATAGATTATATACATAGATAGTCTTAACAAAGTTTAGAGTTTACAAACGTTCCGATGATAGTCGAATGCCTCTATTTGCCATGTGTAAGGTTTCACCTGGTACGTGTATGAGGGCATACACGTTATCAGGATGGTCGAGTGTAAGGTTTCCAAAAATTTGATATGATTAAAAAATAATAATAATAATAATACTGGCAACACCGAAACGATGATCTATTAAAGTCTAACGAACATGGCGGGTGGGGGCATTCAAATTTGGACGTTTGAGCTATGCGGTCGAGTGATAAGTCTCAATAATAAGTTGAGTGCCTTAATAAGTTTTGGGAAGGTGTGATCAAATATCTAATAAATAAGTTTTGAACGGTTAATAAGTTTGGAATAAATAATAAATTTGGTTTGAAAGTGAAATATAAGTTTTGTTGGAGAGATCAGGTGCTTTCATTTCTGAGCTATCCTATAATAGTACCGTCAGCAAGTGTGCATAGTAGTATCCATTACGCAATCTGTCATACCATTGCGCATAACAGTTTTGTCGAGTGAACATATTTGCAATCTATACTATTATAACAAAGTGGAAAGATTTGATTGTTTGTTTGTTTCTACCGAATAGGTTCCGAAACTATTGGGCCGATTTTGAAAAATCCTACGGGACACTACATCATAGTAGGCTGACATAGTCTATAATTTACGCGGGTGAAGACCGTATAAGTTATAAGATAGTTCCTATTGAACGGATATAAATCCTTTTATATTAATCCGGTCAAGTGATTTACCCAAGAATTAATGTACACTGACAGATTACAATCATTATAATAGGTAAAATATAGAGTATTATTAAGTTTTTGCAAGTCTAGATGGCAATCCTTAATAAGTGTACACAACAAGGCCACGGAGTGTTGATAACACAAAAAAAAACAAATTGGTGATTTATGTCATTGGTATATGGATTCTTTTTTTTTATTTCACCGCAAAGATAGTCAAATAGTGTGAAAACTTTTGTAAGAAAGTTGTTTCTTTTAAAACCTATAGTGAAAATTGGTATCTGGGGTACAGATATTTAAAAAAAAAGAAAATAAAAATTTTCCTTTTAAATTTTAACTATCAACTTAATCATTATATGCAATTTGTATGATCATAAATGCTTGTCGCGAGATTGAAGTACCCATCAATATTAACGCGTTCACGACTTGAAAGACAAGGAATGACTTTGTTATCTTGTGAGACTATATGAAGAACACAGATGTTTATTTTGGATTTGATTGAAAAAGTTTACATACATTTATAAAAATATATGAAAACGCCATTAAAGTTGGTTGGTTGTACGGTTGAACGAAGTAAACTGACGTCCCAAAGGCTCGGTATTGCTGGATTGTTTTGACTGTGTAGATGCATATTGAGCGTACCGTAAGGTTTCTCTGCTGTTCAATCGAGCTGCCTCGTAATATTGATACGTGCCTTTAGACGCAAACTGAGCACATAATTACGAGAGGTGTACTGCTTAAATGAGCAGCTGCACGATGTGGATATACACGTTTAAAATGCTTTGTCATTTGTCATCAATAACAAAGTAACGGTTCTAATAAAAATGATGTAAGCAAAACAAATGAAAAACCAACGCCTGAATCTAAGGCCTGCCTGCATGTGAGACGAAGAATGAATGTAATAAATTATCACAATGAAGTTGGATTAAAAAAAATAATGACAATTGCGGATAAATATTTTTTTTTTAAATACTTAATTAGCGAAGAAAATGCATTTACTAGTTACAAACACATCGTTAAATAAATTATTAACTGTTAAAAACTTTGTGTACGGATGGGTGTGAAACGTGTTGGTTCAAAAATAATGTTTGTGTCTTTTTAACAGACTTTAACTCATAAGTACAGTCAAGTTGATTTTTAAAGATTTAGAAAGTTTACTATTTTCTTCAAGTTAAAATGAAACTATAAGCATAATCATTCTCAAATATTAATATAATTAAAAAAAAATATAGTACTTGTAGTTTATTTTAGCAAGCGAAATTATTCTAGCAAGCGTAAAATAATTAGGCTTTACTCTGTGCCTCTGTGACGTCACACAACCCGATAAGACAGCGAGGCTCAGTAGCTATTAAAAGTTGTTTTTGAGCATTGCTTCATCACTTGCATCCTACAGCAGCGTTTTATTTAATCTTCTATAAATATTGTAATGTCCCTATGTGTTGAAGTACAACAAAAATACCCTACATAATAAAATATAAAAGAAAAAACCAGTAAACAGAATATATCTATCAACAAAGTCTCAATTTGTAGGTTGTAACAACAAATCGGAGAAAAAAAGTAGACAAAGAGGTACCTGCTTACTAATAGTTTCGGAATAAAGTGACTGTGATATACGAGCGTCCGCTCAGACACGCAGACATGATAAATCTAAAAGTTTTTATTCCATTCAGCATTAAAAAATTTTGTTGTGAACTATAACTTTTAAATATGCGTGTAAAGATAATTTTATGTACTAAAACGATTCATTAATCATGCGGACTGCAGACGATTTCCGTGTTTAATTTCATTAGTCTATCATTATTTTTATTTTATTTTAGTTCTTAATTTTTTTCGGGTAGGAACCGTAGATTTTAAATACAAAAGAAGCCGTCCATAAAAATTGATACAAAGAAAACGAAAAAAACTATATCATATTTAATAAAAAAATGGCGAGGCGACTCCTGAAATAAACTTCGTTTTTTTAATTTCTTCTCGTAATTAAATTCTTTTTACTGGGAAAATTGATAAATACGTGTAACATTTCATAGCCGAGGGCGTAACGAAGCACTTTTATTTGCGAATAATTAATTAAAATAGTTTTTGACTTACAATGACTGACTGACTTGAAATTCGGAATTTAGTTAAAATACACATTTATCTTGTTTCGTGTACGAATTCTTGTAAATTTCACCCCTAGAGGGTCAAAAAAGGTTTTTACTTTTATATGATTCTACTTTTATACGAAACTTCTGTTTTTGGACCTATAGCTATGAAGTTATGGTATTTCAGAATTTGAGACACTGGGAATGTACTAGATTATATTTTATTCTTAAAACCTATAAAGGGATGAAAATGGAAATGGAAATTTTTATAGGGAATCAAAATGATTTCATAGCAACAGCATAGCAACTATACTGATTGATTTGTCATTTTTTGTTTATTTGCATTGACTAGATACCATAACTACTAAACCGATTTAAAAAAAATATTGTACCTACGGTAAGCTTCATCAGACGTAACTGACATATGCTGTAGTTTACATGGCTACCCATGTAAATTATAAAAAATAAAATAGCAGGAAATTTATAAAAAAAAAACTATTCGCGTAACGTGATACGAAGAGGACTATGTGTAACCACCTTCAGAACAGCTCGTAACGAACTTTAGTTGCAAAAAAGGGTCACTTACAAACAAAATACCTTACCGGTCAGCTTAAATACCGCGAGAGAATTTATCAAAAAACATGAGATGGAAATAATTAAATTAAAATTCCACTCTGTCCACGCAATGAAGTGGAACTCTAATAAATGTTTACATTATACACAATTCCGATGACTGTGCAGCACGTATATTAATGAACTCATTTTTGTATGTCCATATAAAGATACATAATATTATCCATGGTTACGCGTTGCTGTGGTTCAGTAATAGTTGAGAAATACATTTTCAGTTGGACCAAATTACAGATACATGTGCAACGATTTTAAAAATTATTTATCTTATGGGAAGCTACATCTTATGCGGGTGACATAGGATATACATAATTTACGCATGCGAAGCGAGAGTGAGAAAACAGTCTAGTCGATAACCTCCACAGACCTTTGATTCATCAGTCTGCTTCAAGATGTTCCCGAAATCCCGTGTTCATTCCCGGTCGGGTCTCTCTCGGGTTTTTTATATTGTATTGGGTCTCAGTGTTGGTGTTGTGGTATCTTCGTCGTCTTAGATACTTCATAATACAAGGTCTTCAACGGCTCATCCTGGGATATGAACAATGAATGTGATGCCATATTTTTAATAAATAATTAAATGCCATACATTTCTTCTAAGAAGGTGAATTTACATTTGTTCATATCTGTGCAATATGTAAGTGAAAATGTCCTGACTTACTGACTGACAGACAACGTACAGCCTATACCGCTCATTATCAACGAAGGGTTCCAGGCAGGGCTGAGTTTGGAGTCACTGAGAATCGCAGAAACGTTTTCTTTTCTTCTTTCGATTATTTAGCGTAGTTTCGCTTGATAAACCGTGTAATAATACGCTAATTTGAAATTTTGAGAGCATTTCATGGCCATATTTCCATACTGATATCATTGCTCCAACTTTTCTTTCATTTTTTGGTTTCATTCATCGATGTAAATTTGAAGACTAGTATTTTGCTTAATTTAAGTTGGTTATGTATGTGGCAAGTATATCGTAGTAATTCAGTTGAGTGGGGTAGCATTTTGTGAAATGAACTGAAAGGCATTAATTTCAGCTCTTTTATAGGTTCAATTTTAATTCCACCCACGTGCAGACTAGACGTGTGCGCCGCGCCGCGCCGATGATCGACGCTGCCGATCATGACACGTCGCCGTTGACCGGTTAGGAACGGCCGTTGAAACGGCGCGGGATGGGATAAGCAACGTAGTGCACCCTCTGCGGCACATGTTAATTCCTTTGCGTATTCCATCCGTATTTCCATATTTAGTAAAATTTGAATGAATACAAAAGTAAAGTCAATGACCAAATGCAAACAAATAAACAATCGAATCTTTCTTCTTTAATTACAGCTGTCAACAATGAAATCTTTTACAATTGATTAATGTTGCACTTGTTTACAAGATGGAGTTGGCAGTCATCATAAATTCAATATTTACCTTTATTTGTCTACTCTTGCTAAACTCGCTAAAAGCACACCTAACGAACGTGTATTCTCTGTAGCTGGCCTAATTAAAACGGCTAAACGATTGCGTCTAATATTAGGTTGAGGAAAAAGTCTCTTCGTATATAGTATGCATAAAGTTGCAATAATTTTTTTCTGGCTATAGCCACGCCGCGACAATAGCGCAACCAACGGAGAAACAACGAAACCTTCCACTCCCCGCGCGGTGCGGGGTAGCGTACCCCCACTCTAAGGAATCTAATAAGATTAACCGATTTGTGTATGAGCTAAGTGCGATCAATCAAATTGTACATAAGAAATCGATTTTGCGCAATAAGGCATGTTCTGCCTTCGAACGTTCTCCGAGTTTCTCCGAACCAAGTGTTTTATTCAAGACCTCTGCTAAATTCAGCTACAATCCATCTGCTACAGTTTGTGGTCCTTCGAGCCGGATCAAGCAAGTCTGCGGCCCTACTACACCGGATCAAGCAAGTGCCCGGATCCTTCGGCAACAACTCAAGAAACGGAATCTTCAAGAGTTACGAAGCCGCTATAGTGGTGAAGACGCGTTCTCCAGTTTGGGAACGGCGCCGATACGAGTATATATTATAGTAAATTTCATAATGAAAGGTCTTTTTCGATACTTCTACCACATTGAATCCTGCTTAGATGGAAATTCCAATCACATTCCAGTCATACTAACCAGTGCTAATGTGTTAGAGACGCAAAGAAAACCGAGGTTGTATAGTAACAAGACAGACTGGGAATTATTTCGAGCCCTTGTCGAAGATTCCTTACAGCTACAAATATCTCTCAAGGATGAAAACGAAATTGATAACGCAATTATGGTCTTTACTACCTCGATCCAAACGGCTTGCTGGAAGAGTACAGAAGTGACGGTTGATAGAAGTATGAGACAGAACCCAGTTCCGCTTGAAATTAGAAACATGATTCTGGAAAAAAGACGGTTGCGCCGAATATGGCACACTAACCGACACCAAGACGATAAAAGAGCGTTTAACAATTATAGTAAAATTCTGAAACGGACTATAAAAGAAGGGGAAAGTACATCAGTTGAGGCATTCCTGTCATCGTTAACTGCTACTAGTGGCTCAGATTATTCACTGTGGAAGTCGTGCAAGCACATGAACCAACCAATAAACCCAAAGCCTCCATTCCATTTGGAAGCAAACAAATGGGCAAGAACCAAACAAGAAAAAGCTAAAGCTTTCGCATTGCACCTGGCTAAGGTGTTTGTTCCCAATGAAGCTACTCCTGGTTCTAGCGAAGCTGACATAGATAATGCCCTTCAACAACCCTTTCAACTTGACCTTTCTCTAAAAGCCACGACACCAGCCAAAGTAAAAAGAACCATCAGACAATTAGAAAGCAAGAAAGCTCCAGGGTTTGATCTTATTGATAAGAGAGTCCTGTCAGAACTGCCGCGCAAGGCAATAGTATATCTAACTACACTGTTCAATTGTATCATTAGAGTCGCCTACTATCCTGCCCTGTGGAAGGTCTCTCAAGTAATCATGATCCACAAATTTGGTAAACCACCACATGAAGTTGCATCCTACAGACCAATCAGCCTATTATCTATCCTATCTAAAGTATGTGAGAAGATACTATTACGACGGCTTTCATACGCTATGAACGAAAACAGCGTAACCCCAGACCATCAATTCGGGTTTAGAGCCGGACATGGTACAGTTGAAAAAATACACAGAGTATGCAGATATATCAGCGATAGTCTTGAGAGAAAGGAATACTGCTCCTCGGCATTCGTTGACGTCCAACAGGCTTTTGACCGGGTGTGGCACAAGGGTTTACTTTATAAGATCAAGTCACTCTTACCTCATAGCTTCTATAGTATACTGGAATCTTATCTCACCAATAGAATATTTCAAGTAAAAGAGGATGACTGCACATCAAGTTTCTATGAGATAACAGCTGAAGTACCACTAGGATCTGTACTTGGGCCGGTCCTGTACACGATATTCACGTCAGATTTGCCGCACATACACGGAGTCACATACGCAACCTACGCAGATGATACTGCTATATTAGCCTCCAGTAAGGATCCAACAGATGCTACTGCAAAACTTCAACAAAGCATTTCCCAAATAAATGACTGGTACGACAAATGGAGAATCAAAGTGAGTGCTAACAAATCGTTGCAGGTCACATTTACATTGAGAAGAGAAACTTGTCCTCCAGTAAACCTGGGTGGTAGGGTGCTACCTCAAAGCTATACAGTGAAATATCTTGGACTACACTTGGACCGCAGATTAACATGGCGTAAAGTACAAAGGTTTATACTGGCTTCTTGGCAGAAACGCAAAACTGAGCTTGGATAACAAGTTACTCATTTACAAAACCATCATAAAACCGGTCTGGACACATGGTATCCAAGTTTGGGGAGCCACATGCAATTCCAACATAAATAAAATTCAAACTGCCCAGAACTACATTTTGAGGCAAATCAGTAATGCACCGTGGTTCATTCGAAATAATGAAATTCACGAATTACTTGAGATGCCCACAGTGAAGAAGGAAATTAGGACATTTGCAGGCAAATACAAACACAGACTACACCGCCATTCCAATCAGCTTGCAGTCCAGCTGACCTTACCTGATGCACTAAAACGCCTTAAGCGACACAGAACATTGAACCTTAACAACAACGAGTGAGCACTAAGTCGATATAAATATAGAGGATGCTCCTGCTGGGGATCATCTCTGCATTAACAATAACTCCAAACACATCTGCTCATAGTCAGAAAGACTGATTGCATGATAAACAAAAAAATTAAAGAAAAAAAATGAAAAGACAATATGACCAAAATATCGTTCCGAGTGGGAGAAGGAACCACTGTTTCACGGCTATCTATTTTGAAAGATCATGTAAACTCGATAAAACACAAAAAATGTACCATTGGAGATCCTGGAAAGTCATCGGCAAGTGATCCTATGCATATTTTCTGGATAAATTTTAGTGTTACAAATAAAATATAACATTTTGATTGTAGGTATAAACATTCTTTGTAAAAACTTCCATAAGAGAAAAGGCAAAGGAAGCTAAAATCAAAATATGTGCATTTCTAGCAAAACTCAGCTGCTGCATTAACAAACAATGTTCTGAAACCAGCAGTGGAAAAATGAATGCACGATGAATTGTAGTATAAATATAAGTCCACTCCAGAAATCCTGTTTTTCAGTTGTCATTAATGAAAGTACCGATGTCACTTCAACGAAGGTTCTAGTTGTAATAATAAAATATTGCTCCGAAAAAATCAAACTATGCAAGTAAAAACCACCACCAGCCCTTTTATGTCCCCACTGCAGGGGCTCAGGCCTTCCTTATGGTTAAGGAGGATGGTCCATGACCCTCCACGCTGGCCGAATGCGAATTGGAGGGTATTAACGACTGCAAATGCAGCCGGGACCACCGGCTTAACGTGCCTTCCAAAGCACGGAGTAGCTCGAGATAATAATTTTTTGGTCACCCATCCCGTGACCGACCCTTGCGAAAGTTGCTTAACGACTACGATCGCGGGCCGCGGCGCTTATCGACTATCGAGAGCCACCGAGCTACTCAAGTAAAAACCACGTTTTTAAAATTAATGGAAGGTGAGTCATCACAGAATCTGTTCGATGATCTGTCACAGTTAGTTGCTAATGATCATTAAGATACAAAAAAATGTATTGGGTTTGGTACTGATAAGACAAATGTGATGTTTGGACATGAAGGTGGAGTTATTCCTAAGAAAAATTCATCCACATTGCGTTTTTATAAAATGTGTTTGTCATTCGATCGCTTTAGTTGTAAATCATGCCAGTAAAAGTACTTTGGCAAGAAGTGTAAATCAGATGAAGATTGTCATATGAAGATTTGAGAAGCACAAATACTTTGGATTTAGACCCAACATCATAATTATTTTTTTTTACATTTAATTGAATTATTAGCTCAAGATACAAGGCAAAAACAAAAAATCACAATATTTTTACAACGAATTCTTTTTTTTTATCCGTCTTTGTGTTGATTTAAAATTACGTCTGCCTCTTGATAATCTATTTAAGCTAATGCAATTTTTGGATCCTCAAAACAAGACAAGAATTTTACGAGTTTGGCCAAACTAGTTGCTAAATTTCCAAAGGTCATTGGGCGAAATCTGACCCGGTTAACTAAAGGTATCCTACAAAAACCAAATTAGTTTTAAATTGTTATGTATTAACCCACGTTTCATTACAATACTATACCTACATATTGGTGAACCCGACAAAACAGGGTACAGAGAGTATCGACGGTTACTCTTGTATTCATGGCCGTCACACCATTGGATGCTGCGCGCATATAGCCAGCATAGTATATTTTTTGTCTTGGGCCAGGCATCAAGAGCAAATAGATGCGCCAGCCGAGTTTTTAGATGACACAATTATTCCTGTAGACCTTGATCATGTCGAATAAAACTTAAAAGATTTTCTTTACGTACTTGTTTTATTTTTCATTACATTTTTTTCAAATCATTGTCACTGACAAGTAACCGATAAAAATGTACCTAAACCTTACTATAATTAACAGGTACATGCACGCACGTTCAAAACTTAACACGTGGTGGCACATATTCACTCCATAGTTTGAGGACGTTTATACTTAATATTATAATTTTTTTTTTAGCTTTTGACTTGAATCCCATTAACTACATTAATGTGACATATATATTCGTAAACTAGAGACGTTTATCTAAACATCCTACCAATTTTTTTTATCTGTAGGCCGTGGGTATAGATTTCATACTATCTTGCCCAATAACCTTTGGTTTCTGAATCTGACAACCAATTAACACATTGCCCGCGTTAGTGCAAAATTGAAACTTACTTCCTATGCATTACAACTCCTATATTTGCCGTTTCAGTAGAGCCAGCTGTGCGTTACGGCTTGGATATTGTCGTACCAGCAGTTGACTTTGAAGATTCTTAAAAACATGAAAACCCATACATCCTGAGTTTCTCATTCTAGGTTCGACAGCAGTTTATTCATAAGCTCAAATTTTAAAGTTGATTCGAGAGTTGGTTTTAAACTACTCATGGAAATGTTATCCAGAGATATCGAATCGGAATCAACTTTTTTATGTCATTAGATGACCCAATATATGGAATTCTTTTTTTGTCGATGAACTTATAAAAACTGAATTTGATGATTCAAATTCAGTTTTTATAAGTTCATCGACAAAAAAAGAAAAGGATCGGTTTTTGAGGGCAACCTTGATTTTTCATCGCCGACATATTAAAACTTGATGAATTTTAGGCACCACTTTGGATTCTACTTTTTCTTGCCTGTTCCCCTTCTGTCTTATCATTTTATTCATATCCTGATTCTTACTAGACCATTACATTTTTATTTCGAGCTTCGACAGAGTGTCACCTACCCAGCCAACATGTATGATCGCTGTACAACACTAAGGCGAGCTGATCCCCCTCCCCCTCCCCCAATCACTGTGGTACGGCGTCAAGCTTACGGCAACGTACTCATCGTACCGCAAGAGTGATAAATATTTTTGGTTCTGTGAGTTACGACAACATTATATGCAGTACTTTTGCAATTCTGCAAGAATGTCGGAAATACACCTTCTTTTTACCGAATTTTGAGATCACATTTAGACATGTGTGCCGATGCCGAAAACTTAGGCGGCGGCGTGGAGCTAAAAATTTAGTAGCAGCGGCGTATATGGCGGCGTAAACGTCGTCGTTATGTCAAATGATGGAAAATTCAAAGTTAAATAATCCAGAATGCCTTTATTGACATAACAAATATAAGAGCTTCTAAAACTAATAACACCTTTGAAGTGTTTAAGTAACAATCAAATATGGTGCAACTATACTCTTCTAAATAATGTAATATAGTCATAATGATATTAAACAACAATTTTTGGCAATCCATGGTCATAGGTTAAAGTCCCATCTAAGAATGCCGGGGACAAAGTGGATTTTTTAAGCATTTTTCATTCAGAATATAATTATAAACATTTTTAATAAAAACACATTTGACTAAAGTATGTAGGTACTATTTTGTTCGGTAACTTTTTGCCATATTATAGGTAAGGATATGATCCCATTGCTATAGAAAGTTTGAGGCTTCTAATCAAGAAACCGCGAGAAGCGGTTTTGACAATCCTCGCGTGATATTAATCTGATACTGCCTAAAGAATTCTGAAGAGACCCAAATAGGTAGAAATTTGATGGTCCAAAGTCAGGACTATACGGCGGATGCATTAACAACTCCCAGCAAAACTATCTTAACTTAATCAAAAACCACCCCCCTTCTATTGATTAATTCTAGCCGCTTTCTCTCAACTTCTTGCTTTAATCTCATCAGTTGTTCGCAGTAGAATTCAGAATCGATGGTCCTTTCTGGCGGTAACAACTCATAATGAATAATAATGCCCATACAAACAGCATCACCTTTTTGCCAGTTAACCCGGGTTTCGCCACAGTCTGTAAAGCCTGACTGACCTTTGACCACGATTTTTTTCGCATGTTCTTGTCGTACGTGATCCAGTTTTTATCACCAGTTATCAGCTTCTTCAAAAATGGTTCGGTTTCATTACACCGCATAAAAAAAGAACACAAAAAAAATACTTGGTTCATTAGGTTTCTTTCAGTCAGTTCGGTTTCGTCGCAACTACTGATCTGCCGATCTTGCTCCACTTTTTTCAAAAATGACATCCATTTCATTCGTAACAGGGCGACCGCAGCGAAGTATGTACATCTTTAACATCAAAATTTCCGGACTGAAACGCTTAAACCAAATTTGTGCTACTCTCACAGAAACTGCACTAGGTCTATAAACGTCACAAATTGTTTTCGCGGCTTCCGTTGCATTTTACCTTTTTAGAATAAAATTATAAAATGTACCTAAGTTCTTTATTATATTTACTCATTTTGACTGTATGAAAAACACACATTTTCTCTATTTGAATTCAAAATCTTCTTTAAAATTTAAACTTTTCAATTACACCGAAACCAGCCACATAGAATGGTATAGCCAGAAAGATTTTATCATAACTTTAGGCATACTATATGCGAAAAGACTTTTTCCCCAACCTAATAGTTATCATGTATAGAAATTATTTAATTGATATTATTCTCAGTTAGAAGCAATCGTTTAGCCGTTTTAGTAAGGCCAGCTACAGAGAATACACGTTCGCTAGGTGAGCTTGTAGCAGGTTAGCTAGAGTAGACAAAAAAGGGTAAGAATTGAATTTATGATTCCTGCCAACTACATCTTGTAAACGGATGCTATATTGATTGTAAAAGATTTTATTTTTGACAGCTGTAATTAAAGAAGAATTTCGCAAAGGCGATGGTGATTTTACCTATTTTCAATAAGGCTTGTGAGCGCCTATTTTCACAAATTAACAAAATCAAAACTGACCTGTGCAGAAAACTTAAAAACGAATATATTGCTGCCCTCCTTCAAGTAAAACTGGCAGTATAAGAACACGGTGGATGCGTAAATTTAACGCCTTCAAAAAATATGATATAACAAAGCACGACAGTTCTATATAAAAAATATAGAAACTACAGAAAACGCAGAATATTGGTAATCAGGTATTATAATAAAATTTTTATGTTATTCTTAATATTTCTCAATGAATATATAATGATTTTTTAATTGTTCTTTTTTATAGTCATATTATATTCGTATAACTTATGATTTTACAATTAGATTTTACATATGAAATTGGCGTTTTGTCGTACTGGCCACTTTAGTCATAACTTTCTCCTCCTTGGTTGGGAATTCCAAATTCAAATTTATAAAGCTATTCGTTAGACGGCATTCATTTGTTTTTTTTTCTTCTGTTTATCCTATTTACGTCACCCAGTATAAATCAAATCAAATCAAAATTTATTTATTCAGTTTAGGCTTTTACAGAGCACTTGTGAAAGTCGAAAACTACGCCATCGGTTCGCAAAACTACGGCGGGAGACCTTGTACTGAGAAGAACCGGCAAACCGGTTTTTTCTCCCTGTTTTATTTCACACAGAGAAGTCTTATTGAAAAGTGACTTCATTAGAATATAAAGTCACTTTACATTACAATATTAGAACGTAAATACAATAAAGTTAAAATATCTAACACCATGCCTTTTTGCCCATGCCCATTATATACCTTGACCCATGAAAGAACCTAATACCTTCTGTAACCTGTAGAAGGCATTACTAGCTTGTTTTTATTTCTAGTATTAAGTTTGTGTGCATCACTATGTTTGGTATACACATTAATATTGATCCGGACAATATTAATACACCTATATATAAATTGAGATGCAACCGTCAATATTCCAATTTGTTTAAATTTCTCTTTAAGAGATATTCGCGAGCCCAACTGATAGATAGCTCTTATTGCCCTTTTTTTGTAAAACAAATATAGACTGAATATCGGCTGCCGTTCCCCACAATATAATGCCATAGGACATGATACTGTGAAAATAACTAAAGTTTCTATATCGGTAATTTGTCTTATTTTTCATATGGCATATGCAGCCGAGCTGAGTTTACCAGCTAATATAAAAATATGCGGGTTCCATTGCAGTTTTGAATCTAGTGTTATGCCCAAAAAATTTTGTTGAACTTACTAACTCTAAATGTTCATTGTTGAGTTTAATTTCAGTTGGTTCTACTTTATCATTAGGTAAAGTGAATTAAAAAAAAATATATTAAAAATAGAAATGGGCCTAAGATAGAACCTTGGGGTACGCCTATTTTACATGAGACCCCGACGACTTCGCATCGTTTATATCTACCGTTTGTGTTCTGGAACTAAGATACGACAGCATTCGTTTTTGAGCAGCACCTTTAATACCATAGTAATTCAGTTTAAACGACAGTGTCTGATGCTCAACACAATCGAAGGCTATGGACAGATCGCAAACTTGAAATATCGTGTTATTTACGAGTAGGAGTTCCACCGTGATACCAGTGCTGCGGAAACGGCTCTATGGGTCAATGATGTTTATGGTGGTTGTGTCGCAAAAGAAAACACAGTGCGTTTTTGGTTCCAACGTTTTCGTTCTGGAAATTTCGACATGCAGAACAAGCCCCGTGGACGGCCGGAGACCCAAGTTAATAATGAAGAATTGAAAGCTATTGTGAAAGCGGATCCATCGCAAATCACGTCCGAGATAGCTGCAGGCTGCAGTGTTAGTGATAAAACTGTTTTAATCCCCTTGAAGCAAATTGGAAAGATTAATAAACTTGAAAGGTGGGTAGGTGACTCATGAATTGAGTGAAGCAAACCGGCAAACGCGCTTCGACTGCTGCGTCACAATACTTTAAATCGAATCATTACCTGTGATGAAAAGTGGATCCTTTACGATAATTGGAAGCGCTTAACGCAATGGTTGGACTCTGGCATGCCAGCCAAATCCTGCCCCAAGCGAAAATTGACCCCAAAAAAGTTACTTGTAAGTGTTTGGTGGACTAGTGCATTACAGTTATCTCAAATCTGGCCAGACGATTACGGCAGACCTCTATTGTCAGCAATTGCAAACCATGCTGGGAAAACTAGCTGTTAAACAATCGCTCTACGCCACTGCTACTGCACGACAACGCTAGACCACACACTGCACAACAGACGGATACCAAATTAGAAGAGCTTCAATTGGAATGTCTAAGACATCCACCGTACTCCCCAGTCCTTGCTCCAACAGTTTACCATTTTTTTTCGAAATCCAGTGCAAATGGTCTTCAAAGATATTATTGATTCCCGTCCGAATGGTTTTTTTTAGTAAGGGGATCTTTGAGGGGAGTGAAGAAAACATTTATACAACGATACACTAATCCAATAAATAAATAAAATTATAAAACGATAAATAGTCAAATAGCTATCAGTAATAATGTCGAATGGTTATTGATTCCTTTGATACAGAACAAGTATATAAGTAGATGCACTCGAGACCCGAGCGAGAAAATAACCTAAGTATGTCGCTTATAGGCTAATCAATCGTCAGAAATGCATGGTCAATCAATCTCCAAAATATAGTTTCCCGGTATAGTAAGCATCCGGGAACTATAATACAACTTATAATTTTTTTTTTATATATGTAGACCAGGAGCAACTGCATTTATTTCACACCTACGTCATGTCATCAATTTAGTGTTTTAGAAAACAAATTATCAATTTGGCGGTATTCGGGCATAGAGATTTAATAATTTAAACTACAAATCGATATCTGGTAAACGAAATCTTGAGCAGAAATAATTCATAAACACTTTCGATGGGTAAATAGCTACACAAAATTATAATTACTTAAGATATTAAATTAAATTGCAGAAAATACCTAAAGAATGAAATACCATATACTTGATTCATAAAAATGTCAAATACCATATACTCGATTTATAAATGCATACCTATACAATATTTTGGATTAGTTTTCGAAACCATCTTGTTTACGTCCAGAAATTACAGCGACGCGGAATATAGGCAAGCATAGCGTACTAACCACGACTGGCGAGTTGCCATACGTGCGTTGAACAGATTTAAGATTATTTTTAATAGAACGTGGATCAATTCAGATTAAAAAAACAACATTATGCTTGATAAAGTAGCATAATATTGATAATTGATTAGTTCAAATAAATTCGTAACAGAAGCTAGAACCTTTCAAAGAGGCCTAATGTCGTTCTATCAAGCGCCCTTGACTTTCCGTAAGTATTTTGTTTGTATGGCTGCGGCGTTAGTACTTGATGACATTACTCGACTTATTGTAACGTGATTACGTTCACATGCATAATCATACTTACTATTTGAACGAATGAAAATAACACCTGAAGGACTATCATTCTAGAACAAATAGAAAAGGCCCTCAGATTTCATATTGAATTGTTCGTAAGAGTTATAGGGTATACCTATCAGAAACTAATAAGACTTGGCAGTGTTTCTGATCGAAATACCGAGCCTAAAGAGAAAAAGATACGATAGCAACGCCAACGCGTTGGACAATAAAATAATATGATGACTAATATTTGTTTGTCTATCCGTCGGGTAGATTATTAAATAATATTTTCCTATTATCTAACCGACGGACTCAATAGAATTAATTTTTTTATTACCAAGTCATCATTCCGCTTTGACGACCTATGTAAAAAGTTATCAAAAATAGCACTCAAAAGATTGGGGGCATACAAATCCGATTGCACTTTAGCTTGGAACTAACAAAGTTTCGCGAACATTAGGTATAGGTAGATATAATGGGATTACATTATAACCACAGTGCTCTCGAAACAATTCCGTTCAGAGTGAACGTCTTCTAAAACCAGTGGCCTAATTGTCTAAAAAAAAATCTTTCACAGATCACTTTGAATTTGACATTTCATAAACGTTCGCGAACTTCACGCTACAACTAAATGACATGTGAAAGCAAATGCGATCGCGACATTTTTTTGAAAGATTTTGAATGAACGATACGTTCATTTGACGTTAATCGGAATTGTCTAAGCAAATAGATGGTTACAAATATTTTTGAAAGCTCTTGGGTAATGTCAAATTAAAGTGTTGAACACTAACTGCAATTTTTCGATATGTATGTTTTGATTATGTTTTTGAAAGTTTTGTTAAGGATATACATTAAAAACCCAATAACGCTCATAATTATTATTCTAGAAATAACATAATCACTCGTTACGGTGTAAAAAATGCTAAGAATACTTACTTTTTTTATTTTGCATTTATAACTTACTTGTATTTATAACTATTTCATAAAATAGGTTATTTTTTAACTACCACAAAATTTGCAAATTTCATTAAGGTGACTATTACACGATGTAAATAAATTCCTTCATTACTGGGTTACCGATTTACTCAGAACTATACATACAACAAAAAAAAATTAGCTGCTATTAATAAATATTTCGAACGTCTCCATCCATACATCATAAGAAAGCGAAATAGCTTGTCTAAGATAAAAGATAATGAGCCGCGGATATAGCCGTGGATAAAGGAGGTAGGTGGAGAAAGCAGGCGCTACAGGGGCGGGGCCCGGGAACTCCCTGTCCGGGCACTTTTCTATCATCAACACCAGAGACATGTATTAAGATAGAAGAGCGAAGGAGGCGTGGCAAAAGTCGTGCAAGCAATACAAGTACTACAGTAAATGATTATCATAAATCTTCCGTCATTGTAACCATCAACAAGCAAGCCTGTGCAAAATTTCTGATTGCCTAAATTACAGTATAAATATTAGTTGTTCAAAAGGAGACATTTCATTTCACGCATTAGTATTTTCCACTGCATATTTTCCTATTATCTGACTTAAGTAATAGTTTATTATAGTGAATTCTAAACATTTTTCTATTTCAACGTACACATTTAGAGCAGTCGCCTGAATTGCGAAAGGTTGTAGGTTCGAGTCCCATCTCAGATTACTTGTCTTAGCTTAGGGGTAAGTGGATCTTTTAATCATTAAGAATACTTTTAATGTCTTTAATGATTTTGTGTAATTCACATTCACCAGGTGTTCCAGTACCTGACCCACGCATTAGGTACTGCGCTTCTGTAAATATATGTAAAACAACGTTAAGTTAATAGTTTTCGAAAACTTATCAAAACTCTCTAAAACAAAAAGAAATTTCAACAGAGTAGAATGGCAAAATCAGACCCCATAATTTTCAAAACCGTACATGGATGGCAATATGATCAATAAATATTATATGATTAATAGATTTTATTTCTACTAAATAGTGAATTTAAATGTCGGGGAACCAAATTGAAATATCAAATGCTGCTAATAATTATCAAGATAACAAATCGTCTGATGATGGTGCAAAAACGAAATGCAAGAATCTTATTAAGAAACGTTCTGATCTACGCATAAGTACGTTCGTTCGTGGAGTTTGATATTTATGTTATTATTCAACCTAACGATTAAGCGTGTTTCTTGTACTAACGATCTTTGCCTTGACGTTGATGTTGTATTACCTTTGGAATCCGATTAGCAAGCGATTTGTTAATAACCCCTATGGTTATAACAATGACTGTTTCAGTTGTAATGATTTCATTCCATACAATCTCATCATATGTTATAAATGTTTCTTCTATTATAAGTGTTATCTTGTTAGATATGTAATTATTTTAATCTAGTATATTTAACGGAGTAACCTGGTTACCATTTTTATTTATTTTAACGTCCATTTAACGAAAAAGCAAAGAAAGAGCAACATATAACTTCACAATGTATTTTATTCCCATATCTTTTTAATCCCAATTTTTAAAGGAAAAAGACGATTAGGATTTTGTTAGTTTAGCTTTATACCTTAAATATTGAAAAATTATAATTTTATTTCTTCATACGAGTATAAAAATATCAAGAATTATTTTTAACAAGAATATTCCACACATAAATTAAATATTTTATTAACTTAATAACCAAGTACATTCTTTTTGTGATTGGTGTCCTATATTTTGCGTTATTTACTTTGGAGACGGTCTACGCTAATTTTGCTAGTTAAAGGTTCTAATAAATTACCTTTTTCACATAGAACCTTCATGCTATGAAATTTAAAATATATATTTTTCACACGATGTCTATAAAGTTCTCATTTAGAAAAAAGTGGTTGATAAAAAATTTGCACCTGTAACAGTTTTTTTTAATTCAGTTTAGAAGGGGAAAACGGATAATTTGGAAATTCGAGTAATCTTTGAATATGAATTTCAACACGGAACTAACGCGGCAGAAACAGCTCGATATATCAATGCTGCCTTTGAAAAGGATATATGTACAAACGTACGTTTTCAATGCAAACTTCGGCTTAAAGAATGAACTAAGTAGAAGATCGCCCATGCAGGTCAATAACGCTGAATTTTAAATGGTGAAAGTAGACCAGAGTCAATCTACCCAAAAATTAAGCATGGCATAGAATATTGAAAAGCGCACAAACAACTCTCAAATTCCTTCACCCACGAACAGGAAGCCATTTGAGTTGATGGCGATATAGGAAGATATGGTCGTATTTACGTAATCCACAAATGCGAATGCACCTATTAAAATGAAGCCACTTCGAATGCATTTAAAATAAGTTTTGCAGACTATATTAGACTATTCTAGGTTAAAAAAAAAATGGGCGCCACGAGCTCCATCCAACTTCATAAACTTTACATTTGGAAAGCACAGGAAATACAAATACGAAATTTCACGCTGCCTTTATTTTTCAATCAATGTTAGGCGCTGCACAAAGGATAAAACTTTTTACGTTTGTGCAGCGCCGTTAAAACACGAAACACGATGCACCCTTGCAGGGAACGACAAAGTCCAACTTAAAATGAGATGCAGTGAATTGATATTTCCTAACGGTATTACATAAAATAATTCTGCCACACTTTTTGCACTACTGATGTACCTAGCAGTTATTCAATTGAAATATCTAGAATCGATGTTGCATAGGCTTGGAACAGACATATTTTATTACTCTGATTGTTTACTCTATTAGAAAACATTATAATAAATCAAATCACATAATGAAAATCTCACCGTCAGAACATTCAACATGGCCACATATTGAAGAAAGAAAATGTATTTAGCCTTTTGCAAATAGAAAATACGTATCAAGAAATATTTCAAATAAATAAAAAACGCATATTTGAAATAGATAAAAAACTAATATAATAATATTACGTATTTTGTATTTGCATTTTAAATAGACAGTTATCAAATAAGCCCTTTTTTCTGTTCTTTATACCACAAAAAAAAAATATTCCGCTTAGATTTTTTATTATTTAGCTTGATTTTAGGGTTTTCTTGTCAATTCACCAATTCTTTGAATAAATAAAGACAACAATACAACTTTGAACACGAAATATAAAATACCCAATACCATTTTACTGGCCAAGACACCTGATCTTGGCCAGTAAAATGGTGAGACATGGATCGGGAATCAAGTTCTTGTTTTTCAAATTTCGCGTTATTTTATAACACCACGCCCCTAGGCACGTGCTTAGTATGTAATCCCTAGAGGATAATCGGCACCCGACTACAACTAATTAAAACTCAAGGCTATATTAGCTGTGTTTAGTAATGGCAATCGGATCAACATTTGTTGTATGTGCCCAGCTCGGAAGTTGTGTACTAATTGAATTCGTATGCATTCACAGATATTTAACTTCTACTTTCATAAAGGGAACTAATAAACTTTGTGATCTGTGCGTGAAATGAATTAACAGAAAAAAAAGAAGCAACAGAAGTTATCGAATCACAGGTGTATCCGTCAGTCACAACTGATTTACTTTTGGTACGCATTTATAAGTCAGTGACCAAAAAATCGTGGTTATGATTTCCCGTAACGAACACATTACATTTAGCGCACTGATTACTAATTTTCCCTCTTTTCATATTTCACTCATAAAAAATCACAAACCACATATTTAATATACCTGTAATGCCACACTTTTACTTTCAACTCGATTCGCTAGATAAGGTATAAATTGATCTTTCATTTCATAAATAAATAAAAATTGAGAACATATTATCAAACCTGTGCACCTGTTTCTACCTGAAGACCTTATGGTTAGCCTAAATGGAAAGTAGGCAACATATACGTTTTCAATTATCATGAATAATTTATATTTTAGGCTATTCAACATCACGTACAATCAGGGTCACGCATGCCTGTCCACTTCAAAATCTCGTATGCTTGGCACACACTTAATGCTAATTGGTCTACGTATGCAAGAAATGTCAATGGCTGCGAACAGTGTTGATATTTTTTTAGTTAAGTCTTCTTTGGACATTGCTAATTGTTGACGTGCTCACTCTGGATTTTCGTTTAACCTCCGCATTCTCGTTGGACTGATACATGTTACTGCCTGACGACCGTGCTAGAAACTGGACTTTTGATTTGCTTATCGTGACCATGGCTTGAATTTGAACCTTCAAGAAACCTCTCTATATAAGAGAGGAGTCGAATCGTCCCATTAGATGAAGATGGAATGAATATATTAGCGAAATATCTAGAGAGTTCGGATTGACGGTAAGAGAAACATACTGCTTATTTAGATATATAAACTGTCATTGGACATTAAATACGTAATTACAATATTTTAATAATTGTTATTCACATTTTAGTATCGTATAAAATTATATGTGATCAAATGGAATGTTTACTTTCCCAAATACAATCCAAAAATACAAATGAACATCTCATCTCTCTCTAAGTAGTTCGAAGAGTTTCTCGTTAAATATTTATATTAGCTTACAATTATGTCAATTCTGTTATGAAAGACAGCAAGCTGTAGCCAAGCATATATGATTCTGCATAGATCGTTTTAACAAAAGTATTAAGTAATACATGTATGCGAATCATCACTCGCGACCAAGTGTTCGATCTGTGACATGCTTTGACGAGAAGATTTTTCTTTATAATGAAGTAGGTATTGGGTTAGCCATGGCAAATTGTAGTGTCAAATGATGTTGAAAAAAATGCAGAACATCTAATTGTAAGAAATATGGTATACCTTTTCACCAGTAAGATAAATTTTATTTAGAACTTTATCTGCATGCATGCTAGTGGGTATGATCGATATCGGTATTTCTATACGTAAACAATGATCGGCATTGTTACTGTTATAGGAAAAAATTATACTTCATTTTTTTTCATAGCTTTAAATTAGAAAGTGTAGCAGGTTAACGAGAAATGCAAAAATGGTGATTATTTTGGGCGGTTTGATTTTTTTTCTATAGGCATTATAAATTCACGTTTTGGTTGTGACTGAATTAAATAAATGTGATGTTTTTCTCCTATTTTTAAATCCAACTTATTTAAACATGTATCTTTGTACAAAATCAATTTTCGAAAGTTATTCTCACTGACTGATTTATAGTTAGTGATTTTAGGCGTACAGTCGGCAAAGAAAGTGGTCTACCACCCTAAGTTTGATTTTTGCGTGTTACGTCAACTAACAACAAGGTTGATTTTCCGTAGCATTAATTTTTTGACACGTCAAGTACACGTCATTATTGCTATCTTCATCATTTTGACGTAACCTTTGACAGTAATTATCTATACCTATAATAAAAATGTAACAAGGTTACATTTGTAAGATGTTTTGGAAAAAAATATATGGACGTTCTTCATAAGACTAATAGAAGCCAAAAATATTTTTTTTTTCTGTCTGTCTGTTTGTATGTTTAAATACTTTAGAGTTAGAATATCGTAAATAAAGTCTTATAGTCTACAAATATCCTACATTAGAATGTAGATTAATTATATTTTAATACAAATAAAAAAAATCAGTAGGTAGTGAAATGCTATGCGTAAGAAGCTTTGCGTGTTATAGGTCTGAATATACTGAGATAACGGATAACAGAAATGAATAGCGACGAAAAACATATTGCGCCCACCCATAGCTTAGTGCGAGACAAGGGCTAAAATTAGAAGAGATAGTGAAAATGCCTATTGTTTGGTTGTTAAAAAATATATACAATTCTTTTATAAAATTATAATTCTTAAAATCTTGTGTAGCCGCCATCTGCCTCTATAACAGCTTGGAGACGTTCCCTCATCGAGCCCACCAGTCTTGAGCAGATATCAGACCCACGTGTTTCCTCCCAAACCTCATTGCAGTGCCCTTGTAGTGCTTCTGCTGTTCGTTCATTACGGTTACACCATCTCTGAACCATAAGACCCCACATATTTTCAATAGGGTTGAGATCTGGCGATTTTGCAGGCCATGGTATCAAGTTTATTTCCGGATGTGCATCAAACCAAGCACGTGTTACCCTTGCTTTATGTAAGGGACAGTTATCCTGTAAATAATTAAATTGACGCATTTCATTTTCTGGATAAACGTTCCGGACGGATGGCAACATAGCATTTTGGTGCCGTTGCTCGTGGTGGCAAAAAGGTCAAGTCTCCAACACCATCAGCAGTCATCCATCCATACAAATTTACCGAGACAGCCGAGATATAGAGAAGCCAAAAAATATTGAAAAGCTTATGATTATATATTTTAATTCTCACAAAAGTTATACAGTAATGTCGGAAGCGAACACTTCAAATCTTACTGGTAATCAATCGGACAAGGAAAATGATTCTGATGGGCCGTTTGAATAGGCAAAACCTCATGAGTCTAGGCTAGAAGCAAAAGTATTCGCTCGTATTTATAAAAAAGGCGAAATATGCGTATGAGAATTTGCTTAAGACTATCAATAATTTGTATTGTAAATTAATGTAAACTAATAAAAATTTTATGTTAATTATCTTTGTTTTATTTGCCTATCTCTGACGTTGTTATTATTATTTAGTTGTAAGATTGTTGGCCACACGGGATTGTCCATTAGAAATCCCGGGAAGGTCCACATTAATAACAACATATCGATGCAAGTACATAAATAACTCTACCTAATTCCGACCTCTGATTATTACCAAAGAATTACCTAATTATAAACCAATAAGACTATAATGATTAAGTTAAGAACCAAATAGCTACTCTAACGTCAAAGATGCGCTTGGCTCAGTTACCTGGTGTGGCGACCCATGCATGGCAGTTTTACCAAACAGGCAGCGTCATACATGTCTCGCCAGAGCTTTATACACAGATTATTACAAGAACAAAATGTCGGTGTTTGATTATGTAAAGAAAAAGTTAATTTACTGTCTTATGTGATATTTACATAAACATTACAACGAGTGTATCGTCTTTTATTTTAATTAAGAAGAGTCAATAACCTCTTCATTGGTGACCCCGATAAGCAACACGTTTACGGAGTGTTGGGATGCCCTGCTAGCAAACCTACGGCAAGCAAGGATTCTAAAGTGCCTATCAACGCCATGTTCTCTGTGGCCTGTACTTGTTATTTAACAAAGTAAACAACAAAAGCTTTGCAGTAACACCACTCAGTTTACAGGAAGGACATTTCCTGAAAGTGGTCTACTTATCACAATACAGTGTTCCAAAAGTGCATCTAAAATGTTACAAAAGTGTACCTATCTATCTTGTGCGTTATTATAAAAGTTCTATTAAAGTTATTTCTTACAAGTGAGATTCTACTTCAACAACAGTTACTATACAATTTTTATCAAGTCAGCTCTTCGAGGGATCTTCTTGCAAGTACAACTTACATTTCATCTGACATAAGAAACATAGATTCCTACTCAAAATCAAGTGTTTTTAGACTGAGGTGGTGTATTTATAACTACATTAATAACAACATTTACATTAATAAGTCAAAGTAAAAATATTCCTTATCTATAATATATTACTTCTTTATAATTGTACTTATAACTTGAAATTAGTCATCTGTTTTCTCCTCATTACTCAACAATCAAACAAGTCTTATGTTTCTTAAATAAGTTAGTTATTAATATTAAAAGACAATAGCTAACCTACTTACACACTTTTACTTAAAACCTAATTATTTTATTAGCAACAATAAACATATTCTGTTTTTATTTCTCTAAATATACAGAAGTCGTTTGTGGATTTCTATAGGTTCTATAGGTTATTATACTTTGTAAAGATTCATTAATAGTTAAAATATGCATTGACTTATTCTAGTATTTAGAATAATATTTATTCTTTTGTTTGTGTTTAATGATTACGCTAAACATTTTTTTTTTGTCTTTGTTACTAGCTACTGTCTGTTTTTATTTGAATTAATAATAGTTAATTGATTTGTCAACTGTGTTTTTAAATAATTGTAACTACATGATATTTTAAATATTTCTTATTTTCTTTTATTCTTGTTACATTATTAATTAATGTTGTAAAGTTAATTAACCTGTTTCTTTTCTTTAAAGGTTTCATTTCTATTTTCATTGTAGACAATAAGTTTGTATAGACATTAAGACTTTATAATAAATATTATAATATGGAGGAGGAATTAAAAAAACAGGTTGAAGATTTAAGACGGCAGCTAGCTACTTTACAAGCTGGTAGTGCACCTGAACAACGAAATTTACATGCAATCACAGCTAAATTGCCTACCTTCTGGATTGACAAACCCAAATGCTGGTTTGCCCAAGCAGAGGCACAATTTGAAATTGCTGGCATAACGCAGGATGCCACTAAATATGGTCACGTTCTTTCAGTATTGGACACACGTGTTGTTGATGAAGTGGAGGATATAATCTCTAATCCTCCAACTAAAGACAAATATGAACATTTAAAATGTGAACTTATTAGAAGATTATCAACTTCAAAGGAGCATAAAGTCCGACAACTCCTGAGTGAGGAACAGCTCGGGGACAGGAAACCATCTGCCTTTCTTAGGCACTTACGGTCACTTGCTGGTGTCAATATAGGAGATGAAAGTATTATAAGAGAGTTGTGGATGCGACGATTGCCAAATGAGGTGCAAAGGATCCTAATAGCGCAAAAAGATTTAAATTTAGAAAAAGTAGCAGAAATAGCTGATGCTATTGTTGACACACCCGCACCACCACCACCAGCAAATATCTGTTCGACCATCTCTTACTCCAACACCGACCCAAACATTCAGATATTAACAAAAAAAATTGAAGACCTTTACAAAAAGGTTGAAATGTTGTTCAATGACCGTCAACGTTCCAGATCTAGATCAAAGTCCAACATTAGAGCTAGATCTGTATCTACAGCAAATAAAATCTGTTGGTATCACAAGAAATTTGACAATAATGCTACCAAATGCACAAGCCCATGTACCTGGAAAGCTAAACAACAGGGAAACTCCTCAGGCAATCAGTAGTGGCGGAAACTGATTGCTCATCTACCAGCCGTCGTTTGTTCGTTTTTGATCCCTGCTCACGTCATCGATTTTTAATCGACACTGGCTCGGACATCAGCTGTTTCCCGCGTCGTTTTCTCAAAGGCTATTATAAAGCAACGGACTTTGACGTACGCGCCGCTAATGGAAGCGCAATAAAAACTTACGGCAATCTGGTCCTGCGACTGCACTTGGGTCTTAGAAGAGAATTTCTGTGGAACTTCGTGATTGCAGATGTAGCCACACCAATCATCGGTTCCGATTTCCTAGCACAGTATAATTTACTACCCGACTGCCGCAATCATCGTCTCATTGATGGTAAAACCAACAGCGACACGAGCATCAGTTGCTAATATCAAACAAACCAGCATCTAAACTGTTGTTGTGAATGAGGTTGCTTCACAGTTTACCAGGATTTTATCAGAATTTCCAAATATCACCAGACCTCCCGGCTTACCAAAAACTGTAAATCATTCTACAGTCCATCATATCTTAACCACCGAAGGGCCGCCCATTTCCAGCCGCCCACGCAGACTCGCGCCTCACAAACTGCTTGCTGCTCAGAAAGAGTTTGAATATATGGTAAAAAATGGAACAGCGAGACCGTCAAAAAGTCCGTGGTCTTCACCATTGCATCTCGCAACTAAGAAAGACGCTACTTGGCGACCCTGCGGTGACTACCGCGCTCTTAATGCGCGAACAGTACCCGATCGATACCCAGTACGTCATATTGGAGATGTTGGTTATAACATCGCTGGTTCTACTGTGTTCAGCACAATTGACCTTATTAAGGCGTACAATCAGATCCCTGTTGCTGAAGAAGACATCTCGAAGACAGCCATCATTACCCCGTTTGGCCTCTTCGAGTTCCCGTTCATGACCTTTGGATTACGAAATGCAGGGCAGACTTTTCAAAGGTTCATCGATGAGATCACTCGGGGTCTTGATTTTGTGTTTCCATATGTAGATGACATTTTAGTGTATTCACAAAATGACACACAGCATCAGGAGCACCTGCGCATCTTGTTTAAACGCCTCCAAGAATACGATGTTGTGGTAAATCCTTCCAAATGCGTACTGGGTGTAAAAGAAGTTAATTTCCTCGGTTATCGGATTTCGAGCAAAGGCATTTGTCCACTACCTGACAGGCTCGAAGCTCTAAAGTGTTTCCCTTTACCGAAGACCGTGGAAGGCCTACGAAGATTTTTAGGCATGGTAAATTTCTATCGTCGTTTCTTGCCAAAGGCTGCCGCATTGCAAGCACCTCTAATTAACATCTTGACTTCAATAAATTCAAAAGGAAAAAAACCGATTCCGTGGACACCACAACTAGAAGAAGCATTTCAAAAATGTAAAGACCACCTTGCCAGTGCTACGACTTTAATCCATCCAGTAGCAGAAGCTAAACTTGGACTTTTCACTGATGCCTCTTCAACGCATATTGGTTCGTGTTTACAACAATTCGTTGACCAACAGTGGCAACCACTAGCATTCTTTAGCAAAAAGTTAAGTGGAAAACAGTCTGGTTGGCCCGCTTATTACCGGGAACTACTTGCCGTCTACGAAAGTATTCAACACTTTCGTCACATCCTTGAAGTAGAACATGTTACTATTTACACGGATCATAAACCTTTAATTTACGCTTTTAAGCAAAAGAGAGAAAAACTTCCTCCGGTTCAACTTAACCAACTTTCATTCATAAGTCAGTTCTCCACCGACATACAACATATTAGCGGTTCACAGAACATTGTAGCAGATACAATGTCACGAATAGAGGCAATTCAGTTTGACAATTTTACAGCGCTTGCGGAAGATCAACAGAATGATGAAGAACTTAGAAAAAACCTAGGCTCAGAATCATCATTGAAATTAGAAAAAATAAATTTACCCGGTACGGACGTGTCTATTTTCTGCGATGTGTCTACAAATAAACCTCGTCCTTACTTGACCCCCAAATTTCGTCGCCTGTTCTTCAATAGCTTACATAGCTTAAGTCACCCAGGCGTGCGAGCTACTGCACGCTTGGTTGCCGAACGCTTCGTCTGGCCTGGTATACAAAAAGACTGCCGTACATGGACCCGTAACTGTCTCGCTTGCCAACGAAGCAAAATCGCCAGGCATACCAAAACTACGCCGGCAAATTTCGAAACACCTACAAAACGATTCCGACATGTTCACCTCGACATCATCGGACCATTGCCCTACAGCAAAGGCTTTCAATATTGCCTTACTGCTGTAGATCGATTTACTCGATGGCCAGAAGCTTGGCCCATGATTTCTATGAATGCTGAGGAAGTGGCTGAAACATTCCACAGGGAATGGATATCCCGTTTTGGCGTGCCGTCTCTTGTAACTACTGACCAAGGTCGCCAGTTTGAGTCCGCACTTTTTCAGGCTCTTCTTCAATTGTGCTCAATAAAGAGGGTGCGTACGACTAGCTACCACCCGTGTGCTAACGGTTTAGTCGAACGAATGCATCGACAACTAAAGGCAGCCTTGATGTGTCACAACGACTCTTGGCACAAAACCTTACCAGTGGTCCTCCTTGGGATGCGTGCAGCCGTAAAAGAACATTTACAATGTTCACCCGCTGAACTGGTGTACGGCGAACCTCTGTGCCTTCCCGGCGAGTTTATTTCTGAATCCACTGCACCCGACGGTTGTGTCGAAAGCCAGAACAACCTAGCTACCCAGCTAAAACGAATAATGGCGGAACTACGTCCGACGCCAGCATCTCGTCATGGTCACCGACCAACGTTTATTTCAAAAGACCTCAATTCCTCGTCTCACGTTTTCCTTCGAGATGACACCCTGAGACCATCTTTAAAGCCACCTTATCTAGGCCCATTTAAGGTCATCGCGCGTAGAGACAAAACGATTACCATCGCTACGGGCAACCGAAACGTCGAGGTTAGTTTAGATCGAGTCAAACCCGCTTACACTGACGATGATACCCCATTGTTCGTCGTTCCAAGGTTAACCAACTTACCTGTTTTAGCCAAAACACCTGCATCTTCTAGAACTGCCACAGATACAGCTTCTGCAGAACCAACCAAAATACGGAATCAAGACAAGCATGTCACACACAAAAGCTTCTCCGATTCGGCGCCTGCGAAGGGTCCGTCTTCACCCGTACCCGACTACAAAACACGTTCGGGTCGTCAAGTACGCTTTAAGGTTCCTCTGGACTTGTAAAAAAAACCTGAAAATTTGATTCCTCCATCATCAAAAAAAAAGTTTTTTTTTCCTTTTATATTAATTTTTATTTTGTTTTTGGAATTGATTAATTGTCTTCGTAGGGGGGTGGTGTGGCGACCCATGCATGGCAGTTTTACCAAAGAGGCTGCGTCATGCATGTCTCGCCAGAGCTTTACACACAGATTATAACAAGAACAAAATGTCGGTGTTTGGTTATGTAAACAGAAAGTAAATTTACTGTCATACCTACTAAGTCTGTGTTACTGTCTTATGTGATATTTACATAAACATTATAACGAGTGTATCGTCTTTTATTTTAATTAAGAAGAGCCAATAATCTCTTCACCTGGCTAAGTGCAACACAGTTAAGGATCTCATCTAGGTATATTTTGTTTTGTTTGTTTTTACGCCAATGATTTATAAATAAAGACTATTTTAAGGTTATGTAAGTGTTTGTTGTGAAGTACCCAAATTAAATCCTTTTATTTCATTTACTCCAACACCTTGTCATTATGTTATACGCATATCATTCTCCACGTACGGTGTCATTTGCCTCAACATGAATCATTTATTTATTTATTTATTTATTTATTTATTTTGTACACACATACAATTTCATATGAACAAATGTAACAGACATTAGTACAAGGGCACTGCTTATTTCAAATTGAAATTTCTACCAGCAGGCCCAAAACAGGAAAAAAAAATACAATAAGGTAGTCAGTGTGTACCTCCTAAATAAATTCATATGGAATATAAATAACAAATTCAAATACCGGGAAAGAGAGAAAATAAAAATACATAACGGTGCAAACATAATATAAATAATAATATATATATCTATCTATAATATATAAAGATTATAACACCTACACTCTCCAATATCAACAACAAGAAAGATAATGATTCTTTACTCTTTTTTTGAACACAGAAATAGTGCGACTGTCACGTATATCGGCAGGTAGAGAGTTCCAGAGTCTAGCAGCATGAACAGTGAAGGAATATGAAGCAAAATCCGTTTTGTGAGAAGGAGTTTGAAGAATGGACTTAAGGTGAGATCTGCAAAGAGCATCAGGAGAACGGAGAAAGGAGAAACGCTCACGCAGATAGGAAGGATAGACGGGATTATACAGGATGTTGAACAGAAGACAGACAATCCTGACATTTCTACGCTGACGAATGGGAAGCCACATGAGCTGCTTACGTAAATGTGACACATGATCATACTTACGAAGACCATAAATAAATCTAATCGCTAGATTTTGAAGTCGTTCAAGTTTGTTTAATAACTCCTCAGTGGCATCCAAGTAACATGCATCTGCATAGTCAAGAAGAGGTATAATTAAGGATTGTGCTAGTAATACTTTAGTTTTAAAAGGTAAAAAATGTTGAAGGCATTTAAGTGTGTGAAATGAGAAGAAGGTCCTACGACTAACCTCAGATACATGGACAGTCCATGATAGATTTGAATCCATTGTAATTCCAAGATTTTTTACGGTGTCTGTTAACTGGATCTGAGTCCCATCCAAAAGCAGGGGTGGTAAAGATAATGCAGAAATAGAATTAATATTAAACCTGCTACCTATCACAATGGCCTGAGATTTACTCGGGTTAAGCATGAGGCCAAACGATTTTGCCCAAGTACTAATGCGATCCAAATCGTTATTAATAGCTACCAGTGCCGAGTTACAGTCTTCTATTTTAAAGTGTCGATAAAGCTGCAAGTCGTCTGCATAGAGGTGGAAGTTGGAAGATATAACTTTAGTAACCGAGTTAATGAAAATGGAAAATAAGAGAGGTGAGAGAACAGCACCCTGAGGAACACCCGCACCGAGATCGCACCAATCAGAAGATTTATTATCAAGACGCACACGTTGCGTGCGTCCCCGAAGGTAGGAATCAAACCATGAGAGAACAGAAGGAGAGATATTGCAAGAACGAAGAATAGCGAGAAGAATGTCAAAATCGACAGAATTAAAAGCACTGCTGAAATCTAGAAGAATTAGAACTGTAAGAGCTTTATTCTCCATAGCCCAACGAATATCATCAGTAATGTTTATTAAAGCTGTTACAGTACTGTGACCAGGGCGGAAACCGGATTGGTACCTATTCAAAAGGGAATTAGAAAAAAGAAAAGTTGATAATTGCTTATGAACAATATGCTCAAGAAGTTTAGAGAGAAGGGGAAGAATAGAAATAGGACGAAAATGAGATGGGACTGAAGGATTAGATACTTTAGGCAGTGGAATAATGTGCGCCATCTTCCAAATTTTGGGAAAAGAACCGGATTCAAGTGAGAAGTTAAGTATGTGAACAAGTATAGGAAGGAGAAAAGATAAAATAGGGGTAAACATTCTTACGCTTAGGTTGTCCTCGCCAGCAGCCTCGGAAGAAATGGATTGAATAGTATTTTTAATGTCAGTTTCGGATATTTTTGAAAAGACAAAAGATGTGCAGTCTGGCCTCGGAACCAGTGAAAGTTCTGCGAGCGTAGAATCCTTTATGTCACCATCGATAGTAGAAGGAGGAAGGGAGAAGTGTCTGTTAAGGACGTTTAAATCTACATTGGTAGACACAGTAGCAGTAGATTTCCCCACTCCTACAGAGCGCAAAAACCGCCAGGCATCAGTAGGATTGCGATCAGTAAGAGAGCTATGGAAGAAGCGTCGCTTAGCATCCCTACACATACGACTGCAGCAATTTCGAAGAACCTTAAAACGAATAAGATTGCGGTTAGTTGGACGTTTCTTATATGCTCTTTTTGCCTAAATTTAAAAATATTACAGTAAATATTATAATTCGATGAGCGCCTTACATTTAAAAATTCGATTTTGCACCCATAAATTACATTAAAATGAATAAAAAGGCCTTACATTGAGGTTTTAAGAAAAATTAAAAATCTTGATAAGAATAATATTTATCGAAGAACAACCCCGGTGCGATCGTATCAATCACGTTCGAAAACTTGTCACGGCTTTTATAATAGGGTGTCATACTCTGATTGCAAAAGTACTTATTTGGTACTTGTAAGTGTTTATAAACTACAACAATTTTTTTCCGAAAAATTAAAAACGTTATCTTAACTTAAAATTAAATCATAATTCGAACTTTTAATACCCATAAAAACACCGTCTGCCATATTCATGACGACATTTGGTTATGTACAGATTAAAATATCAATAATAATAATTAAATAACAGTAATGTATAAACAGATTAAATTATTTTGAAGAGTCAACCAATTTAACAAATTTAATGTAGGGAACTATGTATTTATATATGTTTTAATTTTATGTTCATATTAACTTGCAAAACTTGTTGATCATGTATAAAAAAAATAGTAAGATGTTATTCAAACGAGAATGGTGTTATCTAACGATCTCACTACAAAATAATAATAAATAAGGTAAGAAAACAGTGTCATCTCGGAATCTGCTTTTTCTATCAAATAGGCTGCTGTTTATTTATTTTTTTATAACTTACCTGTCAGATTCAGAAAATATTCAAACGAAGTGTCGTCACGTAATGGCGGGTTATGTTTTTAAGCCACGTGATGAACAGACAAAGAACCTGGTCCTTTAATTTTGATATATTAAGATAATTGTACGATTTTATTAATCAAAATCAGCCTAGGTATAATTATTGCAAAGAAAATTTCAATGATTCTGCAAATTCGTGCTTTACGTTTCACTATCGAAACAACCCTATGTCCAAATATGCTTAAAATTGTATTATTTTGGTTGTAATACAACTATAGTCTAGTGAGTATCGTATAAAATTGTTTACTAGTCCGGAATACTGTACATTTAACCTTACAGAAAAATATTCGGTTTTCATTATCAATTATTGTATGACTACGCCTGGTGCAGTACATCGTTTGTAAACCAATATAGGATATCTGGAGGTATTTTTGTATCAGATTACCGCGAAATTTATCCAGTTGTTTTTCTGTGAAAATGTCATAAAATAATATCTATACAATTATTAAATACTAGTTTGTGCCCGCGACTTCGTTCGCGTGGTATAATTACTTTGGGCAGCATATATTTTCCAAAAACGCTGTTGCTTTTCAAACTGATGATGAAAATATCTTGGTGTTTAAGTTCGAAGGCACTACAACAAAAAACCAACTAATATCCAATATGTTTATTTTTGAAAATTTTGGATATATTAATCCACACTTCAATCCATTTTGAAATATAGACGAAAAACAGTTCTGAAGTTTACACAAAACTTATTCGAAACGTAGCAACATAGATCCATCTAGCGTGAACTAAGCAGTGTGCGTTACTCTATAGCCTTTCCTGTTAATTGCAGTAGGAGTGACAGAAATGTCAATACTTTAAAGTTGCTTGAAAAAATGACCATATATGCCATATCACAAAATAAATTATATTAATTAACCAACTTTTATATCAACCCTTGATATATATTTGTACTCAATATCATTACTCTAATGTATCATGTAATTGAGAAACTTGCCTTTTGCAATATTTTCAGATGCTACTTTGGAATTATTTTCTATCGAGTGAAAATAATACAATCATGTTTCGGTTGTAACCACAAGATCAGAAATACGATCAAGTATAACTACAAATTTTTTGGAGATAATATGAGCTATAGGTTTTCTGACAATTAGTACAATTCAAGATCAATTTTATCGATTCAGGCCTATTGAGCCCCTTTAATTGTCTTTTTTATTTAATATTGTACACTAAGTATTTGGTTAAACCAATCTTCCAAGCCCTAAATATCCATCATTTTCTCTTCGTCAATTTTCCGACTGTGATGTTATGGGGAGCATTATGTCAATATCATCAGGGGCCGTAGGTAGTGACTGTATTAGCCGAAAAATGATACTCCTTATCTTAGATGAAGTTCTTCCACTCCTTACACACATCTTTAATTACTCTATAAGGGCTGGGGTCTTTCCATCTGCATGGAAAGATGCTCAAGTCATCCCATTACCCAAAAAATCCAAACCATCATCCTCTTCCGACTACAGACCCATAGCAATCCTACCCTTTTTATCTAAAGTATTAGAGCGCCTCGTCCATAACCAATTATCGACTTTCCTTCTCAAGAATCGCCTCCTTAATCCATACCAGTCAGGGTTCCGTGCTGGGCACAGTACTACAACGGCATTGGTCAAAGTCACAGACGACATAAGGTCGGGAATGGAAAATGGAAAGGTTACGATCCTATCATTGCTTGACTTCAGCAATGCATTCAACACTGTAGATTATGATATTTTGCTTGGCATACTGCGCTCTATTAACATATCTCCAGCGGTAATTGACTGGTTTCATAGTTACCTGTTTGGTCGCCGACAGCGAATTCGCATCGACAATTCTTTTTCAGCTTGGTGCGATATATCTGCTGGGGTGCCACAGGGTGGCGTTTTATCTCCATTACTTTTCGCTATTTTTATCAATTCTATTTCCAGTCAACTTATTTCGTCCTACCACCTTTATGCAGATGATTTGCAAATTTACTCCCAAGCACGACTAATCGAACTTCATCAACTAATTACTAATGTGAATGATGATCTGAACCGAATTTCTAATTGGAGTAAATCATATGGTTTAATAATAAATCCATCCAAGACTCAACTCATTATTGTTGGCAACTCTACGATGATTAATAAAATCGACTGGACTCAACTACCATTGATCACATTTGACGGTATCACATTAACTCCTAGTGATTGTGTTAGGAATTTGGGTGTGCTAATTGACAAAAATTTCACTTGGGGTCCCCAAATCCAGGAAGTGAGCCGTAAGATGTTTGCTGCGGCTGGGTCCATAAGAAGACTGCGCAATTTCCTCCCTCTCGCCACTAAAACTGCGCTGGCACAAGCTCTCCTTCTCCCCATTTTGGATTACGCAGACGTTAGCTATCTTGACCTTACTGAGGAGCAACTTAACAAACTTGAGCGGTTACAAAACTTCTGTATCAGATTCATATTTGGTTTACGCAAATATGATCATGTATCCGATTTCCGTGCAAAACTCAAGTGGCTCCCGATTCGTCTTCGCCGGAATGCGCATATTGTTTCCCTGCTTTACAGTATTCTGTGCAATCCTCTTCTCGCCATCTTATCTTAAGGAACGCTTCAAGTTCCTTCGCGATAATACCCACTCTCGCGCGTTGAGATCATCAGAGAGCTTAAAATTGCAGACGCCGATGCATTCCACTAAATTCCTTGACAAGATCTTTCGCAGTTCAGGCTGCCCGCTCTCTGGAATGCATTGCCCGAAAATATAAGACGTGCGCAAACGGTAGATAGATTCAAAAATCTAGTAAAGGAGCACTATCTGTCATTATGACCTTTTACACTATATACCTATATATATTTTATTGTTATAGTATGTTTGATAATTATCTATGTATGTTTATATCATGTACATTTAAGACACCATAGACTACCTAATTATTGATTTAAATTAAAATTTTCCAAAGTAACGGTTGCCTGGAAGAAATTGCTTCTTAGCGATAAGGCCGCCGATTGTACTATTTGTCCTATATTATTGTTACTTATTTTATTTATTGGTGTTTTTGTAGAATAAAGAATTATTCTATTCTATTCTTGCACGTGCACACGGTGAAAAACTCGACTTGAAAAATCCAAAGCTTGGGACTTCATTCCTATATTTTATCAAAAGTAATGTTTTTATTTTATTTTCCTTTATATTTAAACTTTAGACACTCAAACTGAGTAGGCACTCAATTTGTATCATATTTGTAATTTTATTTAGTATTAGTAGTATTTAGTGATTGTCGTAAAAATTACAGCTCAACAACAAAAACTTACGAAGTTAATAATAACAAAAAGCTAATTATAAGTCACACTAAAAATAGGGCCTCAGGTAACATGTTAACACGTACAAGTAGTAGCCAGATAGTAGAAATTAAACATTATTCCTTGTAATAGTAAACGCAATTCAAATCAAATAAATAGTATATAATTCTTTTTCATTTTATAACGTTTTTAATTCCAAAAGTAATAAAATTGGCCATCAGAGCAGCGTATGCAACAAATGAATCTCGAGAATTATTTACTGTTTGACAATACACGAAAAATCGTAAATAAGCAGCGGCAGGTCTTGCTGTCAGCAATATGCGACAGATACCAAATATGAAACGTGCGTAAACGAGGCAGAGGCTCTATCAAAACAGGTAAGATTTTTTCGCTAGCCTTCGCGATATGGCCAATTGGTGGAAGAGCGGCGATGTCCGTTATTGATTGCTTAGATCCCAAATTAAGTAGCAAATTCACTTTTATTATGAACATCTGAATAGCGACGTGTACCCTAACACAAATAACCAAGAAAATAAAGATAAGTTCATATTCTATATTATTGTAACGGAATCCGAATTGAATATATAAAAGTAATCTTATTTCCAAATAAATAAAGAAAACTACAACTTTAATTACAATTCAGTTTCATCACAACATCAAATCAAAACATAATAACCACGTGACGCAATCAAAGTTCGCATCGAAGCATCGCAGCACCTTATAGGTTTCACTCAAATCTATAGCGCTTTGAAAACTAGCACTTTAATTAACCTTTGAAAACACGAACAGCTGTAGCTGCTAATCGACTCTTTACACCACCCACCTCTCCCACAGAGGACGTAATGGATCGCAATCATTGATCTTTTTAGTTCATTATTTATTCGTTTGATCGTCTGTAATGAAACCCTCTTACGTACAAAAACGTACCGATTCGAAATCAATTTAATCAAAAATGATGACGATCATCATCAACCTGTTAATATGGCTGCAGGGCCTTTCGAAATTTTCCAAATGTTTGTTGGTGAACAGAATAGGCCCTCAGGCCATGCGTGCCCGGTGTAGGTTGGTTGGTATCAACGGCTGCATAGCAAACAAGACTTTAATAGAGTTTGGCAAGCGAAACGTGACACCACCTATTTTTCCGTTTTCATATGGCAACAACATAGAACTGTCAGTTTGACACTACGTTAGACAATTCAAGAATATTGAATTTTGTTGTTTTTGCGAATTTGAACTTGTGTTTTTGGTTAAAAATTATGTCGAAGCCGATAAAAAGTTCATCGAGGAAACTTCTTTCCATCATGATTGACAAGTTTACTGAAGTGAAAACTGAATTAAATAAAAATTTCATGGAGAAATTACAACGATTAGATAAAGTTGTATCTTTTTTAGGTTAGTTTTGTATTATAATTTTGATACTTTCGTTTTAATTTTCTGTAATTAACTAAACAGATATTTTTTATAAAATATTGCTCTATTTCAGATAACTGTGATGGTGATATTCAACCAATAATGGAGGAGATAAATGCAATAAAAACTTTAGAAAAACAAGAAATGCTGAATTCGGAAACGCAGTACTTACAAAAAATTTCTTCAATGACAGGTCTCTTTTCTTGTTTTGATTTAAGATAGATTGATAGTATTCCTATAATATTTACATAGGTTTTTTATGATGTATTGGTTTTTATTGTTGACATCCAATGATGTCATAAGAATGTTTTGTTTAACAAGGAAATTCACAGAATTCATGAAACTAATCAAACCATGTAATTGTTATACATGCTAAATATGCACATAAACTTAACTAAATTAAACATAAATTGCATTCATAGTTGAATAGGTATTTAAATTATTTTGATGTATGTGTCTATCATTATTTGCTTTTAAATACATTTAACATATCTTTGTTTCAAAGTGTTTAATCTTTTATAGATGTAAGTATAAGGACACTAAGAAGGATAAAAAATGAAGCATTAATTAATAAAGGAAAATGGGACACTCCTGGGAAAAAACGACCTCATCAACCAACAGTGTCTGCTTTAGATAATTTTGATTTAAGTGCAATTCGGAATAAAGTAAATGAATTTTACTGTGTGAAAAAAATTGTTCCAACATTAAGAAGCCTTCACAATGAATTAAAAGATGCAATAGGATTCAGTGGTAGCCGTGAGACTTTACGAAAAATTATGCTTAAGAATGGATTTTCTTTTAAAAGCAATGAAAATGAACATTCTATGCTTATAGAAAAATACCAGATTTCTGCATGGAGGCACAAGTATTTGAGAGAAATAAATATAAAACGAAACGAAGGAAAGCAAATTGTGTACCTTGATGAAACTTATGTACATCAGAATTATAAAGTTAAAAAGTCTTGGCAAGGACCTTCAACAACTGGTGTCACTACAAAGATATCCTCTGGAAAACGGCATATTGTTGTGCATGCTGGATCTGAGGAAGGTTTTGTGCCTGGTGCATTATTAGTGTTCAGTAGTAAATCCAAATCTGCTGATTATCATGATGATATGAACTCATCGAACTTTATGAAATGGGTCAGAGAAAAATTAATACCAAATTTAAGTAAGCCCAGTGTAATTGTTATGGATAATGCCAGCTACCATATAAAACAAATCAATAAACCGCCTATAATGTCTAATACCAAAGCAGATATCCGTAAATGGCTTGTAAATAATGGAATACATTTTGAGGAATATCAGACAAAGGCAGAGTTAATGTGTTTGGTTAATGATAAGAAAACATTGCCTGTATATGAAGCTGAAGAGATTTTAAAAGAACATAATCATGAACTTTTATTGCTGCCACCGTATCATTGTGACTTAAACCCAATAGAGATGGTTTGGAGTCAAGCAAAAAGAAAAATTGCAAGCAGAAACATTGGAATACCAGGAAAGGAAATGGAAAACTTAATAATAGAGTGTTTTAACTTAATTACCCCTAGTGACTGGAAGAAATACACTGATCATGTTTTAAATGTCGAAAATGATTACAAATTAAAAGATGGCATTGTTGAAAACGAACTTGAAAAATTTATTATATCTGTTGGTGCAGACAGTAGTGAAGAGAGTGACTCTGATGATTCCTTGTCATTGTTATCAGGTGTAGAATATTTAGAAACAGATTTTGACTATGAATCAGACTAAAGTATTTTTAGTCTGATTCATAGTCAAAATCTTATCTTAAATTTTCTATTGTGATTAACATGATGATTTTGTGACACCTGTATTATGTAATTTATCCATGGCACTTAATTGTAACAAAAATAAATGTTTTTTTTATTGTAATCTGGTGTTTATATTGACTAATTTAATTTGATAGATAGTGGTTCTGGATCAGAGCAAAAGGTTGTGATGAAAATCCCTTAGGAGACATGTATGTGTTATGAACACATTATAAATATAAGGGCCAGAAATCAAAATTGGCTAACATCACATTTATTAAAAAAATGTGGCCAGAGTCGCCCATATTCATTACAAAAAAACAAAGAAGTCGTTGCAAAAAACACCCTTTTAATTAATGACAAATATGAATTTTTAATATTATAAGTGCTGTTAGCCAATAGGTATAACGAATGGGTTAAAAAAAAGATTCGATTTAGTCCGTCAGTCAGATAATAGAAAAATATTGGATACGTATTTTTTTTCGCTTTAATTTAACAACAAATGGCTTAAGAGGTACTATGCGACGACTTCAAATATGCTTTGCAACAATGTTACTTTAATACAGTTTATCGATACGAAATCAAGTGTCAAAATGGAGTCCAGTGGAGAATGCCGATATTGACATTTCGAAATTGCTCATCATTGATAGAGAATACGAAATAGTGATTTTGACACAATCAAAGTGTCTATTTTTTACGGTGATGACGATTCTTGGTTGTCAGTTGAGTTAGTGAATAGGCCTACTGATATGCTGTTAACTGTACAATTAAGAACAGTCACGCTTTAGTCAAATGTTCCAAAACAAATAATTTTAATTGATATCTAAATGTTAAGATTAAATATAATTAATAAAAGTATCAAAATTATTTTGCAGTACTACATTCAGTGTTTACTGCTTAAGAATTTTTGAAATTGCCGCCCTTTTCTTGTGACACGTTTCGCTTGCCAGACTCTAATTTGGTGATCAATCTACATGAGAAGTAGAGTGTAAAACACGACGCTAGAAACCCAGTATAACAGAATAACCATATATTTTATTATTTAATGGTTCATTTTATGTAACAAGCCAACTGATAGCTACATTATATTTTTCTTTGCTACAGGTAATAAATTTTTATTATAAAATATGGATGTTATGGACCAAGTGATAAATTGGGCAGTATACATAGTGTCCAGTCATTATGAAAAATGCGCAATATGAGAGGGCAATTTGATAATAATTATTCAAAAAATCAAATGGACCGGGCATTATACATATTGTCCATCACCTTTTGGGCAGAGTAATACAAACATATTTAATCACTATTTTTTTTATTGTTATTGTCATTAAACTTATATAATCACAATCATTATGTGGATTAATTACCAAGGACTTCTTCCTTAAAAATCCACTAGTTTTTGCATTTAAAACTTAAGGAAAGTCATATTAAAATATAACATAAAATGTAATTAAATTTAAAACAAAAATTTCACAACATCTTCTCTTAATAGAAATCAAATGAAAATATAAGTAAAATAGAACATAAAATTGAAAACAATAATTATACAATATGTAGCAAGTAACAGGTTTATTTATTAGAACAACTGCCACTGTAATGGCATTTTGAGGTACACAACTTTTTGGCTTTGCGACAACTACATTTATCAGACTTGCAACCACCTTTACAACCACATCTACTATAACCTTGCCCTCCGCATTTAGAAGACATTCTACAACACTCTCTCAGCGAAATCTCTGTCTCTGGAACATCTTCAGGCGAAATAAATCTTTCCTTGCAGACAGTAAATTGGTTTCTTGAATATAGTTGATTTAAAACACCTTGTTTTGTTCCCAGTTTATAAAGGTTATTGGCTGTTAATTCAATAACTGTAGCAAGCATATTTCTTCCATCGCTACGAGCGCGATCAACATCGGGAACTCGGACTCTTACAGTGTCACCAATTGCAGTCATGGGATATTTAGCGCTTGATACATCCAATATTTTATTTGCTTGTTTTCGTATGTGGGTATTGGGTTTGAATATGTATCTGAAGTTTTCTCAGACTCCTCATCTACGGTAGACTCCACTTGGTCAGTTTCGATGGGCTCGAGTTGATCATTTTCGGCGGACTCTACTTGATCATTTTCGGCAGACTCTTCTTGATCATTTTCGGTGACAACCACTAGATTCCTTTCGGTAATAGTGCTCTCAGTAGATAATAGTTTCTCCAAGTCTTCTTCTGAATTAATATCAAGCAGAACCTCATGTGGTATAGAAGAACTTTTCAGCCCTACTTTCAACTTCATTCCAAACATGGCTTCATATGGAGTACAGTTAATACCTGTGTGATGGGCTTTATTTTTCATTAATTGAACAAAACGTAATCCTTCCGACCATTTCTTAGTGTTGTTATCCTCCAACCACGTACTCAGCATATTCTCTATGTCCTGGTTTGCTCTTTCTACTGACCCTTGGCTTTGAGGGTGTCTCGGTTTACCATGGACAATTTTCAATTCAGGCCACATGTCACAAGCTTCCTGAACAATTTTATTAGCAAACTCTCTGCCATTATCACTTTGAAGAATGCTTGGTGCACCGAATATTGTAAAAATATCAAGTAGTATATCAAGTACATATGCTACTTCTTCAGCAGTTTTGGTCTTGAGCAGACGGACTTGCACAAATTTTGTGAGATGATCTTGGTAGACAAGTATAAATTTATACTGATTATCTCCTTGTGACTGCATGTCAATAAGGTCTACTTGACATCTTGCATTCATTTCGCCGCTAAGAATAGGTTTAACAACTAATCCTTTTTTTGGAACACTGCGTTTCTTTTCACAGCTCTCACAAAGGTTTAAATAAATGGCAATCATTTCCCTCGTAATATTTTTATACCTTAAATTTAGCTCCTTCTCCATCCGCTTTCTACCACCATGCCCTACACTCAGATGGGTATCATGCAAAATCTGAAATATCTCGTTGTTTTTCACATAGTACCTAATCATATTGTCTTTGACTGGAACAATCAATTTCTCTGTTTCTCCAACAGCCATGACGTCAAATCTTCGCAAACGCTGATCATTTTCAGGTTTTTAATGCGACTTCTTTGATTTTGCAGATTTAACTTTTCCAATCATTTCATTATAGCTTTCGTTGGTGAAAAATTGAGTATTTTGTCCTTTAAGTAACATTAATTCACTCAATCTTTCGTCAAATTGACGATTCATTTCGTTTAATTTCGAAATATCCATGATTAATTATTAAAATACACACTAACAGCTAAGTATTTCACTATAGTTCAAGCTAACACGCTCGCGTTAACATTTAGTTACGAAAGTAAAACCCATTCGCGTCCGTCCGTATTCGCTTACAATGCAAAACTAAACATAAAAACAACGCTTGAATTCCGCCGCACGAGCCGCAAGCTGAATGGCGATCTCTGATTAGTCAAAGCGTGTCACGCCATGCGTACATCCCTCCCCGCCCTCGCGACGCGTTAAATATAGCATTATTATCAAATTGCCCAATTGTCATGTAGCAATATAATAATGACCGTGCAATGTGATAAATAATGAAGTTAAGATAGTAATTAATCACTTAGCCCGATAAAGCTAGACATTATTCATAATGCTCTTGCATTATAAATAATGCCCGCATTAATCACCTGGTCCATAACATGGATATATTAAAATGGTTCTATAACTATTTTGAAAAGACAACAACTTTACTCTTCTTAGTGCTGATTTCTAACTCCAGACTTTCATAATAATTTTGTAACCTTTGAAGAGCAGCATTAACTGTTTCCAAGATCAAGGACAAATTGTTTCCAGAACAATATACTGCCAAATTATCAGCAAATTGTAAATTACTAACTTGTGGACCCAAAATATTGTTTAATTGATGTATATACAAAATGAAAAGGAGAGGACTTAATATTCCACCTTGATATACACCTTTATAGGAGTATCTGAACCCAAACAACTGATTACCATATTCGACAAATGATTTTCGACCATTTAAGAAATTAAATAACCAGATTACTAACTTTCCAGGAAGCTTTAAATTATACCAGATTTTAGAAAGGGTTGAAAAGTATGTTTTTGCTTTCAATAAAATGTTCAAGCCGCTGTTTTATGAGTTGTTCAAATAATTTACCAACACATGATCTTAATTTTATAGGACGATAAGATTCTGCAATATCTGGGATTTTTCCAGGTTTTAGTACTGTGATGAGGCAATCAGTTTTCCGTTGTTCTGGGATTAGATTTTATAACCATAGACCATTTAACAAATTTAAAAATACTAGAAGATTAACATCATTAATCATTTTGATCATTTTGTACGAAATCCAGTCTAAACAAGTTAATGTATTTTTCCTCGATTGTAGTGCAGCCTTGAGTTCAGCAATAGAAAAAGGGTACTATTATAAATTTGTACTATTATCCTAATTATTTGGTGAATTTTGAACGGTGTCGGGTGTATATTTACCTAGAAATGAAGGAATCCAATTGCAATCATCACCTTGTCATATAAATTTTCTAGCAAACTTTCTCATCTTAGCCCATATTTGATTCATTGGAGTGAGTCTACATATTGACAGACAAATTTTCTCCTAACTAGACCTTTGTTTCTGCTTTAATGTTCTTTTTTTCAATGTCTGAGCATGTTTGAATGCAATATAATTTTCCAGACTAGAGTTGGATTTGAACTTAATGAAAGCTTGTTTGCAAGAATTCACAGCTTTTGTACATTTGTCATTCCACCACATTAAAGGGATTCTATTGTCGTTGTGAAAAATCGCAAACATTATCTTTATTATTTTTATTACTATTTCCTATTTTAGATTTCATTCTAGACAGAACTTGAGACTGATTGATGGACCCGATTATTAAACTGTAGAATGTGTTATAACTTGTAAATAAATCAAACGGATCAATACCAAAAGCAGATAAATTTGAATTAATGTTTTTCATACTTATTCCAATCTACTAATTTCAGATTAGCATGTTAAGGGATATTGGAAGAAACTGGAGGAGGTTGTGGAGCAGAAGAATGTTTATATTTGATAAGAGTTGGTAGATGATAACTACAAAGTGAATCAAAAGATACTTGCCATTCACACAACAAAGCTATAGATGAAGAAACAAAGGCTTAGTGAAGACCATTTGGCCATGAAATATGAGAACCAGTTGTAGTTGCTTGACCATCATCATGTATGTCCATAATCGGTTTAAGTACACCCCCAACTAATATGATGGGCATTTGTTGTAGAAACTCTTTGTTTATGGACCTTGTATAATGAAAAGTAAAACACCTAAAAATTATACTTCAAAAATAAATTGTCATATGATCACGATCTCGACTATATTTAATTAATATTTTCAACACGTTATCAGCATGAACATAGAGATTTAGTGAGAAATATTTATTTTCGGAGTCAAATTTACCGGATTGATGTGTATCAGTATATTTTTTCAACATAAAAGTGATTCTTTTTCTGACATTCAAAAACAAAAGATGTCAACTGGTGATCACAGCAATATTGGTAAAAATGGATCGAATTCCAGTCTACGATCCCTTGCGGGAATATCATTAAAAGGTAGAGAAGACTATACAATTTGGAAATTCAAAATGAAGATGTACTTGATACATGAAGGTTTGTGGAATTGTATAGTTGGTTATCCTGATGGAGACTCCACTCCTCTTAACATTAGAGAAAGGGAAGATGAGATTACCCTAGCCAAAATTTGCTTGACATTGGATGGACCAGCCATAACGCACGTAAGGAACTGTAAGAGCGCAAAGGGAGGTTGGAATACTTTAGCGGCTACTTACGAGGATAAGTCCATGGGTCGTCGTTTGGCGCTGGAACGTAAACTGTACAGGTACAATCTCAGTGATTTTAGCATTATTGAGATGTACGGTCGGCCAAGAAAGTAGTCTACCAGTTTTGACAACATTTCCCGTGTCTTTAAAGCATCGCTAAAGGCGAATCTTAGAATTGCATACAAACAATAAAAGAGATGCACAATGCTGACGTGTTGTCGTAGAGCACAAATGTTATTTTGACCTTTGCAGCCTATGCATTAGATAATAATTTGCAACAACAAATAGTCTTCACAATATTTCATAAATTTAAAATTTAAGTAGGTCACTTCAAAGTGGAAACTATTTTGTTACGAAAACTCTTTTACTGAAAAAGAATATATCACTTGACAATTCATGTCAAATATTTTCTCGGCATTTTCCGCAGGTATTTTCCTAATTAATTTACACTACAATGCCCCGAAATTTATCCATTAACGAAAGAGCACAAATAATCGCATTACACAATGATGGTTTGAATATTAGTGAGATTTCTAGAGAATTAAATGTGTCGGTAAGTATCGTATTATTATGTCTGACGTGAGTTTAATGTAAAATCTCAGACCAAGACCGAGTGTAAAAGAATATTTTTTTTTTTTTTCATATTTTATTTTTGATTATAGAGACAAGCTGTCCGTCTTTGGTTAAGACGAGAAAGCGAGGAGGGGAATTTGAACGCTCGGAGTCGTAGCGGTCGTAGACCTGAAATATCAGATACTCAGCGAGTCTTCATGAGACGGAGTTATGAGGAATCTGGCTTTATACCAACGCGTTATTTTGCCGACATATTTGACGTGACTCTCCAAAACATTAGAAACCATTTACATTACATGGGCTTACATCACAGGCGTTATGCCAAGAAAATTTATATGACTGACGCTCATAGAATGGCCAGATTAAATTTCGCCATAGAATATTTGGATTTTGATTGGAGTAACACTGTTTTCTGTGACGAGAAAACTTTTAAATCCAGTCAACACGGGCGTCTACATCTCTGGCGATTCAATAAAACGCGATACACGCAAAATCATGTCGTGCCAAATAGAGAATCTGGTCGTATCTCGGTAAATTTGTATGGATGGATGACTGCTGATGGTGTTGGAGACTTGACCTTTTTGCCACCACGAGCAACGGCATCAGATTATATTGATGTTCTCCAAAATGCTATGTTGCCATCCGTTCGGAACGTTTATCCAAAAAATGAAATGCGTCAATTTAATTATTTACAGGATAACTGTCTCTTACATAAAGCAAGGGTAACGCATGCTTGGTTTGATGCACATCCGGAAATAAACTTGATACCATGGCCTGCAAAATCGCCAGATCTCTACCCTATTGAAAATATGTGGGGTCTTATGGTTCAGAGATGGTGTAACCGTAATGAACGAACAGCAGAAGCACTACAAGGGCACTGCAATGAGGTTTGGGAGGGAAACACGTGGGTCTGATATCTGCTCAAGACTGGTGGGCTCGATGAGGGAACGTCTCCAAGCTGTGATAGAGGCAGATGGCGGCTACACAAGATTTTAAGAATTATAATTTTATAAAAGAATTGTATATATTTTTTAACAACCAAAGAATAGGCATTTTCATTATCTCTTCTAGTTTTAGCCCTTGTCTCGCACTAAGCTATGGGTCGGCGCAATATGTTTTTCGTCGCTATTCATTTCTGTTATCCGTTATCTCAGTATATTCAGACCTATAACACGCATAGCTTCTTACGCATAGCATTTCACTACCTACTGATTTTTTTTATTTGTATTAAAATATAATTAATCTACATTCTAATGTAGGATATTTGTAGACTATAAGACTTTATTTACGATATTCTAACTCTAAAGTATTTAAACATACAAACAGACAGACAGAAAAAAAAAAATTTTTGGCTTCTATTAGGCTTATGAAGGCCATCCATATATTTTTTTTCCAAAATATCTTACAAATGTAACCTTGTTACATTTTTATTATAGGTATAGATAATTAATGTCAAAGGTTACGTCAAAATGATGAAGATAGCAATAATGACGTGTACTTGACGTGTCAAAAAATTAATGCTACGGAAAATCAACCTTGTTGTTAGTTGACGTAACACGCGAAATTCAACCTTAGGGTGGTAGACCACTTTCTTGGCCGACTGTACATTGAGGCAGTAATGTCCACAGCTCAGGATTTGGCGGACAATAGGCAAGGTAATTGAGGATGCCTCTCTAGCGGCAACATTACTAGGAGGGCTGACATCTCGCTTTGACCCTTTGATAATGGCACTAGAGAACTCTACAGTACAGATTTCTAGCGAACTCGTGAAAAGTAAATTATTAACAGAATTTTCGCGATCTACTGATAATCAACCACTTGAATCGGATTCTGCTTTATGCGTTCAGCAGAAGAGACCGAAAAGAAAACGGGAGATAGTCTGTTATCGCTGTAAGGAACCTGGACATAAAAAGCTGGACTGTCCACTCAACAGAAAGTCCAACAACGCTGGCTCAGAGAAGGAAAACAAACTATCCAGCCTGTTTGGCGCATTAAAAGCGGGAACCGAGGGACTCAATGACAAATGGTGGGTAGATTCTGGCGCAAGCGCCCATATGTCTGGAAGGTCTGATTGGATGGAAAATATGAGAGAGTTCTCTACTGGGCAAGTAACAATTGCAAACGGAGATATTTTGAAAAGTTCAGGCATTGGCAGTGTGCCAATTGTTAACAATTTTAAATCCGAAGGTTCTAATTATATTAAAAATATATCAAATGTAGTTTTTATACCTAATTTAAATACTAATTTGATTTCTGTGAAGAAGGCTGTAGATAATGGATTTTGTGTTGTTTTTGATAAGAAAGGTTGTATATTTTATAATGCTCTGTCTTTTTTTTGTACAGGTGATGCAGTACTTTATGGTTCGTGTTGTGGTGGATTGTACAGTTTGGATTGTATGGTAAGTGTACCGAAAACCTTATCAGCGTTCGAAGTACAGAGTGATGTATCAAGTTATCGTTTATGGCATAAACGGCTTGGTCACTTGTGTCGTATAGGATTACAAAAACTTAATAGAGATAATCTAGGCGTTCAATATACCGAAGTTGATAAAGAGCCCTGCATAGCTTGTGTGGAAGGTAAGCAGGCCAGAAAGCCTTTCAAGACAATATCACATAATAATAAAATAATAATAATATTTATTTATTTCACAATAAAACACAAAAAACTTTTAACATAATGATAGTACATTCAAAACTTATATATGTAGCGGCTGGTACTTAAGATAGAAAAAACTCTGTGCTTTAAGTACCAGCTTTCCTTCCATAGCACTATATTATTATTAAAGTAACTAAATATTGTGAATTAGTGCAATAACTCATAATGAAATTTTTAGATTTTAAGAATTTTAAGAGTTTAGGTTAATATATGAGGTATGTAATATTTACCCATATGTAAATATAATTAAAAATAGTAAATTATATACATGTGGTGTGTATGTATGTGTATGTGTGTGTGTGTGTGTGTGTGTGTGTGAGTGTTGTGTTTGTGTGAGTGTGCGTGTGTGTGTGTGTGTGTGTGTGTGTGAGTGTTGTGTGTGTGTGTGTGTGTGTGTGTGTGTGTGTGTGTGTGTGTGTGTGTGTGTGTGTGTGTGTGTGTGTGTATGTGTGTGTGTTTTGTGGATATATCTATTTACTTATTGTTTCTGAAAGAGTTCCTCAGTTTGATCATAATTTTGGTTTAGCAGCCAATCTCTGACAATTAATTTACAAGCATGTTTATTTCTGTGATCAAATTCTAGTTTTTTATTTAATTTGATATATAAAAAGCGACTTAAAAAGTAATAGAATTTCCTGCCAAAAGAAGTCCTGCAATTATTAGTATTCACGATCCTATATTTCCGTCTAGTTCGCGTTTCTGTTTTATCAAGACGAATAAGGTTAGCACTAGAGTGTTACTTTAGTATAACATGCAGTATGAATAGTTGCCGTACTGTTAACACTTCGCAATACTCATACAATTCTTTCGTTGGGAAACGGAAGGGTTTAAAAGTACATACCTTCAATATAGCACGCTGTGCCCTTTCAAGTTTAATTAAATGGGTTTTATACGCCCCACCCCAAGATATGATACAATATTCCAATAAGGACTGACATAAGGCGTAATATACTATTTTTATAGTTTTAGGATTCGCAACACGTCGTAAATACATAAGAAAGCAAGATCCAAATTAGGACTGGTGCATTCGGATTTATGTGGACCAATGTCGGATAATTCTTTTCAAGGAAATAAATATGTTTTGACTTTTATAGATGATTTTAGCCGTTTTATTTATATATACTTTATTTCTACTAAGAACAAGGTTAAGAATAAGTTTTGTATTTTTCAAGCTATGGTTGAGAGAGAGACGGGTTTAAAGGTAAAGGCGTTGTGTACAGACAACGGCACGGAGTACGTAACCAATGATTTCTCGGATTACCTAGAGAAGGAAGGTATCCAGCACCAGACAACCGTTCCTTACAGTCCGCAACAAAACGCAGTGAGTGAAAGGACTAATAGGTCGGTAGTAGAGAAGGCGCGTTGTATGCTCTCTGATTGTTCTCTTCCAAAGGGCTACTGGCAAGACGCTGTAGAGACGGCTGTATATTTGAAGAATCGATGTCCACATCGAGCTCTCAATGGAAAAACGCCTTTTGAAGCATGGCATGGTCAGAAACCAGACTTATCTCATTTGAAGATTTTTGGATGTCGCGCTATGGTTAAAATTCCAGATAACCTCAGAAGGAAATTAGACCCTAAAGCGACAGAACACGTATTCGTCGGATACTCAAAAGAGCCACGAAGTTACTACTTTCGTGAACCAAGTTGTCCTAGGAGATTAATTAAAGGAAGAGATGTAGTTTTCTTCGAAAATTCCTTTTCTGATTTGAAGGTTCAGGAACATGAGCCCATCTCTTTCACTTCTTCTAGAGATGCTGTTTTTGATTTGGTTCACAATCAAGCATGTAGTTTGAATAGGCAAAGTGAAAATGTTGAGCAAGTAACTAATACAGATACTTGTGAACCGGAACCAGAAGTAGAACCAACTCAGAATACTTCGAATTTTCACAGCGCAGATGATACTTCTGATGTGGAAGATACGTGCTCCCAGGTTCAGAATATAGAAAATAAAGAAGAAAGATATCCACTGAGGAACAGAATAGCAAAACGTTTTGATAATAACCTTTTTTGTAATGCAGTAACGTGTGACTTTGATGAACCTCAAAGTTTTTCGGAAACGAAGAACTCGGAACAGAGCACAAACTGGCAGTTAGCAATGGAGGATGAGTATAAGTCTTTACTGAAAAATAAAACTTGGATTTTAGTTGATAAACAAGATAAGAAGGTTATTCAATGCAAGTGGGTATACAAATTGAAAAAGGATGCTCAAGGTCAAGTTGTGAAGTACAAGGCAAGGCTAGTTGCTAATGGTTTCAACCAGACTGCAGGCATCGACTACTACGAAACTTTCTCTCCAGTAGTACGTAATTCATCTCTACGTACTTTGATAGCTTTAGCGACAGAAATGGACTTACATGTGCAGCACTTAGATGTAGATACTGCATTTCTCAACGGAAACTTGGAGGAGGAAGTTTACATGGAGCAGCCACCGGGATTTGTTAAGGCAGGCGCAGAAGACAAAGTCTGTTTATTAAAGAAATCCCTTTACGGTTTAAAACAGGCAGCTCGTGCGTGGAATATAAAATTAAATCAAACTTTATCTACTGTTGGTTTTGTACGAACCTCTTCGGAACCATGCATTTATACGAAAAAGTTTGATGATGAAATTGTTATTGTCAGTGTTTATGTAGATGACATTTTGATATTTTATAAAAAGAAAATTACTTTTAACACTGTCAAAAATTCTCTTAGCAATAATTTCTCATTAAAAGATTTGGGAAAACTTGAATTTTGTTTAGGTCTTAATATAAAACGTATGGAGGACAAGATTTGCGTAAACCAAAAGACGTATATTGAATCAGTTTTAAAACGTTTCAACATGGAGAATTGTAAAGGAATGTCAACACCTTTGGAAAACAATAAACTGGATTAGGGTAAGGAAACCTGTAATTATCCTTATCAAAATTTAATAGGATGCCTTATGTACCTAGCAGTAAATACCAGACCAGATATAATTTATGCCATAAGCTATTTGAGTCAATTCAATACTTGTTTTGACAAAAGACATTGGTTGGCTGCAAAAAGGGTATTACAATACTTGAAAGGTACAATAGACTACTGTATTACTTACAGGAAAACGGGTGACTATTTGTATGGATATACGGATGCAGATTGGGCAAACTGTGTTACTGACAGGAGATCATACACTGATTACTATTTTACACTAGCAGGAGGACCTATTAGTTGGGAATGTAAGAAGCAACCCACGGTCGCTTTGTCTTCAACTGAGGCGGAGTACATGTCGTTAACTAGTGCGGCTAAGGAAGCCATATTTCTTAGGAGGTTAGTGTACGACATTACTGGTAACGCTGATAAGGTTGTAATGTATAATGATAGTCAAAGTGCGCAGAAAATTGCGCTTAATCCGATCCATCACAACCGCACGAAACATATAGACACAAGATTTCACTTTATTAGAGAAAAGATATCTGAAGGCATTATAGAGGTCAAATATATGCGATCAGATCAGATGACCGCAGATGTCTTAACGAAGCCCTTCAGGCGCATAGCACATAATAGATGTGTTATAGGCATGGGCATAACTTAAATGTCGTCTGTTAATAGAAGTGGTTTATTTTTTTGTTGTTCTTAGTAATTTATTTTTGTGTCTTTTATGTTTATAAGTTATCTTTATTTTTCATTAAGGGGAGGATGTTGTAGAAACTTTGTTTATGGACCTTGTATAATGAAAAGTAAAACACCTAAAAATTATACTTCAAAAATAAATTGTCATAAGATCACGATCTCGACTATATTTAATTAATATTTTCAACAGCATTAAAATCGCCCGCGACAATGAATGGTTTTGGAAGACTATGTATTAACCGATTGAGTTTATTTTTGTTAAATCTTGAATTAGAATTGCCTGGTATATAAAAACTCTATAACTTTTAGTTATAGAGTTAGGTTTCCTAACAATCATAAAGAAACTTCTGAAATACATTTCGATTGCTTAATAAACTTTGTGCTATAACTTTTAGTTATAGAGTTTTTATGCCACTCACTTAAAAACTCTTATAACTTTTAGGTATAGAGTTTTTATATACCAGGCCAATAACTTTTTATTTGTTTCTATTTGAATTGCTACATTTTGTAAGCAGTTGTGAAAGAAAGTATTAATTTTATGGAAATTTTACCACATTTCTCACAATGGAATATCCATTCATATTGAAAGTGTGGTGTTGCTTTAGCAATGTTTCACAAATTAAGGCTATGTGAATTATTCCAAAGGTTTCCTAACAATCATAAAGAAACTTCTGAAATACATTTCGATTGCTTAATACGAGGGTCAAACTGAAAGTTCTTAGAACTGGCCACTTATAAACAATATAATAAAAAAATAATTCTAAAATTTGAAAATATAACTCTTTGCTAATATTACTGAGTATATATTTCATTCATTTGTCATTTGTTTTACGATTTGGCGGCAAATTGAAAATTGTCTGTGTCACGTCATCATGAATTTAACACGAGAAAATTTTCGTGCAATGATTTTTTATGACTTTCGATGTCATTTAAGTCAACAAGAAAGTTATGATAGACTACGATTGGCCTTTCACGATGAAGCCCCATCTCGTGCGACTGTTTACAACTGGTTTAATGAGTTTAAACGTGGTCGCACTAATCTCACTGATGATTTACGTGAGGGACGGCCTTCTACGGCGACGACTGAAGATAACATCTGTGTTGTGCGGCGTATGATAGAGACTGACAAAAGAGTGACCTATCAACAGATTCGGACAAGCTTAGGCATCGGTATGAGTCAAGTGCACAAAATCCTCCACGAACATTTAGCGGTCAGGAAGCTTTGCGCCCGGTGGATACCTCATAATTTGACTGAGGCTCAAAAACTCCATCGTGTGGATTGGTGTCGTAAAATGATTGAAAGATTTAACGGAGGTGACTCAAATGCTGTGTTCGACATACTAACAGGTGACGAAAGCTGGATTTACTGTTATGATCCTAAAACCAAAAGACAATCTGCTCAGTGGGTGTTTCCTTTCGAGGAGTTGCCAACTAAAGTGAAGAGAGATCGAAGTGCGGGAAAAAAAATGGTGGCTTCGTTCTTTGGAAGGATAGGTCATTTTGCAACAATTGTGTTAGAGGATCAAAAAACAGTTTCTGCAGAATGGTACACTACCAATTGTTTGCCACTTGTCTTGGAAAAAGTTCGAGAGAAACGACCTCGCAGTAGGATCCTCCTTCACCACGACAACGCCTCGTCGCACACCGCCAAGCGAACGATCGACTATTTGGCGACATCAAACGTTGAATTACTGGGTCACCCGCCGTATAGCCCCGACCTCGCGCCTTGTGATTTTTATTTATTTCCAAAAATTAAAGAAAAACTTAAAGGAAAGCGGTTTATGAATGCTGAAGAAGCGGTGGCTGCGTATCGCGATGCAATTGAAGAGACCCCTAAGGACGAGTGGGCAAAGTGCTTTTCCCAGTGGTTCCATCGCATGCAGCGGTGTATTGACGTGAATGGACAATATTTTGAAAAGATATAATAAAACTAATAACTGGCTAATGTAATCAGTTTTTGATTTTCTAAGAACTTTCAGTTTGACCCTCGTAAACTTTGTGCATTCCTCTGTAGTACTATATTAATAGCGTGTATACGTTGATGTTTTATTGTTTTTATTCTGTTAAGTTTCTATAATGGCGTCTAAAATTATTTGAGAACTGATACTTGTGTTGTTTGTTTTATTTAATGTTAAGACCTTAATTAAGGATTCAGTGATTTAATTTATAGCTTTTTCATTGTTGAGTATCAAATTAATCAATACCTGACTATTATCGGTCTTATTTAATGATGGATTTTTTTTTGTCTTTGTTACTGAATAAATTTGAAAAAGTCACTTTTGTTTTATTTTCCATATTTTTTTTGTTTTTTTATAGGGCATCGCCCTGACACTGATAAATGGTTCCCTTGACAGTGGATACAGGTGGCCTTTTCTAAAGGCACATTACATTCTTTGAAACTGGGAGTTTCTGTACAAATTGAGGATCTTTGTGAATTGTTTGCAATATTTAGCCAAATGACCGAACCTAAGATACTTGAAACATTTTACAGGGGGAACATAGGGCAAAATTGGGAGTCGCCACATTTTTATAAATACAAAGTCTGGTAAAGATACTGAGACCGAAAACGTAATCGCCACAGATTGGGTAGGCGCTAGCTGGAATTTGTCGTCTACTTTTTCTTTTTTCATCAGACGCCGAACACATATTATTTTTTTGGAGCTGGAGAGAGCCTTAAATATTTTTTTATTAGGTTCCTGCAGGGATGGACGCCTTAATGTTTTGTTCTCGCTGAAATGTCGTATTATCTAAGAAAGTATTGGCTAGGTTGGCGCTGTTGGAGATTACGCCTACTTTGTAATTGTTAACCTTTTCCAAATACTTAATACCTTTAACGAAACGGGTAAAACATCCGCTAAGATACATCATATCCCTTCGGTACTTGACCGATAGGGTTTTTGTTTACGCTTTCTACAAAAACAATAAATTCGTAGCCAGCCGCTCTATCTTTGGGATACCTACGGCAGTAATCCGTAACTCTGTAAGGCGAGTACTTATCTTCATTTTCTTCCAACCTGTCGGAGTATTCAGTCACTTAACTCAGACTCTATTGTAGTGTTCGTTTGACTTAAATAATTAGATATAGTTTAATTCCGTTTTTTTGCCATAAGATAAAAAAATAAAAACTTAGTAATAAACTTCTATACAATTTAACTATATAAACGAATACTACCTAAGACTAATAGAATATATACAGAAAACAGAGATATGTGCAATATAAACAAGAAAAATTTACAAAAAAAAATCACGAAAATCAAAAAGACTGCCACCAAGTTTGAAGCTTCCCGCGCTTTTTCCCAACTACAAAAAGCGATCTTCCCATACAACCTTGTCCTAGGTAATATTATGATCGTACTGCAATGTTGGCTTTAACGTTTAATAATTTTTTTGATAAAATCAGAATCGTAAGAAGGAAGACAGATAAATCAATCGGAAAGAGGTGAACTGATTGCGTACCGACACAAAATTTGAAATTGGTTTTGGAATTAAAATGACTTATTTATTGTATGCTTAGGTTCCTAAAAGTGGTGTTATTTTGTGAAACAAATTATCGTCTGATATGGAATTCGGATGTAAACAAAAGAGTTACCATTACAACAAACTGTTTAGATTTATCTCTTTAAAAGATTTTAGTATTTTTTTTACTTGAACTAAAAATCCATTTTTTTTTTGATAAAAATATTTTATGCTGCAGGCAAGAAACAGCTATTCAGAACATTTGGCTAATTGATTTAACTTTTTTATTTATTATGAATGATTATTAATATATATGCAGTGTTGCTAAATCTAAGTATTTTGCGTAGATCAGCGAACCTACATGTATTCGTATTTTCTGAAATACTATGATTTGGAAAACGATATAAATAGACTCCTGAAGTAGATTGAACGATTTGATACATGATTGTAAATACATAGATGGGAACTAACATAACGCTTCGTCATGTCATTAGGTCGATAATTTCGGTATTCTTATTGTAGTAAGTAACTATATACTGACAAGATTTAACAAAATAAGACTTAACTTACATTACAAAGTATTTAAGTCTCTTTCGAATCAAAAAAATCTCATATAAAATCTGAAATGTATCCTTCGATAGCCTTATTATATAAAAAATACAAATAAAATAGAAAAAGTTCGCAAAAATCTATATGGAGTATATATCTAACCCACATACAAACTATAAACTAATTATGTTTTAATATCGGAAGTGCACTCCAAAACTGACATCTTTAAGTTGTTATTAACCATTTCTTTTAACAAGTAAATAACTTTAAAAAGAAATACACCTAAAATCGTTATTTTGTCCGATATTGATTAACAATTCACAGTACTTAAAATCGAAAAAGTAATGAAATTCCTTTAGACCAATGTCAACAAATCTTACATTTTTATCCCCACACTGCCAAAAAAAATTAGTTACAATTGAATCAGAAACCTTCTCTTTCGTTGAAGTCGATTAAAAATAAGATTATACATCTTATACAAGTAACGTAAAAATCCCTAACTTCGCCTGCGAACCCTAACTTCGCCTGTTTTAAAGAAATTTTAAATTTATGATTTTTCATAAGGCTGTATGCACTTTAAAACTACCAAAAACAAATCATTTTTATTCCTGGTAAAGATTTTGCTGGCAACTCGTAGCTAACTTCACTACACTAGTGACAGTTGCGTTTTTTCGGAACCAGGACGGAGCGTCTTTATGGCCGCGCAGAAAAAACATCTTATTTTAAAGATTTTGAAGTGCAGGTAACACTGAACATGTTATTGTCCATTGACCCTTGTTTTTCCATTTTTCAGATAAGCCTATTATATTGCAATAAGTTTTGTAGTTAAAGTGTAATCGTATGAAATAGTGGGTTGGTCACCGACACCGCCATCTTGTTGCCAATCTTCGCCTACTTCTAGGGTTGTCACTTTTAAAGTGTGTTGTATTATTTTACTATATAAAAGGGTACAAAGTTAGTAACCTGGTTAATTATTCTAAACTCATACCAAATATTGTAATTATAAAGTTTAATATGTTCTTAGGTATTTGAAACATAATTATGTTAAAAGTTATCTATTGACTGTCGTAAGTTTTGTAGGTTTATGTACCAAAATGATGTAACTTTAGGTTTGTCAGGCCCCATATAAAAAAGCTCATACGCCTTTATTCATGTTCATATTCTTGTTGCAATACGATTTTTTTTGTTCTTTTTGTTCGTAGCGCACCGCCTGGGGGAGTTAGCGGAACGCACCAGATCAAAGGACTGGCGATGGGTCCCCACCGAGCAGAACGTGGCCGACGACGCAACGAGGACCAAGCGGAAGACGGTGACCGCGCAAGACAGATAGTTCATCGGGACAGCCTTCCTACGCCAACCGAGACGTTGGCGAAAGAAGAGAGCAAGAAGGAAGACGAAGACATCGAAGTCATCGGCTACACCACCGAGGAGCCGGAACTGTGCCTTAGCCGGAAGGCCATAAATAAGTCAAGTCGACTTTTCAAATTGGATCCCGTTTTGAGAGACGGTACGCTGCGCCTTAATGGAAGGATACGCGCGGCTAAGGTGTCCGCCGAAACAAAGGAACCCGCTATATTAGACGGCCGACACCCATTCACTCGCCTATTAATTATGAAGAAACATAAGGTGGCGAATCACGGGGGGAGGGAACAAGTTGTCAATGACCTCCAACAATACTGGATATTACACCTCCGGTCATCGGTACGCAAGGTGGCACGTGACTGCGCAACGTGTCAAATAAGAAAAGCCGGTGTTCGGCGACTTGCCCGCTGCGCGAGTCGATCCATATCACCGGCCTTTCACCTACTGCGGAGTCGACTACTTCGGGCCGATACACGTGAAGATTGGACGACGTCGTGAGAAGAGATGGGGCGCGCTATTTACGTGCCTCACTACCCGCGCCGTGCACCTGGAGTTCGTGGGGTCATTATCAACAGACTCCGCGCTGATGGCGTTGCGACGCATGGCTGCGCGACGAGGTTGGCCGAAGGAGATGGTCAGCGACAACGGCACCAACTTTCGCGGTGCCAACACCGAGCTACGCACCGCTTATGAAGAATGGAAACCCGCGCTGGAGGTCCTGGGGCTGCAGCGCCGCATGACATGGCGCTTCATACCACGGAGCGGCTAGTGAGGTCAATCAAAACTGCCCTCACGGCCGTCCTGCACGAAAAGGCACCTGCCGAAGAGCTACCGCAAACCCTACTGATCGAGGCCGAGCACAGCGTGAACAGCCGGCCGCTCACACATGTCTCCGTCGATCCAAGGGATCCGAAGGCCATCACCCCCAACCACTTCCTGTTGGGATAGTCGACGGGTCTGCCACACACCGGGCCCTGCCAACCAGCCGACCGACGGACCTGGCGAGCCAGCCAGGGCCACGCCGATGACTTTTGGAGAAGATGGGTGCGAGAATATCTGCCTACACTCGTACCACTCCAAGCCACAGTCGCTCTAGGGAAACCGCAGCCGCAGCCGGGAGACCTAGTCATCGTCGTCGACTCAACGCTGCCGCGTAACATCTGGCCGCGCGGTGTCATCGTGGCAACCTATCCGGGACCCGACGGCTACACACGGAGCGCCGACGTCCGCACGAAGGGAGGAGTGTTTCGGCGCCCTACGAGAAAACTCGTTGTCCTTCCGAGAGGCGAGGGCTGCGCCGAGGCTACGCCGGGGGGAGAGCTGTAAAGGACATCGAGCCACGCCGCGACAACAGCGCCATCAGCGGAGAAACAGCGAAACCTTCCCCTCCCCGCGCGGTGCGGGGTAGCGTACCCCCACTCTAAGGAATCTTATAAGATTAACTGATTTGTATTTGAGCTAAGTGCGATTAACCAAATTGTACATAAGTAATCGATTTTTCGCAATAAAGCATGTTCTGCCTTCGAACGTTCTCCGAGCTTCTCCAAACGAAGTATTTTACTCTGCTACCTGCCCGCTTTTAAAGCCAGCTACAGTCCATCTGTCCTCCGTGCTTGTCAAATCTCTCCGTGCACGGAGGACAAATCACAAATTTGTCCTCCGTGCTTGGGAATTCAAAATTCGAATTTGTACAGTCATTTACACATGTATTTGTGTTTCGTTAGGCGGCATTCATTTTTTTTTTTTCTTTTGTTTGTCTTATTTATGTCACCCAGTATAAAAAATGGAAAACGAAATATCATGTTATTTACGAGTACGAGTTCCACCGTGGTACCAGTGCTGCACAAACGGTTTGAAGGCTTAATGATTTGTATGGCGGTTATGTCGCAAAAGAAAACACAGTGCGTTTTTGTTTCCGTTTTCGTTCTGGAAATTTCGACCTGCAGAACAAGCCCCGTGGACGGCTGGAGACCCAAGTTAATATTAAAGAACTGAAGGCTATTGTGGAAGCAGGTCTATCGCAAACCACGTCCGAGTTAACTGCACGCTGCGGTGTTAGTGATAAAACTGTTTTCATCCACTTGAAACAAATTGGAAAGATGAAAAAGCTTGAAAGGTGGATACCTCACGAATTGAGTGAAGCAAACCAGTAAACGCGCATCGACTGCTGCGTTACATTACTTAACCAGCACAATAATGAAGGGTTTTTAAATCGAATCACTACCTGTGATGAAAAGTGGATTCTCTACGATAATCGTAAGCGCTCATCGCAATGGTTGGACCCTGGCATGCCAGCCATATCCTGTCCCAAGAGAAAACTGACCCCAAAAAAGTTACTTGTAAGCGTTTGGTGAACTAACCGGTGTCGTTCATTACAGTTTTCTCAATTCTGGTCGATTACAGCAGACGTCTTATGTCAGCAATTGCAAACCATGCTGGGAAAACTACCTGTTAAAAATCCGAGGCATGTCAATCGCTCTATCCACTGCTACTTCACGACAACGCTAGACCACACACTGCACAACAGACGCCTACCAAATCAGAAGAGCTTCAATTGGAATGTCTAAGTCATCCTCCGTACTCCCCGGACCTTGCTCTACCAGATTACCTTTTTTTTCGAAATTTGGATAACTTATTCGAAAAATATGGTAATCTGGTGGAGTCGAAATAACTTACTTACCAAGGGAAAAAAATCCCGTCCGAATGGTTTTTTTAGTAAGGGGATCAATTAAATACCTATGAGATGGTAAAAGTTCATAGATAACAATGGTTTATACTTTGATTAAATAAATATATTATATTACAAAATATTCGACCTTTTGTTCCTCCCAAACCAAACACCAATTTCATATGTAAGGACCTAATATTTATCGGTGAGCTTGTTTGACTAGATATGTACGTGACTCGATTGACGTAAATACTGTTTTACTTTTATAATTTCTAATATTGTAATGGAAAGTGACTTCATATTTAAATTAAGTCATTTTGAAACCTTGTCGCTCTGTATGAAATAAAACAGGAAGAAAAAAGCAGCCCTTGCTGAGTTTCTTGCCGGTTCTTCTTGGTACAAGGTCTCCCGCCGTAGATTTACGAACCGATAGCGTAGCTCTCGAATTTCACAAGTGCTTGTAACAGCCTAAACTTCATAAATAATTTTGATTAACAACCTTGTACGTTTGCCAACCTTACTTGATAATTATTACAACGTAAATAAATTGCGTGCTTAGTACCCGTCGTCGCTCCGAGTGACAGCGTCTACCCGTGACAATGATCAACAGGGCACTACCGTTCTAGTCGCCCGCTACCTTTCTACGTGAAAATTTCAGTTAAAAAGTTTGTCCGTTTATTTTTATTGTAATATGTTAAATTAACGCAGATGGAAAGATAGATAATGAAATTTCCTTTAAAGTAAAACAATTCAGAAAAAAAATCGTTCTATAGTTTCTTAAATTCGTTTATTGTCTCAAGAATACTTTTCTTTAAGATTTTTTTTATTCAACAATTTATTGTTGAAATGTCTTAGTTAAACATATATATTTTTCAAAGTATTTGAACGAAAAACTCTCATAAACGTATATAACTTGAAAATTTTGAACAACTTCTTTGAAAATAACAAACGTGACCTTTTGCAGTTAATATGGGTACAGTACGGAATCCATAACGCGCGAGTCCGGCTTGTACTTGTCCGGTTTTTCTCTTAATATATATTAATGGTGAATTATTCATCATATGATGAGACGTCATAGGATCGATATGTAACAGCCCAAAAAATAATATATCGTATAATAAATAATAAAAGTATTAACGAGATACTTTTATATTTTTCTGACAGACGGTTTAAGACTTTCCTAATTTATGTTTGCGAAAAATGTACTAAACTGACGATAATTATGATTAAAAATTATAAAAAAAACTTTAAATGAGCTACTAATGGTAGAAAATAATTTCATCGAAAATAGCAAATTCAAAGTATATAAGTTACCTCCAAATGGAAGTGACGGCAGAATATTCGTCGGAAAAATTTAATTTGGCGTCTCGCACTAAAATCTTTGAAAATTCCGAATTAATAAAGCAAGAACAAGTTGACCGTCAAGTTGCTCTGAGGATCAGTCACATAATCTTGCACAAGCAACGCATTTAAGGCTTTAAAAATCAAAGCCCTCATCTGAGAGTCCAGAATAAACACAATATCTATCCAAGCAAAATTACAGCGTAATTATTAAAAGACTTCAATATAAGGACTATTTAAAAAAAATACATTTGTTTCTAGTTTTTACATGGTATGTCGATTTTACTGTCCACGAAAATGGAAAGAAGAGTAACTGGACAATTCTAAAAAGACGCGCGCGTTATCCACAGAAACACAGGTAGATATTCGTAATTTGGTTTCATCTATAAGGCAGGCCTATGCCCCAGCAGTGAGGACGCTGATAAACGATGATGATATAAATAATATAAAGGTGGTGGTGGGTGGATATTTGCATATGTCTCTTGCAGTGTTAACTACGCCCCGCCCATACACGCACTACTACCAATAAAAATCAACCGCCCGTTAGTGCCGTGTACAAGGATGCGTACTTGAATGCCCATTGACAACGCGTCTAATTGTGATATTTGTTAATCTTTCCGCTGTTTATGCTACCCGGACTCTGATTCATGCTTTCACTTAACACTGCTTTTTAAACTTGACTGATATATTGTTTGTTGTGTGATTATATTACTATATAAAGCAAAAATAATGGCGCGCAATTTATTAAGAGAAGAAAGAATTCGAATAATAGTTTTAAGTGGAAAAGGAAGAATTATTTTGCAGATTTCACATTTTTCGGTAAGTCATTAAAATAACAAGTTTTATATATAATTCATATTATTAATACTATGTAAATAGAAAAACATTCCTTTTCTATTGCTTCTTAGACTTAACTCATAATATTCGTTTGCTTTAGGTATCTACCGACACTCGACTGAGACTGATAAATCTCTACAATTTCAGATAGATTAATCTTACAATAAAAACAAAACAGCTATTTAAAATATCACAAAATACTCATATTTATATAGAGCGCATTATTATGAAAAAAGCAATGCAATTTTTATGCTGTTAGTGCAGTATGTAACAACTTGGTTAATTCTAATTGCGTTGTAATTAATAGGTATACCATGGCTTCAACTTGAATAAATGTTGTCTTTAAAGAAACATTAATTTAGACATATGTTTGAAGAGTTTATTTTGTCAAAATTATTTAAAATACAACAATTCTATATCAATTTCGCAGAGAGACAGGTCGCCCATGGATACAACTAGATTCTGCGATTGAAGACCATCCCTGAGCACATTCACCGGTATAGCAGTTAATATAATAATTAGTAGTATTAATAGGTGGACATAGATATAGTGCTACAATATTGTTATTCATATTACATTTGATAAAATACCTGTAATAGAAATCAAATAATTTACTTTTTATGTTTTTTTATTGCTTTCTACTATGTTATTTTTATTAATTAATAATACATATTTTACATGATTTGTGTTTTATACGTTGATTATTGAATAGTAGATATGAGCGCTACGCCGGCGCACTATGGGACCAACCAGCATTTTCAATCTCATAAATGGTTGGGACAAAATTTGTGTTACTGATGCCATTTTGATGATTTTACATTCTAAAATGATAGAGCTATACGATATAATAGTAAAAACAAATTTAAAAAAGTGTTGGGTACATAAAATTACACTCAAACTTTAGACTTTAATAATAACTAGACTTCTCATTATGGAAGTTCAACTAGACTTCTCGTTATGGAAGTTCAACTTGAGATATTTTCTATGTTCTTCAAACAAATATATAAGTATTATACATTTTTGGATTGCCCAAGATCTGTTGTTTACAAATACATTATATTTTAATAAGGAATATTTTTTCTGTTTTTTATTAAATTTTTAAATGACTAAGGAAATTTTCCATCTTTTTAATTTTCAAATTGAAGTTTCATTGTTACCGATGGCTGTCGATGTTGAGTTAATGACATTTTTAAATACCTTACCTATTTAGAAATACAGGGAAATAAAAAAAACCTGCGTCATTATTGCGCTATTTTGAACTTGAAGCAAAAATGTCAGCCGAAAAATATTTTTACCTATTTTTTTGCGGTAATTAATTGAACCACTATTATTAATACATTAATTTAACTACTATGATACAAAACGTTTTGCATAGTTCTTACCTATTGTGGTACATATAATCAATATTGGTGTGAGAACGGTTTTTATCAATTTTCTCATTGGTTTTGCACAAGTCACTAAAACTAGGGTCCTATAAATACTCAAGTTTTCGTCATGTTCATCAAAGTGTCCTGATACCATACTTCAGTAACTGCGAATTTGCTGAAAAAAGTTTAAAATGAGTGAATTCGTTTGTTTTCGACGCGATATATGTGCTCAAATAATAAGCGGAAAAAGTACTTCAGATATTGAAAAATATCTGTTGGACAATTTCCATTTATCAACGACAGAAGTCAATGCGGTTATACAAAGTATTCAAAGGAGTTTGATTACGATTTGTAACCAAAAATGGGCGAAAGCTCTAAGAAAACAAGAACGCTTTGAGAGTCAATACACAAATTGGTTGAATGGTGAGTTTAAAGTACTATTGCCTTCGTGTAGTACCTCAACATCTGAAAATTCTGACTTAAATACATCTGAAGATCGTGGTAAACTAACAAAACCATATGAGGCGTGTTCGGAAAGTACGAGAAAACGTAAAAACATGGAATTACTTCAGGAGTATGGAATGGGGCATGTGCATTACGCTTATGTGCAAGGTTTACGATCTATGGGTGAAAATGATGAAGCTTCGATTGTGAGTATTATGAGAAATACAGAAAAGGAGGAGAAAAAAGTCATTTTAAGAAACATTTTAGAAAGTTCAGACGATGTCCTTTCCTATACCAAAGGAGAAGCATTGTGTATATACATATATTGAAACCGATCTATCTAAAGCTCAATATTCCTACCTGAGGCAGAGATTTGTTGAGAAGAACTTATATTCTGTATTTCCATCATACCAAATTTTGGCTGAAGCAAAGAAGGATTGCTACCCTCTTGCGTTAAGCATGTCCGTAACGAATGTAAGTGCCAAAGTGAATCTTCAAGATCTCTTAGATCACACTGTTTGTCGTGTTTTAAAGATTGACTCTGTTACTAAAAATTTCACCCGTCTTAAACTATATAGCAAATGGGGTTGCGATGGATCCTCGGGACACAGTGAATTTAAACAAGTTTAACCTGAAGAAAATGAACAAATATCGGATGCTAATATGTTTATAGTTTCACTTGTGCCATTGAAACTAGTGGATGATGAAAGTAAAGTAGTTATATGGCAAAATCCAGCATGTCCTTCAGTTAGATATTGCAGACCCATTTCTCTGGAATTAGCAAAAGAAACTCCTGAAAAAACTATTGCTGTTGTAAGTGAACTTGAAGCAAAAATTAATGAATTAACTCCAACGCGAACGCCTGCAGCAATAGAAGGCAGGGCTCGGAAACGTTATTCAAAATAACGTTTTTAAAACGTTTCTTATGGTTCTTTGGGCAAGATTGCGTTCGAAACGAAAACGAAATGAGAACGCTTTAAAAAACCGGTTTAATCCGCAAGACGATGCCGCGCGGGCTGTAAGGGCGGCGTACATTTATTTTATTACGTTATTTACAGTATGCGATGCAAAAAAACGCAAAATAAATGGTTAAAAACGTTTTATTAACCGAAAACAATATAATTCTGTTTTTTTCCAAAATCGTTTTTTATATCGTTCTGTTCGAACAAAACCGAAACAAAGTGTTTTTTTAGGTATTTAAGATGAAAATGTTTCGAAAAATATACCGGTTTCCGACCCCTGATAGAAGGTAATATTATAGTAGTAAGACATGAGCTTTTCATGACTATGATCGACGGAAAAGTCGTTCAATTGTTAACACAGACTCCATCGAGTGCTTCATGCACTGTTTGTGGAGCAACTCCTAGACAGATGAACGTTTTAACAAAAATAACTGCCAGAATTGAAAACGAAGATGCATTTAAATACGGTTTCTTTACCTTACATGCGTGGATAAGGTGTATGGAAATGATTCTGCATATTTCTTATAACCTAGGATTTGATAACCTTGGACTGCATCGATTCCAGAGAACAAAGAGATAAAAGAAGAAAAAAAGAAGCACGTTCAAACTCGTTTTCGGGATATGCTTGGTTTACACATTGATAAACCTCGTCAAAGTTCTGGAAATAGCAATGACGGAAATACGGCAAGGAGGAGAAATACGAAAACTATCAGTGTTCTGCAGAAATCACAGGTATCGATGAAGTTGATCAAGAGATTATACATAATTCTGCAAACCATATCATCGGAATTTTCTGTAAACGCTGTAAAGTTTGGTGAATATACGCTTGGGACTGCACAGTTATATGTGAGTAAATACTACTGGTACTATATGCCATCTTCAGTCTACAAAATTCTTATACATGGTGCCAAAATAATCGAGCATTTTGCAGTTTTGCCAATAGGCCAATTATCTGAAGATGCTCAAGAGGCTCGTAATAAAGACTATAAGAAATACCGGTTATATCACGCTCGTAAGTGTTCCGTCAGGTCAGCTGCAATGGAAGATGTTTAACACATACTGTTATATACTTTTGATCCCTATATACGCGCCGTCGCCTCTGTAAAATATTTTACACCACGCCGCCGAATTGGAATTGAAATTGGAATTAGCCATCGGCGCTCATATCTATTGAATAGTTATAAATATTGTCAATTTTGGTCAATGTTATTTCGCAACTAGGCTTGCGTTAATTAAAATTAAAAATTATGTACGCCTACTCTTTATTTTCTTTTATATTTAAACTTCAGACGGAATACTTGGCTTTATGTAATTTGACTTTGTAAATTAATGCAACTATTTTTAATATTAAAAATATATATTTCAAACATACTTAAGTTTTGGTCAATTATTTCGCGAAAATAGACAAGCTTGATGTAAGTTGCAATAGTATCTGCCTATTTTCCGTGATATTTGTGTTTTGTATCATTATAGTTTAATTGTAATACACATCCATAGTGTTTAACGTTATCACTAGGGTAAAGGTATTATTAAATTGTTATCGTATTTGATTATTTTCTGTGATACAAATTTTTTACGTAATGTTTTCCATCTTTTATTTTGTAATTTTGCAATTAAGGTTGCTACATCAGAATTGTTAAGGATTACAATACTTCTAATACTTAATACTGATTAAAGTAAAACAATTAAATATTATTTAATTGTTTTACTGCTATGTAGAGGGCCTATTAAATAAATGTATAAGTAATGTTTTAATTATTTTCTTTACTATTTCAACTTTAGAACACGGATTAGTCAATATTTATTTATTCAATTGTTGGAAGACTTACAAAAAAAGGCTAATGATGGGTCCAAAATTAGCAAGTTTCTCATTTTATATTATTTTTATTTGTAAAATTGTACCCCTATTATTAAGATAAGAAATAGCAGTAGATTTTGATTTTAATAAATAAGGGGGCGTCCATAAATTACGTGAGATGTTTAAGGGGGGAGGGAGTCGAGTCAAATCTCATCTAATCTCACGTTGGAGAGAGTGGATCTCGGCAAATATCACGCAATTTTTAAAATAAGGCTCGGTGCGGGGAATCCCTCATAGAGTGACAAGTCTAAGGTTAAGATCATTCACTAATTCGTTGGAAAGAAAATAATTTCATTCGTACTTTGACATTATACATCACTCCTGATTGTCAAACCACTATACTCGTTTTATACCAAATAGCTCAATTTAATTTGAATTTACGGTACAATGTAGCCCGTCCTTTGTTTTCGCGCCACTGTCAGCTGAACGTGTGACTCGATGAATGAGAGCGTACGAGCTGAGTGCAGCGACACACGGACGGGTTCCAACCTGCTTTGTTTATTCTTGCAAATGTTTTACTCGACTCAGTGCATGCTCTTATTAAGTTAAAATGAGTTATCAAGGTTTTTATAAGGCATACGTCAAAAGATACGTCTATAAGACGAAGAAGTCCTGTCAGGACGATGTGATAAAATTATGGAATACAGCGAAGGAAAAATTCCCGAAGAAAGAAGATTTAATACATCGCTTCTCAGGGAAGCTACTGAGAGAAAAGTTCGGTTTACTTTAGCATTACTTCAAAAGGTAGGTTAAATATATTTTTCTAAGAAAATACTTTTTTATATAAACTTTATTATTACAATTAATAGCATGAAAAAAACTGAAACAGTGAAATTCTTGATAAAATGTGATAAAATCATATCTACAAAATATTAGCGCGGTCATTTCTTTTACTGTTTTCAGTCATGATTTTTGAGTCATAGTATGATGTACGCAGGAAATAAATCCCATTGGTACATAGTGCCGACCGGGGCCCGCGCCGTTTTATTGCCAAACCAACGCATTAACGTCTGCACCAACCAAGCTCTGCCAATCTTTTTAATTTATTAGATTCATTTCTTTATTATGATGCTTTGATTTCAGACCCACACTAAAATCTCTAACAGTTCTTCGATTCAGGCTGGGACGAGCACTGAGAGTTTTCTAAACGTGGAATGTGCAGGTCAGGTTCAGATCTACTATCATAATACTCAACACGCGAAATCTGTGGTTCAGGATGAGATTAATGACCAGCAGTCAGGAGATCAAGATTTGGACGTTGCCTCAACCGGCAGGTATTCGTCTTTCTTTTTATAGGTGACGTTTTCTTCATTTCTTCCTATTCTAAATAAAAGTTTTCTGCATTTCACAGGCGCTTCGAAACGGAAAAATCAGTCTCTTGTGATTAGTGATAATGAGGATGATGCTATGTCGAACTCTACACCATCCAACGTACGTCCCACTCCAGCACAAGATACTATGAAGAAAAAAAATGCTAAGCTGCGTATGGATCTTGACTTGACGGAAAGGCGCAAGGGGTCTCTTGTAGCTGACGGTACTGAATTTGATAAAGTGTGTAATTTGAGCGTACTCTATGACGCACAGAAAAAATTAAAAACAAAAAATAATTGAATTATGTTCAAAGAATCCCGATGCAGCTAAGTCATTGACGCCTCGTGCTGGCCCTGGGCGCCCACGTATGGAAGAAGAACAGTCTGGATTGCTAAAAACAATAAGTGATTTAGCTCTATTTGGTGCTTCTGCCGAAGAGCGACGCCGTTGTGAGATAGTTCGCGCACGGTCTATACTCTTTCAGAACTTACAAATAAACTAAACGAGCTGGGATTTAATGTTTCACGAAGTGCTACGTATATTCGACTGTTGCCTAGACGGGCAGATACACGAGAGGCAAAGCGCCATGTAGTAACTGTGCCGGTGAAGCTGAGTCGTCCTGAAGCAGACCATGATAAGGCACACCAAGACCAATACTTTTCTGTGGCCTCCATAAGGTCGCTGGAAACGATAGCCTCAGTACTTGGTCCTGACTCCGTAACTTTTTTATCTCAGGATGACAAAGCCCGCGTTCCCATCAGCCTTACAGCGGCAAACAAGCAGGCGCCATTATTAATGCACGTTGAATATAAAGTGTCGTTACCAGATCACGACTTTGTGATTGCTTCGGGGCACAAATTAATTCCAAGCGTGTATGCTTTTTGTGAAGTGAAACCCAATAAGATAGGACGACCAGAAGCTGTCTCATATAGTGGACCAACTTATATAGCAATACGAAGTGGCAAGCACTCTTCGTCAACTACAACTAGTCACGCTCAAGACTTGGACACTCTTTTAACAATTGAGTCTTTTTCCAAATTTATGAAGAATGTAGACAGCAAAATTAAACCTGTTCTTATCATTTCAAGTGACGGTTGACCTGATGAGAATCCGCGATATCGCAAAGTGATCGCACACGCCATAGAGCATTTTAAACAATATAATTTGGACGCAATATTTATTGTGACTAATGCCCCTGGCAGGAGCGCATTCAACAGAGTAGAGAGACGCATGGCTCCACTCAGTCGAGAACTAACAGGCGTTATTCTTCCCCATGATTTTTTTGGGACACATCTTGACTCCAATGGCAGAACGTTAGACGAAAGTCTGAAAAAAGATAATTTCAAAAAGGCAGGGGATATTTTGGCTGAAATATGGTCTGCAGTGTGCATTGACGGAAATGAAGTAATCGCTAAATATGTAGACCCGAATGACACTTCCAGCGTTCCAGACCTGCCAGCCGAAGAATGGTACACTGAGCACGTTAGAGAGAGCCAATATTTACTCCAGGTACATTGCAGTTTGTTCATATCTAATTTTTATGCGTGGCTATTTTTTTTTTTTTTTGAAATTTTTTAACGAGCGCGACTGTCAACAAATTTTTATTAAGAGTTACAAAGTGAAATTATTTTTAATTTTTTTTAGGTTGTGAAATGCGATGACCAGAAGTGCTGCAGCCCACGCCGGAGTGATCTACATATGATTCTTCACGACCGTTTTCTGTCACCTCCATACCCTATCACTCAGGTTGATGGACACTTGACAATTCCGGACTTTAAAGAGCATGACGGAAAGTCATTTGCTCCATTTCTAATACGCCACTGCCTACCGATTCAACCGCTGAATGCCTTCATTAGCACGCCTTATGATCTCTATTGCCCAAGTGTACATGATGATTTAGAAAAAAGATGCTGTAGTACATGCGGTATTTACTTTGCATCTATCACAAGAGCTGCAGAGCACAGGCATGCAGCCCACATTGCACCAGCTAAGCAAGCGCGTATATTGCGCAAAGTACGACCCGCACGGATTGTCACAAAACGAGCTAATGAGTTACGGTGCGCAAGTGCCAACGGCTTAGAGTGGCTGGATCAGAACGAAGTTGAAGGAGCAGATTATTTTACTGAAAATCATATGGACATGCTGGTTCCAATAGCCTCTCTCGAGACCGTGCATGATTCTCCATGGACTGAATTAGAGTAGATATTCCTTTTGTAATCGCAGTAGTTACGAATTAAGTATTCCATTGTTTAATCTTTATTACACTTGTAGCTCTCAGCAATATTGATACTAGTCTCTAACTAGTCGTAAATAAAAGTACGAAGCGAATTTCTTTTTTCTTTTTATTAAAAAAATCCAACGTGTTTAAATAAGAAACCCACATTTTGAAAAATCTCACGTGAGGATTTGGGGATGGGGGAGGGGATTGAATAAAATCTCACGACATCTCACCAGGGGGGGAGGGAGGGTCAAAAAATTTGTAAAACACCTCACGTAATTTATGGACGCCCGCTAAGTAGTTATATTTAACTATGTATTTGTACAAACCTATTCAAAAATTCTTTTGAAATGGGATTAATGGGTTAGTCGAAACAATTTTGTATAAATTATTTATACACGCTTTATTTTGAACACCATTTACTCTTTTTCTAATAAAACTCACCATTTACTCTAAAATTGATAAAGATGGCCATCGGAGCATTTTAAACAATCAATAATTATCGAGATTCATTTGTTGCATACAAATGAATCTCGATAATTATTGATTGTTTAAAATACACGAAAAATCGTAAATTTGCAGCGGTCTAGCCCGCGCTGGTTACGTCGCAGCAATATGCGACAGAAACCAAAACTGTAACGTGCGTAAACTAGACTGACGATCTTTCAATAAAACGGGTGAGATTTTTGCGCTAACCTAAGCGCAAGCGATACTAGCCTTATAGGCAGAGTGGCAATGTCCACGATTGTATACATGGTGTCCTTTGTTGGCACTTAAAACTGCCGTGTGTCATTTCTTTCCTCTACTTGCACTGTTAGTGCAACATCGTAATACCTTGGCCGCAGAAGCTGCAGTTCGTAATGATATTTTAGTCATGTAATAATGGTTTGGATAAGCCTAAACTTTTATCCTATTGGACTTTGCCGGAAGATTGGACTTTGAGCAGAGAGTGGGAGACCCGGCAAATACGTTCAGGTTCCTGAGCACCTCTCGTTAGAATTCACTTGCTCTACAGGGTTTTTACTTCAGGGTTTTTAGTGGGTAGGTCCCCGCATTCAGCGAGGGAGAGTTCCATTCATCCCTCTACCACCTACCGTCCCGTCCCGATAGTACATACCGCATTTTTCCTGGATATAATTAAAAGCCTACTGCGTATAGGAAGAACTAGTATGATAGATAGTACTATCAATTAGCCAGGACAATGTCCTATAGGTCAAACAGTAAATTAACAAAAAAAAATCTTTTCGTTTTGCGGCCCAATTTATAGCTTTTTGAAACAGACTTATTAATTAATAAACTTTTCGTTGGAAACGTGAAAACGCGTCACTGGATCACTGGGTATTATACGCCCGTCCGTTTAATGATGCCGCTTTCGGGTTAGGGTTAAATCCTAAAGTAGTGTTATACGGGATAGACGAAAAGAAAAAATAAATTTTCACTCGCGACAATTTATGTAATGCATATATATTAGGTCCTTACATATGAAATTGGTGTTTGGTATGGAAGGAACAAAAAGACGATATTTTATAACATAATATGTATATTTATTTAATCAAAGTTTAAACCATTGTTATCATTGCACTTTTGCCGTCTCATGGGTAGTTCATTGATCCCCTTACTAAAAAAGCATTCGGACGGGAATCAATAAAATCTTTTAAGGCGATTTGCACTGCTGCAAAAATTCAACTCCGATGGAGTTGAATTTTTTCCCTTGTAAGAAGTTATCCAAATTTCGAAAAAAATGGTAATTTGTTGGAACAAGGTCCGGAGAGTACGGCGGATGTCTTAGACATTCCAATTGAAGCTTGTATTAACTTGATTGTACATACGCTTGTTGCAGTACGCAACAAGCGTAGCCATACAATTAATTATAATGAAAACCGAAGATTTTTCTGTAAGGTAAATGTAGTGTTCCGGACTAGTATACAATTTTCAACGATATTTAATAGATTATAGTTGTGTTGCAACCAAAATAATACAATTTTAAGCATACTTGGTAATTTCGATAGTGAATTGGGTAGTTCCGATAGTGGATTGAGTAGTTTCGGTAGTGAAACGTAAAGCACGAATTTGCAGAATCATTGAAATTTACTTTGAAATAATCATACCTATAATCGCATAATTATCTTAATATATCAAAATCAAAAGTACAGTTTTTTTGTCTGTTCATCATGTGACTTAAAAACATAACCCGCCATTACGTGACGACACTTCGCTTGAATATTTTTGAATATTGAATATTTTCTGAATCTGACATCTGTCAGTAGTTATAAAAAAATAAATAAACAGCAGTGTATATGACAGAAAAAGCATATTCCGAGATAACACTGTTCTTACCTTATTTATTATTATTATTTTGAAGTGAGATCCTTAATTAACACCATTCTCGTTTGAATGATATCTTATTTATTTTTTTATACAGGATCAAACAGTTATGCAAATTTATATGAACATAAAATTGAAACATAAATAAACACATAGTTACATTACATTTGTTAAATTGGTTTATTGTTAAAAATAATTTAATCTGTTTGTACATTACTGTTATTTAATTATTATTATTGATATTTCAATCTGAACACAACCGAATGACGTCATGAATATGGCAGACGGTGTTTTTATGGGTGTAAAATGTTCGAATTATGATTTAATATTAAGGTAAGAAAACATTTTTAATTTTTTGGAATACTTTTGTTGTCCTTTATAAACACTTACAAGTACAAAGTAAGTACTTTTGCAATCAGAGTATAACACCCTATTATAAAAGCCGTGACAAGTTTTCGAACGTGACTGATACGATCGCACCGCTGTTTTGTAAGACGTCGTTCTTTGACCTGCTTACGATACTGGTAAATTTATTGAAATAAAATTTATGAAGTCATTTTAGTCATTAAATGTTATCAACAGAAGGATTTATAATTAGAGAACTAAATATTTTTAAAATCTACTTACGGCATTACGGACCGGAAAATCGCTCCAAAATGTTACTAAATTTATTCCTGACTGAGGTTGGCATTAAAAAATTTGATGTGAATAATTCGGTAATCAGCATTGATTATTGTGACGTAAGTATGGTAAACGTTTTATGGTAAATTTTACATTTCAGTTTAACTCTAAGAACGGATTGAGGACAAGCTCAACATTCAAAGAAACGGTGATTCTCTAGAATATCTAATCAGCACTATGGGTCTTGACCATTCCTACTCTGAAAAGGGCAGGTTACTGTAACTGGCCTATATGATAAAACCAGCTACGGTTCGCCTCATACGGATGCATGAGTCCAGTATCGGCATGAATATCGGAATCTTAGAACAAATTGTTGATGCCTGGGAGAATTCACACAACGTTTCAGGTTTTTTTCTGTGACGTATTTAAAGCTGTCAATTAGGTATGTTGGTCATGCATGAAATATATATCACGAATCTTGATATTATGAACTTAGATCAACACCTATCATGGGTGTTCCACGGTGCTCATTGCTTGGTCCCTTCTTTTTTAATTTATACAGCGTGTTTGGTAATACCTGTATAATCCCGAATATGGCACATACGGTATGATGAATAGAACCCAGAAAAATGATCACTAAGTCTGAAACCCAGCACATGACCTAGATATTTAGCTGTTTTTCTTCGCAGTAAAACTGTACGCTGACAACCCTAAAAACAGCTGTTGTGTTGTATTTGGTTATCGACTCCATGTGCCGAACTAGTTTAAAAAATAACAGAAGGTAAATAAATCTAAAGATAAATGCCTAGAATAAATATGCAGTAAATGAAATGAAAATATCTTTATTCAAGTAGGCTATTACAAGCACTTTTGAATCGTCCAAAAAACTTTTTTCCCCTACCACTTGTTCAGGACGTCTTTTAGCTGTCAAGAAGAACAAGCGAAAGAAACTTACTAGCTTTTTATCATAAGTTATGAAATGACATTTACATAAATCATGTCATTACCAAAATAATATGTATTATCACAATAGTAAATACAACTTTCAAAGTCTGTAAGACATAGGTTGAACATATAATTAGAACAAAGCGAAGGCTATTAATTCCATGCATGACTTTTAACCATAAAAGTACACCAATCTTGTGATTACCGGTGTTTCAAAAACTATTATTAACAAAACTTCTCTAATAATACAGTCAAAATAAAAAAGAAATTGCAAATACTTTCATTAAAGTTAGATATCTGCACTATTGCTCACATTAGTCTATGCAAGAAGGAGCGACAGAGACATAAAATCGACGACGATGTGTATTGAGAAACTCGGGTTTCTGATGTGTCAGTAAGGTTCTGTAGATTAATTGCTTGAAGTTTTGTTATTTTTTCATAAAGCAGTGTTATTTTCACGAAACAATAAAATACGGACTTATACAATGATATTAATAATCTAAATATCTCGCTTATTCTTACTTATTAAATATTTATTAAATAAAGGTTAGTTGTAATGGAAAGGTCTAATAATCAATAATATTTCTTTTCTTTTCTAATTTAATCAATAACTTTTATTATAATTAATTTTAATTATACTTTCGAAGCAAAAAAATTATATTATTATTTTAGGTAAAACAAAAATAATTTGTTTAACAAAAAATTTGTAACATTCGATATTAAATAACGGAGCCTTAAATCTCAACTTCAGATTAAACAATGACCAAGGACCTACAGTATGAGCAATGATGGGCAGCAACGATAAGCATGGTAGCCGGATGCATTATGCAGCGACAATACACGATGCAGTCGAACTTGAATTAAATTCTCGAACAGGTATAATTATTAATATGATCTTAGCCACTTGTAACGTTTACGATCACAACGTAACTTAAGAGCGACGGACAGATTCCCCAAAATTTTCTTTTACAGCGGTCCTTGTATATTTGAAAATAGATGGTTGCGTTTCAGAACGTGATTAAAAACTTTTATTATTACAGAACAAGCAGGTAAGTCTCGTTCCAGAGTTTGAAGGTGTCCTCGTGATGGATGAGCAGAGAAGGTAAGTATAATGCACTGTGTAATTATTCACTTACAATTCTTACACAGTGAGTATATACTTTTTTTTTAATGATTTGGACGTTATTTTGGACTTACGGACTAAAATGCACATACGCCAAAGTAGTTCTTCAGCTGTATAAAGTTGTAAAATCGAATGTAACCCAAGTCGGTTGGTCAATACCTACCTTTCTATGAGAGCAATTTTGTTGTTGGGTAACTGATCCCATAGAATATTTTTCTGTTAAAAACATGACCAGCAAATTTTCTTTGGAAAAAAAATAAAGTATCATCATTTTTCCAATCAACTTTGCAGTATTTTTTATTATTAAGTCTAATTCGTTTAATTCTTAACACTTTTATTAAACAAATCTAAACAAATCTTGGATAAGGAACCTTTCTTGTCATTAGATCACATTCGAAAGTCACGACTACAGCTGTGTTAAAAAAAAGACCTTATCACCCAGACTCTAAAAATTAAACAAAAACCTCTTTTCAAATATAACTGCACGTCAGGTTGTCATAATACGTCAAACCTATCCAAATTGATTTTAAACTTTACCACAAAACTTTAAGATTTAAAATCCGTGAAGTAGTCGATGCAATTGCATTACTGGACGTGTTGTTGACAGTACAGTGGTAGTATATTCAAAATTGTAATCCCAGTTACAATAAATACGAAAATCATCACAAAGTCTGGTAACTAACGAATAAAATTCTTTACGCCAATTAAAAGTTTCAAATCTGTTGGTATTTTTTTATTACTTTTAGCGTACTACGCTATAAGTAATAAAAAAATCCATAAGTTATAGCAAACTCAGAATATAAATTTTTGTAATTGAGATTTTAAACGTTAGAGTTACGAGTTCTTTGTATTTTAAAAAGGTCATTTGGATCTATTTCACCTTCCATAAAAAATTGTGAATACATTCAATGAGATTTGCATCCAAACAATCATATACTAACTTAACAACGTTAAATCGTAAAATTAAACAAAGGAGCGTCAACATGCAATTAATTAAATAAGTAACCGTTTTTCCTCAGTTTACCCGCTTAAATTAAAGCATATGTCACCCACAAGAGATGTTAGCTGCTCGAGAAGCTAACATTTAAACGTAAAGACAAGCTTTAGTAAACCTGTATTTCGGTTCTTGTTAGATATTAAAGAGTTAGCGTATATCTTATAAGAGAGTTATAGAGTGTAATAACACCTTTATAACCAGGATTTTGGTGCAAAATTATACAGATAAACTCTAAGTGTATTAGTGGTGTTATAAGATCGTTATTTTACGTTTAAAACATTTTTTCATCTATATAATAAATGCAGTTTACTGAGATCTTGAGTTTTATAAGGTATTTATATCGGTGTCAGACAGAACTTGAACCGATATTAGATACCTTATAAGCAGTGGTCGGAATTAGGTAGAGTTATTCATGTACTTACACTGATTTCATACAGCGAAAGAATAAAGTGGATATGCCTCAAATCCCGAGATTAATTTTAAAGAGCAGAAAAAATCCCGTGATTTTTTAAATAAAAAGTTATTTACTTTTACACAATTTAAACTACTGCACGCACGACGTTGCCAAACATACATCAATGACATCGGATGTCCAAAGTTGCAAAATACCAATACGCGCGATGTTGCCACATTTGTAGTTCGCACAACATAGCTTGTGAGAACAAAAGAATACAAGAGCGCAAATGCGGAGCACTCCCCACTTAACGTAATGTACTAGATTGTGTCTCTTTCTACCGCATTCAAACTATCTATTAGCAATGAATCGGTTTACTCATTCACTCAACTCATTCGCTTACCTCGGTTCGTCGAATGCGCTCACTTGTTTCCTATTGTGTTTTGTGTAGTCAATCCTGTTTGACCCTGGCTCGTTTACTGGATTCTGGACTCTATTTAATACGACTATTGCGGCACGCATTAACGGACTTTTATTTGGCCTTACTGTATTGGATAATTGGATATTTGAAATTGGTGATATACTTGGTAAGTTTCTTGTTCATATTTTTATTAAATTTCCTTTAAAATAGATTTTCCCTATGTAGAACGTTTTCTTGTATTGTTATCAAAATCGGTATTGTTTAACTTAAGATGTTCTTTGATACAATCACAATAAAGTAACAATGATTTCAAATGCTACTGAAGAAGCTTAACATACGGGACTCGTTTTTTTAATTGATTGACTATATGGTTAACGATTGGAGTTAGATTTTCTGGTAATCTTTTATTGATTCTTTTTTAGCTTTAAACTTTAGTATAAAACAAAGTTCGCTTCCCACCGTCTGTCTATCTGTATGAATTTATGCACGCTTAAATCTTTTAAACTTCGCAACTGTTGTGCCCTATCTCTCACATACTTACAAACACATTCATACGGTTTTCTAAAATTTATAATTTTTTGCTCCAGATTAAAAGTATTATTATGGCGCAGAGTTCAATCAAAGAAGCCACCATCAACAAATGGATCAAAGATAATCCGGAGCTATTTCACGACCATGCAAGTGAATTAATTTAAAGCTCTAAATGCGAAGCACATTTTAATGGAACTCGTCAGAGTAACGTCCAAAGACATGTATAAGGAGCAGTACATAAAGGCACGAAGAACGAGCGCCACACTCCTTTAGAATTTTACTTCGACTTAATTGAATTTATGATTCTTTGTAACATACCATGGTCCCAACTGAGCAACAATGTATTTAAAACATTTTTTCAAAAGTACATGTGTTAAAGTGTTGCAATTGCAAAAATATTGAACTACCTAGTGAATCCTTATTGGGAAAAGTTTACCTGGAACAGCTTTTTAAAATCAAAGCACAAGAGATGTAAATTAAGATTGTAGATAAAAAACTATGGCTTTCAGTAGACTAAACTACGTATTTCTTAGGAAGAGCTGTCGTACATTTGATGGTGAGACCATTACAACCTAGTAGGTGCCATCAGCCTTACTTAGTGGCATGTAAAATGCTAGATACTGTAAATGGAACAACGATATCACAATTTGTTCAAGATTCTTTAAACAATATGTGAGGAAGTTCATTTGAGAGCAAACTAGATAACGTTAGAATGTTATGTACAGACAGTGTGGCATACATGATAGCAGCTGGTAGAATTTTAAAATCAACTTTTCCCAAAATGTTGAATTTCACATGTTTAGTCCATGCTCTAAATCTTGTTGCGGGGCAGATTAGAAAAGAGAACCCTAATGTTACCTCCTGCAATTGTAATTACCAGATGGGGTACTTGGCTTGATGCAGCATTCTATTACACTAAGCATTTCGATGAAATTAAATCTGTTTTGTCTGTGCTGAACAGTCAAGAGGCAAAATCAATAGAATGCTTTAAATTTTTTTAATAATAATAACAACATTAAGGATGATTTGTCTCGTATTTACGACAATTTTTCAATTATACCAACAGCTTTGACATCACTACAGAAACCCGATCTTTCTCTAATGGAATCATTTGAAATATTTGATGCAGTGAGATTAGCTTTGAGATGGGCAAATTGTGAGAGCTTAGAAGATAAAATGGAAAAGTCATGGACAGAAATCCTGATTTGGACACTATTATAAATATAGCAGAAAAAATTTCTTCCTGCACTAATGACGAGGAGGAGGAAGTGTAAAAATTTGCCAACCTCACCTCAGTTGACGTAGAGCGATCTTTTTCAATGTACAAATGGATTTTAAATGTTCAAAAAAAATTCATTGAAGCCAAAAAATATTGAAAAGCTTATGATTATATATTTTAATTCTCACAAAAGTAGAATGTCGGAAGCGAACACTTCAAATCTTACTGGAATTCAATCGGACAAGGAAAATGATTCTGATGAGCCGTTTGAATAGGCCTCAAAAGTCTAGGCTAGAAGCAAAAGTATTCGCTCGTATTTATAAAAAAGGCGAAATATGCGTATGAGAATTTGCTTAAGACTATCAATAATTTGTATTGTAAATTAATGTAAACTAATAAAAATTTTATGTTAATTATCTTAGTTTTATTTGTCTATCTCTGACGTTGTTATTATTATGTAGTTGTAAGATTGTTGGCCACACGGGATTGTCCATTAGAAATCCCGGGAAGGTCCACAATAATATCAACATTTCGATGCAAGTACATAAATACCTCTACCTAATTCCGACCTCTGCTTATAAGTCTTTAAATTTATCGAGTGTTAAAGTTATCATAATATATGACAAATGCTTTAATTAGTCATTAGTCTACGTTTTATCAAGAAACGAATGATAATGAATACCATAATATATATATTTTTTTAACATCGTGTTAAGTGTTCCTAAAGCTAACCCAAGTAGCACATTAATAATATATTAACTAAAATAAGTACCGATTTATGTCCCAAAGGCATACTAACATTTTAATCAGCACTGGTCAAGTTTCGAATCTGTTTAAAGGCATTTATTTTATCTAATAATGCTTAATGCCATATTATGGTTAATAAAAAAAGTATACCAATGTCAAAACTCATATTTAAGTATTGGGTAATATTAATATAAAGCTGTTATCGTATTTCAGTGATATGAAAAACATTATATATTATATGAGCATTAACGTAATATTATTTAGTGCACTTAGTTCTCTTAGTTATTTAGTGCACTTAGTATTTAGTCATTTTCTAGAAACAAAGGTTTTCTAATGGCCTATGGTTGTATCGATTTAATGCTTATCCTATATACACATTGAATAAAGAACTAGTAAAACTTTAGCACCGATTTGTTCTTAAAGTATTCTTTAATCAAGCTCAAGCTCCTTTATCTTCTTAATCTATGCTTTTGTAAAACATTAGGCTATATTTTGATCAATATTAAGTTATTTATAGAGATACAAGTAATAAATAGATCGTAATTATTTATTATGTGAAATTAAAATGTAAAATTATTTTATGTATTGTATTGTAATGGTGGCATTTTATACGCATCGCTGGCGCCATGGACAAAAAGCATTAGGAAAACAAAGAAAACAGGTGGATATAAAAGAAAACTGAAAAAAGAGTATTCTAATTTAATTGAAGCTTTTAAAAATCAAAATAAAAATGAAATAATCGTTTGATGATTATAAGCACTATAAGATACTTCTGAAGTGTAAAAATACGGCTGTACCTAAAATGGGAGTGTGTTATACGGTGAATTACGAGCTCTTAGTTTTGTGTCTAGCCATAATACGATTAACAGCTCTACTACACCATATTTGAATACCTAATGCTTTAATTTTACGAGTCGCCATTTGCTTTCTTTTTCCAATTCTTACAAAATATTTAAAGTCAACTGTGTCAGATGAAAAGGGGTAAATAATCATTTATTTAGTGCACAGATGCCTATAAAAGCAATTATGTTGTTAAAACAATGCTAAAAAGCCTAAAATTCAACAAAGATTTTTGCTACTAGGTTAAATTTTTTATTATATTAAAGTAAGTTTGTGAAGGCGCGTGTATTTTACATCATAAACTTGTATATTTTACTCCACAAACTGATGTTTGCAGCTTATTTCACACATAACGAGCTGTTTAAATCAATATTCAAAAATACTTAAAAGACCAGCCAAGAGAACATGTCGTGACACTTACACAAAACAATAATTTAAACCGATTATATGTTTTTAAAATCTATTAAATATACTTTTTTTACAAAGGAAATAAAACAGTTAGCATTTTTATAACATTAAATTAACGTATTATAATTTTGATTTACGCATATCAATTGTAATATAGTCACAAAAAGTTCAATTAGCACTTTAAGGTGCTAATTGAACTTTTTGTGGCTATTAGAATGCTTTTACCCGACTTTATTAATGCTATTATACAAAAGTTGTAGTGCTATTGCACAGCTTTTATAAAGCTTAAAGTCGTACAAAGGGGGGGGGGGGGCAAATTTTACGTATAAGAGTCGTTTAAAAGAAATACGGCTGATATACGATTTTATTATAATGCTTAACGCTTGGACTCGTGCTATTATAAGTTTGATATAATGGTGTTTTGTGCTACTTGGGAATTTATAAGTGCGCTTGCAAGGTTAATGTGAATGTGTATAGTGTTATTTATTTTAATTGTCGCGCCCTCAAAGATATATGATTGTAAGCACAAAATCAAGAAAACAATTAAAAATGCTAATAACCTCAAATAGTTTTTAGTATGTAATTTTATAAAATTGATCAGTTTTAATGTTTGTATATATTAATAAAGTCAGAATCAAGTCAATAATTGGATGAATTTGTATTAATTAACATTTGAAGTTATCTTGACAGAAAGTGATTAAAAAATGTTGACTTTCTTCCTAAAGGTACACTCTTCGTTCGAATATAATACTACATTCGAATGACGGCAATGGCAGTATCCAAGAGTGTCGTAAATCTTCTTTTAAATTACCAAGAGTGTCGTAAGTATCTTTGATTTAAAAGAATCACTACGCACTTAGTGAAATCATTTACCTACTGCGGAGGGTAAAATAACGCTTTCAGCTTACATTCAAACATCGAGATTAGTTTTCTATACGAAGTTATTAATATCCTTAATCTTCAGGTAGCTTTTATCGAATAGTTTAATATTCGTACGAAATATAATCTATTAAGTAAAACGTAATAAAAATTACAGCATAAAACGCCTGATTAAAATAATAATTATATTATATCTTCTTCCATAGATCTCATAGAACGATAAACATTGTCGTGTCCCGCCCCTTTGCACCCGTTACACCTCCGGCGCGCGAGACGACGGCGCTGTCACAGTATAAGAATGACACAGTATAGAAACTAAGCCTATTTGATAAAATAAATACCTACGCTCCATTGAAACCATAGGGTTGTCATTTTGAATGTTTCTTTTACAAAATATAAAAGGAGTTCTAACATTATTAATCAATCGAATTGTAATAACTAATTAACAAACAAAAAATATACATACACATTTGTTCAGACGGTGATATCTACTTATATTATTCTATATCACCACATGATATAGAAATAACATATGCAAAAACTGGGCAGTTCTGGAAATATATCATACGCACAGGTCAAATTGATAACCTTCATTTTTTGAAGTCGGTTAAAAATCGGTTAATCTCAGCAAAAGACGATAGTTTAACATACGAGAAATTGTTTGATATTGACACAACTTGTAAATCTTTGTTTTTATGTTGATCTTTAACTTGACATTACGGCATAACCTTTTACAAGTTTTGAGGGACGCATAGCCGAAGAGCGGACTCTCTCTTCGGATCGGACGCGTGGTAGGTAGGCACTGCATTTAGGTGGCGCGCTCATGAGCTAATGTTTTTGGGTGTTTATCAAGCATTTTCGGGTGGGACCGTACTACGTTTCAACCCGAAAATATGCATGATACTGAAACGGGTATTCAAAAAAACATCAAAATAAAAAAAAATCTTATTTTTTATTTTACATAAGCCTACTCCTTTCCTTAATCTTTCCTTCATTTTTTAAATAAAAACGATCGCGGTACGTGTAACGTGACGACGCGATACGCGTTAATGAGCGTCCTGTTAGGTCCACTTAGGCGGCTCGTCGGTGAGCGTGTTAATGTGTGCGTGCGATTTCGAACTTGTAGGCAGTTTCACCACTGTCTACTTATATTTACACTGTGGCGCTGTGCTACGACTATACCTATATATATCTATTTGTAGTTTATATGAGTGACAGAAAGTACAATATAATAAATATTATTGTGGATTACATTAACTAATTTGCACTTAATTTATGTATGTATTTCATTAACTTGTAATGAATAAGAGAGTTTTTTAACTTTATACATATTTAAATAAGACGATTTAATGGATTTTTTTTGTTAATAAATCAGAATTCCTCCTGTTCTTTACTGTAATCTCATTGTAAAATTAAATGCACAACGTGAAAGTCACACTATTATATTAAGCATATAAACTTTAAGTGTTAGAAATATTTAACGGTGTCATTAGAGAGTTACCTACAACTTATATTCTTACTAAAACCTTTATATCATGATCGTACAAAACTGCTGTAAACTTTACCTATAATTACCGTTACTATAACGGGCGTTAATTGTATACCTATAAGAGTTATATATATGAACATCGCATGTAGAGTTTGGTGTTACTACACTCTTATCCATCTCATCTGTAGAACTAATAACACCAATATAGAATAACACGTAAACCTCACATTTTTCTTTGTTTTTCCTATGTTGTATTTTATTACAAGCTAAGAATATAGAGCAATTTAAAAAACCTTTTTACATTCATTTAAAGTTTATTTTTTGTTTGTGACGGCTGCAATTGTTACAGGTGACCATAATTTACCTACTTGATTCCAATTAGATTTAGCAAAAAAAAAACCTATATCAGAAGTTGTTGAAATCAAATCAGTATGTGATTATAAACAAACTATTATCAGGATGTGCATTAATTGTGTTACATGTTGTAAAAGTACTTAAAACATAGGTGCGTTTTCTTAGGCTATATTGGATTCAACGTATTTCTAAGCAAACTGTTACATTTACTATCCTAGATAACTAGCTCTCTATGTTGGGGTCCACAATATTGGATGTAGAATAAAGTTTTTTTATTTATTTAATTGTTTTTCTTAAGAAAGCGCTTTATTGGATATCGATATTCTGAGAGTGCACAAACAAAATAACCAAATTTGCCGCCAACTTGAGTCATCCGCTATATTAGAATTAGATGCGTCACGACTTATAGTTTCGGAACGCAGAACTGACGCCTTGCCAGCTCTACGGAAATCCCGTCGGGTACTAACGCATACTTCTTTGAGGCCCTTGACGTATCTTCCATTAATTTGCTACTACCCTTAAAATCATGTAACTTATCTTAACCTCCATGCAAAATTTCAGTTTAAGCGCTTGAAAGGGAATTCTTCAATTTTGGCTTTTGGAGGACAAGCTCATTAGTACAAACTATGTAAAAAGTAAAATATTATAAAAACTGAATAAAACATTTTAATACTCTCGTCATGGGAAACTAAACATTAAAAATATTATTAATAGTATCGATTAATCGATAAGTTTTAACTCTAATAAAAATGTAAGTAATTAACGTATACATATACTGTAGGTAATCTTTTGCAAAACCACGTATCAAATATATTAAAAACATAACAAATAATCCTTTTCGGTTAGATATAAGTATAAGTTAATTTTGACAAACAATCGATTACTTTTTAATCGATTAATGATTTTTATATGGCAGCACCATTTCATTTTTGTCAACAAAGACATTTTGCTTTTGTTGTTATCTTCAACCAATTTATTTCCATGAACTCGATTTGTATTTATAATGGACTCCGACACCTCTCGAAATGATGACCCGGCTATACCTCTGGACATCGAACCAAGCACAAGTAGTGGACATCGTCGGCAACTTTGTATAAATTGTGGAAGATCTATATTACGTACTTGATCATATCTACTGCAAACAATATCTAAATATTTAATTTTAATTGATTATTTAGTAGTAATGTACAAATGTGCTCGATAGGTGTTGTAAAATAGTCCTTTCTGTTAATAGGTGCAGACGTAAATGTGAATCTACAGCTGCTCTAATCCGAAGAGTTGAGCTTGAGGGTCCTGAGAAAAGGTGTGTTCGAGGTTTGAGTACATGTTAAGAGAGGCCGTGGAAGATTCAAAGATTGGGCCGTCATGTGACCAACTTACATATATAAATGTAGCTGCTTTTTGACTGCAAAAATGCCAGCTGAAGAGAAACTGTATGAGCAGTGTAATTTATTTATTAAGTGATTATGTAAAGTCTATTCTTATATATAAGTATATTTAGAAGTACTGTCTTTTAGTTGTAGAATTGTATTATTAAATGTAAGGTAAATACTCATATTTCTCTATAATCTACAATTTCTTTATTTAACCATCTTTGTTTATTATTTCTTACATAAATAAATAAAAAATAAAAAATAACTTTTCCGTTACATCGTTTATGAAATACTACGCATGCTTATATATATACAATGTTAAACTTTCCCGTGAAAATATTACAATAGTTAACTTCCTTAAGATATGAAATATTTAAAAATTAAGTTTTTTATAACTCCAGATAATGTCCACTCAAAACCAAAGTGCCCATACAAACTGAAATTCCCTTTGATGTATGTATGCATATCATACATAAGTATAAGTTAATTTAAAGCTCGTATAATTTAAAGGCCTTAACGCCTAATAAAAATAAAATATTCTGAATTTTAGCTGCCCAGTGTTACAAAGAAACAAAATATTTTGTGCCGTTCGTTAGTTCATCTTCGTCGTTAAATAAATAAAAAACAGTTACACGGTAGACGAGTGACTTAATTGGAACCGCCAACTCTCTGTATTTCATCATAACAGAAGGAATATCTTTTAATTCTTTTTCAGTATATTTCACCATTGTTCTACTTTATGATAGTTTACTAAATGAAATGCATGAAAATAAATTATTTGTTATTCTTGAATTTGGTTTATTATAATGTCCTGTATAAGACTATTTTTCTAAAAATGTTGTTATCCTCTCTCTTACGTGTATTTGTTATAATTTAACAATTGCGGTAAAAAGTTTATTAGTTATGTTATTACAATTGGTACCAACTACTAACACGAGAGAGCTGGTAATAACCCTCGGGAATATTGATTTCTAAAAGTGAAATCAATATGTTTTACTTTTTCATTTATTGTTAATCAAAATAATGATGTTCAGACACGCAGGCAAACTATAAACGTACATATAATCTTCCACCGACTATGAGCAAGCTCACTGTCAGCTTCAATGTGAAAGTGTTATAGCATTATTTTCGTTCACAACGCACTGTAACCTATTACAATACGCTGGTGGTATGAATATATCATACTGCATGCAAAAGTTCACACACCCCACATAAATGTTAAGTAAATTTTCAGTAGATTAAGCTGGGCGCTAGAATCCAACAAATATTTTCCTGCCTAGTTACGTAGCTAGTCATTGAGAACGCGTGTCGTATTACAAATATCACCCAAAAGTGATATTGATACGAACAAACAGTTTATGTAAGAAAATGAAAACTGCGTAGGTTATATTGAGTGACTATACGTTTACGTTTGGTTTGAATACAGCCTACAGGTATATCTATTTATTATAAACGAGTGTAGCTGTCCGTTACACTGCATAATAGCGGGTGATCAGAGTGTTTCTGACAATATGTACGTTCGTTTTGAAGGTAAACGAATATGAATGGCAGTGTCAGCGCAGCGGGGTGCGTAATGACGTATACTGGGCACTTCATGGTTCCTTACTCAAAGACTAAAGCCAGACTTTATTACTAAGACTTCCCTATCCAGCCGTCTTCTCTCTGTCTGTTTGCCCGTTTGTCAACAAGTCATATGGTTTATGAGATATGACTTGTTATAATTAGAGAGTAGAAATTTTCACAAACTATGTATTTCTGTTGCCGCTATAACGAACTGTAAATAAACAGTTATACAATAAAATGAATATAGAATATATACTTATTTCTATATAGCACAAAAACGGGAAGTGGAATTTTCTTATATAAAATATTGGATATATTATTATTGTCAAAATAATAAACGATAAGATTCAGCCGAAGAAGAAAGGGAAGTGGACGCGACTTTTTTAAACAAGATATATCTCATACCACTGCCATTGCTACGGACGGAAGTCGGGGTTAACAACGCTAGAGGAAGTACGTGTTTACATTCTGCACAGTGTTCCCAACCTTACGATAATTTCATCGTATGAACGGTGTAGTCTACTACTATCATCGTACGCGGATTGTGCGATAATTTCATGTTGGTGTAAATTTCTAAGGAAATTCTTAAAAGCCAGCATACCTACATAATAGTCAATAACATGATGATTTATTATCTCCCTTTGTTCATAGTACGATCGAAATACATATAAGAATCCTAATTTTTTTCGTACATCCAAGAAAGGGAATCTTCCTACATATTATAATGTTATACAGATATTACTATTAATCTTAAAGAACAATGTTCTCTTACAGTGGAAGAAAAAAGTACGCTAGTTGAAACCTCTGACAGCTAGCTATATTGGAAAAGCTTTCACCCATTTAGCTATTTATAATGAGTCTTAAATGTCTGTCCCCTGAGACATGTGAAGGTCTTAAATAATTTTATAAGAATCACATACAATTCGTTAATTTCCAAAGCCTTAAACATAAGAAAAGGAGTCCTTGAATTCGACACTAAAAAGTGTTCCTTGGTTTAAAGTTTTGAGTACTTAGGTATATCGAATAATGACAAAAGTCAGTTACTTTATGTACAGTGAACAGCACAATGACGTCAAATTACTTCATTTGATTTTACGCTTTATCACTTTGTAGGTTTAAATATTATTTGTAGAATTTTGATATATTGTGCTGGTGTACCGTAATTTTGTCAATTTTTACTCAATATATGATAATTTTCGCTACGGAAAACGATAATGTTAACTTTCTGAGCATCTGGCGGAGCGACATGTGTATTTATTTTGTTTAAAAGGTCATTGACTATAATGCCATCATATTGGGGCAGTGAGAACTCAATAAAATTTTGAAAACTATTGGAAAGAAAAGTAGTAATAGTAAACGGCAACAAGTTTTTTGGATGCGTGATCATATATTATTGATGTTCTAGACATACTGAAATCTAAAAATAAGTATTTGACAGCCACTTTAATGTAATTACTATTTCAACGTCTGCTTTTAGCGAAATTCGAAAGCAAATGAGTGGTTGGTTAATATAGTCCAGTTATGCTGTGCTTATTAAAACCCAATATCCTATTAAATATTTTTTATGATGTGGAGGCAAATAGTTATGAAATTCTTAAAAAATGGGCAAACATTAATGGTACACACTATAATGAAAAATCGGTGTGGTTCCTATTTGCATAAGACAAATGTGTAAACTGCTTATTTTTATATGCGATTTGGTTCATTGTTAGTTTGTAAGAAAAACATTTGTATATTAAATATACAAATGTTTTCACAAATGTGATTCAAATCATCTGTCACTTTAAAAACTTCAATTAATATTATCCAAACTTTTACAAAAAAAATGTTTAAGTTCCCCAAAATCTTCTTAATGAACTTTTGATATTGATACGTATACGGATTTATTAAAACAATGATGGTAGATGCAGCTCGGTACATCGATTCAATTACAAGGCACTGTGGCCGCTCTTACGTTCTCTCTGGTTAGGTGTGTTGAGAATTAAGATATCAGGCACCTCACTATATGTCATTTTGTTACTCTGTGACTAACTATATTTTTTTCTTTATGGCTTCTTCTTGAGAAAAATTGTATTGAGACATCTTTGTGTAAATGTTTTTTATACTAATACACCACATCAAAAATACTTCGTATTTTTATATCAATATGGTAGCAGAGCGTGGTTATTACAAATAAAAGAAAAAATTGTTTTCAACCGGGTTGCGATCCACATCGATGCAAGATGTCGAAAAATCAAGAAAGCATGTCATCGGGGGCTGCGGTCTCGTCGATCTCATTGTTGCCGTGTTTAAATGAGAAATCTAACTTCAGCACATGGAAATTCCGTCTGAAATTGTTATTAGAAGAAAAACAAGTGGTGTATGTTTTACAAGATACAGACAAAAAAACTGAAAAATTGACTGAATTCATCAAAGATGATTCGAGGGCGAAGTCTCTGATTGCTCAAAGTGTTTCCGACCGCTACATTGAAATTATCAAAGACGGTAAAACGGCGAGAGAAATGATTACACTACTAGAAAACACATTCGAGAGAAAAAGTGTGTACAACAGATTTTACTTGAAAAGAAAATTAATCACATTGAAGTGCAACGAGCCTTTAGAAACCTACCTCATCAAGTTTTCGTCGATTGTCAACGATCTCCAGGCAATAGAAGTCAAAATTGATGATGAAGACAAAATATGTTATCTGCTGTCATCGCTGCCCAAGGAATATGATCCGGTAATTACATCCATAGAGACAATGGCTACTGAAAAGCGACTAACATTTGATTTTGTTAAAGCAAGATTACTAGATGCAGAGACGAAGATTAATACAAACAAGGACAGCACTTGCTCGGTGCTCGGTGCTCGGTGAGAATGCATTCATCACATGTTTTACCTGTGGTAAGCCAGGGCACAAGAGTTATGAGTGTAATAAGAATAAGAAAAAGAATGAACGAGAGCCATATCGGGGAAGGAGCCGTGGAAGAGCTGGTGGCCGAGGTCACAGAGCTGGACAGAACCCTGGATGAGGTCGAGGTTATCATGGTCAAATACAAGAAACATCCCTAGCTGGTAAGGCAGATGTTGGATTTCTTGCTAGTGAATATATGCTTGGACTAACTGATAATTATAATATTACATTTGTTGTCGATTCTGGTTGTACCCAACACATTATAAGTGAACTATATGAACAATATTTAACAGATATTACAGAATTAGAAGAAAGTATTAAAATATATGTTGCTAATGGTCAATACATATTTAGTAATAAAAAGGGAAATTTAAAGGTCATGTATAAAAATTTAAGAATAAATATAGAAGCATTGGTAGTTAAAAATATATCATATAATTTATTGTCAGTAAATAAGATAACTGAAGCAGGATTTAATGTAAGATTTAATAAGAGAAAAGCTGTAACAAGTAATAAAAATACATATGTTGTGTGTTATTCGGCGACTAGGGTACAGCTGAAAATCAGTGTCTGTTTCATATATGGAACATCCAACACTGAGCTGTATACCTCTTGAGCTACTGCTTCACACTCTAGTTCGGTGATATAAATCGTTGTCTTTTGTAATTTTAATGTTTCTATACACCAACAAAGTATTTTATAACAACTTATAATGTAGTGATAGTAGTGGTTCAATAAAGAATTTATCTATCTATCTTATCTATCTATCTATTCTGAGGGACAATTATATAAATTAAATGCAAAATTATGTAGTGAAACATGTAATATCAGTACCAATAAGTGTGATGATGCTCTTTCCAATATTTGGCAAAGACGCCTAGGTCATTTAAATAAAAAAGGTTTATGTATTATGAAATTACCTGTATCTGAAAAACTTTGCAGTCCATGTATAGAAGGAAAAGCTACCAGAGCACCATTTAAGCAGACACCAAGACCAAAATCGAAGAGACTAGCAGAAATGTTGCATACAGACATTGCAGGACCAGTCAAGAACTACGGACTAAATGGTGAGAAATATTTTATGACTGTAATTGACGATTATTCCCATTTCTGTATAGTATATCCATTAATACATAAATCAGAAGCGACTGAAAAACTCATTAACTATATAATAAAACTAGAAAATGAAACGGGAAATAAAGTACAAAGAATAAGATGTGACAATGGTGCAGAGTATACAGCAAACAGACTGAAGAATTTTTGTAACAAGAAAGGGATAAATATAGAATATACACTACCATATACGCCTCAGCAAAACGGAGTCGCTGAACGCTTGAACAGGACCTTGTGTGACAAAACTAGAACTTTATTTGCAGAGACGAACTTACCTAAGTCCTTATGGTGTGAAGCAATTCAATGTGCTGCATACCAGTTGAATAGATCCCCATCATGGGCCATCAACTTTAATACTCCGTGCTTCATGAAGAACGGACATAATGATTTATCAAGACTGAGAGTATTCGGATCTAAAGCGTGGACAACTATAATACCAAAACAGGACAAGTTAAACATAAGAGCAAGACCAACAAGAATGGTTGGTTATAATACAGTTGGTTATAGATTGTGGAACCCGGAAGATAACAAAATAATAGCTTCAAGAGATGTCATATTTGATGAAAGTGATTTTCAATATAAAGAAGGTAATGAAAGTAAAGAAGATCAACTTATTCAAGAAGAGATAGACTATAAAATACAGAAAACTACAGAAATCAAAAATACAGAAGTAAAAAGCAAAGAACCTGAGAATATAGACGATATTCAAGAAGAAGAAGAAGACGAGGTAAAAGAGAGCTTTAATAGAGAAAGTAATGATAGTAATATTGAACAAGAAAAGAAGACAAGATCAGGCAGAACAGTAAAACGTCCAGCCCGTTTAGAAGATTATACATCAAACATAGTTATATGTTTGAGTGCTACAACACCAAACTCATTTGAAGTAGCAGTAAATAATAAAGAGTGGAAACAAGCTATTCATGAAGAATTACAAGCATTGCAAAAATTTGACACATGGGAAGAAAAGGAATTACCTATAGGAAAGAAAGCGATAGATACAAAATGGATTTTTAAAGACAAAGAAGAAGGGACTAAGAAAGCAGGATTGGTTGTAAAAGGCTTTCAACAGAAGACAGAAGATATTTTGAATAGTAACTATGCACCAGTTGCAAGACATTCTACAGTTAGGATGTTTATATCTAAAGCTATTCAAGAAGATTTAAAAATTAATCAACTAGATATTCCCACAGCATTATTGAACGGAAAATTGAAATCCGAAGTATACATTAAAGTGCCACAAGGATTAAAAGTGAAGAATTCAAATTCTAAAACAGTACTAAAATTAAAACGAGCACTTTACGGCTTAACAGAATCTCCTAAATGTTGGAATGAGACAATAGATGAATTTGCAAAGAAGAACGGATTTCAACGTTCAGAATATGATTATTGTATGTACTATAAGGATGACTGCTGGATATTAATTTATGTCGATGACATATTGATAATTGCAAAAGGAGAAGATATTATAAAAGAATTGGAAAAGAAGTTTAATGCAAAGAACCTAGGAGAAATGAAAATATTTTTAGGAATGGAAATAGAAAGAAGTGAAGACACTATAATTGTGAAACAAACTAATATGATAGAGAAAATATTAAAGAAGTATAATATGAGTGAATGTAAAGGAATGAAGACACCTATGGAAATAAAATACAATATTAATATATGTGAAAACAAAGAAATAATGGATGTACCTTATCGTGAATTAATTGGCAGTTTAATCTACTTAACTGTAACATCAAGACCAGATTTGACATTTGTAGTATCTTACCTTAGCAGACACCTGGATAAACCAACTGAACAATTATGGAAAGCTAGTAAGAGAGTTTTACGTTACCTGAAAGAAACTAAAGAGAAAGGACTACTATTTAGAAGAACTACAGATAATAACTTGTATGGATTTTCTGATGCAGATTGGGCCGGAGATAAAAATGACAGAAAAAGTGTAAGTGGAGGCATGATTTTACATGGAGTGAATCCCATAGCTTGGTTCTCAAGGAAACAGTCATGTGTGGCTCTCTCAACTGCAGAATCAGAATACATTGCTGCTGCTGCCACAGCTCAAGAGTTAGTAAATCTTAAAGGTCTTAGTGAACACCTAAAGTACAAGAATAATGCCGTGTTACTTGTTGATAATATAGGGGCAATCTCTATGTCTAAATTTATGAAAATTCAAAAAGAACAAAACACATAGATATTAGAGCTCATTTTCTAAAAGATATTGCTGAAAAGGGCATCATTACAATCGAGTACATAAGTTCTAATGATAATCTAGCTGATTTAATGACAAAGAGTCTAGGTAAAGATAAATTTTTGAAATTTAGAAACCAATTTATGTGTTAAAATAAAATAAAAGTATGTTAAGATAGGAGGAGTATTATTCTAAATTGTTGTTCTATGACTGTCAATATTATTAATAGTTGTGAAAAATTTGCTATGTGAAACTAAAGTTAAATGAGAAAAGCATGTAAATTTAGTTGTAATGGATACCTTAATTTAAAAATGTAACAAGTCGTTTTATAATAAGTAAGTATCTATAGTGATGTGCTTGATACAAATTTAAATTTGGTGAAATGTTGAATTTGAAGAGGAGTGTTGAGAATTAAGATATCAGGCACCTCACTATATGTCATTTTGTTACTCTGTGACTAACTATATTTTTTTCTTTATGGCTTCTTCTTGAGAAAAATTGTATTGAGACATCTTTGTGTAAATGTTTTTTATACTAATAAACCACATCAAAAATACTTCGTATTTTTATATCAATAAGGTGGTTGGATTGCACTGCAGACAATTGACCTGTCAGTTCCGAAAACATGGTGAAAGTGCTATGGGGTCTATGACCACCAACTACACGTAAGGGGACTAAGAATGTATGGAACACGAATGCTACACAAGGTACTTCTATAATTTATATCAGAATCAATAAAACATGACAGTCTATGACTTCACAGAAAAAATGATGAAACGTCAAGGTTGCATTAGTCATCATTATAAAGAGATGTAACAAAATACGCTATTTGTATTCGTCATTGCTACAGGATTGTCTCATTTTTATAATTATTTTATTCAGTCTATTTTTTATTTAAGAGTATTCAGGGTATAAGGAATTATTTAGGGTTCCTAATCTATAGCAAAATAATCGACGTTGTGAATCGATTCGAATCGGAGACTTTAACATTAATTCGGAAAAAAATCGAAGACGTAGAGATCGACCTAACAAAAATCGATTTATTCGCCTAATGTCTTATAAAAACCTTTTTATCTAAATTATTAGGGTATTATCGTATTATTACAATTTAATGATTATAAATTTGTTTTCTAATTTTATGAGGAAAATCAAAGACAATTTGGGTGTCAAAATATCGATCGAAAAGTTCAAAAATATCGATGTTTGATAAAATCCAAACGAGATCGGAATCCCTAGAATTTATGTAAAATACATAAGTCTTTTACATGCACATGTAGTATGAATTATAACTGTTATAACAAAACTAAAACATCTATTTTAGGCTTAAAAGAGCGCCGCCGCCAAAACTGATAATCTTTCAGATGGTTTTGTAACAAATAATAAGCTGAAAATAACTTCAAAAAAGCTGAATTTACAAAATGAGAAAAACTTCATTACATTTAGAAATAAATATTTTATCACAGAAAAAATGTTTAGTTATGATAAGATTTCTTCTCATAAATGTACTCATTTTATAAGAAAAATTGATAAAACATGTGATTTACTTTGTAGCTAGAGGCTATATGTAACACTTACAAAAATCATAATGCCTTGAAATAGACAGGGAGTAGTATTTTATCTACACCTTAATAAAAAGACCAACATAGCGCATACCAAATTCAACAATTAAATACTTTACAAATCAATCCCGAAACAATTGCTCATGTAAAGACATAGAACTAAAAACATTACTAGAAGCATAAAAATCTGGACGTTCGTTGAAAGAATACGGGCTAAATGATAATGAATTTACCTTACAAGACATTTGTATTTTTAAAGGTAGTAGAGTCACAATACCTCAGAATTTACGGAAACGCGTACTCGAAGAACTGCATTCGGGCCACATCGGTATACTCAAAATGAAATCACTTGCACGAAGTCACGTATACTGGAAAAACATAGACCGAGATATTGAAAACAAGGTGAAATCTTGTCGCTCCTGTCGTCTCGAACAAAACGAACCAGCCAAAGCACCTCTTCACCACTAGGAAAATCCAACAGGTCCATGGCAAAGTATACATGTGGATTTTGCTGGTCCAATCCGAGGGCAATATCTGTTTATAATAATTGATGCATTTACAAAGTGGGCAGAAATCCTCCCGCCCGAACTACAACAAGCAATTGTTGCATTAAAAAATTGCAAGTCTTATGGCATTCCATATACACTTGTGTCTGACAACGGTCGACAATTCACTTCAATAGATTTCAAAATATTTCTAACAGATTGTGGCTCCGCTCATAGAACCACAGCCCCATACCATCCTGCAACTAACGGTCAAGCAGAAAGATTCGTGCAGACTATAAAAAGAGCGCTTCACGCTATGGAGGGTGAGAGTGGCGACTTGACAGACAAAATAACTCTTATAAAAAATCGTTTAAGGCGCACCCCGGGCCCCAGTGGACAAACACCTTATCAATTAATGTTCGGTAGAGATATAAGGACGAAATTACACTCAATGTTTAAAAAGATACACAACACCACTCAATCACAATCCAACAATGGGCCCATAAGATCTTTCGTTCTAGGAGATAGAGTACAGGCAAGAAGCTACTCTAGTCCTCGCCGGAAGTGGACGTTTGCCACTGTATTGCAACGCCTAGGGAAATTGCACTATGTAGTACAAACTGACGATGGTTTAAAGTGGACTCGTCACTTAGACCAACTGCTGCCAGCATCCCAGGTTCCACAGCCAGGAATCGCCGCGGAGGCGTGTCATATATTACGTCCGATATGCATCGCTTAGCAACCTCAGTTTGTTATGTCATTCTCAATAAATTATGGAAATAGTTACTTAATATTAGTTACGTGTATTATTTAATATATAACAATAAGTAATAAAAATTTCATAACTCACATCACAGACTTCAAGGATATATGCTGTTAGAATCGATATAAACGAAAGTTGTTGTTAAAAAAAATAAGTGAATGATTCTAATCTTCCAAACTAAGAACACGTTGAGTGTATATTTGTTAATATGTATGTATCCATATCAACTATGCTAAAAACGGTGATTCTTGCTCACACGTGAAATTGCCCTGTGTCCTGCTGCTTAAATAAAATAAAATCACTTCATACGGCTACCTATTTCGATGCAAACATTAGACAAGTTTGAATATATCTACGCGTATACCTATAACTCATATGAATTAACATGACCCCTGAGGGTCTATTTTATTTGTACGAAAATTTAACTCTATTTGTACGAATCTTGAAGGAAAATTCGGATATTTTTTCCGACGACTCGACGTTCTTAATATCATATCCGTGAAGATTATATACACATCAAAAGCAGTGTCAGGTCCTACCTCCGTTGCGTAGTAAAATATCGAAAAATGCGTTTCTTTGGAGCATTTCGAGAAAAACCGAAATTTTTGTTTTTTAAATAATAAAATAGGCCTTCAGATGTGTTAATTAGCAAGAGTACTTGTATATTAATGTTAAAAAATCTAGGAAACTATATTTTAAGTGTCCCGGGATAAACTATAATTTATGTGCACCGGGATATACAATATTTTCTTTCTTCTTGACTTTATGACGCATTCGAATATTGCTTATCGTCGTGTGAAGTCGTACCGAGACTAATTCAGGTCATGTAAAATAGTCACAATTAAGGAAACACACTTACGCGACACAGCACGAATAAGCATTACATTGTATGTCATTTAATATTTTTCAAATTTTGACTAAACAAAACATTTGTCAAATTCAAAATTTTTATATTGCCTAGATTAGAAAGCTATATCCATACTTGATATAAACAAGTAGCTTCCTGATATCTGTACAGTAAGATCTTTTAAATTACACAACAGATTTTGATGAGGTTTTCAACAATATATAAATGATTCAAGAGGAAGGATAAATATAAAATGTATAATACATGGCCACGCGAGCGAAGCTGGAAGCAGAAAGCTAGTAAGTAATATATTTCATAAAGTTAATATAAAAAAGGGAATGACATTTATCAACTTTGATTTGTTTTTATATTTTATAGGACTGTAAGAGGGAGGACATTACGTATCAGCGCACCCATTCTGTGGACCGGCGGACAAGGCTAACACTTCACCTCCCCTGTGGGACCAAGGAAGGTCCATCGTTGGAGAAGGTGGTCAGGTACACTAATCTTTTAACAGTTCGCACGAAAGGGTGGCGTACGGTGCCCGAAGTGTGGCTGGATCCAGCAGATCCTTGCTGGATACCGGGTCCTTACCTTCCCTCCAGGAGAGTACTTACAACGGATTTTACCACTAAATACAACCTCGCATTAAGCCTGTCCTTTTCAGAAGTGGTGCGGGGTCGGAGAACCCTGGTTCAAGGTTTATGGTGCATTTCCCTTGCGATATCAAAAAAAAAAGTGACGTGCCGTCTAGGTATGCTATGACCTTAACAAAACTACTTGCTACTAACTATACGGCGAACTAATATCGGGTGCAATCACATAGCTGCGGTCGGGCGTATGTTATGGTAACTCGCACTATAATAGCATTACGTAATCGAACGGCCTTGGCTCGTGCTTTACATAAATTTAATTTACAGCTTACACAACGCAATTTTATTTTTTCAAGACACAATTTACTTAAAGTGTCGAACATTAGAAAACGTTACCGGAAAGTATTCGTTCGTTGGCATTGAATGGACTCCGAAACTACTGGACCGAGTTTAAAAAATTTTTTACCTACGAGAACCTATATGATACTCGGGTGGCATGGGCGATAATTCACACGAGCGTAGTTGCTATAAATCGGCTTTTCTTTACGACTGTCACTCGTATTTTCATTTGATGATTTTATTTTTACTAGTTTACTTGTTTTGTTTGTGAAGACAAATGTTCTTATGTTTGTTACTGTTTCAGGAAAAAACTACATAATGGATTTTGATTAAATTAAATGTACGGTTAATTATAAGCCCGAATCAACATTGAGGTTACTTTTCATCCTACTTATCGGTTCCCTTGGGATAAATATAAATTCAAATCGTCATTCTATTCTTTTATAATGAGTTTACAGTACAATATTATTATTGTATCAACTAAATGAGCAGCTCAAAAATCGGCTAAGCCGAGGTTAAGCAACTTTCACAGGGGCTAATAATAGGATGGGCGATCGAAATTGTATAATCGCGAGCTGATCCGTGCTTCACGACTCTCAAACTAAACTAATAAAAATAAATTTTAATTAGGAAAATGTGTGTTTTTATTTGTATTTCTTAATGTCAAAATGAGTGAATCTATTGAAGAAATTCGTTACATTTTAAAAATTTAATACAATGCAACGCAAGTCACGAAAAAATATATAACATGGACCTAGTGCAGTTTCTGTGAGTAGCACAAATTTTAATTAAGTGTTTTTTGTCCGGAAATGTTGATGTTAAAGATGCACGTCGCTCCGTTCGCCCTGTTATGGATAAAATGGATGCCATTTTCGGAAAAGTGGAGCAGAATAGGCATGTCAGTAGTAGTAATGACATAGCTGAAGAACTGACGGTTGGCCACAAAACAGTTTTGGCGCTTTTGAAAAACTGGGTAGACAACAAAGTTGGATATTTTGATACCTCACGAGCTCTCTGAACGAAAGTAAATGAACCGTGCACTCATATGTGGCTCTTTATTACGGCGTAATGAAACCTAACCATTTTTGTAGAAACTACCCTAATATTCTATAAAAATCCAAAACTTTTTGACTTCAAAAAGCAGCATCCCCTGAATCTTGAATTGGTAATAATGTTTCGTGCCATAAGTGAAGTGAGTTTTAAAAATGATATAGGATTAGAATATCTGAAACACGTATAATCAATCAATGGTGTCGCGAATGACGCGAGACCCGATATATATATTTAAGGCTGGCAGCAGAATAGATGTCAAAGAGTGACGATAGAGAAGGAGAGAGAGAGGAGAGAAAAAGAAGTGATCAGTGGTAGTAAGTCATGGTGTGTAAGTGTGTTAAATAAAGTGAAAGAATCTGGGTAAGTAAAAAGAAATAAGGATACGTAGAGTGCGAGATAAGACAAAGAGATATCTGGAGGTAAGGGTGGTTGTAAGGGGAGAGGAGGAGACCATCTGGGGGAGCGTGGGCTCCCGAGATTTAAGACAAGTCTGCCGGTACCTCTTGGTTGGTATGAGAGGCGAGAGACTGGGGACGTACGATCATGTCATGATCATGTAAAAGTCCTCGGTATATCTATTAGGTACTATTTTAAATACTTGATTATATCATATAAATATTTGAGATTATAATACATAAATACGATACATACATATTATAGATACATAAATAAATATGCTATCTATTCCTTTACACGCAACTATAAATAACATAATATTATTATCATAAAAATAAGTATATACGCTACACTACATTTAATATACATATAATACAATCTTGTAAGTTCACAGGCATTTGGGTATCGTCGTGACTATCAGATCAGGGGTCACGATAAGGTGGAGGAGCTGGGATATATCATTTATAAAATTAAAGTTGCGAAGCATATAAATAAAAAAATTGCCTGGAAAGAAACGTTTTTAGAAACCATAGATCATAGATGCGGGTTGCGATGTTACACTATATCGAATTTATATCGATAAAATTAAGGTAAGAGACCATAGACCGAAATAAGCATTGTTCCTGTTGGAAATACATTTAGTTTTAAGATTATGTACAGGCTTTTCTTAGCAAACGAACATTGCACTGCCTAATTCCTGTAACCAAACTTACGATCAATGAAATTACAAATATTTTGGTTTTTGATAAGAGTTTCGATTCAAATGAGATTGGATAAATTATAACATTGTGCGATAGTGGGCCATTGCCACCGAATAGTATGCCCGATATAGAGGATAAGAGAACTCATAGGGGAGCTACCGAAGAGATGTAGTTCCAAGAGGAGATAGACTCCGAGGGGAGCTACCGAAGGGATGTAGCTCCAAGAGGAGATGAACTCCGAGGGGAGTTACCGAAGAGATGTAGCTCCAAGAGGAGATGAACCCCGAGGGGAGCTACCGAAGAGATGTAGATCCAAGAGGAGACGGACTCCGAGGGGGGCTACCGAAGAGATGTAGCTCCAAGAGGAGATGGACTCCGTGGGGGGCTACCGGAGAGATGTAGTTCCTAGAGGGGGAGGAGAGGGACTCCGAGGGGGGCTAACGAACAGATGTAATTCCAAGAGGAGATACGACTCCGAGGGGGGTTACCGAAGAGATGTAACTCCAAGAGAAGACACGAATTCGAGGGAGCATACCGAAGAGATGTAGCTCCAGGAAGAGATACGGCTCTAAGGGGAACTACCGGAGAGATGTAGTTCCTAGAGGAGATAGACTGAATAGAACCACCGAAGAGATGTAGTTCCAAATAGAGATATAATTTCGAATTGGGTTACCGAAGAGTTGTTATCTCAACAGATCGGACTCCGACGAGGGTTACCAAAGAGATGTGACTTCATGGGGTGTCCAGTTGTTGTTAAGAGTGGCCATAGAAGGGCCTTCAAACCAAAATTCTACCTCGCGTGGGGTTGGCGGTCTTTGATGAAAAAGGGGAGAGAAGCCCTTTAATAGATGATAAACGGAAGTTCCTAGAAGGGATTGTGGTTACAGTCCGGGGAGCTAAGAGGAAATATAGATAAGTAAGATGATAATTACCCGATTGAAAGGAATACACATGCATGGATACTAACGGAAAGAAGTTTAAAGGATGCCACATTAGATTAATCTGTTGAGAAAAAATAAAATTAAATAGATGTATATTTATGTTTTTGGATGCTATATTTATTCGTATAATGAAAATATATTTTTTGAGATAAAAGAAAAACTATTTTGTTTAATTTACATAACAATTAAATAGATTCAGTAGATATAGAAGTCCATACTCATTTCTTTTATCGATATAACGCCTTAGCTTCGGACTATCACATCACTAATTTACAAGCTAACATTTTTGTTTCGACCATTTTTATTTATTTTTTACATGATTGGTAGAGTAAATGCGTTCTGTAGATGGGAATCATTTGAGACTCATTTCTGTGAATTTAAAGGAGCGTATCATGTATTTAAGTTATTCTTATAACAATTTTTTCTTTACAATATTACGATTATTTGAGTTTACGTATATTTGTTAAAAAATGGTATATATTTTACAGAATCGATTAAAACTATTTCAAAAACATAAAGAGAGTTAATTAACTGGGCGTAAGAATTACCCAGCCGGGTTCATAACTCGTATTTGCCAAGCAAGTTGTGGAAATATTAGTTACATTATTACATTATGGAGGCCTCGATTAACATGAGACTACAAATGTTCCGAAGCCAATTAGAAGAGTTAGTAGTAAGAGGAGAGACTGTCCTTGAGACCGGAGTCTCTGAGGTAACTCTGTCTGCATCGCTAAAAGCATCTATAGAGAGGTATGTTAAAGAACTTGATATTTATTTGGAAACAGTGGAAGTTCCTAAAGAAGAATATGTTGTAGAGCATACCAAGGTTCAAATGCGTGCTGAAGAGATTCTTACAAAACTTCAGTGTAAAGTCTATCATCAAACAACTACTAGACTCCCTAAATTAGAACTATTAAAATTTTGAGGAAAAGTTCTATGTTGGGCTGAATTTTAAGATCGCTTTTGTGCTAGCGTACAAAGTAAAGATATGAACAGAGTGGACAAGTTTTCCTACCTTCAGGCTTGCCTTGAGGGGGAAGCTGAAGAGGCTTTAGCTGGATTAGAAATGACAGATACAGATTATGACATTGCTATAAAAACCCTTCAGGAACGATTTGGTCGGAAGGCTTTAGTAATTGATGCACATTACAGTGAATTGTTTAAATTAGTTCGTAAAGATAACACAATAAGAGAATCTCGAAGAATTTTCAATGATATTGAGCGACATTGGAGGGTGTTGCAAACCCTCACAGAAAATGTTGATAGTTCATACTTGAGGACAATTATTATGGAAAAATTTCCTGAAGATATTTTAAAAGAATTCAGAATCCGTATGAATTCAGAGGGAGAAAGTGTTGTTGAAATAAGAAAGCATATAGGCCACCTTATACAAGTTAGAGAAGTGGGAGCGGTTCCGAAAGAAATTGTACCATTTTATTTCACAACAGAAAGTCTTCATGTTAAAGAGGGACACAAGAGTTATCCAGAAGACAGAGGTAGAGCCATGGATAAATCTTCTGTACTTTTGAAGAGAAAAGGTGGTAAAAATATGAATGCAAACATAAATAAAGCCTCGGTTATTATGGATTTTTTGTAATGGCTCTCATTATAATGATGAATGTAAAAATGTTGTATCTATTAATGATAGAAAGAAAAACCTCGGAAAAAGATGTTTCATTTGTTTTAAGAATAACCATGTAGCTAAGACTTGTAAATGTAATAAAAGATATGTCCATTGTGGGGCTAAAACACATAATAGGGCAATTTGTACTAAAGTGTTTTCTGGTGAAACTCCTGGAACATCAAATAAGGGACCAACTATTACATTGCATACTAATGATCAAGGACATACATTGCTGCAGACTGTTATTATATATATTAAGGGGATGCCATGCCGAGCACTCTTGGATACTGGTAGTGAAAAGTCATATATTACAAAACAGACTGCCAGAAGGTTGAATCTTAAGTTAGAAAAGGATAGAAAGCTTCTACTTTATACTTTTGGTAATAACCAGCCAAAAGAAATAGACAACTTTACAACAGAAATACAATTTAAAACTAAGTCAAATAAAATATTTAAAATGATAGTGAGTGTTGTGCCACGTATCACTGATGGAATATCTTATCCAGCAGAGCATGTACAACTGAATTTGTCAAAATACACTCTCGCAGATGATGGTTCAGCTGGCAGAGATGTACACATATTAAATGATTATTACTATAAATTTATGCATAATAAAGTAACGGAAATTCAAGAAGGACTTTTTCTCATTGATTCTGACTTTGGGATAGTTGTGTCTGGAACCATGAGCTGTAAAAAACCCAATCAGCAAGAGAGCTTATCAGTACTCACATATATGAAGTCGTGTGAGATAGAACAGATTAAATATACAGCTCCTGACTTACCTCTTAAAGATGATGATATCAAGATGTTATGGGAATTAGAAGCAATTGGTATAATGGACCCACCAATGAGTAAACAAGAATCAGATGAAGAAATAGTAAATGAATTCAATAAAACTATCTATTATAAAGATGGAAGATACTTTGTCCAATGACCTTGGATATGCCACCCACCTGAGTTGACAGATAACTATGGGCTGGCTATAGGCAGACTGAATAGTTTGTTGAAACGGCTAAATCCTGAACAACTAAGAGAATATGACAGCATCTTCCAAGATCAATTAAGAAAAGGTATCTTAGAAATAGTAAAGGAGCCATTAAAGAAAACAGATCACCCAGTACACTACTTATCCCATCACGGAGTAACTCAGGAAGGAAAGAAGTTGAGAATAGTATGCGATGCCTCTGCTAAATTAAAAGGTTATAATACTTTAAATGAGTGCTTATATAAAGGTCCCTTATTATTGGAAGATTTGACTAGACTTTTGATAAGTTTCAGACAGGATATAATAGGAATAGTAGCAGACATAGAAAAAGCTTTTTTACAAGTCGGATTGAAACAAGAAGATAGAGATGTTACACATTTAACAATATGGATCAAAGATTTAAACAAAGATGCAAAAGACCCTGAGAATCTATTTTTTATAGATTTTATAGAGTTCCCTTTGGGGTCATATCAAGTCCTCACTTTCTGCAACTATAAATTATCACTTGCCCAAAAGAGGACTATAGGATAAAATTGCTAAAAAAAATGCTATGTAGACAACTTAGTTACTACTGCAAAAAAATGTAAGAGAAGCAGAAAAATTATATTAGGAAACCACAGAAACCTTCACTGAGATATCCATAAACATAAGAGATTGGAATACAAATAATAAAGAGTTTTGAGATGTATACCTACAGAGAAATAAGGAAAGGATAAACACCATGTGAATGTCTTGGGAATGATATGGTACTTAAAAGAAGACACTTTGCGCTTAAAAATGAATAAGAGAAAGAAACAGAAGAGGACTTATGGAAGCTAAAAACAAATTACCAGTTACATTGTTTTGCAGATGCATCAAATCAAAACACGGTTATGCTGCTGTAATATATATCCGAGAAAATACAGGAGCAAAGAGGACAATTAGCATTATGATGTCTAAAAGTAGACTTGTACCAATAAAGGACCAAGAAAACCTGCAAATTCCAAAGTTAGAACTCTTGGGGTGTTTAATAGGAAGCAGACTATTAAATTATGTAACTAATTCTTTAGAGATCAAGATTGAAAAGATGTTTTTGTGGTCAGACAGCACCATTGTACTCTGCTGGCTAAAGTCAAATAAACTCTTGCCTCCATTTGTAAGTCGAAGAATTGCTCTGATAAAGAAACATCAAGGAGTAAACTTTTCCTATGTATCGACGACAGAAAACCCAGCCGATATAGCTACTAGAATAAATTCAATGTCAAAAAATATTAAGATGTAAAGGTCATATGACACGAACCGGATGGGACTATGATGCGGTACATCCGATACTTCTTCCTAGAAAAAATGCTTTTACAGAAAAGATTATTAAAGAAATACATGAAAAGAACTATCATGTAGGTGTAGGCCACACTTTGGCATTAATCAGAAAAAAGTATTGGATACCAAAGGGGCGATCTGAGGTCAAGAAAGTGTTGAAATCGTGCCAACAGTGCGTCAGACATGGAGGAGGTCCATTCCAGTTACCGGAGACACCGCCCCTCCCACTCGAAAGAGTTAATTATCATAGAGCTTTCGATTTTACAGGAATGAACTATTTTGGACCAATCAATACAGTCACAGGTGGTAAACAAGAGAAAAGATGGGTATGTCTATTTACTTGTTTGGCAGTGAGGGCGGTGCATTTAGAGCTGATATTGGATCTCACTGCAGAAGAATGTTTGCTGGCATTGAAACGATTTGTGTCATGTAGAGGTATACCTTTACTAATAATGTCTGATAACGCGACACAATTTAAATTATTGGCAAATGTTATAATGGATAATTACTGTATTAACAATAAAATTAAATGGCGGTTTATACAAAAGATTAATTGGTATAGTTAAAACCTGTTTAAAGAAAACATTAGAAAATGAAGAAATGTGAACGCAGCTTCATTCATTATTTATTACCTATTTCTGAACGCATCCATAATCTATATATAGGAAGTAGCTACCTTCCTTGTTCCTTCCTGTTGCGAACCTCATGCTTGTAATACGTACCGTACGTTCTTAAATAAATCAATCATATATTACATGTTCTATTATTTAGCTAGCCTGTGGATAAATAACTAATATTAATTTTAACTCAGTTTTCATTAGGTTATGGGCCCAGCACGCCCAGTAGTTTAGCGTAGGGAAAAGTAAAAAGTTAAATTTGTACACGTGTCCAATTGAGGTTACCGGCCGGTATTTTCGCGTTTTTCAGCTAATAATAAAATTTGATAAAATGTCATTAAGTGGACAAATGGCTCACATTGAGAAATTGCAAGGCCGTGAAAACTATGCCACGTGGAGCTTTGCTGTTCGAACGTACCTGGAACACGAGGAGTTATGGAAATGCGTGAATAATAATGGTGACGAGTTTACTAAAAATGAGGACACGAAAACTAGATCGAAAATCGTATTACTGGTGAATTCCGTCAATTACATCTACATACAGGAGGCAAAAACTGCGAAGGAGGTATGGTCCAATTTACAGAAGGCCTTTGATGACTCTGGTTTGACAAGGAAGGTAGGTTTGTTAAGAGAATTAATTACCACAAATCTAGAAGAATGTGGAAATGTTGAAACCTATGTAAATAAAGTAATAACTTGTGCGCACAAGCTTCGCAATATAGGGTTCATGGTCGATGATGAGTGACTGGGTACACTTCTCCTCGCAGGACTACCGGAATCTTACAGGCCTATGATTATGGCCATGGAAAGCTCGGGTGTGACTATAAGTACTGATCTTGTTAAATAAAAAACTTTGCAGGATGTGATAAATGTAAGAGAGTCTGCCGCTTTCTTCTCAAACTCTCATAAATACAATAAACCTACAGGGAAAGGTCCACGTTGTTTTAAATGTAATAAATATGGGCATATTTCTAAAAATTGCCGCTCTAGTCAGTACTCAAAACCAAAGACTAATAATAATGATAAAAATAAAACTTCTAGTTTTGTAGCCGCATTTATTGTATCACAAAACTTGAATCGAGGGTGCTAGTACCTGGACTCTGGAGCTGCAATGCACATGACAAACAACAGAGATTGGATATATGATTATGGCCCTGCTCCGGTGTCTACTGTCAATGTAGCTGATAATAATACTCTTGCGGTGAAGGGTTGCGGAAAAGTAAATTTGAGCAGTTATAATGGAGCTAATAAGCAGTTAATTGGTGTCATACAGGTAAAAAATGTATTATATGTCCCTGATTTAGCTGTAAATTTATTATCAATACATCAGATTACACAAAATAACTGTGAAGTTAAATTCAATAAAGATTTTTGTAAGATATAACATGATTCAAAATTAATCATGACAGGTTATATACAAAATAATCTTTATGTCATATACAATGATACATACGCACTATTAACCTCTGCTCATTTGTGGCACCAGAGGTTAGGCCACCTTAATTACCAAAATCTTCGAAAACTCCCTGAATCAGTTGATGGTGTTGATTTGAAAGAAATAAAACAAGATAAACATTTTGTTTGTAATACATGCTTACAGGGTAAACAAACCAGACAACCTTTCAAGACTGAAGGCCTACATGAGGTGATACACTCTGATGTATGTGGCCCTATGGAAGAAACTTCCCTTGGTGGTGCCAGATACTATGTAACATTCATTGATGATTATTCCAGAAAGGTATTTGTTTACTTTATGCATTCAAAATATCAAGTACTTGAAAAATTTAAAGAATTTAAAAATCTTGTTGAGAATCAGCTGAACAAAAATATAAAAGCTTTAAGATCTGATAATGGCAAAGAATACTCTAATAGAGAATTTGAAAAATTTTGTAAAGAGTCTGGTATCAAGCGACAGTTCACAATACCATACTCACCAGAACAGAATGATATGAGTGAGAGAATGAACCGAACTGTAGTCGAGCGTGCCAAATGTCTACTGATAGATGCTAAGATGCAAAAGAATTTTTAGGCAGAAGCAGTCTCTACAGCTGCTTATATGATCAACCGATCACCTACGAAATCCATTGATTATAAAACACCTGAGGAAATGTGGACAGGTGAGAAGCCGAACATTCAAAATATGCGAGTCTTTGGCTGTCGTGCAATGACACACATACCTAAAGAAAAACTTTTAAAATGGGACAGTAAAGCAAAAGAATTGATATTTGTGGGATATTGTCCAGAGTCCAAGGGTTACAGGTTATATGATGAAAAAGATAAGAAAATTATTAGAAGCAGAGATGTCATATTTTTGGAAGACACTGTAGAGAAGAATCTTACGTTGATGCCAATGAGCTCCTTACAACAAGAAGAGAAAAATGAGACTTTAAGTTCTTCACAACAAGAACAGAAAATTGAGCTTCTAAATAATAGTATGAGTTCATATGACAGTGCGAGTTCTAAAGAAGATAAAGATGTAGACATTTCTGATGATGAGGATTATGTTCCTGAACATCCAGTCACTGCATACCCTGACCAGAAGAAACCTGTCAGATATTTGATACCCAGAAAAGGTAACAAAATACCTACATACTTATGTCAAAAATCAGACTATGATATTTCTCTGCGAGATCCTCAATCTGTACAGCAGGCTTTGCAGAGCCATAACAAACTGGACTGGCAGAAAGCGATGACATGGACCCTCAGTGAACTGCCTCCTGGAAAGAACATTATACTATACAAATGGATATTTAAAACCAAACTAGATGCAAGTGGCAATATTACAAAATATAAGGCCAGGCTGGTGATTAAAGGGTATGAACAAAAATTTGGGATAGATTAAACAGATGTTTATGCACCTGTAGTGCGATTAAGTTCCATTAGGTACTTACTAGGATTAGCTGCTAAATATAACCTTAAAATAGAGCAGCTAGATGCAGTATGTGCATTTTTGCAGGCGATATTGATGTTGAGTTATACATGTCACAACCCCCACATTATGAGACTGGATCAAAGCAAGTATGTAAGTTGAATAAATCCATTTATGGCTTAAAACAAGCTAGTAGAAATTAGAATAATAAATTAGATAGTTATTTATTGGAAATTGGATTTAAAAGGTCAAAGTTAGATCCATGTGTATACTATTTACATACTGATAAAATCAGCATAATCTTTTTGACTGTGTATGTGGATGATATTTTACTAATCTATAATAATGAAGAATTAGCACATAAATGTAAGAAGAAAATAATAGAAAAAATTGAAATGAAAGAATTAGGACAAGCAACATATCATATAGGCCAAAGAATAACATATATCAATAAAGATATTTTTTTAGACCAGTTTAAGTATATTGAAAACACATTAAAGCGTTTCGGAATGGAAAACTGTAACCCGGTGGGAACACCTATGGAAACAGATTTGAAATTTACTGATACCTCAGAAAGTATAGAGGAAAAGTTATATCAAGAATAATTGGCTGTTTATTATACATATCTCAGGGGACACGCCCTGATATAAGTTATGCTGTAAATAATTTAAGTCAGTATAATAAGAACCCTACAATAGAACATTACTATGCTGCAAAACGAATACTTAGATATCTACAGGGGACTAAGGACTTAAGGCTACGCTTTAAGCATAATATTGATGAAGAAATAGTTGGATATTGTGACTCAGATTGGGCTTCATGCAAACGAAATAGGAAATCGTACACAGAATATGCTTTTATTTTTCAGGGTGCAACCATTTCTTGGAATTCAAAGAGGCAACAAACCATTGCGCTGTCAACCACAGAGGCGGAGTACATGGCATTATCTACAGCTGCCCAAGAAGCATTATGGTTGAAACAGCTTCATCAAGAACTATGGCCTTCAACTATTACCAAAACTATATTTTTTTTTTGTGATAACCAAAGTGCAATTAAACTTACAGGTAATTCTGCTTATCATACCAGGAGTAAGCATATTGATGTGCGTCACCACTATATACGGGACAAAGTGGCATCTGGTGATATTGTTGTTAAGCACATCAGCACCGACTCTATGATCGTCGACTGTCTCACCAAAGCATTACCTAAGCCGAAGCATTACAAATTCCTGGAGAGCATGGGCTTGCGTTCAAGGGAGCATGAAGAAATGTGAACGCAGCTTCATTCATTATTTATTACCTATTTCTGAACGCATCCATAATCTATATATAGGAAGTAGCTACTTTCCTTGTTCCTTCCTGTTGCGAACCTCATGCTTGTAATACGTACCGTACGTTCTTAAATAAATCAATCATATATTACATGTTCTATTATTTAGCTAGCCTGTGGATAAATAACTAATATTAATTTTAACTCAGTTTTCATTAGAAAAACATACTTTATCAGACAAAAAATAAAAAAAAAAAACAAAAATCAAAATCATTTATTCAGTCTAGGCTGTTACAAGTACTTGTGAAAGTCGAGACAGTCAATTTAACACTGCTTTGAAAGAAGTAGAAGCTGTAGTTAATACCAGTCTATTAACTTATGTATCAACAGAGGTGGAACATATCCTGACTCCAGCAGACTTCTTGGCACTTGGTAAGTGTCTCACTTGGGAACCATCACATTCTGACTTACTGGATGGAACAGAAACAAAAAAGAGGTTAATAGAAGGTTGGAGAAAAGGTTTAACGGCAAAAGAATTCGAAGATATGTTTGTCAATCAATATCTTATGTCTTTAAGAGAAAAGCATACAAACAAGGCACCTAAGGAACCAAGAGTTATAGAAAAAAGACAACCTATAGTAGGTGAGACCGTTCAGATAAAAGATAGCAATGTCAATAGATAGAGTTGGAAGGTTAAAAAAAATTCAGGAAGTAATTAAGAGCAAAGAAGTCAGGTCAGCCAAAGTAAAGGTAGGAGAGAAATTTTTCACAAGGTCAAATAGAGATAGAGCAACAAAGTTGTGCTGAAGAAGAGACAAGAAACAGGTAGAGAGTTTAATGAGACATACGGTTTAGAAATAGGGCCGGAGTGTGTCTGAGGCAGACAAAGGCCTTAGACACACTCCGGCAAGAGAGGGTACAGGTCCAACAAGGTATGATACTGAAACAGTAAAAAATTATATAGAAATAGAAATAGAGGGTGAAAGGCAAAGAAGATCAGCTGCACGGGCGGCAAAAGAAAAAATTAAAGAATGGACCAAATTACTAAATAGTGGTTAAATTAATAAATGGTTTTTAATCTAACATGGTTTTATTTATTTTACCTCAAAATAAATAATCACAATATTTAAGGGCTAAACATACATCCTTGGCCGTCGGGAGTGTCGCGAATGACGCGAGACCCGATATATATATTTAAGGCTGGCAACAAAATATATGTCAAAGAGTGACAGTGACAGATAGAGAAATAGAGAGAGAGGAGAGAAAAAGAAGTGATCAGTGGTAGTAAGTCATGGTGTGTAAGTGTGTTAAATAAAGTGAAAGAATCTGGGTAAGTAAAAAGAAATAAGGATACGTAGAGTGCGAGATAAGACAAAGAGATATCTGAAGGTAAGGGTGGTTGTAAGGGGAGAGGAGGAGACCATCTGGGGGAGCGTGGGCTCCCGAGATTTAAGACAAGTCTGCCGGTACCTCTTGGTTGGTATGAGAGGCGAGAGACTGGGGACGTACGATCATGTCATGATCATGTAAAAGTCCTCGGTATATCTATTAGGTACTATTTTAAATACTTGATTATATCATATAAATATTTGAGATTATAATACATAAATACGATACATACATATTATAGATACATAAATAAATATGCTATCTATTCCTTTACACGCAATTATAAATAACATAATATTATTATCATAAAAATAAGTATATACGCTACACTACATTTAATATACATATAATACAAACTTGTAAGTTCACAGGCATTTGGGTATCGCCGTGACTATCAGATCAGGGGTCACGATAAATGGTGTTTTGTATTTTTATATAAAAAAAATGGAATCAACAGAACTTCTTCACTAAATGACTCTTTTTTTAGAGTTCGATTTTTGGAAATCAAGTGTGTAAGGTCAAAAAGGGTAAAAACTTTTATTTGAAACTTATTTGTTTTTGGATCTATATCGATGAAAATTGAGTAGTTTCAGACTCTAGGAAGGTACTAGGTTCTTAATATGTAATCCGAAAAACCATAGTAACCATTGTTACCATTTGATTTATTATTGCAATAAAACTGTCGAATATTGTTAATTACGATTTCCTAACATAATACTCTGTGGAACAGAACGACCGACACTCCCGAGGTTCCTGGAGAATACTATTTGTCTTTAATATGATGTAAAAAAAATATATGTCTAGGTCAAATAGTTTCGGAGATATTAAATTACAAAGTTTTTGGAAAAAAATGAGTGTTTTCAACCCTGAGTCAGCTGTTTTTGGGACGTACTAAGGAACAAGTTTTTAATCGGTCATTGACTTCTTCATTTCTAAACACGAAATAAACTAGTTTATGATTTATAAGACCGCTTTCATGCAAATTATATCAGACAATCACTAAACAAGGCAGTCAAAATGCTTAAATCGATTAAAAGAGTAACAGCCGGTTTCTGATTTGATAAAAGTAGAAAATCTCTACTGCTTATTCTCAATAACCGAAGTTTTTTAAATTTCACAAGTCAAATAGTCCTAGTTTTATCAAACTGCTATCAACTGATCATCAAAAAACTAATCGCAAACGAAAACTAAGTAATGTTAGTTAACTGTTTTTTAACAATTTCAAACTATCACTAAACGAATCAGTCAAAATGCTGATATTAATTAATAGACTAACATTTCATAAATCATTGTAAAAAGATTATTCTAATGTTAACTAATTTACATTACGTTACTACATTATTTGAAATAGTCAGAGTTTCCAAAAAATTGTAACTAAATGGATCAAATAACACGATGATTTATTAAAGTACTTAAACTAATACATCATCCATTAACATAAAAACACTAAGTAAGGGTTTGGTTACTTATTTAAAATGTATTTAAAAAGAAAATTCAAAAACAATTGAGTGGTAACAAAATACGAATTCGAAAAATAGATAAACTGAATTCGTCCCTTGTTATCAAAGGCAAAGCGAACCGAGCTCCATTCACTCTTTCACTCACCGTGCGCGACTTTTTTTGTTTTGTCGGCGTCGGCGCCTTTGTTTCAGTCACCACCGGACATTTGCGCGTGAGGCACGTTACTGTATCGCTGCCACCGTACCGCTGCGAAGCGACTTTTTGTCGATTTTTGTTTTGTTCTAGTGCATTCTTAAATAATTTTTTGTTAATAAGATACTACAGTGTTCGTCTTGAGTGTTAAGTTTAGTTTAGTGAAGATTGTGTTAAGTTTTGTGTGAAATGTGATGTGTTTTGCGCGTTCATGCAGTGGCATGCAAAAGAGCGTGCTTAGCTGTCTTCAGAGAATAATTGGACATTTTCAGCATCGACTATCATTAAAATATCGGTAAATAATTAAATTAAATTAATGTATTTCGCGGTCCGTTGTTATCTTGCCACAATCGATTTTACGCATGCGCGTTATAGTGCTCTCAATACTTAGAAATTTAAAATTTTTACTCCATTTTTACACCTCCTTACACCACCTTATATTTCAAAATAGAAATATTTGTCAAATAAAATGAACGTTTGCATATAACCTAACTTGAAACTTTCGGCAGTGTCGGTCATTTTGTTGCTTCCTGTATAGTAATGAAAATTCACGTACAAATCGTTTTACATATTTTTAGCCATACTAGATGGCGTAAATAATAATTCTACAATGCACTGTTTTGTACAAAGTTGTGTTTTAAATAAAATTCAGTAAGAACTTTAAGCTTACAAAACTACGTAGATGGCGATATTAAACTGCGTTATTGTTTTGTTCAAAGAATTTTGAGTAGATTTCAGTTTTCAATTAAATTCTGTATAAACTTTAGATTTATTTTTGTTTTTCTTTCTAAATATTTCAAAATGGGTAAATAGCTTAAAGTGTTGAAACATATTAGACATTAGTCGCTGTAAATGTGTATTAATGTTTCAATATTTTTCTGTTCTGTATCAATTTATAAATATGATAATATTTGTGTTTTCATATAGCTTAATATGATTAATATACAATTATTCCATAAAATACAATTTATTAAATAATATACAATTATTCCCATATTAAAAAAATGTAATTACATGTACGATTGTTGCTGTACATCAATATAAATATAACTTTTTGTTGTAGTGATTTCGAAGTTGAACATCAATGTAATTTTATACTAACATCGTGGATATTTTGCTATTAATAAAATTAATAATTGTTTCGTAACGTGATCCTTGACAGTTAACCATTTTCCTTTGCTTTGTACAGTCACACTGTAGAAGGATCTTATATGGTAACTCAGACTGAATAGCTTGCAAAGAACAGCATGCCTCATAGCAACCGGTGCCATGTCTACCACACCAAGAGGCGCTCTGAATGCCCTGCTTAACTTACCGCATCTGCATTCATTTATAATGAAAGAAGCGAAAACTAGCATCTACAGAGTAGGAGTTACTGATCAAAAGAACTGGCATTCTCAAGCACTGAGATCTCTTTATCAAACAGTCCTTGAGAACACACCTTTAGCAATGACCAGAGACGTCATGACTCCGCTATGTAACTTTGAAAGAAACTACTCAGTGGAGACATCAAGTAGAGAGGAATGGTCAGAGGCACACGAACTCTGCCTAACAGGAAGCCTAGTCTGGTTCACAGATGGTTCCAAAATGGGTCATAATGTAGAATGTGGAATATATGGTGTAAGACCGAAATTCAACAAAAGAGTGAATCTTGGGATAAACGCTACTATTTTCCAAGCTGAAGTATACGCCATTTTAGAATGTGTGGAAGCTAATCGCCAACAAAACTACATAAATCAAAACATTCACATATACTCTGATAGTCAAGCAGCACTCAATGCCATACATTCGAGCGTGATAAATTCGAAACTGGTAAAGGACTGTATTGACAGATTGAATGAACTGGGGCAAAAGAATAAAATTATTCTCAAATGGGTACCAGGACTCTCGGGCATTATCGGCAATGAAAAAGCGGATGAATCAGCAAGGACTGGAGCATAGGGACTACAAATAGGACCAGAGCCTTTTAGCGGTATCCCAAGAAACCATGTGATTCAAATTCTAAAAAATGACCTGCAAAGGGATTCAAAAAAATACTGGCAATAACAGCTGGGATTAAATCGCGCCAAATTCCTAATTGAAGGTCATTCACAAAAACTAGCTGAAGAGCTCTTGAAGCTAAACAGAACTTATATAAGATCAATTGTACGAACCTTATCTGGACACTGCAAATAAAACAGACACTTATTTAACATGAAATTATACTCCATTCATTATTATAACATTAGAAAAAAGAGGATCACAGAAGCAGCAGTGCAGAATATTATATTTTCAAGATAATTTTTAAAAATATATATAATAGTTTTATTGGAACTTTACACGTTGGGTCAAAAATCAAAATCAAAAATTTTGAGATTAATTAGTTATATTTAAGCCTAGGCAAGAAAATGAAATTTTTATTATTACTTTTATAACATTTATTCAGATATTATTAGATTATTGATTAAGATATTGGAAAAACTTCCTGATATGTCAGAGGTAATTGTTGTAGGCCAATCGGACCTGCACCGGAGTCGTCCATATTTAGCAAAACTTAACTTCAAAAAGATAACAACTAAAACAAAACTTAAGAAAACACTAATAGTACAAAAACAACTCAATCACGGAATACGGTTAAACATCAAGAAAGGCACTAACCACAGAAATATATCTAGTTAGAAGGAAAAAGTGTACGTACTTCGCGTGCCGAAACGACGTCTAGACAGCTTCATTGCTCGCCGCGAGGCTCAGTCCGCTTTCGATCGCAATCGGTGTTGGACGAAATTTAAAATGATGCGTTGTTCGATAATTACCTGCTCAAACACCACCAATATGGTTGGATCTTATCGAGGTATTTCCTTCCATCGTAAGTAACTATTTGCCTTGATATATCTATTTTGAATTAAAAATCATTAGTTTTGTTGCTCCGTATATTTTTATCAAAACGGTCATGTGTCCAGTAATAGTTTTCCATTGCGGCTTTAATTTGTACAGTCCAAATTTGCTGTGCTTGTAAAACCATCGATGTATAATTCAAGGTCAATTTGTTTGGAGGACAAATTATCATTTTTTTTCTGTCAAAAATGGAGAATAGTGCTGTACAATGCGATTTTTTTACCCGATTAAAAAAATATCGTTTTTGAAAGCAGAAGAAAGGATAATTAATTTTATATTGAATTATACTGTAATTTTTGTTTTAGTTTTCCGTATGATCCTAATATTAAAATAAATGGATTGAAGCAACAGGACTCTAAGACAAATATAGGTATACTTACTGGACATGGAAACTTTAACAAACACCTATATAACATAGGTTATTCTGACAGTCCTCTGAGCAGGGCGTGCACGGAGACTGAGAGATTGTCCCTCAGTCTCCATTCCAGTATCACATAAGCGCTTGTGCACTCATGTGATACTGGAATGCAGGAGCCTATTAAGACAAAAGGACTACATATCTATGAAGCCCAAGGATACTAGTGGAAGCATGCGGCAGAGTTCGAGATCTTACGGGCTTCCTGGAGGAGCTGGGGTGGCAGGACTAAAGCAACCCCGTGTCATGCAAAATAGGCACTGAGTATCGAGTTGCAGAAAAGCCCGCCGTGAAACATAACATAACAACACAGGACGTAAAAATGTGTAGCGTGTCGGGAGGGGGTAGCGGCTACTACAAAGTGTTTGCCCACAGAAAAATGCCGATTTCTATTCTATCGCATAAAATCTTTTTTGCGCCGATTCACTAAATTACATTCGTGAGTTCGTGACATATACATAATATTTAAGCAAAATGGTAGTCTGTCTATAAAGTCATGAAAAAAATTGAGGGCGCTGCAATCGTGCACGTAGCAACCCTGTGAAGTGAGACAAATGATTTTGATAGTAGGATTTTCTTTATTTATAGTAAAATAAACCGGATATATTTTTTTACTTTTATTACCCCAGAAAAGGTAAAGAAAGGCGTATAATTCGTAGACAATGAGTTTATTCTACATTGAAGATTACAATATAGTAATCGTAATTATTGATAAATCTTTTTTTTTTTATAATTGCCAAGTTGTTTTCTCGTTTTACTGCAATGTGTGCTTGTGTTCGATTAAAGCCTGTTACTTTGACACTCCTTGTAAGAAAACCCAATCTATTTCAGAATTTAACGCAGGACTTCTAGACTACAATTAAAATCCAGATCAGTTTTGGCAATCCACTGATGTTTTCTTCATGTAGGTACCTCTTTTTTTCATAGAGTAAAAGAACTTAATCTTTTGTCGAAGTGCACAAATGTTGCAGTTAACCATTTATTACTTAGGACGACTATCTATGATTCCAGGGGTTTCAAATAAATGCCTTCATCTACAATACGTATCACTATATTCTCTGATTTTCCTGAAAGTAAGTTTTAAAAATGTAATACCTATAGGTATTTGGCAAAAAGAATGGAATCGCCACAATGATCAAATTAATGCTATAATTTTAATAATATAAAGCACAAACTTTTTATTGACGTACGTAGGTAAAATTCGTACATTCCTAACAGATATATTTTTTATTCAGATTAAAATCAATGATAAATTTGATTATCCAAAAGTATTCAAAGTTCGGGCCGCACTACAATATAGCCTTCTAACATTTTCAATCTAACCTATAAATGCATAATGTAATCAATACTTCTTTTAGACTTAAATTCATATATTTAGTAAATTTGAAACTTCTGGTAACCAAAAACTCAATCAGTAACACGATTACATACCAGCCATAACTGCCGTTCGAGCTTTAACATCCTACAAATATGATAAAATGTGTCCAGCTTCTTGTTCCAATAAACATCACTGAAAAACTTTATAAATAATATCCTGAGCTTCACTCCGATGAATTCTCTTCATTTTTAACACTTTTCGACGGAGTTTAGAAGAAGTAGCTTCAGTTTAATCAAAACAAATCAAAAATGCAGAAAATCGAGCTAAAAAATCAAGTTGTTGACAGTCAATGTACTTTGATTCAGTGTTGTCATACTTGTGTCTAATGTTAGTTCCTCAAACATTCTTTTCATGACTTTATAGACAGACTGCCCAAGTAGCACATAAATAATATATTAACTAAAATAAGTACCGATTTATGTCCTAAAGTCATACTAACATTTTTAATCAGCTCTGGTCAAGTTTCGAATCTGTTTAAAGGAATTTTATTTTATCTAATAAAGCTTAATGTCATATTATGGTTAAAAAAAAGTATACCAATGTCAAAACTCCTATTTAAGTATTGGGTAATAAATATAAAGCTGTTATCGTATTTCGGTGATATGAAAAACATTATATATATATAAGCATTAACGTAATACTATTTAGTACACTTAGTTGTATTTAGTCATTTTCTAGAAACAAAGGTTTTCTAATGGTCTATGGTTGTATCGATTTAATGCTTATCCTATATACACATTGAATAAAGAACTAGTAAAACTTTAGCACCAATTTGTTTTTAAAGTATTCTTTAATCAAGCTCAAGCTCCTTTATCTTCTTAATCTACGCTTTTATAAAACATTAAGCTATATTTTGATCAATATTAAGTTATTTATATAGAGATAGAAGTAATAAATAGATCGTAATTATTTTTTATGTAAAATTATTTTATGTATTGTATTGTAATGGTGGCATTTTATACGCATCGCTGGCGCCATGGACAAAAAACGTTGAGAAAAACAAAGAAAACAGGTGGATATGAATGAAAACTGAAAAAAGAGTATTCTAATTTAATTGAAGCTTTTAAAAATCAAAAAAAAAAAAATAATCGTTTGATGATTATAAGCACCATAAGATACTTCTGAAGTGTAAAAATACGGCTGTAACTAAAATGGGAGTGTGTTATACGGTGAATTACGAGCTCTTAGTTTTGTGTCTAACCATAATACGATTAACAGCTCTACTACACCATATTTGAATACCTAATGCTTTAATTTTACGAGTCGCCATTTGCTTTCTTTTTCCAATTCTTACAAAATATTTAAAGTCAACTGTGTCAGATGAAAAGGATAAATAATCATATATTTGTGCACAGATGCCTATAAAAGCAATTATGTTGTTAAAACAATGCTAAAAAGCCTAAAATTCAACAAAAATTTTTGCTACTAGGTTAAATTTTTTATTATTTTTATTATAAAGGAAGTTGCGAAGGCGCGTGTATTTTACACCATAAACTTGTATATTTTACTCCACAAACTGATGTGTGCAGCTTATTTCACACAAAACGAGCTGTTTAAATCAATATTCAAAATACTTAAAAGACCAGCCAAGAGAACATGTCATGACACTTACACAAAACAATAATTTAAACCGATTATATGTTTTAAAATCTATTAAATATACTTTTTTACAAAGGAAATAAAACAGTAAGCATTTTAATAAAATTAAATTAACGTATTATAATTTTGATTTACGCATATCAATTGTAATATAGTCACAAAAAGTTCAATTAGCACTTAAGGGTCCTAATTGAACTTTTTGTGGCTATTAGAATGCTTTTACCAGACTTTATTAATGCTATTATACAAAAGTTGTAGTGCTATTGCACAGCTTTTATAAAGCTTAAAGTCGTACAAAGGGGGGGCCCAAATTTTATGTATAAGAGTCGTTTAAAAGAAATACGGTTGATATACGATTTTATTATAATGCTTAACGCTTGGACTCGTGCTATTATAAGTTTGATATAATGGTGTTTTATGCTACTTGGGTGTACACGTTGGTCTCCGTCGATCGATATCGTTTTTTCAATCGATAAGAGTCGGTATGCCGTTTCAAATACAACATGTATTCGATGCAAGTGAAATTATGTCTTCCATCACTAAATTAAGATCGTGACGTCATGATACCTACACAAAATGTGGCACGCTCGGTCTCCATATAAATCGACGAACATTTTCCTTCTAACTAGATTTATTTCTGTGGGTTTAACGTTGAGGAGCGCTCGCGCGGTACTGAGCTCAGACGGCCGCTGCATCGTATTTTGTAGTGATTTTGCGTTTACATTTATCGTATTTATTGAAATATTATAATAAATTTATGCTTTAAAATTATAATATCTTTGTTCCTTATGAAATAATCATTAATCTGGCATAAATTTGGTTAAATAATATTGTTGTGGCTAAGAGAAATTCAAAGTTAACTTCAAGCAATTTTTGATGTTTTTTGGTTTATAATATGATTGATTTATAATATGTGCTATTTCAAAATTTCGACGCTACTGTTTAATTTACGACTATGTAAGAGATATCATTATATTTCTTTTATTTCGTTTGTTAAGAACAGTAGCTTAATTCAGGAGCTCAAAAAAGTGTCTTTGCGCGTTTTATGAAAATCTTTCTCTGGTATTTTGGGTTTAATTAAAAATATGAGCAAAATTTCCAAAAAGTTGGGCCACTTATTTCTATACCAAGAGTTATTCTTCACTATTCAACAAGTCAAAATTATTAATTTAATTTTGTTTCCGAGAAAAATCACGCAGAAATCACAGTTGAGATGTAATATAGGTCTTAAATTACAACTGTTAAGTATAGCAGCTGGTACTTAAGTGGTTATGTAGCAAATAAGCCGTCGGTTTAAAGAGTAACATGATTTTAAATATTATTTCACAAAGTATACCATAAAAAAAAAACCTTATTTAACTTCTGTCTAATGCTATAATTAATGGAGTATAAGTGACACTGACATTTGCAGATATTGCAAAACAGGAACGTGAAACACCAAAACATCTCCTGTGTGAATATGGACCACTGATCCACAAACGAAGCATACATCTGGGACGACATATAATCATTCCAGAAGATATAAAATCTCTAAAAGCCAGGAATATTATAGATTTTTTGAAGTCTACCGGGCTAAAGGAGTTACTATAGCTCTGGCGGCGAGTCACAATAGATTTTCAAGGTCGCAGTGACTAGAGTTCCTCAGGAAACTGAATAGTCCCTTACAAAAATAAATATTAAATATTATGGTTACTCAGCAGATCGACGTTTCGGTATTTTACACGATATAATGAATAAATATTTGTTTTAGCGTCTCTAGAAATGCTACTCAAAGAGCGAGGTCGCGGGCAAAAGTTATTATATTTATAATTCTGTACACTATAATTTAAATAATAATAAATGAATATAAGACAACATCACATACACTGCCCATACTCTAAATTGCATTAACTTGTACTAAGGAAATTTGAAACAACAAAGGTACTACAATATCCAGATATTTTCTATATCGACCTGAGAGGGAATCGAATCGAAGCTTGAAACCGGCGTACAAGCCACTCGGTCATAATTATGGTCTGTTAGTCTGTTTGTAAGTTTACTTCTAATAATTAAAAATGCAGTTTGTGCACTAGACCACATTATTAATGTGCACCAATATCAAATACTTTGGAATTAAAACTTAATAAAGTATAATTTATGTACAATTTAATCATTTACCGAACCGTTATCAAAACTATTAAAATGGCTTTAAAATTTAACGAATTTATTTTCATAACGAATTTATTTTTAAATCTAACGAACCTCGATATTCTAAAGTTGCTTATGTTAACGTAACTAGTTAAGTGAGCTAAATAAATAAATAAAAATACATTTTTATATTATATCCTTAGAACGTAGAATTCTTTATAATGTACGATTGTCGTTATCGCATTATTCCCACAGCACAATGGAAAATGACGCAGATGTTGCGAACCTTTTTTTAAAAGCAACTCCGTTTTAATGATCACGCACCTTTGATTCAATCAAATACTAGTCCATTTTCACATGGAGTTTTCGTTTATTGGCTTATGATAGATAAGTATAGGTACTAAATTTGTAACTATTTTTATACACCTTGTACATTTGTGTATTTTTTAAACCTATAACGACTCGCACCCGGTTTCAGAATTGAGAATTAAGTATACAAAAACTCTAAAATCTCAGGAACTACTGGAACAAATTCCATTCTTGTTTTTGTTTTGAATAGTCCACTTATCGAGGAGGGCTATTGACTATTTAACATCAGGCTTTCACTTATCGGAGTGGAGCAGCATTGAAAATTGTTACGTGCGCTGTGTAAACGGTGAAAATTACGCTAAAATCAAGTATTACGAAATTGAACCTTTTTAAAAGTTCTAAAATAAGACCGCGACAGCATATGCCTACCTTATATCTTTTCCGGAAAAAAACACATAAAGGGATGAAAATGGGGATGGAAGTTCGTATAGGACATTAATCCACCATTACCAAAGTAACCATTGCTTGCAATTCAATTTCTCATTTTAATTATATTCCATGACATCCTTTTCTAAATTCATTATTAAATGATTAAGTTGTTTACGCAGGGTTAAATAATGTTTCGAATAATTAATCGATATTAATCGATACAATCTTTGTCACTAAAAATTAAAAACATATCTTATATTAGTTAAGTACACGAAAATGTTACGTTATGCTACTTCTGAAGTTTGAAGTCTTTGTTTTCTCCGATTTTTATCAAACAATTGTGCAGTTTTTCCAGTACCTAACATAATTGAATGGGGAATTGCTAATCTGGGGAAATAACAAAATACTACTCTTAGGTGTTTTCGCTAGATGATGCTATTGTGTTTTTAACACTGGTGTGTTGTTTATTGACTTAGAACTGAATGTAACAAAAACATTTTGGTAATTTTAACAGAAGATTTCCTAATAAAAGACATTTGCAATTAGAACCGACTATTAAAAGAGAAACTTATATATGATGTCAATAAAGATATGTAATAATAACATACGGGATGAACCAAAATTGTTGCCACGAAAATCATATAAATCACGTTTGAAAACATTAAAGAGTTTTTAAAATAATAGATATTATTAGAACACTTTAATTGAAGTACTCACAAATATTATTTTATTTTTTATTTTTAATATCTTAGGAAAACTTACAGCTAGGTAATATATAGGTGATACATAGATTTTTTTATTACCTATATCTATAAAGAAGGGCAATTACAAATTTCCACTTATAGGTAATATAACAATAGACAAAACAGACGACAGCTAAAAGCAACAAAATTAAAATTATAGTAGGTTAACATTTAAGATTAAGCATTAATAATTTTATTTTATATTTCATTATTTTATGTATATTTATAGCTATAGAGATATATAAAAGAGAACCAATTCACTTACCAAAAAATTTGCCTTGGTCAAAGTGTTGAACATTGCGCTAGCTCTCAAAATGAAAGAGTTTTGCCTATAATTGGTACGGACTAAGGGAACACGAAGAAGGTTAGGTTTTCTTAGTGCAGCTGTGTTAACACGGAGACCAATTAATTCCAAAAATTCAGGACAGTCAATGATGCCATTTGCTATTTTGTAAAAATAAGTTAAATCTGCTATTTCTCTACGCTCGTACAGAGGGAGTAAATGAAATTTTAGACATCTTGTTAAATAAGTAAGTAGTAAGTTGTCAGGTAAGTAAATTACTAAGTAAATAGCTCTGAACTGTAGAAACCGTAAAAACCTCCTCTGGATGCCTTCTAATCTCGAAGAGTAAACATCGTAATAAGGATTCCATACTGGCGATGCGTATTCAAGGTGAGTATGCAGTCATGCGCACAATATAAAATTTTAAAAGCTTTTATGTTAGAAAATTGAGACGATAACCGTAACACAAAACCAAGGGCTCTAGAAGCGTTTTTAACTGCTTATTTATATGTTCATCAAATATTAATTTAGAATCGAAAGTTACTCCCAAATCTTTCATATTATAAATTCTTGTTAGAGATCCTAACAGGACTGACGAAACTTTCAAGCACTTGTTAGAGATCCTAACAGGACTGACGAGTCTAACTATGAACCGTGGTTCATGAGAAACAGCCTGGTATCAGCAATAGATCACGTTTGTTGTATGGGAGACCCCTTAAATATTTATTTTATTCTATTGTTGTTGAAGCGGCAACAGTAGTACATCATCTGTAAATAATTCAACTGTCGAATTTTCACGGTTTGTGTAATACAGCTTGGTGACAGACAGACAGCGAAGTCTTAGTAATAGGGTTGTCGTTTTACCCATCGGGTGAGGAACCTTAAAAATTAAAGATGCTGCTGAATTCACTATTCCACGCGGACGAAGTCACGAGCAAAGCTATTCTAAATACATTTAATTATAGTTCGGTAAAAAAGCAAAAGATTGCGTATTTTGCATTCATTCAAAATCCGAAAGGAGTATTTTCTATATTAAACGATTACCTATGTATATTCTTTATGTACGAGTAAATACATATGTGTTCATCGATTTATTCTTGAATTGTGAACCGATAACTATTAAACTAGTTATTTTTCACGACTTCGTCTGCGTAAATTATAGCCTATGTCCCTCGCGTATTATTTATCTTGCCTCAGATGAAAGAATTTTATAATCGGTCCAATGGTTTCAGAGCCACAAATAAGCTATCAAATTTTTCTGCTTTTTAATAGATCTACGTATTAGAAAAAAATATGCCGAGCAAACAAACAAAATCTTCTTTCCTAAAACTTTCACTGTGTTATTTTCATTTAATATTTCTAGTTTACATATTATAATAAAAAAATAATATCACTAAAGAATAAGAAATATATATTTTTTAAATAGAACTGAGTTCAAACTTTTAAAAAGTGAGAAATAATACTTATCTTAATAGTGACTCACTTAAAAAACTGCTATTGAAATCGGGCAAGATGTATAGTTTAATTGGTCCTCTGCATCACCTCAATGCACTTCGTGACGGCAACATTAATTTCAATTTTTTGTTTAATAATATAATTGGGAAAATATCAAGCGGTAAATTCTGACGATTGTGAGAGAGTCAAGGACAAATGGAGTAACTCTGACAGTGAAGATAGTAACTAATTTGTTTAATGTAATTGTTAATTTATTGACCTATTTTTATTATATGTAATCATCTAAATTATTTAAATAATGTATGTAATCTTATTTATTTTACTATTTTATTTATGTGTAATAAATTTTAATTATTTTAATAATGAATGTGAATTGTTTTTTTGAATTGTTATTTTATTTATTTTTGTAATGTGTGATAATTTTAATTGATGTATGTCGTTTTTATCACAATAATAAATAAATAAATGTTATTTCTTACAGTTTTCCATGTTATATTTTCTCTCAACAACTACATAAATTGGATTATTAGACTAAATATATATTTTTCCGAAATCTAGCCATTTTCGTTTCAATAAATAAACATTTATTATCCATGATAATATAATGACAAATCTCGATTATAATAAATGGTCGCACATTTGCAAGAAATAATATAGTTTTCAAATGGAGAAAGTTCTAATATAACTAGGATTAATAAAGTACCAAAATCGCTAAAAAAGAGTATGTATAGATAGTTTTGGAAGTACATTAGATGATACTATATATTAAATAAATTTAAAGTGATAAAAAAACTGAGTAGCTCGGTGGCGTAGTCGATAGGCGCGTTCGTAGTTGTTTAATACTCGGCATGGTTGTCCAAATAATTAATGTCTCAAGCTACTCCGTACTTCGGCACGTTAAACCGTTTGATCCCGGCTGCATTTGCGACCGCAAAATCATTTGGCGCCTGTTAATATCCTCAAATCCGCATTAGGCCAGCGTGGAGGGTCATGGCCCATATCACTATCTATGTGGAAGGCCTGAGCCCCTGCAGTGGGGACGTTGGGGGTGGATGACAAAAATAAAAAATTATACTTGTTTTTTTATTTTGATTTGATTACGTAAATATAAAAAAAACAGATTTTCACTATTTGATATTACCAATTTAAATATAGCACTAAAATTCAGTTCAAAACTATAGTTGGAGAAAAAGGCAGACAACCGAATAATCTCATAAGAGTTTTACCCCCTTGTATGTAGCTTCTCGTAGGTGAAAGAGTTATTTTTTAAATAGGATTCTATAGTTTCGAAGAAATGTAAACAAACAATCGTATAGGTGTGTTTTTTCGGATATTTTTGTTTATTTAGTAAAAATAACCAACCACTTGTAGGTATCCGACATACACACAGTGTTAACAAAAACATGACAAATAAAATGATGGAAACATTGACTATATTATTTATAAAACAAAATTTAATAGTAAAGATATAAAATATGTTCAACACTGTCAACGATACCTTCATTAACAGCAATTTTTTAATTTAACGTTTTTAATTATCGCTAAGTAGGGAAGTACTTAACTCCTTATAAGTATTATATAAAAAAAAAGTTACACTATAGATTTTTTTTTTCAAAATATTCACCAGTCCCGGGTGTCCTGAACGGCATGCGAAACCATTTCACAATCAAAGCGCCTGCTCTAACAGCGTGTTCACTTGGACGATAGAGTCGGTACGCGGAGTGCGGTCAACCTCAGTGCACTTATCACTTACGTATAGACGTATGTACGTTTGTTAGTCTTTCAAGCAAAAACTCCTAAACGGATCTTGATGAAATGTGGCATTCGGATAATTGTGAGCCCGAATTACTTTACCACTAAACAGTTCCCTATGAATGCCGCTGGCGGACATCTAGTTGGTCAATAAAACAAAGACCAACCAATGAAAGCAAGCGCATGGAGAACCATGTAAATACGCCATAATGTTCTAACGAATTGAGGTACCCAACCTCTAACGCGATTAATGAATTATGTACATTTGGTTAATTTCGCTACAAATGAGCGTATTGTCATCAATTTTCAGTCAGCTCGTCAAAACAGTAGAAAATAATAATTTTACAATTATTTTTAAACTCGCGAATAGGAATAAATCGACTTCTATTTATTCTATTTAATCAATTTTGGATTCATGATATATTATATTTTTAATATGATTCTGTGAATGCAATATTGATCGAATATAATCATTACATAATATAAAACAAATCCGCTTGCCGCTGTCTGTACGCTGAGATCAACCGCACAACGGATTGTAAAGCGGGTCAGATAAAGTGATTCAAGAGGGAAGTTTATATGTATAATATGCAGCTTGTAATAAAGGATATGTTGTTCATATTTTAACGTTGAAGCCCATGTCACTCTCACAATAAATCAAATATAATAATACCTCATTAATACATCCTCTAAGCAGTCAAGTAAAAGCCCGCATATAGATAAAACCAGAGACATATCGAAGTAATAAACACTTTGTACATAAGATGGATTTCTTTTTGAAGATTATTGTTTGGATCTCATACTAGATTGTTTATGATGAAAAATAAGCCAGATACAAATTATTTTCATTTATTTTTTAGGTATATGACCTTTAATAAATACGAACCCTATTATCACTTCCTATTATAACAACTAGAGATGCGCCAAATAATGGTTTCACCGAATAACACAATACTATTGGGTTTAATCTTTACTCATCCTGATATTCTGCTCCATTATTCGGTTTACCATTTCACTGCATTGCCGCGTAAAGAGGTTTAAAAACAAATATTGATTTGAAGTATAATTGCTTTATTTTATTAGCTTTATTTAACACATTATTCATAGGATTTCTTTGACTTATAAATATTACATAAGACATTTTGTATTTTAGTACTAAAACATGTCGTGCAGTCAAGAAAATAAAAATACTCGAGCAAGTCAAGTCAAAATAATCTTTATTGAAATAGACTTCTTAAAAGTACTTTTGAATCGTCCAACATTTTTTTTCTCTACCACTCGTTCAAGACGTCTTTTGGCTGATAAGAAGAACGAGCATAAAACTCGACAGCTCTATCTAATAGGATTAATGACATTTATAAAAACCATGTCATTCCCAGATCAATATATTATAAATAGAGAGAAAAAAAATATGGGCTTATAATATCTTGTTTCCATTGTAATTAAATTATTATTATAACATAATAATTTAATTACAATGGAAACAAGATATTTTTTTTTTGAGATATTTAATGAGTTTAGAAGAAATCATCTATTCAGTTGCTGGACAATCTTAAGTCCAAACATTCTTATCTGTTATACTTATAATCGGATACCTTATAAAAAGCTTTTTTAATAAGTATTTTTTAATAGTAGATTTAAACTGCATATCAAATTGTTGTATTTTGCTTAGGACCTTATTGTAGAAGCGCACACAAAGATCCCTGAATGAGTTATTAACTTTTTGCAGTCTAGGCACCGTTAATTTAGTTTTATTTCTTGTATTAAAATTACGAACGTACATTAAGTTCTCGTATATGTATTGAGAAGCAACAGTCAATATATCTATTTCCTAAATATATTCGGCACCAAAACCAAATAATTCGTCCAATACAAATAGTGAAAAAGATACCGAATACCAAACAATTATGCGACGCATCTCTAAAAAATACATATACCTGTGAATTTAGATTGTTGCTCTTTCACGCAAAATCTACTGAACGGATTTTGGTGTAATTTGCTATACTGATAACTCTCAGAGTGTATTAAAATATAAGTTACTTTCCATCGCACTAAACGGTCCCCTAGAGATAATAGTACTATTAAGTCATTATGTAAATCACGCGTGCGGAGTCGCAGGCGGAAAGCTAGTATTTAAGACACACAATGCGAACATTTATTTTTCGATAGTGAAATTCGGTATTATGTTTAACTTTTGAATAAAATAGAAATGTAACCATATAATCTGAAAACAATAACATCACGAACAAATTTTTAAACGTGAGATAAGTGAAATTAAATACTTCGTATCAAAATCGTACCAGCGAAATTCGCAAACAAAACAACCTCTTCCGGAGCATCAACTAACTAAAACCAGTTGCCGTCAAAAAGTGTGAAACGTCAGAAAGTTTAATTCCACTATTAATAAGGCTAGCCATTCTATGCAATTTTACGATTCTCATTACTATTTCCATTTCTAACACAATCGCATACGCTTACACTAGTTACTATTTCAACAAAAGATATCAGTAAAATTCAATTTGCCTTTTTTTCAACATAAAAACTATTCGCGAAAGCATGAAGAAAAATTTTTCCCTATAAAACATCCGCAAGGAAAACTCCCGCGTCGATCGTATCGAAGTACTTACTGCATTATATCGTAGGGGCTGTAAAGCTGCGTCGCAGGCTGCATCTCCTGCAGTTGCATATAGAAGTCGTGTATCCGTCCAAAGTCGCGCGCCATGCCGGCTACTAGTGGTTGCTCAAGGGACGCGGCCGACGCGAACGGGACTCACCACCCAACTGCCAGTGTCCGCCACCGGCACAGGTACACAAACCACCCCATTGCACAACGTCAGCGGCTCGCCATTACACTACCGCCGTGGACCCCACAATGCACGATTATTCTAATCTCGCTAATACGTATGTTTGTTTTCACGGGGGGCTATAGGAACGACCGATTCCGGAAACAAACGAGTAATCTAATGACGATTAGGCGACACGGGCTGCGGGCGGAGCGCGGGTACCGGGGGCCGAGGTTTTTTCTATCCGATTAATGCACTTCACAATGCTGTAGTTTCCAGCATATACAGATTCATCTAATTAATTTCGTCACGTAGCAAACGTTCCGATTTCGCTGCAAATCGACACGACTTATCGACTCCTTCTCTATAAACGTCGAACTTGTAGAAATTCTATGACGATTATGATAGAGAGATAACTAAAATTAAATCAGTAAGTGCATTTTTATAATGTCGATATCATTTGTGTCGATAAAATTAATTCAAATGATTTTTTTGCGATTATGAGAAACTGACACTCGCGGAACACGCTGCTCTCGAGCCCTCGAAGGTGGCTATCGGGTCACACGACGCACTGGCATTGAAGCGAAAAACTATCCATATAATCTGACGCAACACGGCCTTCCTCCTCGTAACAGAGCGCAGCCGCAATGTTTATGCCGCAACAATTAATGCTCGTACTCGCGCGCCACTCTCGGCCAGAAGTGCATCTTAGTGACGTAGCGCCCCTGAACCTGACCGTGCCAACGAGCGCTTGCACTCGCACTTGGCTGCCAACGATTTATCGTGCACCAACTACATCGATACTTCCCCATCCGCCTCCAGCTAATCGCTGACAAACAAAAATGTAATGTATGTGCAATAAAACGATGTAATACAACACAACAATGACCTGGCTAGCATAACATAATCTTACACGTGCCGAACACTAATAATCACAACGTAATATTATGCAAGGGACTGACACGAGTATGAACGACTGCTACCGACGACAGTATGTGAAGTTAAACTATGGAAAGAAGCCATAATTAAAGTCACATCACATCTAAACAACATTAGGTATCTAATATAAAAGGATATCTTATTCAATGCACATTTGAAAAAAAAGATAAGTCAAATTCGGTTAACCAATATGCTCGTACGGAACCATACGTGGTATTATCACGATAGATGAGGAAGGTACGACATCGATTCCCCCATTTGTTAAAATAGAATACAGGTAAATTAAATCAGACTGTGATATAGAAACAAACCATTTGCGCTACGTCATTTATTGAAATGACAGTTGAGTTATTTAAAGATAAACGACCTTTAGTAATACCGATGGAAAATTGCACGACGACAACAACTGATGCAAAACTAACTGGTGAACTTATAAACGGTTAGTAGATTTATAAAAACTAAATATATTATAATAAAACTAGCTGTTTTCCGCAGCCTTATTCCGAATCGGTCAGTATATTCGGATCCTATTCAATGCAAACAAATAATTATAAATAGATAAAAATTAAATTTATAATTTAAAAAGCCCCGACACAAAAAACTAAGCTCCTTTTAAAAAGTCAAAAATAATAAAATAAACTCAATCTCAAAGTACCTAAATATGTATTTTGTATTTAGGTGCTTTGAAATTGAGTTTCTCTTTTTTTAAAGGAACTAAGTATTTTATGTTGAAAGGTTTTTTAAGTTTATTACATACTTATTATAAAGTATTTTCTTTTCCAAAATTTTCAAGTTTATATTTATGGTAAAGATTTCTAAGATCAAGCTTGTTCGCTTTCATGTTACTTATTAATTACTAGTTTTTTTATATAACTAATAATTGTTACTTAATGTTTATATTAGCCTTCAACTCTTTAATATAATAATTTTTCTCATCAACCGAAGCTAAGAACACTCTCGATTGAGTCAATATTCTCTTTTAGTGCACTTTCATTTGAGACTCCACTCGAGTATATTTGCAAACATTCGGTTATTCTTCCTCACTTTAACCCTTAACCAATCTCTGGGTTATATGCTTCCCACATACATTTTTGGAGGTTTTTACCAGTTTTTGGTAAAGAATCTACCGCAAACTATCAAAAATGCTGAAATAGAAATATTGTCTATGGTCACACAAAAAAAAAGTGGAACGGAACGTAAATGTCACTTTTGGGATCATTTTTTCTGTGGTCGTTTGAAAAACCGTTGTTTTTGTCAGAAGTGCACCGTTTTATTTTTATAATGGCGAATCGGCGAAAGGTAAGTCGTGCAATTTTTTGATATTTTGTAGGATTTGAGTTTTTCTAATGATATATGCATAATTTATAAGAAAATATTTGAAAATTATGATAATACAACATAATAAAACATGTGGGGACCATGCAACCTTAGCCTGTCAAGACCTAGAATATTGTGGGAGTTATATGTCCATTGCCCGTTAATTGAAATCTTTGTTTTGTACTAGCGTTTTGCCGCGGGTTTTGTTTTTGGTTTGGATACAGTCACACCTGCATGAAATTGTTCCACTAAAGTCAAAATCCAATATAAGTATAAAAAAACCTTTGTCCATTCTTTTTTTTGTGTTACTGAAATAAAGATTAACGTTAGTTTTTTTTTATTTACTATTTTTTTTACTAAAATGTTAAAATAACATCCGTCCTTGTCAGATTTTTATATATATAGATATAAAAGTCAATGCCTAACCAGGCAATGGGATTACGTATTCCCACATGTTTTTTTAAAGGATTTATACTCATTTTCTAAATGTAATTAATGAAATCTTAAACTAGGCATTGTTTTTCATATAAATCTATAAAAAAATCGTCATTACTACAAGATTTGCCCGAGGCCTGGTTAAGGGTTAAGGCCCCACAACGGCTCACCAAACGTGTCTAAGAACACTCGCACATAAGTCACCATTAATAAAAAAAAACTAAATTGAAATCGCTTCATCCGTTTGGGAACTATGTTGCCACAGCCAGGCAGAGAAACGCACACACAGACAAGTCAAACTTATAACACATCTCTTTTTGAATTGGGGGTTAAAAAGATCTTTATAGTTATGAAAAAAAAAAAAAATATTATAAATATCCTCTATTTATTATAATTGAATTGCCCTCGATCTTTAAAGCTTATATAAAGTTATTTCTTTTGAAAAACACAACAACAGTACTTAATAAGGGTAATAAAACTGTGTCAATAATCTTATCATAGTTATAAAAGAACCTCAGGGCCTACTCTGGTTGTCCACGAAACACGAATCGAAAATTCGGAAAATTTTTAATAGTTCTTCCATCAGATCCCGCCTCACCTACGCTACTCCGCATCCTACGTGTCGAGTCTTCGTTGTTCACCGGTGCTACTGACCGGAGCTGACGGCCGTGACACCCTGACACCGCGAACTAAGTCCTCTTAATTCAAGATACGAGAACCATAGTAAGCGAATCTGTACCTACCTCTTGAGAAATAAAATAAAGTTTGTTAAAACAATATTTGTTTAGCTCTTTTTACCTGAAGCCTGGGGGGTGCTACCCACCCCCCATCTACAAATTAACGCTTCACTTGGGTAGATTGAGAATGAAGTCATGTTATTATTTTCATATTTTTCTTAGCAAATCGCTTATATTTGATACCAATGTCATGACAGTGCACAATAACTGACAAGGTCGCTATTTTGGGACGTGGCCGTATTAGATGTTTAATATGATGTAACTTAGCTTACGATCCTTTGTATATCTAAACTAACCCTGTATGCAAAATTTCAACTTAACCGATTAAAAATAACTGATTTAAAATTCAGTTGTAAAATTTCAAAACTAATAATGTACTAATAATGTATAATATACATACATACATATACTACAATTCAAATAAAATAACGGTTAAACTGTTACATAATGCTCTTGTCAACGAATATCGCTTGTTATTTTAGACTGAGAAGACACGTATTTTTAACCTAGCATATTTTAATTTTGACCCAAAAACAATGGTCAGAGTTACATCTCAGACTGACGATATTATGTAACAAAAATATGTAGATTACCCACTATATATTAGGTTGGGGAAAAAGTTTTTTCGCATATAGTATGCATAAAATTGTAATAAAATCTTTCTGGTTATACCATTTGTATTGGGCTGGTTCCGTTACCATTAAAAGTTTGAATTTTTTAAGAAGATCAACTCCGAATTCAAATTAGGAAACGGTGTGATTTTCATTTGTTTTTCTTACTGTCTAAATGAGTGAATCTAATGATGAAATTCAAAAATTTTAACATTTTCTTACAAAAAAGGTAAAAGTGCAACGCAAACCTCGAAAAAATTTGTGACATTTGTGGACCTAGTGCAATTTCTTTAAGAGTATTTACAAAAAAAAATTATTTCAAAGATACACGGAGCGACGTTTAAAAGATAAAATGGATGCCATTTTTGAAAAAGTGTTGTTGGATATTTGGATACTTCACGAGCTCACTGAAAGAAACCTAATGAACCGTGTATTCATTTTGTGATTCTTTATTTCAGCGTAATGAAACCGAACCATTTTTGAAGAAGCTGATAACTGGTGATGAAGTGTATCACGTACGACAAGAACGTGCAAAAAGGCCGCGGTCAAAGGTCGGTCAAGCTTCACAGACTGTGACGAAACTCGGGTGAACTCGCGTTAAACGATGATACTGTGTATGTGGTGGTATTGGATAGGCATTATTCGTTATAAGCTGTTACCGCCAGGCAGGACCATCAATTCTGAACTCTACTACGAACTAATGAGATTTAAGCAAGAAGTTGAGAGAAAGCGGCCAGAATTGTGTTAATGCATCCTCCGTATAGTCCTGTCCTTGCACCTTCAGATTTCCCACTGTTTCAGTCTCTTCAGAATCCTTTAGGCAGTGTCAGGTTAACATCACGCGAGGACTGCCAAAACCACTTGTCGCGGTTTTTTGATCAGAAGCCATTATTATAGCAACGGGATCAATTCCTTACCTGCAAGATGACGAAAAGTTATCAAACAAAATGGTACCTACATACTGTAGTTAAATGTAAATAAGCTTTGTTAAAAATGTTTTGAATTTTCATATAAAATGCGAAGAAACTTACCCCAAATATTTAGAAAATCTTTGTTAACATAATTGACAATTGAACAAAAATATTGCAGTACAAATTTACAATCAGTATTTTTTTTAGATGACAGCTCAGAAAATATTAAAGGAATCTGAAATTTTTCTCAGACTCAGATAAAATGCATTGTAAAATCATGAATCATGAAAACCATTTACTTTTCATTACTTCTATACTTACCATAAAACATGGTAACATTTAGCAATGTTAGAGTTTACATATGGCGACTTATTGAAAATTGCAATTAAATGTTTCAATCCAATACAACAACATTTACAATTGAAAGCTAAACTATTGTAGAAAAAACACGATAATAACGCTCTAGAAGCGCCCTTGTAGTGCGTTTGAAGCCTCACAAATAAATATATACCTAACCGTGATTCATTTCTCATTGCAATGAAGCGTGAATCATACAATACAACATATTACGTTCAGTTCAAACTATGCAGGTTACTGTTCTGATATTCATGATTCAGTTACTAATATCTATCTATATCCTCACACCGCCGGATCCCTTGCGAGAGAGCACAATCTTTTTTTTATGTCATATACATGTTCTAATGTTGTCCTTAGATATTATGTTGCATCATTACTACGTTTATAAAAACAATATAGTTGAACAATTTACATTATTACATTAAAAATTGTATCTATTTACAGCATTTCATTTATTTATACAGAATGACGTAACGTCACATCAATGATGGAAGGTTCGTTGTTTCGTGCATGGTACGTAGTAAAGAGGTATCAAAATTAGGAAAACTTCCGCATTTAAAAGCCCATTTTAACATCAAAAACCGATTTTCATTAAAAAATAAATAGAACGCCTAGTATCAGAAGGGGTAATTACTAAGGTCAACCAATCAGACTGGGGGACACCAATTGTATGATTCGACTATGCGCAGACTTTAAAATTAGTTTAAATAAAGCCATTAAATAAGAAAATTATGAAATATGAATCCCATGATATTTTTTTTTTGTAATGAACGGTGGACATTGACCTTAAATTTTGTAATTGCGCTTGAAATTGTGTTTTAACACCAAATAGTTTTCTCAGTAAATATTCTATAACCGTAATCACCTATTACAAGACGAAAACTATTAAAGACGTAGATGAAGTATTCTCAATTTGAGTTACGCTTAGCTTATTTGGACTTTTTTGTACAAAATTAGTTGAAGGCTACTGATTACAGACGTGAAGGCTTTTTATATTTTAGCTACCAAACTGATGATGCGTTATTTGATTAACTCGTATATAATCAAACAAGCTGACCCGGCGAACTTCGTAATGCCTTATACAGGTTTACAGAAAAAAATCTTATATACAAACCGTGTCATGAATAGTGGAACTCATGAAAAATAGAATCATCCAATTTGGTGCAGTCGGAACTGGAATTCTGAAGTTATGCGCGTACTTACGTTTCGGCGATTCATTTTTATCCATCGATATTTAATAGCTCTTTTTTTTATATACTTTATTTTTTATACTTTACTCGGCCGGGCATTTTTTTTATTTTCGATAACTCATTAGTTATTAATTCTTTTTGACATAGTGTAAAAGGCAATTTTGATCTACATTACATGCATAACGTATCTAACTTAAGGTATTAATACTGTATTGTTAAAAATAGGTCCGTAAATAGCCCATCATTTTACTGTTTTAAGTATACGTAAAAAATGGTTATTGTGGGTTATCCTTGGAATATAAACATATAACACCGCGGACTTTTTTGTTGAGGTACAATTTATTAAAGATGTACAATTCCAACATACAATGTTTTGGTAAAACTCAAAAGACTTTGGTAGCACTTTCGAGTAAAAGCTTCCGACCGGTTTTATTTTTTCCGACATATTGACCTAATATCGGTAGTTAACTTAACTTAATATACACTAAAACCTTCCTCAAGAAATTCTTTATCTATTGTTGAAAACTGCATGAAAATCCGTCCAGTACTTTTCGAGTTTATCGCGAACAGACAGACAGAAGCGGCGGGGGACTTTGTTTTATAATATGTAGTGCGGATCCGTTTATATATCCGAGGTAGCGAAAACGTTTAATTTTTATTTTATTTTATTTCTATACAAAAAGCGACCGTCAAACAGCTTTAAATCAATCGTTAACACCAAAACAGTGAAATATAATTGCACTTTAACAAGCTGCCATTATGAAACAATTTTTGTTGATCGATAGAACAAACACGCCACAAAAATTCGAACCCTTTCAACGTGTTTTATTTCGTGGATTTTCTAAGGTGCAGACGTTTGCAATTTGACTTTCGCAACACTAGGTGAATGAGTTACGTAACGGTATTATTTTATATATCGCACGTTGAGAACGATAGTGACACAATGCAAAAAATGCGATTTTGAGTAATGAGCGTTTAAAGTTCAAGAAATTGTAATCAGCCCCTCTAAACAACGTATCGTCACTACGCCACCTAGCATTTTCTATGCAAGCTACGTTCACAGGGATCTTTGCAATTTTAAAGTTTATACTTAACAAAGGAAATGTTGTCAAAAGTCAAAAATACGTAATTTTTGGTTAGTGACATTGTCATTCTCAACGTGCGATATTATATTTTGCAAAGATTAAATAATTTTTCTATTTGCTTTAAAATTAATTTTATCGAATTATGTTTCGCATTATTAAGTGTGTACTACGTATAATTAATAGTGTCACAGTGGAATTCTCTTAATGACATTGAAAGGAAATGACAAGCGGAAGTCATTTGTTTCAAAAACTATATATACCCGGTTAAAAAACGTATAATGATGTACTTTAAAAACATGGACAGTAATGCTCACCTTGAAGGTTTTTACGTTTTCGGAAAAGGGTAAGTAGAGTCAACAGGTGACGGTATTGGGATATGTGTTAGTCACTATAACCGTAACCGTAACAAAAACACGCCAAAATAAATGAAATATCAATATAAGCGAAGTCATTGCAATCGACTTTTTAAGCAGCATTTTATATGAAAACCAAACTTCGCTCTTATTTTGTCTCTACAAAATATACAAAAGCAAAGATTTCAAAAAATAAATTAGTAATTTAATTTTTAAAGCTTTGGTCGAATGAAAATAATTTCTTTAATACGATCAAACTGAATTCAGGTATCAGACACAGATCACACAATACAGAATTTGTGCATAAGACAACCGTCAGAATTTTATTTAGTTCTAATGTATTAACTATTATGATGAATAGCCATATTGCCAATAAATAAATGTTAGTCAGGCGATTTCATTATTCCAGGTGCCTACTAATTGCTTAATTATATGGTTTACTAGCTTTGGCTAGCGGCTTCCCCCGTTTGGTTCCAAGAGAAATGTTTAGTAGAATAAAAAGTCCTATCATCCCATCCTATCATCTAAGTCAGCTAATACCCTATCTGTATACCAAATTTCATAAAAATTCGTTCAGTAGTTTCGGCGTGACTGACGGACAAACATCTAAACATCCAAACAAAGAAACTTTCACATTTATAATATTAATTAATAGGATGTAAAATAAATATTTAAAGAGTACATTTTGGTTTATTTTTTTCTAATTTGTTTATTAGAATTGAATAGACATGAATTAGATCCTTTATGTTGGTTAACCTGTAATGACACATAAAAGATTTCTGTAGACTGTTCCTAGGCAGATGAAAAAACGGACAATGACACTGTCATTGATATTATGAGATTATCGAGAGAAAGCCATACGTATCGTTATCCGCTGTTATCCTTAACCATAGTATCAACAACTATATATCGTTGACATTCAGTAGACTTAAATTTCAAACGCATTTCAGTGGATGAAGCGAAAGATATATTAAAGACCGTACAAGATATATTAATGGTGTTCATTCCTCTATGCCTACCCGCCATTGATACGACATGGAGATAAGATCTTGATAAATATTAAATATCCTACCATAGATGTAATGATTTGTTATAACATACAGGAGATTGAGTAGACCGTATAGTTTGTATAAGAGACACTATTTCTTTTAAATTAATTTTAAACCTGGAGAACTTTGAATGATAATATGATAAAGAGGTTTTCACCTTTATTTGTTTGAAATACCGATAAGATATATATATATTTTTTTATCTAAGGGATGCTACATCACACGCGATTAACATAAGACATAATTGACGGGGGCCGAATCGCGGGAAAACACCTAGTATCTAATAAAGGGATTATTATGAATATTCCAAATACACTTATATACTTTCAAATTAACAGTTTTGAATGAAAAACGGCCTAATCCTTCCCTACGAAAGCATTATGTCACAAAAAATGTGACTTTACAGAGAAAATTTATTTTTAAATAAATAATAGGAAAACCTTAAAAAACCAAAAGGCCTGACGGAAACTCGACAAATTGTCGTCATCGTGAACCTATTCATGAAATAAGAATGACGTTTTTCGTTAAACACTTCTCTTCAACGTCATCAGAATTGTTACGCAGTTAAATCCGGAGCAAACGCAGATACGAGAAGTATTTACGAAACAACGTTCAAAGTGACGTAGGTTTCAAATTCGCGAGTCGAACTCAACTCTCATACGATCTTGTACGAGATTAAAGGTAATGGTCAAAAATTAGCTCCAGTTTTAAAGTTCAGCGGCAATGCTTTTAGACATAAAAAAATGTTTTGAATGCCATCAACCACCGTTTGTATAAGAACCGAAGATTTCTTTTTACATTTTTTACATAGAATACTCCGAAACTACTAGACCAATTTTAAAAATTAATCTAGGCGGGCGAAGTCATGAGATAACAGCCAGTTTTTTATACCTATAACAACCGTAAGTCCACAGAACACCAAATAAGTTTCAAATGTGTAGTAGACTCAATAAGTTTCTTATTAAAGTAGTTGTGACAAACTGCCATGACGAATGTAGGTATGAGAAATCCGTTTTTTACCCTTCGATTACGGAACCTTAAACATCCATCCACAGCCTTATTGCGTGAGTTGTATGAAGACATAGCATCCGTCATGGAAAAGTTTAGCTATCGACATAGGTTGCCAAGTATACACCTTCCGTTTTACCCGCTATGGTTTTCCTACCTAATAAAGGACCTCGCGACTCTTTGAAAAATCATTAAGGAAAAGTTATTATATCAATTAAAGAAGCTCGAGTGAAAAAGTTCCCTTTCGTTTCATTTTGTACAAACCTTAAACTTAACTTTGTTGCGACGTTTGTCGTAATTTAAGACGTTGTTAAATCCTGATAACGTTATTAAATAATCAAATAATATTATCAGTAAAAATATTAATGATTTGCTATGACGATGATTATTATTATTTCCTAAATAACTTAAATTTCTATTGATATGTTGTTCTATCAATCACAACTCATTTTTGATAATATTTCTTCTTCCAATCTTTTGAACAAATTTTTCGATAGCTAGAAACTATAAAAAGAATCCTTTTTTAATATATCCGATAAAGTCAAAATGTTTTTAACATAGAAAAAGTAATAAGTCTTACCGTAAATGGATTTGGTGATTAGTCTAAATAAAATATACATACCTACTTAGAATTTAGATCAACGTTAACAACGGATTATTAAGGTCACAATTAGATGTCACTCGACATAAGCAGAACTACGCATCAAATAAATCATTAGAAATACAATACAATACAAAACTCTTTATTGTTCACATAACACAATGAATTACAAAATTTATAGTAATTAACACACTAATGACTTATTTAAAGTATCTAAAAAAAAATAAATAAATTTTCTTGCTAAATACACATACAAATGTACAATAAATAAATACGATGCAAAAATATATTCATTAACAACATATACATACACACATATATAAATATATACATACACCTATTAATATCAAAACAGGAAAAAGCGATAATACGGCAGCAGTAAGTTATATTATTGTGTGAGGTAGTATTCTTTAACATATTTTTTAAATATTTGTAAGGATTGCGCTCGCCTGATTGAAAGTGGAAGAGAATTCCATAGACGAACAGCTTGTACGGTAAAAGAAGAATCATAAAATGAAGTGTGATGAGATGGAATCGCAAGACTCAGGTTCTCCGATGATCGCAAAGAATAGGAATTTGAGCAATGCAGAAAACTGAAACGATCTTTTAGATAGCAAGGGTAACTAGGATTGAACAATATGTTATAGAGAAGGGATAATATATGAGAATTCCGGCGAAGACGTATAGGAAGCCACTTGAGTTCAAGAACGAAAATGAGAAACATGGTCATATTTGCGCAAACCAAATATGAAACGGATACAAAAGTTTTTAAAAGCTCAAGTTTATTAAGCTGGTCCTCCGAAAGATCAAAATAACAGGCTTCGGCATAATCGAGGATAGGAAGCAGCAAAGATTGCGCTAGCGCAGCTTTAGTGGCAGTGGGTAAGAAGTTTCGTAGTCTTTTCAATGAAGCGGCTGATGCATATAATTTGCGGCTGACAGCTTGCAGTTGTGCATCCCAATTCAAATGACTGTCCATAACTATCCCAAGGTTCCTTACCGTTAGACTAAAAGGAATATCAATGCCATCAAAATCCAATTTCGGTAGTGCATGTAGATCAATTTTAGAAATCATTCTGGAGCTACCTGTAATCATGACTTGAGTTTTAGCGGGATTAACACCCAGACCAATATCTTTACTCCATTCCGCAATGCGTTGAAGGTTGTGGTTAGTTTTTACTACCGCCTGATCTAGTTCAGCCAGTGGTGCTTCGCAGTACATCTGAAGATCATCTGCATATAGGTGATAGGAACTAGAAAGATTATGAGAAATGGAATTAATAAAGATTGCAAACAAAAAGGGAGATAATACGCCGCCTTGGGGAACGCCAGCTTTCGTGTCACACCATGACGAGAAATTCTCGTCGAGGCGGACACGCTGCCTGTAGATATGTTAAGTAAGTGCAGCAAAGCAAGAAGTACATCGAAATCAACCGTATTAAAAGTGTTACTGAAATCCAGTAATGTTAACACAGTCAGGTGACCATTTTCCATCGCTAGACAAATATCATCAGTGATTTTTACTAGAGTCGTAGTAGTGCTGTGACCGGGCCGGAAACCAGATTGCAAAGGATTTTACAGGTTATGCCGAGAAATAAACTTACTAAGTTGTTGATGAACAAGACGTTCTAAGACTTTAGATAGGAAGGGGAGAACAGATATAGGACGAAATTCATTAATAGATTTGGGATTACATACTTTAGGTAAAGGAATTATCTGAGCATCTTTCCAAGATGAAGGGAATATGGAATTGAAAATAGAGCTATTGAAAAGAAAAGTAAGGACAGGAAGGATAATGTCAAGGATTGGCACTAGCATATTACTACTGATGCCGTCGCTACCAACAGCATTGGAGGTGAATGACAGAACACACCTCTTAACATCACAATCCGATAATTGACCAAGAAAAAACTGAGAGTGATCTGGGATTGCAAGAACAGAAAGACGATTTAAAGTATTATTTTTATTAGTGTCACTAATAATAGACGAAGAAGAGAAATGAACATTAACAGAATCCAATATCAAAGCTGTTAGTAATGGAGCACTCCTTTGATTTACCAATCCCAAGTGATCTGAGGAATTTCCAAACTTTCCCTGGATCATCGTTTTCGACAGATTTATGGATATGGCGACGTAATGCGTCCCTACACACCACATTGCAGCGATTTCGAATTTTTATGTAAGTCTCTTTGTTATGGGCACTTGGACGTAATTTATATCTTCCTCTAGCAACTACTTTTTTATGCATCAATAATTTTATGTCTTCAGTAAGCCATGGCGCAGGCAAGTGTTTTAGTTTGATAGGCCGAAAACGGGCATGCTTGTTATACAGTTGATTAATTTCTGAGTTAAAAGCTTCTACCTGTTCATCCACGGTCTGAGCATCTAGCACAGGTGACCAATTGATACGACGAGCGTCCTCAAGAAACTGCTCACGATTCATACCACTAAAGTTGCGCTGAAAATGACTTTAGGTTTGATTTTAGGAGGACGAATTTTATAGGACACATAAATAAGGTCATGATAGGAAAAAGCATCGGCTGAATATTGACCATACTTTGCAACATGCTGTAGAGATGACACTATAGGCAAGTCAAGAAAAGAAGGCGTGGAGTTAGGAAAATGATGAGTTGCATCAAGTGGAAGTATGTGCATGTTGCTTGAGTTAATAACTCTATGAAGAGAAGAAGTGCGATGGTCGTTTTTGAGAAGGCAGGTATTAAAATCTCCCATGATGACTGAGTGGCTAAAAGACGGAACAAAGTCATCCAGTAATTTTTCGAAGGAATCGAAGTAGTTAACACGTAAAGATGGGCTGTAATATACTCCGAGAAGAACCTTGGTGTGCGAAAGAGTAACTTCTACTAGCAAATACTCGCCTGCTTTGGAGTGATGGAGGTTGCGATGAGGAGCTAATTATAGTAAAAGGAATGTTGGATCTTAAATAAATGGCTACCACCACCAACAGAACCAATGCGGTCATTTCGTATAAGACGAAATCCAGGTAAAGCATATGAAGAAGATGATAAACATGGCTTCAACCAAGTCTCGGAGATTAGCACAGCATGGATATTTTTATGAGTAAACGACGCCTGCATGTCAGAGTAATGAGCCGGAATACTTTGCGCATTAATGTGAATAGCATTGAAATTTTTGGGAACATCAGAAAACCGAGCCTCGAGAGTATCAGAGAGAGAGAGGGGGCAAACTAGAAAAACTATTATTGCTAACAGCAGCACACAGACGATAATGATAAATATAATTCATCGTTACTGCTGGATGAATTAAACATAAAATTCGTATAGAATGTACAAATAGTAATAAGTATATAATTAAAATTTAAATTTAAATAAATAGGCAACAATCAAAAAAAAAATAATAATAACTCTAGCCACTGGCTACACCCGCCGGTTTGCAGTGTCCAGGTAAAACCACAATTAAATGTACAACATTACATTAATAAATAAAAAGTTGGTAATGATTATTTGGCCAAAAATACCATCAGAACTATTATTTCACCACATAATAATAATCTTATCTTACAATACGGAATAAGCTACAAGGTAAATTAATAAAAAACATAAACAAAACAAAAAATAATAATTGGCTGTATGAGCCAGATGCCAATGCGTATACTTAAAACAAGCTAGTCACTTCAACTTGTCACTTGTTATTGTTATGTGAAGAAGCAAAATTTTTAGGAGTTACATTTATGAGAAATTTATCATGGGTCAAACATGTTTCAGTTTTAAACAATCATCCTCTTTTAAATAAAATACGTCAGAATCTACCCCAAATAACATCTTCATCGAATTCTAAATATCCATATATTTTACATGATCTCAATGAAAAAATAACACTTATTAATCAATTTAATATTTATTCTGATGAACATTGGGCTTGCTATAGTGGCTCATATGAAAGCAAATTTACCTCAATTGAAACAGTTATAAACACCGCATTGCAAACAAAACAAGATGTTTCTGAAATGTTAAATACCTGGCCAGAACACGAAGTAATTTACACTGATGGTTCGAAAAGTGAATTTGGAGTCTCTGCAGCATTTTATCATAGTAAAATGAAATATGGCAAAGGCTACCGTTTACCAGCTATCCTCAGTATATTTTCGGCTGAAGCAATGGCAATTTTGTTGGCTTTACAATATATTGAAACTGACATTATTTGTTCTAACAAAAACAATTTTCTTATAGTCTCCGACAGTATGTCTGTACTTAAAGCCCTTAATCGTTCAGGTTTTGAAAATAATAATAATTTACTTTATGATATCAGAGAAATTTTAAACAAACTAACAATGACAGCAAAACAAAAAGACGTAAAATTTGTATGGACGGGAGCACATGTTGGTGTGGCAGGTAACGAAGAAGTCGATTTCCTTGCTCGTCTAACAAACACAACGGGAGGTAATATAAAAGATGTACCCGTTTCTTGGCAAGATTTGTTACCTGAATATAGTAATAAAATTTATCAGCAATGGAATAAAGAAAATGTCATAATAACTTAGTCAAAAGGAACCTAGTATGCAAGCATTAATAAAGAAGTTGGACGAAAACCATGGTTTGCCGTCTCCAAGGACTATCTGCAAAGGAAATTTTATACGCAAATAACCAGATTGCGTTTTGGACATAGTAGGTTTAAGGCTCACTTGCACCGTATGCGCATTATAACATCCCCGATTTGCACTGAATGTTCATTACAAGAAAATCAATCGTTGGAACACATTTTCTTCATATGTCCCCGCATTCAATTTACAACGTTTACTACTAATAGATCAGCTTTTGGACACTTCCAAGACCATCCCGCCCACTCTTCAAGAAATTCTATCACAACCAGAAAACTTCATCCCTGTTTATAATTTTATCAATTCTACTGTTGGAGAAATTTAACCAATATTACAGACTTGATGCATACATAAAATAAAAGAAAAGAAAGAAACACGGAAGATCTGGCAGTATGGCTCAATCGCCTTCGCCTGTCCTTAGCGGACGATGTTTACTACTACTACTTGTTATTGTTGTACCTAGTTTGTGAATAAAAAAATAGTTAATAAAGTCGAACAAACAAACAGTGGGTGAAATAAAAATTAATAACTAGTTTTTACACGAAATGATCAACATAGCTAAGTTAAGCGAAGCCAAACAATCAATTGCAACCAAACTGCAAAAAGCACAAATTCACTTTTTATTTACAACGCCAGCACGCCTACTCTTCATGGATATTACCGGCTTAGGTGGAAGTGTGATCGTGGGTTGTCTGGGAGTTTCCTTTGCTGAGTCCAAAGATACAATAATCTTATTTAACTCATCCATAGTGTTGATGCGCATACGCTTCCCATCAGCACCGATCACAATTATGACCCCTTGCTGTGTGAAACATTTATTCATGCCAAAAGCGTCACGAGTCGCCATAAAAACATCATGCCGCGCCTTTTGAGGAACTCTGATATAGTTATCCCAGACTTTTTAAGTGCCGTCTTCGCGAACCAGATTTTGTCCCGCATGGCGATGTCGCGAACTTTTAAGAGTATGGGCCTAGGCTTACCATCACCAGATGCACGCCCCATGCGATGACACTTGCTCATACAGTCAACTGAGAAATCAACAAATTTCAACCGCTCCACAATGGTACCTGTAATCACAGCTGAAATATCCTCATTCTTCAGCTTTGGCAAGCCATGGCACAGCAGCATCTTTCGCCGGCTCCGCATTTCTATGTTGTCTATTTGACGTCAAGTAGACCAACTTGTTGCTGTAGTATTAGAAGTGCAGTCAGGATAAATGACCGAAAAGCAGCAAAATCACTTTTTAAACTGTTGATGTTGGGGGATGGGCATGCAGCTTGAAGCTCATTTTGATATTTCTCCATTTTGTCAGTAAACAGCTGGTGGAGTTTGGCTATAGATTACTGCATTGCCTCCATCTTATAAGTGTAGTGAAGTGAAGTGATGATGGTGATTTACTATTGTCACTTACCGGCAGGCATTCAGTATCACTTGTCAATATTTCATTAGGATTATAATCATGAAATGCATAAAAATTATTAATTAATTTATTAAAGTTTAAGGTGAGTTTGGCTATAGATTACTGCATTGCCTCCATCTTATAAGTGTAGTGAAGTGAAGTGATGATGGTGATTTACTATTGTCACTTACCGGCAGGCATTCAGTATCACTTGTCAATATTTCATTAGGATTATAATCATGAAATGTATAAAAATTATTAATTAATTTATTAAAGTTTAAGGTGTACCAAATGATCTTTACTTTATTACACCTACCCGCCAAAAAAAAAAGTAAATCTTTATCGTAATATTTCTTTCGCATTATTCCTAACAGTGCATTTAAAAAAAGCGGAATAGAGTAGCGCGTTCGACTTGACAAAAAATTAGGAAATATTCCTACTCTTTTAACTATTGGAAATATTTTCAACTATTGTATGAACAATTTGGAGTTCAGAGGGGAACTGGAAATTGATCACTACACCGCGTTGAAATTAGAAATTTCCGTTGACAACAGTGAAAAATATACACTTCTGTTAAAAAGCAGCCTCGAGTATTATACATATACATATGTACAAGGTGTAATTGTGTTGTCTTCTTGAATCACTCTGTATATTGATGTAAACCGTATTAAAATCCGTTGTGTAGTTTATATAGTAATCTGAGGCCATTATGTAGCAAATTACATATTAGAAAAAGTATGATTTAACATTACAAAAGTTACTTTTTTATATTGTGTCGAGTCTTTCACGGAACTTTTGGACCTTTAACGGTTCGGGTTTTCGTAACACAAGTATTTTGTAATTGTTATCCTATTTGTATCATGTTGTGGAGTTTCATGGATCTATTTAAAAGAGGCCCTGCTTAGGTGGAAAATCAGGAAGGTGAATTAGAGTATTCCCGAAATAAGTTTTATTAATACCTATCTGAATTAAATAATCACCGACTTTTTACTTTTATAAGCGGCTTCAACCACCTAATTGAAAGCCTTGAAATAAAAGGTGGTTTGAAAAGTTCTCAGTCCGACCAAGAAAACAAAGAAAATAAAAATTAAACATATTTTATTTTTTACATATTCTCCCCTTGTCTCAATACAATGGCACTTGACATACTATTAAATAAAGAATCGAGCTGTCAAATGACAATAAACAAGGTTACATACTACCCTCAAACCACGGTCAGGCCAAGAACGTTTCAAACCACTCTCGTATACCGGAATATATAATAGCGGAACATCAACGTAAAATTTTTCCTAACCCATTTTGTAACTTATTTTCGAATCATTAAGGTTTATAATCAATAAAACTGTAACTTGTTCTTTACTTATAATATGTTTAAAATTATTATTATAAAATAATGCCAATATCAACACTAACCATCGTTGTCTATTGCGTGCGAACCGGTCAAAGATAACCCATACAACGATACCAGTGTTACCTTGTATGCACTAGGACTGAGTAAATAATAATAATAATAAATTTACTATATATTCAAGTAAGCTTATTAAAAGAACTTTTTAATTATCCAAATGTGACGTCTTTTTAACTGACTTCAAAATCCGAAAGAAGGAGGTTATACATTCGACGGCGATTTATAATATTTTATGTATGTGCACCGATAATTCCGCTAATTTTGGACCGATATTCAAAATTCTTTTTTATTCGACAGCTTAATGGACAGCGGTGGTTCCATTTGAATTTTATTTCCTTTTATAACAAAACAAATTTGCTTTTCACCATATATCAATCACCGAAATATTTTGTATTTCAGCTAAAAAACAAAAAATTGCGTATTTTTAATTAATTCAAAATTTGAAAGGAGAATTTTCTATGTTCAAGGAGTATGCATATTTTTAATGAAAGTAGGTATGTTGATCGATTTCTTCTTTCTATCAAACTAGCTGTTTCCCGCGACTTCGCCTACGTAAATTATAGTCTATGTCTAGATGAAAGACTTCTATAAATCAGTCCAATAGTTTCAGAGCCTATACAATGCAATCAAACAAGCAAACAAATTTTTCTCTGTTTATAATAAAAAAATGTCGAGCAAATAAACAAAATCTTATTTTCTAAGCCTTTCAATATGTTGAATATATTTATTTATATTGAATATTGTATAGAAATATTACAAATAAAACATATATAATAAAACAATAAAACATAGCTAAATAAAACATAAAATAATAAAAAAAAACAATAGAACCGACTTAAAACTTTTAAAGTTAAAAATAATACTTAAGTTGTGCGCCTATCATTGCATTAATAATAAACCTACAGAAGACCTCCGCCCGAATTCAATAGCATTGTCTTAAATAAGTCGGTTTTTAGATTAGTATAAGAACAATGAGCCCTAAATCTTTTCCTGAAATCAACTGCGTAAAAAAATTTTACTAACGACTGCTTAGTGGTAGAGGGGGATGGACAGTTGACTCTAACGAAAAGTAGCTCTTTAAAGCTTAATAAATCACAAACAGTTTATTAAATCGAAGAACGTCGTTCCTACATCCCCAATGTTTCGGAAAAACCTATCAAACGACGCCCCACCAAGGGTGGATCAGGAAATAATGATCATCCCCAGTTTACATGTAGAGGAGGTATCCTAATTTTATTTTTCAAAACTTTACCTCTTTGTTTACCACAATTAACGTGTACACTCATGCCAAATTACAACTTTCTAGTAAATAATAGTTTTTGGACTACACCGCGGCCGAACGGACGTCTATAAAGATTTCTTGTTTACTACGGAACCCTAAACATGAAGTTTTGCTACATAAATTCATAAAGTAGTGGTCTTTCTTTTTTCAAAATTCAGCTATAAAGTTAGAATGTAATTATATATTATCAAAGACTGATTTCGATCTCTTTGTTTTGTTTTCAATTAACAAAAGTGTCAACCGCATGGTAAGTAGTGTGTCTCAATCGTATTTTAAAGTAGAGTTATAAAAACAATATTAACATTCTTCTCAATATAATCTTTAACTGTACCTTTCATACTCCTTCGTACACGCAATTTTTCTAAAAAGGGTTCCAAGAATTGTAAACTTTTGTATTGATGACATGAAAGTAAATAATTTTCCTTTGGTGGTACCCGTCTGTAGAATTATGTTTCACTACATAAGTCTACTATATAACTAATAAAGTTGACGTAATGTTTTGTATACTATCGGAAGTTGGTGGTGTACGTGGCTTTAGAGGGAAATAAGGACCGGATTTGCTGCGAGCAAAATGGATCCTTAACAGGGCTGCCACGTTATTTGTTCAAAATATATTTAAAAAATTTCTTATTGGAAATTTTGATTTGTTTTTACACAAATGCAAAATTTACTTGATTATTATAAATATTATTTTTTAATCAATCAAGTCGAGTTTAAACTGATACGTAATTTGGCAAATACGGCTCGTCAATCGTAGTCTTTGCCATAAAACAAATTGACCTATCCGTAGATATAAAACTATATTTTATGAAATACGAGTATCTAAGTATATTGTTGCCGACCGTCTTAGTATGTTTTTTGATATATATTATTACCGGCCTCTTTAAGGAGGCTTTTATACTAATTTTTAATATATACTTTTTTTACTTTTTGGCTTTGTCAATGTTTTGGTCTTGTATCTTGTTCTTTTATACGTTATTAATAAATAAATATTTTTCTTTGCTAAAAGTTATCTTAGTATTAAATTATCTGCAGTCCATTGTGCTTGCTGTCGATAACATATATATGTATTTGTCAACAAGTAACTAACAGTTACTTTAATTGTGCGTGTTTATGTAAAGTTGGCATGTCGTTCATAGTAGATTTTAATATAAGTGTTGTATTTGCTCCAGAACTTATTGTAGAAGTGCACACAAAGGCCCCTTTTTTATGCGTCAAGGAAATGCTTTAAGCACAGTCCCTGCCGCCGGGCGCGAAAATCGTCGTGGGTATGTGGAACCCTCCTCCGTTATCGGAGGCCTACCCACCAAAACTCCTACTGTGTACCCTCTGCTGAGGAATGAAACGTGGGAAGCCGTGTTCGAATCGCCAGGTTACTCATTCCCGCACACAAAGACCCCTAGCTGAATGATTAACTTTTTGAAATCTTGGAATAGGCAATGTTGACTAATTTTTATTTCTAGTATTAAAATTGTGTACATAATTTTTCTAAGTAAAAAAATATGAACATATATTAGTGTATTGAGAAGTCATTATAACTATTTCTCTATAGTGATGAAATTATCTTTAATATTCACTTACATATAACAATTTTTAGTATGATTTGGAAATGGTGACATCCCTGCAGTAACTTAAACCATACAAGTTTATTATTTTAGGGTATTGTGGGATTGCAAACTTTATGCACTAGTAGGGTATCGTTTAAAACGCTTGCTAAAGCTGTTGGCTTATTGCTTACTGTGACAATCATAGAAACCTTACAAATCATTTTTGCACCCCTTTCAACAATTAAAAGTTCGCAATCTTTTCTAAAAAAGAAAGCTTACCGTTTTATTGCAATATTTGAATCGGAATGTAATTGTTTTGACGTGATATTTTTATAATTTTGAATGAATTATTTTAATTTGTTCACAGAATTCATAAAGTATTATAATAGACTACTATAGTATTATTACAGATAAAAGTGAGCAGGTAGTCTAAAAAAAAATATAGTCATATATTTTAGACTACCTGCTTACTAGTATCAATATTCTTTTTATTATGCACTTGCTATTTTTCCGCGACTTCACCTCAGCTGATAACCTATAGGACCCGTGTATGATGCAGTTTCTAGTAGGTGAAATCATTTGTGAAATCTGTTAGATAGTAGTTTCGGGGCCACAAATAAATAAATAAATTATTTTCTTTTAAGACTATATTAAGTATGTATGGCACGGCAGAACAATCTATTAACTTATCTGTTTTAATTGGGAAGTTATTTTATTATCTAACTAGCTGATCCGGCGAACTTCGTACCGCCTTATAACTGTTTTTAAAAAATAAATCTTATATACAAACCGTGTCATGAATCGTTTAACAAATAAAAAATAGAATCATCCAATTTAGTGCAGTCGAAACTGGAATTCTGAAGTTATGCGCATACGTTTCGGCGATTCATTTCTTTTCATCGAATTAATAGCTCGCGCGGAGGTTTTTATATTTCGATAACTCATTAGTTATTCATTTTTTTGATATAGTGTAACTCAAAAGTTTTTGGCAGCATTTTCGAGGAAAGCTTTCCATCGGCTTTATTTTTCCGATATATTGAACTCATATCGTTGTAATATAGTCACTTTGTACAAAATCGAAACATACTATACACTAAAACCGTTCTCTTCAATCACTCTATCTATTTAAAAAAAATGCATCCAAATCCGTTGCGTATTTTTAAAGATTTAAGCATACATATTTTATCATGATTTTCTCAGCGGATACTTTCATTTGGCTATAAAAGCGCCGAGGTAAATAAAGAAATAGAAATTTCAAATAAATTTTACTTAACTCATTTCATTCGAATGACGAAAAATGCACAGCATCACAGTAATTTTGTTACTAACAGTTTTGTGATTTTTAGAGGTCCACCATATTTCATTTAAAATGAAACTATTTTATTGTTATCGTATCTTAACAAACTAATTCATTTGATACCCATTTGGTGGCAGTGTACAAAAAATCTATACTGTCTAAACTAACTTGGACCGTTCTTCTCTGTAATACAATATAAGACGGAAGTCTTTGGATGTAAGTTAATTAATCATGCATTGTCATCTAAACTAAAACAGTATGCGAAATTTCGGCTTTGTCGGTTGAGAATATCAACCATAAAATATAGTTACATGACATCGTTAGTTAATAGATTTTTATGAATATGTATGTATGTTACATATAACATACATATTAACTTCGTAACAGGTGGCAAATTATAATATTAAATGTGGTAACCCTGATCCGCTTCCTCTATACACTGGCAACAAAACGTTATATATGTCACTACAAACGGAGCGGGCAAACGGCACCTAATTATTGAGACTGCAAACTATGTTTATTTAATAGCCAATTAACAAACTAATAATTATAGTGCAGACGACACAAACTTCAAAAACATTTGACAGGATAAAGCAGAGTTGTAGAAGTGCACTGCTTCTCATACTGATATTGTAAATGAGAAAGTTTGCGGGCATGTACGTATTTACTTATGTTTGTTTTTCTGTCTGAATGGATTTTCGTGAAATTTGGTACAAGGAAAATTCAAAACCTGAATTATAAAGGCTACCTTCCCAGCAAACGGTTGCCTAGGAACCACGCGGGAGAAGCCGCTGGCAAAAAGCTATATATAGATATATATATATATAAAATATATATATATATATATAATACTTAGCTCAAATCGTTCAGTATTTTTTTTAATTTTAGTAAATAAAGAGTAACAAACAAATGTACATACATACATCCTCACAAACTTTTGCATTTATAATATTAGTAGGAAACATTGACAAAAAGAGGAAAACAACGAGCAAGATCTTATTTCTAATCTAATCAAAACGATAATTAGATTTCCTAGATGGCAGGAGGAAACTCGATATTTCGGAACATTCGTAAGTAGTTACCCTCGATTTATAAGGGTAACACAATAACTATTGTTAAAAGTAAACGCAAAACAATCAGAATGAAGCGCAACGAAGGAGACGAAAGTAAGAAATTTTAGAAATTTCATATGATGTGTTCATATGTCAATTTTAAAATTATGATGTTTCTGTAAATTACAGCTTATGTCACCCGCGTATGATGTAGATAGATTCCCATAGGTTATCGTAATTTCGCTCCAGTTTCGGAACGTATTTAATGCAAACAAACAAAATCTATCCTCTTTACAATATACTAGTTTTCCGCCAGCGGCTTCCGCGTGACCCCTACGAAACTGTTTATTTGGAGATCGATTCATATCATGGCACGGATATAATTAATAATAACAATCGTTTCTATGGCAACGCTTTTATTCTCCATACAAACTTCCACTCCCATTTTAATCCCTTTATTTGTTATTTTCTTAGTTTTATCGGGATCAATTTCACCTGTACTGTAACAAGAACTGATTTAAATATTGAAAACATCAAAAACATTATTCGGATTCCTAATAATCAAGGTACCACAAGTCCCAGACCCGAGACAATAAAAAAAAGTCTCTCAAGTTTACAAAGCATCATTAACTATTCATATCTGATCAAAATATTTTCTTATTTACCTATGCGATTTATAAAAAACCAGTCCTATTCCTCATTATTAAACAGGAATTGTTATCGTCGAAAGTCCCAAGTTAGAATAAAGTGTAACAGGTGTATTGCGTAGTCTCCCCACCCCGTCCACCCCGCCACGACCTGTAGCGCGTGCCGGTGACGTTGGTCTCCTCGGTATGACGTGTATATTTTCTTTAACAGGACCCCGAAACTACACAAATACTTAACACAACAAGCATACCTATATCATGAGTGCTAAACATTTAATAAAAACTGACATTGAGCGAATCTCCGAATATTTTGGGTTTACAACAAAAACATAATAATTCGATATAAATTAAACTACATCATATATGTAAGCCCATCTGACGGAAGATCTGTCGAGCGTATCAACGGAGTAACTCGACGGACTGACGGCTCATTCATCGAGTTTCTGAAGTTGATTTTTTCTTGATCTTTTATTTAATTATCATTTTAATATGGATATTTCGGTAGAAAAATTTAAATACAACTTTAGCGTGCATTAAAATTTTATCAATAAGTATGACTTATGGAGCTTGGAACACTCGTGTTAAGAGATTCGGTTGATATATTAAAAAAAAATTTAAAAGCATTACTTGAAAATTTTAATTGTCTTTGTGGAGATGTTCGATATATTGGATTAGTTTGATTTTCCATAAGTTTTAATATTCGATTTTCAATTATAGAGCGCTATATTTATCACCACAGTCATCATTTAATGCTATAATTGGATGCATCAAAACAAAACGCACGTGCCAAGTTATAAATTCTTCAATCGAATCGACAGTGCACGTTTCGTAAAATTGTGATTCACGACCAAATACCCACATAAATATAAAATCGGTTGAGTGCTTTCAGAGCCTACTTATTGCAAACAATCAAATCTTTCGTTTTATAATATTAGTATGGATACAATTAACAAAATAACAAAAATAACTCCAACAACAAAATATACTGAAAAATACTAACATGGGTAGTCCCTACCACGTTTTTATCCGATATCACATCTAGAATTTTTTAGGTTAGCCTAGGCCTAAGCCCTACCGATGTCCCTTTCATTCCTTATATACAGGAAAGAAAACCGAAAGGGCTGTCATGAAGAAATCAAGAAAGTACCGTAGCGAAATCTAGTTTGATTTCGAGAACTACTTTTTTATATACTTCCTCATTCTCCATTAAATTATGCTATTGGAAATACCTCAAAATATAAAACGAGAATTACTTTCTCTAATAAAAATCTTAAAAAATAATAAAGACTACAAACATAATAAAAATCAAAATCCCCTTTTAAAAGTACCTACAGTAGCATCGAGTGCTCAATACAGGCAGCCAAAAGTAACATTTTCGTATACTTAACCCACAGACTTAACCAATATAACTTCATAAGTGAAAGCCTGATGTAACTTTTATAGCCTATAACCCTCGATATTTAACACAAAAACAATAATTCAATTCGTTCCAGTAGTTCCAAAGATTTTAGAGTTCAATCAAACAAACAAATTATTCAGCTTTATTTTTAGTATATAGATAGGTGCTAAGGTCAATTTATTGTGATTTAACATGTCAATGACGTAGTTTTAACAAGTTTTCTGATGTTCAATTTTTTTTTTGTTAAAAAGTAAGATACGCACTAAAACCAGCCAAAATTTATTTATTTTCTAAAAAAAATATTGTGATACTAAACAGCTACTCTGTGTTAAAATAAATCATTTTTATAATAAATCTTTCCAATAATTAAAAAAGTATACCAATTAAATTTCAACTAACTTGTAAAATGAACAGACAAACATATTACTTAAAATTAATTACTTCATAATTTATACCTAGGGGGCCGTCCATTAATCACGTAAGGCTCGAAATGGAGGGAGTTCGTCAAAAATCGCGGATGGGAGGGGTGTAGTAATATATTATCTTTTCCTCACCATCAAAAATTATGATTTTTTGTAGGTACTAAAAAATACACGTGGTTTGGGTTGAGAGGAGGGGGTTAGTCTTAAACCTCACCATGTAACCCCAAGAGGAAGTGGGGTGCAAAAATGCTGCAATAACATCACGTGATTAATGGACGGCCCCTAGTTTAAAACTATCTGTACACTAATATCTTTTAAACTACACAACGGATTTTAAAACAGTTTTCATCAATATACAGAATGTTTGAAGAGGAATATTTATAATGCATATTACAGAACCACGCCGGAAACTGCTGGCTAAAGTATATATGTATTTATATGAGTTTATAAAAATTCTCTATTTACACCAAAACAAAGTATATTTTTATGTTATTACACTATATATAGTTAGTTAATACCTAGACAAGGTCTTGTGTGTCCTAAGTGTCATATTAACAGCAACATTCAAGCTGTAATAATAGTACAGTTCCCCAGCAAAATTTATAAGATGTATGCATTTGACGTGAACCGATGTTTTATCAGCAAGTTCCTTTATTTCAAATCGAAACAAGGTCGTATTTATAGATCAGTAGAGATCCACGCTGAGTTCATTGGGGTGCTACTTAAATAGGCTCGCAATGGTCATATTCTATTCCAATTCACACAAAACAAAGCTGCCAAAGCGAAGAAAATGGTAACGGAAATATTAACCTTTTCTCGAAAACATTGTTTCAAATTATATAAAATTTTAACCAATTATAACAAGTTATAATTTCTTTACTTTATCACTGACTCATAATCCATCGCTCATCAAAATTTCAAGGTACTTGTAGCGTCTGCGCCACGCAGAGCAGATAGCATTTGCATGCAACCTTTTATTAATACCTGTATACAAGTATGCATTAACAAGGCAAGGTCCAAGGCTACTTGATGATCGAGTGTCATTCAATTTTACATTCCCAGCTACAGAGTATGCACGCGATATTATTACGAATAATTTCATAAAAGCTGTCTTTAACAATTATGATTAATTAATAATAAATAATTATTATTAAAATTTAATAATAATAATTTAATCAAGACAATGTAAAATAAATAATACCTATATAAAACAGAGTTATTTTTAAATCGTATGAAATGTATGCAATGGAGCCGATCTAATGATAGAGCTGAAATATAGCTAGGAGACCTATGCAATTACACGAAGCAAGCCTATCTAATTAGAGCTTGTTTGATTCGTCTTGGCAAGGACTCCGAGATAATATTCAGATTCTGATGATGGAACTCGAAGGTGGCCATAAGATCTTTGTAATTAAATAACGTAACCCTTTCGAATTTGGGCTCGCTTGATTTTTATATCAAGATTTCTGGTTTGAAATTAAGAAAAAGCAAATGTTTTTATTAATAAATAAACCTATATTTTTATAATTACTGTCAAGCCGTCTAATCTAAGTGCGCCGCTTTTGTATGGTCAACGCCGCCTAATTGTAACATTAATTACAATCTTCTTTATTCAGTCTATTTCATAAGATACATATCGCACACCTAGATCTAAACTGAGACAACTCAAAAAACGAATGTGGAGGTTTGACAATACATTTGTTTATGTGACAGGAGCGCGACCACTGTTGATTTAACAAAAGAAAGCTAAAGTTATCTAGTGGCTCATCCCCAAACCTTTATTGAATCTGTTATGTTGGATAGATGCGTATGATCACAGAGAATTTGAATATTGTACTAAGTAAAAACTCAATCAAATTTTTGAGTTGTCTCAGTTTAGATCTAGGTGTGCGATATATGTAATATGAACGTTTACGCTTATACGAACCAACTTGAGTATCTATATAGATAGATAGAATATAGTATTGTGTTATTGGTGCTAGTGATGTAGTCATGAACAATATTATAGGTTGGGGAACAAGTTTCTTCGTATTTACATGAAAATTCAAAACATTTTTAATAAAATTTATTTACAATTAACTAAAGTATGTAGGTTTGTTAGGTAACTTTTTGCCATCTTGTAGGTAATGATCGCACTGCTATATAAATTTTGGACCTTCTGATTATAAAACCGCGACAAGGTTTTTGGTAGACCTCGCAGGATGTTAACCTGACCTGCGATACTGTCTAAAGAATTCTGAAGAGACCGAAACAGGTGGAAATCTGAAGGTGCAAGGTCAGGACTATACGGCGGATGCACTAACACCTCCCACCCAAACTCTCTTAATTTTTTCTGAGTGGTAAAATATGTGTTCATCTTCAAAAACTACAAAAAAAACCCTACACCCCTTTTATTGATTAATTCATTCTCTCAACTTCTTTCTTTAATCTCATCAATTGTTCGCAATGGAGTTTAGAATCGATGGTCCCGCCTGGCAGAAGGTAACAGCTCATAATGAATAATGCCCTTCCAATCCCACCTTGCACACAGCATCAACTTGTTGCTAGTTAACCTGGGTTTCGTCAGAGTCTGTGATGCCTGACCGACCTTTGACCACGACCTTAAGAGGGAAACTGCAATAGATCAAGCTATATAAACGTCACATTTTTTTTTCGTTGCTTGCGTTTCATTTTTACCTTTTTTGTAATAATATTTTAAAATGTATCTAGAAACATTTTGTCAAAAAGAGTAAGAAAAACAAATGAAAATCACATATTATCCTAATTTGAAGTCGGAGATTCTAAGTTTTTATTGATACCGAAACAGAAGCATATAATGAAGAATAACTTGTCACAACTAACCTTTGTGACAAGTCCAAAATACGTATATTTATTTCTAATATGTAATACCTAGTTTCATAGTATACATCTAATATTTCTTATTTGTCACAGAAAATCGATATAGCACGTTACACTTCGTTTTGTTCATTCATAGCATTAATGGGGTCCTGATCCAAAAACCGAAACTTTTCTAAATTGAGTTAATGAAGAAATAACGTCGAAATAAGCTTTAACTGAAAATAAGTAACTCGGTGGTGTAGTGGATAAGCGCCGCAGCCCGCGACCGTTGTCGTTAAGCAACTTTCGCAAGCGTTGGTCTCTGGTTGGGTGACCAAAAAATTATTATCTCGAGCTACTCCGTGCTTCGGAAGGCACGTGAAGCCGTTGGTTCCAGCTGCATTTGCAGCCGTTAATGCCCACCAATCCGAATTGGGCCAGCGTGGAGGGTCATGGCCCATCCTCCTTAACCATCCATAAGGACGGCCTGAGCCCCTGCATTGGGGACGTAAAAGAGCAGATGATGATGATGATGATAAAAATGAGAATACTACATTATATGATACTGCACTGAAACAGTTAAAACATAAAACTTTAGATAAGTACTATACAAAAAAAAATACAATGTTACTACCATTTTTCTCATTCTTGACGTTAACGCATTCTAAAATTAAACTTTAAGGCGGGTTGACTCTTTTTTTAATACCCTTCCATTATGAGTTAAACGTTTATACAAAAATGGCGAGAAAAGCACACATAAGACACATTGACAATACATTTTTCTCTGATGTTTCTCTTATACTTACAAAGAATCAGGAGACCAAGTTTCAGCTTTGTAATAATACAACGTAAAATACAACGATGTCTCAGTATTAGGAGTTAAATCTAACAAAACCTTTATTACCTCTTGAAGTAGGATTTATTTGATTGGTCAACTGGCTCCAGAAATAGACCAACGGTACTGATAATTGATTACGGCTCAAACTGATAACTTAGGACCACTATCTTTGTGCAAATTGCGATGCTGTAATGAAACTCAGATCGACAGATTAAAAAGTAATAATTTATTGTATAAAAATATATAAGTCCATGTTTTTTTTAACTATTTGTGCGGAGCGGAACGCTCTGTGCGCGAGTCTTACGCTCGTATTCACTAAACTTAGAAATCGCCGAAATCTGTCGCCTAAATATTTAGGAATCGTCTAAGGTAAAAATGCATTTCACCATTGAGTAGGATGACCATTGACTCACGATATTAAGCAATGTCTAAAATTATGGTATTCGTTATGTGGCGGATAAATGAAAAAAAATATATTTGTAATTAAACTAATCTGCTTAGGCGATTTGCAATATTAGGCGTTTCCTAGTTAAGTTATGCCTTATTTCAGATTAATGAAAATGGGTGTTAGTCACTCATGGCAGGCTCTTTAAAAGAAAGATTAAATCTAACAACCATCCATTATGAAATAAATACTTTAAGATCATTCCAGAAGAAGACCTATCGGACAGGCTGTCGTATTAATTACAAGTAAAGGTGTTTGCTGACGTCACGCACGACTGACGCCCGCGTCAACGACGTAGTGACATAACCAGACTCAATTAACAAGTTCGCATTAGCCGCCATAATACGTTTAATTTAATTTCTAACTTTAGAATTCGTTTTTAACTTCATCTTTATCTATATAATAATGGTTATTTATAGTGAATAAAGCGTTCATCGTCCTCACTTATGATACTGTAGTTACATAATAGGAACAATGTAGAGTGAAATAATTCAATCTGTAATGTCAATTGAGATGTATAATGTATTTTGAAAACAAAAAATAGTCAATATTACTCTATACACAGAAAACCTGTAGGTATACAAAAAAAAATTCCTTATTTCTGTTTTACTATTTCGAAACTCTTGCAGTGCTATTAATAAACAAGGTTTAACGTCAGAGTAAATTTAAGATAAATTGTAATTTTAGTAGGTCCAATTTCATAATAAACAAAGAATAAGCAAACTTTCTTGGAGTTAATATTACTCCCGTAGAACCTTATACTAAGTTAACCTTTGCCTAGTCTCTGTAATATATGAATTTTGACTAATACTAAGTGCAGTCTCAGTGTCAATTTACTCCAACGCTAAACTTGTGAGTAGGTAGGTACAAAAATATATTTTTTTTGTATTGTTTTATTCACACATTTACAGACGTGTACTAAACCATGGGGGCTTATTTTAGGGTTGAATTTGAAATAAAAAAAATACAAACTGTGTCATGTCAACTTAAGGGTAGTGAGAATCTCATAAATATATTTTTAGAATTACGAGATAAATATTTTTGAAGGTATTTAAGAAAATAAGCGGATATTGACCATTGAAGAAGTATAACATTTTTTTACCGGTTTTTATAAAATATTTTCCTGGACAACTGTCACAAAGCAAACTCAATATGTACATTTGCCATTTTCCAATTATAGTAAATTAAAGATCCCTTTAACTGGCTGTATTATGAATGTTATATATAGTGTTATGAATAGGGTTTCTCGCTGTGTAAGGTCGTTTAACGTAAACTAGGACAGCGCTCTACCAACAACAAGGTCCAATTTTTCCTTGTAACTATCACAAACATTATTAAAACACTTTTCCTAGCCTAGTTCGACTTTGTCGAATCACACAGTATAAAAGCTGTAAAAAGAAATCACGCTGCATTAATTTATACATAACATTCACTATTGAGAGTTCCGTACTTTAAATCGAAAAAGTGGACCTTTGATAGAGTCACTCGTGTAGCCTTCAGCTATGTAGGGGACTTTAATCATCATTCGGATATGAGTACACACGGACTGATATTATGACCTTGTTTCAAAATAAATGTTAAAATAAATCAAGAATGGTAATTCTTGTTGAAGCACACAGATTTTTACTTATGGGAGACACGTCTATATCACATTTTATAGCAAATACGACTAGCCTTATATCATTCTCATTCATAGCATACCAAAAAATATATAATATATTTAGAACCTATTAGGTTTTAATATTATTATGAAAATATTTACTAAAATCCTTGATTTCATTTCTATTTTTAGTTATTAAATATGAATTAGAATATAACTGATATTTGTTTCATTTCGTCAATATTTGTTCATTGAACTGTTTAATTCGCCATATTTTCCCAAATAAATGTCCAAACTATATTTTCAGGCAAATAAGTTTTTATCCAAAATGTCTGGATTTTGCCCCAATTCCTTCTTTTGAACATATTACTGCTAAAGGTAGATCAGAACAGAAATATTAGTCGGGTAAACTAAGGTTTATCTTAGAGAAGAAACTAAATAAATTTCGAATAAATATGGATTTGCATCATGACATTTTGTCGTCAGCCACTTGAATATAGCCCCTTGATTCGATAGCCTCACGAAATTCAACATGTTGCAGAAAAAATAATATTTGAAATATCAATAATAATTTCAATAGCAGCGTTATCAAAGAAAAAAAATATTAGTTATTAGATACGAATAATTATCAAATAATCGTTATGGTTTGCGAGCAGCAGACTTTACGTTCGTCGTCTTAATTACACACCTATTGTCTAACAATACTTATCAGACACTTTAACATCATATAATTATTTCCTAGTATAATCTGTAGTTTGCGCGGAAATAAAAAAATTCCATTAGAAAATTTTCTGTGTATTTCAGTAAAAAAGAATCGACGAATTTTTATAACATTTACAGTAAGGTAAATAAATATAATTTATATAAATATCATCTTCTTAAAGCTTAACGTCTTCATATTCATCGCCCAAAATAAAACTATCCACTTTCATGAAATTAGTATTTTATTCGAATTACTAGCTGATAACCAAAACTGACATTACTATATTTTTTTTTATTTTATATAATATTAAAAGGTGTACCTTTTATAAGGGTTGATAGATTCCTATTCCGAAACCATTGGAACAAGTTTTTTAATATTATTCGAGAAAGGTTAAAGAACCACTCAAGTAACAATATTAGAACGAGCTGAAGCCCTTCAAGTGGTAAACGACTCCGCCTTCGACGGCCTTCAAATAAATTTGACAGGATTAAGTAGAACATGTTTATTTTGTTCGATTCGATGCATTTAGCACGAATTTCAAGCAAATGTAAAATTTAAAATAATCATACCATATAGATTCAAATTAAATGGAACATAGTGTTAGCAATGTTAGCAAGAAGTAGGAACCGAGCGGCACGTATGTGTGTGTTCAACTACAACATAAGCGCGGCTCTCGCTACACACTAAATAGAGACACATCACGTGTTCGTGTGTGTTCAACTAGCACATGCGCGCAACGCTCGCTACACACTAACAGAAGAGAGACGCGTAAGTGTTTCAAAGATAACGAAATTAGATCCGCGATGCGTCCGCGCTTATCACGCGCACCACGAACACTGTCGAACATACTAGAACACGCTAGTAAACAAAAACTCACCCATCTGTAAACCAAGGTTGCTAACCGTTCCGAATTATCAGGGACAGGCCCGAATGCAATAATGTTGCCCCACGTCACAATTTATTATTCATTTTGTCCCCAATTTTTTATTAAAACTCGGCAAAGAACATTAATTTCATTAAAATGTTCTTTACAAATAGTTTAAAAAAACACACATGCTAAGATACCTTAGGGTTGATATTAATTAGCACTAAGAGGTCAGACCTCTTTACATCATGTAGCACTGACTATTTGTTACCTTAGTGAAATAAATAATACAAAAGGTATTTTAAATTTTTTCCACAGTCTTTTAATGACAATAGTAATCAATATTAAGCTGAAGTCCGATTACTTTTAATAAGTGTCTGAATTTCCAGAATTATGTTTCTCAAAAGGTGGCAACCCTGCTTTAAACATCTATCTAATGCTTTACCCGCCTGTGTGTACATATTATTTCAAACAAGACAAATCATTTGAATAACAGATGAAATTGAAAACTTATCAGAGTTCATCCTTTTGTGTTTTGTTTTGCAAGTCAATCACTTGAGATGGCACTGCTGTTAGAGGTAAAAATACTTAGTAGTGACAATGCAAAACGGTGTTGCTATATCATTTTCAATTTCTCAAGTATATGTAATTGTAATATGAATTGATATGATTCACACATTATCACCTAGTAAGACCATGAATTGGTGTAATTGAGATATTTAAGAGGTATTACAAAATAATAATATGTAGTCACCAGTTTATTATTTCTTTATTAAATAGCGAGAGCGAGATAGAGGAATTAAATTTCATTTTACCCTTTTCAGTTTAAGTGCAATCACTTTTTTAATATAATCTATATTTTGACACCTCTTTATGATATTGCAACTGCATTTTAACAAGTTAACAATAAGCAGTTATAGAAAGCTTTTTTTATTCTTAATTGCTATTTTTGAAGTTTATTTTAGATAATACCTTAACTTCATTTTTTGACTTAAAAATAGCAATAGATTTAATTATCATATTTTTATTATATAAGAATAATTATTATAAATGGCCAATTACTTAAATATTGTCAAAGTTATTACTATTCAAAATAGTAATATTCTAAAAATTTATGATGTTGAAATTTATGACTTTGAATTAACAAAGCTTTTTTCTAAATCAAGACTTCAATTACTCAGGATATGATTGATTTTAATGACAGATAAATAGCAACATTTTAAGTGGTTGTGGAGGAACTATTGTTATTCCTACACATGTTTTGAAACTGTTCAGTACCTATATACCTAACTGTTTTAAATCATTAACTCAAATTTTATTTAAAATCAACAATAGACCTTAAAACTGCATACCTAAAGAGATTATATATTTTTAACTCATTGGTTGAATATAAAGTTTCACGAGTTGATAACTTTATAAAATAAAATTAATAAAAATAAAATTCTAATTTGATTTAAGGCAACCCTCAGTTACAAGGAACAGAAATTGATGTAACTTAACTTTAAGACATTTTGAATTATTTCTCTGTAGTTTTATGAAATAGACTGAAAATATAAAATAAAGAAGATAATTTCTGGAAACTTTACAACAACAGGGATAGAGGTTTACTTTGCACAATCATATTCACAAAAAAATGAACAACGACTAAACAAAACAATATCAAAGGGAAACCTACTAAATGCATCAAAGTAAGTGAAGACTTAGGTAAGTTCAGTGTTAGATTGAATGAGTTGTTGGAAAGTGCAAAGTTTTGGTATTATGCACAGATTACAAACGTAATGTAAAGAGATTAAAAAGTGCCAATACTTACTGTTCACACTTTGAAGTACTTGGCAGATTGTTGATTTCATCCATCCTGCGTTAAAAAGCATGGAAACTCCGCGAATTAGTGAGGTGTAAGTAATTAAAATTAACTCCACAGTCTTTTTTCTCCCTCACAAATTAAACATACTATTAACTCACAAAAGGTGTACTACAAAAAGTCTGACGGAAAATACACAGAACTCAAGAACCAGTTTATATTATACAATATTATTGAATATAAAACTGTGTTAAAAGAATGTCGCTGTCAGAGAACTTTTAAACGTCAAACGTCAACATAAGTCATCGAATCAGATTGTTATTGTTGTTGTTGTTGTTGTTAAACTAAAGACAAAGGGAACTTAGTTATACAACCTAGTCATAACCAACAATAAATATTTCTTATTCAATGTGCAGTGTTTCAGATTGTATCGTCAAAGTTTTATAACACTTTATTAATATTTATTTTGTTACATATTCTAACAGTATACGTTCACAAAAATATGAGACATAAACTGTCAAAATCTTGAAATTTTTATAGAAAGGAATATCCGGTTGCTATCCAATAAAAATTATAAAGCGTTAGCTATCCGTAATTAATTAATTAAATGCTTACGTCTAAAATGGTGTAATTCCACTTTCAGTAGTTAATACTCGCAGCCTGCGAGTCGCAGGATGTAAAAAGCTTCGTGAGGTTTTAAAATACTTAGTGAGCTTTAGAGTTGTTTACATATGAAAATACACTGTGGCTTGAGTGTGACGCTGTTGGAATAAAATGGAATGAAAGCGGCACAACAGCGTTACAATAGATTTTAGCAATAGGAGTGCCGATCGGAGAACAAGATATTACACATAATATACAAGACTGGGACAAGATATTTAAAATTCTCGACTATGAATAAACAAATATTTATGATAGTGAATTAGAGTCTGGCAAGCGAAACGTGTCACAAGAAAAGGGCGGCAATTTCAAAAATTCTTAAGCAGTAAACACTGAATGTAGTACTGCAAAATAATTTTGATACTTTTATTAATTATATTTAATCTTAACATTTAGATATCAATTAAAATTATTTGTTTTGGAACATTTGACTAAAGCGTGACTGTTCTTAATTGTACAGTTAACAGCATATCAGTAGGCCTATTCACTAACTCAACTGACAACCAAGAATCGTCATCACCGTAAAAAATAGACACTTTGATTGTGTCAAAATCACTATTTCGTATTCTCTATCAATGATGAGCAATTTCGAAATGTCAATATCGGCATTCTCCACTGGACTCCATTTTGACACTTGATTTCGTATCGATAAACTGTATTAAAGTAACATTGTTGCAAAGCATATTTGAAGTCGTCGCATAGTACCTCTTAAGCCATTTGTTGTTAAATTAAAGCGAAAAAAAATACGTATCCAATATTTTTCTATTATCTGACTGACGGACTAAATCGAATCTTTTTTTAACCCATTCGTTATACCTATTGGCTAACAGCACTTATAATATTAAAAATTCATATTTGTCATTAATTAAAAGGGTGTTTTTTGCAACGACTTCTTTGTTTTTTTGTAATGAATATGGGCGACTCTGGCCACATTTTTTTAATAAATGTGATGTTAGCCAATTTTGATTTCTGGCCCTTATATTTATAATGTGTTCATAACACATACATGTCTCCTAAGGGATTTTCATCACAACCTTTTGCTCTGATCCAGAACCACTATCTATCAAATTAAATTAGTCAATATAAACACCAGATTACAATAAAAAAAACATTTATTTTTGTTACAATTAAGTGCCATGGATAAATTACATAATACAGGTGTCACAAAATCATCATGTTAATCACAATAGAAAATTTAAGATAAGATTTTGACTATGAATCAGACTAAAAATACTTTAGTCTGATTCATAGTCAAAATCTGTTTCTAAATATTCTACACCTGATAACAATGACAAGGAATCATCAGAGTCACTCTCTTCACTACTGTCTGCACCAACAGATATAATAAATTTTTCAAGTTCGTTTTCAACAATGCCATCTTTTAATTTGTAATCATTTTCGACATTTAAAACATGATCAGTGTATTTCTTCCAGTCACTAGGGGTAATTAAGTTAAAACACTCTATTATTAAGTTTTCCATTTCCTTTCCTGGTATTCCAATGTTTCTGCTTGCAATTTTTCTTTTTGCTTGACTCCAAACCATCTCTATTGGGTTTAAGTCACAATGATACGGTGGCAGCAATAAAAGTTCATGATTATGTTCTTTTAAAATCTCTTCAGCTTCATATACAGGCAATGTTTTCTTATCATTAACCAAACACATTAACTCTGCCTTTGTCTGATATTCCTCAAAATGTATTCCATTATTTACAAGCCATTTACGGATATCTGCTTTGGTATTAGACATTATAGGCGGTTTATTGATTTGTTTTATATGGTAGCTGGCATTATCCATAACAATTACACTGGGCTTACTTAAATTTGGTATTAATTTTTCTCTGACCCATTTCATAAAGTTCGATGAGTTCATATCATCATGATAATCAGCAGATTTGGATTTACTACTGAACACTAATAATGCACCAGGCACAAAACCTTCCTCAGATCCAGCATGCACAACAATATGCCGTTTTCCAGAGGATATCTTTGTAGTGACACCAGTTGTTGAAGGTCCTTGCCAAGACTTTTTAACTTTATAATTCTGATGTACATAAGTTTCATCAAGGTACACAATTTGCTTTCCTTCGTTTCGTTTTATATTTATTTCTCTCAAATACTTGTGCCTCCATGCAGAAATCTGGTATTTTTCTATAAGCATAGAACGTTCATTTTCATTGCTTTTAAAAGAAAATCCATTCTTAAGCATAATTTTTCGTAAAGTCTCACGGCTACCACTGAATCCTATTGCATCTTTTAATTCATTGTGAAGGCTTCTTAATGTTGGAACAATTTTTTTCACACAGTAAAATTCATTTACTTTATTCCGAATTGCACTTAAATCAAAATTATCTAAAGCAGACACTGTTGGTTGATGAGGTCGTTTTTTCCCAGGAGTGTCCCATTTTCCTTTATTAATTAATGCTTCATTTTTTATCCTTCTTAGTGTCCTTATACTTACATCTATAAAAGATTAAACACTTTGAAAAAAAGATATGTTAAATGTATTTAAAAGCAAATAATGATAGACACATACATCAAAATAATTTAAATACCTATTCAACTATGAATGCAATTTATGTTTAATTTAGTTAAGTTTATGTGCATATTTAGCATGTATAACAATTACATGGTTTGATTAGTTTCATGAATTCTGTGAATTTCCTTGTTAAACAAAACATTCTTATGACATCATTGGATGTCAACAATAAAAACCAATACATCATAAAAAACCTATGTAAATATTATAGGAATACTATCAATCTATCTTAAATCAAAACAAGAAAAGAGACCTGTCATTGAAGAAATTTTTTGTAAGTACTGCGTTTCCGAATTCAGCATTTCTTGTTTTTCTAAAGTTTTTATTGCATTTATCTCCTCTATTATTGGTTGAATATCACCATCACAGTTATCTGAAATAGAGCAATATTTTATAAAAAATATCTGTTTAGTTAATTACAGAAAATTAAAACGAAAGTATCAAAATTATAATACAAAACTAACCTAAAAAAGATACAACTTTATCTAATCGTTGTAATTTCGCCATGAAATTTTAATTTAATTCAGTTTTCACTTCAGTAAACTTGTCAATCATGATGGAAAGAAGTTTCCTCGATGAACTTTTTATCGGCTTCGACATAATTTTTAACCAAAAACACAAGTTCAAATTCGCAAAAACAACAAAATTCAATATTCTTGAATTGTCTAACGTAGTGTCAAACTGACAGTTCTATGTTGTTGCCATATGAAAACGGAAAAATAGGTGGTGTCACGTTTCGCTTGCCAAACTCTATCACCGTTGTCTCACGCTAATAAATAGAGAATTAAAAGATGATCTGGAACGTTTTTAGGAATTCATTATAAATACATAGTTCTAGCTCCAGCGCTATCAGTCTGTCAGTCCAGCAATGGTACAGACTCGTTTGTTTTGTTATGGTCTCTAGACGAGTTAAAAATTCACTCGTCTAGTCCCTTATTTATCAAACAAGCCCATAACAACAATTTCAGAAGGGAATACGAAGGGTGGTGCTGCCATTATTCTATGGTGCTGCTAGTCTGACATACGCATAGGAATAATGACGTCACAAGTCATGTGATAATATGACGCGTTTTTGTTTCTCTTATTAGTTTTATTTGGATTGAGGTTAGTATAATATATAAATAAATACAAAAAAAGACAGGAATTCTGAATTTAATGTTTATCATTATATGCCTCTTTTATGAAGTTTGCTAATTAAATAATGTTTGTAATACTCGATCAAGTTATTATTACGAAAGGGACAAAAGAAAAACACAAATTTAATCATCATTATTTATATGCATAAATTTGGCTTTTGTTAGTGACCTATGATAAAGATTGCTTATAAATACATAGATGTAGAGTTCCATACGTAATGTGTTACTGAAAAAAGAAAATATCGACGCTGGGAAGCAAACACGTAGTAACCCGCAAAACCAAAATTGTTCTTCAGAGCAGAAAAACTTTTATTTCTTTTCAATAAATAATTTTTATAAACGTCCATGGTAACAAATAAGGTGTGCCTTAGTCAATTTATACGGAAATAAGATATTTATTTTGGAAAAATATAAAGATGTTTCACTTTAAATATCCATTTTGGTATACATAAATAATATACATAATAGCATTTTATTCATATTTGAACACAACTTTTGATAGTTAGATTAAAAATAAGTAAGATTGTGAATTGACTACGTTTTCTTTAATGTACAGGCTTGTAGTGGTGACTTTATAAAAGCATCAATTAACATTACTTTCTATGATTATGAGTATCATCGATTGCTATACTATTATTATAATAACTGAGCTATCATTTTAATCCTAGGCAACCGTAAAATTCACTATTCATCCACATTACGTATAGGAAATCTCGTGTTTTGGCATCTCAGACATGGAAATAGTAGTTAAATTAGTACATTTGTTTTGTAATCACAATTATAACAAATTATGTTCTGCAGAACTTTTAAAAATAAATTTCGATGTGTTACGATTACAGCCAAGGAACTTGGTACCCTACCACTTTTAGGTGATTATCATTTTGTGCTAGTTTCAACAGTTTGTAGAAATCCTTACTGACACCTTACTGTACGAGAACTGTTTTTCTAGGTTTTGTATGCAAAGTGGTAGAGGTGAAGTCCCTTGACTGGATACATTAATAATAGTACAATATTTTAGCTAATGAGTACCCTGGAAGTATTTGAACCTTATCGATTTGTCAACTCTCGTAACAACAAAACTTCGACTTCAGTAAATCAAAAGATAGTTACACTCTTTGCGCAGTTATATCACTTTTGATACCTGTCAAAATAGTTAGTAGCACAATGAAAATAAGTTTGTATTAGATACCTATTATACTTACTTAATAATTTGAATTGTAGATATAAAATGAATATATTCTTAAATATTTGAAATTGGTGTTATTATTCATTACTTGAATAACACATAGTAAAGGTAATATTTTACAACTTTTAAAAATAAACCCATTAGTTAATTTACATACATCCCAGAAATTATAAATATAATCTTAACTAATTGAGAGCGGAGATCTATATTGCAAACCGTTAAATAATTTTAAAAATGCAAATGCAAGTCAAATCCAAAAATTAATTTATTTTGATTTCAACATTGAATTATTAACACAAATTGTATTCATCGCTAAAATTCCACATAAACTTCAAAGGCGCTATGGCGAAGCATGGTGGGATCAATTGAAATAATAATAGTGTAAACATACAAAATTAGACCTTTTTAGATTTTAGTGCCGTTCAATCTAATTTATAAATATAAATATTTCTGATGTGCAAACTATTTTTATTTTAATACTACTAAATTGAGATTAAAATGATTTGATTGACAGTGTAATGTATAGACAGCTTCAAGCAGATCGGAGATTGTAAAATATAAAAGTATTTTGTGATCCAAAGTCACAGAGGTATTACAGAGTATGGAAGACATAACTGCTTGTAAGCAGAAACATTCCTCGATTAGAGAGAGAAAGAACATCGCGGGATTATTTGACCTCGACGAAACCGAGCTAAGCGTTCCCCGTAAATGATGTTAATTACTACAACCTACTTTCAATGGAACTCGCCAAATATATATTTATTGTGTACATATAACTAAATAACTCGTTCGATCTATTTAATGCTGACTATGCCAATCACTGTTTCGCTACCAGTAAATTAATAACGATCGCCTACCCACTATACTACATCGCAATATTTAAAGTTATCAATTCCTTTAGTGCACACTTTAAAATCCTAACAACTAAACAGTCGAAAAAGTAAATGCTTTTGGAATGATTTCTGGACTCATATCGAGACATATTTTTAAAACACACATTACCAATATTGTTCTTAAGAGTTCTCTAACGTGCACATCTACAAAGAGTGCATTTTGATTGAATACAATATCAAGAACATTGATGTAATGGTAGATTACACGGTAGGCCTGCCTGAGTGACACATTTTATTATTGTATGTATTTAGTTATTATATTATCGCTACAATAATGGTACTTACTACATGTGCATTGAGAGACTCATATTTGTGTACATTATCTATCAGGTAATCTATGTACGTGTGCTACAAAGAAGCAATGTGACACTGATTACATATTAAAAATATGTCAATCCTGCGGCAACGACGTGTCTAGACCAAATCGGCAATAAGGAAGGACTTAATAAAATAAATGCTACAGTTGGCGATATCATATTATAAGATTAAGATAAATTATAACATCAAAATGGACCAAAGAATTTTATAGTTTTCAATTTTCTTTCCTTTACACGTAATATAATATGTAACGGAAATTAGCGGTTACTTTTAAATAAATTTTTCGAAACTTACTGTATATAAATAAACACGAAAAGTTCAATGAACGACGAAATAAATGTTAGTTTACGAAATTCAATATACTTTTAATCTCGACTTTTATGAGGATAAAATAGACGATTTGACTGAACACTAAAATTTGTAACGTCTATTTTTTATATTCCGAGAGCATTAAAAAAATACTTCTTTAGCACAACTTCAAATGCCTAGCTTTAAGTGCTTGTTCACGTTTACTCGCGGGCTCTGGAATAGACGCGGGCCATGTAACATTCCATTAATTGAAGTTTTAACATTTTTATCATTACTTTCATGCTTGTGATATTAGTAAAAATGCGTACAACTTTATTTTGTCATCGTATACGATTCAATAGAAATAGGCAAATCACACATATCCTTTTAAATTAAAAATTATGAAGTTGATCACATCAAATAAAACGTTTCAAAAATATACTGATGTATAACTATTGTAAATTTAAATAATGACGTCACAACTTAGTAAATAGTAATTGTGGGCTCGGAGGCGTTTCCGTATTATATTCCGAGCCAACAATTTTTTTAAATTATTTATATATAGTTTAACTAACATTCTTAATTTAAAAGGTACATTTTTTACGTAATGTTAACAACGTATTTTATTGGCATTTCATTTACAGTATTTTCATTTAAAAAAAGTCAATAAAAACTGTATTTCATATTAAACAAATATTGTACAAACATTTGTCCATAGCTGATGATTATATAATGTCTATGCATATTTTATTAGTTTTAAAATATATATTTTAGATGTGAAACGATACTAAAGGACGGACTCCATGATCGTATGACATTTGTATAATTATTATATAGATATTACAGTCGAATCTTTATATTAGGCCACATTTAACATATATCAGTCTCAACTATCTTGTAATGCACCTACATATTATACATAAAAAAGGAATATATTTTTCAAAGTTAAAAAAACGGTACAATTCCTAATTTATTTTAATTATTAAGATATATTTGGTTTCATTATAGACAACTACGGCATTTTGACGTTTTACTTTAATTAATAAACCTATCGAAATGTAATAAATCAATTTCATTCTACATATACTAACGCCGCTACATGTTGTTGTACAACGAAAGTTTTTTCAAATACTAGGTATCTAACAAAAAAATCGAAAAGATTAGATGGTCTACTAACGAAAATAACTATAGCACTAAATGCAAAAGTGAGAGAATAGAAAAATATTTAGAAAGAATAAAGTGCAGAGAGCCACTTGCACCAACAAAACCTTAGATCCAATACTATTGATTTTGTGTTCAACGTTTCTGGTTACACTAAAGGCTTACACCAAAGTTCACTTTTCACAGGTTTCATTCTAGAACTTTTTGGAAATGCCCCGAATACATCGATAGGGCCAAGGCCTGTTGTTCATATTACAATATCGAAACGAGACATAATTTAATAGTCAATCTCGTGAATGAATATATTGATAATAATAATAATTGATATCATATTTGCGCAAGAACTGTATTCGAATCACGTTTATTAGAAAATCATATTGATTCGTCATATTAATCGTTTTTTAAATAGGACACCCCACTATCAATTTCAGATTGATAGATGTCAAATGTGGCTTCTTATAAAGACCCAACTGTAAATACAATTCTGATGAATCCTTGTATATAAAATTTAAATATCCATTACCCAACTAAAATTTTGGTATTTTGGAAAAAAACAATGTTAATTCAGGTCTCTTAAAGAACATAATATTACGGCCGAAGGATTGTCTCAAAGATATAATCAAATAAATAAACATAACATCGGCTCACATTTATGAAAATTCTTATACAAAGAATGGTGATATCCATCAGCTTATTAGTAACTGACTTTGCATAAGTTTTACACTCATATGAAGGCTATTCTCATGAGCAAAGGTTTATATTTTATTAAGATTAAGCTTACTTAAATGTGATAGTTTTCCTTTTAACTTCGTTATATAGAGATAGTACTGCCATAACGTTTCAATTTTTACCAACGACCGTTTACTTGGTAGAAGGGGAAACACGACTCTAACGACAAATTGGCTTTAAAGCTTAATAAGTTATAAACGGTTTATTAAAAAGAAAAACGGCCATCCCACACCGACAATGTTTTTGAAAGACCTATCCAACAATGGTCTACACTTTGGAGAAGATGATAAGAAAAATTATCATTCCCTCTTTAAATATACATTGGAAACTTTTGTTAGATAAGTCGAAGCAATCAGCTTTGGGAACTACTGACCTGAACTATGACAGAAATTAGTGGATATCGAATATCATATTTAGAAATCTAGTCGTTGTTCATTCATTTATCAACACTACCAACGTTAAAAAAAAATTTACTCAAAATGTTTCTATGGTAATTTGTATAATGTTTTGTAAATTATTACACAAGCAACAGTATTTTTTTACAGAATGAAAGTAACACACACAATTTTATCAATATGAAGACATATGAAGTAATTATTGCATAGACAAAACTAATAGTTTCTATTTAACATTAAAATTACTATGAAGTAAGTAAGTAGTTTTAAAAGCACTTATACAGTCAATTGGGAATGATAAATGGAAATACAATTTTTATCACTATTATAGTTATCGTTTTTGCGATTTCAAGGCATCAGGAACGTTTGCATACAAAAATAAATTTCTGTTTTTACATTTTAAATTTCAGTTTGGATTAATTACCAAATACTCATTGGTGTTTAATAGTTTTCAACCAGAATATTAAGTTAGAGTTTTTCACCAACCCTTAAACATTTCCATTCCATCGTATAGATCTAAACTGAAACTATTGTTTATTCTAATAATATATATGTAAAAATTAATGCTAAAAATATCGTTGAATCCAAACCATATTTATCGATTCCAAAACTCGATACGCTTAAAATAATACAACAGTATACTTTTTAACTAACTTAAAAATCTAAGTGTATAAATAATCAATATAACCAAAGTTTACAAATCACTTATTTATTCGATATAAAATAAGACGGGTAATTTCATGAGTACATTGTTGAATATTGTTTTAAAAACTAACAGTCGTGTCATTGAGACAAAAACAATTAATCGACGTATATGTGTTTTATATTGTTAAGTCATTTAATTGACAGGGTGATTACTCTCACTCATCTAATCTACAATGCCGAAGTCGCGTTTGTTCCTATAGTAAGAAATTAATTTTAAAAAACGAATTTATAAGAGATCTTAGATGGCCTCTGTGATTTTTTTTCTATTGGTGTATTTTTTTAATTTTATTTGATAACTAGTATTTTGTATTTTTATTTTTAAGCGACTTCAAAATCGTAAACGCGGAGATTATAAATGTTCGACGACGATGTATGTTTTTTTTTAACAAAAACAATCTGTTATTTGATTACATTACCAACCATTTACAAGGCGACTTAAAACTATAATAGGTATTAGCAGTTTTAATTTCGAGCACCTAATTTGACGATGACGCAAATATTATGTGAGCGTAGAAAATATCTCTGTATCGTTTCTATACTGCGTTTTCTTGTACTGGACCGTATATGTCGCAGACCCTAGCCCGTACAACATCGGCAGTGAGTACTACGCGTAACATTGTGGCATTATCCGTTTCTACGCCTGTCCTAGAGTCACCAGTTCTTTTGAATTGGTCTAATTATGGGTGTAACAAAAATTTAGTACCGTTTAAATAATTATACAAAATTTTACATTTATTCAAACGCGAATTCAATCATCCTTTATAATTTTTTGTGATATGGATACAGAACACAAGTATACAGAGCATAGTTTACCCGGATGATTTTAAGTTTTATTCTAGTACGACAGACAACAAGACAAATATTTGTGTATCTAATTTTTTACCCAAAATGATGTGTTTATTTTATTGTGTAAATTAAATAACTCGCTAAAGATTTGAATCGTTAAAACATGTATTACACCTGTTTCATATAACAACCATCAGAGAATAAAGTTGTTAAAATTCATCGGCCCTGCATCAGTTTACTTCTTTGAATTGGATCCACCTTTGGGCTGACGGTCTTGAAGGGGAATCTGAAATTTAAAAAGCCATTTTTCAGAATATTAAGATTTTAGGCTCTACGACTTCTTCAAATCATACCAACAGGAAAAGTGGAATGAAAGGAGGGGAGGAAGATTAAGTAATTTATGTGATATTGTATATCTGTATTCTGAAAAGGATTTTTTTTATTGGTTGCAATGAAATAAAGCCAAAAACGATTGGACCCATTAAAAATTTCTTCCTCCATTATAAAACTAAATTATCAGTAAGTAACATAAGCAATTTCTTAGTTTATAATACCCGCGTATTATAAACTAAGAAATTGCTTATGTTTCATCAGTATCAGTATTACAGTATCAGCTAGTAATAAATATCAAATTATTATTTACAGTGGCACGTTGATCTTCCATGCGACCAGCTTGAGCGCGCATGAGTAATGCAAAGAAATCATCGTCGGGAACCGTTTTCGGTCTTTCCTCGGGCTTCGGTCGAGGCAACTCCGATCGTTGGTCTTCTAATCGGGAGCCCTGAAAACCATTCGTGTATTAATTAATCTATGCACCGTATGCGGATGTTTATACGAAACTGACCAGGTTTAATAACTCTCGATCAGATCATTCATCTGCAATCACATGCAGACCTTTCCTCTAGATTAGGATGATATATAATTTTTACTCACATTGAACAAGAATAAAGTTTATTTTTAAATGAATACTTTAGAAAGGTATAATAGTAAGATTAGAAAGATTTTATTTAGAAAGATAAAACACAGCCTCAAGAGATGTATAAGAAAAAAATTGATACCCACATATTTCAATCATTACTATTATTATTAGAAAACTATTAGAATTATTAAAAAACTATCTATATAGATATTTATAAAGATGTAAGATTTAACTGTTGTGGCTCACTGATGTACTCGAGCAGTAGAGCGATTTTGTAAAAATCCGAACCCGCATTTGAATTCACTCTGGTGTCCGAATTAAATTCGAAAGTGACTTAACTTTGAATTGGTATTAACGTTTAGTAGCATAAGTGAAGTGAGTTTCAAAACGACGTAGTGATAGATTATCTGAGACACGTATGAATAAATCTGTAAAAATGTTCTGTTTCATACAAAAAAATTGAATCAATAGAATTCGAGGTGAATTCGGGCACGGGTTCGAATTTTTATAGAATCGGTGGACAGAAGGCAAAATTTTGAACTACAACAACTACACTACAAACTCAGGACAAACAGAACGATTTAAGTATCGCGTCGTCAGGTAAATCGCATGCCTCGTCCCAGCCAAGTGTAAGTGGTCAATGAGACAAGACTCATTACTAATTTCAATGGAACATTCGATCATCAATGGAATTCGTAAGTGTTCTCTGGGAAATAAAGATTCATATGTGCAATATGTGTAGCTCGGTGGAGTAGTGGATAAGCGCCGCGCCCGTGACCGTTGTTGCTAAGGATTTTCACAAGGGCCGGTCACGGGTAGGGTGACCAAAAAATTACTATCGCGAGCTACTCCGTGCTACACTTTAAGTGGAAAGCACTTTAAGCGATTAGTCTCGACTGCATTTGCAGTCGTTATGTAACGGTGAAACGTAACACACCGTTTATTTTGTACTAAGGAACCGCAAAAATGAAAATGAATGCAACTTTGTTTGATCAACCTCGAAAAAACAATGAAGATGACAAACACTAAAGAAATCAAAACCACATTTTTAAATAATACAGTAGCATCATCTAGCGAAAACAGCTAATTGTATAATTTTATTTTTTCGCCTGATGATTTCGGGAGATTGTTATCCCATAAAATTATGTTATTGGTAAAACAGAAAAATTTAAAACGCTATTACTACTTTGTTTTAGAAAAAACGGAAAACAGGATTATAAACATAACAAAAATCAAAAACCCGTTTTAAAAGTACAGTTGCGACATCTAGTGATCAGTAATGATAGTTAAATGTAGTATTTTATTTTTCGTCTGATGAATAATGCCCCATTAAATGATGCTATTGGAAAAATCGCTACTTTGTTTTATAAAAATCAGACATTACAAAAAGCAAAATCCCGTTTTAAATGTGTAGTCGTGTCATCTATATTAACATTAATATTAGCGACAACGAGTAACCGATTTTAATTTATCAAAAGATTATTTAATCCTGCCCACAGAGCTTAAATCATTTGATGACATGACTATAATAACAATGACAAATTGAATTGTAAGCAATAGTTTCTGTGGTAACGATTTAATGCGCTATACGAACTTCCACCCCATTTTCATCCCTTTATGTGCTTTTTTTCGGGTTACGTTATAAGACAGATAGATATATAGCCGCGGACTTTTTTTTAGAACTTTTAAAGGGGGTCAATTTCGTAATACTTGGTTTTTGGGTAACTTTTACAGTATACGCAGCGCACGCATGGAAAGCTTTAAAAAGTATTCTCCCGTTTTTGCAACACTTTTCATTGCTGCTCCACTGCTATAAGTCATAGCGTGATGTTATATAGTAAATAGTAATAATTGATAACTTATCGAGCTTAATCAGCCGTTTCATTTTCCAACCAACTACAAGCACCGAACCCGTCACAGTTAATACCCTCCAATCCGCTTTATCTCCTTATATCCTCCTTAACCATCCACAGAAACGGCCTGAGCCGTGAAGTGGGGACGTAACAGGGTTTATGAAAATGATAATAATATGCTATATTAGTTAGAACTTGAATTTGAGTAATATTTGGGTGTAGTGTAGAGTATCTATTATAAATAATTTCGGAAGGGTACCTGAACGCGAGCTATCATGTCGAGGAAGTCATCTTCCGGCCTTGCGGCACCGGTTTGTTGGGCTCTGAGCCCGGGCAGCGACGCTCCCTTCCCTTCCTTGGAGAGTTTCTTAGTGCGACTTCCACCCAGTTCAGCACGTTGCGAATCTATGCGCTCCGATTGGAGGTCCGTTATCATATCCAGCATGGCTTCGTTGGGACTAAATAAAAAATACAATAATAACACAATAAAAACACAAATTTTATTACTATCACAAAATTATTACCAGTATTTAGGATATTAGTAAATTATAATGAAATACTGCAAAGATAATTAAAATACTGAACACTTGATTCAATAAAACACCTCATTGAAAGTGGAAATAAAGAAACTAAAAGTCCCCGTGGATTTACAGATTATAACCGTCAAAAATATACGAGTATACTCTGACTCCTCAATCTATATCTTCTCGCTATATGCCTTACGGAGTTTGTGGAGAACCGGCCACCAAAAGTCACACAGTCTGTCGCTTCCTTCTTCCTCGACATTCATAACATATTTCATGCATGCTCGTCTATTGTTACGTCCATGTTCATAACCCAAACGCATGATAAATATTACAATATAAAATAATTATACGTACTCCACTCCAATTTCACGGGTTACTTCGGTCTTATCCATCACTAACGCAATTAAAGTTGAACGTCAAATAGAAAATCCATCCAGAAACATGTGACAGATTTGACAATTCACACCTTACAAGAAACACAGTGCACGTTTACAGAATTATTGCGTACCATAAAAACAACACAGGCACTGATGTTGGAAAACGCATTAAGAGATGGGAGACAATACCGATAGCGCGATAACGAACAAGAGACAAGCATTTGATAAGCTTGTCGACTCCCGGCCGACCTATTGTAATCACGACCTTGAATAAGGCTTGCCGCACTTACATATTTTTCTCACTCAATTCTATAAATAAACTAAATATACATAACAACATTATATGAAAGAAAAGTCTACGTTCTCTCAATGTTTTTAAAACTGTGCCTATAATATTTCAGTTTGATTGTTGAGACCTTCCGGTTTAGTGACACGAAGTAAAAAGTTTGGTGAACTAAGATAGACACAGGATAATAATTAAGTACACCATTTGTGCAAATAAGTTTAAATAAATTAATTATCTCAATCTGTAAAAATAAAATAAAAAATAAAATCATAAATCAAGCAATCGTTACAATACTCCAAATAACTTTGATGATGATGTTCCAAATAACTTTAATGTTATTCATATCAACGCCCAAAGCATTCCAGCTCATTTTGCAGATATGCTGACTAGTTTTGACTGTAAAGATATCCATGCCATCCTAATTTCTGAATCTTGGCTTAAACCATGTCTTTCCTCAACTGTTTACTCCCTGCCTGGTTTCCAATTGATTAGAAACGACCGCATTTCTGGTGCTGGAGGAGGAGTTGCTATATATCTTAGATCTTATACTTACACTATACTTGATATGTCACCACAGCCACCACCACCTAACGCAGGTGAATATTTGTTTCTTGAGGTAATTTTACGGCATACTAAAATCCTGCTGGGAGTATACTATAGTCCATCTTCTCGAGTAGATTTCTTCTCTTCGTTTGAAAATTTATTACAATCTCTTACTCCTTCTTACAGTCAAACAATTATTATGGGTGACTTTAACACCTGTCTCCTTAAGAACAACTTTCGCTCTTTATCATTGTCTAGTGTGATCGAGTCTAGTAATCTTTTCATATTACCTTTAAATGCTACTCATCACTTCCCAAATTGTACTCCTTCCCTTCTCGATCTTGCTTTTGTCTCTTCTCTAGAGCATGTGGCTAAGCATGGACAATGTCCGGCTGACGCCTTTTCTTATCACGACCTTATCTTTGTTTCTTATAAAGTTAAACCTCCCAAGGAAAAAGCGAATATTCTTCTTCAGCGCCATTTTAGTGGTATGGACATTGATCGTCTTCGACAAGACGCCTGTATTATTGATTGGACTCAACTTTATAGTTCTATTACAGTCGATGAAAAGCTTGATTATTTTGTTTCGTAAGTGACTCAACTTTATGACATCCATGCTCCAATACGTCCTGTGAAACTTAAACATCCTCCTTCACCCTGGCTAACTGAAGATATAGTCTAAAACAAGATATAAACATAAACCTACAACGGCAAACTGGGAGAAATTCATTGCAATTCGTAATCGCTGCAATAGGGTATGTAGAAAAGCACAACGCCATTTCATCCACAACTCAGTAGAAAATGGAGACCCAGCAAGAGTCTGGAAGTTTCTAAACTCAATAGGGATTGGGAAATCTCGACAAGCTTCTATCTCTGATGTCTTCGACATTAACTTATTAAATCAGCATTTCTTTTATTCGCCTCGTTTTGATGAGGCCACGAAAGCAAATACAATCCAATCTCTTTCATCTCTTTCCCGCCCTAATCACGAACCCTTCTTGTTTAATCAATTCTCTGAATGTGATGTTAAAAAGAGCGTCCTGTCAATTACGTCTAATGCCGTGGGTAGTGACTGCGTCAGCCGGAAAATGTTAATTCCTATTTTAGATGAAATTCTTCCTGTGATCACTTATATATTTAATACTTCCATCTCAAATGGAAAATTTCCGTCTTCTTGGAAGGAAGCACAAGTCGCTCCACTTCCCAAGAAATCCAATCCCTCCACAATCTCTGATTATCGCCCAATCTCTATTCTTCCATTCCTATCCAAAATTCCTTGAGCGCCTCGTTAGTGACCATCTTAGTATTTTCCTGAATAAGAACAAGCTCATGAATTCCTATCAATCCGGCTTCCGACCAGGTCACAGCACTACCACTGCCCTCATTAATATAACGGACGATATAAGACTAGGAATGGAAACTGGAACTCTTACAATTTTGTGTCTACTTGATTTTAGCAACGCTTTTAACACAATTGATTTCGATGTTTTAATTTATATATTACGCTCTATTAACATAATTCCATCAGCGATTGATTGGTTTCGAAGTTACCTGTCTGGACGTCGGCAGCGGGTCCGCGTTGAGAATTCATTTTCCTCGTGGTGTAATATCACTGCCGGGGTGCCGCAGGGTGGCGTGTTATCTCCTCTTCTTTTTGCAGTATACATTAATTCTATTTCATGTCAATTAGTTTCTTCCTACCATCTCTATGCAGACGATTTGCAGATTTATTCTCAGGCTACTGTTGAAAATATTAATTCAGCCATCGATAATCTGAATAAGGACTTATGTCAAATTTCTGAATGGAGCCGTAGTCATGGATTGCTGATAAATCCTAACAAAACCCAACTTATTATAATAGGCAGCTCTCGGGTTAGAGCAAAACTTAAGTATGATCAACTTCCACAAATTGTTTTCGCTGGAGTTAATTTACAGCTCAGTGATCAGGTTAGAAATTTGGGCATACAATTTGACAAAAACTTAAATTGGGATGTACAGCTCAAAGAATTGAGTCGCAAACTTTTTGCCACTGTTGGGTCTTTAAGAAGACTCCGCAATATTTTACCCACTGCTACTAAAATTGCGCTCACACATTCTCTTATGATGCCCATACTTGATTATGCAGATGTCAGCTATCTTGATCTCACAGAGATGCAACTAAACAAGCTTGAGCGACTTCAAAATGTTTGCATAAGATTTATATTTGGATTACGCAAATATGATCACATTTCTGAATTTCGTGGAAAACTCAAGTGGTTGCCTATTCGACTTCGCCGGAATGCACATATTCTAACGATGTTATTTAGCATACTTTTCAATCCCGTTACCCCTTCTTATTTAAAGGATCGCTTCAAATTTACCAAAGATTCTCATTCTCGCCTCTTGAGATCATCAGAAAATTTGCAATTGGATATGCCGATGCATTGTACAATCTTCTACGATAAGTCTTTTACAGTCCAAGCCGTGCGCTTGTGGAATGCATTACCTGTATCGATTAGGAAAGCTAAGTCCATTAATATCTTTAAGGAACTCGTGAAACAACATTATTTGTCCATGTAACCATGCAGTTCATATGTAGTTTATATGAGTACGTATAGTATGTATGTATGTATATTTGTATATAGTATGTATATGTGTGAAGTATTTATGCTTATATTGTTTTTCTTCCTACACAGTATATATGTATATACACCGTCCACTACCCCGTTATTATTAGCTCATTTATGATTTAACTCCATCCCAAGGTTGCCTGGAAGAGATCGCTTTTAGCGATAAGGCCGCCATTTGTACGTCTCCTTTTTAAAATTGAAATTGTAAGTGTTATGTGTGTGTACAATAAAGTATATTCTATTCTATACTCAAAAGGACTAGTGGTGTCAAATTTAATGCTATCGATTATCATCATAAACGGTCGTTCAACATTCAAAAGGTACTACTTGTTCAAATTTTTTTTCATTTAGAGCATCCAATTCAAATACCATAACAGGTATTTTTAAAATTTTTGTCATACGACCAAACATTTTGTCATATTTAAATTTAATTTGACTGCATTGCTTATCAGAAGCAGTTTTTAATATTATCTAAGTTGGATTTCGGTAACTCTATATAAATATTAAATTTTATAACACATTTGTCGTCACGATCATGCCACATCCTTAGCAATGAATAGGTGGAATATCACAAGGAACAGTCCTTATACACGTCTTTCGGTTCTTTGACATTCTCTCCATACTCGCCGGTTACTGTGGCTTCTAATATACAATATTGCAGTTGTTAAGACCAGCTGGCACTGGGCCCGATCTTAATGTTTGATGCTATCCATAGGTGTCCCAACAGTGAGGTCATCAATAGGCGAATGATGAACGCAAACTATAACTCGTACAAATTAATATGACACCAGACTATTCTATTTATCCTCGAACGAAAATAGTGAAACATTACAATCTTTCTTACAATTTTAATCAATTGTATCACCTCCGTTTTATCACAAATTATCGAGAAATGCGATTCTTTCGAGTCGTATTAGCATTTCAAGAAGAGGTGACATTTAGATTTCGTAGAAATAGATTAGGCCTTCATGTCTCATGTTAATTCTTACGAGTAGTACATAAGTTATCTTACCCAGACTGTTTGTGTCCACTGCTAGCCGACCGCTGTAGTTTCGCTGGTGGTTTTGGTTTAGGTCTGTTCTCCTTGTTCGAATGTAGCGTGGCACGCTGCTCATCCATACGTTCCGACTGGCATCTGCTGAGCAACTCAAAGAAAGACTCCCCCGGATTGTCTTCTGACTCAGCGCGGGTTACTTCGCGTTGTTTTTCCGATTCCTGTTCGTCCTCTTTCTTTTTACTATCTGGCGTTATCTGGCAATAGTAAACATAAGATTTTTTATCGAATATTGTCTAATGATATATAACAAAATTTAATTGTATGTAAAGGTAATGAAATTAATCTTGAAAACTTTAAAATTGTTTGTTGATTCTTTTGCTCAAAATTTTATTATCAAGAGAGTTTCAGTTATTATGTTACATATAAACAGAAAAAAAATCAAAAATATACAATATAGAAAATTAAATTTTACATATGGTGACCGATTTTAAAAAATGACAAATGGAATACCTAACATCAATATTATATTTTATATTATACGAGTAATTCGCAAGGTAGCTGGCAAAGCTGAATGAGAATAGCCGAACATCGATTACGATGATAACGCAGTGGATAAATGTAGGCTGATGATGATGAATATTATAATATAAAATACTACTCAATAATAAAACCAGCAATAGCAGAGAGCGATCAATTTAAATGTAAATATTGAGAATAAAACAATGAGAAGGATTTTTTTTATTTTTAAATCTAATAACAAACCACCTTAGTTTCCTAAGATTTACAGTGTGTGATGATGATGTAAACCAACTTTACACTAACTGCAAATTTTTCCTGATACAATTAACTTGGCAGCATCTTTAATTTTTAGAGTTCCATACCCAAAAGATAAAATGACAACCCTATTACCAAGACTTGTCTCTCTTTCACCAAGCTGTATTACATAAACCGTGAATATTAGACAGTTGAATTTTTCCCAGATGATGTACTTCTGTTGAGGCTTTAATAATAGAACAATAGAATAAAATAGATATTTAAAGGGTCTCCCATACAACAAACGTGAATTTGTGCTGCTACCACCATATGGCTGTAATTCACTAACCGTGATGGTTATGATATTTTCACAGATGATGTAGTTCCGTTACCGATAATATAACAAATACTAACAAAAAACAGAATAAAATAAATATTTAAGGGATCTAAAAGATCACATGGAATATAATTAAAATGACAAATTGAATTGTAAATAATGGTTTCTATAGTAACAATGTAATGCCCTATACAAAGTTCCACTCCCATTTTTATCCCTTTATGTGCTTTTTTTCGGGATTAGATTTAAGATAGACATATTCGCTACTGCCTTCTACTACTTGCTTCTCTGGCAGTTAAAACCGCTATCCTGTCTGTGTGTATTAAAATATGACTAAATATTTTAATTATTTTCTATAAATACACATTTGTTACTGTCTGTCTGACGTCACATGACTCTAGCCTCCAAAACTACGTAACTCGTCGTATTTCATAATGGATTGATATATACGAGGGTCAAACTGAAAGTTCTTAAAACTGGCCACTTATAAACAATATAATAAAAAAATAATTCTAAAATTTGAAAATATAACTCTTTGCCAATATTACTGAGTATATATTTCATTCATTTGTCATTTGTTTTACAATTTGGCGGCAAATTGAAAATTGTCTGTGTCACGTCATCATGAATTTAACACGAGAAAATTTTCGTGCAATGATTTTTTATGACTTTCGATGTCATTTAAGTCAACAAGAAAGTTATGATAGACTACGATTGGCCTTTCACGATGAAGCCCCATCTCGTGCGACTGTTTACAACTGGTTTAATGAGTTTAAACGTGGTCGCACTAATCTCACTGATGATTTACGTGAGGGACGGCCTTCTACGGCGACGACTGAAGATAACATCTGTGTTGTGCGGCGTATGATAGAGACTGACAAAAGAGTGACCTATCAACAGATTCGGACAAGCTTAGGCATCGGTATGAGTCAAGTGCACAAAATCCTCCACGAACATTTAGCGGTCAGGAAGCTTTGCGCCCGGTGGATACCTCATAATTTGACTGAGGCTCAAAAACTCCATCGTGTGGATTGGTGTCGTAAAATGATTGAAAGATTTAACGGAGGTGACTCAAATGCTGTGTTCGACATACTAACAGGTGACGAAAGCTGGATTTACTGTTATGATCCTAAAACCAAAAGACAATCTGCTCAGTGGGTGTTTCCTTTCGAGGAGTTGCCAACTAAAGTGAAGAGAGATCGAAGTGCGGGAAAAAAAATGGTGGCCTCGTTCTTTGGAAGGATAGGTCATTTTGCAACAATTGTGTTAGAGGAAAAAAAAACAGTTTCTGCAGAATGGTACACTACCAATTGTTTGCCACTTGTCTTGGAAAAAGTTCGAGAGAAACGACCTCGCAGTAGGATCCTCCTTCACCACGACAACGCCTCGTCGCACACCGCCAAGCGAACGATCGACTATTTGGCGACATCAAACGTTGAATTACTGGGTCACCCGCCGTATAGCCCCGACCTCGCGCCTTGTGATTTTTATTTATTTCCAAAAATTAAAGAAAAACTTAAAGGAAAGCGGTTTATGAATGCTGAAGAAGCGGTGGCTGCGTATCGCGATGCCATTGAAGAGACCCCTAAGGACGAGTGGGCAAAGTGCTTTTCCCAGTGGTTCCATCGCATGCAGCGGTGTATTGACGTGAATGGACAATATTTTGAAAAGATATAATAAAACTAATAACTGGCTAATGTAATCAGTTTTTGATTTTCTAAGAACTTTCAGTTTGACCCTCGTATATAAGGGACTTGTTGAGACAAAAATTCATTTTAAAATCTAAGAGGGGCGCTGCCAGACTAATAGATAATACGGTCACAAAATTGTAAATAAAAATTTCGATATGATAATATCGTTGTAAACTATACCTATTATAATTACATTACATACGTCATTGGTCAGACTGTAAACACGCTGAGGTCTTGTATACAGAAAAAATGAAAGAACTACTACATTAAAATCCAAGACAATAATATCGAAAAGTTCATGTCTTTTAATATGAGATTGGTCTCACCTGTATAAGGGCTAGTTGCTCCATACTCTGCCTGCGTACACGTAAAGCGTTGAAGGGTGTACGGGGAGTGGGGGAGGTATCCAACGCGGGGGGCGGGGGCGCCTCGCCTTCGGGCAGACCAAGCACCTTGCGGAGGTCGCTTATGTTCATCTGAGCTGTTGCCATACCCAGTACGTCGCCTAACTGTCAAAAATAGGTAATAGTTTTCCTTCATCAATTTAAAATACTCGTATTTTAAAGTCAAAGTTAACAGCATGTTTTATGCAACCGAAAAGACGATAACCATTTTGATAAAAAAAAAGTGAGTTTAAATCATAAAATTGATTATAGTCATATTGAACAAAGAAGCTCTACAATCTTATGGGCCGATCTAAAAAAACTCATTGCTGGTTTAAATATAATATACATTATTTGGATTTTTATACAAATAATCGACTGATGTTAAACAAAATAACGAATCACTTTACAAAAGTATATCAAATTTATTAGTATCTTATCCAAATTTACACTTAAAGTAATATTGAGGTGTAATTAGACAGATTAACTTTTTACTAACTTGCCCATTTACACTTTTGGTTAAGTATACGCTATGTGTGAATTGGACCGACAAACGATCGCAGCACGTATTGGTAGAAATGTATAAGTCTGAAGCACCACATCAAATAGATTAAAAATTGAAGAGAGGCTCGAATTAAAGTGTGTTCAATATCTTCACCTTCGATCACATACATAGTGGATACGCCCCAGCTAAGTCATTTACATAGTTTATCTATAAATACAATCATCTCTATCACTATTAAATACTAATTCCAAAATCAAACATAACAATGATAATCACCTCTTTGGATATATTATAGTGTTCGTTGGCGTAATACAGCGCTTTCTCGTGGTTTCCGAGTGCGGCGTGCGCGTTACCCAACGACCAACATGCCCGTCCTTCTCCTACACGGTCGTGGAGTCTCCTCGCTGCCGCTAGATGCCGCGCGTGATACTCCTCTGCTACTCGGTACTCCCGGAGGAGAGTGTACGTGTTTCCGAGAGAGTAGCACGCTTGAGCCTCTACTGCCGCATCGCCCAGCTCTTCTGCTAGTGCCAGAGTTCGTCTGTTGCATGAGAAGTATTGTTAATAAACCCGTATAAATTTGAGACACGTGTGGGTTGGGTAAACAAAGAAATAAAAATATAATAGATAGGTACATACAAAAAAATGAAATTTTTCAGGGTAAAAAAATATTTCGCCCAAAATTTTGTAGATAAAAGACAGAATTTACTTCATATGGAAACTAAGTGCGCATCTGAAAAATACTAAGATACACTCGTGAAAATTTTATTTTAATAGAAATGTTTTATTTGAGTATAGAGTTGACTCTTACACTCGTACAAGTCGAGAGAAGTAGTGACTTGAGGAAATTTCATAATTTAAAAAAATATTTTCAACCAATAGATTAGAATTTGGATGAAGAAACAATTGTTAATACCTAGGTATGTAATAATAATAGTATTCTAACTATTAACAATTCTTACTTCATCAAAATTCTTTTTTGTATGGTCAAATATCTCTTTAAATCTTTTAATATCTCTTGAGAAAATGGTGTAACTTGAGAACGTGAGAATTTGAATGAAATATTAGCTATTAATAATAGTATTCTTACTATTACCGGTTCTTAATTCAATTAAATTCTTGTTTTTTTGTAAACATATTTGCTGAAGTAATTATTTTTACTCAAGCACTTAATTTTACTCGACTATAGAAACAGGTTAAATGGTTGACGCAAATCTAATCCATCAAGAACGAAACGAAAGATCCATCAAGCGTCTCTCGGAAGTATTAGAAGGCGAGGGCATGTAAAAGGTTGAAAAGGTTCTGACGTTCCTCAACTGCTGAGACTGGTCGGTACCTACTAACCAAACGACTTTACTAAACAAACCAATCGAAAGTTTTCTAACCATCGGCATTGGCATTGAGTAAGTAAGAAGTAAGAATTAATTGCTTTCAAATAAGTTGACTACTTTGTTTTAACAATTTATTAGAAAATTCTAAAATATTTGGTATTGCTGTGAGCTTGTCGATAATTTATTTTATTTTATTAGGAAAACAAACAGTGACAATAAATCTATTCCAAAACGAGGACTTTATATGTTCAACGTGTACTTATATTTTTCATGTAAGTACCAATTTCTATACAACTAGCTGCTTCACATGACTTCGCTTTCGTAGATTATAGCCTATGTCCCTGGCGTATTGTGTAGCTTTCCGTAGATAAAAGAATTTTATAATCGGTACAATGGTTTTGGACCCTATGCAATGCAAACAAACAAGCGATCAACTCTTTATAGGAAAGGAATAGGTATTAAAAAATAGATTATTAAAAAAATATATAGATCAAATAAAAAATCTCATTTCCTAAGACTTTCACTTTTCCTTAAATTTTATGTAGATAATAATATTTGATATTGCGCGGGCAGCGCAGGACCTATTACACTGTCATAATTTATCACAGGAATTATTACACTCTCATAATTTATAGTTTTCTATAGATAAAATAAATAAATATGTGCGTGACATTTTGTATAAGGCTTAATAACATTAATTTAGAGGATTTGTGAAGATTTTTTCGCCTCGACCCTGGCCCGGCAGTCGAAATTTCGCATGACGTCACACTTTTGTACATCTTAGTTATGACATAGCGAGCTTTCCCATCCTCAACTTTTTACAAAAAAATACGTATCTAATATTTTTCTATTATCTGACTAACAAACTAAATATATTTTTTTTTATTTTACTCGATCTAATTGTCAGGCGCATAAAAATAGATAGGGAGTCGTTTAGTGGAAGAACTGTTTTAGAAATCTGAACATCATTTTTACTTTTTTTCTAGCTGTTTTCCTGTGAATTTATATTAACCCCGGATGGTGTAGCTACACGCAGGTGAAATAATTTTTAAAATCGGTTCAGTAGTTTCGGAGCCTATTCGACACAAACAAACAATCAAATCTTTACTCTTTATGACATTAGTATAGATAAAACACCTCACATATATCATTTTTATAAGTGCCATGTATGTTGAACAACCTAACCACCAAACAACCAGCCTAATTTATTTTTGTTGCATTTATATACAAATCATAATACGGTTCACAGAGTTTACAAAACATAGCAAGTTTCAATTGCATAGTCCTAATAAGTTTGAAACAAAGTGGCTGTGACATAGGGACGGACAGACTGACAGGACGAATCTACAAGCGAACATATCCGAATTTATCACGAACTTACTGAATAGTAAGTTAATTCGGTATATAAATTAATCAGGATTAACATTAATTTCTATTAGAAACCTTTATAAGATTTATTTTACTTACTTAATAGACAAACACCTAATTGCAAAAACGTCCATTAAAATTGTCATTAGTTTAACCGACACAACGGATATAATTTTTTTAATATAAAAGATTAATTAGAGCTTAAAGTAGTCATTAAACATTAATGGACGTTTGTGCACTGACTAAATGTCAAGACAATAATGTTATAACAGTAACAAATATCAAGAGTTACCGAGTGCCGAGTACACCGTGCGAGAACATGCCTCGACAAGGTCTAACGGCGGACTGCAGTGCAATTCGTAAAGCATAGCGCTTTAAATACACGTAGTGTTTACAATTTCTTTGACGTACTGTCCTACAATTCTGTAAAAATCCAGACCCAAATTCAAGTTCACTCATGGGTCCGAATTGTCTTCCTTTAGTGTAGAAATTCTATTATTTCCATGATTTTCGTATAAAAACACAAAAAAAAATTGATTGAATATACGTGTCTCCGATATTATATTCCTATGTCATTTCTAAAGCCACTTCACTTATGCCACTAACAATTAAAAATTCAAGATTGACCGGATGCCGCTTTCGAATTCGGGTTTAGATTTTCGCAGGGCTGATTTGAAATGACTTGTGTGTTAAGTGTATTGTGTATATTATAATAAATTTGCAACTTAATTTGAAGGAATAAGTACATTGAGGGCGTCATTTAAATCATTATATTTGATTAATTTTGCATTCACAATGCTATACTGAAAAATATTTTTGATGATAATTGCTTAAAAATCCACTTTGTCTCTGGTTCTTTGAGATTGGACTCAAGCCCATGACCTTTTGCTATCCGGACCACTGCTTTAACCACTGAGCTACCCAGGACCTAATAGGACCGATGAGTTTTTTATGGATTCAAATCGCATCTCAAGACTGCCACGGACAAAGTGGATTATTTAAATATTTTTCATTAAGAATATTTTTCATTATATATCTAAATATAATGCAATATCGGAGGAGAAGCCTGGTGACTTGATAACATCAAGCCTTATTTTATGCTTAATTTCTGGCTCCAGTCTTCCACATGACTGTTTATTTTGGCACTTGTTGATGTAATTTTTAAGAACATTTGTGGAAGAAAATAAAAAAAATATTATAAATTATTATTATATAACTCAAAGGTCACTGACTGACATAGTGATCTATCAATGAAATTTGGCATGCAGGTAGATGTTATGACGTAGGCATCCGCTAAGAAAGAATTTTGATTAATTCTACCCCCAAGGGGATATAATTGTTAATAAAACAACATTAATTAAAGAAACTAATTATATCAAAAAAGGCAAATCCTTCAAATTTAATCCGCCTTTAACGTAACTAAAAACATTATCCTTTGAGTATAATAATATTTTCAATATAAAGAGGACAGATTTGATTGTTTGTTTGTTTTTTTTTTTTCTCATTTTAGATGCGAAACTAGTGAACTAATTAGAAAACTTCTTTCACCTAAGGGAAGCTACTAAATCTGAAAAGTTATAATGTTTTCAATTTCCAAATTGATTCTGACACTAAATTGAAGACCTCTGCGTTGTATTTTATATATTTACATATTGTATTATCTATTATTGGATTTAGAGGACAAAATTTTCTAAAGGTATTGAGCATATTTAAGATTATGTAGGTTATATTTTCGTGATTAATAGGAAGCTCAAGACGTAGAGATTTTATCTAAAATGGCATAAAACGGATAAACGCTCTTAATTCATACATATAGAATAACATTGAAGCATATTTAACTTACAAGGAACTCGCAAGTGGTTAAAATAGTTTCATATAAATTCGCAATAACTCTGAAAATAATCAATTCGCTAATTTCATTATGGCTGTGTAGTTGGAAATATGTATATATAAAAATGAATCATCAAAATGTATGCATGCGCATAATTTCCAAACGACTGCACCAAATTGAATGATTCTTTTTTTTATGTATTTCTTATTGTCAAGACAACGTTTGTATATAAGTAAATTTATAAAAAAATGTAATTTATAAAAAACGGATAGATGGCGGAACAAAGTTCGCCAGATCAGCTAGTAATTATTGTAAGTCTAATCTATTTATTAAAAATAATCTTATTAACCTAAAGTTAATTTCTCATAAAATATTAGTCATATATTTATTTATTTTAAGAAAACATTAGTGTTCGGTCTGCGAATGTTAATGCTAAGCAACTTTCGCTATAGCAGGTAGTCGTATGGGTGACCCACAATTTAAGCATTACAAAGTTGATTATGGCTGCATCTGCAGTTTTTAACGTTAACATTAACTTACTGTGTCCGCATGGTAGGTAATAGCCCGTTCGTGAATAGATTTTTAAAGCTTGTATCTAACAGCAGGAAAATTGTTATCACATACATGTGTCAGTTTTTTCCAGAATTCAACGACAAGCCATTGGTTTTGGCTGCATCTACAGTCGTTAACGTCCACCAACCCTTACTGTGTCCGCATGGTAGGTGATAGTATGTTCGCCTTATGAAGCGATATTCTTAGGTTGACGATGACGAAAGCAAGTATTTCTTATAAATATGGGCGACAGACATTTTTAACGTATACAATAAATTACATATTACAATTCGCTGCGCCGTAGCAACGTAGGAACATTAGACAGTGCATGGACAGTCAGTCGATAAGGCTCATTGTCGAGTGGAAATTCATGATGAGACTATAATTATTGTCATTGAATTCGACATTGGCAACAGAAGTACTATATTTTTTATACACATAACACGTCGTTTTTCAAGATTTAGTTTACATGGAATAGAACGCAGCGATGCTCTTAAAACCAATTATCGATATATCGTTAAGATGATCGTGATCTATTCTGCCACAAGGAAAACACAGCGAATAAAATAGTTTATAACATTAAAGATACTCAAGTTAGAGCAGAACAGAGGACAAAGAAGTCCAAAATTTGTTTAATAGTTCAAACAAATAATAAATATTCGCAATGCATATGAATTAAGAACTGTTCGATGGTACAGTGGTTAGCGTAGTTTATCCAACTTTCGCAATGGTCAGTTATACGATTGGTAACCAAAAATTATCTCGAGCTCCTCCGCTCTTTAAGTCGTCGGTCCCGGCTGCAACTACAGTCGTTAATACCAACTATCCCGCACTGGGCCGGGTGGTCCCTATATGACAACCCATATGGAAGAATATTGATCTCCAGGAACAGGATCATTAAATAAATTGATGATGATAAAAGCATGAAAAGAAAGCAGGTTGTTATTTCCTGTTTTAATTTATTTACATATGAAAAGTCATGTATATGAGGTGTCACAGTACCTTACAGAACTGGTAAGATTACCTAATGTTACAAAATGACAGCGTTTGTATAAACAAAATCATGCGTTGTATCAGATATAATACATATTTTGCAAATAATTTATTTTTACTAGAGAACTCGAAATTTGGTGCTCTCTGAGGGTCAAGGTCAAACCCTCGTATTTTTTATATATTTTCTAGGACTCTAGATGTTTTTGCAACCTCTGTTATGAATGATTTCCTTAACACGTGTTTTATGTATATTTTGTTTCGGTTTCATATAATAGCATCAAATACTGTTATTGTTTACTTATAGCTATTTTTTACTATTTAAGAACAGTATAGGGAGCCTTAACAAAAAATAAACGCGTTCGCTCTCATTCTGCATAGCAATGTTTTAAATAAAAAAAGGTTTTACACATAACATATAATAAACTTATATAAACTTCTTTAATATACACTCGGCTGTCTAACGAAAAATAATAAAAGAAAAAAACAATCAAAATGAGTTTAAAAATCATACGTACTTGTAATGTTCAGCGGCGTTCTCGAATTGTCCTAAGAATATGTGCGAGTTGCCCAAGTTGCTGTTGGCTCGCCTTTCGGCCGGTTTGTCACCAAACTCTCTAGCTATCTCCAGGCGTTCGGTGTGATAGCGGATCGCCCTTGAAAAATCGCCAAGCAAGTAGCACGTGTTGCCCAAGTTACCACATGCTCGACCCATCGCTTGACGATCGCCTAAACTCCGCATCAATTCCAAATTTTCTCTAAAAACAATTTTTTTCTTGTTTTTTCTATTTTATGATATTTTGCATGGACGATATAATGTTGTAGAAATAATGTAGCAAAAATAGCTTCACTTTTTTATTATATTCACACATAAATCTACCACAAAATGCAACTTACTCATAATATTCGACTGCCTGCAACAAACAATCTCGCACCTCCTGTGGGAAGTGGCCAGGATCGTTTTGACCTACGCGGCCCAATTGCTTGCCCTGTGCGTGGTACACATTGCCCAAATTATAGAGAGCTCTGCCTTCACTCAACTTGTCGCCGAGTGTACGCGAAATCTCCAAATGACGCTTGCAACACTGGATGGCCTCCGTGAATTTGCCCATCACTTTCAAAGTGTTGCCCAAGTTGCCGGACGCTTTTGCTTCACCCAATTTATCATTCATTGTTCTATAAAAGTATTATTATTATAATTAGTATTATTATTCTCATATTCAATGAGAGTTGCTTAGAAAAATACCAAATTTCATATTATGTTCACGGTTAACATAATACAATTTGACTAATTGCGAATAAGTTTTTATATTGTTGAAAAAGGTATTCCTTAGAGAAAAAGTGAGCCGTGATATGAGTACGATGCACACATCACATTTGTATTACGCACACATTATATAACACATTATGTGCTTGATGTACTCGTAAAGACATTTTTGACCATATTTCATAAATAAAATAATAGAGATGAAATTATAGTAAAATAATCAAAATATATAGGTACCTAGCTAATGTCAGGTCATGCTTATGATACTGCATTGCCTTGTTGTAGTCCCCAAGGTAGAAGTATGCATTGCCTAATTGGCTATAGATGGCACTGAGAGTTCGCAGATCATCTGTGCCAGCTTGTATGGCCGCTTGGAAAAAAGCGACTCCGGCCCGGCAGTCACCCGCCTTACAGAGTCGCTCACCCTCCAGTGCCAGCTCAAGACACATCGATCCTCCATCGCAACTCTGTAAACAAAGACATTACTTATTATATGGGTTGAAATACATTTTGTTGTATTTTTGGCGAAAAGTCAAATTATGTTTATGTTTCTATTAAATTTTCAGTATTTTAATTTATCAGAAGAAATAAACACGTAGTTGGAAACTGAAACCAGTGATGAGTTTTAACGTTTTAACGTAACGTACTCTAACGTAATGTACAAAATACGTACTTTCCATAGTATGGAGGACCTTGAGGTATTTTGGTCATCCATCCTATGAAAATTGCTTAACATTTGCAGCGCCAACAAAAAATAGTCAATATACCGAATCTTTCATACTTTATTTCTAACAGGAGATTTCACAGATTTACCTAATCTCATAGGTGATTCATAATTCGCCTAAACATGTTTAAACGTCGAAAGTTATCACCTTGACGTCGGCTGGTATTTAACATTACTTTTTTGAAAAAGTAATTAACGAGATATGATACAGTTTTTAGAAAGTTTTACTGTAAATTGGATCACTATTTTGCAACTGTTTATTTGACAAGTGAATTCAAGTTTCGAGCGTCGAGATGACTATCGAGTTACCATTGAAAATACCAATCTCTATGAATGTAACGTCAAAATCTCACTAATCTTAGTTCAATTCACTCCGCGTCCGACAGTACAGCGTTTTCGAGTTATACAGAATACGAAATTCGAATCTCACCGCGGATTCAGCTTCCCGATGTTCGAAATGCATTTACAGAATCACATGGCTAATTCAAATATATGCCTAAGAGATCTACTATAACATATTTTTGTGTACATATATTAATAATATTATGTTTCTGATTATACATACACCATATGTATAGTTACTTTGACAGTAGTGAACTTTGAAGGTAGTGAAGAATAGCCCTGCAATTCCCATTTTAGTGAGAGGCTTGAGATATGATCATTTTGCCGCGCTAGTTACGCCACTGACTTAAGGTGTAACATAAGTTAAACATCAAACTTAATAGGGATGATGACTATTTTTTTTTGTTTATCCGTCAGGTAGATTGTTGAAAAATATTAAACACATATTTTTTTGTTTTGTGCATAGTCAATAAATTAAGAGTTGAAATGTCGCATGACGTTACGCTTCGATACATATTCTACAAAACTGTGACGTAACGAGCCCCCACTCAACTCAACCTCAACTTTAATGCCTACTGCTATCTAAGCCATTTCTTGCTTAAATTGAAACAACAAAAAAATACGTATCTAATATTTTTCTATTATATGACTGACGAACTAAGGAGGATTTATTTTTTTACCCAGTCGTCATCCTTATTGTGAAATTACGATATCTGTCTAAATCAGTTAGTACCTAAAATACAAAACTTTTATACACATCGCTTGCCTTTCGCAAACGAATTTAACGGGCTTATGCATGTGCATTTTAGTAAAAATACCCGATAATTATTTACGATTTCTACTTTACGCGTGTTTCGCAAATCCAGCATCGTAAGGATTTGAAAGACTTTATCAGTGGTTGCCACTATGTGACAGTAGCTATATATTGTAATTTATTACAATGGGCAATCCACAAATAAGAAAATAATGCTCTCGTTCCAAAGAACGTTAATCAAAATTCATAAGCCCAAGATCAGAACTTAAACGCATCGTAAGCAGTATTTCACTTTACTATACACAATTGCGCAAATAGTAATAACGCTGTAGTCTTAATAAGGGTGCAAAAAGTTATTTTTACAGATCAAATATTATTAAACCAGCAGATGTAACTCAACCCTAACATTTTTTTATTAAAGGTACAAATAATGAAAACTTTATGTTTGGTAGAATATTCAGTGATGCAAATGACAGGCTTCAATCACTTAAAAGTTTCAAATAGAAAGAAACGTAAAGCAAATGTCATGCCCAAAATTCAGTTATCAAAAGGCTGCATATACATGATTGACTGCCTTCAATCACTTAAAAGTTTTGAATAGAAGTGTAACGCAAACCTAGTGCCCGAAATTCAGTTTACAAAAGCTGCACATACAGATTTAAATTTTTTCTTCTCTATTTTTTATTTGCAGTTACAGTCGACAAAACCATTAGTGTGATTGAAAAGCGAGTTATGAAAAAAATTGCTAGGCAGAAAAACAAATGCAAAATATAACTGAGATTTTTTTACTTGTGAGTTTAGCTTTCAAATTTAGAATAGTACAGTGTTATTACAAAAGAGACGTTAAACAGTGTTTTACCATGTGTTTATCTAAACTGTGTTTAAGAATATAAACCCTGTTTAAAATGATGTCTAACTTTCCCTATTACAAATTCATTTTTAAACATTGTCTAAGTAACACTAGTTCTTTCGAAGAAACATTCGTTCTACTGGCTTTCATTCGTTCATACACGTTCAATTCTATGCACGCTGTATACAAACTTATAATAAATTTTAGATGTAAAAAGATATCTTTATAAACACACTAATTAATAATTTTTGTAAATGAAAATATTTAATATAAAATTATCATTTTTAACTTAAATTCAAAGAAATAATTCTTATCAAAGTCAGAACATGTATAACTATTGTGAAAGGTTAGATACTCGATAAACAACCCTTAACATGTGTTTAAATTTTAAACAATGTTTAGGAGTTGTTTTGCCTTAACCAATGCTGAAATACGATTGTGTAATAGAACAATTTTTAAACACGTGTTCAACGGGTGTTTATCTTTTTTGTAATAACACTGATAGTGTTTTTTCTTTATTTATCTATTAATTACATTTTAAATTACATATCACTCAGAACATAATATCAACGAAGCAAAGTTTTTCCATATGCTCTGAATACTCAACTCATATAATGTAGGTATTGTACCTAAACAAAACAAAACATTGCAAATCTCACGTCGCGAACATAGGAATGATTCATCGGATTGCTTTTGACCACAGAACAGAAAAAAGACCTTTTGATCCCACCGCAGTAAACAATCTGCCTACCAGTCACCGCCGCCTGCGAGTGCACACACAGCAAGCTCCGTTTTTTAATAAAGTATTTTTCATTTTCCTTCAAAAAGAACCATTACAATTGCATTTTTCTCTTTTCATTTGTAGAGTAGTGTAATTTATCGAGAAATTCATTATACAAATATAATGAACCTAGTTACAATTGTTTATAGCATGAACATACAGTAGCACCGTGCTTCTCTTGATTAGAAATGAGGAGACCCGTAAGAGAACTATATTTACTCGAAGGATTACTCAACTGAAATCGTGGGCAGTGGCAGTAGTTCTGGAATGTCCATCCAACGTCCAACCAATGAACGTTCATAGGACAACGTTCAGTGGGTAGGCCCTTAATTAGGTGGACCGACATATTGATAAATGTTGCGGGAAGGCGCTGTATGTGGCGACCGTAGAGCCGATTATAATGGAAACACATGGGGGAGAACTATACTCAGCATGCAGCAGCATGGATGTTGACTTCATTACTAGCAAAAGCCTGTGCTACAGCAGTGGGGCAAACAATATGTAGATGATAATGATGGTTTTTTCGATAACTTTTTGCTAGTAGCATAATCTCGTTGCATAAAAACTTTGAAACTTGATTAAAAAAAAACACGACATGTAGCTTTGTCGGCCCTTCTTGATGTCAAACTGAAATTGTTGCAAGGATTCTAAATATATGTAAATCTGAAGTTTGTGGCTACATGGAGGATGTATTAACACCTCCGAGTCAGTTTCTTTTGATTTTTGCGACTAAAGATATGTGTGGCGCATGAGGATGAAGGCAAGCATTTAACACCTCCGAGACAAAGTGATTTTTAATTTTTGCTACTAAAGATGTGTGTGGTGCATGAGTATGAAGACTAGCATTTTCGTAATGCATTTTCCTTTCCATAGGAATTATTTCTTTAATTGGGGCCTTTTTGTGTATCCCTTTTTTAAAGACATTAAGATCCTCTTAGATATTCATAGATATAATTTTGTATGAAATTAGATATGAGGCAAGTAGGTAGCTTGTGTGAATGATCGACAAAGTTAGGATTTCCAACGAGCATGACCAGCATCAACTCAGGATCTTGAAAGAGACTGAGATAAATTTGTAACAAAATAAATGTTTTCTACTTTGCTTTGATTCACAATATACCTATCCTTTAAATTATGAAATGAAAATATCTTTATTCAAGTACGCTATTACAAGCACTTTTGAATCGTCCAAAAATTTTGCTTCCCCTACCACTCGTTCAGGACGTCTTAGCTGACAAGAAGAACAAGCGAAAGAAACTTACCAGCTTTTTATCATAAATAATGACATTTACATAAATCATGTCATTACCAAAATAATATGTATTATCACAATAATAAATACAACTTTCAAAGTCTGTAGGACATAGGTTGAACATATAATTAGTCTTTATAGAACAAAGCGAAGGCTATTAATTCCATGCATTGCGATCCTTAAAATAATCATCAACTTTATAAAAGCCTTTACTCATAAGTATGTTCTTTACATGAATTTTAAATTTATTTATGGGTAGGTCAACTACATTTTGTGGAACTTTATTGAACATAGCAATGCATTTACCCAGAAATGATCCTCTGGTTTTCTGAAGTCTGAAGCTTGGAACGGCAAGTTTATTTTTATTTCTTGTGTTAAGATTATGAACACTACTTTTTTTATGAAGGAATCGTAATGTTTTCTTGCGTACATCATATTTTCATATATGTATTGAGAGGCAACAGTCAAAATATTTATTTCTTTAAATATTTCTCTGAGAGATTATCTAGACCGTAAATGATATATAGCGCGGACAGCTCTCTTTTGTAAAATAAAAATATCTTGAATGCTGTTATTTTTGTCTATCGTCAATATCACACCACTAGCGCCATCTGTATGTAGTTATGCAATACTATCTTTTGAAATAAAGTCAATTCTCGTCTGTGACTCAAGCGTTTCATTACACATTCAATTTAATAACAGGTTATGGACCCAGTGACTTTTTTCTTTCGCAATTTTCTTGGATAGTGAAAATAGACTTTGCAGATTAAAGAAAACTGTAATTAACGCGGTGTCTGACTGCAGCAATGACGACTAATTATCGTCAGTGTGCCTAAATTGAAAGGACGGGAGAACTACAATGAATGGGCTTTTGCAGCTGAGAATTTCTTAGTGCTAGAGGGCAGTGCCGGTTTTAGCACTACTGGCGCCCTGGGCGAAATTTCTTCGGCGCCCTCTAACTGCAATTCAATTACAATCAGTTACTACTACATACTACAAATCAGTTACTAGTCTTTTTTTTTCGCCGACCCAGTCTACTTACTTGTAATCTTCCCTAAATTTAGGTAGATTGTTAAGTTGGCAGCATTAGAATGGAAAGTAGTGTTCAATCGGTTTAATTTCTCAGGAATCCCCAACTTTCCGACCATACAGAAACAATGTGTTATTCTATAATCGGGGATTCCCTAGATCTATCTCTTTTAATTTTTGGCGAAGAAGAACACAATCAATAATAGGGATGATGACTAATTTTTGTTTGTTTGTCCGTCAGGTAGAGTATTAAAAAATATTAAACACGTATTTTTTTATTTTTTTCGTAATCATAAAATTACGGCTTTACATGGAGTTGAAATTTCGCATGACGTCACGTTAGGTACGTTTTCTACTCAATTGTGACGTAGCGAGCCCCCACTCCTCAACTTTAATGCCTGTTATCTAAGCTATTTATTGTTAAATTGAAGTAAAAAAAAAATACGTATCTAATATTTTTCTATTATCTGACTGACGGACTAAATAGGATTGCATTTTTTTTACCCTGTCATCATCCCTATTATCTTCTTGCTCGACATAAGTGGACGCTCTTAAAACAATTATTTGATTATTTTAAAACAAACAAACACAGTAATCAAACGTTTAACGCTACGTTACGATGTTCTTGTTCCAACTATATAGTGACATTAATTTTATTTAAATAGCGTATAAGTAGCTGATTCATTTTTGACGGATCACATCATTAGGTAAGTACAGATTCAATTTTACCCTAACAGGGTGTCACATAATTGTTATCTATAACTTTGTGTTATTGTTGTAACTTTGTGACAGTGAGTTTGCAGTGGGCCACTACTTATTATATAATCAATTATTTTGCTATTTCAAATAAGTGGACAAGTAGCTGGATCCGCTATATTCGGGACAACAGTATCAACATCATCTAGTACATGTATTTGTTGTACATCAATAACAGATTTATCTTGAGCAGCAACTGTAATTATAGCACAACTTGCTCCCTTACTTCGGGATTTTTCATCCACATCTCTTCAGTAGCTATTCCATCTGACTTGCCAGACAAAGGTTCCACTGCCGATGCATTCGTTTGTATTGCAGCATTTTAGCTTCAGCTTAACGTTTAAACATGCACAAACGAAAATTTTCTTAAATGCCCGAACCATAATGCCCGCAAATGTACGTCATATTACCTAATAAAATACATATCTTCGTATTGGTAATCGGTATGTTGTTCTGTTTTACCATAATATAACATTTTTCTTGTTAAGTTTCCTTTCAATTCATGCTGAAAGTGAGGCAACTTGAATATAAAAAAAATATCCTCAAGGTTCTTGTTCCTTTTTCGCCGACCCAGTAGGCCTTGTTCAATGAGGAAGGGAACTATAAGAGGGCGTCTGTGGGAAATGAGGAAGTATCAGAAAAAAACATTAGTTCCCGAAATCAAACTAGATGTTGCTACGGTATGTTCTTGATTTCTCCATGACAACCCTTCCGGATTTCTTTTATGTTTAAAAGTAAATTAGTTTTCAAAACTCAATTAACAACTGATATTCTATTTGTACTTTTTCGTATTTGTATTGAGATCTAAGTTTCGAACTTTTCAAATTTCAGTTTTTTAATATGTTAGTTAAAATGAACGGAAATGACTGTCTTTGATCCATTCGTTTCCTGCAAAAATCAACTTTTGCTAGAGTCGCCATCTAGGTGGAGGTTATTTTGTAGTGGGGGGGCGATCCACGATAAGGGCTCTGCCTGTGTGGATCCTCCCAACACGATGGGTAGGGGACCGGAGATTGCACAGTTGCGCATCTCTGGTCTCTAGTCAGGGGCAGCTGGCCGGTTCGTGCACCGGCCGGCATTGCACGCTCCTGCCTCGTCGTGGGGGTGCGTCTCGAATGTCTCTGAGACGTACTCCCAACCCGCTGTGGGACCTGCCCTTTTCAGGGCAGTTTCTTGTCTAGCCCCTTCGGGGGTGGGGCCACATTATACAGAATCAGAAAGAAGCGCTGGACGAAAAAGGGGCGCCGCTGCCTGCGGCGCCCCTTTTCGTCCGGCGCCCCTGGGCGGTCGCCCAACCGCGCCCTACCCTAACGCCGCTACTGCTGGAGGGAATGTCTGATTGTATCAAATCGGAGACAATACCAGAAGCAATAGGAGCAGCAGGTGATGCGAAAACCCGAGCCAAGTTGATTCTGACAATAGATTCGTCGTTGTTCGTGCACATCAAAAGCGTAAGAACGACCAACAAGCTATGGCAGAAATTAAAGAACTTATTTGAAGACTCAGGATTCACGAGGAGTATCAGTTTATTGAGAAGTTTGATTTCCATTCGACTTGCAAATAGCGTTTCAATGACTTCGTACGTAACACAAATCATCGAGTCAAGCCAAAAATTAAATGGTACAGGTTTCTGCATCAATGATGAGTGGGTCGCATCGCTTTTGTTAGCGGGATTAACAGAAAAATATTCTCCGATGATAATGGCGATCGAGCATTGCTGCATACCATTGACAGCGGACGCCATTAAAACCAAGTTGTTGGACATGGAAGAAAGCGGAAACAATGGCGATAGTAACGCCACTAGCAGCGCGTTTGCGAGTTTTAAGAAGAACCGGAATGTTGGTACTACTGCGACCAACAAAGACAAAGACTACGCCTAGACGTCAAAGTCAAAAACCAAAACATGCTATAAATGTAAACAACCGGGACATTATCGCAACCAGTGTACATTTTCAGAAAAAAAATCATCGAACACAAAAATAAACGTGCAACGATTAATGCATTTAGCGTTGTGTTCCTGAATGGTAAATTTAGCAAAAGCGATTGGTATATAGACTCCGGGGCGAGTGTTCATCTTACCGCGAATGAAGAATGGTTGTCAAATGTGTCGCGGCATCTGATATATCAAAGTCATCATGTGGTGTATGCTGTGAGGGCAAACAGAGCCGCTTACCTTTTCCCAGAGAAGGTAACAGAAGTACAGAGTTATTACAAATTGTGCATACTGATCTCTGTGGACCGATGGAAAATAAGTCAATTGGTGGTTCCAGGTACTTTATACTTTTCATAGATGATTCTAGTCGCATGACATATATTTATTTTTTGAAAACGAAAGATGAAGCTTTGAAGTGTTTTCAACAGTATAAAGCAGAGGTTGAGAATCAACTTAATCGCAGTATAAATATGACAGTGAAAACAATGTGCGTTACCGTGCTCGTCTTGTTGGCAAGAGTTTCATCCAAAAATATGGTGTAGATTACACAGAGACATTTTCGCCTGTGGTATGACATACAACCCTGAGACTTTTATTTGCATTATCTATAAAGTTAGGCTTAGATGTTAGTCATATTGATGTCAAGACTGCATTCTTGAATGGGGACTTGGAAGAAACTATCTATATGAGAATGCCAGATTGTTCAATTTGTAAAGTGTTGAAACTTAAAAAGGCTATTTATGGACTTAAACAGGCCTCCAGAGCCTGGAATAAAAAGGTTGATAATTGTTTGGTCAGTAATGGTTACATTAAGTCAAAAATAGAACCATGTATGTATATAAAGAATATCAACAAATGTAAGACCATTGTAACAGTATATGTCGACGATTTCTTTATATTTTCTAATGATAAAATTGAGACTGAGAATTTGAAACAGATTTTATCTAATCAGTTTAGCATTAAGGACTTAGGTGAAGTCAAACAATGTCTTGGAATGAATGTAACTTTCAATAAAGAAAAAGGATATGTAACTTTGAGCCAAGAAACCTATATTGATCAACTTTTAAACAAATTTCAGTAAAATGATTGTAAAAATGTTGATACTCCCATGGAGGCCAAATTAAATGTAAATAAAGGTCAAGTAGGTGCAAATAGTCATGTGCCCTATCAACAACTGATTGGGTGTTTAATGTACTTGTCAGTATTAACTAGGGCAGATATCAGTTACTCTTTAAGTTTTTTAAGTCAATTTAATAATAGCCATACAAAGGAACAGAGAGTATTAAAATATCTAAAACGAACTAAACATTATGGAATAAAATATTGTAAAGATGGTAATTCAGAAATAATAGGCTATGTAGATGCGGATTGGGCCTCTGACTCTGTTGATAGGAGATCTTATACTGGCGTGTGTTTCTCATTATCTGATGGTGTTATATCTTGGGAATGCAGAAAACAGAAATGTGTGGCACTCTCTAGCACGGAGTCAGAGTATGTAGGTCTCTCTGAGGCATTTAGAGAAGCATTATACCTAAGAAGGCTGCAATATGAAGTAACTAATAAGATGTATACAATTAACTTGTTTTATGATAACCAAGGTGCACAAAAACTGTGTGCAGACCCAGCCTTTCACAAACGAACAAAACACATTGATGTTAAATATCATTTTTGTCGTGATCTAAAAAAAGAAAAAGTAGTTAACGTGCTGTATTTGTCAACTGCTGACATACCGGCAGATATTTTAACAAAAAACTTATGTTCTGCAAAACATTACAAGTTCATGGGGCGTTTAGGCATAGTACATATTTAATAAGTTTATATAAAATTTTTTGAGTGAATATTGCGATAAGTGGAGGTGTTATTTTTGTCTATCGTCAAAATCACACCACTAGCGCCATCTGTATGAAGTTATGCAATACTATCTTTTGAAATAAAGTCAGTTCTCGTCTGTGACTCAAGCGTTTCATTACACATTCAATTTAATAACAAATGCTAGCCGCAGAACCCCACAACAATAGACCATACGTCATTACACTATGAAAATAACTAAAATATACCATTCTTGCCGTTTCAACATTTGTCAAGAGTCTAATTTTCTTAACAGCAAATGCTGCAGAACTCAGTCTACTTGACAAATTATCAATATGAGGATCCCATTACAGTCGGGAATCTAGTGTAATACCAAGGAACTGTCGATTCCGCCAACTCAATTTTTCACTATTTACATTTATAAGTTTATTAACCAACCTCACATTAGGTAATGCAAACTTTATGTGCTATGAAATGTAATCTGGTATTTCAGACAGTGTTTTTATTAACTGAATATGTGACAGTGAGATGCGTGTGTAATTTTTTTTTTTTTTTTGTTGAAATTTGTTACTGGTCTGTCCCACGTTGGTACATTGCACCAGATAATATGGTAACTATAGTCATAATAGCGCGACTATGATAAAAAATGTAATGGTGTTATAATGTCATAATTTTTCATATATTAATATTTTTCTTCTTAACACTGGTGATTTATTTTTAAACGTAAAAAATCCCTATTTGCCTTTGGCCTTGCAAATCTAATTTAATAGCAAAATTTATAATATGATGTGATTCCTTTGCCTCGAAAAGCGCGATTTATATTTACTTTTAATTTTTCGCAAAAAAAAATCTCGCTTGTCCATTATGCGAAATCACGTTGCTTTTGTCTGTAAGATTGTGTTTATATTAAGATTTATTTTGTGTTTTTTTTTTAGTATTGAAAATTGTAAAATAGTTTATTCAGTTTTTGTACATTACTTATTTTATATTCCATTATGTATATTTATTAATAAAAATTAAATTATTTTTAATGAAAAATAGTTTAATAAAGAAACAATATAACATCTTATATCGGGAGTCTGATACAGACGATTTTTTTTAATATTGTACAATAAAATCAATGCAAATAATACATGGAATGCAAAACTTATCAAATATAATATGCAATAAAATTATATTCGTTAATGTATTCTGCATTTGTATAAACTGAATATAAATCGAATGAAATGATTAATCGGTACGTAAGTAATAATATGTGGTAAAAAAACGTGTTAACACATGACCTGTAATTTTACTGAAAACTAGAGTGTATGTAGATTAAGAGAATAATAAATAGGCCAGTAAATGAAATAATTTAATAGAGATGATAAGGTATTGCCTGGAATAAAAAAAAACAAAAATATTTTTATGTCACTGAAAAGGTTATCTTTTGAAATTTTACATTTTTTATCGTGAAATATGATATAAGAAAGAAAAACAACTTTGTCTTTTATCATTGTTGTAGTCTGTTGAAAAAATTAACGAAAGTAGGCTGTATGCATATTATTCCCTTTGCTTTTTGATAAAGTCAGTGTTTAAGACAAAAACATTCGCTAAAGTTCATAAAACATCAAACTAAGATTCAATTTTACATACTTTCCCAAAGTACATAAACTAACGAACTCCGCACCTTGACACTAAAAAATTAAAAAACTTAAGCATCTGTGTGTGTATATGAAAAAAATAGCAACAAGATTTTCGTAGACATTGATACTAAAGCTGAGCCATACAATTAATTAAAAGAAGATATTTAAATACATTATAGCCACGTAAAATAAAAAGGAAAGGCTCCCATATGATTGGGAAAATTTAAAGTGCATAGCAGTGGCAACACTAACGAAAATATGTCAAAATTTTATTTGTGATAATTAAATGTTTTTATTTTCTGAAACTAGCTTAAATTTTGTTTTTGTTGTCAAAAATGTTTGTGTCTAACTTTAATATTATATTTATTGAAAGAAAATTATATTTTATACACTGTTTTTGTTCGTTTTTCGGGACATTTTTTTGTACTTTCTCGGCGGGAGCTGAATGAGTGTTGAAGTGAAAAACGATAAAACTAAGACAAACGTATTCATTACGTATCTAGACATGTTAATATCATTTTCAAACTCAATAGTTTTTAATATGCAAATAATGAGAAGCTTTTGCTTCTGTTATTAGTTATTAGATTAGTAATGCTGAACTTATACATAATGCGAGTAACGGGTAAGTATTTATACATAGTATAAAACAAAATCGCTTCCCATTGCCTGTACGCTAAGATCTTTTAAACTTCACAACAGAATTTTAATGCGGTTTTCATCAATATATAAAGAGATCAAAAGAGGCCTAATTTGTATAATACAGAACCAGCGAAGTTAGTTTATTAAAAAACAATTGTATAATACAGAACCACGCTGGCGAAGTTAGTTTATTAAAAAACAAATGAATACCTATCTTGAAACTTTCTACTGAATCTTTTTAATATATGTAATATATTAAACAGATTCATTAGAAAAATGGTACAACCAAAACTAATGTTATATTATAAGTTAAAATACTATAATTGCAGTCTTTATCACGACCAATTACATACATGAATAAATGGAGTGCTACACGGTCGCGTTGCGCCGCTAAAAAATTGTCAACAAACAGCAAAACTGTGCCACTCGTTTACTGAATTGGATGCCGCGAAATATCATGCTCTCAATTCCATATTTTTATTTCCAGGTTTTCATATTTACTCTGCAATTAAATTCGAAATTTAGTTTTGCTTACGAGCACTTGTATAAGTCGAAAAGTTTCGGAATTTACAGAATATGTTAACAATTTTTATTCTGACTCGGTACACATTTAATTGCTGCGTTTTCTTATGCAATATAAAATAACAACATCTCTTACTTTAATTACAGAAAATTTCTCTTTGATATCAAACAAGACTTCAAAACGAAAAGGATGTTCGAAAGCTATGTTTTTTCATGTATGTTCACCGAATGTTACGCGAGTTGTTGACCGGTTTTCAAAATCATTTTTTTATTAGATAGCTTAAAGGGCAGAGGTCGCCCATTTAAATTTTATCGAAATCGAATTAGTAGTTTCCTTTTTGTAACAAAACAATATATACTTTTCATCAAATCACCAACGATTCACCAAGTGACATGTTTATATCAGCGAAAAAACAAAAGATAGCATATTTTACATTCATTCAAATTCGGAAAGGAGGAATGTCAATGTTCATCAGGTATGTGTAAGTCCCGAAGATTGCTAATGCGCTGAAACCTTGTCTAAATAACAACCGCGTGAAGTCGTACAAGAAAGTATAGACAGCACAAAATGCAAGAGATAAATTATTTATTAAATATTGAAATATTTTTAAATAGTCCCCAAACTGTAGTTATAATAATTAAAAAGTTTTCATTTGTTAACTTATTGCATAAATTTTTTGTAAAAGGTCAATTTATATGTTAATATTGATGTATATAGAAAATAAAAAATATGAATAAAATAATATCATCTACTTTGTAGTAACGAGATAAAACACGGAAAGGTCAATTTTTAAAAACATAGTCAAAAGTAATTATGCGTGAGAGACATTAAATATATTTATTTTGAGTGCAATTAGGTTTACTTGTTGTGAAAATCATAACAGCACTTAACAATTACAATAAAAAAAAAAAAAACAAAAATTGTGTGTGTTATTGCATTCTAAAACAGCATACACTTTATTGTGGTAGCGCAATGATATTAAATGTGGTAGCGTAACATTATAATATCACAACCACAAAAGGCGCGATGAAATCAAAAATATTTATCTCCCCATAATAATTTTCAGCATACCTCTTGTTAGAACGAGATAAACATACTTGTATAGGCTTTACGTGTCAATTGTTGCTTACTCGTAGAAAACGATGCACGAAAAAATTACCGCTTTCAACGTTATATTATTACTTTATTAAAATAAAAAAAAAAGAGTAAATATAGTACTTACGCATGAAATGATATATTTTTGCTTTTTCATTATCGACGTGTAATTTGTGCATAGTTTAAACACGCAGGAAGACATTTTTTCGCCAACTTTTCACAGAAAATTACGAGTGAAAATGACATAACCACAACGCTTGCTGAAACTTGAAGTAAAACTTAAGCAAATGCCTTGCTTTTTTGTTGTTAATGTTGTGCGCAGATAACTCCCCTAAACTTTTTAATGCATCATTGAGCCTAAGCCGTAATTTTGTCGTCGTTGGATATGTAAGATGTCCACACTGTTGTTACCCAGCTATTAATATAACTGTGTCCATACATAAACAATATTTCATTTAGTACATAAAAGTAAAATTCAAATTTTTGTTTTATGATTATTAATGTATTTTCGAATTGAGGTGTATAAGGATGTGCGTTATTTCTGTTACACATTGTATACAATATACTGTTACACGTTGTATACAATATGTTACAGTTGTATATAAGTTAACCATCTGATATTCTATATATATTTAACAAAAATTGTGCACACATTATGCAGTTTTAATTAGTACTTACAAACCATTTAACTAAAACTTGTACTGAACATAACAACCGGTTCAGTCTTGTTAAACCTGTTTGCATATAGAATGCACTTGTTGATTCACCTGTTGTTATGCAATATTTTTAAAGTTTCGCCCCAGTGTGTATTCGACTCTTTGAACTATCATATGATATTATTAGGGTGATTATACTTTTAGCTTTTGTACGATATTAAGCAGGGGTTGGCGACTCACCGCAAGCGATCCTTTACCGCCACGGGTTCCGAGGGCTGGGTTCTGGAACGGGGTGCGTCGACGCGGTTACCAGCGAATATATCATACACGATATATAGTCCATAGGCACTGATCCACCGTTCTTCCGAAATGTCCTTATTCTCGATAACGAACAATTCACCAAGCTCAATCAAAATTAGGTGCGCGCAGTTAACAATTTGAAATCACAGTAGTAAACCGTCACCCAAGGATTAAGGGTGGGGATTTGGAACGAAGACAGCTAATCGCCTTGCCCATAGACAATAAAAATTTTACCCACAGTTGTGTTGTCTTTGTATAGCCAATTATCAATGATCTGTTTCGTTACGGAACATGCCGCTCACCTTAAAGGAACGTGCCTTTAACATTAAATGAACAAATTGAATATTAAATTTAGAACAAAATAAAATATAAATAAAAAACTTAGAACTAAGATTCGATATGCAACGATTAATTGTTTATTCGATAGGGAGTGGACACACCTTTACAACAGGTCGCTTGTAAAATGTATTGCCCCTTTGTAAAGTCACCACACGAGTAACATTATCCGAACCTGGATGTAGAGCATGGACACGTGCTAGTTTCCATTGTAATGGTGGCAGGTGATCATCGCAAACTACCACAATAGTACCCTCACGAATAGAAGACCCGCGAGTCTCAAACCATTTTTGACTTTGCTGAATCTCATGAAGATACTCTCTACTCCATCTCTTCCAAAAATGCTGAACGGACTGCTGTACCCAGCGCCAACGCGTAAGTCGATTAGTATTCTCGTCCACCAAAGAAACATCAGGCAAAGCAATCAAAGGTTCTCCTATCAGAAAGTGTGATGGAGTTAAAGGAAGCGGATCAGGCGAAGCACTGATTGCACAGAGTGGACGCGAGTTCAGTATAGCCTCTATTTGACATAGGAGGGTATGCATCTCGTCATATGTTTGAGTACGAGTGCCAATAACACGATGTAGATGATGCTTAAAACTTTTGACACCCGCCTCGAATAGCCCACCGAAATGACTTGCGTATGGTGGCTGAAAGTGCCACGTTAGGCCTTGTTTAAGTGTCTCTCGATTTAAATTAGCCTGTACAGAGTCGCTGTTTAAGAACGCGAACAAATCCCTTAAATAATTATTACATCCGACAAAGTTCTTCCCACAGTCCGAAAAAATATCAGTACATAAACCTCGACGGGATGTGAAACGCCGCAAAGCCGCGAGAAAAGCTTCCGTGGAAAGCTCGGACACAAGCTCTAAATGTATGGCCTTAACGCTCATACATACAAAAACTGCAACGTAACATTTCACAACTTTAGCATTGCGCACCTTATTTGCACGTACGTAAAAAGGACCCGCGTAATCTACGGCGGTCTTAATAAAGGGTCGCGAGGGACGTAAACGAGTAGCAGGTAACGGTGCCATACGTGGCTGATTAGACTTAGGACGAGAGCGAAAACAAATAACACAGCGATGTATGCGCTGGCGCACGATATCGCGACAAGAAAGTATCCAAAAACGTTGTAATAATAAGTATTGGACTGTTTGTGGGCCGGCATGTAAATACTTTATATGCGCATCGTCAATAATGAGATTGGTTAAAGTATGTTTTTTCGGTAAAATTAATTGATGCTTTGATTCAAATGGTAAAAGAGACTTATGAATTCTGCCTCCCACACGTAAAAATTGATTTTCATCCAGAAATGGCGTTAAACGACGTAATTGATTTGAAGGCAATTTACCCTTTGAAATGTTTTCAATGTCATTACTGAACACACTATGTTGCACTAAATAAATAAGTTTTTTTAAGGAAAAATTATATTCCGGCACAGTTATATAATTAGGGCAAGATTTAATGTGTTTTTTACATTTGAAATAAAATCTAAATATTATTGCAGTAACGCGAACAAGTTTTCCTAACGTAGAAAATCGAGAAATTATCTCTACATCCGGTAAGGGATCCAGTGTAGTTAAATTAGTGTTAATCAAATTAATATTGAGACGCTTTTCCTCTTCCGTTGTATAGTAAGACTTTGATTCCGGCCAGCAAGCTTCGTCCTGTCGGAGCCAACTTGGACCTTGGAACCACAAATCATGTTCTATAAATACGCCAGGTAGCATACCACGAGACGCAGCATCAGCAGGGTTATCGGTCGACGGTACATGTCGCCAGCAGTTAACGGGAACGCGTGAAAGAATCTCGCTAGTGCGATTAGAAACAAATGTTTTCCATTCATGTGGTGGCGAACGTAACCACGCTAACACTATGGATGCATCAGACCAAGCGTAAACTTGATCACCCTTGACGTAATCTGAGTAGGTAACTAACACCTGCTGTAGTAGTTTTGACAACAATAGGGCTGCCATAAGTTCGAGACGGGGAATAGTAAGACGCATACGAAGTGGAGCGACTCGAGTTTTGGCTATAATAAGCGAAGTACGAACATGCCCGTCTTTGCCCGTAAGGCGTATGTATACACAGGCGGCAAAAGCCTTTTCTGAAGCATCGGCAAAGCCATGAATCTGAACAGATCCTAAATCAGAAAAAATGTGCCTTGGGAACGACACATTCGAAATAAATGGTAACTGACTACTAAATGATTTCCATGAATTAACAATATCAATCGGCGGTGCTTCATCCCAACCTATATTGGCTATCCACAAAAGTTGGATCAAATGTTTGGCATATAAAGTAACTGGCGCTAAAAGGCCCAATGGATCGTATATTTTAGCTATCTCGGAAAGAATAGCGCGCTTGGTGCTTAAGCAAGGTGATATTTTGACATTAAAATTGAAACAGTCGGAAATAGGGTTCCATTGAAGTCCAAGGACCTTGACCTGTTCATCGTGTTCCATTTCGGCGAATCGGACTTCATCGAGCCGCTCACCATGAGAATCTGGGGGAATTACTGCAGCAAGTACCTCTGGTGAATTACTATGCCACTTTCGAAGCTCGAAACCCGCCGTCTTACAAATATTAATAAGCTCTTGTTGAACTACTAAAGCTTCATGAACAGTAGAGGCACCGGAAGTGACGTCATCTACGAAAACATCATTTAATAAAACCTTAGAAGCAAGTTTGAATCGTGAAGCCTCATCTATAGCCAATTGCTGGATAGTTCGGAGAGCCAGATATGGAGAGCAATTCACTCCAAATGTGACTGTAGAAAGACGATAATCACGGATAACCTCATCAGGCGACTTCCGCCATAAAATGCGCTGAAAATCCCTATCTTCCTTTCGAACTAAAATATTCCTAAACATTTGTTTGATGTCAGCAGTGAAGGCCACTGAATGAATACGAAATTTTAAAATAACATTAACTATATCTAAATGAAGTTTAGGACCTGTCAACAAAATGTCATTCAATGAGTAGCCACTAGAAGTTTTACACCCGGCGTCGTAAACTACTCGAGTGCGAGTGGTCTCACTGGATTCTTTGACCACGCAATGATGCGGAATATAATAAGTGGCCCCTGATGTCGGCTCGCCCTTAACGGGCTCCATGTGCTTCATATCCAGATACTCTTGGAGACAGGCATGATAGTCTTCCTTAAGCTTCGGGTTTCGCTCGAGACGAAACTCTAACTTACGAAAGCGCGCAAGTGCAGTTTGACGGGATTCGCCTAGAGGGGGAGCCTCCGGCTTAAAAGGCAAAGCGACCACGTATCGCCCCGTTGCGTCACGTATATGCGTCTTTTGAAAAAAGGATTCGCATATTTCTTCATCAGGAGTGTAACTCCGTTTTTCAGGAAGTGACTCTAATTCCCAAAATCTCTGAAGGTTGTCATTGTCAAATGAACTAAAACAAACTTGAAGTTGAGACGGAGAGGAAACAATATCTAGTTTACCTAACAATAAATAACCGAATATACTATTTACTGCTATCGGTGAACCTGGTAAGCCCGTAATGACGTCACTCAAAAGCACATGGGATAGTATATCCGCTCCTAATAACAGGTCCACTGGCTGTGGCGTATGAAAAGCGGGATCCGCTAAATTTAAATCTTTTATATGAGGCCAACCAGTGTACGGTAACTGCATACTCGGCATTTGTGAAATTAATTTGTTTAAAATTAAAAGATTTACCGGAACTAAGGGTTCTAATCTACCCTTAGGCGCGATATTACAATTTATAAATCCTTTGCTACGCGCCGCTTCACTATTGCCTATACCGAACACAGAAACATTAACATGCCCGCGCATCAAACCCAGACGCTGCGCACACGCCTCAGTGATAAAACTCGCCTGACTTCCAGTGTCTATAATGCAGCGAACGGTCGCTATTTTCACCGCACCTATGCATACGTCGACGAGTGCCGTAGACAATAGCACCGTAGTCGTACGAGCGAACGCGGCATTGGACGCGCAACAATTATGAATCACGTTCTCACCGGCGGGAGCAACGCACTGCGGATCATTCGTGGTAGCGGTTACAGGCATCTCAGCTACCACTGAAGGTGGGAGCGAGACTGCATTATTTGCAGATATTTTATTATCAGTAATCGGTAACGATTTACTTGAAAAGTGAATTAATGTGTGATGTCGCTTATGACATGTACGACAGACAAAACTAGAATTGCATTGATTCACATCATGCCCAAAATGCAAACAATTATAACAAATATTTTTCTTACGAACTAAAGCAAATCTATCTTGAGGGGATAAGTTTAAAAATTGCGAACACTTTGTCAACGTATGTTGAGCATTACAACATAAGCAATTTCTATTCTTATGATTCTGTTCATAAGACCGATTATCATTCGACGGTTTTGAAACTGGTGTGACATTAGCAGCAAACGAACGAAGTTGCCGTTGCTGCAACTGGTTTTCTACGCGATTATTGTGACGGTGGCGCATATTCACATTAGCCACACTAGATAATTTATTGTACTGTCCGCTGTTAGTCGAACAGATAATTTCCTCAGCTGATATTTCGCGTTCTAAGAAACAAATCAATGTGCTAACGTTTGGAATGTCGGACGAATTAGTTAAAGAACGTTCATAAGATTTACGAGTGTTAATAGGTATTTTTCGTAACAAAATGCTAAGTAACAAAAAACTCCATTCGCTTACGGGAAAGTGCATAATCTCCAGTGCTTTAATGTTTTCTTGGTAGACATTTAATAAATTACGTATACTTTGAGACGATCTATCGGAACACTGTTCGATGTCGAGAATTCTGTCAAGGTGTTTTGAGGCAATAACTCTTTTATTCTCATAACGAGATATCAAAATATTTAAAGCTACCGAATAGTTCTCGTCTGTAATAGGGATAGATTTAATTAAATTGTGGGGTTCGTTGTGTACCGTAAGTAATAAGTAACGGAATTTTTCCGCCTCTGTGTAGGCACTGTTTAAATGGACTAATGATCGAAACAAATCGAAATAGGAAGGCCAATCCGTAGGATCGCCGCTGAAATTAGGCAAAGGCAAAGTTGGTAAATTCTTATTATAATTAGATGACTGAACTAAAGGCGTTATTAACGGACGACTCATACGTCGTTGCTCTTCATCCACCCTCTTTAAATTATTTAAATTAGTGATAATAGCGTAGTACAAATCATTGAAATCGTTGCGTATCTTAATCTGTTCCTCTTTGTTAAAAGACCTTAACTTGATTAACGTTTTTTCAATTTTAGTTTGAACTTTATTGAATTTACGTTGGTGAGAATTTAAATCAGTAGTTCGCGAGCGAAACTGTTGGACATCTGTCGCTGCGAACTGTAATGTTCGTTTTAACTCATCGAGAATAAGATCTCGTTCGAATAAATCTTGTTCACACGGCGATTCATCATCAGACATTTTGCGTAACAAAGATGACTGCTTCGAATTCGCTGCGTCACTATCCATGATAATAAGTACGTAATACTGTTTAGAGACAACACAACTGAAAGATAGCAATCCGGTTCGAACGGATCAAAAGAAATTATGTACGATATTAAGCAGGGGTTGGCGACTCACCGCAAGCGATCCTTTACCGCCACGGGTTCCGAGGGCTGGGTTCTGGAACGGGGTGCGTCGACGCGGTTACCAGCGAATATATCATACACGATATATAGTCCATAGGCACTGATCCACCGTTCTTCCGAAATGTCCTTATTCTCGATAACGAACAATTCACCAAGCTCAATCAAAATTAGGTGCGCGCAGTTAACAATTTGAAATCACAGTAGTAAACCGTCACCCAAGGATTAAGGGTGGGGATTTGGAACGAAGACAGCTAATCGCCTTGCCCATAGACAATAAAAATTTTACCCACAGTTGTGTTGTCTTTGTATAGCCAATTATCAATGATCTGTTTCGTTACGGAACAGCTTTGATAAAAATATGCAAGTTTTTTTAATGGTTGATATAGTGGAAGTAGCTCGATTAGTATTGGCGATGTGGTTTTATTATCTAGAGCTACTCCGTGCTCGAAAGGTGTTACTTAAAATCATATTCATATAATATTAAATCTCACTGGTCTCTCTATCTCACTTGATCTCACTGGTACTGAGCTGAAGTATCGCCTATTAGAAAACTTTTGTACATTCTTATCATAAGCTCTTGTATTATTATTATAATGTTATAATATATTTTTTTGACTATATGTGTCGATGTATATGATTTAATGCAATTATTTCTTCTATAAAAATAATTATTTAATTTCCTAGTCCAAAAAATATTAGAAAGTGACCAAGGAACTTAGAAGTGACCAATGTACTTGGAATAAATGTCAATGTATAAAATTTTGTACGCTAAAACTTCAAATTATATATACAAGTATTTTAGCTTAAATTATTAGTTATCAATAGTATAATTTTTATATTAATCTTCAACCTTAACACATTTCATTGATTAGCAAAATCTTCTAGGCAGCTTTTTTTAATGATAGCTTGCTCTGTGTTTAGCTTTAAATTCGGCATAATGCTCAGGATTGCTCCAGATCTTTTTTCTCAGAGATTCTTATCTTTTCAAATGGATGATGACTAGGTAAAACAAAGAAATTCTTTTTAGTCAATAAGACAATAAACTACTATCATAGATACACATTTTTTTGCTTCCATTTTACAAGAAATGGCTTACCTTAAATAATAGGAATCAAATTTTGGAAGTGTGAGCTTGCTATATCACTACTATGTTGAAATGTACAAAGGTGTGATATCATATGGCATTTCAAGTCAATGTATCACTGTAATTTATAGATTAGGAAAAAATATATGTGTATACAGTGCAAATGGAATAATAATGTTTCAGAAGAATAAATAAATTAGGCTTCTTAATAATAAATTAAGCTCTAGATAACAATTAAATTGATTGTTTGTGTAATCAGTTAATTTTTATAATTTCTGTGTATCAAAGTGACTCACATATTTATTATTTTTTCCATCAAAAGTATAATTACATGAAGAAAACCCAAGGAGTGAATTTTAGGGATAATTTTGTGATTTTCTTTTGTTGATCAAATGTTCAAAATTTTTAAGTTGTCTCTGTAAACCCCTTTAAAACATAATACAGTTTTTTCCTTTTTAAATAAGTTCAATTTAGTTCATAATCGATTGAAAATGAAATCGTTTTCAGTGTATGCATCTCGTAAATGTGGGTATGAAAGTCAAAATAAAGTCTTAGAAGAGTGCAATAACTTGGTATAGGCTACTTTTGAGCTAATCGCAATTAATTATCTAATTTTTCTTTTATGTGTATCTTTGAGATACAAAACCAAAACTGATTTTCAGAGCAAAACAACATCTTGTATTTATGAAATAAAAATCTAATGAACATTTATGGTAACAAATATGCTTAGCCTTATTCAATTAATTAATCTAGAAAGATTTTTTAATTGAATTAATAATAAGGAAATCAGTTCTGTTAATGTTTTTTATTTTGATAAAGGCTTTGTATGTGTTGTTTAGATTAATGATATATAAAAAATGAGCTATAACAATAATGAATGACATAATGCCCGTGTTATTTTAAATTTTGATTGGAAATAACTTATTATTGATTTGTGACATAATAAATCATTTCTTTACATTGTGGCCAAGTTCCCGATGCATTTTAGTTGTAATAACTGTATAGGATCCGCTTAGTCCTGTCTTTCAAATCTGAAAAAGCGAAATCTAACGCAACAAAAGCTTCTGTGTGAGATGGTATGTTACAGTCAATTGTCTCTCTACTACTTTTTAAAGACATTTCATTTCAAGATATAAGATAACCTATCACTTGAACGCTATCAAAGAAAAAGATACAATAGCAAACAATATACAGCAATCAAATAAGTGCAGGATTACACCATTAAAGAAGGAAATAAATTTGTCAAACATACCATGTCTCATTATGTCATAAAAACAATTTTAAATTGACATTTAGAGTCAAGATGGACAAATCTGGACAGTCAGAAATCTGGATAATTGCTATTCAGATAATTGGGATTCTAATGTACTTTGTCACATTACCCTGACAATAGGTGATTTTGAAATAGTCAAATTATTATCTTAAAATAATATTTAATGCTTTATTTTCCATAACTAATCAATATAATAGCAATGAACATAATGCACAATGAAACATTAGCAGACTAGGGAACATTTGCATATATGACAATGAACAGTATGACAAATCTTTATAATGTAATGAGAAATACAACAATGATAAGAGTTAATGAGATCTAAGGTTATCATAAACGTTTACTATACCAGTGGCCTAATTATATAGATATAGCCATTTAACTTAAGTAATTGGCTTCTCTTTGGGGAAGACAACTGTACGTACGAATTATGTTTGCGAGCAACGTACTGTGACCGCAGGCGGAAACAACTGTAATAGGTCACTGTTTCCGTATACTAAACTCCGTATAATATGACGAATAATTTTGCGATGCAAATAGATTTTTAGTGGCATATGGCGTTATCAATACTTTAAGCGAAACAACGTTTCTCATATAATAATAATACTGAAAACTCGTTATGATTCAGTTATGGACTTACTTGTGCGTCAGTTGATAGATTCTCAGCACTAGCGCTCACAGACATATTTTTAGCACTGTAATTTTCTTTAGATGTAACTAAAATCAAAAACTCGGTACTAAGGGACACTCTTAAATTGATTTCATAGTTATTGTTTATTACTTTAATGGGCGTGTACCAAAAACCTAAACGTTGTAAACAGCAAAAACTAGAACGGAACAATCTGACTTCAACAAGACCTCTCCCTCCCTCTTTATAATTAACATACATGACAGCTGTCAGATGCACGCTTTTTTTAATACTAAAACGGCATTGGGTTCTTGCCCTCTTTGTTCTTGTTCTTTTCTTCAAAAACATTCACAGTTTTAAAACACAGTTAAAATTACAAAATTGATAAGTTAAGATACATAAGTTTGTATTATTATGTAGGTTTGAAGCATTTTGAATCAATGAGACGCGTAAGTAAGTAAAATATCACTGTCATTATCAAGTACACCATCTCTGTCACTATGTAATATTTTGATTCGATCAAAGTTATTTTGCGGTTATATCGATCGCTAATATCAGTCTATAAATTTAAAAATCTTGATGTGGATATTGATCGAAGTGTGGAAATTTCAAACACGTTAAATAAAGATTTTATGAATTTTATTTATAATAGAACATCAAAATAGAAGTGAAGAAAAAAAACAATAGGCATGGACAGCTAATCACAAAAATAAACATTGTGTCAAATAAATCAGAAGAGTACAATTGTTCTAAAAAAGTATTTTATACATGAGTAAAAACTCCTTGCCCTAACACATATCCACTTTATTCTTTCGCTGTATGAAATCAGTGTAAGTACATGAATAATTCTACCTAATACCGACCACTGCTCATCACGAAATCTCAGAAACTACAAGCGGGATCTTTATAGGACGTAGGTCCTCACTACGACGGGATTTTATTAAATTCAACCCTTAGGGGTTGAAATAAGGGTTAAAACTTTATATGGAAATTAGTCAGACACACACACTTTAAACTGTCAATATTGAAATTAGAAACATGAAATCTTATTTTCGAGCTAGTGATTAAAAATTCATAAATCAGTGATTGTTTAAATTCCTCTTTTAATAGGTTAAATAAGACATGAAGTTCAGTGAAGTAGTTTTGAGCTTTTCTGTGTTTGTCAACATGAAGAACACGAAGCAAATCTAAAACTTTGCTTTTTTATACCTACTGAAAATGAAACTTGATATCCTATTATTTTTATCAATTGCGAGGTACGTACTGGTGGTTTTAGTTATTTTAAGGTTTATTTTTCAACCGACAAGAATGTTGCTATGTGTGAAATAAAAGAAATTATTTAGATTAATAATAATAATATATGCTTTATTTTACACTACACAGCAAATTACAATTTACGTATAGTCTATTTTATTTACACTGCCACAAAATGTAAACAAATATGGCGACATGACAATTTTAGTAATGGGATATATTATTAAGAATTTTATTGTTGAACTATTTCATTTACTTCATTCGTGAAAATACTCAGAGTAGTATAAAATTATATGATAAAATTCGTGTTAGTTGATACTAAAAAAATCCGTGTATTAGTATGACAACTAGACAAATTTACTTAATTATATACTACACATTAATTTAAAATGAGGGTTCATGGGAAATAAATATTAAGCTAACTCCTGGTGAATTTTATGTTTTATTGTATTTTACTTCGTCGTTTGGTCTTACTTTACAAAATGCATCCCAAAGAACATAGAAAAAATATTTTGTAGAGTAGATTCCAAAACAAAATGGTGACATGGGGCATCACATAAGTAATCTACAATTGTAATTGTGTATTGTACAATTGTACTAGGTTTTTTTTTTTTATTGGATAAGGGTCAGACGAGCAGACGGATCACCTGATGGTAAGTGATTACCGTCGCCCATGGACACCTGCAACACCAGAGGGGCTACAAGCGCGCTGCCGGCCTTGGAGGGAAGGGTTGAGGGGTAGAGGGAAGGGAATAGGGAGGGGTTGGGCCTCCGGTACCCTCACTCACACGACGAAACACAAAGCAAGCGTTGCTTCACATCGGTTTTCTGTGAGGCCGTGGTATCTCTCCGGTCGAGCCGGCCCATTCATGCCGAAGCGTGGCTCTCCCACGAATAAATCTAAATATACAACTATATAATAATAATAATCTTTCTTTAAATATACAGATTTAAAGTTTTGATGAAAATACATATAAAATTTTAATCTTTGATTATTCAATAGGAAAGTTACATAAATATTGATAAGTTACTTAATAGGTTTCGTTGTGATGTAGTTTGCTAAATAAAATGACGTTGTGGAGCGTCACGTCATTTAAACAGCTAAGAAGTTTTATATTTTTTCTTGAAAATGAAAAAATATAGATTATTTAAGATTAATTGATAAATGTAACGACAAACATACAGCACAAGAAATAAACTGTTAAAAAGATGTTCGCTCAGAAAAATAAGAGGTAAATAAAAAGCTTAGCTTATTGATTACGAAATTGTCTTGTAAATAACTAATAGAAAAATCAGAATCTTTGAACGTTTTCAATTGAAAAATAAGCACTTTTGATATCACAAAGTACACGACCAGAGTCCATGAGGCTTTGCAGAAATCATCGATCCAATAAAAAACACTATTCAAATCGAGAAGCAAACAGTAATAGAAGTCCAAAACCAAGTCGTTGTAAGAATTAAACACAGTAACTAAAAAGCACCCGGGTACCACATTTGAATGAAAGGGAGAAACGAATGATAAGTTTAATACAGATATCATAGTACAATGCTATTATTATCGTACGGTTGACAAACCTGGTCCAGACTGAACGAACACACAGACAAGAAATGTGATTTGCCGTTTACTGCCGCATGCCCCACAAATTCATTCGCCTTCGCATCATTTGGAATAATTTCCGGTAAAAAATAAACGATTATTTGAACTGTCTACTTTAATCATATTTAAAACTCGAACGAATAATAAACTTGAACGAAATTGTAGAAAATATTACAGTGCAGTAGATTATTTAATCGGATGCTACAGCGCATGACGCAAATGTTGAAATTAAATTTTACATTATTATTTAATTCCACTTTTTTTTTCCTAGTTTCCTTATTTTATTCAGTATCATTTTTACGCCAAATATTTTTTCGTGAAAACTGTGATTTTACTGTTTATTTCTCTAATGTTTCTTTAAAAAGTTGTGTTAAAAGTGATAATTCAAGTTAACAAATGTTTTCGGTTACATTTCGTTGTTGGATCATTGTACAAACTTCATAAACAGTTTCGGTGAGTTCTTTGTTTACATTATTCGCCAGTTTAGAAGAAATGGACTGTAGTATTGTGCAGGAAATTAAAAACCTCTATTTGACCATAGATAGAAATTACTTATATAATAATCAGTGGACTTCCACATAAAATTTCAACCCTTCAAGAGAGGAATTTCCACAATCGCTAAAATTGATATTTAACCATTTTTATATGCAGTGTAAAAATTAAAAATAATGTTTCTAACAATGAGTTTAATAACTAGAGAAGCAATCTCATACAACAGACGCGCCAAAAAGCGTAGCACTTTTCCGAAATCAGGACGTAGCTTTGCAAATAATATTTATACTATATATTATATATAGATTTATTATATTTGTCTCCCTCAAAAGTCCTCTCGAACGGTAAAATGAACGGAAAAATGGGTAATTGATATTGTATTGCCAGCTGTCGAAAATTTCACCCATTGTGATGAATGAATGAATGAACGAGTAGTGTAGATATATGTATAAATTCAATTAGTAAAATACTGTAACTTTGAAAATTTCTTTGAAAAAAAAAAACAATCACGAAAGTAGGCTCTGTGCATATATATCCCTTTGTTTTTCGATAAAGTCAGTGGTTAAGACAAGACATTTGTCAAAGTTCATAAAACATCAAACAAAGGTTCAATTTTACGTATTTTCAAAAGTTGTATCTCGATAACTAACGAATTCCACGCATTGAAAAAATTAAATCACATTAGCATCTGTGTGTGTGTATAAAAAAATTATCAACACAAGTAGCGCAGTTGCCTATACTTAAGCTGAGCTATATAATTAATTATAAAAAGATATTTAGATAAATTATAGCCACGTTAAATAAAAAGAAAAGGCTCCCATATACTTGGGAAAATTGAAAGTGAATATCAGTGGCAACACTGACGACAAAATGTCGAAATTTTATTTGTGAAAATTAAATATTTTTATTTTATAACCTAGCTATAATTTTGTATTTATTGCCAAAAATGTTAATGATTTAAATGTGAAACTTAATATTCTTTCGTATTATGTGTATTTGTGAAAGAGAATCGTATTTTATCTTCTGTTTTTCTTTGTTTTTGCGGAGCATTTTTTTTGGACTTTCTTGGCGGGAGTTGAATGAGTAATGAAGTGAAGAACGAAAAAACTAAGACAAACGTCTTAGTTTTAGTAGCTTCAGATTTTTGGTATGTATTGCGTATCTAGACATATTAATATCATTGGTTTCTAACTTTTAAAAAATAGAACCGACTTCAAACTTTAAAAAAATGAAAAATAATACTTATCTCAAAAGCGACTCATTCGAGAAAATGCTATATATAATGCTATATATATCGATATAAATTAGCGATAGGGATTGAATATCGCTAATTTATATCGATATTTTTCAGAAAAAATATCGATATTTAGATATATCGATAGTTTTTGCCAAAGAGTAATGTAATATAAAAAGTGAAAGAGTAGCAACTCTACGGAAAATTATGCATGTATGGAAAGTGCTGCCAACTGGAGTTTGGTCAGTGAACTATTTTTGCCAACTATACTATAGGTACGGTCGGCCAAGAAAGTGGTCTACCAGTTTTGACAACATTTCCCGTGTCTTTAAAGCATCGCTAAAGGCGAATCTTAGAATTGCATACAAACAATAAAAGAGATGCACAATGCTGACGTGTTGTCGTAGAGCACAAATGTTATTTTGACCTTTGCAGCCTATGCATTAGATAATAATTTGCAACAACAAATAGTCTTCACAATATTTTATAAATTTAAAATTTAAGTAGGTCACTTCAAAGTGGAAACTATTTTGTTACGAAAACTCTTTTACTGAAAAAGAATATATCACTTGACAATTCATGTCAAAGATTTTCTCAGCATTTTCCGTAGGTATTTTCCTAATTAATTTACACTACAATGCCCCGAAATTTATCCATTAACGAAAGAGCACAAATAATCGCATTACACAATGATGGTTTGAATATTAGTGACATTTCTAGAGAATTAAATGTGTCGGTAAGTATTATTATGTCTGACGTGAGTTTAATGTAAAATCTCAGACCAAGTCCGAGTGTAAATTTTTTATTTTATTTTTTCTGTTCATATTTTATTTTTGATTATAGAGACAAGCTGTCCGTCTTTGGATAAGACGAGAAAGCGAGGAGGGGAATTTGAACGCTCGGAGTCGTAGCGGTCGTAGACCTGAAACATCAGATACTCAGCGAGTCTTCATGAGACGGAGTTATGAGGAATCTGGCTTTATACCAACGCGTTATTTTGCCGACATATTTGACGTGACTCTCCAAACCATTAGAAACCATTTACATTACATGGGCTTACATCACAGGCGTTATGCAAAGAAAATTTATATGATTGACGCTCATAGAATGGCCAGATTAAATTTCGCCATAGAATATTTGGATTTTGATTGGAGTAACACTGTTTTCTGTGACGAGAAAACTTTTAAATCCAGTCAACACGGGCGTCTACACCTCTGGCGATTCAATAAAACGCGATAGACGCAAAATCATGTCGTGCCAAATAGAGAATCGGGTCGTATCTCGGTAAATTTGTATGGATGGATGACTGCTGATGGTGTTGGAGACTTGACCTTTTTGCCACCACGAGCAACGGCATCAGATTATGTTGATGTTCACCAAAATGCTATGTTGCCATCCGTCCGGAACGTTTATCCAGAAAATGAAATGCGTCAATTTAATTATTTACAGGATAACTGTCCCTTACATAAAGCAAGGGTAACACGTGCTTGGTTTGATGCACATCCGGAAATAAACTTGATACCATGGCCTGCAAAATCGCCAGATCTCAACCCTATTGAAAATATGTGGGGTCTTATGGTTCAGAGATGGTGTAACCGTAATGAACGAACAGCAGAAGCACTACAAGGGCACTGCAATGAGGTTTGGGAGGAAACACGTGGGTCTGATATCTGCTCAAGACTGGTGGGCTCGATGAGGGAACGTCTCCAAGCTGTTATAGAGGCAGATGGCGGCTATACAAGATCTTAAGAATTATAATTTTATAAAAGAATTGTATATATTTTTTAACAACCAAAGAATTAGCATTTTCAATATCTCTTCTAGTTTTAGCCCTTGTCTCGCACTAAGCTATGGGTCGGCGCAATATGTTTTTCGTCGCTATTCATTTCTGTTATCCGTTATCTCAGTATATTCAGACCTAGAACACGCATAGCTTCTTACGCATAGCATTTCACTACCTACTGATTTTTTTTATTTGTATTAAAATATAATTAATCTACATTCTAATATAGGATATTTGTAGACTATAAGACTTTATTTACGATATTCTAACTCTAAAGTATTTAAACATACAAACAGACAGACAGAAAAAAAAATATTTTTGGCTTCTATTAGTCTTATGAAGGCCGTCCATATATTTTTTTTCCAAAATATCTTACAAATGTAACCTTGTTACATTTTTATTATAGGTATAGATAATTACTGTCAAAGGTTACGTCAAAATTATGAAGATAGCAATAATGACGTGTACTTGACGTGTCAAAAAATTAATGCTACGGAAAATCAACCTTAATTATAACTATCGTTCAGTCTCTTAAATCACGTGTCTCTCTCACTACGGGATGTTGGCAAAATTTCTGTGTATAACGGAACAAGTCCATACTAAAAAAAAAAAAAAAAAAAAAAAAAAAAAAAAAAAAAAACCTTGTTGTTAGTCGACATAACACGCGAAATTCAACCTTAGGGTGGTAGACCACTTTCTTGGCCGACTGTACATAGCTTTTACGTATAGATTTGTTTTTGTATATTTGCATATATATATAGGTATTATCTATAGCTATTCTTAACTTCGTATTTATAGTCGAGAGAAGTAATTATTTGAGAAAATGTCTATTGGCAAAAGACATTAGCTTGTTAAGACATTTTCTCAAATAATTACTTCTCTCGACTATAGATAAGAGTGTTTAAGATGTTTTTAGTATAGGTAATTGGAAATAAGTAAAAAAATAATTTGTATAATTATACCTTTATTAAATATTACATTATTTCTTAGTGGCATAACTTTTATGTTTATTATAATACTCTGTAGCCGCTTTTTTATTTTATCGTCTCCTTGATATTTTTCCATCTTATATTCTATTTATTGCTCTACACCAGCTATAAATAATTATGTTTATAGATAAATCAGTGAAATATTTGGTGATGCTATCTTTATGTTTTAAAAATCTTTCATGGCAATTACTATTGAGAAATGCAATTGTAACATTTTGGATTTCTTGAAAAGAAGCGAATAAATCATCTGACGGATAAAAAGCCACATCTTATTGGTTTTGTATTCTTTGGCTTTAATGTATCGGATTGTTTCCTTATCTGCGAGACCTAGTAACTTACTTTTACAATTTTACAACCTTTAACAATTTTTTGCAGACATTTGGCTAAAGCCCACCTACAAACATATGCTCTTTGATCAGCCCCTGCATCTGAAATGCTTTTATTATTTTGTATAACATTCAAAGCTTGATCTAAAACTATAGTATGAGACTGTGAGGGAACATCACTTACATTCTTATTCTTTAGGAAGAATTTCAGAGATTTGACATTTATTTGTATCTTCTTCGCAATTAGAATTAATAGTATGGTCACTGCTATAATTGTTGAGTAATAGTGTCTTAAATGCTCCCTCAAATCCTACTACATGACTTGCAAATTTATTAGTTTTTTTGTTACCAAAATGTGCAAAGCCAACAAGATCATCCGTGTAAACATTATAGTGAATGTGTGGAGATATCGACATTTCATCAAATACTAATGTACACAGACGATCTTGATATAACATTTTCTCAAAACTTATTTTTAGTTCTTTAAAAACTTGTTCATTTATATCTGGTGACAATTTAATTTGAACAAGTAAAGATGTTAAAACTTTTTGAGATGGAAAAGTGAAATGCTTACACATCAGTTTATAAGCCTTAAGACCTTTTTTATACAATGAAAGGGATAATATTCTTTCTTCCAACATAAATCTACAATCTTTCTTTTTCTTTTGTCCCTCTTCAAATTGTATCCTGGTAAACATATTTGCAGATTCTGACATGTTCTTTGTTAGTTTTCCAAAATCCTTCTTGACACTGTTTTTTTCATGTACCATCAAAGACATTCTTATTTTCCTAATTTTTCGCCGTAATCTATAGATTTCATTTTTCATCTGCCTTTGTTTCTTCCCACACTTTTTCTCCTTTTCTTTTTCTAAAAATTCAAGTGTTTTATCCGAGAAGCATAGTTCTATTTAGTTTTCTTTTAATTTTTGCAAAACATTTATATTTATGAGAACACAGTAACAGTAAAGGCTTTATAATTATCAGTCACATTTTATAGCAAGCTAGTAATATTATATAACACTACAATTTTAGAGTAGATAAATATTTGATTTTGTTTATAAAAAAATCATAAGATTTTTGGTCATTTTATGATTTCAATAACTAGATAGTATAGAGATGTCTATGAACTGATTCAATATCAGTTTAATATAACTAAAGACTTCTATATATATTGTACCTTCATAACATTTCATTTAGTTATCCCTTACCCTTTACAAAACCTAAACAATTATGGTGTCACAATTTTATTTCTGAACAGCTTGGCTAATAGTATACATAGAAGGCTTTGAATTTAACATAGAATTTTATCCTTACATTGTTTAATTAAGAAACAAAATTGATGTTAACTGAAAATACCTATATATTTATGGAGTTTCAATAAATATAGAATAGGTATGTTGTAAATAAATAGAAAACATATGTTACCTGAATCAAATTTGGATTGTGAAACTTGAGGATGACATATTTCACTTGATGTAGATGGACCATGCTGATAGAGCCTAGATGGACCAGGTTTGATATAGGACCATAATGCGGGGCGCTTATCGGGATTTGGAAATCGATGCAGAGGTACATTTTGGATAGCTGAAAAAGGAATGATAGTTATGTTAATGCCGAAAACTTAATGTAAACATTATTCACATCATTTAAATCCTGTTTAAGGCATCTCGATGTAAAGCGACATGAAATGCAGCTTAAATATAGTTTTTTATTGCTTGAATGAAATCATAAATCATTAAGACCTACTCATTTAGAACTTACCTATCACAGCCAAATATGCAATATTTCTTCTGAACTCAACTCATGATTACGAAAGTAACCAAAACAAAGTTTATCAAATAACAAACAAGAAAACACAGTTTTAACAAAAATAATAACAAGAAACTTAACAAAAACACTAAAAATATAACATTTTAACAATAACAAAAACACCGCGAAATTTAACAAGCGCATCAACATCTACAAGCAAGCCAGACAGAGTTGACAACACAGAACAAAAGTAGGTACTCTACGAGAAGAATGCCAACTTCATAGAAAAATATTTTCCATAGAAACTAGCGCCACCTATAGTCAGCCCTCCGGAACAAGTAGTATGGCGGGAAGTTTAAATACGAACTTTATACTTAGGTTTCATATTAACTACCAAATTACTAAAACCAGTGTTTTCTGTGAATATTTTTCGTATACGAAATCCATAACATACACAAATTCCACAAACGAAAAACATCCACAGGGAACACAGGTTTTAGTAATTTGGTAGTTAATCTAGGTGAAATATAGGGACTACTTCAAAAAGGGAATATAACACAAGCAGATTATAATAACACACTTTATTTTCATTATTATTGTAACATACCGCTTTATTACACAAATTAAGTGAATTTTGAACATACTGTTTGGTTTTTAACTTTAATTTAACACTGATTTACAAGCCTTCAGCATTATTTTAATGTGTGCACCAAATTATCAAGAAAATCATTTTGACGCAGCATTCTACAATATGTTCGGTGTACAATTTCATTTGGAATTCTGTTGATGAATTCCGTCCTTTGTGGAAAATATATTTAGCCCACAATTCACATCTGAAAACAAATACAACAAAATTAAGAATGTTATATCCTTATAGTACAAGAGATAGAGCTACATTTTCCTAAGAATTTTATAACAAACTAATTTAATTTATAGTTCGTAATCGATAAACATCCTTAATCACCTTTACCTACAGCATCACTTTTATAAGAAATAACATAAAATTCTTTCATACAGATTAGCATGACATACCTAATACTGAAGCTCTTTGACTCAAGTCATATTTTTTACAACTAAATACAAGTATTTATGTAAATTCTAACTCTACTGCCAATAAAATACCTAACACTAGCATTACATAATGGGAATATTCTCTTGTTAAAATGTAGTGGAACTTCACGTACTATTCATTAGTTTGGAAATCTATAAATAGAAGATTAAAGCAAGTACCGTATAAGATTCCTTTTAGCCGGCTTCGGAAAACGAAAGAGCTTTACATTATGCTGGGTTGGCGAACGTCCACACTTAAAACATTTTCTTCTGTTTTCTTTATCAGCCATATTTTCAACAACCACAACAACAGAAAAGAGTCACTATCTCAAATTTCACAAATAACTATGAATCCACTTTCTAAGCTCATTAAAAGGAGGAACAAAAGCTCATCTCGACGTTATAATGATAAGAAAATATAGGAAATAAGTAATTGTGATGGAATCGCATAGAACAAGTGGGAACAACAACAAAACAAATTGCCATTATCGACACTAAATCAGTTACAAAAATAACTACTACTAATTTTAACAATGATGCCTTCCAATTAATAAAATTAACACGATTGCAACTCAAAAAAAATAAAAGTCAACTGTATTATTTACTTGACTTAATAAGATGTATTTCTGGATATTAAAAACTTGGATAAATAGAATTTTTTGGTAAAAGACAACTATCAGAGACTACTAAAATGTGTGAAAGTAATAATATGAGGCAACACTGCAGATTCATTTCATTGCCATACTATTAAATCTTAGTTGCTAGTTAAAAATATGGTATTATGAAAGATTATTTGGGTCTTTCATCATAAAATTTTGCCCCTCTAGGTATAATTTTACACTTGTATGAAGTTACCACCCCCAATGGCAAAATAGACCGGCCATATTGTCTGTCATATAAATTTGACAACCAAAGCTTCACTAACCAATCTCTAGAGGTCGCTGTCGGCTACGAAAATTGGCATTATGTATTATCTATGATTGGCATACTGTGAAGAGTGCCCCCCCTGATTATATAGATACAAGAAATAGAAATAACATAATACAAAATAACCAGCCAAGTGCGAGCCGGACTCGCGCATGAAGGTTCCGTACCAGAAGCGAGCAAAAAAAAGAAGCAAAAAGACACGTTTGTTGTATTGGAGCCCCATTAAATGTTTATATTGTAGCGGCAATAGTAATACACCCACAAAAATTTGACATTTCTTCCCTTAATTATAAACAGGATTTCGTCCATGAATAATTTTATTATATATAACATACGTTGTCCCTCGGCATTGTCCTGTCAAACAAAAATTTAAATATCCAATTTGTATTTTTTCCAGGATACTCATTTCCTCTAAAATATGGACAAGTACTTCAGGATCGACATTGTCAAAGGTTCCCTGATTATCTAAGAAGACTTAAGTTGTATTTGAATGACTGATAAAGAGATTTCTTGATATCTGCTGCTGTTAGTGCAATAAAGTTTTCTGTTGCATTACGGCCTGTACAGAAACCAGATTGTTGTACAGGTAAATTATTATTACATTAAAGATGCTATTCTAGCCATACTTTTAAAATATATTCAAATATTTTCAATCAATTTCTTTGTTATTGGCTCTTCTATGATTTAGCCAGCATCAGGTATCAATTAGCAATGGTGTTTTTATTTGTTCGGTTTGACTCTGCTTCTTATCCACTACTCTGCTGGTAATGTAACCGGGCGTTATGCAAGTACAAGGGCGGGAGGTGGAACCAAACAAACAGTAAACATAAAAATTTGAGGAAAAATTGTTTTTTTTTTTAAATCTTAAGTTGAGGTACCTGAAACAATGGCAAAGCATTCTTGTTAGGACCTTAGTAAAGAAGCATTATTTATCTAGCTGTTACAGTTTAATATTATTACTATCTATGTACGAACACAGGACGTTTACAAAATCAGTGTACACCAATGGTAATAGGGACTTAAAATTTGTGGGATGAGGGACGAATAATGGAAGGGAGTTGTATAAGGATGAACTATTATTAGAGCATTTGAAAAATATATGATCTGTGGTACCCTCGTCGAGACCACATTCGCATAGGGAACTGTCCTTCACCCTGATCTTGGCTAGAAATACCGGAGTGCATACATGACCCAATCTAAGTCTGGCTATGGTAGAAATTACTTGTTTTTTAATATTACGAATTTTGCTGAACCATGGAGTACACGGAATATCCGATTGAATGCTGGCGTAATGAAGTCCTTTTGATGAGGAGGTCTTTTTCCAATCTTTGGTCCATACAGGCAGTAGATCCTTCCTTGCCATAGCGGTTAAATCGTTAGGGTATACGCCACTGTGAGAAAGACAACCATTAACTGTAGCTTGCTTGGCGCATGCATCTGCTGTCTCATTACCGCTAATACCTGTGTGCCCTGGGACCCACACCAGGACAATTTGTAGATCTTGTCGATGACATTCATACAAAATAGTTTTAATTCTTAAAATATATTGAAATTTAAATCTGCAACGAAACTGATTAGATTCGATGGCCTGTAAACAACTTTTTGAGTCTGAAAATATTACTACTCTATTGAGCTTATGGGATTGTATAAATTTCAAAGCTTCTAATATGGCGATAGCTTCACCTGAAAAAACTGAAGAGGACGAGGAACATTTAAAGTTTAATATAATTTTATATTTTGGGATCCAAACCGCTGAACCAACATGTTCATCATCTGATAATTTTGATGCGTCAGTATATATTGAAAGCCAATCAGCCCATTTCTCTGTCATTAATTGGTTAAATTTTGCTTGAGCATCCACAGCATTTTTATCTATATTTAGATTTAATATTATTTTCGGTTGGTAAATTAATTCAAATATTTTTCTAATGTAAGATGACATTGCTATAGTTCTATATGAATTATAATCATTTATTAGTTTATCTAGTTTTAAAATTGGTTTGACCCATTGTGTCTTTCAAAAGTCAGGGATTTGTAATTAATGCCATAATAAGTTGTATATTTGTATTACTAGACCATTTGAATGTAATTTTTTTCTTAAGTAACATTTTTCCTACTTGCTAGAATACTTTGCAACTCTTGCCATGAGAATGGTTCAGATAAGAAGCTATTTGTATTAAATATTAGTTACATTATATTTATTTTGTACATGACTAGGTAGATCTGACAGAGCATATTTTTTATAAATTCTGGAATCCAATCATCTGATCTAAATTATTCTTAGGGCCTATGTTCTTAATCTTTTCATGTAATTTTAAATAATGCAAGCAAGGTGTATATCTGTTAAATAATTTATATTCTAATAAATAGATTTCTTTTTCCAATGGAGTAAATGTTTTTTATAAGCAACCACTTTTTTATACTTAATGTAGCTCCGTAGGATCCATTAGATCTGTATTTATTTAGTGTTTGCCTATTGCATTTAACTGCAACCAAACACTTAATATCCCACCATGGAATATGATTTCATTTAATATAGTGAGAATCTTTTTTAAATAAAGGAACACATTTTTTCTAATTTCTGTCAAATTATTGACAAATTTACTGTATGATTCCAGAGCATTATTATCATCATAATAAAATTCAGAGAATTCTTTCTCTGTTTCAGATTTAAAAAGGGACCATTCTGTCTTGTGAAATAAAAATAAGAGAGTTGTAACTTGATGGTTGGAAAGTGATAGCTACCCATGAGGTTGAGTTCCAGTAAGGTGTTTGTCAGAAAAGTAATACTGACTCAAAGGACTTTACAACTTCATCTACCATTTTTTGGATGATGAGGGCATTTTTTAAAAGTTTTTCATTTGAGATATTTGTGGGTACAAACCAAATTTTCTCCACTGCTCTAGCCGGAATGTAGGCTTTGAAGTTGTGACTGTTGAGATTATTGGCTTGGGAAAATGTGACTTTATGAGCATTAATGAGTCTCTATTTGACACACCATTAATTTCATTTTTGAACAAGCTTTCTAACACCAGGGCCATTTTGTTGCCAATTTGATCCTTTTCAACATAAAACAACATTCCATTCCAATTGAATTATCAGGAAATACTCTCTTGTACTCATTTTGCTGAAATATTATGCACAGTTATGAAGGGTTTTTAAATTGAATCATTACCTGTGATGAATAGTGGATTCTCTACGATAATCGGAAGTGCTAATCATAATCGTTGGACCCTGGCATGCCAGTCAAATCTTGCCCCAAGCAAAAATTTACCCCAAAAAAGTTACTTGTATTCGTTTGGTGAACTAGTGCCAGCCAGTGTTTGTTCATTACAATTTTCTCAAATCTAGCTTGACGATTACGGCAGACGTCAATTGTCAGCAATTGCAAACCATGCTGGAAAAACTAGCTGTTAAACAACTGAGGCTCCGAAGTTAATCACTCTACGCCACTGCTAAATCACGACAACACTAGACCACACACAGCACAACAGACGGCTATCTTAAATTAGAAGAGCTTCAATTGGAATGTCTAAGGCAGCCACTGTATGGTTTCCGATTGCATCCTTGAATGTTACAAGGAAGCCTGCCCTCTCAAACTTCCGAAATTCAACGGTTCGGGTAAACACCTTTGGTGGGGTCCCGAGCTACAGAAAATAAGAAGCAAGGTGAGGAAGAAATTTAACCGAGCCATGAACACCCGGAGTGAATTGGACCGGGACAACTACAAAGCAATTTAAGCTAAGTACAAAAAACGTATTAGATACCTACTGGAAAACAGCCTCTTGGCGTAGCTTCACCGAAGAGATAAATTCCACAACCAGGCAAATAGGGTAAGGAAAATTTTGGCGAAGCGAGTTGGGAACTCTCCGAAGACCTGACGGCACGATGTCCCAAAGCCAGGATGAATCCAATCATATACTACTACAGACCCATTTCCCAAACTGTCAATCAATTGAACAGGTAGGATGGCATGATGTCACGCCGACACCGACGGAAAGATGCTGGCGCCTTGCAACAGAAATTGTAACATCTGAAAAGGTGAGATGGGCCATCAGCAGCTTCTCTCCCTTTAAGGGTGCAGGAAGCGACGGCATTTTCCCAGCACTTCTACAATGGGGAGGCGAGACTATTGTCACAGCACTCACCTGTATACTTCAAGCGTGTCTTGCTCACCGATACATGCCACACAGATAGAGAGAAGTAAAGGTAGTATTTATACCCAAACTGGGAAAAACCGACTATACTAACCCCAAATCTTTCCGGCCCATCAGTCTAACATCTTTCCTACTCAAAACTCCGGAAAGACTATGTGACAAATATGTACGAAGTGGTGCACTGAGTGTTTCTCCGATACATAAACATCAACACGTCTACTTAGCAGGTAAATCTACAGAATCGGCCCTCCATCAACTAGTCGATAAGATAGAATTGGCCCTGAATGCAATCCATTTCTACACCATAGGGTATGCCGATGGTATCACAATATTAACTCTAGGCACCCATGCTGGTATAACCTACAACACCATGCAAGCCGCCCTGAAGAGAGTCGAACGCTGGTGTGAAAAGTACGACTTGACCGTGAATCCTACAAAAACGGAAATGGTAATGTTTACAATCAAACACAATGTAGGCACGTTTCACCTACCGAAACTATTTGGTACACCACTGTTCAAGAAGGTAAAGTATCTAGGCGTAACCATTGACAGTAAGTTAAACTGGAACAGCCTCATAGAACACAAAATGAAACCAGCGAGCGTCCTGTGGCAATGCCGCAAAATGATCGGGAAGCGAAGACTAAAAAATCATAAACTGGTAAGGTTCGATACCGCTAAACATCTTAATGGCTTACTGAAGGAATGGCTTAACACCCCGCTTGTTGTGGCGGTGTGCGATAGAATCGATTCCACCTTAATCTTTGACAAGAAATACAAGATACATCTTACGGACAGTACCGATCCAAAGGTACTCACAAGGCCCTCACAGTTTTCACGGACGGCTCCAAAACCTCAACAGGCACAGGAGCTGGTGTATTCTTTGAGGACCTCAACATACATGTGTTCTTGCCTCTTAGCCCATACAACACAGTCTTCCAGGCTGAATGTATGGCGAGCACTCTGGCGACGAGAGCGATAACTACAAGGAAGGTAACAGGATCAGAAATCCGTATCTTCTCAGACAGTAAATCAGTCCTACAGGCTCTCAAAGGAAGTTCTATCCGATCGAGTCTTCTACAGGAGTGTCACCAGGTTCTAAACATGGTAGGGACACACAGTATAATTACTATCCAATGGATAAAAGGACACAGTGGATCACTTGAAAATGATGCAGCTGACGAACTGGCACGCAGAAGATCAGATGCAACACCAATGGGTCCGGAACCGATCATTCTTATTCCGGTAAGCTGGTTAATTGGTAGGATACGTGAATACTCGAGTAAACTGCATCAACAGTACTAGCACACTTTGGAAACCTGCAGGCAGGCCAAACTTGCACCACCCCGAGTAAACGCTCGCCACTCTAAATCCTACAGCTAATTAAACATTGCGCCTGGTAACGGGTGCTATTACTGGTCATGGCAACAGGCACCTTTTCAATCTAGGTGTCACTGACATCCTCTTGTGCAGAGGATGCATGGATGCGGAAGAAACAGCCACTCACGTCCTGCTGGAATGCAACGGAGTGGCCAACTACCGGGCAAAGCACCTCGGCTCGCCAGGCAACCTCCAAGACGCCATCGCAGATGTGAAGGCGTTTCTGGCAGAGCTGGGCTGGCTGGTGTAGTATCCGGCCACACACCCTCCACACGCAAAACAGGCGCAATTTGGTCGTCGAGTTGCGGAGACGCCCGTTGAAGAAAGAAGAAGAAGACAGCCACTGTACTCCTCGGACTTTGCGCCAATTGATAACCATTTTTTTCGAAATTTGCATAACTTGCAAGGGAAAAAATTCAACTCCGAAGGGGTAGTGCAAATCGCCTTCAAAGATTTTATTGATTCCTGTTGTTCTTTTTGTCTTTTAGTAAGGGGATCAATGAACCACCTGTGAGATGGCAAAAGTGCACAGATAACAATGGTTCATACTTTGATTAATTAAATATATTATATTAAAAATATCCGACTTTTTGTTCCTCCCATACCAAATACCAATTTCATATGTGAGGACCTAATATTATCATTATTAAATAGTAATGTAGTAGACAGTTTACAGAACATAAACATTAGTTTTAAAAATAGACAACGAAAATGATAACTAAATTAATATTTCGTTATGCAATCATAATTTATTAACCGAAATATGTAATGAGGAAGTATTTTAAGAAAAAAAGAAAGCACCTCACGATATGGCGAATAGATAAAATATGTATCTGTTCTTTTTAACCAACATAATTAAAAAACTGAAATTTGCAAAGTTCGAAATTTAGATATCAATACAAATACGAAAAGTTCATATAGAATACGAGTTGCTTATTGAGTTTTGAAAATTAATTTACTTTTATACGTGATAGAAAACCGGATGAGTTGTCATTAAGAAGTCAAGAAAGTACTGTAGCGACATTTAGTTAGATTTCGGGAACTAATATTTATTTTTAAATACTTCTTCATTAAGATATTGGTTTGTTAATTTATAAATCCCCTGTTTAGGTGACAATTCAAAATAAAAATAGTAGCAACACAAGCATTTATTAAGTTACCTTGACTTTTTGGCGGGCTTTTGAAAAAGAAGGGCGCGATTTTTAAAGATAAATTTTAATTTGTTTAAATACTGTACATATTAAATAATTTCATTTCATTTTAGTGTAATTGTGTAATTAGTGATATAGAAATAATAAAAATGAATAAAACCCCGGGGGGTGACGGCCCCGGGGTCGATTCCTATCGTCCTACAAAAAGACTGAGAGAAAGTGTAGAAAATGAGACTAATATTAATTCTAAAGATATGGGCAAAGATTTTTATAAACCGTATAGTAAATCAGGTTATACGAGAGTATTTCCTGATAATGCAATTGGAAAAGAATTCTGTGTTTTTGTAGAAAAGGAGAAAATCGGCAACAGGAATCCCCTAGTATTAGCAAGCCTATTTAAGAATGAAATTAAAGGTGTAACGAATATAAGACGCATTAACGCTAATAAAGTCGGTGTAACGTTCTCACAAGCAAACAATGCAAATAATTTTCTAAAAAATGAAGGTTTTCTCAATCACCACAATTTCAGAGCATACATTCCAGCACGAGCAGTAGAGAAAATCGGTGTTCTTCGGTTTGTACCCACTAATATCTCAAATGAGGAACTCTTTAAGAAACTATCTTCGTCATATGAAATTGTAACTGTTCGTAGATTTCAAAAAATTGTTGACGGAGTTGTAAAGCCCTTCGGATCAGTGAGTATCACATTTTTGACAAACATCTTACCAGACTATGTATACCTAGATATATTTAGGTTTAAAGTTTACGAATATATAGCTCCTTTATTACAATGTTATAAATGTCTTAAATTTAATCACGGAGCTAAAGTTTGTAATTCCACTCAAAAGTGTTCTATTTGCGCAGGAGAACATCATTATTCTCAATGTAACAGTGAAGCAGTTAAAAAATGTATTAACTGTGGAGGACAACATTTGGCAATTTCGAGAGATTGTCCTGTTAAGAAACATAAAATTATGGAAAAAACTAATAAAATAACTTACGCTAACGCTATTACTAAAAACGATAATAATCTCATGAATAATTATAATTCTACTTTTCCGGCATTACCCGCAAAAACTATGAAATCTACTACTTCTTATGAACCTATGTCATCTGAACAGTTACTAAATGAAGTTTTAAAAAGTGACATAATTCTTAAAGGATTAGTAGGTACACTAGTAGCATTGGGGAATGATGCAAGAAAGTTGACCTCTTCTGTTATTAAAGAAGTATTAATAGACAAACTTAAAAATGGATAAAAAATTTATTAATATATGTCAATTTAATGTACAAAGTATAAACTCTAAAAAACCTTTGCTAGTTAATTTTATTAATGAAAAGGACATAGACATTTGTCTTCTGAATGAGACATGGTTGAGAGATAGAAGTAATTTTAGTATTCAAAACTATAACTTTGTAGCTCAAAATGGACCTGATGGTCATGGTGGAGTTGGTATATTAATACGCAATAATTTAAAATATAATATTATACCAACAAAATATTATGAACATACACAAACTACAGCTATCAGTGTAGTCACATGTAGGGGTCGTTTGACCATTCTAACTGTGTATACCCCTCCACCAGGTAAAAACAATAACTTCAGGATAAATATATTACAACAAATTTTGAAAAATCTTCCTAAGCCCATAATGTTAGCAGGTGATCTGAATGCTCATCACATAGCATTTGGTTGTAATACAACTTCCACTAGAGGAAATCAAATCTATAATCTTCTTGATGAGTTCGATTTGTGTATTTTGAATAATGGTTCTCCTACTACAGTTGGTACTATTCATCACCGACAATCAGCTATTGACATCACATGTGTAAGTCCATCTTTAGCACCTCTATGTGACTGGTCAGTACATGATGATCCCATGGGTAGTTATCATTTTCCAACTATCACCAAATTGCAACTTTCAATAGATAAATACATTGTTGGCACACCATGTGAGAAGTTCTTATTTCATAAGGTAGACTGGTCTCTTTTCAAATCTGAAACAGAAAAAGAATTTTCAAATTTTTGTTATGATAATAGTAACCCTATAGAATCATACAACATATTTTATAATAAATTGATAGATCTTATGAAAAAATGTATCCCTATATTTAAAAAAGAGTCTCACTATATTAAGAGAAATCCAGTTCCATGGTGGGATAATGAGTGTTTAAATGCAGTTCGACTCAGCAAAGAAGCACTAAATAAATACAGATCTGATGGAACCATTGAGAGCTACATTATGTACAAAAAAGTTGATGCACAGAAAAAGCTTTTACTTCGTAAGAAAAAGAGAACTAGTTGGCATAAGTTGTGTGAATCATTTAACAGATATACACCTACTAGCATTATTTGGAATTATATGAAAAGATTTAAAAACATAGGTATTCAAAATAAATTTAGATTAGATGATTGGATTCCTGAATTTATAGAAAAATATGCTCCATCAGTTCCACCAGCTAATTCACAAAATAATTCAAATTTAACTAGTATCTTTAATAAAAATGATAATAATACAAATAGCTTCTTATCTGAACCATTCTCATTGCAAGAGTTGCAAAGTGCTCTAGCAAGTCGAAAAAATACTAGCCCAGGATTAGATAATGTAACTTATGAAGTATTGAAAAATATGCATCCAAATGCCCTAGAGATTTTATTGCAAATATATAACTTATTATGGAATAAACTAGAAATCCCAGACTCTTGGAAAACACAATGTATCATACCCATCTTGAAATCAGATAAACCAATAAATGATCATAATTCTTATAGACCCATAGCATTATCATCTTGCATAGGAAAAATATTTGAATATATGTTAAAAGTAAGATTGGAATGGTATCTTGAGTGTAACAATAAATTACCTGTACAACAGTCTGGTTTCCGAAAGGGTCATAGTGCAACAGAAAATTTTATTTCCCTTATAACCGATATCAAAAACTCTTTTTTCAGTCACTCAAATACAGCTTGTGTTTTCTTAGATATTCAGGGAGCTTTTGACAATGTAGATCCTGAAATACTTGTCCATATTTTATCAGAATCTGGAATTCCTGGAAAAATATGTAAATGGATATTTAACTTTTTATTTGAGAGAACAATGTATGTTAGATATAATAACATTCTTCATGGTCCAAATTCTGTATATAAAGGCACCATGCAAGGTGCAACAATATCACCATTGTTGTATAATATATACACCAGCCAGATTACCACTTATTTAAAAAATTCAAATATCAAATTTCTTCAATTTGCAGATGATATTGTTTTATATACTATAGATCAAAATGTAAATATTGCTGTAAATAATTTAAACAAAGGCCTTATACAGATTCATAATTTTTATGAAAATAAATTGAAATTAAAAATTAACCCTAGTAAAAGTGGTGCCATGTTGTTTAGTAAAAAATCAAATATTTGTGATAACAATGTTAAATATAATAGTGTTCCCATTCCATGGCTGTCTGAAAAGAAATTTCTGGGGGTGTATGTAGATCCTAAATTAACATTTGAAAGCCATATTAAATATATTTCAAAAAATGCTAATAAAGGGTTGACCATTATTAGATCATTGGCAGGTGTTCACTGGGGTGCTGATCCCCATACACTTAGCATGTTATACAAAAGCATAGTACGTAGTCACTTTGATTACAGCTGTCTTGCCTATATGAATGCCAAATGTACACAGTTACAGAAACTCGATGTTATTCAAAATAAGGCACTAAGAATTATTACTGGTGCAATGTGTTCGACTCCTATAAATGCAATGGAATGTGAATCTTGTATTCCACCACTGAAATTGCATAGATTAAAAATTGCTGAAAAATTCTGTCTCAAATTAATAGCCACAGAAAATAAACCACTTATTAATAGAATTCTACCCCAGGAACAACTACCAGTTGGCCCATATATTAATATTAACCAATTGATAACAGGGCATTTTCCAGAGTTATTGAGGATTATCATTCACATTAAAGAAAAAGCTGTAAATATATTTACCTGTAACCCTTTAGTATTATACCAATTTAGTCTCAAACAACTTATAAATATTAAAGTAGATATAATTACTCATACAATAAATCATCAAAATGACTTATTAGATTTATTTGAGAAACAAATACCTCAATATAAAATTTATACTGATGGATCTAAAAATACAAATAATGTAACTGCAGCTTTATATGACCCTCAACTAAAACAAACTAAATGTTTTAAATTAGATAGTAGCTGCAGTATCTATACTGCTGAATGTTATGCAATATATAAAGCAATTTTATATATAGATAATATTGTAGAAAATAAGAATTTTATTATTATAACAGACTCAATGAGTGTCCTAAATAGTTTAGAAAGTAAGGTATTTAAAAATAACATTAATTATTTAATTTTGTACATAAAGAACCAACTATATATATTACAAAATAAGGGAATAAGTATCAAGTTTCTGTGGGTACCATCACACCATGGCATCACTGGGAACGAAATCGTAGATGAAGTCACCAGAAATAAGCCTGATGAAGACCACAGTCAGATATGCAAAGTACCGTACACCGACTTTAACACCTACCTAACAGAATCCCACAAACTGTTGTGGACCAACTATTGGCATGCAATTGCATTAGAAAAGGGGAAATGGTACCACGACATACAGAAGACATTGCCCGCTCGTCCGTGGTACCATCCATCAAAACTTAAAGGATCTATAAACCGCAATCTAATTACCACCATTTGCCGTATGAGATTTGGCCACTGCAAAACTCCTGCCCATCTGCACAGACTGAAAATCATCAGCAACTCTAAGTGCATTTATTGTAACGAAGAAGGTGCCGATTTAAATCATTTATTATTGAAATGCCAACAGCAAGATTTTAAAATTCATAGACTGATTTTAGCGAGTGAGGTAACAAATCTAAATAGTGACAGTGACAGTGATGTTCTTGACAATAACAGTGAAGTTTTACATACGCTCCTCAGTGATACAAGATGCTATAAAGCTTTATATGATTATATACAAAATACTAATTTAACTATTTAGTGCATGGATTTATCTTTCCTTGTTTTATAATGAACTGATTGTAAGATAATAAGTTTGGCAAAAAGGGCAAGAACCCAGTGCCGTTAAAACAATAAATAAAAAAAAAAAAAATTAAGTTACCTTTGTAGCGAAATTTATGTACCTAGATATTATACTCTTTATAGTTTACATATTGTTTATGTCACGGATGTACAATGAATATTTTAATTCTCAGCAAGCCAGTTAGCTTAGCAAGAAAAGAATTTTCAGTGTTCTATAAATTATATAATTTGTTGGTGTAGCTAAGAAGCATTTGATTTATAACATCCGATTCATCCAAGTTAACGTTGATATTAACTTTAATGTTCCGGTGAAGAACATACACAGTGCAACCCCCAAACCTTTAATAAGTTAATTGTGATCCAAACCGCATTAAAATATATTATAATATCTTATTGTAAGTGGACTAGAATCGTAATAACAAAAAAAAAACCGAAGTCTGCGGTTCAGTCTTGGATTCAGTACTAAGTCTGTTGTAAGCACTCGATAGATGACGTTAGACGGGATGTATCATGGAAGCAAAGCATTCTTTTTGGCGGTTAATAGATGACGTTAGTATGACTCAAGTGTGCTTCAGCCTGAGAATAGCTAACTTGGGATCCTGGGGCTATTGAATTTTTAAGTGAATGCGAAATAAGTCAAATAAAATAATTTTATTTTCTGTCAGTTAAAGGTTTTATCAAGATAATTTTTTGCTTCAAATACAATGAGTTTAATAACTAGAGAAGCAATTCCATACAACAGACGCGCCAAATAGCGTAGCACTTTTCCGAAATCAGGACGTAGCTTTGCAATTAATATTTCTACTCTATAATATAAATAGGTTTATTATATTTGTCTCTCTCATATGTACGATTAAACCTTAAATTAAACAAAGACAGAATATGTGCGAACGACAGAAAGAACGGAAAAATGGGTAATTGATATTGTATTGCCAGCTCTCGATTATTCACCCATTATGATGAATGAATGAATGAACAAGTTTGAACAATGAATTTATTTGAATAAAACTTTTAAAAAAAGACCAATCGCGAAAGTAGGCTCTGTGCATATAAATCCCTTTGTCTTTCGATAAAGTCAGTGCTTAAGAGAAAAACATTTGTTAGAGTTAACAAAAGATCAAACAAAGGTTCAATTTTACGTATTTTCAAAAGTTCTATCTGGACAACTAACGAATTCCACGCCTTGAAAAAAATAAACTAACTTTAAAAAATTAAACCACTTTAGCATCTGTGTGCGTCTATGAAAAAAATATCAACACAATTTGCACAGTTGCCTATGCTAAATTTGAGCCATATAATTAATTAAAAGAAGATATTTAGATAAATTATAGCCACGTAATATAAAAAGAAAAGGTTCCCATATAGTGGGGAAAATTGAAAGTGAATAGCAATGGTAACACTGACGATAAAATATCAAAATTTTATTTGTGAAAATTAAATATTTTTATTTTATAAACTAGCTTTAATTTTGTTTTTATTGCCAAAAATGTTAATGACTTAAGTGTAAAACTTAATATTCTTTCGTATTATGTGTATTTGTGAAAGAGAATCGTATATTATCCACTGTTTTTCTTTGTTTTTGCGGAGCATTTTTTTATACTTTCTCGGCGGGAGTTGAATGAGTAATGAAGTGAAAAACGAAAAAACTGAGACAAACGTCTTAGTTTTAGTAGCTTCAGATTTTTGGTATGTATTGCGTATCTAGACATATTAATATCATTATTCAAATATATTAATTTATCTATACGAAGTAGTTGTGAATAATGTATCAGATTGTTTTATATTTTATTACTACTTAAACTGAACTGAACTGTACTTTAGAATAGGAGGCCTACTCGATTTCTCGAAAACGAAATTTCGTTCGAATGTTCGATTCCAAAAACGATTTTCGTGATCGATTGGAGTGAATGGCGTTATTGGATTTCTTATAATGTGAATTCCGGTTTTTATCTTAACTTGAAATATATAATATTAAACAATACATATATTTCTTTTAAATTAAATTTTAGTGACTAAACATTGTTAAACAGTGTTTGTGGGGAGGCAGCTGTCAATCATTTTTTTTTTTTTTTTTTTTTTTTGGCTTCGCACGGTTTGTGCATTTAGCCATTGACAATTTATTTGTAAGTAAAGTTCGGGAAACGTCAGGAAAAAAGTTATAGGATTTCGGGAATTTGGAATAATAAGGATTAGAAGGGTATAAGGATCAGATGAAGGATATTATTATAATATAAGGTAAAGGGATGATAGAATTAAATTATATTACAGTTTAATATTGTTGAAAATAATAAATTTTGCTAGAGATTTATATACAGATGGGTTATTCGTAGCGAGCAAAGAGGATACGGAAGTTGGAAAAGGAATTTTAATTGATATTAGGTCATTTAAAAAGAAGGAGCGATCATACTTTAAACAAGCAAAAATGATGTGATTTAGTTCGCCAATAATACCCTTACCGCAGTCACAAATGTTATTGTTAATAATACCAAGTCTAGAGAGATGATCAGGAGTGCAAACATGTCCAAGTCGCATGCGAATTATTATTGAAATAGCCTTTCTTCCGTAATCAGCAGTACGGTACCATGGTTTAACAGAGATGTGTGGTTGAATAGAAGCATAAAATTTACCTTTTTCATTTGAGCTTTTTTCCCAAATATTACACCAGGCACTATGAAGATCAGTCTTGGCTATAGACAAGAGGTCATGGCTAAAATTTTCATATGGATGCATGTCACCACAGTTCACGGCCTCATTTGCTAATCTATCAGCTATCTCATTGCCACCTATACCGCAATGACTTGGGATCCACATAAATTGTACGTAGTAGTTGTTAACGTAACACTTATAAAGTAATTTTCTTATTTCAGAAATAACAGGATAATATGTTTTCATTCGAAAGGGAAATTTACCAACAGCCTGAAGAGCGCTCATTGAGTCACAGAATACAATTGTTTTCTTAAGCTTCATAATAATAACATATTCCAGGGCCTTTAAAAGTCCATAACATTCACCTGTGAAAACTGAGGATTCGGGTGGAAGTTTAATTTTTTGAACAACATTGTATTGTGAATGATAAACACCTATGCCTACATTGCCAGACTTATTGTTTTTTGAAGCATCAGTAAAAATATGATGATGGTCTTTAAATTCACAGTCTATGGTATATTTAAAATTAAAATTGGCTGTAGGATCTTTATTAATAGACTTTAAGATAATATTCGGACATAATATTAAAGATTGATAGTTAACATCAAAAAGTGGCAGCAAGTTAGAACGATGAGTGGGATTGTGCAGGTTTTTATATTTTTTATAACTTTTTATTAAACAAGGAAGATTTTTGTGAGACCAATATCTGGAAGAGTTAATTTCTTCTTCGAGTGATTGAAGCAAGGGGAAGAGCGAATGATTAGATAATTGAATAGAGCGAAAAACAAATCTGTCAGATAAATACTGACGACGTAAATGTAAAGGCGCCTCACAACATTCTACTTGTAATGCATTGATGGGACTCGACTTCATAGCTCCTGCTATTAATCTGAGTGCTTTGGATTGGATTCTGTCAAGTTTTCTTAAGGCAATACTATTACCGGGTTCTAACAAAAAGGTACCGTAATCTAGTATACTACGAATCAGGGAATTATATAGTATCTTAAGGCTAAACGGATGAGCACCCCACCACACACCTGATAAACATCTAAGGATATTCAAAAGGCGTTCACATTTGTTAGTTATATGCTCACAATGTTGAGCGCCTGATAACTTCGAATCTAAAATAACTCCTAAATACTTATAGCTTTTTAAAATTGGAATTGAATCATTATCGTACATTATCTGAACGGAGGGAATGATACGTTTCCGTGAAAATATTACCACAGCGCTTTTAGAGGCAGAGAGGCTTAAACCATTCTGATCTAACCATTGTTTGAGATCATTTAAAGCTAATGATAAAATTGATGTTGCTCTTTCTATATCGCGATTGGTAGAATAAATTAGAATATCATCAGCATACTGAAGAATTTTAATACGGTTTTCAAATATTGACTCTAAATCATGCGTGTATATATTGTATAGCAAAGGGCTTAACACAGAACCTTGTGGCAAGCCTTTCCAAACTGTTCTAGTCATATCATTATTATAATTGTATATAAGTTTCACTGTACGTTCGTTTAGTAAATTAATAATGAAGTTAGAAAGAAGAGAGGGAACATTAATGGTATCCAATTTCGTTTTTAAGATCGAAAGTAAAACATTATCGTATGCAGATTGTATATCAAGGAAAGCCGCGACTACAGATTCATTAAATGTAAATGCTAATCTTACATCTGTATTAAAAATACTAATATTATCAATGGTGCCTTTACTTTTCCGAAAACCATATTGCGATTTAGAAAGAACTTGTATGTTTTCAACAAACCACTCCAGGCGGTTTTTAATTAAATGTTCAGCCAATTTAACCAAAACATTAGATAGGGCGATGGGGCGATAATTGCTAGCAACATTTCGTGATTTATGAGGTTTTAGCACTGGCAATATCACCTGGGATTTCCAAGATATTGGAACGTTTCCTGTTATCAAAAAACTGTTAATGACATCTAAATAATAAGAAAGTGTGTTATCAGTAAGTTTTGAAAAAAAGCAATAAGGAATTCCATCTTCTCCTGGGCAGGAGTCTTTGACATTATTGATTATACCTTTTAATTCATATAGAGTAAATGGTCTTTCTAAGTAATGCGTACTTTGTGTCGATAAAGTCTTATTATTCTCTGGGACCCATGGGGGGGCTAATCTATCAAGGAAGCTATATGCTAAGGATTGGGGAAGAACTGAAAAAGAAGTTTTGTTGAAAGCACATCTAAAACGCTTTATATTGTTCCATACTATTGTTGGATTGACGTTAGGTGAAATAGATGAACAGAAATTTTTCCAACCTTCAAATTTCTTTTTCTTGAATAATTTTTTAGTTTCTAATTTAAGTTTACAAAAATGTTCAAAGTTAGTATCTGACATGTTTTTATTATATTCTTTTTCCGCTTGTTTCCTTTTCCTTACAGCAAGAGTGCATTCACTGTCCCACCAAGGAGGAGATGGAATTTTTTCTGAAGTATTTTTCACAGGAAATGTTTCATTAGCAATCTCTGTTATTAAGTGGGTCAAAGATTGAGCACATATAAGATTATTGTCACTGTTAACAGAGGGTAGAAGACATAGCTTAGCCTCAATCTTTTCTTTAAAGGAATCCCAAACCTTATTATTTTTAGTGTATTTATATTTTCTAAGGGATATCTTTTGTGGAATTATTTGTTGCTTACAAGGAAATTCAATAATTATTGGATAATGGTCACTACCATAAGTATAAGGAAGAGTTTCCCAAAATAGAGAAGAGGCCAGGCTTGGAGAACAAATAGATAAATCAACAGCGCTGGGATTTTGATTTGGTCCAGTTTGACGTGTGGGACTGCCTGTGTTAAGTAAACATAAATTATGCGAGTCAATAATATCTACCAATTCTCGACCCAGAGCATTACACTGAAAGCTTCCCCAGACTGTATGGTGACAATTAAAATCACCAAGAACTATAAATGGCTTGGGCAGATTAGAAAACAAAAAATCAAGTTCACTTAAAATGTAAGGTGAAGGGTGAGCTATGTACAATGATACCAAACAAAAATTATTAAAACTTATAGCTACAATTGATATATCATCAGAGTGAGGTGGAAGAGTTACACTTAAAAAGGGAATTGTATTTCTAATAAGTATAGCTGTTCCACCACCATCTGTACCTAGTCTATCATCTCGAACTATGTTGTAACCAGCAAAATAAAAGTTTTTTTGTGGTTTAAGCCAAGTCTCTGACAAAGCAAAAACAAATGGCTTGTATGTGTTGGTCAAATATATAAGTTCACTTCTTTTATTTATAATACTCTGAGTGTTCCACTGTATTATATTGCGTAGATCCATTATTAATTGTTAACATTAAATTTTCAAACAAAGAGGCAACGTTGGACGGTGAAATAAAGTTATATTTAGCTAATACATTAAATAAAGCTGTTATTAACTCAATATGAGATTGATTGTCTTGATCTTGAGAAGGCTTTTGTATAGCACATCCATTAGCAGGTGTAGGGATTCTAAAGTCATTTATGATAGCATTATGTGCTTCTTTATTGTAACCCATATTGGTATGAGAATTATTTATATTACGAGGGTTTAAGAACACTGTTTTCTTATAGGATGTAGTGGAAGATCTACTATTTTGAGATGTGTGAATATTATTATACAAAGGCGATTGAGGAATAGGCTTAGAAGCTACTATGTCTGCATATGATTTAGCTGCTGGAGGGTGAGCTTTGGAAGCCTCGGCATAAGACACACAGTTTTGAGCCATGAAAGTTTTAATTTGTTTTTGTCTCATAAATTCTGGACATACTTTACTAGTGGCATAATGAAAGCCAGAACACAAACAGCAACAGGCATCCTCTTCAACTGTACCACAAGATTCCCCAGTGTGTTCCTTGCCACATTTGTAACAACGGGGCTTAGATCTACATTGTACCTTTGTGTGACCAAACCGACAGCAATGATAACACTGTATCGTAGGGTATATATATAGGTCAACATTTAAAGCGTTATAGCACAAGTACACTCTCTTAGGAAGTATCTGTCCATCAAAAGTAATAATTACAGTTTGTGAAGGTTTCCATGTTGGGCTCCCATCAATAAAAGTTTTGAAGTTCATGCGTCTGACTTTCATTATAGCCCCACATCCTACAGGTACTGAAATATTAGCCATGACCTCTTCAGGTGACCATTCAGCTGGAACACCTCTTACTAACCCCATTCGGGTGACATTAAAAGTTGGTATATATGCTCGGTAATTATTTACTTGAAGAGCTTTATCATTAAGAAAAGAGTTTGCATCTTTAAAATTAGTAAAACTAATTGAAATTTTATTCCTGCCAATTTTCTTAACACTGCCGTTGATAATGTTTGGGAATTTATTATTTTTTAAAAAATTGCCGAACTTAACTGGATGTATTGATGTCTTGTCATCTGCTGATAATACTATTTTTTGTACATGTAATATAAAAGGTGAAACATCTGACTCGCAATAAGCTTTCCTACCGATAGGAGTTGATGAATTAGCTACTGAAGGAGGGATGATTGAATCCTGCATTACAGATGTGGGTGGTGGAGGAAGGTCTAGAAAAGTATTATTGTTACCAGATGAAATTTCAGTGCAAGAACAATCTGTTGGTTTCGGTTCAGAACCGTGATGCCGCCTTCTTTTTTTGTTACAGGTTTTGCATACATTGGAGCGACGGCTCCTTTTTAAAGTAGATCTATTCGATGTAGATGCATCCGTATCCATCCCTGACTCGGAACAAACCGTAACATAGCTACCTGCCGGGGGGACGAATCCCCCCGGGTCGTCGGGGGGCTCGCTCATAAAAATAATTAAAAAAACTTACCTAATATCTGCAGCTAAGCACTAATTCTAATATATACACAAATATATATATGTAAATACACAAAAATACCCTTCTAATGGACTAACTTAATAATTAATTTTAATTATTTTACGCCACTAAAAAAAAAACACGCCTAACAATTTCAACGTTTCCCGCGCTTTTTCCAGCTGTCAATCAAATAAAGTCTTTATAGCACAAAAAAAATGCGTTCGAAGTATAAATGGTTCTTAAACCACGTGATAGCTGTCGACCGCTATTTAAAAAACTTAATTGATTAACATTCACCTGTTTGTACATTCTAGAAGCTGGTTGTTTCGTTAAAAAACATCCTCACTTATTGGTACAATCTTGTCAAGTTAGTGGGTACTCACGTAGAGACCCAACTAAAATTCGGATTCCTAATCGTAGAAGCATGTTAAGCCACAAAAATTGTAATATGACGACATGTTTATTATACAATCATATACCCAATACCATACGAGAGTTGCCATTCGCTCTTTGCAAAAAAAAACTGAAAGTTTGGTTAGTAGAGAAAGGTTTTTACTCTATTAACGAATATTTTGCTTGCAGAATTTAAAGTGAACTTGAGTACGAGTATATTAATGATAAAAGTGTAGGCATATTGTTCTGACATAAGGTGTATAATGTATTTATCTTTTATTCAAAATTTAATGATAGCGGACATATTTAATAAATTTTTATGAAAACTAATAGTGATGTACATTTAATAATTTTCATGACATACAAATTAATTGCTCTTTTTATAAATTTCTATATTCTGCGTGCCTAAAATTGGTGTAATATGTAGCGGTTATAAACTAATATTAAGATCGAATGTATTATTACCATGTTACTTGCAGAATAAAATATTTTGTATTTGTATTTGTATTAAATATAAAATATTAAGATAATATAACGAAAAACTAATTATATTTATAAATTTTATTTTTCGATACAACTGATCAAGACACTATAAAGAAATCTGTCATCGACAGTATTAACCGATATATTTAAAAACAACCTTTCATTTATACGATGGCTATAAGCAACGTACGGCAATCTTAAATATCCGTATAATACAAACGATTCTCATCCCGCCAAAAGTTTTATAAGTTTCACCAAACTGTTCAGTATTTACTAATATAAATTTATTTAAGTAACTAATTATTGTGAGTTCCAATATTTTATCTTGACAAGTCAGTAAAACACTTTATAAGTAAGTATGAAACTAATATTTAGTTTTTCGGCCCAAAAATGATTTTTCGTAATAAATTTACTTTTTATCAGTCATATTTTTCAGTAATAATGACGTAGCCTATTTGCTTCATATAATCTGTAATATTAATGACATAATTCTATAGGTATTTATTCACAATTCATACATAAAGCCAAAATAAACAATAAACTATTAGGTACTCACTGTCTCTTAATAAGGTTTCTTTCATTTTGGTTTTGAGGGAATACTATATTTTCTTATAATACCTATCTGGTGAATTGAGGACAGTCCTAACCTCCTAACACCGCGAAACTGTTTGTTGGGCCATAGGCCCATCCATGTTTTGAGATACGGATCCTTGGACTACCTTGGGCATAAAAATTCAACGTTGTAAGAATAAAAAAAATATGAAATGCATAATAGTAGTCATGCAATTTTTTATCAAGAACTACGATAAAATATCTACCAACTTTAATTGTGGACTCGATGGTATGAGATCTTGCCTGTGGACGCAGTAAAGGTATGATCTCCTGGCATAGTTCTTGAAATAATTCACAACTGAGTCTGTAATTACTTACAAACTCAGTGTCGGAATTATTTCTTATATTAAGGCTATTTCGAAGCCGCCGTCGATTTCTTCAACAGTCAATCGTTTTTCACTGAGAGCGGGTTCGATTAATAGTAATATAGACCCCATTTCGAAAATAAAAAATTGTTAACGAAAATGCAAAGGTAACATTTTTTACTTCGTCAATTTGAGGTTAGAATTCCGAACAATTAGATGTCAAATTCAAATGTTCATTTCGTTATTTCCTGAAATAGAGTAGCTTTAGAAAATAAATATGTCAAACTATTTTCGTTCGTTGAATATTCGGAACGATCGTAATTGTAGTAGGAAACGTCCGAAATTTCGAACGATATTTCGTTTTTTGGTGAATTAGAGTAGGCTTCCAGAGAGCACTTCCAGCTGAAAAGCGAGCCGAGCGATAGATCAAGTAGAGGCTATTTGTCTCTTTCAAATAGGGTGACAATAACATGTTAGTAAAATGAGACTTTACATATGATCCAGTTTTTTAACAACCGTGGCTATTTTTATACACAATAATCTTGTAATACTTTTTGTTACAATAAACATATTTTTATATTTATTTAAGATATTTCTAGGGTTTTCATGTAATTAGATCTCGATGAGCGATATCGCACTAATCGCGCGTCCTTACAAAATAGATGGACAATCGCAAGTGTTTGTTTAGTTATAGATTCACAATCTGTCAATATCAATCACAAATCTCTTTGACATCACATTGAAAACTCGTGATTTGCGATATCGCTTCAGTTCCTAGATAGCAATTTAAACTTTTTTCTGACTTGCAACAAGTTTGATACATCAAGAAAGAAGACTTGCTTCAAGTTTGCCATGTCAATTGCAGCAACTTGCAGCAAGTTTAAATCAAACTTTCTAGTTTAAGTGTACCTAGGTGCAAAAGATATTGCGACTTTAAACTCAGACCACAAGCACAAAGTCTAGTTTATGAGCCAAAGTAGTTAAATGGAACGGTTGGTTTCGAATCCCATATTAAGATCACATTAAACGGCATATTACTTATACAATCTAACAATATAAACTGATACCCCGCGATGCATTAAATGAACAGCGCCATCTAGTTTGCAGACTTAGAACTATTCGGACACCTATGACGATGATGGGTTTGTTACATATAAGTATCTTTGTCATAACAATATTCAAACAATATTATCGCAAACTTGAAACTTCATATTTAACATAACAATATTGCACCGACACTGTCACAAACTTGCCTCGTATATTTGACGCAACAATTTAGAATCAATGAAAAATCAAACTTGCCCCAAGTTAGCATGTTATCTGGGTTGTGTGAGAACTCGACCGATTTAATCTACTTTATTCGTGCTTAAGTATAAACAAGTGGACACCGCACTGCAGCATTTAGAGGTAGCTTCAGGATCCTAGACATAAAGTGTTGGAACGATTTACTCTTTGAGGATTTACACATTTTACACAATTTACACATTTATACTTACTGGTAGATTAAAATTCTATTTACTATTATTGTTCCATTTACTGTGCTAATAATATTTACAGGTTATCAACCTGGTTTACTAAAACATATCTATGAACGTTTAGATCAGAATAATGGAGAAGTAAATATTTAAAATCTATGTTTAAAATACTTATTCTCGAAATCAAACTAGACGTCGCAACATAGTTTGACCCATTTGCGTCAAAACTAATGTCAATTAAATTGTTTATTTAACGTGTTTCGATTCTTTGTTGGATGTAATAAAATAAAATAAAATTATGAGAATGAACTTGGAGTCGTCGTCATCATCATTGCCGCGTTTTTATTAAAAACTGTATGAAACTACTATTATAAGATGTTTATTTTTTAAATACACGGCGTCAGAATCCGAATTTCGCGTTACAGCTCCTGAAATATGCATTTAACATTCGCACGGGGGAGGGAAGGTGGACTGGAGGGGCGAAATGGGGCGGGTGGCTCTCGTTAACTATGCAAATATTGGGGAGGGTAAGCTACCTATCGACTGCCGCCCGCCCTGTGCATCGATCGTTGCAAAATACGAATGAGATACTCCGAAAAAAAACAAAAAATATTATAACTAGTCAATATGTAAGCCTCTTGAGTCTATATTACGTATCTACAGGTATCTATATTGTTTTTTTTTATTTGAAGGGAATCTTATTTCATTAATGAGCAACTATAGAAAACTACTCAAATGAACGTCATTAGAAGGCAGTATAATTATTTTCATTACTATTTTTAAATATTTTAAAGTTATTACAAAAAATACGACGACCTATTTATTATTTTTGAAATTTAATTTACGAACTTTTATTACATTAGAAAGGACAGCATTGAAGCCAAAAGTTTAATATTCTTAATGAGTTGTGTAGGATCGAGTTTACTTTCGTACAGGACCAAAAAATTTGAAATCCGATTTTCTCAAATAAAAATATTAAAATAAATTACTTTAATTAAGCATTGTGATTATATTACGATACAATGGAAAATTATGCTTATTGGATATATTGATAAGAAAATATAATTTGAAAGAAATAATTCATTAAACTAAAACATTTATCCCATTCTTTGTACACAAATAGAACAATTTATTATATAGAAGTAAACCTTAAAGTATTGTGTTATGAAGAATGAGATTATAGTACGTTGTTGGAATTTGGGCGAGCTGAATTGTGGTTTGCTGGTACAAGACATATGTATGTCAGAGCCGGTTAGAGAAACCCATTAAACCGCTTTGATTGATTTTATAAAATGTCCCCCATCCTAATTGTTCAGTCCTTAAGACAAGTACTAAGTAATAAACCGATACCAGATATAATATACGTAGACTTTATTGTTAGATAAGTATTCATTAGACAACATCATACACGTTCCTCAGATTGCAAGATGAGTGGCTGAAACCCTTATTAAGCTAGTAATGTAAATCATATAAATTATAGGCTATGTCAACATAACTAACATATTAAAAAACTGAAATTTGAAAAGTTCGAAACTGAGATATCAATACAAAAAAGAAAAAATACAAAAAGAATATGAGTTGTTTATTCAGTTTTGAAAATGATATCTAGCTTGATTTCGGGAGCTAATGATTTTTTTTAATACTTCCTCATTGGAGTTAATGCTCAGAGTCCCATATAAAGGGATGTAGGGGCAAGACGCCAAGTAAGGACATGGAAAGTTTACGTAAAGCTAACAGCAGGAGTGAGACACCTTAGCGAGGTCATGACGATTTTCGTTTCATATAACTAATTTGACATGTACTTTGTACACCGACTATTTGACAGTAGTATTACTATCTCAGCCTATTATCCACCAAAAGAAATATCAAAGTAGTAAAATGAAATGAAATATCATCTATATCGCTACTATCCTTTGTCGGTCGTACCCCTGGGCCAAGAAGAACTAAGGTAGTCATTGACTGAGAGCAACGGAATGAGATTGGGGAGGCCTATGCCAAAGGGCACACCGAATTGAGAGACAGTTTAAGTTAATACATATATATTAAAAATGTTTGGAACAATGAGGCTATAAATAAATAAGGTAAATAAATAAGGTGCGAAGGTACTTCACGCCGGAACAGCTGCTTATATTATATCAAGCGCAAGTGCGGTCCTGCATGGAGTACTGCTCGCACCTTTGGGATGGTTCTGTCAAATACCAGCTTGAAGCGTTGAAGACCGTCGCTAGGCGCGCCAAGGGGCTCATTGGAAGCGACGCTCTTTGGAAAAAGAGAGTACAAAGTCCTGAGCATCGCCGCAAAGTCGCTGCTTGCATCGGAATTACATGACTTAATTCCGTCGTCGCCTTTCCACTATCGTACAACCAGGGGTACTGGGAAGCGTTACCGCTTTACTGTGGAGATTCCACAAACTATATCGCTACGATATGACCAAGCGATTCGTCTCTACATTCATCGTGCGAACTGCGAAGATGTGGAATTCGCTACCGGACTCGCTGTTTCCGGACAAATACAATCTGGGACTCTTCAAGTTAAGAGTGAATCGGTTCCTTCTAGGCAAGCACGCTCCATCTTAGACCACTGCATTGCTTACCATCAGGTGATCTGTGGTCAAGTGCTTGCCTATCTAGAATAAAAAAGAAGTACTAACTAAGAATGTTGTTTTGTTGTTATTTGACTTTGAATTCAGATACTATAAACGGCCTTATAAAATAAATTTGCAAATAAAAAATATGCAGTTGTAAAAAAATAGTCTTAACCTAATTTTGAAATATATCGTTTCCTCTTACTTAGCTTAGACATAGTATCAATAAATATAGTATCCATATAGTACAAAATTCAATTACATTCAATGAAAACCCGTCAATTTTAAGTAGTAGTCAGTCTAGTAAAAGGCATTTGCTACATTTATAAAAGTAATTTGAAATTATATGTATATGTATATATTTAATTTTGTCGCAGCTATAATTGAAAGCTAGATATCCATGACATCCGTGAAGGGAATTCTCTTACCTTTGGGGCTCCCAAAAAGGTGAGAGTCCTGGTGACTCGGTCACTGCTTCACGGGTCTCAACCCCAGGGGACGCATTCTGTGGATAGCTCTCCGGAAACCCATCCCGTGGCTAGCCACGAGGTGGGTTCATGAAAGAGTCCCACATTCCAAATACCAAATACAATACATAATTTCGCTTGCCAAGCGGCAGGGATAGTCCGTAACGCATATTCTCGTGTTAGTTCGTTTAGGGCATGAAATAAGCACTAAGAAAGAGGGTTTATATGGTACAGCATACATTGTACTATACTGGTATTATAAATGAATTACGGAACCCAAATAAATAAAATATATACATGAGTATTACATCCAACGGAGTGGGTAAATGTTTACCTTCGTGCATGTTTATGTAACATTCTTCGGGCCGCGGCTTTGATACGCACGATTATTCGAAAACAAAATTGACAGATATCGATACTCCTCTGTTGTTTAGATTCAGCGTGCAAGCAAACGATCTAAGTTTTTGTACCAAATGCGACCTTAAGTTGAAAGTCGCAAAGGCGGGAGTGATATGTACCAGGTGGGTTAAGCGGAGTGACTTGCAAAGGCGCGGTGGTCCTCACTATAATCATCGACCACTAGATACGATACTTTACACAGAGTAGTTTGTCAACACAGAGAATGCAAAAAGATAATTATTTTTAACCGACTTCAAAATGGAGCAGGTTCTATGTTCAATTGTCTGTGTTTTCTAGGTGTGTTTACTAATTTCTACGTGAATAGTAGACCAATTCACACAAATTTTATCGAATTTAGATTAGTCGTTTTTAAATCAAAATGACTAGAAGAATTTAATTGAAGTAAATAAAATTATTTACCTATTATGTTTCCTTAATGCTTTTGTAATTTAAATTTACATAAATATTAATTTAAGACATTAATAATTACAGTAGTACTCGTAGCTATTTATAACGAAGTTAAAGGGAAAACTATCACATTTAAGTTGGCTTTACAAGTTAACGAGTAATAATCAACCAATTGTATTCTACTCCAAAATTTCGAACAACTACATAGAAAAAACTAACGTATTTTTTTACTTTTTCATAATGATGCATGGAACCATTCATGCGTAAGTCCGACTATATATTAGGTCCTTACATATGAAATTGGCGTTTCGTCGTACTGGCCACTTTAATCACAAATTTCTCCTCCTTGATTGGGAATTCCAAATTCAAATTTATACAGCCATTTACACATGTATTTGTGTTTCGTAAGGCGGCATTAATTTGTTTTTTTTTTTTATTTCGTTTGTCCTATTTACGTCACCCAGTATAAAAAATGGAAAACTTGAAATGTCGTGTTATTTACGAGTAAGAGTTCCACCGTGGTACCAGTGCTGCGGAAACGGCTCTATGGATTAATGCTGTGTATGACGGTTGTGTCGCAAAATAAAACACAGTACGTTTTTGGTTCCAATGTTTTCGTTCTGGAAATTTCGAAATGCAGAACAAGCCCCGTGGACGGCTGGAGACCCAAGTTAATAATAAAGAATTGAACGTTATTGTGGAAGCGGGTCGATCGCAAACCACGTCCGAGTTAGCTGCAGGCTGCGGTATTAGTGATAAAACTGTTTTAATCCATTTGAAGCAAATTGGAAAGATTAAGAAGCTTGAAAGATGCGTACCTCACGAACTGAGTGAAGCAAACCGGCAAACGCGTTTCGATTGCTGCATTACATTACTTAACGGGCATAATAATGAAGGGTTTTTAAATCGAATCATTTCCTGTGATGAAAAGTGGATTCTCTACGATAATCGGAAGCGTTCATCGCAATGGTTGGACCCTGACATGCCAGCCTAACCCGGCCCCAAGCGAAAATTGACCTCAAAAAAGTCACTTGTAAGCGTTTGGTAGACTAGTGCCGGTGTCGTTCATTACAGTTTTCTCAAATCCGATGGGGCAGTACGAATCGCTTTCAAAGTTTTTATTGATTCTAGTCCGAATGGTATTTTTAGTAAGGGGTTGAATGAACTACCTATGAGATGGCAAAAGTGCATAGATAACAATGGTTTATTCTTTGATTAAATAAATATATTATATTAAACACCAATTTCATATATAAGGACCTAATATTACTTGAAATCTATTAAGAAAATGTTTTTTCTATAATTACTAACGATGTATTTATTAATATAGAGGATATATTTGAGAAAGTTTTTTAACCACTACTGTGACTGACTACGATACATCTTATCGCTTGATTAAGGGTTTCCCAAACTTATGTCGTCTGTTGTCCACTTTGTTGAAAATATTTTGAGCACCCCATTTTTTTCACCTACTTAAAACCACTATAACCTTAAATTAAATTACTTATTGATTGAGAGATAGATTAAACATTCATTATAACGAGACTTTTTCTATCAACCGTAAATGTTAACTTGAAACCTGGGAGACCTTGAACTTTTCCTAAGCTACACAATATTCCTGTGTCTTACCTCCCACCCCATTTAGTCCTGCAGCGACGACAAAGGGGCATTATCGCCACTTTGGGAAAAGCTGGCAAGCAGCGTGATGTTATATAGCCTAAAGCCTTCCTCAATAAATGGTCTATTCAACAGAAACATAATTTTTCAATTCGTACCAGTAGTTCCTGAAATTAGCGCGTTCAAATAAACAAACTCTTCAGCTTTATAATATTAGTATAGATGAAATACTGGCCAGAACAATCCTTCTAGCATGATTCAGTATTCACGCGCGATGGCTTATTATTAGCGTATTTCATGTATAATGATTTCTATGATTCTTTTTTATGGAATAGTTAATACTGTTAACTTTTTTAATTAGGGATGACTGAGAGTGTTATAAACGTAAGAGTAGACAATAAACAAATACAATCAGAAAGCTTCGAACGTGTTATTGTGAGTCAACCATAAATGATAGACATATGCTGTCGTGGGATTTTTTTTATATAATTTTAAGGAGAACATTTCCGTCATACATGATTTCTGGGTAGCTTTAACCATTAAGGTTGCACACGCGACGGAAGCTTAAAAAATGGAGTAACTTCTCCCGTTTTCCCAACATTTCCCTTCACTGCTCTGCTCCTATTGATTGTAGCGTGATGAAAAGTATACTATAACCAGCTCAGGGGTTTCGTTCAAATCCGTCGAGTAGTTTTTGTTTCTATAACGGTTATACAGACAGACTAAAATTTTACTGATTGCATTTTTGGTATCAGTATCGATCCCTAATCACCCCCTGATAGTTATTTTGGAAATATATTTCATGTACAGAATTGACCTCTCTACAGATTTATTATATTATAAGTATAGATTGGAATATAAAACACAAAAATATATATTTGTTTTATAATAAACAAAATGTTTTCTTAAAGGGTGCTCTTAACTTGATAATAATAAAGTTCACTACTGCCAATATTACCTCGAATATTCTATTACACTTTTGGAATCATGTGGATACATGTGACAAACTGCTAGAAAGCTGTTAATTATCTCAAGTCATATACCGATATGGTGACAATATCGTTACGATATTATTATCGCCCGAAATGAGTATCGTATCGTGTCGTTATCGCCGCAGTGGGAGAACTCTCAAAGTTACAAGTGTATCGCTGCTCTGATGTTTCTGTGATCGCAGTTAGTCTGTATTAACGGGTCAGCACTGGCGACATGAAAGCCGGTGTTGCGAGCATGATATATGGAGAGGCTATGACGCGGTGGTTTGAAGCCCGTCAATATCTGTTACTGGGTCGAGTGGACAACGTCGACGATACTCAACCTTCATAGCTAGAAGAGACAGATTATTGTCATTTCTCTTCATCCGACTTCGTTTCGTTAATCACTAAAAAGGTTTTACATTACATGATTTTAACATTGTATATGATTTGCGACAGTAGTATATTATGACCTTCATTGCCGTTTGTCTCATCGTAGCCTATCTGTAAGAATTTTATACCTAAGACATTTATGTGAAGCTCGTATTTTTTAACGGTATTTTATCATGATGGTTTTGACTCCTCTTGCCTTAGTACAAAAAAGTATTATATGCTACGTTTAATACTTATGATCTACCAACGATGCTAATACTGTACACATGTTGTCTTATTAATTGATAAGCGAAAATGTTGAATTATTACAAAAATATATGGCCAACTATACAATCCTTTGACTCATGTAATATATAAAACAGAAAAACCATTAGTAAGTATTTAGAATATTACGATGAATAGCTGTGCCCGCGACTTCGTCTGCGTGGGAAAGAATATCAGGAGAATTCTTTCTTTCCTATGGATGGGATCGAATCGAGTAGGATCAATGGTCCATAACGCACTACGCGGGCCCAATGTGAATTGTTGATTGTTAATGACTGCTGATGCAGCTGGGACCAACGGCTTAACATGCATTCCGAAGCACGGAGGACTGAAGATAATAATGTTTTGGTCATCCACCCTATGAACGGCCCTTTATATAGTTATTTTTCTATTTTTTTCTCACTTCTCTCTCTGCTTTTGTGTCTGACCATTTTTATCATACTTTGTATACGCGTATTAGTGATACTTACGTTATTTCAGCTGTTCTTCTTTTGATTATTTTAAAATTTTATTTGTTAGTCTGTCTAGTTGTATGCGTAATCTATTATTTTTTATTGTTTTTCCAGCAGAGAAAGCGAGTTTAAAGAGCTCGACTGCATTTCTCTTTCAAAGAAGTTTCAGACTCAAACAATACTGCATATGTATTACGATCAGTAGTTAGACGTGCTAAGTTATCTTCAGAGGTTTTCTGAGATCAAACCCTTGCTGTATGAGTTCGCTGAGAGCTCATCAAGATATTTTACCAAACAATGAATGCTCCAGATACAACTCGATAGTGCATTAGCGTCGCGATGGTTATTTAAGTACGCTTCGCGCCCAACAAGTGTCTCCTGTGACCGAGCGCTTCCTGTCTGAACTCTCTGAGAGCTCAAGCGAGTTTGTTTCTCAATCAAAGTCTTAGGTTTGACAGACAGCAGCAGCGCAACGCTCGTTTCGCTTGATCTCCTACAGGCGTGATCGTATACAATAAAATATGGTGCGGGTACAACAGATGTCATAAAATAAGGGTATCACATATTTACTGTATAACAGTGTGCAATAGTTTTAGTATATAAAATTATTAGTTTTAATTTTTAATACATTAAATAGGAATTATTTCAAAGGTAAATTAATTTACATGTTACAATAGTAATATAATAAGTCAAGTATGCGTAATATATAAATCTATGTTAATTACAAAATAATTTTATCATATACATTTCAATTTTATCATTCACATGTCCAATATATGTATATGATCATAATATACGATATATGATCAATCATATTTATTAGGGTTCAACCTATTTAATATGATTGGTCATATAATAATTTTATAGACAATAACTATATGTAGCTAGGTGGCGCAACGGATAAACGCCGCTGCCCGCGATTGTTGTTGTTAAGCAATTTTCACATGGGTTATTCACGGGATAGGTGACCAAATAATTATTAAATAAAGGCCTGAGATCCCCTGCATGGGGATGTAAAAGAGCTGACGATGACGAAAAATATATTAGAGACTAAAATTTTACAAAACTATTAATTTTCATAGCAATTTTGGCGAACACAGTACTTCAAATTAATATATATTTTTTATTTATAAACCGATGGAAATAAAACTTATACTAAATGTTAACGGAAGGTTACCACAATACAATAGCGAAAAATGCATTAAAATCGGTTCAGCCGTTTCTGAGATTAGCGTGCACAAACGCACAGACAAACGGACAAAAAAATCATTGTTTTTTATTCTATTACGTTTATAAATGCCCCTCATAACAGTTTTTTTTTAATAGATCTTCAATATACAGACATCGATCAGTTACGTTTTTATTATAGTATTAAAAATTTCGTCAAGTAATATTATCTCATCTAGTTGTTTAAATTCTTGTTATACTCGCGACCGGCCCAGCACAGTGAGATCATAGGTCAGACCTCTTCGCGCCAGCTCCGTGGTGGCATACCATGAGCACCAAGCTGGTATTTGAAACAGAAATCAACAAAAAAGCAGAAAAAATTACCCAAAAGCCATCATGGGGTCAGTTAAGGCTCAACCGATATACCATATTATTATATTCCATCAATTTTGCATTCACTGCAATAAAAATATGACGGAGATAACATTACATAACTATCTATTTTTTTATCTATCATTTTTTTGGAAATTCCACCCCGAAAGAGGGTTGAAAGTTCTTTGTTTTTGGATCTATAGCGATGAAATTTTGATTTCTGTATGAGTAGTTTAAGACCCTAAGAAGGCAATAGATGGTTTTCGGAATAAAATTTATTTATTTTTATATATTGTGAGCTTTGATTTTATACCTAATTTTGAGCTAATACAATAATATTGAGAATACTGTTGAAATAAACCCCAATTGAAATCATTATTTTTTGTTTAGTTTGGTAGGAATGTTCGGTAGGACAGGTATCAATAAATTCGTCACCAATAATCACCAGCCTTTCAATATACCCACTGCTAGGACACAGGCTCTCCTTATGGATAGAATATCGAATAGAATCAAAGTAGAGAGATTGGGCCCCGACATGCCACGCTGGCCCAGTGCTGATTGGTGGTTGTAAACGATTGACAACGGAGGAGCTCGAGATAATATTTTTTTGGTTAGCTATCCTATTGACTGGCTATTACGAAAGTTGCTTTATAACCGTTTCGCAGACCGAATGGACTTGTCATTGCGTTATCGAACTCTCCTCGATCCGATTTTTCAATTCTTTATTAATTAAAATCCCACCACCAACATTCAATTATTCAAAAATAACTAATTTTTCTAAACAGCAGAATAAATGTTTAATGCGGAAGTTATATTATTTTATCGTAAATGAGCTTGTAGTAGGTAGTTTAAAAAAAAGCCTTAGAATCTGATGATGTTTAAGATAATTCGAAGGGCAAGGTAATTAGCATAATACTGGCGTATATCATATTGCAAGATCAAAGCACCCCAATGAACAGTAGTATAAAAGAGTTTGGATTTTTTGTAGAGAGCTAAATCTACCCTAACGCCCGCATAGCCGTGTTTGCTGATACAAATATTGTTACAATATATACCGACCCCCAGTTTTGTCGTGCTCGGCACGGGGTCATTAACTATAATTTTGATCACGACAAATTGTATATGTTTAGCAGATATAACTTTTGTATAACAGACAATCATCATATTGGAATGACGTGCGTTGATAAGAGGCTGGACTGATTTCTTAATTTTGTAACAGTAATTTTTTTTTTATAAAAAGATAACCTATTTAAATTCGCAATAATAATCTTGGTTATATTACAAATGGAGTTGAGTAAAAGTTGAAGTTGATCACCGAACACCTTCAGAATAAAGCTTCTTAAATTTATTCTGTTATATAATAATCATAATAATAAACTAGTTTTTATGACTAAGAAAGTCAAACAATGAAAGTTTATATATTCGTCACATAAAACTTCCGAAATGTCATAGTATAGTTTCATTGCCAAAAAAAAAAATAATGATCGAATGACCAAAAGCTTGTTACTAGCATGATTTGAGGTGCACTTAATGACTTTAGTTATAAATTAGTTACAAAAATTTTTCTACCTCTAAGTAACAGCTCTAACTTCTAAGCATTAACATAATATTAAAAAAAGCAATTTCTGTTTTAAAATGAATGCCCTTGCCTTTGTAACTAAAATACTGAATAATTGATGAATGTAATTAAATCAAAGGTAAGCTCATTATTCTTGACCTATCTCTGGAAGTTTTTTAAACGCTGTGTGTGTGCAGCTTTTACAGAAGCGTCAAGCATTGCAATATTTTGTTTTGATTTCTCATATTTCTGACTCTCGTTTTGCCTGATGTTTGAATCGTAAGAATATTGACGCCTTCCTAGGCTCATTACGCGTATACACGTGTCACTTTATAGGCACCAATCCTCGCATGCTATACTAGGACTAACCAAACTAAATCCTTCTAAAAATAAAATACATAGGATCCTATATTTAACCGAGTGAAGTACAATAAATTTATTTTTTTAAGTGCAGCACCTTAAAAACTAAGAATACTAGGTAAAAGAGTAGGGTAAAAGACCAGGTTAAGCCCAACGGTTAAGCCCACGGTGGCCGGCCAAAGCCAAGCTAAAAGTCAAACGAAACGCACTGGCACTATCTGTGCTTTGTAATTTTATTTCTAAAAATATAACAGAAAAGTAATGAACGGTTAATACATTTCTCGCCTTATGTCCATTTGAGGATAGCGAACTGTCACGTGTTTGAATTTGTGAAGTGAGGTGTTGTAAACTTAGGGCTTGTAGAGTTAGAATTTTGTCTCTACAGGAGGTCTGATATCTTTTTGATAGTGCATAATCTCGACTTGCCAACACTTAACATGAAAATTTTGGTGGGATATTAATTTACAGTAAACGATTTTTAAAATGTTGCATTATGGCATAACCAATACAGTTAATAGCTTTCATGTGTCCGAATTTACTTTTTTGTAACTTTTAAAATGGTTAGAACGTCTTATTCTTATAGTTACCAAACCCGAGTTATTTGTCCTAGCATGTGAGTACTTATATTGAAAATTAGTTTGAAAAATGAAAATATTCGGAAAAAAGATTACATGAAATTACCAATTGATTTCTTGAATTTTAAAAATAAGAACTTGTTGGATCGACTAGTTGAAAAATGATAAAACAGTTCTAAAGATAAACTAGAAACATGTAAAGAAGGTTACGTCGTCATAACAGTCAGTTGATATATTATGCTAAAATTCTGGGTTTTTAAGAGTCTCATGCGCATTTTTCTATCAGAAAAAGTCTTTAGTGACATTCCCAAGAAAAATTATACGTGAAGCGTCACGCTGTAGATTGAAAAAGGTTATTTTCTAATGTGTTATCAAGTGGATTTTATTACAATAGATATTGCAAATTACATACAACTCGAGATACCAGACAATCACATTATGTAGCATAACAATCTCAACCATGAAAAAATCATTACAATAGTGACTTAACGAAGTAATTATTAATTAGCTATATATCTTTATACATTTATACATACTAGTCTACCAAGAGTGAAGTAACTATTACGAGACTGGATAAGTCGCACATAAGATCGCTAGGGGCCTAAGAGGAGGAATGATGCCGGTATTCAAAACCGGACGGCCAATAGACACCCATGAAAAATTTAAATATAAATAAATTTAATAATTCTTCATTAGACAAACGTACTTTACGTTCACATCTGTAACTGAGGTCCCTAAAATTTGTTCAAAGTATCAACTTCTTGAGGCGTAGTTCATTCGGACAATTGCACCGTTGGGTGTATGAGCGGTGATTACACAGGCCTAATTCGATAAATAGGCCTCCCCGGCGGGCGCGGGTGCCTTTAACTCGGGATAACCGAATTTGCCCCTTGATTGCTGCGCTTGTGATACTGACGATGTGTTTTCGCAATTTCTGAGGGATTTCTTTTATTTGAGAACGTTTTTATACTATCGAGATTTTATCAAAGGTTCATTTTTTTTAAATACATTAAACTTTACTTGTTTTTGTTATACTTTCCAGAAGACTTTTCTATGATAAAGTTTTAAGTTACTGTTCACTTTGGTTAAAATAAAATAAACATAGTACCTAATATTGTAAGGTTATCAAGTCAATATAATTCTATTGTAAATAAGATAGTAAGTAATGAGTATGGTAATTTTCGCCCATTTCTTAATACTTCTAAATTATTTATCTTAGAATAATAATAAAAAAAATATTTTATTTCTACAGCTAGCCTATTCATTTTATATGCCACATATTTGTTTTCATCATTCTGACACTTATCAAAGCTAACTAAAATTCAACATAACTGACATGCCTGAGAATATTTATTTATTCGGCCTATTTGGGAAGCTGCCTCTAATCTCTCCACCCTAGCAATCGCAGCTGTCATTCACTACTCTCCATTATCCTACGTGGAAATTGGTTATGAGAATCTTAGATGACACAAGGCATTAAAGATGCAATGGCATTTAAGTACATATATACTAAATAGTTCAATTGTACGAGTATTTAGCAAGTAACGAAATTATTGCTTAAAGTATCATCATCATCCCCCTATTAATGTCTCCACTGTTGGGTGACAGGCCTTATCTAAGGATTAAATCGAATCAAATGCGCGCCCAATTCAAATAATAGGTGTTAACGACGACCAAAAGAAGAGTACAAGATAACATTTTTTGGTCTCCCTTACTAACGATAACGTTTTCCTAAAAATCATCAAGCCATCAAGGTCTTCCTGAATTTTTTTTTATTTACCGCAAGTGGTTCTATATTTTAGGCATTAAATATACGTAATAGCTAATGACGTGTTATTTGTGGTTTTTGTTTATTTAAGTCTTCTGAATAACTTGTGCAAATTACAAAATATATAAACAACTGATTATAATGCATAAAGGCAAATGTTTTTAATAATTTTGATTGCCTTATATAATACTAACACGAATAATGTTATGAATCTATTTATATTTATTATACTCATCGCTCATGCAGTAAACAGAAGCTTTCATAGACTGACTTAGTCATTTAATTAGATGGTATTAGACAACGCGTCACTGCTATATCTAAATCTGACACTAACTGTATATTTTATTGCATTGTCCCCATTAAAGAAGTGCGTATTTGTTGGTAGCTTCTATGCTATCAGATATTTCAGACTCCCATTGTTACGGCTACTATCTGTTCCAGTAACTTTTCTTTAACTATAGCCATCGAGAATTCACTTTGCTGCAATTGTATTGAGAACGACGGTAGTTGCAGTTAACTATACATAGATTTGTAGAAATATTGTGAAGTGTGCCGTTTAATTCACATTATTATTCTATGCGACTAACTTATTGGTGGTAATAATCATTTTCTGTACTGGAATTTGAGATTAGGTTTAGGACATGTTACTGTTTAAATTGCAAGTTGGATTCATTTCTTTTCGTCTACTAATATTCTCTAGTGTTTATTTAAAATATCATATTAATATTTTCTTATCAATGTTTATATAAGTTATCTTTTACAATTATATATTTAGCGCGGAGTATATTAATCTATATAGATGTAAAAGGCAAATCTGACTGACACACAGCCGAAACTATACCTAGAAACTTGAAATTTGGTACAGGGGTTACTTTTGATAATGTAAGTGAGCACTTAGAAAGGATTTTTAGAAATTTAACCCCTAAGGGGGTGAAATAGGTTGATGAAGTTTATATGGATTATATAATTTCTGGACTAAGAACTATGAAAACTAGATAACGCGAGCGAAGGTTTTTAGAAAACTTAGTTTAATGAACATTTTTGTGGCAAATATATCTCTTTTTTATACATAGCAATTTGAAAAACATTAGCTGCCTCGCAGTATCAGCAGTGTATAGCCAACAACCGTAAACTCGAAGTCAAACATAGCACTGTAATAGCATAAAGGTTATATAAAAAAACCTGCTTTAAAAGTAATAAAGGTTTTCTTTCATTAAAGCTCTCTGCTGTCACAACCCTGTTGCCGACGTCAAGTTTCAAATATACCAAATCTATAGAATTGTCCATTTAGTTTAGCTTAGGTTAGATAACGTTAAGATACAGAATAGTCAATAAAATCATTTGTCGCCTTTTTTATTTGCGATTTTAGCCAATCATAGACCGTGTTTAAATTGTTGTATTATAGAATTACCACTACGCGCTGTAACTGTATTGCTTTGTGTGAAATAAAATGTTAAGAGATTATTGCTTTAAATTTATTTTCCTAAAACTTCTTTGATACAAGTTTGAATGAAACATTCCTTGTCCAAGCCGTGTATGCGCACGCGCCACGCTTCGTTACCAATAAGTATGATTTAGCTGCGGCACAGGCCGAGTCGCTACGATTTATCCTCGTAGCCGATTTACGACCGCCGCCATGTTAGGATTACCAGATAAAAAAGAATCTGGATCACACTAAGAAGATAATATTAGCGCATTCTTGGCTTTTACGATGCAGCAAAGAAAATATATAAAAAATATCCATGAATTTTTGATGTTGACTCAAAATTATAAATGTAGAACCATTGTTTTGTGAATTTTGTATTCAAGTCGAGTATTTTTATACGTATTTGAAAATTTATTAAGATCAATTTAACTTAATGTTTTGAAGACAAAACAGTACTTGTTGATTAAAATTTTAATAAGCGGAATAAATGTAATTTTTAATCTAAGTTTCTACGAGTCCTACTTGAGTGTGACATATTTGAGACCTTCTTATTTGTATTAGTCTATATTATTATAATATAACATTATAACGACTGGACCGACTTTAATATTTCTTTCTCCTACGAAAAGCTACGCCGGTAAAACAGGATCATTTAAAAAATATCTAAGATATATTGTTAAAAAAATGTTACCGGGACATTTTTTTCTAATAATAGATATCTTGGAGCAAACAGCAGTATTTCAATTAACTTCTACTGTGACATGTAACGAAAATAACCCGAGCTCAAAAAGGCTGGCATTAAATCAAAATTAGATCGGCCAATTTCACAGGGGTTTGATAACAACGGCAAATGTGAGGCTCCTATCATTTAATTAATAACCTACAGAAAACCTTCGCCCGACTTCAATAAAATTTTCGTGAATAAGTCGCTTTTGAGATAAGTTTTATTTATCACTTTTGTATCCGACTTCAAACTCCAAGAGGAGGTTATACCTACTATCGACGGCGATGTATATTTTTTTATGTATGTTTTGTTTAGTAGTATTCCTTTTATAATAAAACAAAATACGCATTTCAACATATATCACATAAACTTTAAATTATATGTATTGTATTTCATGTATCTCAGCTAAAAAATAAAAGATTACGTATTTTGAATTCATTTAAAATCCAAAAAGAGGATTTCCTATGTTCAAGGAGTATGTATGTATAGTTTTTATTGAAGTAGGTATGTCAATCGATTTCCTATTGAATTGTGAACCGATTTCTATCAAACTTGCTGTTTCCTTGCGACTTCGCCTGCGTAAATTATAACTGGTGTCTATAATTTACGCATTTAATTTATGCGTGTTATACAGTTTCCCGTAGACGAGACTTTTATAAATGGATTCAGTAGTTTTGGAGCCCATCCCATACAAAAAACAAGCAATCAAATCTTTCCTCTTTACAATAAGTATAGAATTATTGAAAAAATCTGTCGACCAAATAAACAAAATCTTCTTTTCTAAGTTTTCACATTGAATATTTTTATTTATATAGATATTTAATATTTTTCGTATTACCTATTATATATAAAAAACAATATCACTAAAAAGTATTAAATAAAAACTAAAAAATAGAACCGAATTAACTTAAAAAAAAGATACATAATACTTATCTCAAAAGCGACTTATTGAAGAAAATTGCTATTGAAGTCAGGCGCCTATCATTTAATTACAGAAGATACAGCCTGATGACAGATGGACAGCGGAGTCTTAGCTATAGGGTCCCGTTTTACCCTTTGGATACGGAACTCTTCTACGCACGTATATATTTTTGAGTTGCAAACGGCATTTTAAAATATCTATAATTAATAATCAAAGTTTTTTCAAAGAAATAACAGAGGTTTGTTTCTGAGCCTACCCACGCGCTGACATGGCAAACTTTTGACCAAACATTCTATGTTCATCAGGACGTGCATGGAGTAGTGTACTATTACATTCTTTTTACCAAAAAATTTGAACACTAATTAAAAACTATCTTGAACACGGTTCGTTTCTCGATTACAAAGCCATGTGCATGAATATGTAGGTTTTATATGCATTTTATATGTTAAATATGCGTTCCCTAAAAGTGACGAATTAAACCACATAAATCAATGATTGAGTATTAATAGTTTTTAATAGAGATGATGATGATGAAGGTTGGTATGTACCATCGACTTCGGATCGAGTAATTAGTCGAATAAAATGTCAACCCAGATCACACACTGCAAAACCCAAACTTACAGTTATTTCTTTCTGTAAACATTAAAATTATAGAGAGTAATAACTTTTTTGTCGAAGTTTGTTTCGTCAATATTTCACAGACAAGCCTACCAAATTTTGCACTGGTGGTAGTTTATGATAGTCAAGTGCAAACTTAACAAACAATAAATTAAACAATTAAAATATTTTGAAATAATAATTAAATTAATACAAACGTTTCCATGTGACAAAATTTTAGTTTTGTAGATGTGTCCAATAAATATTGTTTAAACTATGTTTTTAAATATAAAAGTTATTATATTATATTTTACTGAGAAAAATAACATTCACAACGTAATATTTACCCGGTTCCGGTGATCACCTAAAGTATTACCACAGAATATACTCTGTGGTATTATTCCTTGGTGGTCGCAATGTATGGTGCCGTACTTGAGTATCGTTTTAGTATACGAGGCGTTATCTAGTTGTATTATTGATTGAAGGATCCAAGCTATAAAACTACAAAAAATACTACAAAATCTACAAAGAGTACAAAAAGGATACAATGCACAGTACGCTATCTTTTGTTTTTTTCGCTGATGCCTATATAAAAAAAAAACCATTGAACCGTTTAAAAAAAAAATCAATGGGTTCACCTCGGCAAATTGAAATAAAGAATTTTGAAAATATAAACATAATTGGCGGAGTAACTGTATACAAATCCTCCTCCTTTTTTGAAGTCGTTTATAAAACGGGATCCTATTGCTGAGAGTCCACTGTCTGTCCCATCGCCTATCACCAGAATGTGTTTTAGGAACCGTGATATATACATAGTTGTTCAAAAATGCTGTATTTCTATTGGTGTTATATACACAAATAAATATAAAATAAGTATTTAGACAACTAACGTGTTTTTTCGTATATTTTCTTATTACTTTTTGTACAGGAAAAATGAAATGGAATATTTGAGTCCCTTCATAGCTGAAGGAATTATCCAGCACTTTTATGAGAGTCACAGTAGTTTGCCAATAATTAATTAATTATTGCGCCTACCTTATTTCGCCTGGTAATTTTTTGATTTCATGTCCCCTCTTAAATCTAAGTGATGAAAGCAATAAAGGTAATTTCAGAAAATTTAACAGAATAAAATTGAAGGTATGCAATCCATTTGTAAATATATCCAATAAAACTTTAATATACCAATATCGGTAATGATTGTAATGAAGCAATCAGAATCTTCGATGGAACTAATCAAAGATCGACAAAGTAACGGAATATGAAATAGTGAACATATAAGTGTCCCAAACAAGTCATTTTATATGATTCCTATATGATTAGAATAAGATTACCATAATAAGCGGGCTGTCGAAATTAAATAGCTCAAATATGGGCGTTGATATTGAAAAGATAATACCGACAAAAGCTTCGGCAGTTTATATCTTAATTTATAATCCTTCATTTCCTAAAACAAAATTAGAACTGTAACTTTTTTACTTTTTAAAATAATAACTAGAAGAAATCTAAACTAGAAAAGAGGAAGTTCAAATAAATTCTTGTCTTATTAGTTATAAGTTATTATCTATGAAATATAAAACAAACTTTGTTAAACAAAATAAAACGTTACATTTCAAAAGAAATGTGCTTGCCTTAAGCGCTAGATAGACAGAAGCGGTATATTTGGTATTATATATGATCATCATTATCATCACCCCTTTTACGTCCCCACTGCAGGGGCTCTGGCATTCCTTATGGATTAACGTTCCTTCCGAAGTATGGAGTAACTCGAGATAAGAATGTTTTGGTCTCCCATCCCGTGAATGACTCTTGCGACAGTTGCTTAACAACAAAGGTCGCGGGCCGTAGCGCTTATTTACCAAGAAACCGAGCTGATCCGAAGTATTAATAAACAGTAGATACATCTATGACCGCACAGAGGAAGATACATTTTGTAAGTTTAAAATGTTCTTAGCATATGTAGTAAGCGGTGTTGACCTGAGGGGGCGGTCTCTCATTCACGGTTGCATGACTGGATCTCGACGCGGCTGCTGGCATACGAACAAACAACCATAAATATTGCCCGCCGTATATCTGTCGACGCGCGCGAACATTATTTATGTACATCCCGGGCATAAATCGCGACGTGTGTAAACACCCGCGCTGCTTTAACTTAGTTGAGGTTATCTTTCGAAATGTTGGATATTGTGTTTGATTATGTTTGATTTCGGAAGAATTTCTATTTAAGATTGTATAATTCCTCTGCGTCTTCTGTCTAAATGAGATATAGGTTAAAACATGTCGACATGACATTTTCGTGATATTTGGTGAAAAGCATATTTTGTTTTGTTTTAAAAACAAAACTAAAAAATAGTTTACGATAAAATTTATATAGTACCACCTCGAGCCCATAATCTGCCTGCGGAGTAATCGCCTAATAAACACACAAAAAATACATACAGTCGGTTTGAGGACCTGCACCATTTTTGGACTCTGTAAAAAAGCAAATTGCAAAAATCTAATCTAGGTAGAACAGATCATTGCTTCATATCATCCATCCATCAATTTTGAAATAACAACTTAAAGGCACACTTTAACAGTTACCAGGAAATGTACGTAAAAAAAATGCGAGAATTTAAAACTAAATATTGTTTCCAACCTGCACATAGACTGTGACAGCATTATGCAAAGTTATAGGAATATCAATATTTACCATCCAGTTTCAACTGATTCCGTCGTAACCAAACATTAGCATTGCAAATTATTATCCTAAAAAGGATTACACAATCAGGGGCCAGTGCAAATGAGATAACAATTGTTTAGAGGAGAGACGCCAATGAGAACCCCGCACTCTCCTACCCCCTCCTGTACCTTGGCCTCATTAGGCCCTGTGTTATTTAAATAAGGCGTCTGCTGTATATTAAAAACACCATTTCGATTTCATTTGAATTGTTCTTCAGGAGAAGTCTTTAAAACTATTTTATTATGTAGAATTTCATTATGCCACGTCTTCTCTGATTTAAGCAATTATAAATATTGCTTAGGATGGCTTTTATAACTCACGTGTGATATAGCTTCTCGTATGTAAAAGAAAGGACATTGCTCAACGTCCATACATTGGTGGCCCCAGAGCCAAAAAAATATAGGAAAATACTAATTTATTGTGTGTCGCTAACTAATTCTCATTATGTATTTATTATACCGCGACCGAGTTTTAGAACTTATTATCACGCAAAATATAATTCATTTTGAGGTTATAATTTGTTTGGAAAACCACCAAGAGATGGCACTCTAAGTACATGATATGATATTGATGTCTATATTGTCGAAGCAAAAAAACTCAACTTTAAGAAAGTCGGTTTTTCGTTGTGATTTGTAAAAGTTTCTAAGTCAATCAATAGACAAATAAATCATTCTAATAGTTAAATAATATACCTATTGATAAGCTTAAAATTAAAAAACCTATAGCTTTTTGATGGTTTACATCAAAAGATGGCGCCTTAAATACATAAATGACATGATGTTAATATGTTTACGAGAAATATAAAGGTAATGTAATAGAAACAAAGTAGTTTTTAGGATATGTCGTATGAATATCAATCTTTCTGAATAAACAAGAGTGAATTATCAACAGTTAATGAATTTAGTTTGTATAATATTCAGTTTTTATGTCCTTATGTTTTAGTTGGAAAATCACCAAGAGATGGCGCTTTTAGTAAATTTAAGTTTATTTTCGGTCAATTTAATTTAATGTTTTTGTGTTCGATGATTTAAAGGTTATCTAATAAAAATAAATGATCTTCTTGATCTGACGTGTAAATTACATCCATCTGACTCAATAGAATTTAAGTATATTGAATGTGAATATTTGCGAATAAAAATGTTACTGTTAAAGTACTTTTAAATATTAATTTTGGATCGCAGCTTGTTCGTGTCAAATAAATATTTGATTCCAATTTAATAAATAAATTAGTAATTATTATTGAAGTATTAATATTTAATGGTATTGGGGCCATTTTCGGCGATGTCCTTTCACGATCGGATAAGTACTTCCGTATATTAACCTCAACAAAAAGTTTGTAACTTTAACTTTTATAATTTAATTATATATAATATGTAATAAATAGCACAGAGCAATAATAAAGTCACCAATACTGTCTATTAGTAAAAGGATGTGAGAAATATTGGTTCTTTGTTAATAGTTTGGTCTGAGTTTTATTTGAAAATAAGTTCGGGAAAAAATAAAAGACGAACTTTTCCAACATATACATGGTGATAAAATAAACAGTAATTGAAAATCGAATAGATAAATTAAAAATCGTTTTAAATCAAGCGATATACAACCTGCGTGATTGACTTCTATTATGACAAACTAAATGTTAAGATTTACTTGTAAACTTATTTATTTCACATGCAAATGTGAATTTGATGATACAAGGTGAACAGATTAAACACCAGGTAAAGTATATTTTAAATAGTTTCAAATTTAACGTGTAAAGGACTTGCAACATTTTTTTAAAAACTATCGTCTATTAACATACCAATAAAGTAACTGCGATAGCGCAAAAGCAATTAATATTGTGTCATAATAAAACACTCTTTACGTTTATTAATTGTTTCTAAAGGTCAATCGGTACTTCAAAAGAATATTATCACGACGAATTATTGAGTGCAAATGGAATTCGTGTTGAACATGTAATAGTACTGTTGAATGAATATTCTACTACAGACCTTACAGTGAGTGGTTTCAGTATCATCATTATAAATTTATAATACTATCTCACTTCAACAATTGCATTTGCATCTTTAAATTTTTATAATATACCTATATAGATTTTTGAACCAACTTCAAAATAGGAGGAGCTTATATGTTAGACGGCGATGTATTTTTATGTATGTTCACCGGTATTTCCGTCAATTATTGAGAGATTTTCAAAATCCTTTTCTATTCGACAGCTCAGTCTATTAACTGGGCTGATCCGATTTAAATTTAATCGAAATCTAATTAGTAGTCTTCCTTTTATAACAACACAAAATACAAAGTATAACCTAAATATTTAGATGATATGTATATTTCAGCTAAAAAACAAAAGTTTGCGAATTTTGCATTCATACCAAATCCGAAAGGAGGATTTTCTATATTCAAGAAGTGTGTACTCGTATATTTTTATGAAAGTAGCTAAATGCTTCGGTTTCTTCTTGAATTGTGAACCAATTTCTAACAAACTGTTTCCCCACGGCTTCGCCTGCATAAATTATAGCCTATGATCCCGGCGTATTATGTAGTTACCCGTAGATGAAAGACTTTAATAATCGGTGCAATAGTTTTGGAGCCTAACCAATGCAAAGAAACAAGCAATCAAATCTTTACTCTTTAGTTATATGTCGAGCAATTACAGAAAATCTGCTTTTCTAAGACTTTCACTATGTTGAATTATAGTTATTTACATAAATATTTTATATTTTTTGGTTGCATTTGGAGTAAATTTAAAAAAACTTTCGTACGACATATTAAATGAAATTGTTTATTCGGTTCTAAGTAATTAGTTATTAATAATGAACCGCTACTCACGTTCTAATAATAAACCTATACTGACCCTCCGTCTGACTTCAGTCAACATATGAAGAACAATCTTTATCATAGCATTACAATAGCTCATATGCGTGCGATTTTTGTAGGACATTTTTATTGGTCAGTCGACCCGTACATCATTGGTGGTGGTATCGGTTAACAGTTATAAGTTAACGGACCAATGAAAGAAATAGCCCACACTTCACATGCAGCTCCTATCGATAAATGTCAATGAACCACTAACATAAGTATTAAAAATTGGTCTTCAATTCGCTGACCAATTTACTATCTTGAGCTCATCCGTTCTTGTGGTTCTTCGGAAGGCACGTTAAGCAGTTTGTCTCGGTTGCATCTGTAGCTGTTGACTGGCCACGTGTTACCACACTCATGGCCTGTTCTCCTTGATTAATTCCATCCATAAGAAAGGTCTGTGCCCCAGCAAAATATAAATTATGCTTCGAAATACATAAATGAAATTTATAACTATCATAATATATATTTAAAAGAAAGGCGCATACGAAGTTTGTGCCCAGGTCAAAAAATCGTAGATCCGGGCCTGATTTCGTTTTCAAATAGGTTCCATCGCCAAAAGTTTTAATATCGCCGATTTTAGGGATTATAGGGAAGTGAGGATCAACTAATTATTATTTTTTTCTTACATAGACAGGGGAGGAAGTCATAGCTAGCAAAAATCGTCTTGCCTACGGAATAAATGGATAACAACTGTCTGGTTTATCTTAAGTCGAATGCAGTAGTCGCTACCGAGAATTTTTTAACTGAGCATCCTTAGTTCGCATAAATTAAAATAAATTAACATCGCGGCTTCGCTGGAGTACTTATAATTGTGCTTCTTTATCTTACTGGTAATAAATTGTTGAGACAGAGATAACGCAAGATTTAACATAAACATAATTATGGAGTGTAGGTATGTTCATTTTACGCTTCGTTCGTTTCGCTAATAGAATGTGTTTCTTTTTAACGGAGACAAAAATGAGATTTTTAGGTATCCGTAATATCTGGGTCACACTAACGAGTAATGCCTTATCTGTAACGGCATGCTCATCGACAATATCCTCTTTTACTTTCGTTTTGCATCTTAATATTAAACCTTAGTTCTATATTAAGTCTAATGAAGAAGTATTTAAAAAAAAAATAGTTCCCGAAATGAAACTAAATGTCGCTACGTACTTGATTTCTCCATGACAACCTTTCCGGTTTTCTTTCAAGTTTTGTTTTTGGCAAATCTATGTAGAAAGATAGAATTGGTAATACAAAAATGTTTTGTTGAATTAATGTATTTAAATCGTGTAATGGTCTCCTACGTGAAGTTGGGAGTAATGTGGTAACGCAAAGTGCCATTAAAGTTAAGAAGAAGAAGAAAAAGAAGAAAAGTCGAAATATTTTTCGAATGACAGGTTGCTAGTTGTTGTTATGTTTGTTATAGTGTTGTATGAATGTTTTATTTGATAATAGTAAGTATATTTTATAAACTAATGAAAGTATAAACAACTCTAAAGTAAAGGTAATAATATTATTCATCTCTAAAACCCACGAAGTAGCAAGATTTTATACGGTTTTTTTACAAAAATACGTAAATGACAAATCTGATTTTGTTATTAAATGTGTATAATAATTCACAATAAATAAACAATTTTAAAAATATAATTACATAATAATTAATTCTTTATAGGTAGATGTCGCTACAGAACGTTCTTGATTTCTCCATGACAACCCTTCCGGTTTTCTTTCATGTTTAAAAGTAAATTAGTTTTGGAAACTCAATAAACAACTCATATTCTATTTGTACTTTTTCGTAATTGTATTGATATCTAAGTTTCGAACTTTTCAAATTTCAGTTTTTTAATATGTTAGTTAAAAGGAACGGAAATGACTGTCATTGGTCCATTGGTTACCTGTAAAAATCAACTTTTGCTAGAGTCGCCATCTAGTGGAGGTGCTTTTTTAGTGCTTTCGTTTTTTGTTAAATACTTCCTCATTGGCCACGATTTCACACTGAATAGGGATGATGACTAATTTTTGTTTGTTTGTCCGTCAGGTAGAGTGTTAAAAAATATTAAACACGTATTTTTTATTTTTTTCGTAATCATAAAATTACGGCGTTACATTGAGTTGAAATTTCGCATGACGTCACGTTAGATTACGTTTTCTACTCAACTGTGACGTAGCGCACTCCTAAACTTTAATGCCTGTTATGACCACGATTTCACATGGAATTGACTTTCACGTAATAATTCACTCGGATATAATTACAAAAACAAATCGAATAGTAAACAATGGTAACTATGTAACGTTTTATTTCCCTATTCAAACTTTCACTCCCAACTTCATCCCTTTATTTGTTGTTTTAGCTTTCCGTAGATGAAAGAATTATTTAAATCGGCCTATCAGTTTCGGAGCCTATTCGTTGCAAACAAACAATATTAGTAGGTATAGATACATTGCTATTGTTGATAATTTTAACATATTTTAAATTAAAGTTAGAATGAAAGTGATTTTTATAAGTATACTAACATAATATGATTATTTTGACTAATTTAATAATAATACAATAGTAACTAATTAGTCAATATAAATCGAATTTCAGGATATAGAATATCTGTGGTTTAAAGTATTCTTCACAGTGTATATTGTTTTGAATAAATGAACTGAATTGAATATAAAAGTTTACATTTAGTTTCATTCCGGTTATTTTCATTGGAACTTTTTAAACTACTTTATATATATAACACGATCTAGCAATACTGCAGTTTTCCTAATGTGGTATTAATTGTTACCAGATTAACGAGCAATATGTTAGTGCCGAATCGCTCGTCTAGTATAATACATAGAAGTGTTTACTAGAAATGTATTAGAATTTATTCTATTCAAATTAAACACTGACACCATCTCAAAAATATTTTAATCTTCATGTTACATCATAAGTATAATTAAGTTCAATACATTAAATTATAAGTATATTTCCTCCTACTATTTTATTTTTAACTTTAGGCATTGCTATTTTTAACAAATTATCTACAAAAATATCAATAAATGATATAATATGATGATATAATTGATATACAATTGTATGATTACCAGTCATTCATGAAGAATATTGCCTCTAAAGGAAACTTAGCAATGAAATGTGAGTTTCAATGACCCTTTAGGTATATTAACATTAGGTGAACTCACGTTACCCTTATTAACCCGCAGGGAGTTTTGTTGATGAATATAAAATAGTAAGACGCCGGAAACAGTCAGAGATATTTTTACTACGACGAGGGATATCTTTTGCATAACGATGAAGTTCTGTTTGGTCTGCTGCGGTGCGGAGGTTAAGTTTAAGTTCGCGGAAGTATCGTGAGGACTGGTGCGAAATAAATTATTAATCGTTGCCGTTATTGTCGGCTGCATCTGTAACATCGAACAACCCGCACTAGTGGTGTATTATGGTTCTTCTCCCTATTTATTTCTATCCATGTTCATCATCATCATCAGCCTTCAATAGTCCATGGACATAGGCCTCCCCTAATTCACTTCAATTTTCTTTTAGTGACGTTTCTCTGAAGTTTTCCTTCTGATTTCATCCGCAGTGGTAAATTTTGATATTATAAGTTTTCTGCCAATGGCATCACTCACGTTGTATCTTACATGATGACTTGATAGTACATTTATCCCTAGGGAAGCGTTGATTGGGATAAAAAGTATTAACATATATGTCAATCTAGGTTTATCATAATTTTTGTGTGAAAGACTAACAAATATAGGTACTGACATCCTCACAAACTTTCTCATTCAAAACGTCAAAGCTCCCAAAGTTGGCATGGCAAAGCTGTAATTTAATTATCTACATTACAAATCATCTACAAAAGAGGCATAGAAAAAATGTGATCAAAAAATGAAAATATTTTCTCGATCTCAAAGTTTCACTAAAAGTATGAATTTTTCCTTTTCTTGTTGTAATTATATCCTTTTATAGATATATCTATTAATTTTACCTATAAAAGGTGAAATTAATAGATATATGAGTCGAATGGTACCTGAAAACTTCATACAACACTTTTACACAGACTTTTATACGCCGATTTCCAATTGTTATCATATTTTACCTTGGATGCGTTAGTGTGATACTTTCTTTGTTCAGCCACTTTGTTTAAAATTTAAGCAATGAATATTATATTGTCTCTTGTTTTAATAATTTTTTATTTTTGTTTATGCTCATCCACGCTTCGTCACCTACGGAGCTTCATAGTTATCGATACTTTATACCTAAGTGTAGAGAAACAGTTCGTTACTTGTACCTCGGTGGGTAACGAACTGTTTGCAGTCCACGGGGGCAGGTAATCCAATCACCGCCCCCCAGCCTCCACGTGTTTCCCAATGCTGGCTCCAGGGTTGCGAGATAACGTATTATATTATGCCAGACAGGAAAATACCGAGAATATTGTTAGCATAAACCTGCACAGACACTGACATAAGCATTTTTTTTATTCAATACTAACTTTTTTCCCGCGACTTCACACGTGAAAATTATAGCCTATGACAAGAATGGATAGCTGCCCTCAGAAACTAACATAGGTTCTGATTTAATCGACTTGGTTTAGGTTAATTTCATAACTTTTTATGGCAGAGAATTGCGTATTGAGACTTGTGCATTTTTATACATGATATGTTTTGGATGGGTTCTTATTTTCGAGTATTATATCTCCAGTTATGGGCTTTCTCAAAGATAACGCTCTGTATATATTGACTTTTAAAAAGAAGTTGGTGTGTTGGTTTTCGATAAATCGTAGATAGATAAACAGTTTGAGTATGTAGCTGTTGAAATTGCCACATACGCTTGATTAATAGATATAGCTTGAATACACGTAAATACTGAAGACCCAACGTCCAACAATGCACTATTACGACTTAGCCCTTGATTTTTATGATTATATCGATTGTTATACCTATATAAGGTCTACTAAACACATTTGATGTTGTTTCTTGGCCAGCCGTCTTTGGTCCACTCTATACCCCACATTTCCTAGGGTATTATTTTCCTTATATATTATACTATTTATACTCTTGGTTGCATTGCTAAACCATAGATTTATATTTCATCTGAGTGCTAAACAACCATAAAGTAATGTTAACAACACGGATTGACCTTTGGGATTGATGACGGTTTTTTTTAAATGATATACAGTTATAAAAATCCGAGAAACTAAAAAGACTAATATATCGTTATGTTAGATTTTTTCCTTACTTTTTATGCTAAATAATATCTGTGTTCAAATTTGTCTGCTAGAAGTACCTTAGAATTTTAATGAAATATGGGTTTGTAACTAGCAATAAATTGTGTACTCGTTCAAATGTAATGTTATGTGCTGCCCTCTTGGTCACTGCAATTTTAAGCTTCGATTTTACTCCACAACGAAGTTACAAAAGGGGTCAAAAATAGTCCGATGACGAGAAAAGGATGGTATGGCCGTGTTCTGTTTACTTTTTGCTTGACTTGGCGGGAGCACTTTCGTGTCCCCAGATATTAGATGTTCATTACAGTCATTGCAAGCTTAAATGCTTTATATATAGAAAAGCTGGTACTTCGTATTAATTATCATTAATTGGCTTTTGTTATTTGAATAGTCAAAGGTATTTTTTAATGTTGAGTAAAAAGTGATTCTAAATATACCACTTTTTCGTAACTTATTCTATTACGAAATAAGTGTAACAGGACTACTTGCTTTATATTTATATCATTTTATCTATTACTAGATCAAGTGAGTGAATCATGAGAAAAGCAATCTTGATCTGGTCCACGTTCTTTTCTTTTGAAACTAAAATATCCGTAGTTAACAATAAATTTAATAGTTTTTGGACGATAATTACTTTTTCAATATTTTTTATTCAGGGTTGCGATTAATTGCAGCCAGCCTTGCTCGATGGCATTTTTACCATTGTTTATTCGAGTATCAGAACTGGACTGTACGTGACGTTAATTGACAAAGAATGGAACCTACGTGCTATCCGCTGATAGCTATCGTACGATACAATAAAAATGGAGATTCAATTTTTTTCACCTCGGAATACCTTGATTGAGGCATTTCGAAAAATATGAATACTTTATTTAACTAAGCAAATTGGTGCCGACGGTTTTACTATGTTTAAAATCGATATAACTGGCCTCCAGTGAAGGCTTTTACAGCTTTTTATATTTATGCTTCAAGGTGTTTTAAATAAATCTTTTACACGCTTACTTACTGTAGTTTTAGGTGTCTGATTAAGTATAGCACAACAATCTCTGGATGTTCATATCATGGAATTATTGGAAAATAGCGTGATAATGCGTTGTGATATTTATTTTATTGATTAATTCACTTGTTTCAATAGTTGGAAGAGCAATAAATTGCCTAATATCCTTGGCAATTTCAATCATCATATTATAATTTAACTTTTATACGAGTAAATCATTGAAGTAAGCAGAAAGATATATTTATATTAAAACTCGTTTTTTGCCCGTGATTTCATCGGCGTTGTATAGTTACTTTGGGCAGCATTTTTAAAAACGCTACATCAAATATTTATTAATCATATCGTGTCATCATAAATCCTTTTACGTACCCACTGCAGGGGCTCATAATAAGTATTTTCATTACTTTAGAAATTGTACAAAAGAATTGGCATCATTATTGTTAATATAGGTTTGTTTAAGTTAAGCTTACCTATTATTCTTTTTAATATTCACTCAAAGTCGCGTTTAGTTCACTGAGTAGAATTTCGTATTGAGAATCAGTGATGTGTAGTGGCGTCGCGTGTCACTAATATAGGTCCCACGCAAACCGATCATCGAGACATCATTCAATCATTGAGTGAACGAATGAATGTTCACTTATTCCGAATAGACGCAAGCTAGTGATTCGCAAATGAGAAGTGTGCTTGTATTGAAAGTTGCGGGATTATGACGGAGCCCGCGGTCATAGCACGTGATGGGGTGTGCCGGTCACAATGGAATATCACTCCTATGTTGTTATAGAATTAGGTACACTCGAATGAACTTCCCAGACAGTAATTTTAGTTGTGTTTGATTCGAGTGTATCTTACTGTACAGTGTCAAATGGCAAAAGAAACATTTGGTAGTTATAATCTTTGAAGGAAAGTAGAAGGACAGAAATTATAATATGTAAATATTAGATAACATTTTAGACGTTCTATGAGTATTATAAAAGAAACTATCATTTAAAACAGATTAAGCACATGCTTTCTTGAAAATATAGCTTGAAACTTAACCGTGTACAAAAAATAATAATTTAAATAAATATAAAACTTAAAGAAAATTCCACATCGTATATCCGGCGGCCTACACCAGGGAGGATTGGTCCTCTTCAAAATGCGCTCACAATACCATTCACTATTACACGAAATTTTAACATATATTTTATCAAAATATCTAATTTTAAAGATATTGACTTCATTTTATTTTTAAAGGACATAAACAATACTAGATATTAAATAAATAAAAGAGACACCAATATATTTTGATTCCCCAGAAAATTGCGTTTCCGATGCATGCAGTTGACTGCTTGTTTTATATTAATTAAGCAATACCATGTAAAAAAATATATGTTAGTCTTCGTATTAGTACCACCTTGAGTATTTGTTGGGCCTTAACATATCTGTGTTTACCTCGTTCTCCAGGTAAGTTTCTCACGAAATGTGTTTTGGTTATTGTACGCGATCAGCTCAAGTAAACAACCTCATTACAAGTTAGTATTTTGTAGATACGTAATTGTGTCGTTATTATGACCTGTGAATATCAATTTAATTAATTAATTAGATGGTAAATTATATTGAAATAATCCATTTGATAGTCATTGCTGTGGCGTAGTGGGCTACCAGCATTATGAATTAGCTACAATAATTATAAATAACTTTATAATCGATAGTACTTATATATACTTTATATATGAATGAACTTTCAATATTTGATATTAATTTATCTTAAAATATAATCAATCTGTCAGCAATTTATAGGTACAATCTGGAAATAAAGAATAAAACGATAGTTTCTGAGTGAAAATTTCAACTCATACAAAGTATGTATATGTAGCTCCATCTATTTCAAGTGCTTTTTAATTTTTACAATATAAAATGTCATTTCTAAATTGGGACTCTGATGATGAAAATATTTTCAAGTTTTTATTAGGCAAAGAAATACTTCTGAATCAAGGCTGCTTATGAGTGTAGAATGTCAGTAGCTATACCTTTTTATTTTATTTTCACTCTAAATGAAAACTAAAGAAGTTTTGTTTTATCATACCTTTTTTTTATTGTTTATTCTAAATGCTTAGTTATTATTATAACATAAATATTAAACTAGAAATATATTTTTGTTTATATCACGTCACTGTCACAAAATATGCCACCACGATAATATGCCATCACGTGAAAAACAAAATATGCCACCACGATGACGGAAAAAAAGGCGCTCTTAAAATTTACCCAGATACACACTAACCTCTGCCTTTAAGAGCTATAAGTACAGTTAATAGCACGTTGGGTTAAACAAATCCGTCGTATGTCTAAATTAGATTTTGTTAAACTTAAATATTGATTGAAAAAGTGCGTGCATTGATGACAATTTGAGTTTCAATGACATCACAAACATGTTGATAATATGTCTCTTTGTTTACCTTAAAGTGTATTCAAGGGACGTAGATGCGGGCCCCTGGAGATCAGGACCAGAGCAGGGCGCTAACAGGTCCCCAGGGCCCTGCGTTTGTCTCATTATTACCGATACTTTTCCACGAGCGACGGATAAAGACGTTGTTTGCGAATGACTAGCGCGTAGGCCAATAAAATGCCACTCGAGATTTCAACATATTCGAATAATACAGGTTATTTTATAATATATTTATTGCTACAAAATATTTTTGAAATACATGTCTTATTAAACCCAATTTGATGGCTTAGCGAAATATCGTGGGTTTAAATTTGCGACTCGTCCATCTAAGACTATAAAATATATTTTTATATGACAAGGTGAATGTATAATTAATCAAAAACCTTAATAAAAATACTATGTCTCGCGAGGTTGCACTGCAGGTAGGACTGCGCGTCTGTGGTAGGCCGGTATAATTTACAAAAGAAAAAGTACTCAAATTATTTTCACTAATTAACCTACATATACAAATTACCTATTATTTTTAAATACTTTATTATTTATTCTCATCTCAAAATTGTAACGTATTTCGTCTTTTATTGTTATAGGAAAGTATTAACATGTATACTTACTCTTATCACCACAGCAGCATTTTATACAGTCCAGTTGAAATCCAGTTACAGCATATAGAAATAGGGTTTTATAGGGTCTAGTGAGACAGGGAGGGCACGAGGGGTGTATAATCTCATTGCTCGGTCGACTGCGCGCGCGCCTCCCGTATAATCGCGTTGTTCTAATGGTCTTAAGGCGCACAAAGGGCTGATCAAACCGAGCAATTTGAAACGCCAAATGTCGTCACTATTGGAAAATCTTTTTTTAATCATGACGCTTGCTATTTCAATGATAAAAAATAAAAAATATGAATTTTGTATTATTGGATGATGTACAGTGGCAGAAAATTTGCAATTATTCTTCGGTTTATAAAAATAATTATCACTTTCGTCTGTTAATAATGCTTGATATATATGTTTCCGGAATATGGTCTCAATAATTATTCCATAGTAAGAAATATCTTATTTCCAATAGTTTTACAACAACAGTAACAGTAGAGCTAAGAATTTTATTGAATATCTGCATCCAAAATTCATATGCTCCTAGTCGTGTTGGCAAACTGCATGTCATACAATTACATGTCATATAACAACTATCGAGATATTTTTATAGTAATTCAGTATAGTTTTCTCAAAAAAATATGAAATGGTTAACTAAACAAATCTTGAAAATGAAATAAAAAGTTACGATATCAATTATTTATATATTTAACGTCTATCACTTAAAATACACAGATGCGAAGAGAACACGTCGAGTGCTATGGACTACAATTATTTTAAATAGCACCTCCACAGAAAAAGCTGTGTTAACAGAATCAGTAATAAAATAGGGGCCTGAGTGACATCGGCCGCCCCCCGTCGGGCTCAGGCGTTCGTTGCGGTCTCCCTGTGGGCCAGTCTGTCTATTCATTGAATTTATTCATGTATCTATAAAATGTTACAAAAATAAATTCGACATCCATCGCTCAGTATCAGAATAAACTTGAGACGCCAATTTAAACGCACCGTGCAAACTATAAAGAACAGTTCGATGACTCCACTCAGATTATGGTTTTTGGGATACAACTCTTTGCCGATTATGGCAAATATGACAGTTTATTAAATCCCTGTTACGGAAAGTTACATTGTGGCTACTTGACTTGTGTCCGAGTATTCGGTTCCTTGTTTGTGTAACTATTGTGTCCCATTATGAATAGATGGTGTGTAAAAAGAGCCAAAAGAAACGGCTTTAGCAATGATTGCATTCACACTGTGTGACGCAAAAAACGCCTTCAATGATATTAGTTATTAATAATTTTCAGTGTCTTTTTGATTTTACGACGATGAAGATTTTTTTTTTATTGTTTTGATTGAAATGCGGGTGACATAGAGTATTATTTATACAGTCGCAGAAAAAAACAATAAAATTATGATCTATCTACATATATAAAAAGACTTCATTTTTGTTTGTTCGATTTTAACACAAATACTACTTTTACACCAATATAATGTTTTATCCTAAATATATAAAATATATATAAAAAGTAACGCAAGGTTAACTCGTTTACTATCAAGCCACCCTCGAAATCCAAAGAAGCAATCATGATGCTAGTCTCGTCGTAGGCCATCGGTCGCAAACAAAGACAAGTTGATTGATAATTTGTTGCCATTCCGCAGCCCAAGTGATACCACCCTCGGAGAATGTTCACTGCCAAAAACTCGATTGTCACATACGAACGACAGTACAAGGTTTGTATTAGATAGTTATTTTTGCACTTCTTAATACAGTTGGGAGAATGTTTTTTTTTTATAACTGACTTTAGAAAAAGGAAGAATTTAATAAACTATTTAAATTTTCTTCAACAAGTTGCTTTTGAGATAAAGTATTATTTATCCCTTTTTTAAAGTTTAAAGACGGTTCTATATTTTTAAAGTTACTTAGTTAATGATATTTTTTTTACAACAGATAGTACTAAAAATATTAAATATCTACATGAATAAAAATGTTCAACATAGTGAAAGTCTTGGAATATAAGATTTTGTTTATTTGCCCGATATGATTTTTTCCAATAATTCTATACTCATATTATAAAGAGGAAAGAATTAGTTGCTTGTTTGTTTGCATTAAAGAGTCTTCGACACTATTGCACTGATTTATAAAAGTCTTTCATTTACGGGAAGCTAAGTACATAATACGCGTTGGAAATAGGGCCCAAATTTGAGCGGCCGAAGTCGCGGGGAGACAGCCAGTTTGATAGAAATTGTTTCATAATTCAGGAATAAATCGATTGAAATACCTACTTCCATAAAAAATATACTTACCATTGAACATAGAAAATCCTCCTTTGGATTATAATGAATTCAAAATACGCAATCTTTTGTTTTTAGGCGGAGATATATTTTTTGGTGATATATAGTGAAATGCGTATTTTGTTTTGTTACAAAAGAAAACTACTGATTTGATTTAGATAAAACTTAAATGGGACTACCTTGATACACTAAGCTGTCGAATTGAAAAAAGAATATTGAAAATCGGTTATTAAATATCATAAATATCGGTGAACATACATACAAAATATATATTTTGCCGTGGAACATATAACCTCCTACTTCTGGATTTTGAAGTCGGTTAATATCACAAAGTTTAACTTTAATGTAGAAGATTATCTTTCCATATTTTAGGTGTTATGTTATCTTCGTTGTCTCAGACTCCAAGCTTAAATCTGACTTATAAATTGATTGATTTATATTAGGTAATAAAAAATATATAAGGTATAAATATTTATCGAAACGTTAAAAATATTAATATGTAAGTCTATTTAATACTTTTTTTTTAAAACAACACGTTTTATTTTTCAGTTCTGAATATTGGAAATGCTGTACAGTTAAAACAGAAATAACAATAAAAAATTATATCATGCAATAGTTATTGTCGATGTTCAATAAATATTTGTGTAATAATTGAATTGTCTATAATTTGTATTTGCATAAAATATATTTTCAATAATCGAATGTTATAAATATTATATGTAAACAATTACAAACGCACACCTGTCATGCACTTGTATTGAAATCACCCTTGTAACTCTTATAATTGTGATCAAGATAACTAACCGGTTACATAACCGCGGGGGATGATCTTATCAGTCGAGCGATCCATTTCAGCGGATCGTAAATCATTTGTATTATTTATTTTGTTGTGATTATTTGTGGCAGCGATTGTTGTTTGACTACTCTTTTTATAATCGATTTGACATCAATTATTAATTGCACTTTTTTATTTAGTATTGGACAGGTATTGTAGTTTATTAAAATGAACATTGAATAGCAAATAAGACGTTCCCTAATATGTGAGTATCTAGACGAGAATGAACCAAGGTTATGCGACCATCTAATCCAAAGCTGGATAAGACAAGATATTTCCTTAAATTAAGCTTATCTATAATGGATAGCCATCGGATACCCGACATGCATTAGAGCCAAAGTCATAGCTATAAACAAGTTTTATCATTTTTTATCTATGAACTAGTGGACGCCCGCGACTTCGTCCGCGTGGAAGTCGGTATCCCGTGGGAGTGAGAAGTTTTCCCAGTAAAAAGTACCCTATGTGTTATTCTGATGTATAACCTATATTGCTGTAAAGTTTTATCCAAATCCGTCCAGTAGTTTTTTCGTGAAAGAGTAACAAACATCCATACATCCATACTTACAAACTTTCGCCTTTATAATATTAATAGGATATATCTATATTCCCATAATGATATTTTTTATAAATTAATTTATTTATGTCGATTTTCTGAACATGACTGAATTAAATTATGCTTAAAATGGTCCTATTTAAACAAAGTATTTTCACAACTGAAAGAAATCTAAATTAGTTCAGCATTCACGGCATTATATGCTTGAAGTAAATGACGAACGTTATCAAATTGTTGCGATTTCTTTTCGTGGTAGACTTTCAAGTGTATAGTTGGAACGAATGGGAAATACCTACATAAAAACATATCGCAATAAAATCTTTACAGGTATCTTATTTGATTTTGAAAATAAGCTATGCTATTTTATAATATTGAATTATTTTTACTAATAAATCTAGTAATTAACACGAAAAGCATATTTAAGATAAATGCTCCAGATTGCTATCTGTTTGCGGAAGACAGGAATAATAATTTTCTATTCACAAAGCGAGCTACTTGCCCGTATAAATTAAGGGAGAGAGAGTTTTCCCTCCCAAATCGGAATTGCAAATTTTCGATTCGCGCGGAATAACGAAATGAATCGATCCTTCCGGCTTTACCTAACGAATGTTGGGGAAAAAACCGTTTCAAAAGTGGAATTAAAAGTGTTGCTCTCGAACCGGAAATTTGGCGAGAACCCGGTGATTACACGACCGTGCTGCAGGTGGCACTGCCTACCATTGATCTCACAATACGGAATAATTTTCCACAGTAAATGTGCAACATTATGTGGTTATATCATAATAAATAATTGTTGTACGTTGACATAAAAGTGCGATTATCATTTAAAAAATGGCTCGTTTTTACTGTTACATGGATCAACAAGGAAGAATTTTAGTTTCGTTATACGTTAAGCTGAATTTACATTTATAAATCTAGTTTCACGTAGGTACATGTAAATAGTTTCGTTGCATTAATTCTACTAGCAGTTGCATGGTTCAAACCCAGTTTTCATGACACTAAAGAAGTTGGATTCAATGCGCATATTGTCGATGAAACTTCTTTCAAGCTAATGTCGCGACTGCATCTGCGCATAGTTAAGCTTTGATGTCGAGTCAATAACGTAAGTTCGATAAAAACAATTTCAAAAGATCTTATAAAGTGTAAAATATTTCTTAGGTATCAAAATGGGAGGTTCATGTAATCAAGAAATTTCTGTTGAAGTTGAACAGATGTTTTATATATAGGTAAGTTATATATATTATTAACAAAAAATATTGGAAATACTCTCTATAATTCGCGGAGAAAACTATGAACATACCAACATAAAAATACAGAACCATCTTTTCTATGTCAGTTAAAATATCATGGGTGAGTGACAGCACATCTTTACTCCTTTTATTTATTTAAATATACCTATGTTCTAGGCTAGCTTTCCAACTTACAGAATTTTCATCATCATCATTACCAGCCCTTTTACGTCCCCACTGCAGGGGCTCAGGCCTTCCTTCCGGAGGATACAGAATTTAAATCAACTAAAACATTTGCAACAATATGATCTACAGATAAAAATATATTTTTTAAGAAATTTACCATTTAAGCGCACATTGCGTCTCTGAATGGTTGCGGGCACTCCTCTAAATTCCAGGTTGGGTCAAATTAAATTTACTGTATTATCTTGGATCTGGGTTTTGTTACCTTCCTTATTTTATTATTCCATAATACAAAGGCTTAAATGCATTAATTCGAATCTGATCAATGTCACATATTTTCTAATATTTATGTAGGTGCATAAATTATTAGTACATTATATGAAGTTTATGAATATTAAGCTATATGTAGAGCATCGGTTTCTCCATATACCCATACATTGATATTGTAAAAACTTCGTTTTTGTGTCAGGTGGTTAGAACCATAGGTCAGAACCGTATAGCTGCAAAATATTTTGTGATACATCTGTCAGAAATCGTCGGAAAAAAGATACAATAGATCTTGACATCCAACCTCTCTACCCACTAGCACTAATCTCTAAATAGCTCGCGTATAGCTCTCTCAACAAGCGCGCAATTTGTCGCGGGGCGCACTGATTGCTCGCTCGTGTCGCTTACATCGCTCCCGTCGCTCTCGTCACTCGTTACATCCCTACCCACTGTAATACACTATACCTAGTCGTAATTACGAGAGCAATCACAGGCGCTTTGGTTGGGATTAATATATTTACGCTTGTTGATGTGTAGATTCTGACGTAATTTGGGACTTAGCTTCCAAAGATGTCATTGTAATTGTTGAGTGAAGTGTTGTATGATACAATTGAATATGTCGTAGTCAACAGTTTATCTTAAGAAGGCAATACAAGTGTAAGTGTATTCTTATTGTAGATATGGTGAAAAGAAGTGTAGTGTATATTCTTCGTATTTAAATTTATTATCGTATTATAATGATATTAAAATTAACAAGGGAACCTCGTATGATACAAATATCTTTATACATATTAATGTACATACATACCATATTGACTCAATGTAAATGCAAAATAAATCAAATATAATAAGGATTTTGACAGAAATGTCACTCTCAGATAAAAAAATATATTTTATTATTTTCCTTTTTTTACGTTTTGTATAGTATAGATAATTTATACTTTTTACCTTTGGGCTCGAGATTTCGGAATTCACATTCAGATAAAGTCGTGAACAGCTTTACTATTCTATTCAAAATAGCCTCGAGCTCGACGTCCAGCACAATGGTGTTACAACAGAGGCTCAATAAAAATATAGTCTTCTTCAAAAGGTAATAATGGCTGTCTTATAAAATAGTACTACTGATACTTAATACAATACATAATTAAATATATTATTTTTATTCAATCGTTAAAAGGTGATGAAATTAAAAATCAATTATCAAAACTCATCTTTTGGAAATTAGATAACTGTGTATAAGTTAGATTATTTGGGCGCAAATTGTTAAAGTTAGCAGAACTGTCTGATAAATCTTATGCATTCGAGCAAAATATCCATAAAGCAAACAAAGCCGATCAGATCCACTGATAATCATGAAGTTTATATCACCTAAACCAACATCCGTTATATACTTATATCTACCGCGTTCCGTCACATGAAAACTCTGAGTAACAATTCAGCAGCTGGGATGGAGCTTTATTCTGATAGTAGACCTTTATATGGTGGTTCGAGTGTCGTTGGAGCCGCCCACTGATTCCAGCCAATGGGAAGGCGGGAAAAGCGAGGGGACGATTGGACCCGCCCATTGGTCCCGCGTTTAGTTAGTTCAAACGGAATATCCGCGGTGTGTAGCCGCGTGCGCAGATCACTATAACTAGAAGTACTCAGTGCTTTTAAAGCTTTATTTATTTATTTATTGCAATAAAATGGCTTAACGGTTCGAATGACGGTGCGAAAGGACCTTGTTCATGTTTGGTTTTGTTTGTTTTGTGACGAAAGAAAAATATAACCGCCAAGGTGTTGGGTGTCAAGTTGGAAATGAAGGTATGTTCGGATAGTTTGTCTGAAAACTGTTCTTTTATTATATAATTCTAAAGTTTTATAGATGTTTAATTATATTTGTTGTAGTTATACAATACCAATATCGGTAATGTTTTAAATATTAGGTAATATCGAGTTGTGTGGACGGAAGACAATAATAATAGTTTGTTACTTAGTCATAGATTTTTACTTATAATAATATAATTATATTAAAAATCTGTCAAGAAAATAATATAACTTGCTGATCTTAAATTGACTTACTAGATAATTTTTGTTATGAAATAAAATTTGAAATTTGATAAATAAAAAAAAATTTGGAAATAATAGTAACATATTATTTTCAGAATCAGTCTGTAGTCCGCTAAAGGACTACAGACCTACCTATTGTAAAGGTGTACTACATTGTTTATGAAGTAGTATTATTTATAATTAAGTACATCTTTTTAGTAATCGAAATAATATTAGAATGACTACTTTATTCCAAGTTTCTAATCATATAATCAATTCTATTGTCAACTTTAATTTATAAGCTACAAGAATGTTTTTATGTTTTTTTTTATCATCGAATATGCTTATATTCACTTCACGTTCTCATTATTTATTTATATATTTATCTACAATCAATAATTTTTTTTTATAGGTTTCTGAATTATATATATTAAGATATTGTCAAAAACGACAGTAAACGGAAGCATACCAAAATGTTTATTAAATTTATATAAATATAACGCTGTGGTCATAGCTAAACAGTTTTGAGGAGTGACCCCTCTTGCCATAATTTTGTCTGGTCATTATCATTTTATTTATTATTCTTATACTAGCTTTCCGTCAGCGGCATTGCTCCTTCTTGAATCACTCTGAATATTGATGAGAACGAACTAAAATCCGTTGGTTACTTTAAAAGATTTCAGTATTGAGAGAAGGAGAAGCTATTTGTTTTATACTAAGTTTAAATTTATCATCTATCTTAATTAGCCAGATACCGTTCAACTTTTATTTGACTTTCGAATCACTAAAATGCTTTGTTCTTACTTGTTTATATAATAAACAGATAAGCACCATCACATATAAATAAATTAATTCAGAAGTTTTTAAAATATCTACTTGTTAGTGACAATAATTCAGTGCATAAGTTGCGCTGTTAGCTGTTAACTTTTTATAAAGTTACCATTGCTCAAAAACTTATTAAATAAAAAAAAAGAAAATAGAATCGACTTCAAACTTTAAAAAAAAAATTAATAATACTTGTCCCAAAAACTACTTCATCATCATCCCCACTGCTGGGGCTTCTTTCTTAATTATTTTTTTATTTTAATTTTAATGATATTGATATATTCTTAAATAATAGGTAACACTAAAAATATAAATAAAAGTATTGATCATAGTAAAAGAGTTCGAAAATAAGATTTTGTTTATTTGCTCGGCATAATTTTTTCCAATAATTCTATTCTTATATTATATATGTAGAGAGGAAAGATTTGTTGAAACTATTGGACCGATTTATAAAAGTGTTTTATCTATGGGAAGCTACTTAATACGCGTTGGACTATAATTTAAGCAGGTGCAGGGAAATTGGTCCAAAATTCAAGAAGAAATCGATTAACATAGCTACTTTAAAATATACATACTCCTTGAACATAGAAAATGATGATTTCCAAATACGTAATCTTTTGTTTTTAGCTGGAAAGGGTCATGTCTTACCATATCAACTAAATATTTGGTGAAAAGCATATATTGTTTTGTTATAAACGGAAAACTACTCATTCGAAATTCTATAAGTACAATTCTACAAGCTATAAGTCATATGGTAAAAAGTGTCGAGAAGATTATGATTATTTGCTTTAACAAAATTGTCTTAGGTAGTGCATACTTCAAAAGACTTCAACAGAATGTTTTCCATCTTCTCAATTCAATATTTGTTTTTGATTGGAATATATTATTTTTTATATTTTGAATAATTGTTGCCTAAATATTATGTATTTTATCTGTAAACAAAAAAATATACGAACTTATTACTTCCTACTAATTAATCGTTTCAACATGGCACATAGTAAAATAGAATTTTATTCAATACATATTTAACAAACTTAGGATTCATAACAAAAATTATGATATTAATTAACTTCGATATTAATGTCTGCAATGAAATCAGCTGAATATTTATAATTATAAGAGCATTGTAATAATTTACTGAGATGTTAAAGTACAAACAAAGACAGAAACTGATCTCATAACATCTATTAAATAGTAATTAACTAAAAACTATTACTTAATTTATATATATATATTTGCTTTTGTCATTATGACATACAAATTTTAAAACATAAAAGCCAGTACTGTCTAATCTTTATTGCCCTTTATTTTAATATTAGTTCACATTAAACTCATGTCAGATTAATGGGCTTATTGAATTTATTTTTATTAAAAACAATGTCATAAGTGCCCAAGACGATAAAAAAATACGTCTAAGTACAGAAGTTCAATTTTATCTAGGCTATTAAATTTGCATATAGATCTAAGTACCTACTCAAAGTGATCCAAATATCTTGACATCCTTACTTCAAATTAATTTACTAACAATTTTCAAAACGATTTGTCTCGATAGGATAATAATATATATATATATTGCATATGTTAACCACATGTCTATTACGAAGTTTCGATGTTAGTGTTGGTTTTAAATATTTTAACATAATGTAAGTGTTTTAACATACTTTAATATCTAAGTAAATTGTTAAAATATTTCTTTTTTATTATATCTCTTTCATCTTCACTCTTTTTAGTATTGTAAATTGAAAACTCTTGCAATGAATAGAAAACTCTACTTATGTACATATTATAATTGGAGATGGTATTATTTTTTTAATATTGTTAGACGAAACATTTTTTTATCTTTTTTCGTCCCTAGTAGTATGGGAAGAAAAAAAATAAAAAAGTTTTATTGTATTTTCGTTAACTTTCAATTACGTGATCAGAACACACAGTATTAAATAAACTCCTAAATTAAAAGTATTAGTTCACTAAATTTAAAACTGTCATATAGTTGTTTATGTAAGCTTTTAAAACAATAAACAGTTTGCAAGGGATCTGTTGCATGCATTATGAGGATACATCACGAGGTAGTAATATCCTAAACTAATCGAGATTCGTAATGGCTATTTGGCAGTAACTTGTTGGAATATTTTATTTGTTCTTGCAAATTTTGTTTATTTGACCTTGACATCATGTTTTGATGTTATAAAAAAATGAACCCACGTCTTTATTTTGCGTAATTTTCTTTAGATTTTATTACATTTTCGTCGTTTTCGAATTATTAACTTCATTTTGAACATACATCAACCATACGATCATGTTGCTGTTCCAAAACGATTAAGCAAATTGACTTTGATTGAATATTGCGTAAAGGTTTAGGTCTCAAGGTTGTACCATCAAAGCAGTGCTGGATGAGTGCTTGGTCTTTAAGAAATAGAGTTTTACTCGGAGTTTAATGACCGATTTTTTGTAGATCTACCTACATAAACCAACTGCGGAGGTACGAAGACGCTTTTAAAATTCAGTGTATTCAGTAATATTCTTGCAATTGCAGTTCGAGTGTTTAATAAAGAGAATACTTTTTTATAAAAATATCTGTTGATATATTTTTATTTAAAAGTATTCTCTGTATTAAAATCGCAATTCCAAAAGGAATGTCAGTCCTAACTGGGGTAGCTATAATCTAATTTAATAATGATAATGTGCATCTCAATTATTTTATTAAATCTGTCGTTTCTGTTCTCTATTATATATATATATATATATATATATATATGTAATATTTTATGTTTTTAATAATCGCCAAGCAAGGACATAAAGATTATTCATTTCCCGATAATCGTTCATCTTATGTGTGGAAAGTGGGATAGGTAAATATGAAAATTTGTGAAAAATTGTAAATATTTATAGCATCTCGTAGAAAAAAGACTACTAGAAAAACTATTTAAAATAAAATCAGGTACTGAGATTAAAATATCATAAGTATTTATTTTATTCTATGGATCGATATTTAGCGATATAATTATCGAATAAAATAGCTGAATAATTCACTCATATTCTGCAATTAGTGCATCGTCTATGTGGAACGGAAATTTATAATTAGATAACACAAAAACACTAGTAAGAAAACATAATATACATTGTGAAAACATTTGTTTTCTAAGTTAGAGTTGTAATTAAGTATTAAAATGATTTGTGCTCGATACAAGTCAAAATAAACATTATACTGGGTTCGTGAATATCCGGTGCATGCGCACGCGCAGATGTTGACATAGAACTTTCTTTATCGTAACAACATGCCCGCAACAAAAACTAAGTTGTCCTGTCAACTATGTTATTACAATAAGACCTATTATTGCTTAACCTTTGTTTGGTGACCAATGTTGAACCTTAGCAAGTGCTTGTTGAGACCCACTTGACTGTAGTGTTGTGTTTTTGACAAAGTATGTGTGTTATTTTACCGTCTTTACATACAGAAACATGTTGATAATATTAATAAATACTAAATATAGAGTTATTTTTGCTAAAAGTAAGTCAAAAGTTATAATTTATAAATCGTGATAACTGAAAAGTTTCTCTTCATGCGGAATTGGTTTTATATATTCGGAGATCATAAACGATATCCAAAAAATACAGTTCTGGTTGATTAAAGTCTTCAAAGGAATGTTCATTCTCTTTCGGTACTCTATAATATATGAATATATAATAAATATATAGCTTATATATTATTTTGCTCTAATAATAATAAATTTGCTTACTTTGTAATGCACCATATGCTACCCTATAATTATGTCAATCGATCCAGTCTAATGTACGGTTGCCTGGAAGAAATCGTTTTTTAGCGATAAGGCCGCCGATTGTACTGTAAATATTTTTCTTGTGTTCATGTTTTCTTTGTGGTGTACAATAAAGTGTTTCAATAAATTCATACAATAAAGTGTTTCAATTCATAAATTCATTCAATCATACTATTTAAAAAAAAAAATATTTTAGAATCGTAACTGCGTTAGATATGAAGTAAAATGATTTCCTGCTACTACGATTATTTTTCTTTACAAATTATTTTTCTATAGTGCCAATATGTTATAGAAGCTCGAACTTGTCGTCGAACGTAGTACTGTTACGTCACAGAGATTCAACAAAAGTTAATAAAGGTTTTATTTTATTGAAGCTCTATGGTACGATAGCGATTTATTCGAGGACATATCGGTTACATAAATATGTCTTCCCTAAACATTTAAAAGATATCCATAATGAACTTCAACATCTGTTCCATCCACGCGTATTTGCCAAATTTACTAACGATACGTAAGTAAACAAACGATTTAAATATAATTTGGCGTAAATAGATATGTATTAACAGAATAACTTTTAAATTCTAATTTTATAAGAAATTTTTGTTAAATACTTAATCGCTTAATCGATAAATTAATCGATGTCCTTTTTTACTAATGCATCTTTAAATTTATTCGCATAATGATATATGCATCCAAGTCACAGCTTTGACAAGGGCATACGCCGACATATCAAAAATGTTTGGCTAAGCCAGTTAAGCCTAGCTCGATTCGAATCCGATTAAGTGTCAACCTCCGAATCGGTTGCTCGCGATATAAATCGTAAATCGTCCGCTGTCGTCGGGGCAATTCGTTACGTTCCGATAACCGAAACTTTATAAGAGGTGTATCGAGAAAAATGCCGGCAGTTCTTTGGATACTAATATGTTATTTAAAGTGTTCGGTGCCCCGCGGCGTGCACTCAATACGTGTACTAATGGGGGAATGTATCACTCGCGCGCAAATGTCTTTGTAGTATCGATCATATGAGCAGTTCGCCTCGAAACCATAAAGCTAAGTTTAGACTACGGCAGAATCTGCGATTTGAGTTTCAGACAATAATTTTTGTTATGTACTTTTGTGTCTGTGTGTACCCTACTCAGATACAAAAATTCCGTTAAAAAGTTGTTTATACCTAAATAGGAAAATTGAGAAATTTCTTATTAGGTAGGTCGGCATAAATAAATGTTGCACAGATTGTTGCTAGTGGAAATAAATTCGCAACTAGTGAATTAAAAAAAAAAACAGAATTAGGAGCTTATTATACATTTTTAAATGAGCTACTTATAGAAATCATCAAGGTAATGAGTACTTACGTCTAATGAATTATGAAGATTTTGAATATTTACTACAAAAACTTACTCCTGTAGTATAGAAAACTACCAGAGTATCTTACTCTTTCGCTATCATAACCTTACTACACACATGATAAGGTTCTTTGTGTTGTCCTTGATGAAAATCATAGTAATGCCTATTCAATTGAGATACAGCGAATTAAATATGACGACCTAGCCGAATATGTTTCAATCATACACACATAACAACGTATTCCCTTTGTCGCTGATGGAACAAACATCGTGTCACAATAAATTTAGAATTTTAGATACTTCCGTTCATATATAGACAATCGGTGTATATATAATACATACTCTCTATATTATAAACACACCGGGTGTCTTTAAATGAATACAGTACTAGTGTCGTAGTCTAAACTGACTTCAAGAGCACAATACCATAAACTTTCAAACGATTTTGTACAAAGTAATAATATAAAATAGGTAAACAATGTTATATATGTATATTTCTTCTATACTGTTTCCTAACTTTAATATTACTAGATTACATTAGTTGAATGTCTATTACTTGTCATTAGACACAATATTGAATAGTATACAATGGTTGCTATGATAACTTTTAATCCGCTATAAAAACTTCCCCTCCCATTTTCATCCCTTTGTTAGCTGTTTCTAGATAAAATATAGTCTATTTTCATCGCATATGATGTAACTTCCCGTAGGTGAAAGAATTTTTATAATCGGAACAGTAGTTTCGGAGCCTATTCGTTGAAAACAAACAATAAATATAAATAAATATAAAAGATCTTTTCCTGAACGAAGAAGGATAGGCACATTTAGAAAATGCCCATCATAATTATACAAAAACCACACTGAGATGGAAAGGTTTTATAACGTCTATTATTTTATGTGGAGTGAGATATGTCATTTCCGTGGTCCGCTGACAATAGCCGAGGGCTGAACGCTACCGTCAGCTCCGCGGGATGACAGCGAGACACGGCGTTGTTTGTTGAGCAAACAGCGGAGAGGCGCGGGCGCATTGTGCCGGCATGACGCGCGACATTCTGTCAGGGACCCGCAACCAACGAGTCATTGAGCGTGGAATATAAGTTCCGGGGTGATTAACGACGCAACTCGCTGCATCTAGCTGTGCCTTAAGCTAAAACCTATATATGACGACGCATTCCTTGTACGTTTTGTTGCTTCAACGTCAATTGACATTCTTCATACATTATTTCCGCCATTCATAGAGTTATGGTGTTTTTTTAAGATATATAATGACCAAATATTTGAATGAATTAGTCTAAACAATAATTAGTGTATTTAGCTTAGTCTATTTATCAGGGGGGTTAACTCATATTTTTATAGATCATAATAGTTTTGTATAACACCACAAAGACTATTATGTGTATCTTCATAAAATTTGTACGTGCATAGAACACTCTTTTAGTATTAAATCTATTAGTACCTAAATAGCTTAGACATACGGAACTGCAACCCGCAATAGTGATTTAGTATTGACCAAGCGTTTATTATTAATAAGCGGTGTGAGCAGTGTGAGCGGTCGATGATGGGCGCTCCTTACTAACCAATTGTCCTCCCAGAGGTCATTATGAATTTGAGAATAAAAAAAGAGACGGCAGAGCGTCGATTTTATAATATTTTATTTTTTATCGAGTCGGGCATCGGTTTTTGTGGCTGACTATATTGTTATGAATTTTAATATTGTACTTTTAATAGGACCGACGTGATATTATTAATTTGAAGTAATATAATAAACTCCGTTTCTAACATGTCTGTCAATTTTTAAGTGGGAATGTGTGAGATTTTATTTAACGAATTTGCGTTCACGTTCGATTTAAACTGTCTGTATATAAACTACACATTTAAGGTAATATAAGTGTACAGTACATATATTACTAAAATGTTTTTTAAAGTTTCAAAATTAGTGGCACATTCATCACAATGATGACATACAGACAATGCGTAAATATGCATCACATAAATATATATATACATATATATATATATATATATATATATATATATATATATATATATATATATATATATATATATCAGTTTATTATGAAAACACAACAAAGCTTGATAAAGCAAAAACTAAGCTTTTAGAATAGTTATTTATATTAATCAATCAATACAAAACCAAAAAGGTGTAAAAGGCGCGTCACATCACCCGTCATTTTTAGATTGTTATTCTGAAGCGGTAGACCCTCCGGGCCATACGGTGTAACAATGTTTGTGTTGAAGAACAAACAAACAAAATCATATTTAATACTGTGGGGCCTTTTAATTAGTCCGTCAATGCGTAATTTATCGATGGCGGCCGGCGGCGACCGACGACGCCTGACGACTCTATAGCTGGAGTGAAGTGTGTGTGACGGATGCCCACACTTTTGTTTCGTCTTCACTCGGACACTGACAGATGTCCGGAACGCTTAACATCTCACCTTTACTGCACAGTGGGTGCTAGGGTTGGTGTTGGCCTTGTTTAAATTCAGAAAAAAGTTCAAAAAGTTATATTTACTCCAGCGGGAACAATAACTTGTATTTGTGTCGAGCATATTGACTGGTCGTTGGTTTGATACAATTCATTGGGTAATATGCCTAATAATTTCACTGTTCACGCATTTTGAATTTAATATAAATTAACGATAGTAATATAATGAACTTTTAAAGTATGTTCTTTCTTACAAATAAATACTTTTGTTCTTTAGTAGCATTACACCATAAAAGTCTTTATGTACCTGCTGTTCATAGCAATATTACAATAATAAATTGCGATTTCCTTTTGGATTTCGCCAAAATCCAGTGTCTTCTCAGTTTATTTTTGCTTCTACTATAAAATGATTAGAAAAGACTCGAAATTCGAGTGTTGTTCACACAATTAATTTAAAAATAAGTTGTCAATTGTAGTGTGTATAATTATGTTTTACTAAACAAGTACGCATAATCCGTGTTCATTTGACTATTAGGGTATCCAGCCGGCTAGCACTCTGAGCATGGCCACCTTCACTCCTGCGTTTATAACTCAGACATCTGTCCGTAGCGGGCACGTGTTGTATGTAAAGAACTTTATTCCGCGATAGGGCTACCAGTGGTTTTTAATCCTTTTGACAAGCAACTAAAACTATAATTACATTTGAAACTCGCAACCATGACAAATGTATGTATGCTACTGTTATTTAAAATAATTTCAAAAACTTAAACCCTGAAAACAGCTAAAATCACGCTCTAAAAAGTTTGTAATGAGAAATTTATTTTATAACGATAACTATATTATAATAGCGATGACCAAAGGACAGTGATGAGCTTATTTTTCACTTAATTAATTTTTGGGTGTATTTAAGCAAAATCGCAAGCAAAAGCTTTCAATACATGTTATATTTACATATATATATATTTTAAAATGTGCTAATTAAGCTCTTTTATTTGATACCCTACACGGAACGATTGAATAATATATATTTTTAAATTTCTTACTTTATGCTCTCTAGAGGGCGTTGTTGCCAATTTAATGTAACGGCATATGGCCTATAGCAAGTGGACAACTAAGGTGCTTCTAAAAATGCCTAATTTGTCCGATTACGATGAGTAGTTTCGAATTTATTCAGGAAAAATTTAAAATTCTTACATACATACCGGCCAAAATCATAACTCTCCTTTTCGCTTCACCGTACTTGGCTAAAAACAGAATTTTGATTGTAGAATTTTGATAAATCTATTGCAAGTTCAAAATAGTATTTCGAAAGACTAACTTTTTTGTTACCTAGTTAATATGTATGAGAATACATTACAAAATATGTATGTTACGTATGTTTAATATGTAACAGTAACGTTTTTATTTCTGAGTAATATAATATACCATTAATCAATTTTATTAAATTTTGTTTTTAAGGAATATACTAATTTTTTAATTACAGCTGTTATTGCAAATTGAAAAGAAAATATACACTCGTACATTTTGCAATACTAGCAGGGTATTTTTAAAATATTATAAAATAAATACAGATTTCTTTTTAATTTTGTATGAATATCATAAACTAAAAACTGTTCAACATAGTAATAATGTTCTTTTTCATAGATGGCATTATTTATGTATGTTATTATTACACCGTACCGAGCGTAGCTGATAGCCCTGGTGGATGATTAATACTTCTGCCAGAGGTGCTCTATGCCCAACAGAGCGGTGGAATGCAACCCTATTAATATTTTATCAAACACTGCCGCGGTGTCGATAGCTGATGGTCGCACGACAAAGACGGTGTTTTGACTGGCGTTAAAAAAATATAACATCATTCAAACCTTTGTGATTCACACCTACATTATGGAAAATAGCAGCGTCTTTTGGAACTTCGATGTATGTATAAGGATAGAATAAAAATACTTAAGACACTAATGTAAGGATATTAGTGTCTTAAGTACACTAAACTTAGAAGTCGCCCAAAACTGACACCTAAATATTTGGGCATTGTCTAAGGTGAAAATGCATTTCACCAATAACAAGGAGCCATTTAGAGTAGTGGAAAGCGGTGTTTTCAGCGGAAAAGGGTCACTGCCCAGGGCCGGCCCTCCAACCATTTCGCAAAAAAGATCTATAACGCTAAAACGTGAAAGAAGAACAAACTTGTACAATAAAATAATCTTTAATATACAAACACACTGTTCCATTTATAATGTTAGCATGGATAGCCCGTCCGTAATTGCGATTTAAAATGTTAATACTTAAAATGAACTGTACATATTTTTTAAGTTTTGTTTGGCGACGTGGTGAAAAATATAAGCAACTCATATAAAATATAAAAATATGTTTATAATATAAAAATATATTTTTGCTTGATATAAAAATATATTTTACTATCGAAGTATCTAATATAAAAAGTTCATACATGTATTTATTATCTTTGCCATCTTCCATCACCATTGAAAGACTTTTTATAGCTTTTTTTAAAATTTGAATTGTATAAATGACTCTAAATAATATCAGCTATACAAGCTCTTTTTACGTTCAACTTAAGCCATTATATATTCTAATATAAGACAGTAATATTTTTTAAAAATTTAACTGTGAATTTATCGTCCTATATCTACAACTGTCTATTTATCTAGGTTAATCATAAAATGATTCTTAACAATACGACAAAAAGAAAAAAATTATAAGTTTTTGGGTGTTATAAAAGTAATTACATCTACTTTCACATAATATATTATTGGATTATATTACAACAGGTAAACGTATAAAAGCGAATCGCATCTTTGAAGATTATAGCTGTTTAATTTATAAGAACATTTTTGTAACATACAATACATCCAGAGAAGGGGCAGCGGGCATTAACCATTTATTTGTACGGTCAACAGATTACATTAGTGAACTAGTAAGAGTATCGGATATTGATAGATGGTCGAAACATATTTCTTTATAAAGTTATTATAGGCTTACATAAACTAGTGTATTTGAACAAATGGAGGCTCTACAGTGGCCATATATTATCACAGTCCAATACTGGGGTGTATAAAGGCTGGATAAAAATGGTATGGAATTGACCTTATCATTCTGAGATATACTCGTGGCTATTGAGATGGTAATGAGATATTATAGTGCGATAATTATGTTTATTAAAGCAAATACAATATAACTGTGTGATTACTTGAAATACTTAAAAGACTAAGCGGGTTATGTATGAGATGAGACGTTATCATTTTACTAATAAGGACTTAAGAATTTACTTTTTCACGATAAATTATCTAGAACATCACTTGTGAATGATGATCATATTTACAAAAATTAACACAAATACAGATTATAAGATTGTTATATGAAATTTTAAAATAACAGCTGTTATTCAAATGCAATCATATGAAACTTTTTAACTATAATATTTAATAATAGTACGCAAAATTTTTAGTGGCCATTTTTCTGGAAAAAAATATTTTAGTCAAAATTTAAATATACCTACCAAATATGCATCCGTCCAGAGTACAATTAAATATAAACATGCCTGTATGAAACAGCACTATTAGACACAATGATATATTTTAAAAAATAATAATTTCTTTTTTAAATAAAACTGTTGTCTTTGCGTGCCGGACCGGTTGGTCGCGTAAGCTTATAAGCGGCCATTTTGTGGGGATTATAGTGTTCAAACATGTGTAATTTATCAATTGGACGTCGTCGCAGGGTGTTGCGCGCGAGCACAAAGCCACATATGATATATCGATGTAAAAAGTCGCGTCGTTTACCCTCCTCCGCTGTTTGAGATCTTGGTAATGTTTTCTAAGACGTGGAATTAAAATCGATCATAATCGGGCGTATGTCGTAGGAATTAACTCTATAAAGACGGTTTTTGTACTACGTTAGATGTTTGTTGCGTATATGCCCCCGCTATTCGACCTATTTTTTGAAGTACAGTCCTACAGAGTCTCAAATAACCTCAACGATTGTGCAAGGTTCGCACCAGCACGCGTAGCGTGACAACCTCGAGAAACGCTTTGTCTACACCAACCGTCACTTTTCTCCAATCGAGAGTATGATATCGTATTTAGGAAGCCCAGAAAAGTGAGATTAGTGTGTAGACAACATGTTTTCGAGTTCGTTCGAATGCAATTCCCGTTTTAAAAAACAATAGAAAATTTATATCAAACAGCTTTGAGACTCCATAGTACAATAGCGGATTATTTACTTTCTTTGAATGTCTGATGACGCGAAGATGTACCTGTAGAGCAGCTATTGGTTCAGGGAAAGTTGAGAATAATCATACTATTCGGTAGTTCTCTAACGCACTATAATTTTGAATTGATTTTGGAGCCAGAATTTTGTTTTCATACAATGTAAACAAACGAACAATCAAATTTTCCTTTTTCAAATACGAGTAAGGAGTCAAAGAATAGATAAATATTCTTTGATTCCTTTTTTGAGAATTAATGGAATTTTAGTAAGTAATCAACAATTTTAGTTATTATAACTGGCATACAGATTTATGAGTATTATTTATAGTAACCATCTGATACTATACTTATCATAATCAGTCTATTAGTAGTGGAATCCCCATTTTCAACCCTTTAAGAATTTCTTTTGATATAATCACATAGCAGAGCATAAACCATTTTGTTTCCTAGTATTGATGTATATCATCGACTCCAGTTATAAATAAAAGACTCAAAGCCATTGAAACTTCTAAAGCTCAAAATATCTCGTAACAATTAAATTTAGGTACCTTTTTTAGGCAAGCTTTAATCGATTATTGAAGCCTTATGAAAGTTAAATAACATAGCAATCACAAATTAATTAATCTAGCTGACATTTAAGAAATTTTTACTAATATTAAAAAGAGGAAAAATTTGATTAATTTTTATATAGACTGAAACGACTAGGTCGATTTGAGAAATCTTTCACTTCCGGGAAGCTACATCATACATGAATAACATAAGCTATAATTTATTTGGGATGTTGCGAGAAAACGGCAAGGAATAAATATTTTGATTTAACTGTTCACTCCTTGAAAAAGACATAAACGCATCACTACAAGTAAGAATACTTCAAAAAAATTCATGATTGATTTTTACATTTTCTTTATAAAGATGATTATTTACTTAAATGCTTAGCTATTTTTGTACCTCAAGATATTTTTAAATTAATATGCATTAGACATACTCGTACATTGCTTAGTGGAAATTTATCGGGAAATTTTGCTTAGATCAGTTCTAACCCCTAAACTAATAAAATATAAGAAATCAATCATAAAGTTTCAGTTATTTTTATTATTATTTTTTTTTGTTTATAAAGCATGTTTACGGTTGTTATAGTTGTTGATTGCTTTTTATTGACCGAAGACAAACACAGACTAACATTAAGTCACCCTACACTGTCATTCAGTCTGGGTATTAAGCTTTTAAGTCCTAATAAATCAAGCAATGGATTTCTATACAATTTTCACTGTTGAATATGAAATAACTTTGGTAGTTGTTATCGACGTAATAAATACAATAAGTTAATATGCAAATTATAAAAGATAATTGTAACTATTCCACGATAATACAAACATTATTATTTTTATTTAGAACATACAATAGTATAGTTATGATAAACATCGAGGTATTGAACTCCATTAATCTCTAGATTGTCACGCATGAAATGTTATAATTCTCATATATTTCTTTAATCCGCGTCGTCGTGTCAGCCATAAAGGCTTTAGTATAAACGGCTGAGGGCGAATCATCGGACTGTTTGTTATTCCACTTTTTGCTGGTCGATGATTTTATAAAAAATATATGTGACTACAGACTGGTTACGTCACATATATTCGAAAAACTCGTGAGTTGCCAATGCTTTAATGAAATGACAAGTTTAAGACTTGATTTACACTATATTCTTTGTTTGGTGATATTGCGATTATTTAAATACCAGTATGTGACGTAATGTAATAAAATATTGTAGAAATGTTACAAACATTACGATTATAGGCGACTGTACCTACCTACCTATTGTCTGACAGCTTGTGTGAAACGCAAACTGACATCTTTATTAAGGTTTATTATTTGAAATCGTGAAAACAAAAGAGTCACATTTGTTTTACGTTGTCAATCAATTTTGAAACGTTTGCCCTCCATTTTAGGTGTTAAATTTATAGAACGGTTGAAGTTTGTTTGCGTCGCCGTAGTCACTTGTGTCAATTTGTGCGCGGGCGATGGTAGCAGGCAAATAGTGCGAGTCAACACGCGCGCTATTCAGAAAATTCGCGTTGTACAATAGAGTATATTGTTTTAATAGGCGGCTCCAAATAAAGACTTTGGTTAAACAGCTTAATACGTTACAAAATATCGGCCTATGACTTTACTATCGGCTGACCGGCTGTTATAATACATACATTCAGGTTTCGTTTCGATCTGTTTTATTATAAAATAATCATATACCCATACGGCTCCGTCCTCGTGCAAAGGGTTAAAAGATTCATTTAGATTTAAATTTTTCATAATGTTTAAAGTAATAAATCATACTAAATATCATCTCAATGTAACCTCAAATTTAGAACTACTACTCTTACGAATTCAAATGACACGTGAAGGTCTATTCTATTACTTTGCAAACTAACTTTCGTCTATTTTCGATATGTTGATATGCCTCTAATGAAACGTTATTTTTGATAATTTATGATGCAAGGGAGGTAGCACCTGACATTATCTCTGATGCACAGATAATCTTCACGGATATAATTTTATCAAAATTATAAGAACAATTCGAAATTTTCCTCAGGTGTCCGAGAGTTCGTAAGTCCGCATTAAATTAATGATTCGATTTATATTTTGTAGTACGAAATATAATGACTATTTCGTCGAGTATGTTATTTAGATTAGGTTAATATAGCGTTCTTATAAATACAATCCATAGACGGTTAGTAAGTTATTTCAAGTCCAAGGCAGTTTTCTCTTTTTTAAATTTGAACATGGTATAAAACTAGGAATATTTTAATAAACTTCGTTTAAATTGAAAAGGTTTATAGCATAACAAGTCATGTCCTGCAGCATAAACAATTATAGAAAATACATGTAGTCACTGAAAAAGAACCTTAATTCCTTCGCTATTTTGCCTCGAGGTAAAGAAAGTATTGATCGCTGTCAGCTCAAATAATTTATATTTACCTTTATGTAAAACCATTGCGTCTTCCAAGTTTCAAATTTGTAAATCTATATGTTTTTTATTATGTATAAGCAAATAATAGCGACAAGCATTGTGTATTACATTTAAATTTAGCAAAATTATAGATTGAATTTACTACAAAGTATATTTTTTAAGAGCTTGCATTAAAATCATTATTTTATATTTAATTATTTTATCGTAATCGTCTCAGTGAACCCTTCAATTTCACACCCATATCACAGGACAACATTACTGTGCCCATATTATGAGATGAGAGTGCTTAACAAGTAATTAGCTGTCATCTCGGGTGGTCCGCCATATTGGATTTAGAATGAAGTCATTTATTACTTTCGTTATTTTCTTAGCAAATATTATCATATACGACCCATTTCATAATGAGATACATTAAAGTAATTATACAGCCACCTTGAACCATAAAATTATATAATAGTAAAACTAAATCTTTGTATATAGTATATAGCTAAATCGAATAAGGAAAATTACTTTAAATTTCAGTTGGAATATTTGGAAAAATAACCTTTAATATGTCGTCGCAACAAAGGGCAATAATGTCTTATCAAGACACAGATAAAGTGAAAATACATACAAAAGCTTCGATGTTTATTTTCTTATTTAGTTATTTCATTTCTTTCTTCTAGTATTAAACATAAAGATGAGTATAAACGTCTTGAGATAGTAGAATTATCCTCCATTGTCAAACTTGAACTAATTTGTGGTCCAGGTTTTGACGCTGTTCTGCGGTAGATTTAATAAACGAAACCCCTCTAGTTTGCGTTAAAGAGTGGTAAAAATTTACTAAGATATCTACAAAATATGATAGATATTTTGAACATTGGAGAATTTATGACTATAATTTATGTATCTGTGTCATACGGATGGAAACAGGACAAATGTTCCGATTAAAAAATAACTAAAGAAAAGGAAATATTTATCCCAAATAAATAACCATACCTGAATAATAGTATCGTAAAACATTGCTTATGGGCGTTCAGAGAATCTTCACTATTAAAAACAATAGTATTTAAATGAGTAATTTCGTGGAGTCATATATTTCGTCATGGCCCAAGATTGCGATCGCAAATCGCATTGTTTCTGCGTTTGTGTCGGCGGGGCGCAATGTAGCCAGATTATATATTTTTTAAACAATTATGGAGAGTGGATTTGTTTTTCATAGCATTTCATATGGAATTTTAAATAATTAAAGATATGTATGTAATACATTAGACCCGTACCATGACTGCCATATTAACCTTTTAAAAGATTACATAGTGGACCATCAAGCTAAGATTGAAATCATTTTCATAAGAGTGAAATCATTTTCGCAGCATAATGTTACTTGCTTTAGCTATTAGCTATTATCATGCGAAAAAAGCTCATCATCCATGTGAAGTGACACCACAATTCTGTTGCACTGTTTCTTGACATTTTTGCTGATTAAACTCGCATTATAACAAATGCCATCGGAACCTCTAAGTAAATTTTGAGGGAGAACAAATTATATAATTAGGGAAGTTTTAGTGATCACAGCTGGCAACACTATCGAGATGGTTGCGGTGAGCAGCGTCACGGCGGCGGCGTAGTCGCGGCAGGTGTGTGGGCGCGTGGGACGTCCTGCTGTGTTCGCATGACCCTCACGCCTCCATGATACAAATAGCCGACAACTCCTAGCAAATATTATACATTCTAGATTTAGGTCACATTGTATTTATAATTAAAATACTTGAAACTGCTATGACTTTTTAGGAACGGTGCAGATCTGACGGAAGATCCGTCATGCGTATAAACAGAAGCGTATGTTAATGTGCGACGTTTAATATTATACTCTACCATATATGAGACTTAATCGTTAATTTTGATTTCTACCTACAATGTATTAACGTTTAAATTCAAGTAGAGAAATTTTACAGTTTTGTATAGCCTGACATAATGTTGACTGTTCTGTCGTTATTATTTGACCTTTAAATTAGATTTTGATATGAAGTGAACCCGCCTATTTTTATCCCTTGAGATAATATTTTATAATAAGTATAAATATTATTTAAATTGGGTATTATTTTTTAAGTTTATTAAATTATGATTTTTAGATTTGCAGTCCCACAGAACCCTGATGTTTTTTTTGTTTACGTTGAATGGGCTCCGAAGCTATTATTCCTACACCAATAGGAAGCTATATAGACTAACCTTAACGCGGACGATGTCACGGGAAAACAGCTAATCATTTAATAAACAGTGCAAACATTAGACGTTATTATAACCCACGTCTCAAAATATCCGTTAATCCATCTAAATGACTAATACTAATATTAAAATAAAAAATTCTAAATACTTCTATGTTGTACCAGGATTAAACCATTATTTAAATTTAAATATAGTACAAATTCTAGTCCTCGTTTGATAATAAAATGGGATAGCTTCCAGCTTGCTCTATTAAAACCTTTTGAAATCAAAGCGTCAGCGTACACATTTCTCAAACACATTCAACAATCCACAGATTGTGGTCTTTTTTTTATATCTCAACCCTTGTGTGTCTAAGATGAATAATTCACACCGCTCTGTATATTTTGGGAATGATTGTATAAAAAGGTGTTTAAATAGAGATCATCGATTATAGTTCATCAATCACTCTTCAGACTCGCACCTGCCTTTTTACGGCACACTCGATTCCGTCACCAATTGATCAAGATTCGCAGCTCCTTTTGGGATTGGCGAGATATTTCTTTTTAATTTGGGATTATCTTCATCGGCTGTTTATGTCTTTTACTACAAGGGCTTAGGCCTTCCTTATAGATGGTTAAGGAGTATGGGCCGTGGGTCCTTCACGCTTGTTATTTGAGTATTTTGTATATTCAAATACAATGCTTTATGTCATACAAAGGATTTAGAAGGATTTTTTCTATTCATTAATGTGCTCAATTGTGTCGATAAAAAAATAGATCATTATAAAAATTACAAAGCTTACATATAAATTACTCATGGAATTCTACCGCTATGATGAATTGATTTGACGAAGTTCCCACGAATGTGTAATTTCACTTGATTTGACGAAAATTACGCAAACGTTCTAATAAATCTAATCGTTACATCATAAAAAAACTGTTTGAATTTCATATAGGTTTCATCTTCTCTGTTAAATGATATAAAAATGTGAATGTACCTTGTATGTTCATAAGCTTTGATACAAACTTTTTACTGAAAAAAAATAAAATGTTACTGGCTGTTATTTTTTCTTTTTACCGATTTTGAATTTGGAATATGCTCGTTGCTTAGCTGTCGCTGAGTGGGAATCTGGTCTTTGGTTACAAGTCGTGCCGTCACCGATTGTTGGGATAATACAACTTTCCGACTTTCAGTTTGTCTTCACCCGGGGGCAAGTCTATTACATAATACAGCAGTACAAAGAGTCAAGTTCTCTGCAAGATCGCTTGCGAACATCAAAATCATCCGAAAGCGACTTCGCCGAAATCCATATCGCACCCAGAAGAAACTCGCTCTGCTGATTAATATTTCGAGCGTTTCAGTGAACAGAATACTGAAATATGATCTAAAGGTAAAGGTCTATAGCCGTAGAAAAGTTCACTTTTCGAACGATCGTTTTCGTAAGTTACGGCACGAACGTTGGCCATTGCTGTTGAGGAGACATGATCCCAGGAAGATACTCTTCACCAATGAGAAAATTTTACCTTTTATTTCTTCTCAAAACTTATGAACACACGATGTAGTATACATAATTCGGTTTTGCGTAAATTGGCTGATGTACTCCATGATTTATTTATTAAGGATGTCATAAAAAATGCCTAGAGGGTTCTTATTATATATGTATGAAAATTTTATGGATTTTTGTATAGAGAAAGTTGAAAGGCTAGTGAGTGACTAACGAGTATTTTTCACCGCATAAAAAGAGGCCATTACGGTAAAAATAAAGCAATCAAAATCTCAGGTAACAGCTAGTATTTCATAAATATAATATCTGTACGGGACAACAAGTAAACAGGGTTCGCCCGCGGCATCGGCGCCGATAATATTACACACAACTTTTAATTAGTTTAAAAATTTTGTTTGAAAACGCTATGAATATTAAAGAGGTCCCGGTATAATTTACTGCTTTCCACCCATTCGGATCAACTATCACTGTGCCGACGTAATTAAGCCCGAAAAACAGAACTAGCGTTATTAATATCGTGAATCAAATGGCGCTGGCGCCTTCGGCTTTTTTTGGGTTCAAGTTAGGAATTTATACTGTCAATAAGCGTTTCTTGAGCATTATCGTAAAACGTGAACGTTTTTAATAGTTGGCACAAGAGGCCGACCTATTACCGCGTGAGTTATATTGATGCGCCCGCGCAGGCTGGCCGAACGTTTGTCAGTTCGCTTCGCATCCGGTACCCAGTTACGGATTTTGTATGAATCTATTTATAATAAAACTACTTTTATTTTTACTTAAGTAAATTTATTCTATTACCTCAGCCTTGAGGCGTGACCTAGCATTTGCGGTCAAAATAACGATATAATACTTGGCAGTCCTTAGATTTCATTAGAGAGATAAAAATTAAAAAACGAATTACATACTAAGGAATGTAAAAAATAGGTCCAAATGTTATACCTATTTTAAATTAAGAATAGAAATTAATAACTTTCTTATTGAAATACCATGACAAAACAATGACCTCTAATTTAGGAGGATGGATATATAATACTACCTAGGTATTGGTACAGTAGTGTAAACAAAACTAAATTTTATTTCTGTCAGATGGCGTTATCAATTTTATAACTTAGATGAGATTTATAACTTTGTGACCTAGATAACAGAAATGAATTTATTATTTATAGAATACAAATAGAAGTATTTTTATATTTCCTTCGTCACGTATAATTACGAAATAACGTTAAAAAGGCAACAAAAATTAGTACACAATAGAATCGGCACCATCAACTCAATTTCCCAGAGACTATTTATTTTTATTTTGAATCAACTCAGTTTAGTTTAGTCAGCATTAGAGCAACAATGAAATAAAACCTTTATTACCTTTGAAGTAGTTTCTAATTTAATGAAATTCGTCTAGTTGGACGCTATATTGTAATAGAATAGTATAGTTGAGTAGATATTGGCATTAAATTTTAGTTTGATAGAAAAATAAAGTCCACATGAAACTCTTGAAATTCAGCAATTGGGCAAAATAATCGCCTATAAAATTACGATAAAATTGTTTTTCTATAGTACAAATTGAAAAATAGCGTGTGTGAAAAGCCTTATATCAAAATACACGAGCTGGACATTTGAAATGGGACAATAAGAGCAACTAAGTTTTGGAATCCTAGGAAAGTTTAAATGTTTAAAGTAGTTGCTCTTACATGATCTGGAAAAAGATAATGTCACCATTAGCTCTAAACGCGACAAGTTTTATTCCAAAGCTCAGAAACTCAAGTGTATATATGTATAAGTAGTACAGGTAATTCGCTTGCTAAATTAGCCATCTAAAATTGAAGAAGCTTGCAGCTTTATAATTTATCAACCATTAGTATTTGGAGCTTCATATTAAATACCAGTAAAGATGAAACAGCATATTTGCCGCGGCCGGTGAGGATTTAGTTTAGTTAATGTTCGGCAACAATTATTACCTTGTTTCTATCTCAATCCAATGGTCCGTTTCTACTTAATGGGTCGTTTAGAGTGAATTCAGATGTCCCGAAACTATAATAGGTAATATAATATCGGTTTTGTTTCCAATATGCAATAAATACGCGGTGCGGCGCGCGTGCACCGGCGGGGGGCAAGATGGCCGCTAATTGTTTGTAATTGCTGCGCTCTCCGGCGCTTGTCTATTCCCGTTCTCGTGTTTATGGACTGTTTATTGCTTAATATGTTATGATAGCTCGGCCCGATGTACCTTTTACAAAAAATAAACCAGCCGGTGGACGGTTCCGTCATCGGTTGTCGGAATGTTTATTGGGACGGCCGCGCACTAGATACTCGTCTGGGCGGGACTCGTAAATACGGAAAATTACCCTTTTAACGTCAAGAAACTAGAAGAAAAATGAATACCATCTGTATTTATTAATTGGCCGGGTGCCGAACCGATGGTGTATGGAAGAAATGTGATGCTCTATTGTTTTGGTAATGTTTTTTCTGATTGAGTTGTCGACGGTGTAAAAAGTGTACAAGACGTTAGTCACAACAATTAAAATATGCATCGGTTGTCAAAGATTTTTTTAATAATTATTTATATGCATAAAAAGTATTTTTTTTTAACACAGCATAGAACTTCTAACGAACCTATTATAAACAATCAATGTCACTCTAACATATTTATGTTTTTGTTTTCAATACAAATAATGCTATAGCAAGCAAGGATTACATAAATCTAATCAATTGGGTCAAGTATTTTATTTTAATACCTCACTACAGAAATTTCGGAAAGCGTTAATAAAAGTAGATATATATTACGGCAATCTGCAAATTCGCCATTCTATACGATGTCTAGATAATCGGGTAATGTACTAAAAATTATCATTCATTTTACGCTTGGCCTATATTATATATAATACGCAGCTGAATACGCAAAAGACAAGATTTTGAGACAAAAATATCAACTTTTTTAATAGGTGGTGAAATATTAATTCTACTGCAAGAGCGAAATAAAAAAAGAGCGAAATAAATAGCGTTGATTGGTTTCCGTGACTACGTTCATATTTACGTCCAATACCTTATTTATTTGAAATAAAATGTTTTTGGTATACTGTTGTTATGTTTTATAGCATACTAGCTGTTTCTCGCCACTTTATCCGCGTAGATTTTAGCCTATGGTCGTTTATAATACTTAACCATAGACTAAAGAGTTTTAAAAATCGGTTGAGTAGTTTGTGAATCTATTCAATGCTTATAAAGAAGCAAGTCATCCTTCTTTATATTATAAGTACCTAGTAATATATATACTTATAAGGGCATGGTAACGGTTAAAAGGTAAGTAATTTAGATCCTCAGTATAAACTCTTTCATTTAATGTGTAACTTGATAATTTTTCAATTTACCCCACGAAATAGGAAAAAATCCCCAAAGTTTTGTCGAAATTAGATGTATTCACTTTATATATCTTATAGTAACAGACAGCTTTGGTTAGTAAACGTGCATGACGTCACCGGGCTGTATAAGCTCGCGTTTGTGACATCACAGCTATGACCACGCCCCGTTCCGCCCGCCGCTCACCCCGCCCCCCTCATCAACTCGCCCTTGCAGCAATCCAAAACAAAACTTCATCGTAGCTCGCTGTAAAGCTTAAAATCATCCAAACTTCGCTTCAAACATTCGCACACAATTGATTGGGCCCCTACAGGGTGTTTTCAGTCAAAAATTCGCTGCGAAAATTTGCTGCTAGATGCAGGATATGGGGTTTGTTAGCTCAAAAAAATCATTACCTACTTTCTCGAAACCAAGGGATTGCATTTATTGAAGAAAGTAGATTACAAAAGCGTTAGAATTATATTTTTATTAGAAGAAAAATGACTATCAGACAAACAGTATCAAAAATAGTATATTTGAAAATTATACTAAAAGAATTAATAAATAGTGATGCTAAGAAAATCAGAAACAAAGCTTTTAATGACTTCAACTTCCGACTGACAAAAACCTTGGTAGATATATTATTTCTATTTACACTGAATCAGATGCAACGGCTCAAAATATTGAAAGAAATGGTAGAAAGAAAAAGAAGTGCTATTTTGTGTGAAATAGTACCATAAGAGGAAATTTAAAAGGGCCCAGTGAAAGTTTTTGATTAATGTCAACGGTGGTGTTGTTAATTCGTGGAACGTTTATTATTAGATGAGATGTCCCCGTGATAGTACGCGGCCCACACTGAGCAGACTGTCGGACGGGGCAGCCGCGCGACGTGTGAAATGGGCATTCTCCAAACGCGCCCCGCCGCGTCTTTGTGCGTCTCATTGTCTGCCCACGGCTCTTCCACGCACGCTGACACAAATAAATTATAATATTCCCAAAAGACTTTTTTTGTCGGTTACCAAACTCTTTTGACTTGATGTGATCGATGTAAAAAACGCCAAAGGAAATTCTGATCCCTTCGTCAGCCGATCAAACGAAAACAAATATAAAGTATCTGTGATAAAGACAGTTGCCCGAGTTGTTGCTGCAAATATTTTGGAATAAATCGGCCGCCAATTTCCATGTGATTTCACCCGCCTAAAAATTGTTTTCTCCCCTTGAATATAAACGAGAATCGCAAGACGTCGAGATTGAGTAATGTTATGGAAATTTAACTGGAAAACCGTATCGAGTTTTGATTTTTCACAAATAATATTGTATAGTTCCTCGCCCATCTTGTTTCGCTCAATGTGATTTTTATATTTATTCAGTCTTAATCAATTGAAATAAATTTCTGCTTATTTACTAGTCATGTCAATCGTTTGTCTTGTTCTAATGTAATTTTTGTTCATTACTGTTCACTGATTATAGTGAAATAACGCTAAATTAAATTATATTTATATTTTAAATAATAACAAAATGTGGAGATGATAATAACATAATATGTTGTGATATTTGATGTGGGTATAATTTATAACTACATTCAGATCAAGTCAACTTCTAAACACATATGAGTGTTAGTTATAATATTGTACATTGTATCGATCGAGTTCAAATAATTATTATCGAAATATTTAAATAGCTGAGCAGCACCCACCCACTGGAGTAATCTCCCAAATACATTTATCATGTTCAGCCGATAAAAATTCCATTGAGATCAGCCGCACACAATGAGGTACAAGCTTGGTACCTGACGCGAGGCCGAAAGTCAATTATATTCAAATATAAATCGGATTTGCGAACGTAAGTCCATCACAATGGATGGCGTGCGCAGGCGCCGGTCGTTCCTGCATTCGGAAGAGCACAATACATACGTTATCCGCTTGCGGATAGAACGCACAATTTGGAGACTGTCTCGCTCGCACACACCGAATATTATTAAACTATCGTCACCATGTGTTTAAAAAAATACAAATATCACATAACATTATATAACTATATTGCCCAGATCCTAAATAAAACTTTCAGCGATTTTATCGTGGGTATAGAATAACGAAGTATCAACATTCAGACCCAAAATGATATCAAAAGTCCATTATCTATATTGAGCGGATCAGTAATCGAACCGGGAGATATATCTGAAATGGCAATAAAACCAAAAAATGAGATCTGTCATATGAATGATATTTATTATAGAAATATCTAAAATTCTGTTAAATAAATAATAAGATCACCTGAATATTTCGGTTATAGGTAGCTCAATGTTCATCCAAATACTCAATGCTATATGATGAATGAAATTAAATAACGCAACTCGTAATGAGTGTTTATTTATTAAAAGTTAAACTATAATCCTTACTAAAGTTTTGTAAAAGTAGAAAAAATAAACATGTGATTCACTTTACTATATACACTCAGTTTATTTTTTTACGATTATTAACAGTTAATACGTTTATCGTTTTATTACCCTATTTAATTAATAGTCTCTTCATCAAAACTAATACCATAAAGAGGTACAGTTTCTAACTTTATTTGTCCATAGGGCTAATCTTCGGAGATACTAATCCGGTCAACAAAATTCCTTCACTTACGGAAAGCTTTAAGCATAAGCATTATACGCGGGTGACATAGACTATAATATACGCGGACGAAGTTGCGAGAAAACAGCTAGTGGACTTTGTAGAGCGTTTGATGCTGAATATGATCACAGCAGCCGGCGGCGTTCGATGACGGCGGCGCGGTCACGCCCGCCAAATCATCGCAAATGTCCGGGACGCCCCATATCCATTCAAGCACAACAATCGACTGAGCAGTAACACCTTTTGACTACTTTTGTACCGGCTCAATGACGGTTGAGAATCGATTTAGTGCGGTGTTTCTATTAAAATATCGTTTTCTAACAAACAATGAGATCGCTATAAGTTTTATTATTAATGGTATTATAATTATTTGAAAAATCTTTATACATTTCTCTCGTGCGTACAGGTTTACTATGTATACATACCCTGAAAACAAGAACTCCTAATAAAATACTGGCCATCTCAATTACTACTCTAGAATAAAGTTTTAAATTCAATTAATGAAATGGTGAATGTCTGTCAGAGTTGTTAACGCAATGTTATTTGCGTAGTAAGTTCTCTGCTAAGAAATTTTAGGCATATCTTCAGTGCTGATTTTTTGGACTATCAACATCTCAGTCTAGTTACTACAAATCCCGCAAAGAATTTGTAACCTCCAAAAATATAATCAAATATCTAAAACGATATTTTTCAATATAAAGTATAGTTTATGAGTTTTACAATAACAAATAAACAAAAAGAAAACAAGTGCAGTATTCATTTATAATATTAATAACATATTGATAACATGAACTCGTTCTTAATTTGTTTTACTAAGCAAATTACACTAAACATAACTGGCGGTTCCATGAGTGTTAAAATAAAATGAATTAAATAACGCCGTTTTAACATTCCATATTTTATGCAACAGGTATCAGCCACTTATTAAGCTCCACGGGCAAGATCCATTTGCATATTTTTTAACGGAAAACCAGAGCAAACAAAACCTTTCTAAATGACGCGTTAAATACTCACAAACAAGATCATTATGCACGAGCACCTCAGCTTCTGGTTTGTATTAAAAATATATAAAAGAAAAAAAAACGTCAGTCAGCTGAAGTCACTGGGACAAAACGATCTCGAGAATCTATTGTTAGCTATTGTCAATGGTGCTTAAGAAATTTGTTACCAAATTTTTGATAGGTAGGTAGCAACTGGCTTTTTGGCTTTGGGGTTGGTTTTGGTTATAATATGTGTGGTTATTACGCGGGTAAAGTTTATTGCGTCGATGAGCGGCTGTGTGGTATTGTTCACGCCGGCTGCGCAGTCAGAACAACACAATAGGAACATCGATATGTGTTGCCGTACAGAATTTATGAACTGTACACTATTAACTTAACAATTATTTATATTTACAAGGGGATGAGGGGTGATGTGATATCTATACTATTTATTGGGACGGTCTTTTTTTGTAAAAAGATTTTCTACTATGTAACATTTATAATACAAATATAACGTGTGTCGATTTTTGGGTTTACGGAATCCCACTCTTTAATTTAAAATTAATGCAGGAAATTAATTATTGAGGTTGAATACCTACTGGACTATAGTTTTTAAATTATTTCATAGTATATGATTCTTTATAGGTTGTTTTTACACTGTAGTAGTTTTTATGGAAAAATGTGTTTTTTACTATCTTTAATTTCCTTTCTTTTTTTTATAGTTTTCTATATAAAAAAAAGCTAGCTGAATTGTTCGAGCCCTTCTCGACTTTCCAACTTACAGCTTCATTTAGAAATTAGTTTTTAGTCTAAAGTTCTAACCATTTACAAAGTCTAATTTATAAGTCGATAGATGTTTGGTTTTAAATTATGCATAAATAACAGCTAACCTAACATTATACAGAGAAGAGTTTTGAGTAAATTTACAAAGCATAGTGAAATTATTATTGGCTCTATATACAATTATGCAATTACATACAAACTTTGTTGAAATGAAATGAAAGCTCAAAAAATTTATATGCAATGTTGAGTATTTATAATAATTGACTGTTGTATAGTGTCGGAACTAGATTACAAGTGGGCACGTGTCGCTCTCTGGAAGCGTGGGCGCGCGCTCGCGAGCGAAAAATCATAAAACCGTGGGCGGGACGCTTAATAAGATCAAAATAAACGGGACTCAGTAAAAAGTACTAGACGATGCGACCACAGAATATTAAACAAAAAATATTATAGATTTTGTGTTATAAAAACTAGTTGTATTATAGTCTACATCATCCGTGTGTGATGTAGCTACCATAGCTACATATAGGTGAAAGAATTTTTAAAATCGATCCAGTAGTTACGGAGCCTATTCGATCTACGAGTATATAGATGTACTTACTAGGAAGTTATTTCAAACAGATTGTTCACATTCGGTATGTAATAAATATTTTAGTTTCTTTTTAATTGTATCTTTCTGCTTCCAAAAGCCGTCGCCATGAGATGTGTTGCTAGTAGGACTCTACTAGTCTAATCGACTGATAAGTTTAAACTAAGTACAGTAATACAAGCTTTTCGCCAGAGTAGTTCTGTATTAAATATATAAACCTTCCTCTTGATTCAGTCAAACCGTATTTACGCGTACAGACAACGGTATGTAAATGCGGTTTTCATCAATATACGGAATGTACAAAGTATTATATATTGCTGCCCGCTGGAAGCGACTTTATTTCATACATTTATAGGTATTAACTGCCATAGATTATATTCTGTGTCGTGTTCTAATGACATTAATAGGTATTGACACCTTTCTTTATTGCGTTTTGTTGGACAACCTCAGAAGGTAGGGTGTAATTTAAAGCAATTTTACTTGATAAACACTTTATTCCACTGACTCACCGTTCATTAGCGTTACATTTCTGCCATCTTTTATTCTATTGCCAAGAATAAAAAAACAATACTGCCATAGTTTTTCGCAAGATATCGTTTCCAACACAATCAGTGTTCTAATTTTTGGGTTTCTTACATTTAAGTATGTAAATTATTATATAAAGTTTGTTTAATTATAATTATTTTTTAGGAATACACAAAGATATAGTTGAACGACATTATAAATTACTTTTTATAATTAGTACCCTTTCGTCTCATAACCACTCATTACATACTTAAATAGATATCATACTTTTAAAACGCAGTTCTTTTAATTGTAACAATATTAATAAAATACAATAAGCAATAATAAAATGTACTGTTTACGAATAAAAATACATGAAGATATGCAGTCATGGAAATTACGTGATTTAAATAGTAACATTTCGTACAATTGCATTCTCAAGTCAATACTACACTTATTAATTACAGTCAACGTCATTTGACGAGTATTTCTTTATAAATCAATGTTATACAGTTTGTTAATAAAAGTCGGTACTTACTTAGATTATGTCATGCTCTTTAAAACATCTTGTGGTAGCATCGTGAGGGTCGCGTCGTTACGTTATCTAAAAGCGTTCTTGGTTGAGCAAAGCGATAGATAGATAGATAAATCTTTATTACTGACCATCATGCTACTAGAGGATATGGGTCTACACCAGACTATTTTCTTTTACCCATTTTCATTTATTATAGATATTGTACCTATGTTAATACATTATCATTGATTTTGCATTTGAATTTTATAAGACCGTAGCTAAATCGATTGATGTATTCTGGAATGAAAAAGTGAAGCCATATCTATAATATTTGTAGAAGTAAAATTCCTATATATTTCGATTTTCTTTTAGGAAATCTACAGCGCATCCAAGTTTTGTAAATATTTAAAGTAATGCTTACTGCAGTTATAATATTCTGTACATTATAATATACAGAATAATATATTTTACATTTATATAATGGTTTTATAAGTGAATAATGAATGAAAAAGAAAAGCGATTTTAAAGAAACAAATCCCTCAGCTTATAAAAAACACTGATACGAATTTAAACTAAAAATATCTACTTTGATGATAAAATTTCAAAAGTAAAAAAAAAGCAAAACAAAAGAATAATCAAATAACTCATATTTTGAAATATGTTGAAATGCAAACTTCTCATATTTCTCCTACAGCGTTAGCAATAAATTAAGAAAGAGATTTTAAAATAGTATTGAAGAGTGACCTCATACACAAATAAATATGAATTTGAACAGTAGTTAATTACAGAGAAATGCGTGTATGGAGGCGCATTTGCCCATCACACCGTTCGTGGCGTGAAATGTCAACAGAACAACTTGCAGGATATTAATAAGCTCAGCGATTATTACAACCGTTATCATCCTTATAAGAACGATTATTTATTAAGTTATAAACTGTCGTACCCACCATACGCGAAAAAACCAACTTAAGTCTACAATTTATATGTTTTATTATATATGTTTAAATGCTAGACTTAATTTGGTTTTATACATATATATATGTATATATATAAAATATATACATATGTATGTACATTATTGTACTGAGAGTGTACGACACAGTACAATAATCTAGGCACGTGAACCTATGATTCATATCATCATCATCATCAGCCGTTAGTCGCCGTCTGCTGAGCATAGACCTCCCCATGGATCTCCACGACGCGACGGTCGGTTAAATCGGATCGGGCTTCTCGCAACTTTATGAGATCATCGGTTCACCCGGTAGGAGGCCTACCCACTGAGCGTCGTCCGGTACATCCCAAACGGCCATCAGTTCTTCTCGCTATGTGTCCCACCCACTGCCACTTCAGCTTAGCAATTCTTTGAGCAATGTCAGTAAAGTTAGTTTTCCTATGGATCTCCTCATCCCTAATTCGATCACGTAGAGGAATACCAAACACTGTTCTCTCCATTGCCCGTCGGGTGGCCTTGTGCCTTCTTACGAGACCCATAGTAAATGACCACATTTCGCTTCCGTAAGTCATCACTGGCAACACACACTGATCGAAAACTTTTGTCTTGAGACACAGAGGTAATTTGGACGCGAAGATTTATCGTAGCTTCCCAAACGCTGCCTGATGGATGGATGGATTTGACGAGAGATTTCTTTCTCGAAGTTGGACTTGCATAGCTGGACTGTCTGTCCTAGGTACACATAATGGTCGACAACCAAAGGTCTTCCAAGGCCTCAGCCATTAGGACTACATCATAGGTAAAGCATAAGTGTATAAGATACTTGCCATTAATATTGATGCCGTATCCTTTCCAATCCAGAATCTTGAAAATATACCCCAACGCAGCGATGAATAGCTTTGGAGAGATAACTTCTCCCTATCTTATGCCCCTCTGCAATTGCATAGGATTAGAGTTCTGATTTTACTAGCATTCTTATTCAGGCACTTCAGTACCTCGGTGTACCTGTAGTCCGTTTGACACCTTTGGAGAGACTTCATCACCGCCAATGTCTCCATCGAATCAAAGTCAGGATGGTCGGTAATACTCTTCGTTATTCTATATAGCTTGCCATTATATTATTCATATACCTATAAATTATTCCTTGTTTTGTTGATTGTTGCGATTAAAATGCAAGATTTTTCAAATACGCACATGTCGCATCCGATTCGTACCCCCACGAAAGTTACTAATTCTTCGTGCGTGTTCACAATGAAATTGACACATTGTTGTACTCGGCAATACATTTGATTACAGCTAAGGGTGCTGTGTTTGCACAACGAGGATATTAGATTACCCCGCCCCCCGCGCCCCTATAGTATAAACAATGCAGTAGACTAATTTTTAGTTGTACGCCTACAATTTGTCGCTTGTAATCTGGTTACAGTTCACCGGTTCTTCTTGCACCCTCAAAGGGAGTCGTTTTAATATTTATTGAGCTGTCGTGTCAATACTGAACCACAACAAATGTTACGCTTCTATTGTTGTGATACAACGGATAATAAGTTTACAAGTGTTAGTAAATAAATATTTATATTTATGTCTATTTTTCTATCTATTTTTATGGATTGTAAACGACTCATTCTTTTACTAAATAAATAAGATAAATAATAATATAAAATGAATTAAATTATGAAGTCAATGCTGTCTGTAATAAAACTGCAGTTAGTAATAAATAAAGATTATCGCATTATTCAGATGCATGGTTTTTTTTTATGGTTGAATAAAGTTGAGAAACAATTTTCCCTCGGATTCAACGTAATTGGTAGATCTGCTCTACGCCCTATTAGTTGGAACAGTGTTATTGATAAACAAGGTTTAGCCTTGGAGTAAATTTACGCTAAGACTGCACTTAGTATCAGTTAAAATATTATTAAACAGAGAATTAGCAAAGGTTATGCTTGGACGAGGTTCTACTTAAGTAATGTTTAATCCTAGAAGGTAGTGGGTTTGCTTATTCTCTGATTAATATGAATTCAGACAACTTAAATTTCAATTTTAACGTAAATATATTATGACGAAAAGCCTTGTTGTTTATTAATAGCAGTATTAAAGTTTATGTAAGTAAAGTGTGCGCCACATGACGGATGGCTAGTATTTTTTTAATTTTGAAAATAGAGGAGACTATTCTTAACGAAAAATATTTAAAAATTCACTTATCCCAGGCGCTCTGAGATGACTCGAGCCCATTATCTTTCGCAATCCGGGCGATTACTCTAACCACTAAACTACACAGGACCTCACCAGGACTGACGAATTTTTCAAGCACTTGTTACTTTTTCGCTACTACAAAGCGTATTTTCGTCGAACAGTCGAAAGAAATATTTTTACAAATATTTAAACTTTGCGATAAAGATGAAAATTTGTTCTAATAATTATATTTGATCAATTTTGCAAATGCACAAAATGTATTGAAAGGTCATGGGCTCGAGTTCTATCTCAGAGCATCGGGGGCAGAGTAGATGTTTTAAGTATATTTCACTAAGAATATTTTTCAATACAGCATTATAATTGCAAAATAGTTTTATCAAAACCAATAAATAGAGGAGACTCTCAGTACCTCTTCGGTCTTATGTTAACAATCATCCACACTTCGTTTCTTTTATTGTTTTCAATATTCCAGAGATTTGTTTGTTTTGTTTCTTTACGTGATTCAATCTGTTATGGCCTTCACTACAAAAAGAAAATCGCGATAGTCAGATGTCCGTTATTTGTTCATCGATAATGAGCAAGTATTAAAAAAAATAAAAAATATTAGTTCCCGAAATCAAACTAGATGTCGCTACGGTACGTTCTTGATTTCTCCATGACAACCCTTCCGGTTTTCTTACATGTTTCAAAATAAATTAGTTTTCAAAACTCATTAAACCACTCATATTCTATTTGAACTTTTTGAGAAAAGGGCATAAATTAAAGCAGTTATTTTGAACCAATAGACGAAAATTTTAATTTGAAGTTAATACCTAATAATAAAAGTATTCTTAATTAACAGTTGTTACTTCATTAAAATTCTTGTTTAGTTGTTAAAAATATTTGCTTAAGTAATTACTTTTACTCATATAATTACTTTTACACGATTATAGATACGGCTGTAAGTAATTCTGATGATGGACACCTTTCGATAACGTGAATTTGTTTTTGGTAGATACTATAACGTCGGTGCACAGTACTACAGGAAGATTTATTTACTCTCCGAACAACTCTATGGTTAATGCTGGACGCTAATTTTCCCACTTCAAACTTTAAAAAAAATTATAAATAATATTTATTTCAAAAGCTACTTATTCAAGAAAATGGTATTGAATTCGGGCGCTTATCATTTAATTAATACAGAAGCCACGAGCTCCTCCCGCACGACTTCAATTGTATTTTCTTGAATAAGTAGCTTTTGAGATAAGTATTTTTTATTATTTTTAAGTTATTACTAACACATTTATTTAAATATATTTTTAAAAAATGTTGTGATTTTGACATGATAAAATAATGCCTTGGCCTGGGCCTACTGTGTAAATCAGCCACTGCTAATATATTGTTATATTAACTTTCGTCATTAATCACTATAATTGGTATATTTCTCAGACGGAGCACCGCACTTGCTGCGCGTGCGGCGAAGCGATCGCAGACCGCTTCCTGCTGGAAGTAGGGGGCGGTGCGTGGCATACTAGCTGCCTACGGTGCTGCGTCTGTGCCGTGCAGCTCGACAGACACCCGTCGTGTTTTTTACGAGATCGACAGGTCTACTGCAAACAGGACTACGCCAAGTGAGTATTTTTGACGTGGATACGTCTATGTTTTCGTTCTACAGGGGGGTCATTCTGTGAGCAGGAGCTTATGCACTAACGCCATCTATTGGCGTATAAGTGAACTATGCTTGCTCTGCAGGGGGAGGGGTATTCTGTCAGCAGGAGTATATGCACTAACGCCATCTGTTGGCGCTAGTGAATACTTTTTTCATTCAACAAATGAACGCAACGAATATTTATTTATTTAGTGTTTAGTGTCTTCAATTTGTTTATTTTTCTTTTTTTTGAATTATTCATTTATAAATGCAATTATGTCACAACGTTGCATAGTTTCGAGTTGTTTTGGAGAAGCGAATCGTTCGGTTTTTAGAGTGCCAAAGAACATTGATAGACGTGAAGAGTGGTTAAAAGCTATTCGTGATGTGTTTCCTAACCTGGATGTTGGTGAAAATTTTTAAGTTTGTGAAAAACATTTTAAAAAAGCAGATTTTTTGGCATATATAATTGACAAATCTGAAAAAATTATTCAAAAGGTATCATTATAATATACAATACAATAAATATAATACAATAAATAATAAAAAATAGCTTTATGCCATACGTATGCATATGTACACATCCATCTACGAACACGTAAATATAGCTTTATATGCGTTAGCAATAAAATGTAAAATATTTTTGAGTGAATTTGCTAATCTTTAAATAAAAATAAATAAATTCGTGCAAATTCAAGTAAAGGACATCGTCGAAAATGGCCCCAATATGAACAAGCATGAATATTTTACAATAAATCGCCGACATCTTTACTGTCATGTCGTACATGAAGCTGTTAAGGATGTTCTACTTGTAATGTATATAATAATCGATAACTTGATTACACTTTAATTTTTACACTACGAACGATTTTTTTCATTCGTTATAAATTGACATATTAATAAATGGCGAAATATAAAAAAAAACTTTTTAAAACTGAATACAATATTCGTATATGATTTAATCAAATACTATTTAGTAGCACATAATCGTATGCTAATATTTGGTTAAGCATTTGAGAGTATTGCATGTTTTAATGTAGTTATGTTTTAATTGCATGTTACATGTTCGATATACATTACCAATCATATTATAAAAAAAATCTGTTTAAGTACCTACTGTAGGTACTTAAACATAATTATAATTGAATAGTATTTCTTCTTCTATTTTTATTTACTTAATTCTTTATATAAGTTTATTTTTACAAAGAAACAAATATGGGTAGAATAAATAAATGTAGGGTGCTTTGTTAAAAGCAAAAACGCACTGCAAAAGTAAATGGTATCGAAAATCATAAAAATCTTTTTCAACCAAATTTTATTGAATCCCATCTTAGTGTATCTGGAACTGGTGATTTTTTTTTATCAATTACTCATATATCCATTCATACATAGACGTAACCACGCATAAAATATGGCTGTATCAATGATACAGCCAACCAGGGTTTTTTAAAACTTCTAATATTTACAATCGAATGTGGTCCCTCAAAGCCGGACGAGTTCACTGTTGCAGTGAAATTTGAAAACGGACATCATAAAAAAAAACTTTCCAATTGAGAATGAAAGTTGCGTTTGTACGTAGAAATTCACTCAGTATTATCGCAGACACACATGTATTATTAAGTCGCAAAGAAATTTGACATTCAGGCTTAAATAAATTCTAAGAAAATCTTCAGGTTTTTAGTTTAAAGATATATATTATAATCTGTATATGATTACTTATTATTGTAACTTATAGAAATAGTGGTCATAGAAAATATATAATACGCACAGCAGGCAGTTAAACAATAAGTTACGTATTCTATACATTAATGTACTTTTGCTGGTCGAAATAGCTTTAAACATTAGTAGTATCTAGCTACTCATGTCATCAGTAGAAATATTACTAAGATAAGAAATTAATTTATGCGAACGTACTACGGAACTTGTAGACCGTAGGATAAATACAAGAAAACGAAAATGATTCATCTTTACTATTATTATAAATTTATTGGCAATTTAGCGTAGACGATAGTCAAATCTGCCAGTGTATACATTATTAGAAAATCAGATTTTATATTATGCCCAATAAGCTAAAAACAGCCAGGTGTTTTTTATGTCATTATAATTTGACATGTGTGCTATGTAACATGAGGTATTCGATATATTCAAAGGCATTCCACCATTTCACAGAGAATCATTTAGCTGGACCGCACGTTAATTCCTTCACAATACACTGCCTACGTCCAATTAACCTTCGACGTATTAAAAATATCCATCGTCATCATTTTCCGAGTCATCCATGAAGAGACAACCGGCCAAAAAGGAGAGCCGTTAAATGTGTCTGTTGTGATTGGAGGCGAGGTGTACGCAACGCGGGCAGGTTATGCGGGCGCGCGGGTAGGCGGGCGCGACCTCTGACCGCGCCGTGTGCGGCCGGCTCGCTCACACGCGCGTGCGCACCCACCGCACGTCAATACTCTCGTTTGTTTCTATACCGCATCGGTGATACCTCCGCCCTTCGACAAAATCGAATCGAAATTGTTAACGTTTTTCCGTCTGCACCATACTCTCTATACCGGCGTTACGCAAACATATACTACCTCTTCGGTCATCGTTTGCAACCGATATTAATGGCTACGAGCTACAAGAAATTAATCGAACCAGTTCCGATTTCACAAGCCCGTGAAGACGTTACGTTTCCAGGCGGACGCTGCTTAACTGAGTGATTTACATAAAAGCTACTAAGGAAGGGAAACGGGTCTCGCCCTGCGACAGGTCCGTGAGAACTTATTCTGGAGGCAAAATAGAAAAAAAGGGGCCAGTGTCCCGAAGAGTGGGTTTATTGAAAATTCGTCGGTCAAGTGTGGCCAACAAAGAGAGACGTGTTGCGGCTAAAAAATACAGCCGTGACTTGCAACAGTGACGTTTTCATTTGTCATTTATTTTGATTGTGATAACTGGCTGCGACGGCCGTGCCGGTGCCGGAATGCGACGACGGTGACCGGACCACCGGCCCGGGCTGACCTTCATCAGCCTTTGTTCTCCGCTCTCCATAGGAATCCACATATCATCGATCTTATTGTTAATTTTTCTAATCGGAATGTGTGTTCATCGGGCTCACAGCGATTCAAATGAATTTATATCGTACACATATTGTTTACTTATATATATTATATTAACATAATGATGATTTTTATAAAATCATCACAACTATTTGATAATCATGGTTTTATTTCAAATCATGGTGTCGCGGTTTGATGAAAGCAAGTGTGTATAATCTTTGCCCTTGACATTAAGTGGCAAGCACGAGATGTATTGAGCAATGCGCTTGATTATTTGCTTTGTTGGTACACGATGGAGAACTTTGACAAGTAACACGACTAGAAGACTTATTAAAACTCTTTGGTCGAAATATAATACGAGCAAAACAAAATAATGGCTCTCAATTTACATTAATTTCCAACATATTAAAGATATTTGAATAGGTCTATATGTGTAAGTAATACGTCAATAAAAGTATGATATAGAAAAGTGCGATATTTTTTATCCGAGGTTAAATTTTACTTTTTTTTTGTTTTGCGTATTTCTATAAAACGACGAGAGTGCACGGAAAAATGTATTAGAGAACTGTTGACTATGAAATTCTCAACACCAAAAGCACGTTTTTCTTTCGAAGCAACAGATTTGAAATTTTGCTCATATTTAAGACCAACAAAAAAACTATCTTGTAGGAAATTAAAGCAAGCTGGGTGTCTATAATGCGTGAAATAGCTTTTAACATAGTGCATAAAATGACCCAAAACTAATTTCATATCCAATAATGTTGCCATTTGAATGAACCAGGCTCGTTAACCCGTCCCGTGTCGCAGACTAAATAATATTTCCAGTTCGGCATAAATCGGTGGTCGCCGGCGGCGTCCACAGTAATTGCTTTCGTTGATATATCATCTGTTCATTGTTTATTTAGCGCACCTTTTTATCTGGTAGCCAGGCGTCATGCTCTTTTTTTCTGTAGACAGGCAAGAGTGATGAAATAAATAAACTACCCGGTTTAAAGATTTTTTTTTAATTATTTTGATTTAATACCGTTATCAAAAAAGTTCGTTTCTACAAAATACCTGAGCACTGACTACAAGTAAATATACGATAGGGTTGACACTGCATGGTCTATCAGGAGATATCAAGAAAAAATCTTGTAATGCTTGTGTTCGTGCCTTCTGACTGTGCGCTATATCTAGAATGTTCTTACTTTGTATGTACCTCAGAATTTGCAAAATATCGTTTTATAGTCAGTAGAATAGTAGTGGGTAAAATCAGCATAGGTTGTAAATGTCCGCAAAGTACCTAATTTCATTTTTTTTTTTAAATGATAGTGTTCCTCCTTTCCCAGTCTGACACTGTTTTCTTATATTTTTTGGTTGTGAACTATTTTCTAGAAATTTAAACAGATTTTGCGTATTCCACATGACACTACTTTATTTTGAATTTCATATATCTATTCAAAACGGTCTAAAATAGTTTATTTTTTATAAAAAGGCGCACTAACTGAGGCGCATCATCCGCGTGCGTTCGATACGTTACACTTAGTTCGTATACGGCCTTAACGGTGCAACTCCGGTCCTTCAGCGTCTCACGCGATGTCTTCGCCCACACTGCAAATGCGCTCGGCATGTCTTATGTAAATGCCCCATGTCGCCCCCGAGTTTAATTAATCTCTAGCCGCATAAATAAACTCACCAAAGGATCGATTTATACGGAATATTAAACAATGGGAATTCGATTCAAGCTGTCGTGCTCCGGCCGGGTACGCAACGAGATCTGTATCGTAAACGGTTTGCTCTATCATGATCAGATACTCTTGTGAATGTATAAATAATTTATGTGATTAAACGGCTACTTGTACTAACACTGTCGGACCCAATATGAATTTGGAAACTTACGAGCTTTTTTATTTAGTATATAAACAAAATATCTTAATTACAGAATTTAGACAACAATCGACTGCAACCTCATTTATTTATATAAAGAAGACTAATATCATAAATAAAATATTTTTGTTTTCTTGCTACCGAGTAACTAGTTCATTTTGAGCAGAGTTTTTTCTCAGAGTAACTAAACAACTGACAGAACAAATAATATTGTGTCTTATGTGTAAATATACACATAAACCTTTCATATTTAAATTAAACCGCGTCCTCCATTAAAACGTTGCTTTAACAGTGAGTATGTATCGATGGTACTATGGTTTAATAGACACGCACTTAATCACTCTGACACATGACGTGCGAATTTCTCAATAACGTATTGTTTGATATCGTGAATATTATAAAGAGCATGGTGTATTGCTTCGCGTTAAGATAAATGATCGTACACGCTTTAAGTTAATTGACCCTGAAATAACATATTTGTTAGCCAGCGATAATGAAATATCCTCAAGGCAATTTGGAGCGCGGGTAACGCTCGTTACCTATATGTATATCGTTTCAAAATCGTTGTCTTTCAAATAGTTTAGAAATTAAACAAATTGCAACTATACGACAAATTAATCCATAAAATCGATAAACTCACTATAAGTGAATTTACAATATAGATCTACTCGTATTTTACTTTATTTTATCTTATCATGATGACTATTTCAATATTGAAACTTTCTATCGCTGACTTTTAAGTTTAATAGTTTTACTTACGCCTTATAAAATAACGGAATCGAACTATGGTTTTTAATGGGTTACTATACTTTTTTGTATACCAATCGATATGTTTCTGATGCCAATACAATGTATAATAATGAAAAATTCAGAGTTGAACTTAACGTTAAGAAGGGTGCTGTCAAAGCGTAGAGGTTTGATCAATTAAAACCTACTTTTTTAGGTAACAAAGATCTGGGGATACCGCCGTACTGTACTTTTCTCGAAGCCATTCGGGCCATTTTCGACACCACGTAACTTCGTTGTGGAGTAAACTATAAGCCTAAATTTTTAGTGACCAAGAGGGTATCACATAACGACGAAGATTACCAATTTACATTAAATTTGAACGAGTACTTTAAGAATTATTGCATTTCAAATACATCAATTTTGTCACTGACTGACTCATATATCAACAACATGTAAAATGAAAATGAAATGAATGAAAGATGGTGATGAATCAGAAAACATCCGCCAATGTTTTGCTCAGTAACACAAATCAAAGAGAATTTTAACACTACGAGTATGATACAAACATTTATCAAAGAGTACCTACATAAAAATCTATGATAAGGAACTTATTACCATAACAAAAACTTCGGGTATGCATACCATAGATATATAAATATATGTGGATTACAGAGTGGACCAACGAGCGTAAAATAAACGAAATCAAATGGGCTTCGTTATTATATCCATAGGTATAATTTTTGATACATAAAAGATAAAGGCTCAGTTGATTCTTTAGTTTTAAATGCTAACCGCATATTTGACACTTTCGAGAATGACATACCTAAACTATTTATATCTTTACTACATTCATTATAACATTAGAAAAAAGAGTGTAACTGAAGCAGCAGTTCAGAACATTTTATTTTCAAGATATTTAAAAAAAAAATATATTAGTTTTTTTTAAACTTTGAACATTAGGTAGTCTGAAAGAGCTGGGCAATTTTTTATTTTTTACGATACCAGTTTGACATGAGGCCAGCATTTTATAAATTCATCTTTTACTCCCAAGCCAAAATGGAACTAAAACTGAAACTATCTATCTGTTGTTTTGATAAATTCTAATTGTAAGTGTAATTAGTTAGACTATTGATGAAGACATTGGAAAAACTTCCTGAAATGTCAATGGTTGAGGGTAGGCATGGGGGCTTAGAGTATAATTTTTGTAGACCACTCGGGCCTGCACCGGAATCGCAATTTAGCAAAACTTAACAACATAAAGATAACAACTAAAACAAAACTATAAGAAAACAACAATAAAACATTAATTACTCAATCACCGACAATAACAAAACAATAAGAAAGGCAGTAGCATTCACAATGAATGACAATCCCAGATTACATATTTTGACTATTATGAATAAATCATAATCTGACAAAATTAAAAAGCTGTACTGCCGAAACGTTTGAAGGGATTAGGCAACGTTTAAATTTTGGTAACGAAACTGACTAACCCTGCTTCTTTAGGACGATGACCACTTTTTATTGTAATAATTATTAAATGTTTTAAGTCAGTCAAATACTCATAAATTTGTTTAATTTATAGCTTAAAAGACTACTGTTAAGTATAGCAGCTGGTATTTAAGTGGATATGTAGCAAATTAGCCGTTAGTCTTAAGAGTAACATGGTTGTTGACATTTTGTCACAAAGTATACCATAAAAAGAACCTTATTTTCATTCTGTCTACTGCTATAATTAATGGAGTATAATCAATGTCAACTTTGATTGTATTTATAGTTGATTTCATTTTCATTTTACATGTAAAAATTAATATATTTAATTGACATTGGCAGAATTGTGCGATATGCGAAGATAAGCCATTAATTAAAAAAGAAGAGGAATATAGTTGACTTATTGTAGATTAATTCATGAGTGAGAGTAACTATCCAGCCTTGTCATAGATTTCGGAACACTTGGCAAACACATAGGTATAGTAAAAGAATGATACCTTAATCCATCCATAAATCCATCTAAAGTTATGAGCTCTGTGCTTTATTGATTTTGTGATATTATGGACTGTGTGCGTTGATTAAGTATTCCTAAATCAAGGTTAGATAGCTGCTTTCACAAAAAGATAGGTACTGAATTCATCGACTTTAAGTTGATTTGATATATTTTTACGGCCGAAGAATTTGAATTGCGTTGTGAAAATTTTGCATTTTCGTACATGTTATTTTGTTGATGGGATTTTATTTCATTGAATCTCTACAGTGTGATTGTGTGATACTACGCGTTTAAGGCTGTTTTATTTTAGTATAGCAAAGTGTCAGTTGATAAACTTTATCGATATAACTTACTTTCCATAAATCGATGATAAGTTCTAAGCCGTTTATTGGGTATACAGTTGTTTTGCGGCCGGCGGCACCCATCTCCGACTCGATATGGATCAACCAACCTCCGTATAATATTCCAATGAATCTCAAATTGGAGTTGTATCTAAAACAAATAACTTAAATCATGTCGTCGAGTGAATGGACGGGCTGAATGGGTATTAAGCCGCGGGGGTGTGGGGCAGGGGGAGACGCGCAGAAAGCAATCAACGAGAGAGGATTTATGGCGGACGCCTGCGGCAGCAGCGTGCGCGCACCCGACGCCGACGTGCTACATCGCGCTCGTGTGATAACTGATACGTTATCAGAGGATAACAATCTATATAACACTTCGTCAAGCAAACGGGGTCATTTCTTTTCTGTAGTTTACATAGTCCTTAAAGTCCACCGAAGACAGAGTAATTGTGAGGCACGCGAGGTATAGGTTTAGTCGAGTTCGAAGAACTGGCTACCACAGACGAAATACGTGAACTAGTTCGCATATTTCCCGTCCCGTAGTTCATATGTTCGTGACAGAATGAGTAAAGATGAAGTCCACCGAACTAATGTTGTCTAGTTAAAAATATAAAATATATTATTCACTGCCTAGTCTGAACAATATACCTACTTATTTATATTAAAAAATATATTTTATGAATAATTAGTGCATATGTTTATACATGTTATTTTTGTGTCCAAAAATTTGATGTAAATGTACAATGTTCAATAATCTTGTCACAGCAAGAAGGAGCATTATTAAAACGAGCGAACGAACTGCCTTAACATAATTCAATATAAGGCAGATCGTTCGTTTGTTTTAAAATTGCTCCTGCTACAAAGAGCTAGGAATTTAAACGAACTTACAAATGTGAACTAGTCCGTTTGGTAGTCGCGAACTAACTCGTTCGATTTCAGTTTCGAACTATTACTTTCAAGATTAGCGAGGTAAAAAGGAGAGGCAGCGAGCCCAAATGGTCATATACTCGCTCGGGACACACCGGTTAGCACTACGGTTCTGTTAATGTTAACATAACGGTACTTCAATGATGTTTCAATTTAGCATTTTACTAATATTGTTGACGCCAAATGTTATTAACGAATGTTGTGTTGATAAATCAATGATGATAGTGTTTTTATTATTTTGTAATGTATAGAAGTTTCAAGTATTTTGTCAAAAAAGCTGTTACTGAAATGCTAATAATGAAATGAAAAAATGAAATGCGTGAAAATTTAAAGCAGAATTTAGTTCCAAGACTGATCTATTTTTTAACATATAAGTTACATTTTTGATACAGGTACACTTATAAATACCAGGTGCGCAAAAAATGAGCTTTAGATTTTATACAACAGAAACAATCATTCAAATGTGATTTATCATCCTGCCTATTACTTGTTATAAAGATTATATTTTTAGCTATATTAATTACACTGCGATTTGGTTTTTTTCTGAAAAAGAATAAACATCACAAAAAACCATATTTCATACGATGTCCACTTCGCGTTTTATCTGAAGAAAATGCTGCCGATACCTCTGAAATTATTTAGAATGCATACGGAGAAAGGGTTGTTAGGCATGGGATGCGTAAACGATGGTTTAAAAAGTTCCGTGAAGGGGATTTTCTCAGTGTAATACTTATGTAAAAGTGAAATTTTCAATACAAAAACGTGCTCGATATGAATTTGATTCGAACTTTATGATTTTACGTGCAACCCAGATATATCTACTAATTCCTGATACAGTAAGCTAAGAAGGGACCACCGTCGTGCGTATGAATAGTGAACGACTGCCGTTTATCGGACAGGGGTACGCAACATCTTCATTACAGTAGAGTGTCGAAACTTGTTAATCTGTCACTTAGTTTAATTATTATGCGAGAGGCAAAGTTAATTGATTCAGCTGGCGACAAAATGTTAATAAGCGGTGATAAGCGGGCGGCTACTGCGCCAGCGCAACGCACTGTTTTGAAATGCAAATTTAAGAAGCTGCATAGTGGATAAGGCAGATAACGATTGTGGACTAACTAAATTAATACTCGAATAACACGCGATTTTGCGCTTTCAATGGGAATTCGGCGACTTTACACAAACACAGCGGTGAGACTTTCCTGTAGGTGTGAATTCAAGCGCCGGTGTCCTTGTACTGCCCCGTGGACAGTGCTACTAACACATGTAAAAAGAGCTAAAAGATTGTTAAAATCCGGCAAAAAAAGGATGACTTGCAATAATTTTAGTGAAAAGTATTTAAATATAAACAAATGTACATATATTAGCGTAATTGACTTGGAGAAGTGTCACGAATAGAAAATGTTTACATGATTCTATACCTATTCCGATTTTCAGAGTCGATAATAAGGTGAACATTTATTGTTCTCTATTTTTATTTTCTTCGATATTTTTATGAAACCGAGATAAAGCATTATACTATGATAAAAAAAATCTTTATTTAGAGAAAATGTTCAGAATTTCACGAAGGTCTTATAAAATATCTAAAGTAATACAGTAGTCTTAAGTTACGTAATAAGGTTGACGTAATTGATAGTGCAATACTGTCATCCTGTACGAATACTGCGTCACTCTTGAACCGCGACCTCGCTTCGATTCAATTCGAAAGTGATCCTATTAAGGTTCTCTATTTCCCTTTTGAGATACAGTACTCTAAAAGCTTAGAATATTGCCCTGAAAGAAATCAACTTGAAATTTACATTTATGTGTAGCGCCCATCTACGAATGTCGCTTCTTGTTAGACATTGTATTTCTTTGACACGAGTGTCAGAAGAATTGTGTTATGTACTCCTGTCCGAAGTAATGGAATCCCCGTCGTTTTGATTTAATGAATTGATTATTAAGGACCGCAAATTGTAATGAATCATGATAACGGCAGCTTAAGCGAAGGTTGTTTAAGGGAGTATATATACTAATTGTGTAGTTAGAAGTCTTCTTGTGGATCTCGTATTCTGATTTACTAATTTATTTTTATTAAAGATGAACTTTCATTTTTTTAACAAGTTTTGAGAGCTTTTTCAATTTAAATTTCTCTGTGTAAAGGATTAATATGAACTTTTTTATAACTAAAACACAAACTGGTGAGCCAAGTTTGTTTTCAAGTGATAGTAAAAGAAATAAATTATCAACTTTGTGAGGATATGAGTTTTGACATTAGATAACTATCTAGTTGAGTTATCCCTGTGTAACTGTAAAATATAAATAAATACTTTAGGGATATCTTTATGGATGTCCATCAAACTATAAATCAATATCTACACCATTTTCAGAATTTGAGCGACAGCTTCAAACGCATGTTCAATTTTAACAATGATTTGATTCAGATTATTCAAAATAGTTACACAAAAGACACGTACTCTTAAAGAAAAAATGCGCATTGTCAGTTCAATTTAAACTTTCGATATGAATGATTGTGCAATGGACACGTAAGAACATATGTGTTGTTATAGATGATAAATCATCAGGGGCCAGCGGATGCGGCGTGGCCTCGGATCGTGGCTAACGAAGCGTGTATTTATCATGGCCTGAGCTGGAATCTGGTCGAAGAGAATATGAACAATGTAACAAGAAATAGTCATAGATGTACTCCTAAATGTGCTCATGGCTTTGTGACCTTGGCGGCAGGGTGACCAAGACTTCTAAAGGTTTATTACATGGGCATGAGGGCCATGATTTTACAAACCTAGTCTAGTGGGCCATCAAAAGATTTAATTCACCTCTTTTTCTATTCATCATCCTCAAATAAACTAACGAATAAACTATGCGCTTTCATCGAGCAAAAAATGTGATCATGTGTTAATGTACCGATGTATGTTGATGCACCGGTGCCTCGCTCATGATGCTACGGTGGATTGAGGACACTTGACCAACTAGAATATTTTAAAGCCATCATTCGTTTAATTGCACAATAACCCATCGTACGTACGCCGTTGTTATTATGTATTTATTACTCTCGCGCTTCAATATGTAATTCAGGTCAGCGAGCTTATGTGGGATCATCCCATGTGGATCTACTCCTGAGTGGGAATAGATCAATTAGTACCCACTAAAATTTTTCGATGTCTCTCGATAGTAGTCTCGATATCAACCAGGGTCTCTTACCTCACCGTTCGCCCCCATTAAGTATCCTTACGGGGAACACTCTTCGGATAAGAGTCGCCCCTCAAACATGTTTATTTAATACGATCTGAGATCTATAATAATCTAGAATAACTATAACGTATTGATAATAAAATGTTTGCTGGTGTGCAAGTTAAAAACATACCTTTTCTCTACCCCTGTACCCCTCATCAATATTAACAGAATTACTAAGGTAATTATAGTAAGAGTTTGTTTTACTTAACTAGTGAAATAAGCATTAACGTTAATACTTTTACCAAAAAACTTCTTAATAGTTTGCCAGCGATGCGAAAAACAATTTCATGAGCAAATGCGAATTGGTTTGAAAGGCTACTGCGAATTGATCCATGTAATTTATAGCCATAGATTTACATAAATTACTTATTATTACTTTAGCCCCGAGGAAGTTTTTAATGCAAGTACTTTTGCAATAACTACTTTAATAAGCTATATTTCAATTTATTGATTACGCAATAATAACGATTGTAAATTGATAAGTTTTTTAATGCATTCCTAAGAGCATTAGGTATGTTAATAATGCTCCTAATTTGTTTTTATTATTTTCACGAGTTTGAAGACCCCTATTTCCTGATCATAATTAATTTGAAAGCACATTACTTTGCTTCATCTTATTTGTGATAAATTGTTAATTCATCTTATGGCGAGGATATTTGATTGCAATATAATTAAAAAACAGTAATTGTAAAATTTCCATGAGTATAGATCAATAACGTTGTATGTTTATTAAAGTTAAACGCAACAGTCATGTGTGGAAGATTTTTGGAGTCTTTCTATTACTCAGTCCAATAAATCGGAAATGTATTTTTAAATTACACATGTTATGTGTGTGCATTTGCGTAGAAGTTTCGGCGCGAAATGCTCTAAGTGTTGCCGCGGCATCTCGTCGTCGGATTGGGTGAGGAAGGCGCGCGAGCAGGTCTACCACTTGGCGTGCTTCGCATGTGATGCGTGCGGCCGGCAGCTGTCCACCGGTGAACAGTTTGCTCTTCACGAAGACCGCGTGCTCTGTAAACCCCACTACCTGGAGACATTAGACGGCGGCTCTATTTCTTCTGATGGTAATTTTCTTTATGAACTCTTTGACTGTGAATTTTGGTAGTTTTTCAAATATTTATTGTTGCGTGGGGAAACATTGAATATCCACGAAAACCAGTTACGTAGAAATCTTATGATATCAAGAAGACTTCTCTTTCTGTTATGGTATTATTCGTGAATATAATAAACCATAACTTTTTCCTTTAAAATGTCTGGTGAAAGTTTTTAATTTGACCGTGATATATTGTTGCCAAATCTACTAAGATATTCTGAAAGTAATCTTTATTGCCTTTATAGATTGTTATACAAAGAACCTGTATTAAATTTTTATAACCTAAGGTTGATTCAGCAATTATTTGATTGGTACAGATGGTTGCGACTCAGAAGGCTACCATAAGAGCAAGGCGAAGCGCGTCCGCACAACCTTCACGGAGGAGCAGCTGCAAGTGCTGCAAGCGAACTTTCAGCTGGATTCAAACCCCGACGGACAGGACCTTGAGCGTATCGCGCAGGTCACTGGCCTCAGCAAGCGAGTCACACAAGTCTGGTTTCAGAACAGCCGTGCACGACAAAAGAAACACCAGCACACTGGCAAGAGCAAACAAAATCAACGTTAGTATTATTTACATTTTAGATGAAAAATATTTAAACAATGATGGATATTAATGCATTTGATACAAATATGACTTTTTATTTGTCTCAATTTCTTTTCTTTAGTTCGTCCAAGACGGAAATGTAAAACGTATTCTTTGAGAATTTTTATATTTAAGACCTATCTTTTACCTTTATTACCTACCGTCTTACCTTCAATTGTCTTCGTTAAAATTATGACCTAATGCTAGCTTTATTTGGCTTGCGCGAGCTTGCGTTGCAATAGCGAATACCATTAATTTCAGTATGTGTTTTAGACTAAAGCCGAAGTAGTCAAACTGTCATTGATTTGTGTTTGATATGTGACGGCTATTGTCGACAGTGATATCCCGGGACGCGGATCCGGTGGGGTTTGGCCGGCCCATCAACCTACACCTCACGTACTCGTTTCAGAACAAACCACCTTTTGTACCAATAGGTAACCGATTATTCTTATTCTGTTTTAATGGAAATTTTAAACTCTTTTAATTGAACACAAGTAAATATACAAATACCTAAATACAAGACCTAAACGTTTGGTCAAAATTAATGTCTTGTATTATTATTTATTTAGGTCGTCATCACAAATTTTATATTAAAACAAATTCAGTATAAAAAAATTGTGATTGGTTGAATTAAAAAAAAAACTACATAAAAAGGAGGTTATTCAAAAAATACAATGAAATGTAAACGTACATAGTATCTTCTAAATACTACAAATATGTACAAATATGTTTCAGATGGGACCTCTTTCACGGATTCCTCCATGGATGAACTCTCCGAGGATTCATCGATCCACTGCATGCAAAGTGAGGTGTAACTATCATAAGACGTGATATGCACGGGGACCACGCCTCAGATGTGAATAATTTCAAGTAAATATTTATTTTAACAAATAATTCTCTTTGAAAAAATGACAACGGCTTTAGAATTAAGTAATGCTATTGTTATACTAATATTATATGAATTTTCATTCTAAATTTTATATGAAATTTTATTCTAATGTCATGAAATCTAATTCTAAATGTTATGCAAGCTAGATAATCAACATTATAATACAAGATTTTACTCTCAGTTTTTCCCGACATAATATACTACATTTGTTGTTAATATATTTTTTATGGTAAGAGATGTCTTCGTCTTTTTTAAATTATGTAAAAATACATACTCAAACACATCACTATGACACTATAGTAGCATTAGAGCTTCAATGAAATAAAACCTTTATTACCTTTTGAAGTAGGTTTTATTTGAATGAACCTCTATGTTGAGACACCGTATATTTTAAGGTTAAATATATATATATAAAAAAACCGGCCCAGTATGAGTTGGACTCGCGCACGAAGGGTTCCGTACCATTATCCATTTAAAAAAATAAATAATCATATTTGTCGTTTTTTATGAAGTTGCTCAAAATTTTCAATTTGAATACAATTGGTCGAGTACTCATAAACTTGGAAAAACAACTTAAGTGTGATAGTTTCCTTTTTAACTTCGTTATATACAGGTATGAACTTCCGTAATGTTTGAATTTTTACCAACGACCGTTTAGTTAGTTTTGTTGGTAGGGGGAGAGACTTGACTCTAACAAAAATTAGCTCTTTAAAGCTTCAACCCCGCCATGTTTTTGACAGACGAAAAAGAATCCATCCCCGCCCCTAGGTACCCTAAAAAGAATTTACCTGCCCAAGGTAAAAAAATTTTTTTTTTCGATTATTATTTACCATTTTGTCGGCGTAATTAAGGTGTATACTCATGCCAAATAACAAATTTCTAGTACCAAAAGTTTTTGAGCTAAGCCGCGAACGGACAGACGGACATAATGAAACTATATGGGTTCCTTGTTTATTATGGAACCATAAAAATGAAGCAAGTTACATAAAGGACTGTGAAACTTAATTCCTAACTTTCATGAGCAAATTCCTATGTTAGGTTCGAATTTCACTTGTTGCGTTTTACAATCTGAATGGCATTGTATTTTATGGTGACAAGTTACGGTTTCAATGTTTCTGATTGTCAATAGAAGGCGACATATTAAAATTTGACTTCATTTTTTTTTTATGTAAGGTCCATCGTCAATGGAAATATGTTTCTCGCTTATAATGTAATGTTAGCATATATTAAATTATTTATTTAATTAAATTATTTTACCAAATCAAAAACAATACGTTATAGCGCCTATTAACCTAATATTATTTATGTACCTACCTAACAAGCTAAAAAATTTTAAGTTTTTTTTTTTATTTTTCTAAACGAACAAAGGATTTGAAAGTCTTTAACCATTTTTAATAAAAGATCTAAAATAAATTAAATATTAAGCCTATTCGTTAGGTACATTGCGTTAATTAATATATACGTTACGTTAATAGGCGCAAAACATTTCACAAAGGAAAATGGTCATCTGCTGACAATTAAAACCAGTGAAACAATAGTATTCCTTGCATTTTTCTCCTTTGTCATTAGTATTTGAGGCGTTCCTGCTACTCTAATTAGCTTTGACATATCCAGTGATATTAAGTACTTAGCTTTTATTTAGGAACAAGTACTGATCCTTGGGTTTTATAGTATAGTCAGCATATCAGGTTATCTGCATCGGTCAAATTTCCATTATCGATTTTAAATATTAAAATAATGTATTTTTTGTCAAAATATATTGCATAAAGTCAACGGTAACCTGTATGCTTTGTACACTGCTGTATACTTGCCTGTTTATACTTAGATATCGACTTTCCTATAATCATGTATTATTGTTATATTTTTAGAGTAATTTAGTAGCCATTTTAATAAATTAATTTGGAAAACTGGAACTAAAGATAATCTAATAAAATGTACGATAAAAGAGATTTATATTTTTTTCTTTTTTAACTTTGTGTTCATATCGTAATATGTAACAAAATTATTATATACTTTAGTCGTACATTTTTTAGGAAATGACATAGAGTATTATATCTATCCAATGTTTCGTTCATCGCAATTTATATAGGTATTATTTCTCTGAATGTAAACATAACTTGTATGTAACGATATTATAAGATCTGTTTAGGTTAAGCCTGTAATATATTTACTCTATGACAGCTTTTAACATTTGATATTTTTTTGTAAAAAGTAATATTTATTTATTTATTTCTAGTAACTGTGATACGTTTTGTCTGCGATCATAATAATTTATCGTAGATTTGTCAAATTATTACTTATCATATTATTACTTTTACAAAAAATCGATCACTGATGTAAATTTATTATAAAAAACCACGAAAAGTTGAATAAAATCGAGATGTTTAGAATATAAACAAACGAAACTACTCAATGTCATTAATTTAGGATATCAGCAAATAGATGGCGCTGGTACATGATTTGAATGTGATTTTATTTTTTATCGATGAAAATGTGTATGATATTATGTTTAACGCTTATGACGTTTATTAAGATCTTTGTCTTTTGATTGTTTACTGATTTCATTTTTTTATATTAAAAGAGGATTCTTATGTACACACAGCTGCAGGTCGGCTACCACAATATTCTAAATTTCATCAAGTGACTTTGTACTCTACCTCCAATATATTAATTTCATTTCGTTTAAAAATGATTTTTCGTTATGAGCTAAAAACATATCACTTTAATCGAATATAGACATGTTCATAAAATACGAAAATCATCAAAACTAACGCCGTCTTTGTGATAACTACACATTATTCTAGAATAGTTATTTTAGAAGAAAAATAACAGTCGAAACCGTGACGTAAATTTTTTTTTATTTAATTATCATATGCCAAACCTGACATACTTCGCCTGTTAAATGATAGTGAAATTTTTATATTACAATAATATATTTTGTTTGTACTGTCTTAGTTTAAATATTATGGATTGCTTTCGTATAATAAGTGTATAGATACATTATCGTAGCCAATAATAATTAATTGTGCCAATTGTAATATTTTTAGGTAAGAAGATTAATTTGTAAAATCACAGCTAAATGAAGTGTAAGTAGTTTAGACACCAAAAATTATAAACTAATTTAACTTATTGTTCACGCCGTAACAAATTTTAAATACTAGCTTCATAAAGACATATCGTGTTTAACCCTAAGTTGTATAGAGAAGGGTACATAACACAAATTCGGCAAAGCGGTTCTGTAAAAATCCGAACCAGAAATCAAAATCACTCATGTGTACCAATTTAAATTATTTAGTGCAGAAATTCTATTGGTTCCATTTCTTATATAAAGATACAAAACAAAATTGATAGCTTATATGTATCTCCGATATTCTATTGCTATCTGATTTCGAAACTCTTTTATTATGCCACGAAACGTTATTACCGATTCAAGATGGCGTGGATGCCCTTTTTGTAAATTCGGACACCTGAGTGAATTCGGGTTTGCATTTTCACAGAATCGCAGGGCAGTTCGTTCAAATCCAATAGAAGGAACTGCACCGGCGCCAGTACATTGAAAATATGAGAACAACTTTCAGATACAGCTGCCTAATATAAGTTCTAACTGTTATTTCTGTTATCGATTTAAGACGTAAGTATAGGCAATTATACAAATAAAAGAAACGACTAGAAAACGATACGATAGATTAAGACAGAGGACCGCGTAGGTATGACGCTTCAAAAACTATTTTTAATTAATCACTCGCAAATTATTATAGTAAAAATTATCTGTAAAGACTACAAAGCGACTCTCATATTTGTTAATTTTCTTTATAAAAAAGGATATAGTTATGCGACCAGTAGTGTATTTTAGGTCTCTTATGAATATTATAAATTATTTGTGCCCTATATGTTCAATATCAGCTCACAAAACAAAAAAACGCATAATCGAAACATATGTTATTATGTCATCATAATCAGCATTAACTCATACATCAGTATCAAGCTGTTTTTCTATTTTGCAAAGTTCAACGTAAAATTAATATCATTAGTTTAAATACTGCTCTACTTTAATCATGCTAGAGATACATATTATTGGGTATAATTGGATTTTGCAAGATATATAACAAGTTATTTTTTGGATTAATTATATCCTGTTTTGTATCTTAATAAATAAATATGAGACTTGGACAGACTTAGTGTATGGTCTATGGTTCATATCTAATGTCGCTTACTTATATTTCGCTATGCGCCCTGGCGATGATAATTTATACTTTAGTATTACAAATATTCATTAATAAAGTATTACCGTATTTAATAGCGAATCCCTTTTAACTATGCTCATGCTAAGTCCTCTGTTTATTGCTTTTTTCTGCAGTTTTATATAAATCAAATAAAACCTACTTCATGGATAATAAATGGTTATTAAATTAAATCTGACAGAGTTCAGTATTAGGTCTATAGTCTACTTAGACTTATATGTACTACTATTTGCAATGTTAGTGTAGTTTTGTCAATTACTTCGCTAGTTATAGTATAATAGAGTTATTTAACTTGTTCAGTATTGTAAATACATTTTATTATATATCTAAACATTGTACATTATCATCGGTTCTATTTATGTTTTAGTTTCTAAGTGTCATCACGTCAGTCTTTATGCTAAACAAGTACTAGGTACTTAATTTTATGCTGTACAAATTATTAAATATATTATGTTGAATGAAAACGCTGTTTGATTTTTATTAACACTTTTATTATAATTCACATATTTGTACAACAATTAATAAATAAATATAAATTTTATATAAAAGAAGATAATTTTATTCGAGAACTCGAGAATTCGTTGAATCCGATGAATTGACGAGTTCTCTTTAATTCATATGTTTCTTTTTACATTTGATTTAGAAGTAAAACCCTAATAATAGAAGAACATCTTACCCCTTTGCCTATTTTTATGCCTAGAATTGGCGCAATTAACATAGATATTCCATTTTCCTCTTCTTTTCCACATTAATTAAATTAAATTAATTCCATTAAATTGTAAAAGTTAAATAAATCATATAACTAAATATTTAATTCTGTTGTCAGTTAATCTCAACTAAAAAACTTATTTAATTTGATTTTATAATTACGATGTCAGTAAACACTCGTTATCAAAAAAAATGCTCATGTATACCATAGTATAATAAATTTACTACGTGTGTTAGTTAAACTACAGAATTAAAAATGCCGTTTGGCAGCATTAAAATTTAATCTATTTGACGAAAAACTTAAAAGCAATAAAACAAGCCGAATTTATTTGTTAAAATTCGAAATAAAGGCTTTACTTAGTATAATTATCCATCAAATAAACAATGGGTTACAATAGCTAATATTACTAATAAATTAGTCTAATAATCTTTGAAAAATATATATTTTAATTTTATGTTTTATAACTGGTAATCTTATATTATAATTTTTAATATCTTCATTTGTTAATAACATAATATTAATTTATTTCGACGGGTCCGATACGACCGCCTAACTTATCTCACGTCATGTAATAAAGTAGTAACATTACATAATATTTTGCCATATTATCGCTAAGATGTCGTGTCCCATTGGTAAAGAGTAAAAAGATCGCACTCTTGGTCTTTGGTATGACTAGATGAAAGATAGAGACTTAATAGAATAAACAAAATTATCATATCATAAGAATTAATATGACCAATATTATCGAAATTTTCGAGACCCAATTTTCACTTTATCCCAAGTTATATAAGAAAGAACATAACAAAACTTCTTTCTGTTTTCCAGTTTGTTATTTAATTTGCGTCAATTTTACACTTCAATATTCATTTTACTTAATAGAGGTCTACACAATAGCCCGCCATGACATCTTTAAATCAAATGGCAACAGGATCTTCTTTCACATAGAACGATACCTACATTTTGATTGTCTTAAAATTAGATAGCAATTATTGTTTGACCTATAGTTTGTCCATGGTGTTAATAAGCAGGCCCATTTCCTGATGAACCTCTCGGAGAAGATCTTTCATCTGCTTAGAGGAATCCAGGATGTCAATACTCTGTGTGTAAGGGTTGTAACGTACGCCGAAATCTCGTGGAATGGTTTGAGAGAATTTTCTGAAAATATTAATCGTAGTTAAATAAGTAAATATTTGAAACTTCACGTGTATATTGTTAAGATTTGCTCGAGGACAATGCGGTTACAGCATAGAGTCTTCTCAAATTAAAACTACTTCAAAAGGTAATAAAGGTTTTATTTCATTGAACTTGTATACCCTGACCGCGCTGCGTTCGACATCGAGTTCGAGCCTGATTATATCACAAAATAGCACTGCATTATGTAGTCTTGTGTTTAGTGGACTTTCACATCATACAATATAGAATATATATATCTAAATAAGGTCAACCCGGGCAAATACCTAGAACGGTAAAAACGGATGGCGATAAATCAGAAATGCTAGAAAATGTAACGGCTTCTTAAATTTTGTTACCAGGGAGAAAAATTTGGTTTTCTTTTATTATTAGTATTTGTCGCGATACGCTACCCTTACAGCGATACGCTTTAAAAAATAACAGATAAAAATATGGTAATTAAAACTCACATCATTTTATTTTTAGCGTCCTCAAAGCTGGTAGCAACGAAATAAATTGGTTGATACTCCGTAATGGGGTATTTGGTGAGGCCGGTGATTTCAGGATCAAATTCCTTCAGCTCTGGCTTGTCCGACAGACAGTATTGTAGCTCACCAAAGGAAGACAGTAATCCAGCACCAAACGCTTTCAAGGCGCCTTCTTGTCGGCATAGACCAAACTCCACCGTGAACCAAAAGCACTGAAAGATGAAGTTTGTTAATAAAATTTGCACAGGAAACTTATTTTATTTCTAAAATGCATCTTAAACAATAATTCCATATGATTAGTACATTTTTTTATATCATTCAATAGACAACGTTATATTCATAGCTCAGATTCTAAATTAAATAGGTAACATGTAATATGGAACAACGAAGATATCACCATGATAATCACCATGACTGGCGATAAACTAAAATAGAAATAGCTATTTTTTACATCATTAAGAGTATTAACGTTCTCAAAATATGATGACATCTTCAAACCGTCATGAGATTGTGGCTGACACCACGGATGACCACCGAAATCGTTAATCAAAAAGAAAATTAACTTATTACATTATATTTCTTTAATATGTAACTATAATAAGTGAATATATAACTGCATATTAATTAAATCAATCACCGTGGCAAGTTTTTCAATATAATCATCAGGAGCGCCCAAAGATGCGAGGCCTATCTCCTGTGAGAACTGAGCAAACGCAGGATCAGCAAAGAGTGGCGCGTGGCCCAGGAGTTCATGACAGACGTCTGGTTCTGGTGTATATAGTGGCCTCGAGTGATGCCTGATGTACTGAGTACTGTGGAACACACGGAACGCGAGCCCAGCGAGGAAGTCACGAGATGACAGTAGACCAGCCACGGGCCGTAGTGTGAATCCAGTGCAATCTGATGACAAAGAAACACCAAAATTTATAATTATATTTGATACATTTTTAATTCAAAATTGTAGAGTTAACCCTTTCAAATGCACAGAACTATATTTAATCCTACTATGACCAAAACAGTTGATTAGTGAGAGGTTCCGTAAATATAGTCCATAATTGTTCAAACAGAATTCGAGAAATAGTCGACCGAGAAGGCTATAATAAATAACAAACTATTAAATCATAACTGCAATCATGAGGTCTACTCACAGGAAGTTTTCATTATATGGTTAAGTTATGAATAACTATGTCGTAGTCAAGGTTAAACGAAGGTATATTTATTAGGAAATATAGTTTTTTTATTATTATTTATGTTAGTAGACGGGAATTGTTTATACTATCCATGCTGTATAACTACGATAACAACTCAATACCAAAATGGGATTAAATTATAAAAAATAAAAGCAATTGCGAATCGATACATAGAGCGACATAAACATTTATTACTCACATAAAAAATAAGAGAAAAAATAAAATTAATAAATTTTGAATGGAAACTTTGTACTATATTATTTTTATCGAAAATGTCAACATATTTTCCAATTAATATATGTAGCTTTTCCATTCTATACAGATTCTGTGTACTGTAGTCATTTATGCACATTCTATTTAGATTAAACTAATTTAAAACATAGCTTTAGCATCAAATCTATGTATGAATAACTCAGTGGCATAGTGGATAGGCGCCACAACCCGCGATCGTTGTTGTTAAGCAGCTTCCGCGTCGGTCACAAGAATAAGTGGCCGAAAACAAAATTATCTAGAGCTACTGTGTGCTACGGAAGGCACGTTAAACCGTTGGTCCCGGCTGCGTTTGCAGCCTTTTATACCCTCCAATCCGCATTAGGCTAGCATAGAGGTTCATAGCCCATCCTATACACGGAAACTATCCGCACGGAAGACCTGAGCCCCTGCAGTGCAGATGGGGTGATATACATGATAATGATGATCATGATAAAATGTATCACCTTTAAGGAAGTTGGATACATCTTCCAGCTGAGGGATGTTATCTTCTCTGTAGCCACAGTTTTCTATGAGTAGTGGGAACACGTGGTTATGCTCTTTACAGGCGTGTGTAGGATAGAGTTCTGTTAGCTTCCTGAACACCACTCCCCAAGTGGCAACTTCCTCTTTTGTATAATTAACATGTGGCAAATGCTGGCCGTGCTTGTAATTGTAAGCGATGTCTGCGAAATACTTGCGACGTGCTCTATACACGGGATCCGTAAAACCTGGATGGTCCGAGTCCAACTCCGCGCCGTACGATAAAATCTGATTCGCAAATCTGTCCAGGTCACGAATACGACGCGGGAACCAAGGAACGGCAGCTGTGAAATAAGGTATATCAAAATCATTTTTTTTTAATTCAACAAGCCTCAAAATAAGTGTTTCTGCTAACTAAAAAATAGTTCAATAACTAGAATAAAGATTTTTAAATAAAAACTTGAATACCTTTCCGTGTGGTATCATATAGTACAATGGTCTTATAATCAGAGTTATCCTTTACAAATGGTTTAAATATATTTTTATTTTCTCAAAAAAAATCTAATATATATTTTGAAGCTACATAAGTAACTAATTCAACGGTAATTATCCAAAGAAAATTTTGAAAGTTCCCTCTTCATTCTAACTTACATCGGTTATCTTTGTAATTCCTCGAGATAATATTCAGGTAACCAACGTTCTGTTTCAACTCTTCAAGTGCTGATCCAAAATCGCCGGCACCATGTTCACACTCCAACATGAACTCATAACCTGGTCTTCTTACAGAGGATCGGGATTCAATATGGCTTAAGTTGACGCCGTGGGTAGAGAATATGTTTAAGTACTTGGCCAAGTTGCCTGCGCTATCGGGCGCCTTAGGTGAGAACAATAGCCACGTGGACTTGGTGGAATCTCGGCCCTCGCGAATGTAGTTGCCTCCTTCCATCAGCTTCGGCTATAAGCAACAACATTTGTTTTTTAAATTAATAAATCTCATTTAATCGATATGACACTCAATATTAAATCATGATATCTCGTACAATATATATTGAACTAATAGGGGGAAGAAAGTAGATGTAAAGGCAAACATTGTTAAAGACAATCTATATGTTAATTAAGCTATCTTTTGTTCATCTTATATTATTCCAGAACTATCGATTCTGTAGATAGTGTAGCTGTGTATATTTTACCAATTTGTTATAGAACATTAGAGTGAACTGATTATGTCTCACGTATCTGCGCGTGATAAAGGAAGCGTGCTATTTAGTGACGATATTAAGGTTATATGGATACTGGAAAGTTGATAACTTTTGACACAGCACGCTCAAGAAGTCGACGTCCCGAAGATATCGCCCAAACGTCAAAAACAAACCTCATATAAAAAAACTGATAAAATGTTACGTAGTTCATAAACGATAAGCTGTAAAAAGGAGCATGACCATGGTTGGTTTCAGCAACGATGTCAATGACAAAGTTTTGTCATTGATCCACATTCAGCATGCAAATAAATATTTTTCTTATAATATTTATTAGTTAGAAACAACTTCGGCCACATTATTTAGGTTTGAAATGAATTTCATCATCACATTGACAACGTTAACGTTTAATGTTAATTTTTATCAATAGTTGTTAATTTGCTTTGTAAGAGTTTTGAAAATGTATGATACATTTTTACAAAAACAAGAAAGCTTTTTGCATGTTCGGCACTAGCATCGACAAGTGAAAATTATAACTTATTTGTAATTAGCATAATTAGTTTAGGGTTCAATATTTGTAACTTGTATTATTGAAAACACGATTCAACAATGGCATAATTAGCATGACTAACTATACTTATTAAATAGTTAAATAAACTGTAATTATCTTTGATAGTTAATCAATATTTACTTTGTGTTTTAAAATGGTTTTGTTGTTAAACAATATGCCCACATGTCTCTCCCTCTCTATATGTGTGTTTGTGTGTGTGTGCTTGTGTTGTAAGCACTCAGTGATATGACGACAGGTACTTTGAACCCGCAACTTTATGATGAAACTTATCTTTGACATTACTGTAGTTTATAAAAAACCTATTTTATATCGGAATATATTACTTGCGTTTGGAATACTTTTTTTCGAGTGGTCGGATAGGAATAAACACAGTCATAGAAAAATCAAGTGTTTGTAACTTATGTCATTTTGTTCACACTGCCTTCAAGCGTGATTGAACTGCCGTAAAGATAATTAGAATGTTTTTTTAATTAGTAATCACACCTAAGAAAATATATAGTTTTTAAGGCTTCCACAGTTTTATGTGACTATTGGTCATTCGACAGCATGTCTGTGAAGCCATCAGAATAGCCCTTTTGGATTTAAATTGGTTTGCTAGCATTTTCATTGAATAGTGCCTTTTATTTTTTTATTATAGAAGTAAGTAAGCTAGAGAATAATTCAAAAGTAGTGTATACAGCGTAATTTACTAACATTTTTAACGGATGGTCTATACATTTGCATGGCTAGTTTTCTAGTTAACAAATTATGACATTTATACGCTTAAACTGAATTGAATGTTTATTCAATGGGAAGGCTGCTGCACAACAACCGTAAGATAAACATTAATTTAGTAGGTATACTTATATTATTTCCTAACCACCGCAGAGGTTGTCTCATTCGATTTCATTCTGATACGCCGTACTTATCGACGCAATCACTTACGAACAAGAAACAACAAAAAACTTGTCAGTTGTATGACAATTATTGCTTTATTCTTAGCTCGTAGAAATAGCTGCGTTCTTGTCAGTAAGGTTTCGCGGGCAACTGCGAAAAACATCGTTACAAAGACGCAGCTGTTTCGCATTCGCAAGTTTCTAAAGCGAATGATTTGGTGTACTAATGGCGTTATAAGCTGGTAAGTATAACGCACATGACGCACTTTCTACCTCGTACGGGATCTGTTTATGTATACTCAACCCTTAGATTTATATTATTATATAAAGATATCTTATATTAGGTTAAAATAATCTAAGGATCAACCGACATACATTATGATATCTTCGAAGCCTAAGCTCGTTTATTAAATCAATTAATATCTGAAGTCAAAATAAACCAAGAATGCACCGTGCACTTCACCTATATTGTTTTACATACACTGTAGATTAAAGTTTATTTTAACCTGAAATGGTGTGAGATGCGATAGGTGGCAAATTCGACGTAAACTATACAAATAAATGTTCAATAGGATCGGAACAATCTTAAGCCGTTTATTTTAAAATTTAATTAATATAAAAAATTTCGACCACTCTCTTTATTGAGACAAATACCTAACGACGTCAACGTTATTGATATCACCCACTTCAGAACCTTTATGAATTTTTAGTATAATTTATGTTTGTGGGCATGACGATATCGGTATCTAACTAGTTCCATAAATACATAGATTGTGAGATTTAATACAAGTATAAGACACAATTGACAATAAGGGGACTCTGATACAACAAACGTAATTACGTAAGAGTATATTTGTCAATTTTTATAGATAATGGGACGGAATCATACGTAAGCGGGCCCCTCTCGCCGGTTTGCTTTTTGAAAGCTATTTATTTCTATTATTACGAGAATATTTAACATTAGAATTGAGAACTATTTTCTTGCTAGAGCGTCCATAAAATCGAATCAGCACTGTTTTTCGGCTTGATAATATTTACTTTTTATACATATTATTAAAAAAGCGCGTATATCAAAAATGACTACCTCCTCGTTTTCGCAAATTATGCAAATAGTTATTTGGCTCGCTATTTAAACATGTACATTTGTTAATTCTCTGCTATAGACCTGTTTAACTGTTCTCTTAGTAGCCTTGAGTCCCTAATCTACACTAATATTATAAAAAGGAAAACTTTGTTTGTATGTTTGTTTGTAATGAATAGGCTCAAAAACCACTGGACCGATTTTAAAAATTCTTTCACCATTCGAAAGCTACATTATCCACATGTAATATAGGCTTTGTTTTATTTTGGAAAAAATAGGGACCTAAAACAGATGCCTAAACTAAAACAGATAGAAACATAAAATGTTCTAATTAATTGTAGATCTTATAAATATTTACAAAAAAGTCCGCGACACACTATAACTATCTATGTCGAGTGAGGCACAACAACCAATCTTTATTTAAAAATCTTGATATTTTTGGACTACATTTCAACGCGTTATTTTACTCATGCTATTAATCCTTATCAAAATAAATTTTTCATCAATAATTATAGTTTATGTAGATAATATTTGGTCTTTGAATTATTAAAATTGGACGTTTGGTTTTTAAGTTATGGCGAAATTAAAATATTACGATTTCTGCTGCACGTTGCGAAGTGGACGTCCCGAGGGGGCGGTGCTCGTGCGGGAGGGAGTTTAGATCTATGAATAAGGTACCAGCGGACCACGCGGGCGAAGCCGCTGGCGGACAGCTAGTCTTTACTAAAATAGTATAGTAAGCAACTAATAATCCTTCAAATTGGTATTTTCTTCTAGTTTAAACTGTGATTATTAAAGTCAAATACATTTTTTTACACAGAGTTAATTGTTGTGCAAACAATTTGCCTTCTTTACGGGTGTTCGTCAGACAACAGTTATTTATTTGTTATCTACTTATATATAAAATAGTAAACACACACTGTCTAATAAATATTGTAACGATTTAAGTATTATAAAGTAATTACTGTTATGTGTCAAAATAAAGAGAGAAAAAAAAGAAATTACCAATTTATTTTGTAAAAACACAATAAACAAATAAAATCCAAATGAGTACAAATGAAAATTACTAATCACATTTTTAAGGGTTCTGTCGCGTCCAAAATGTGAATTTATAAAAATTTTCTCGATAGAAAAAATCACAAAGGTACTCCTAAATCTTTATTTATTTCTTATTGTAATGACACCCTTTATAAAGGAAACTTTGATAAATATATGAACCACTTTGTAGCCGCTGCCGGCCACAAATATCTTTTAGTTTTTGACGCGTAATTCGTCATCTTCTCTTTCTATCTCATTTTAATTTTAATCATCAATTTTAATCGCTAAATTAAATTCACTACAAAATGATATTGACTCAAAATGCAATGCGTCGATACATTGGAATTCGCTTCTGCCAGTAATTACAAGTTACACAATAATTATACTTAATTGAATATCGTGAACCAGACAATTACAACTAGCAAATATTTTAATTCATATTATCCGAATAATATTCATTATTCATGAGTAAAAAATTTAAATAACGAAGTCGTTTACATAAAAAATATTAGTTATACCTAATTCGATAAGCTCTGTCGCCAAGATACATTGAATTTTAAAAAAATGATATTGATAGATAAATTTAAGAACACTTTCCAAACTTGTCAATAGCTAAGCACAAACCGTGCATGCCAATATAAAAAAAGAATACTTTTTTGTAAATTTGTTCACAGATAATTTTTGAGACTTTTCAAGATCATAAAAGCTTTTACATTAATTGAAAGACTTGAAAATAAAATGAAAGTAGTTATAAAACTCTACCTTATCGGGGGGTGAGCTGGACAGCTTCTCTTCCTGCTGGTTTCGTATCATGATGATTGTAAAATAATATCCTTATTAGTAGTAAACGTTCGTCCGCAACAGTCCGCGGTAAACAAACGTCAGGGTACGCGTGCGCACGCTATATTTAAGCGTCGCGAGTGACGCGACGGTTAGTCGCAGTACGCATTACATCGATATATACTACATTCTGATAAGTTTTACCAATCTAATGCGTCAATAAAACATACAAGGTAATAGTTTAAACTACACAAACAAAATAATACTGTTATTTCTATATTACTATTCTCCCTCTTTAGGTCCAATAGTTCTTAGGAGGGCACTATTACGGTTAGCGATATCTTGCTGGTTCGTAGCCAAACTGGTCAGTTTGTTGTTTTTCCAAGTATTTTACTTTTATCATTTACAAGTATATGTTTCGACCAGATTTTATTATAGTTCTCAAGGAGTGACCTTGAATACGATTCCAACTGTATTCCAATATCTTTATACTGGCCTTCCTTTAGCAGCCTCACACGCGGCCCCTAGGGGAAAGCTTTGGTGGGATTAAAAGTATAGTGTTAATTCAGGCTGAGAATTATCCATATATCTTTCATCAAAATCTCTTCATTAGTTACCAGCAGCCAAAATAAATATTTAATGGAGCCGATAGACGATATATTTTGTAATACCGATAAAAGATAGACGAAAGCTATATAAGAAATACTACATATAATATTTCGAACATAAAAAAATATACCAAAAAACAATTTAAAAAATCTTGTCTATAGAAAATGACAACTAAATAACATTATTACAAAATCATACTGTAATAATTATTTTTTTGATATATTAATTTACAAACTACTAAGTAACTAACACTTCAAAACGAGCCACTCAATTCAAACTCGTTTGTTTTATTTGCAAACAACTTTTTTATACACACACCTATGAACTGCGTATTAGTTTGACATTCCATTTGACATTTGAAAAAAATCTAATTTGATTAAAAATTTAAAAATCCTTAACTTAGCGCGGGTCAGCTAGGTGAAGTATTCTCCATTGCGGGTCCGTTCCCAAGAAGAAGGCTGGGCAAAATGCAAAGGCATAACTATTATGTCACGTCTTCACGTCTCTCTCTATGGTAAGCAAGGTGTGGAAGTAACCCGAAGACGTCTGTCTATCCGCACGGCTTGCTCACACGTTAATTCGATTTAATTCTACTCATAAAAACGCTTGTGTCCCAGGGCATTAATAAGTAGATTGATAATTATCAGTTTTCTCCTAGGCATATGCCCAGTTTGTAAAAAATATAATCCACTACTAACTACATATGCTTAAGAAATTAAAATAAATGTCAACATATCCTTAATAACAGCCATTACAAGTTTGTGGATCAGTAACGTAACACCAAACTCTGTATAGAAAAATGTAGACAAAGAAATACATAATAATATAGATTAAATATCAACATATCATTGTCAATGAAAAATTTATCTAATACAATAACAGTTATATAACTTAGTCAATATGTTGTTAGAGAACCATCTTAAACAAATCTCATGACGTTATATCTTATTGTAAGCTCATCGTTTATACCTCTATTCTTTGGCTCAGAATCGATTGGTCATTTCACTACTATCGTTAGTGTTATTTCATAATTGCTTATTTATTTATCAGTCAGGTTTGAGAACATCATGTTTAACATTATTGTCCAAACAGATACTATATTATGCGCAAACTTTCAATTTCAGTTTGTTTCACATTGCCCGCATTATACCACACTACGCACTAAAAATTTATAGAGTACTTTTTTTCGTATCATATGTACATTCTCGTGTGACATCACGTATAATATCATAATGTATCCTTAGGATTATATGGTGTTGTCATAGTTCTTTATGTTATTCAATTTAAGGGTGATTCTTGGGAAATGTGTTCTCCGTGTAATTTCCAGGGCATTTTTGAAATCGCAAAATTATGGTGAATTATATAAATATTTCGAAAACTTCTGCAAATTTAAACAACATATTAAAATTGGCCACGACTGAGATCTATACTTTTGCTAAAAAAAATGTAGAAAATTGGCGGACCATGGAAATTACAATAAAGGCAATGGAAATTACACAGCAGATAAAATTTTGCTAAACACCATGCCATATATGAAATTAAGCTGTCATTTTAGTTAGGGTAGTATTAAGATCTACCTACATTATACTGAAACGATATACGATAGTACTTACTCAAAATTGGAACGAAACGTAAACACGTTCATGTTCTCAAAAAACAAAATATATACAACGTGTTATGGAAATAGCGCAAAACCTCTCAGGTGGTAGCTCAGCCCATAAAACTGAACAACTTTCACTATGAGACCAACATTGAAATTTCAGCATCTGGCAAATTTTTCGAAGTAACGTTACATCGGACAAACAAAAGTCGGGCGTCGAAGTAAGATATGCGATGCATTGAAACTTCGAACAATGAAGGCTTCGACGTACTTGTATAGTTGTCGATGTATCAATTATCGAAGAAACGTGTTTCGAAGTGACATAGAGAACCCTTTTTCGAAATGGTTATTTATTTTGTCAATTATCTTATAAAATACGCATTCTACGTCAAATATCAATAATTAATTTATTGTAAATTTAATTGGCTTTCATTTAACACCGATTTGGTACCGATAGGGCCAGTGGTTTTCTCAAAAACGATAGATAGCGAACACCGGTCATAAGTAGATATTAGGAGGTTATTTCAGTCAAGATAACCCCCTTGGCTATCTATCGTTTTTGAGAAAACCATTGGCCCTACAGGTACCAATTTAGTGTTTAATCAAAGTAAATTTTTACAATAAATAAATAAATTATATAATATGTTAACTTAATCCGGTGATATTTAAGACGATTTAATTAAAAAAATAACCAACATTCAACATTTAAGTCTGTATTTGGCGATGGCGTGCATTTCATTGAAAACAAACATTTAACATAACGTTTGTTTTTTTGCAACCAAAAAGAAACAAGGTAATTTCCATGGGTGATACGTAATTTCCATGATGTTTTATCCATGGAAATTACACCATGGAAATTACCAAAAAACATATATTTTGAAATTACTCTGCATTGAAAAGATATAACCGGCTAGTTTTTTACTGTTTATCTACATTATAGAGCTAGGTATTTCACCTTAAAACCCATTTTCTAGAAGAAGTACAATTATATTGAAAAAATGTGACATGGCAAAGCCGGATAACTGAGAACCAAAATTTAAGAGATTGAAGAACTTATTCTCGCAACGAAAGCGCGGGTAACAGCGACGTGGCCACCTCACCTGCTAGCTGCGGCGTAAATGACGATTCGTAAACACCAATCGGGGTTCGTCTACGCCTCTCCAGCTCAGAGCAGTATCTCGCGCAAGGCGCGCCGCAAAAATTTTGCTAAGCGTGTGACACGTATACTTCTGACCATAAAATCAAAAGTTTCCTTCCGATTAATTTGAAATTTGATCAATATGTAAAGCGATTTGTCTTTTTTAAATGTGTGTAACAAACTGATTAAAAACGTGGGTAATTTCAAAAATATTTGCGATTGCTCAAAAGTCGGCGCGCGTGTGACACGGTAAAAACGTGCAAAATTGACCGGATTTGAGGTGTTGAGGGTAAGTTACTCCGATCTACGTCGTTTTTTATCCGTGAAATCTATATGACACGATGCTTAATGAAATGAAGAAACGATGTAATAGTAGTTTTTATCATAATAATTTATTTTTATAGGAGATATGACCCTGTGACACTCAAAAATTGCTTTTTCAAGAAGTACCCTTAAACCAATAATGCGACCGAAATAAGTCAACACGTCTTAAATTGGGGTTTTCTTTTCTATAATTGTCAATTTGCTTTAAGTAGCCAATGGTTTAAACCAACTACTAACTTTAGTCCTTGTTTTCTAATAAGGCGGATCTAGTTTAAATGTACATTAATTAAGACTGGGCGCTGATAAACCGAAACTAAAGAGGAAATAGGACAAAATCAACCCATCAGTCAATAAGATAGATAATGACAAACGCTCGCACATTGCGTTCAATCGTCAAAACAAATCATCAAAAACTACTTTCAATGAATTACTAGCAATTAAAAAAAAAATCTTTATAAATATTCTTTAAAAAATTCACTTTGTCCCTGGCACTCTGAGATGGCACTCTAACCCGTGACCTTGATTAGCTTGAAGAATGCGTCAGTCCTGTTAGGTACCTACTAGGTAGCTCATTGGTTAGAGCAGTCACCCGGATTGCTAAAGGTCATGTGATCGAGTCCTATCTCAGAGTGCCTGCATCAAGTGGATTTTTCAAGCATTTTTCATTAATGACACTGTAAATTTTTCAAGTATATTTCGACCGATTTTTTTCTTATTAAGACCGAACTAAAGAAAATGAGTTTTAAGTATCTACTTTTATTTTTATAATATGGGAATAACCTGTTTTGTCTCTTCTGAGGGAATGATAACCGATGTATATATGATAACGAGGATGAACTTTAACGTCAATTTGCACAAGTATTAATATTATGAACAAGATAACAGCATGTAACTTACGAGTTATCTTCCTTTTTTAAATACATACCTACTTTTTTTATTTATGCGAAGGTTAAAATAATATATATTACCCAAAAAGTATATTATAGAAGAACTAAATAAATGTTTATGCTTTTGTATCTACAATTTTTGTATTCATTAAAGATTCATTAAATATGGTTTAAAAAGTTTTTATTTAATTTCCTACAACCATAGAGAAAAAAAAATATTGTTTTAATCTCAATGGTAACTTATTAAGCTAAAAAAAATATCCAAGCTTTTTAGACTCAATGGACTTTAAAATAAATTAAAGGCCAGAGACTAAGGAGCCTTCATCCAAAGAGTAACTAAAAATGGCCCATCACGAAACTTACTAACAAATAAAGTGTAAAAGGTCAAACTATCATTATAATTTATACGTTGGCGAGGCATTATTGGATTGGATTAGCCAAATTTTAAAATGGTGCAGTTGAAACAGGTCTCTCTCCGTCTGAAGTCGATTAAGAATATCCAGAAGATCACTAAAACTATGAAGATGGTGTCCGCCAGCAAGTAAACTTTAAAATGTTTTTAATGTAGATTACGGGTACATTCTAGTGAACTAGATGGAACAAAGTCGCATAAATCCTATAGTTGTAATGCAAGTGACTTAAAAAAATACCATATTCTATAAAAGAGATCCTTACTTATGGAAGATAAAATTTGATGAACTCAACCTACCCGTCTTCTTCCCTTTTAAGAGATTGATTGAAACAGAAGATGGTGTTTTGCTAATTTATATTTGATTTTAAGCAAAGTTTCAGTTAATTACTCGTGACAACAAATTTAAATAAAGATTTTTGAGTTAACCGCCTCTCCGATTATTATGGATAATCTCCTTACTTTTTGAAGTATGTTTTAGTTTTTTTTTTAGCAATACTTATATATCTTCTTTTTAAAGAAAGAAAAATAGGTGAAAAGTTATCCGAAAACTTTCAATTATTATTCCATTTGTGAGATTCACAAAGGCAGAATGTGAGCTTCAACTTTTTGAAGTATGTTTTAGTCTTTTTATTTTAAATGAATACTTATATATCTTCTTTTTAAAGAAAGAAAAATAGGTGAAAGATTACCCGAAAACTTTTAATTATTATTCCATTTGTTAGATTCACAAAGGCAGAACGTGAGCTTCAAGCAGCTCGCCCTTTCGGCTACGGCCCACGGAAATTCTACGAGTCGAGTCAGTTAGTGAAGGGCGCTGTGGATAAGAAGACGAGTGATAAGGACGCTAAGGAACCTCCGCCCCCGGAGCAAGTTAAAGACAAACCAGATGAAAAGGACGCTAAGACATTGAAGAGGTTATATATAGCGGTCACATCTGATAGAGGTAACACAAATATACTTGTAGTTAACTAAATTTTAGTTTTGATTGAAGATTTGAAAAAAATAACTTAAAACTAAGCTTTGCATGTCCTACTCATTAAACGTCATAGTTACATCTTTAAACAACTTCATACTATGCTACTCATTGAATACGAGAGTAGACAATTTTTTATTAAATATTTATTTGATAGATATATGTATGTGAAACATATTTCTATATATCTAAAATAACCTCTGTAAATCTTCCTTAGAGGACTGTGAAGTCATACGCTGCTTTCAGTCACGTGACAATAAATATAAAATAAGTATGGTAGTGTGATTATATCGATAATATATTAAATACTATCACAAATAAAAATGTATATATTTTCGTTTACTGTTTATATATTGCTGTCTATATATCGCTGTTTTTTTTTTTTAAATAAGTCTAGTGGTTTTATATATATCTATAACTAGTTTTACGAGAGCGGCTTCGCCTGTGTGGATTATACAGTATCATAATCTACATTTAATCCCTTTAAGGAAATAACATCCTTTCTTCGCGATCTTCTACGTCATAAAACATTATACTGTTGCAGCGCCAGTGTGGTATTTGCCGTCGAATAGCCTTTTTCTAACTATTCTGTTAGAAAAATCTTACCTATACGTTGATAGATCAGTCAGACAGACATTTGAATTTTTTCACGAACAAAAACTCAAACCTTCTCTTTCAAAATAAGTATAGATGTCAATGTGTAGGTAACTAGCCAACGTAGATAGAAGAGGTTGATACTTAAACTATATTTATAAACAAGTTACTGAGAACTAACCTGTGATTTAATAAACTGAGCAAACACATCAGACTTAAAAAACGTGCTGCGATAACTCGATCTAGTAAATGTAGTTTATTACTGCATATTATGGTTGATTGTAATAATAATCTAACATGTTTCATCTTTTGATAAGTGAAATATTATTCTTATGTTTCATCAGATCAAATTTGCGTCTTAATATTATTTGTTTTTTTTTTCAATGTTTATTTTTATAGTATTGATAAACATGGAAATCATGGAAAAACATGGTATTGTAAGAATATTGATGATTTTTATTTTAAACAAAGGCTAAAAGTAATAGCTAGTCAAAGCGTTCACGTTTACACGCAAAGCATACTTAAATAGAATTGAAACATTTTATCATGTTGGAAATGTTAAAGCATTAAATATTATGTTTTAAAATATTTTCATATAAATATTGAAAAGGGAATAATGGTTAATTAAACACCCAAAATCTCTTATCTATCAACTGGTTTTGTATAAAGAAATAACGTCATAAGGTTATTCGGCTTACTCCGTCACGGAGGTAGAATGATCCAAATATTATGCGACTGGGCAATATAATTATAGGTACTCCAGCAAAATCGGCACTACTGTCATAATATTTTACATCTCCTGTTTTTTTAAATATTTTATCTTTTCATTTACTGTCTCTGTGTATTGCTTGCCAATAATTGTAATAATTTAAGTTTTTTTCATTATTTATTTCGTAAAGCTGTACATATCGTTCCGTATGGTACTTTTTTCTGTTGTACCTATATGATACCTATGCCCACTATTTATCCACCCAGTAATAGAAAAAAATTAAAATAAATTCAATTTTTTTTAATACAAAATAAGCCTACATGCAAAATACCCTGTCTCACTCAGGTGAAGGATTATTTATAATCTATTTTTAGTCTACAATTCAAAATTATTCGGAATTTATTCAAACTAACACAGCACCGCCTCAATTAAATCCAAGTTTATCCGGACCTCTCAATTACTTCTCATCAACACTGAGCTGGACCAGTGACGCTCTAATTATTTAAAATGCAAAATTAATTTAAAAAAACCGGCTTACAGATTTTTTTTTCAACTGATTGCAAATACTTGTTAGGTGAGGCCGGTATATTTATTGCTTAGGTTTATCGATGTGTATTGTTTATAATCTTGAGGCTTACGCAATAAATTGTACAATAAGATTTGTTACCATTTTGATGTGTTGGTTCGTGGGGATTTAAGATACGAACGCTACGCATAGGTACCTACTATTTTCCCATTTGAGCCGCCAAATCACTACTTCATCTGGATCCAGTGCTTACAAATTCGCTGTAATTACAGATGATCTACGGTATTTAAGACGTTTTTACTATATACTGTAATGATAAAGTATCTGTAGAGTTGTGAACGTATCACAAATGACAGCTGTCAAAAAGGCAAGGAGTTTCGCTGCTATTTTAATTGTCATCTAAAGGTCAAAATTAAAACCTGTGTTTCTTAAATCAGCCTTTTATTTAATTAGTACAGTACATTACCCGACAAATCTGGCGACGAGAATAATACGAGGTCGTGTGACAAACGGTGATAAAACACAGGGGTGTAAGAAACTGCGACGAGAATAATTTAAGATGACATAGAGCACATTGGGTGCGTTTTTAATTACATTTTTAATGCGTTTGGTGAACCTAACGCGAGAGAACTGTGAAAAAACTGGCTCAGGAGTTTCGAATATTATAAAGATGGTTAAATTGGATTGGTGGGAGATAATAAAACAAATTAGGAACGTTTGTTATTTTGCTGAGATACTGGGTGTAAAGTATATACGGATGTATTGGTCTATAACGGAAGAGGTCCATCTTTATTAAGTAGACAAACATCAATAAAATTCATTTTATTGAGAGTAGGTAAAACTTCTACTGAATTTGATAAAATTTATTCTTTAAAGTCATCAATAACTAAAGATAGTAATGTTAAAGAATATCCAAGCTTATTCCAAGGGAATGGGTAAACTTAAGAATTTAAGTTAACTATTCCTATTAATCCTAACTTGTAATGTTAAACTTGTAGCCCAACCAGTTAGAACGCAGCTTTTTAATATGCGACCTATAGAAGAAAAACTTATTAAGGAACTATTGGCAATGACATTATAGAACCTGTCACTGGACTGACCCTATGCGTATCCTCGTCTCACATCGTAAAGAAAAAAGAAAAGGATCAGTATCGGCTTGTGGTGAACATGAAAAAGCTAATCAAGCGGTGTTCAGGGAACGCTTCCCCTGCCTATATTTAAAGAGCTCTTAGCGGGCCTAAATAAATGTAAGTTCTTTTCTACCCTAGATTTAAAATCTGGATATCATCAACTGGAATTTGACGAAACATCTAGAAATATCACTGTATTTAGCACTAACCTAGGTCTGTTTAGATATAAACGACTCTTCTATGGTATAAGATGTGCATTAGTAATTTTCCAAAGAGTGATAGCTTATCTTTTGCAAGGTGTCAAAAGAGTTGCAAATAGTCAAGATAACATACGAATCGGAGGGTGTACCCAAGAGGAACATGGCGCCAGGCTGAGGCAAGTACTGAACGTACTGTATGATAATGGACTGACACTCAATTTACAAAAATACGCATTTGGGTCCCCTGAGATAATTTTTCTTGGGCACGATATTTCAGCTGCAGGCATAAAACCCACAAGGTCAAATCAGCAGGTAATACAGGAGTTCAGACTTCCGCAAAACACAGCAGAAGTAAGAAGTTTTCTAGGTTTAGTAAATTTTTCAACTCGTTTCATACCACAATTCAGCACAATCACTGCACCATTGAGAGAGCTCACTAAAAAGGATACAACTTTTATGTGGAGTAATGAACATAACAAAGCCTTTCAAGAACTAAAACAACTGATAGCATCGGTTCCTGCACTAGGATTTTATGACAAAAATGCAGAAACAACCCTGGTCACCGATGTAAGCCCAGTAGGAATAGCAACTGTTTTGATTCAGAGACAGATAATAAAAGGTGAAAAACAACCTATCATCATCAAGTATATAAGTAAAGCATTATCAACGACTGAACAACGCTTCTCCCAAAATGAAAAAGAAGCTTTGGCCATTGTACGGGCTGGTGAAACTTTATATATGTAATTCTAAACCATGTGCTCGCATACAGCGTTGGGTCTTCCTACTACAACTATTTACATTTAAGGTTATTTACAAACTTGGACAAACCAATAGTACTGACCCAGTCTCCAGGTTATTAGACACTAGTTGTTTTCTCATCGAAACTGAGTACTGAGGACTATGAAGACCAACTACTTATGGCCTGAGTAGAACTGAACTCATGGGCAGTTACCATAAAAGAAATAGAAAAAGCTGCTCTAAAAGACAAAGAATTATGTGATCTACGACAAGATCTTGAAACAGTCATATGGCCAAAAGAATTTAGAAAATATAAGTTATTAAAAACAACTATGTGTTGTTAAAAACATAACATTAAGAGAGACAAGTATTATCATACCAAATGATTAAAAGGAAAGAATTTTAAGACCTGGACAAGAGGGACAACTTTCTATTAACTCAATGTAATCAATACTAAGATCAAAGGTATGGTGGAGAGGAATGGACAAAGATATAGAATATTGGATTGACACATACGAAGGGTGTCGACTGGTCAGACAAGATGTTTACCCAGAACCTATAACACCAACAAAACTACCTAGTAATGTTTCGGAATTAGTTGCTTTGTAGTACTTAGGCCCTATACCGTCAGGTCATTATTTACTCATTGTTGTGGACTACTATAGTAGATATACTATAGTAGAGAAATTCTAAAAAATTAAACCTCAGAGACTACGATTAAAATATTAGGTAATAATATATGTAGAGAAGGTCTTATGGATGAAATTATCTGTGATAATGGCCCAGCATTCAGAGACAAACGTTTCAAAGAATTCTTTGCATCAAACGGAATCAAACTCGGGCACACCACTCCATTATGATCTCAAGCAAATGGAGAAGCAGAAAGAAAAAACAAGAGTGTGTTGAGAAGTCTTAGCATTGCCCAGGCTATGAATCTTGACTGAAGGAAAGAACAACAAATATATCTTTCAGCATACCTAACCACTCCTCTTTCAACCCCTGGAGATGTTTTCAGAGGGATAAAAATAAAACCTAAAAGAAAAATAAAGGTATTTTAATATCAGAAATAATGTCAGAGTTTCATCTATGCGAAGAGCAAATGAGAGATAATAACTATATATAAAAAAAGATTCGTACAATCAATATGCAGATAAGATAAAAGAAAGTAACATTAAGTAGACTATTCTCACCAAGAGAACATACTGTGCTGTGGAAGGCTGGAAATTCAATTGCCGTTCAATCTCCTGAAGGTAAAATAGTAAGATGAAAGTCATCACATTTCAAACCTATAAAGAATAGAGATCCAGACAGGTTTAGAGAATCTTATGAAACTACAACTAGGAAGGAGATTTTAAAAGAAGTAAGTGGTGTCCTGGATTTGAAAGGAAATTATGATTTAACTAACACTATGAATACGAAAGAAAATCATGACTTTACTGACACTATAAATATGAGTAGATCTCAGAGAGAGCGGCGTTTACCTCCTAAGTATAACAACTTCCTATTGGGTCTCATTATGGACATAGAAATATAATACAAGGTTCTTCTAACTGTAGGTCTTAGATGCATTTATTACAACCTTTAAGTTTGTACATAGTGATACCAAGGTTAAAGAGCTTTGATTATATAGTAAATATCGGCTGCTCCTTTGTGTAAAAATATTGATTTCAAAAATATATTTAATTATTTAATTTTGAGTTTAATACGAGTATGTTAAGATATAGATAATCTAAGGTTAAGACATTATTTGTTACAGTAGGGTTACTAACATGTAACTATTGGGTTCTACATTGTAAAACATTATTTCGATATGATACTGTTTGTTTTCTGTTTAAAGCTTCTGTGATATTTATATATATTTTCTTAACTTTGCCTAACTTGTTATTTTAAAGAAGAGGAGAGATTGTAGAGTTGTGAACGTATCACAAATGACAGTTGTTAAAAAGGCAGGGAGTTTTGTCGCTATTTATATAGTCATCTTAAGGTCAAGAATAAAATTAATAGTACTTAATTATAAACGTGAGCTTCCGCGTGCCTACTATAGTAATTGTTATTGGAGACATGTTCCGATGCAAGTCGGTATGGATTAGTTCTATAAGTATGAAATTTAGTATGATACCAATATAATAAAATTAGTGGGTATGCGTAAAAAAAAATATTTGTATATTTAAAAACAAAGATTTTTTAGGGTTTCATAATAAACAAGAACCGTTATAGTTTTACCATGTCCGTCTGTGGTTAAGCATGCAACTATTGTAACTAAACTGGCGGCACGCTATGATGGCCGTTTTGACGTTTGTCCGCTCATGAAGTTCCGTATTAATTGATAACGACTTTGAAGGAAATAATTGCATTACTTTATTGACGATAGTGATGTGCAGAGATTCATAAGTTTTATCGAATGTAGTTTTAGGAACCAAAAATTAATTTATTAAATTGATTTCTAAAATGTATACAAGTGTAGAAAAATCAGTTTGCACCATTTAAGGGGTGAATGTACTTGTGAATATGAACAATTTTCACTATGTGGCTACCTCTGAAATCGCAAAAAATATCAGCTGTTTCATACAAAAGGTAAAATTTTTATTTTTATATGATATATGATTGGTGTACTTATTTATACCACAACTCGGCATTTGGTTTTCTAAATTGAAAATTTTTAAAAATGGAATCTAATACGATCGTCACATAGGATCGCTGGCTAGCACAACTATTACCTCCGGCAAACTCGCGTCAATGCTCAATGCAAAACAAAGCAGTTTCGAATTGACGTTGCTTCGAAAAGTATAAACTGTCAGTGCAATGCGATTGTGATATAGTTTTGACCTGGCTTTGGATTTCAAATATTGATATTGCATTACTGTTGACCCTTGCTCGTTAATTTGGACTCTGTTCAAGCCCTTTGTTGTGGATTTCGTCTATATGACCGAACGTACGCAGAAAACTGTTTTAAATAGTCAGACACGTGAGTTCGTAATACGCCTTCGGAACTATTTTGATCGTGAATCTCAAAATGGAGGGCCAATTTTAGCTATAACGTCAGTGGTTGAACGCGTAGCTGATGCGCTTAATATTGGACAACGAACTGTTAGACGAATAACTAAAGAAAAATATAGCGAGTCTGTCACACACCTAAAAAGAGAAAACGAGCAAAACCAGTCGTAGGCATCGATAGCTTTGATGCCGATGCTATCCGAAGACATGTTTACGGCTACTATTTACGGAACAAGTATCCACCAAGAAAAATGTTGATGCATTCACTGAAGGAAGCTGGATTATTCTTCGGTGGGGAAAGTTCTTTAACGAAGATTTTGAAGACCATAGGATATCAATACAAAAAATGTAACAAACGCAAAATATTGATGGAAAGATTTGATATAGCGATGGCAAGGTATACTTTTTTACGGCAAGTGAAAGAAATCAAAAATTGGCAAAATGTTGTGTTCTTGGATGAAACATGGCTTAATGCTAACCATACTGTAGGCCGTTCTTGGACCGATGACACAGCAGCATCTACGTCCAAAGTTCCTGTTGGAAAAGGATCGCGACTTATAATTTGTCACGCCGGAACCATCAACGGGTTTGTCGAAGGTTCTCTCATGGCTTTTGCGTCAAAAACCACTGGAGACTATCATGAAGACATGAATGGAGAAAAGTTTACTGAATGGTTTACCTCAATGTTGTGTAGCCTCCCTGGACCATCTATTATAATTATGGACAACGCCCCATACCACTCGATGCAAATTGACAAGCCACCTGCCCAATCCCAAAAGAAAGCTGACATCGTCGCATGGCTTCGTAAAAATGGCGTAGATGCAAACATGAATATGTTAAAAGCGGAATTAGTACGTCTTTTAAAAGAAAACAAACCAACCAAGATCCGATACGTCATTGACGAAATAGCATTAGAACATGGGCACAGAGTTATACGGTTACCGCCTTACCATTGTGAGTATAATGCGATTGAGTTGGTGTGGGCTCAAATTAAGGGATATGCTGCAAGACACAATACAGAACCCCCATTTACCACAAAAAAATGCTAAAATTATTAGAAGAAGCTTGTGAACATGTGACTAAAGGAGACTGGGAAAAGGTTGTGAATAGAACTGTTAAATTAATAAGGGAAGATTATGAAAGAGATGTGAAAATAGATAATATTATAGAAAACGAACTTATAATTAATGTAGGTGATGATAGCAGTGACGACAGTGAAAATAGTAGTATGGACGAATCTGATTAAATATGGCCTTTTGTGGCACTTTTTTTGGTATCTTTTGTATTCATATGTTTCTTGTGTGCATATAAAGTATGTATATTCATTTTCATTCAAATATTCAGTTCGTTCAAATATATTAAATAAACATTTACATTTTTGTTTTATTAAACCTATTTAATCAGGTACAAAAACAAAACTTATTTGTTTTTTTGTTCGAGAATAAATTGACATTCCACATCACTATTGTAATATGTGTAAACGGCCATCATAGCGTGCCGCCAGTTTAGAAAATTGTAATTTGGCAATTACGCCGACAAAGTGGTAAAGAAAAATTTGGAAAAAAAATAGGGTAAGGTGGGCAAAATTTTTTTTTTCGTCTTGACATGACAGTAGTAATCAAAATTAACCACAGCGACAACCAGACGCCATATTGTCAAAATGAAAAAAAAAATCGATGAGCTATGTCAAGTGGTTGAATAGGTATTATCGTAAACTTCTTACTTACAGACGTGCTGGCCTTATTAAAGACAACAATAGGCAAGGATTAGACTGACGACAGATGACAGATAGACTTAATATCAATAACGTCTCAAATATATATATTATTTTCTTTATTCAGTGTTTTTCTGTTATAGGTATTTTAAAATCATATTTAGTTTCCTTTTATCATTTTTTATTTTAAATAGTTCAGTCGGGGCACCTTGGGAAGTTTTGATTGGTAAAATTTGAATAGGCCCCGACTATGAGTCGTTCTGTTCTGCATTAGAATTTATCATTTGATTTATGTGTGTATCGATTATAAAAATATTTCAATTGTGTAGTTATTTGGTATAACTTAACAGAATTCTAAACAACAGGCCCTGTTTCTTTCTTTTTAGTTTTTATATAAGTAATTTTTTTCATGTATTTTTTAAAATTCGTTTTTAGACAGTCGGGTTTTTTGTTTTCCTTTTAATTATTTAATGGATAATGTACGGAACCGCTCGTTCGCGAGCTCAACCCACACTTGACCTGTTTTTATTAGTTTCAAGGGAGTATTTTTCGAAAAATACTGATCCAATCATAAACATTCTTTCGCCTACATGAAGCTATATCCTACGCGGGTGACAAAAGCTATAATTTACTCGGAGTTGCGGGTAAACAACTAGTTATTCAGGTATTGAAAAATGGCAAGGGCACATATACACACGTGTTTATCGCCGTAAAACCCTACGGTTGATTCGCAGGTAGGGAACGGTGAATACAGTGAAACCGGAATTAGTAGGTTAGCTTTTATGCCGTAATTCCTGCTTGTCTACAAGCTTCTATCATACTTCTGTTGTGATCTCTACCTCACTGATGACCGTATCTATAATTAGAATATTCGCGAACCTTATTACCAACCGCAGATTTTCACGATGAAAAAAAAATTGTGTAATGTCTCAATCGCTCTCTTTTAATGTGTCCTTCCTACTGGTGCACAGATCCTCCTCGTGAGTAAGATTCTAGGGATATTTAGTTTTTTACTATTAATGAAGAATATTGGTCACATAAAATCGTTTTAAAAACTACTTGGGAGATTTTTAATTAATGTACTCAGTGTCGAGCAAATTATGAAAAATAAAATACGTTTTACTAATATTTATCACATTCTCAAATTGATTTTAAAAAATATAGACATATTCGTTTTCGATCACTTGGCATGGGCTCACCACATAAATGAATACTTCACTTCGTGTGAACGCTTATGTGGTCAAATAAATACCAGTCTGGTGCCGAGGTCAGAATAAAACTTGTTCAAAAAAACAAAGCTAGAACATAGCTATAATATTTTTGGGAAGTTTCACTATAAAATAAAAATAAGTACTAATAACGTTATTGATATTTTTCCTATTTTCTCTTGAATTGCTCATAATACTTATTTATAGTTTCCAAGGTCCTGTCAGGATAACAGCAACCTTGACGGAGATGGATAGCTATTGACCTCATACTTTATCTTCTTTTTATTTGTTTACATTTTATGAAACCCTTATAATGTATCTTTCATCGACATGAAATTAATTTCAAGTACTCGATTTTAGCTATGTAAATGCTCAGTAATACCAGCAGAATAGGTACTTACAAATAACACTAATATAATATGTATATGTGATATGATATGTGATATTATGTGGCTAACATACTGTGACTATGGAGACAATACCTATGTATCTCGAGTTCGTCATGCTAAGCGTGCAAAATGCATAGCAAGAAGAATTCAATAAATGGTTTAGAGTCGTACACGGTTCGAGTGTGAGATATGATAATACAATATCTCCCTCTCGGTCTCGCTCTCACCCATTTCTCTAATCTCTCGAGTAACTCATGCTACTCGTACAGGACTATGTGGAGGCGTGCACAGTGGTGTGGCGCGTCGTATCCGTCGCGAGATGACTGCTCGCAAGGCGGAGGGTCCTACCAGCAAGGTAGTGTGCATCGGTGACAAGTCCCGTACTATGCTACGTCGCCTGTTTGCACCTAACATGCTCGTCAGTGTTAAGGATGTAAGTAAATAATGAAGTCCTGGACCTTCCAAGGACTTTAAAATAAACACTTTTACGCTTAATTGTTTATTTTGTTAAATGTGCAAAACAGAACACCAAAAAAAAGTAATTTCGGAAAGAGCATTGAGCCTAGATGCATATAGAGGTAGTTTTGCCAGTATTGCCCGATTATATAAAATAGAAGGAATACATCACGTAGACTATCACAATTTAGATTTATTTTTAAATGGGAAACTTAACCCACCCTCGGAGCCGTAGCTGACGATCACTAGAATTCATGATCGGGCCCTATCGAAGGGGGGTAAGCCGAGCTATGTGCAACACTAATGAGTAAAGGCACCATTCTTTGCATATCCATGCAAAGAAGTATATATTTTTACTGTCGTATTTCTTTAAAAAAATCTCCCTATATAGGTAACTACTTCTTCAAAGGTTTTGTAGACTGACATTTTTATATAAATATCATGAATGATAAATATATAACAATTTATCTATCGCCTGAAAAAAAAATTACGATGAATATCGCTAGGTACAAAATGTCGTATATAAAGGCAACAACCCGTAAGATTATACATATATAAGAATAATTTTCTCCGTTGTTTTGCAGATTGGTCGGATAGCACCAGTATTCGCGGACGCGGCGACTATAGCGGCAGCCATTGCCGAGTCTGGCTACATATACGAGTTCGGTGAAATATACTACAACAAGTACTTCAGTCCTGTCAAGTATGAGCTCACTACCATACCCGTATTTAACAAGGCGACGATTGAGGTACACAAAAAAATTAACTTATATAAATAAGGTAACGAAATGGATATCCGATTCGTACCAACCATCATCTCTATCAAATTTCATCAGAATCGGCCAATGAGTATCGATTCACACTATAGGGTAGGTCTGGATACGTTCTCAAACTCAATTTTTTTTTTACATGTAAAACAAACAAACCTATATTTCATCTTAAATGATTACTTATTATTATCACCGTCGAAAAAGTTTATTTTATCAGCACGCACGCACCGACCGCACGACACGCAACGGATTTTCCACATCTTTCACACTCCGTCCACTATCCGCTTCAGCACCACCGGAGCTTTTTCATTGCTCATATTTTGCGTGTCTACACAGTACAACTAGTCAGTCAACAATATATCCCACCTTCGGTAACGGTTCTTTCGTCTGGTTTTATCATTGGGCAAATATCCTTGTTATCAACAGCAGAAGCGTAGACTGTAGTATTAATATACTCGGTGGAACAGAACGTCCGACACTCCCGAGGTTCCTGGAGAGTACTATTTGTTTTTAATATGATGTAAAAAAAAAAAAAAATGTCGAGGTCAAATAGTTTCGGAGATATTAAATTTCAAAGTTTTTGGAAAAAAATGAGTGTTTTCAACCCTGAGTCAGCTGTTTTTGTGACGTACTAAGGAACAAGTTTTTAATCGGTCATTGACTTCTTCATTTCTTAAAACGAAATAAACTACTTGATGATTTTTGAGATCGCTTTCATGCAAATTCTACCAGACAATCACTAAACAAGGCAGTCAAAATGCTTAAATCGATTAACAGACTAACAGCCTGTTTCTGATTTGAAAAAAGTAGAAAATCTCTACTGATTATTCTCAATAGTCCTAGTTTTATCAAACTGCTATCAACTGATCATCAAAAAACTAAAATTGCAAACGAAAACATAGTAATGTTAGTTAACTGTTTTTTAACAATTTCAAACTGACTATCTCTAAACGAAGGAGTCAAAATGCTAAAATTAATTAATAGACCAACATTTAATAAATCATTGTAAAAAGATTATTCTAATGTTAACTAATTTACATTACGTTACTACATTATTTCTAATAGTCAGACTTTCCAAAAAATGTAACTAAATGGATCAAATAACACGATCATTTATTAAAGTAGTTAAACTAATACATCATCCATTAACATAACAACACAAAGTAAGGGTTTGGTTACTTATTTAAAATGTACTTAAAAAGAAAATTCAAAAACAATTGCGTGGTAACAAAATACGAATTCAATAAATACATAGATAAACTGAATTCGTCCCTAGTTAACAAAGGCAAAGCGAACCTGTCTCCTTCACTCCATTCACTCACTGTGCGCACGGCTTTTTTGTTCCATCGGCGTCGCGTCGGCGCCTTTGTTTCAGTCACCGCCGGACATTTGCGCGTGAGGCACGTTATTGCATCACTGCCACCTTACCGCTTCGGAGCGACTTTCTGTCGATTTTTGTTTTGTTCTAGTGCATTTTTAATATTTTTTTTGTTAATAAGTACTAAAGTGTTCGTCTTGAGTGTTAAGGTTACTTTAGTGAAGATTGTGTAAAATGTGATGTGTTTTGCGCGTGCATGCACTGGCATGCAAAAGAGCGTGCTTAGCTGTCTTCAGAGAAGAATTGGATATTTTCTGCATCGACTAACATTAAGATATAGGTAAATAATTAAATTAAATTAATGTATTTCGCGGTCCGTTGTTATCTGCGCACAATCGATATTGCGCATGCGCGTTATAGGGCTCTCAACACTTAGAAATTTCAAATTTTTACTCCAATTTTACACCTCCTCTATTTTGAAATAATTGTACAATAAAATGAACGTTTGCATATAACCTAACTTGAAACTTTCGGCTGTGTCGGTCATTTTGTTGCTCCCTGTAGATAAACGATAAATTAGCGAGAAAAAGATGTAATTTAAAAATGTGTAAAAAACACAAGATACAGGAGACGGACAGCAATAGCAATAAAAAAAGAAGTGACAAAACATTTATCAAAAGAAGCTGACAAAGCTGTCGTCAACAATCGTAGACAAATCCTTCACAAGAAATCTCGGGAAATAAACGATAATGTTATTTGTTATTGTTATATAAGTTTGAAATAAATAAATGAAATTAAGATATCCAGATTCGCTTTTTAAGATTCGACAAAATTAGGGTCTTTGTAGTAGTAACAGTAGCTACCAGAAAAAGCTTTGATGGAATCTAGTTATTCTTTGACAAAAAATGCAATTATTTAAATATTGATTAGTAAGTTTAGGCCTTGACAAAAGACCAAATTTGTTCCATCAAATTCAAAATTGATTAGTAAGTTTAGGCCTTTGGAATAATGCGATGTACAGTTTACAGCATGTCAAGCTGTACAAAACTGTCAAATTTCTCCTCTTCATTTTAAACCTTTATACATTCTAAGTAGAATAAAAAATCCATTGAGGGAATTTGACATATTGTGGTAGCCTGACATGTAACCGATGTAGAAATCCGATATAGCTGCTTTTATGGTTCACTTGCGAAAACAGGCGCATTATAAAAAAAAAACAAACAAATTATATGTGCACCCAAAAACAATACCGGGAGCCACAAAATGACCGATACAGCCGAAAGTTTCAAGTCAGGTTACATGCAAACATCATTTTATTTGACAAATATTTGAAAATAAAGAAGGTGTAAAAATGGAGTAAATTTTTTTTAATTTCTATGTGTTGAGAGCCCTATAACGCGCATGCGCAATACGATTGTGCACAGATAACAATGGACCGCGAAATACATTAATTTAATTTATTTATTTACCGATATCTTGATGATAGTCGATGCTGAAAATGTCTATTGCCTCTCTGAAGACTGAGCTAAGCACGCTCTTTGGCGTGCCGGTGCATGCATGCGCAAAACACATCACATTTCAAAGAAAGCTAAACACAATCTTTACTTAACTACACTTAACACTCAAGACGAACACTGTAGTATCTTATTAACAAAAATTCAATTAAAAATGCACTAGAACAAAACAAAAATCGACAAAAAAGGCGCTTCGCAGCGGTGCGTCGGCGGCGATGCGCAACAACACTCCAGCGCAAACGGTCGGCGGCGACTGAGCTTCCGTTAGGAGTTGTATTATTATTTTATGCGCCTGAGTTACGGGAACCCCCGACAGAACAATGAAGCGGGGTGGCGGTTGTCGGGCGGGTGGGGCTTTTATCCAGGGTCGAACTCGGTTCGCCTTTTTTTAATTCGTCTTTTGATATTATGCATTTTATAATGTTCTTTTTAAATGCAATTACTTAAATACTATTTTAATAACAAATTCCTCAATGTTTTTAAAACAAAGTACATTTGTGTTAGTGATGAATCGCTCAAAGATTTGTGAGTTTATCGAGTTTAATTAACGATCCCGTTGTTAAAGGAGTATTACCCATTCAAACGTTTTTTTGGAGAACTGCTCTTTTAAAATAACGTAGGTTAATGTTAGACTGAACTCTCTACAATAATTTAGAAAATTTTACACTCGGTTTCTGTATTAAGAATTTAAAGTTAAACGTCTCAAACTAACATCACTTAGTTTTCGTTTCCAATTTTAGTTTTTTGATGATCAATTGATAGCAGTTTGATAAAACCAGGACTATTTGACTTGTGAAATTAAAAAAACTTAGGTTATTTAGAATAAGCAGTAGAGATTATCTACTTTTTTTAAATCAGAAACCGGCTGTTAGTCTGTAAATCGATTTAAGTATTTTGACTGTCTTGTTTATTGATTGTCTGGTATTATTTGCATGAAAGTGGTCTTTTAACACATTCACTGCGTTACGGGAAGTATTTAGTCGTAATTGAGTTCTGCTCTGTGCGGCAGCTAGTTGTCCTTGTTTTACACTCCGTGCGAGGGTTATTTCTTCAAGTATTCGTACAAGTAAAAAAGAGACACCTATATTGCCGGTGTCTTTGCTTGAAGTGTATAAAATTTACGAATAAAAATGTACGGGAATTATTTTTTCGTAACGCACAGAAAGGTAATTATTTTACAATAGTGCGATACGGGAACTATTTGGCCGTATCCTTAACCCCGTACCGCACTGAACCGGAGCCTCAGTTAGTCGTAGTGCTGTGCCCAGTTAATACGTTTTTACAGAACGCAATATTTTATTCCATGATTGAATCCATGACTAAGACATCTTTCACCGATCCAAATACCAGTGGACAAAAACAACGAATAATCCACACCTTGATTAAAGCAGATAAATTTAAAAAATGTCATATTTGCTACAAAGATTTGAGGAAAATGTTTAGCAGTCGTGAAACGAATAAGAAGGTTAAAAAAGTGCGTACGTTTTGTAAAGAATGTGTTTAGAATGTTACAATAAAGTGCATGATACTTAAGAAAAAAATCTTACTTTTGATTTCATAATGCCCAAAGTTCCTATTAATGTGGTAGCACCTGTATTTTTTTAAGTTACAATTTTTCTGTTGATTCTTGTATCAAATAAATAATTACGATATCTTTTGTTATGTAGAAAACTTTTTAAGATATTTTTTTTAGAAACGTTATATTTTTTATTCATAAATATTTTAAGCATTCCTACCACTATGCTTTTAGGCTTAAGTAAAAAATTATATTCATAATTGAATTAGATCTCAAATTATACTCAAAGTTCCTATTAGTCGTGATAATGCAGGTTGTTATGTAAAAAATATTAAAGTTTATATCATTTCAAGTTATGGAACCTGTACTGTTACGTTTTTAAGTTATTTTTTCTGTTGATTAAAGTATCGAGTAAAATAAATGATTGTGATAAATAAATCAGGGACATTTTTTTTATAATTTAGCTTTTTTAAGTACCTAAAATAAATAATAATATAAAATAAGAATTTACTGATTTTTTTAAGTTAACATTAACATAGTTAAATACTTATTATTGTTGTTAAAAATAGTTTTTGTTGAATATGCAAGACTTGAATAAACAAAAATAAATCTGAAACAAAAAAATATATTTTACTTATTACACCCCATCCCTAGCAATATGACTGTTGTATGCGCCACGGCAAGTATTTTCCCGTAAAATCAACCATTTCCAAAAATACCTGTAACTTTTAAGATATTACTTAGAACTCCGTGCGACTGCAGACCTGTATACACAAGGATGTAACCTATGTGTTGGTACATTAAAAAATATCAGCTGTGGACTTTCCATGTCTCTGTGGAGGTTTGAAGTCAGGACTACGTACGGGAAAATAGACGTCGTAACGCATATCAGGCATTCTTGATACGGGAAGTATGTGACTTGTACAGCACTGGAAGTAAGTTTTAATCTAGCGCAGCCGCAGTGAATGTGTTAAATTACAAACTAATTTATTTCGTTTTTAGACATGAAAAAGTCAATGACCGATTAAAAACTTTTCCTTAGTACGACCCAAAATCAGTTGACTCAGGGTTGAAAACAGTATTTTTTTCCAAAAACTTTGAAATTTAATATCTCCGGGAACTCTCCAGGAACCTTGGGAGGGTCGGTCGTTCTGATCCACCGAGTATAAACACTACGTTTGAGCATCTCCCATTGCCGCAAGTATTTTAAAAATGAACGATTCATTTTAATAAAATTTATTCGAAAGATACGAATAATTATATAATTTATTAATCTATATTAAGTATAATTTAGAATATCGAGAATATGCAAATATACAAAGAGATATTTGAGAAGATATATATTTAATAATGAGACAACCAAATAAGTTGTTTCCAATTTTATTTTACTGTTGTATTTACATACTGCTTTTAATTTCTTTTTATTGTAAGTGATGTATGTTGCCAATTACGAATGTTTTAAACGTGGAACATAGACACTCGTCGTTTAGGTAAACATAAAAAAAATAAATTCGACATCGTTAATAGTACAATCCAAGCCTAATATAGTACAATCTTTAAAACCGTTTCCATACGAATATTCGGTAACAATGTACCAATATGCTCAATAAAATAACTCCATATCAATACACCTGTTATCCACGATGTCCCTATGCGAATTGGAGGGTATTATAACGACTACAAATGCAGCCGGGACGTGCCTTCCGAAGCATGAGTTGCTCGAGATAATAATTTTTTGATCAGTCATCCCGTAATCGACCCTTGGGAAACTTGCTTAGTGACACTAAAATGTACTGATAAAATTAGAGAACTTGGAATTTAGACTGTTACTGGAGAGTTTATACATATATCAATGTATTGTTTATATTTTGACAATAGTAATATTTTGGCTTTGAAAAAGCATGCATTCGTATAATATAAGAAATAAAAATAGTCATACCCAAGACTCTCTGAAAAACATCAAAAAGTTTTACATTTATAGGTATAAAGTTTTTTAATAGATTGCCGTTTGAAATAAGAAAGTTACCGAGGAAGAAATTTTGTAAAAGAAAGACTTATAATAAGTTTTTATAATATTACTGAAGCCATGGATGATAAAAAAGTTTTTGAAATCGAATAGAAATGTGACAAATTATTTAATGTGCTGTGATTATATCATCGAGGTCTGTGAAATAATTGTAGTTTTAGGAAATTGTAGGCATATTTTACTCAAAAAGTTAAACTTTTATTAAAGATCAATTTATATTGGTTTGAATGGACCCATGGCACACTACGCACAACAAATCAGAAAAACTAATATAATCTAAAATGATCAAAAGATTTTATTATAACTCACCAGCCCTTTTACGTCCCCACTGCAGGGGCTCAGGCCTTCCTTATGGATGGTTAAGGAGGATGGGCCATGACCCTCCACGCTGGCCCAATGCGGATTGGAGGGTATTAATGACTGCAAATGCAGCCGGGACCAACGGCTTAACGTGGCTTCCGAAGCACGGAGTAGCTCGAGATATTTTTTTTTGGTGACCCATACGCCACCAAGCTACTCGGTGGCGTAGTGGATAAGCGCCGCGGACCGCGGACCTGCTTATTATAACTACATATTATTTTTCTTTGATTAAAATGTATAAAATCAAACGCGTCTTTATTCTCGATACGTGTTTGTTTGCGTATATTTGGGAACGAAAACGGAGGTATAAAAGGCCTAAATTTTTACGGTTAAGAATTTTCGTGACCATTCCAATACCCTCTACCTAGGGCTTACTTGCTTTAGATCATTTTATATTGACAGGGTTAGACCCTGTCATTGAATATTATTTGTTCAGTATATTTATTTACGCTATTAATTTACTGCTTCTTCTAATTCATCAACGTTATCAGCCGATGTGACTCACACACATTAAAAACAAAGAAACTCACGTAGGTAGAATGGGCCCCAACCCAACAGTAGGGTCCAATACGAATTGGTGGGTGTTCAAGATACATAAGCAGTCTGGAACAACGACTTAATTTGTCTTCCGAAACAAAGAGGTGTTTAACATAGAGTATTTACATGAATGTTTTTATATTAACAGTCCGCTCCTAACATGAACGCATTTGATGATGTGGATGACGACCAACTCGAGTGCTACGCAGAGTGGACGGTGGCGGCGCTTCTTTACTACACCATGAAAGAGAGTGCAGCTTCAGAACAATCTGCACGAATGGCAGCCATGGACAATGCTACCAAAAATGCTGCTGAAATGATCCGCAAACTAACATTACTATTCAATCGTACAAGACAGGCCGTCATCACTAGAGAACTTATAGAGATCATTTCGGGAGCTGCAGCTCTTAAATAAATCAACAAACGGAAACAGAAATGCGAAATAGTGAGCTCAAAACCAGATAAGATCAGCTTCTCAAAATTCATCTTCAATTTTCAGTTTGGGTTAAAACAATAAAAGTTATTTGCTCATTTCTAACGTAATAAGTCCATAATAAGTCCCGTAGGTTCTGATTTCCTTGATGCCGCGAATCTTTTTTCTAACTATTATGTGAATTCTACATAGTCCTAAATGTGAGTTAACGAAAAACGCTTGTTGGATTAAATTGTTATGTAATGTATATATATCTAGCTCATCATCAAAGTCAGCTTACTTGGTTTAGATCATTTTATATTTTCAAGTATTTATTATCCATTGAACTTCACAATACTACAACTATGCTGTGCAAATAGTCCTTTTCTATTTATAACTAATTATTGTTGTATTTATGAATGTTTTGTTAATAAATGTAAACTCGTTCAGTGTTGGACTTCGTCTTTTATTCGAAAAAATCAGTTATAAAAGAAATACTTAGGAACTCATTTGAAGAACTGCGTATTATATCTATAAATTAACATAAAAGGGTTTCAAAAGTAGTTACTCCCTCTATATGGCATGTAATAGCACCATACTGATTGATTACGTTGTAGGAGCAAACGATTCCTGTTCACACGACAATTTCTTGCACGTTTGTAATAGACGTTTTAGTAGTGCAAAGAATTGTACAACTTTTTTATGGGTTAATTATTCTATATACAAGTATGCCCCTCTTAGTATTCGCTAGGGCTTGCCTCGGTTTCGGTACCGGTTACTGACCCCGTGTACCCTTTGATTAATACAGGCATATAACACTTATAATCATAGCTCATATCAAAAGTAAATCCTTCATTATTATTATAATGTTAATATTTAATAATTTCCTATCCATGTCTATTTACATTATTGCTTAAAAATGTCTCGCTAGATTATTAAAAAAAATCCTGAGATTTATACAATCTTATCGAAACATGATGATGGTAAAGGCATGGTAAAATATAACACTGAATTAAATTATCTTATAATTAGGAATGTAGATTTGTTGTCAATGTGAGTCCTTTAGGTACTGATCGTAGCTGTTCTGATCCATCAGCCGCTGCAACTCTCCGGGATTACTTAGCCGTACTCTGAATAGCCATCCCTCTTCATAACAGGATTTGTTTATCAATGATGGTGTTGATTCCACTTTGTCATTCTTTTCTGTCACCTATAACAGATGAAATATATTTGAAAAAAGTTTTATCCATTTTGAAATCCATTAGTCGTATTCACACCAATCTCTCCTGCGGGGAGTGCGAGCGCGGGAATGAAGTACTATGTATTGTTTAGTGTGGATCTGGTTATTTACGATTTGCCGTCATGATTTTAAAGGAAATAAAATTCAGTAATAGTAACGTTATACAAATCACTATATTTTTACAAACGGACAGTTATCGACTTCAGCAAGGTTAAAAAAAATGTATTTATCTAAAACGACAATTTATAATTAGTCAATAAAAGAAAAAGTCTTTGAAAATCATCGCATTATAATAGCTACCAAGCGCTACTGTAATTTTTGAGGGGAGTCACATTATATCTTTATGTCACTATGACTACAGATCCATATGGTTTAATAATAGATGTAGAGTACTAGGTTAGTCAATAGGTAAGTAAGTACATACAGTGCCGGAAATAGGTGTATAAACCTCGCTGGCAGCTTTAACACTCTCTAATGCTCCACACTCGTCCCCCACCGTCACTTCCTTGCCTACATCAGGCAGCTGAGCAAACACCACTTCGCCTAGTGCGTCCTGAAGATCATCATAAACAAAATTATTATGTCAAACTTAACAAATAAATGGATGCCTGCTTAATTTACCTCTATTATAATCAGAATCATGATCTATGTTTAGAACGAAGAAGGATAATATAGAATGTGTAGAGTAGTCATTACTTATTGAAATAACTCTCGAAAACTAAGATTTTTTTAATGAAATCACGTCGTAGTATGATCACAGATATCATGACTTCACTTTGTAATTTTGTAAGATATTACTCTGTGGAGATACCAGGCAGGGAGGAATAACTGTGGAATACTCAGTAGAACAGAACTCCTGCAAAACTGGAAGCCTGATGTGGTTCACAGATAACTCTCAAATGGTTAATCACGATCAAAACTATGTTACTAGAATACAGTGAAACCTGACTTAAAAGAACGTATACATTTGCTTCCATACAATAATATAGATTTGAAAATAGAAGTTATTTCAGTTGTAGGGGAGGTTATCGACGTGCTGGGGCAGGTTTGTCCATGGAAAGAAACATACAGATAGAATCCACCATGCAGGCTCAGTGCGAATTGGTAGATGTTAACAACTAGAGCTACATGAACGGCTTAATTGGGCTTCTGAGCATGAAGGAGTTTAAGATAACAAATTTCTGTTAGCTATCCGGAAAGCTACCTTAGCTGAAGACGCTTAAACTCCACATAAGCAAACGGTACCCAATAATACCTGCGCCATTGTGCTTAAAATCTATAATATTTTCCGTTGCTGCCGATTATATGGATGATATTATAGTATAACCTAATAGCTTCTCGTCAGCGGCTTCGCCCGCGTGGTACTTACTGTATTTTACATTTAAAGCTTCCCCTAGAATCACTCTGTATATTGATGTTACGCATTTAAATCCAAAGTTTCAAAGATGAAACTACACAGTGTGACTTTGTTTTATACTACGCTTAGAAGGGAATACTCATAAATATTACCTGTGCGTAGCTGGAAATGCCGACGGTGCCTATGTTGTCGTTGACAGACACCCACTCATGTTTTTTGGTGAAAAATCGTCCTGGAATCATGTAAACAGATAATTGTACTTATTAAATAGTGTCTATTGTTAGTCAAAAACCGAGTACTAGACACTGGAAATAACTCCAGAAAAACATGAAGTCTACATAATGAAAAAAAGTGAGGAATAAACTCAAACTTAACTAGTAGTTCTATAGTTATCAAAGCCGTTGTAAAATTATTTGTTTAATTGAATAATTGTTTATCATGGAAACGACTGATTTTATTATAGCACCATTAAATTTATTCCATCTCTAAGAACGGCGGTAAATTAACCATGTTAAAAAAATACCATTGAAAATACATGGCATATGCTTGAAATATGTGTTTTCGCAAAGCTAGTAATAATGATATCATTCGCACTGCGTTTCATGGCTTCCTTATATCGCAATTCGTAGTAATATTTACGTTGATCGTTGCTACATCTTATCATAGAGGGCGACTTGCGCAATATACTAAACACAAGTCATCATAATATCTCTATGTTGATTGTTTAAGTAAATTTCAAGGCTAATCTTAAATTATATTATTCGAGAAAGAAAACAAAATAAACATAACTTCTTCACCAAGTTGAAGTCAAATATGATTTTAATTATCTTTCAATTGAATTAGGATGAGAGTAGAATTATTTGTCTACATTTGAGTATTCAACATTCTCCAGCAGAGTAATTCTACGGCATTGATATTCTATAAAAATATATAACTATTCAATAATGTATGCAGTGTCCAAGGCAGCGCTAACACATGTTAAAAGATTCAATACCTTTATCAACTTTTAAAGTAGGAATTATTTTATCAATCGAAAGATTAGTTTAACTTTTTTGTAGAATCTATATTTCATGCATCAATCATGTTTCAATATTGTTTGATTTTGAATTTTTATATGAACTGCAATTAAGGTCAACGTGTTTTTAAAAGTAACAATTTTTGTTATGTGTATTGTATTAATTTTGCAATCGACAAAAACCATAATAGGTTAAAAATTTAGTTGTTTGTTGATCTTAAATCTAATCTAATTAAGTACCTACGCTGACTGACATGAAGATACTGAGTCTTATCTCGAACAATTAAAAGCTGTATTCGATTTTGTATTATCTAAAGCTGAACTCTAGTTACGCAATACAAAAAAAAACTACTGAAATATTATTATTTTTGTAATCAAGTTTTATGTAATCCATTACCTACTTGTACTGTACATGTCAGTAGAAGAAGACAGTACTAGAAGGATTATTAGATAAATATAATGGCAAATATTACATCTGGGTAGCTACTTTTTTTACGCGAAACAGAGTCATCTGTTACTAGGATATATGGATCTATATTATATTAGATTATATCATGATTTTTGTAAAATTCTGAAATGAAATATCTTTATTCAAGTAAGCTTGTTACAAGCACTTTTGAATCGCCCAAAAAAATATTTTTTCCCCATCCCCTTTGACAGGACGTCTTTTACCTGACAAGAAGAACAAGTGAAAGAAACTTACCAGCTCTTTATCATAAGCAATGACATTAACATACCTAATAATCAAAATTCAATCACTATGGATCACCGCCTGAATTTGGTTAAATAGCAATCGCAAACTCAGTGGAGACTACATGCAGAAATATAAAGAGCAATTGAATTTAATTAAATCCAATCCATATATTAATTGAGTACTTAGTAGAGCCGCAGGACTCTAATATGTACCTACGTACGTAGGGAGATTCGCAATGCTATTATTATGCTTATAGGTATTTTGTTTTAAACTTAAGTATGTTACATTGTGGTTTTACCTTTTGCATCGCTTGCGTAAGCTCTCTGGCAGCAATGTGACACCATGGCTGATCTGCCGATTCTCGACGCTGCTCTTACTAGTCCGCACACGACCATTTTAAGAATCTAATGCTGAAAAAGTTATCATCCAGGCTTGATCAGTAAATTCCATTATCAATAGCATTTTACTAATGGTGCACTAATTATTCCTTCTCATACATCATCAGATAAATGAGGGTCATTATAAACTTTATCTTATAGAATGAAACATTTATCAAATATAAGTAATTAAGAATTTAATTATTTCAGAATTTCATTTCATTCAAGTAATTAAGATCTTCATTAGTACGAAATAATGAAAGAACTTATTGTAAAGAGAAATGGTAGATATATGTAGTTTATAATAAATAGCACTCGGAATACACGTGGAAATTTGAGCTCGTTCATACAAATACACTATCACAATTTAAGAGTTATAAGCGAATAAAAAATCTAATGAAAAGAATTTTATTTTGAAGACAAAAAGTCGTAAATAGTTTAAAAATCACACACTAAAGGTTGAATCGATATGGTGTTGCATTCATGTTTAATCTACGTAATCGATAGAAAAAATTATAACTTACCTAAATAAGACGTGATCAAGTCAAGATAAAAGGTTGGTCTGGTGTCGTGCGGTCAGTCCCGGCGACTGGTCACGAGTGTCGGCCACAGACGTTATCGTTTGTCCGACACCATTTGGGATCATTACTTAATACTCCACTTAAAATCATCAACAATATTATTTTGGACGATGATAAATCAATTCACTAATGAGATAAGTTCCCTTGGAAGAAAGCCAGGGCCGACACAGAACAGCTAACGAACTTACAATCAGTATTAGTCTACCTACATCTGTTATAATTTACTTATGTTTCAAGTTATATAGTGTTTTATTCGTTTATAGAATTAATATTATTTGTAGGTATATTGCTTAATTTTAATTTTTAAGTAGATCATATTCTATGAAAAGATTGACTGTAAATGACTATATAATGATTCAGAGGTATTTAAAACTAAAATATTATCGGTAATATAAAAATAATTATATAACTTGAAGAGAAAACGGTAGACTGACTACAGTAAAAGGGCAAATATGTGCCTATATATAATGCCCCTATGGCATCACGACATAAGTGATTTCGAAGCAGAAGGCCTATTCTGTTTCTCCAGAAACGAAATCCTTTTTTCGATAAAATTTATAATACAACGGAGATAGGACCTGACACTGCCTCTAATGTACAGATGATTTTCGCTGATTTGATTTTAACAAAATTTTGTGGACAAATATAGAAGGCTCTCTGATCAGTTTTTCTTCGCGTGTCATTTACGTATGTGCACATTAAGTAAATGTAAGTAATCCATCCAATTTGGGCTTTTTGGTCCGACGTGATCGATATGTGTTGATAAAATAAATACCTATTAAATACGGAAAGAAATTAAAGATTTTATTTGCTAAACATAACAATTTTTAACTTCATCCATAACATTTCCATAACCCAACTAAAAATTAACTCTGAGATTACGATATCAAGCAACTCTCAAACACTATCATTATCAAGACATCTTCACTCATAAACCTAATCGTACCTCTCATCGAGTATTAGACGATTCTTATTATCATATGCTCAGAAGATATTTAAAATTATAGTGGTCCTACCTATGCTTCCTGGAAAGGCGAAACAGGATTGGAATACATCAGACAGTTGCATGTTGCCACGTTCGTGTTTACACCAGCTAGCTTTCTCGCTCTTGCAAATGCCGGTGCTAAGGGCCAAACAGAATAGGATAGGATATAACAGATGATACCGTTCTGTACAGATATATTCTAATTGTGGTTCGAGTGTGCGAGATTTGTTATCGCTTGTGTGTGCATGTATTAAATACGTTAGAAAAATGTTTCCATGCCTGATAAATTGTTATGAGACACCGTGAACTTTTCCGGTATTATTAAAATAGCTTAAACTTGTATATTGTTTTGAGAATATAGATAAGTTGTTTGATAGCTTATCAGTATCGGTAGTCTGCTGGGGGTCGGCTGACGTGATCTTCTGATTGAACAATGATTATCGAACAATTAAGATGATTTCATTAATAATAATAAAAGTCATATATTATGCTTACGAGATGAGATCCATTAGAGTTTAGCAGTTCCATCACCGACTAAGACTGCTGTGATTGAACTATCAATATTGACTTTTGAAAAGATTTGGCGGAACACTTCGAAAATAGCACGCTCCGATATATTTCGTTGATGAAATTATCTTATCTATGTTGTCTCGTATAATTCAATATAAAAAATTATTATATGGGTGATACACGAACATAGCATGATGATCTGATGCAACGTAATAGTGGACCGGATAGTTTGTTTTGTTATTGACTCGTTCATAGCATTGTCTTGCTTTGGTATGCTGTAAAAACGCAGTGTCATAAAAACACAGCATCCAAGCACCCTTGCAGCTTTACAAGTTTAATCAAATTTTTATTTTATATATTATTGTTATATTATTTTTTAATAAAGATTTTTTGCTTTTGATGCATTCTTTCATGTGCTTTTTCCGTTTTATAACATGAGTGTCATTCTGTTAATAACACTCATGGTACGGAACCGCAACGACAAGTTCCTTTAGGTAATTATTCAGATTTATTGAACACCTGCAATGTGCTCGACTTGTGCATCAGATAAATGGTATGTCAATTTTAGTGATATCTGTAGATGTAAGATTCTGACGACTCCTGTAAAAATTACCAATTTTAAACACCAAAATTTCAACTTCTCCCCTCCCGCACGCGCACCGCCGCCGTGGTGACGCCCACTTCGCAACGGGTCGTGCAGCAGAAATCGTAATATTTTAATTTAACCATAACTTCAAAACCAAACGTCCAATTTTGATAATTCAAAGACCAAATATTATCTATATAAACTCTACTTAGTGATGAAATAATTTATTTTGATTAGGATTTATAGCATGAGTAAAATAAATGCGGATAAATGTAGTCCAATAAAAATTCAATTTTTTAAATAAAATTATGATTGTTTTGCTTCACTCAACATAGATAGATATTTATAAGATCTACAATTAATTAGAACATTTTATGGTTTTAACTTTTATAGTTTAGGCAGCGTACACAAAATAAGTAACTTTTCTGGTTGATTTTTTACACCGTGTCCGAAAAACCCAAATATCTTACGGAACCCTATTTTTTTCCAAAATAAAATATAGCCTATGTTACTCGTGGATAATGGAGCTTTTGAAAGGTGAAAGAATTTTTAAAACCAGTCCTGTAGTTTTTGAGCCTATTCATTACAAACAGACATTCAAACAAAGTTTTCCACTTTATAATATTAGTGTAAAAAAACGACAAAGTTTATCTGCTATGCCATTCTGGTAAAAAACAGCCTCGAACTTGTTGTCGAGCACAGCGTTACGATAGGATAGAGGTTCAATGAAATAAAATAAAAATTTTAACACTCCCAAAAGAGTATGTTCTAAAAGAGAACCGTTGTGCCCAGTAAATGAAATTACTTTAAGATTTTACTTGACAACTCTCCGCCTCCGGTCGTTTGTTAATTTCTCTATAGTTTCTTACTTATTCTATATCCGCCACCTGATGTACGCATAACATATAATTTAATCTAAAAATAAAACACGAATTCATTTAAAAAATATATTTTTACATAAAAAAAAAACACTTTAAAAACATTATCGTAATTATAATATTTTGAAATGGTAATATTAGATTAGTATGACTAACTGTAACAATTACTAACTAACTAACTGTAATAAACTTAAAATTTCCATCCGATAAATTCACCCTTTGCTATCATTAGGAGGTAACCGTTTGCGCTCGAAGCCTCTCACTTGGCGAGAACTGCTTTGTGTGCAAAATGGTATAAATAGCGCAAACTTCGACAGTATATTTCCATAAAATTATAACTTAGTTTAGTTTACCATACATTCCATTATTAGACTTTTATCATACATTCTATATTTTAAGAATAATTTGTAAATCTTAAAATAAGTAACAAACTACTCGATTCGATTCATCCTATTCGAATAACGCTGCATCTTTTAACGCATATAGCAAGGTGTCGCTTGGGCGGTGCTGAATATAGCGCTGATAGCGCTGTAAGTCGCGGCCAGCCCTCCAACGACGCCAATCGCTATCACCTCCCAACAAACCACCTTCATCCATCCAGGAGTTTGCCTAAATGTAATAATTTGAATTAATTATTAAATTTTAGCAATCTTATTGCCTAATGAATAAGACGGTACAGTCTTCCAGGTTGAAATTCATTAGGACGTCATGAAAAAACAAGTTCAATTTCCTCTTGCAAATTACATAGATCATAGAATGTCTATGCCTTGGAATCTTCAAATATCAGATATCTAGGTTATCCGAAGAGTGGCAAAATATGTAAGTCTCATACAAGATAACAAACAATGCGTCATAATAGAGCATTAACCATATATAGATCTCACAAAAAAATAATTGTCAAAGGTAGACACTTTCTTGGCCAGCCGCACAAAATGTGGCATTTTATATCAGTCAGCGTTAAAAGTTAGAAAATAAATATGCTGGGCATGAGTTTTCCATTTTGTACGGAATAAAACAGTTCTTTAACAAAGTCCGAATTTACACTTTTACTGGGTATAATGGTAGCTTACATAGTTGTTTCAAAATTCCAATCCAAGTGCTTTAACTTTGCTAACTAGCATTTTCCAGCGAGTTCGCTCACGTAAATTTTATTTTTAAATCGGTGCATGAGTTTTGGACCCTATTTACCGCAAACAATCAAATCTTACCTCTTTATAATTTTAGTAAAGATGAATTAATTATTGATTTTTCGAGGTTCTTTATAAGAATACACTTTGCAATGATTATATAATACTTACACAGGTGTTTGACCCTGTTGATTTTGTCCGATAAGTTGTAAGTAGCAGTATGATGGCAGCACGAATGTAAGCAGTGCCACCGTGGTACCTCCCACTAGCGCGAGCACCGTGTAGAATCGTGGAATACTCTCACCGATGAACAATATACCCAGCATAATGGACACGCGAACTACTATACGCCAACCAGTCGATTCTATAATTAAAAAATAAAATAAAAGAAATCTATACCAATAGACTATATTTGTTTCGCTAAGCAGAACTAGACTATTTGTATGTCAAACATATACATAATTTGGTGTCATTTGTAATGAAATGTTTTGTGCAAATGTGCGTAATTTATATTAAAGTTAAAAATGGATAATTTGTTTGTTGAGCCTTCAAACATTTAAATATGAATTGAGAAACTTATATTTGCCTTCAAGTTCAACTCAGTTTTACAATTTATGTAGTATCAACATAAAATATAAATAAATGACTTTCTACTTTCAAATTATTTTAACTATGTTAAAAAAAATTGAATGGCGAACTACCGCCATCTACTTTTGTAATCAGTTGACATTGCATGCCTAATGTGTTGGAAATTTCCAACATTCATAATGTTATTGTTTACCTACTCTTTACCAGAATTTCTTATCACCCGCTATATTATATACCTAAGTCGACGCACACTTAGTGCCCACCCATTGTGAGACAATTTCGAAATTCTATTTTCATTATGAACAGCTTGTATAACATGTACTACACAATAGATATAATAGTAATCTTTGATTTCAAAGCCTAAGCACATACGATTTTAAACCCCTATTTTAATGTAAGTAAGGGTAGCCTGATATGCACTATAGCACATTAGGCTACCACGAAACATCTAATGTAAACAATTATTCGAGAAAGATAATATAAATTATTTTATGCGCTGGTGACAGTATAGTCTATCGATTTGTTTCTTAAACCACTTATAAAACGTTATTTGTTTTAACAATAAAACTTATCGAATAACGTCGGCAGACATTAAATTATGTCACAGAAAAATACATATTCTAGTATTTATTTTAATAGTTTATTACCTTCCTAGATAATATATCAGAGGATATCCTTATCCTAAATAGTTCTTGAACATTGAAAATGATATAGTTACAATCACAAAAAAGTAAAACAGTTTACCTCTAGGCACACTGTAAAGTTCCTCCATCTCCTGGCAAACGGGATTTATGATGATAATGAACGCAGTGACAAGATGGATAGCCATCAGTATATTGCCAGCGAGTGTTAGCGGGGTGGCTGATAGTGAAGATGCCACGTTCGGAGCTACTGCTTCACCATACACCGCGTAACCACCAATCGCAATTGGCAGATACAGAATCAAGATAGCTGAAATTCATAAAATAAAAAATTGTTATCTATATTATAGCAATAATAATTTCGGAAAAACCATAGAGAAACATTGTAAAATGATCAGCAAGATATTCATAAAAATCATGATCGTTTGTCCGTTTACATTTGCGTAACTCAATAAAACCTTAAGTAAATATAATTTGAATAAAGAACAGATACCGAATTTTCTTATAAAAAAAAATAAGTTCAAAATGTACCTCGCGTCCATAAATTTTGAAACGAAATAAAAGTTGCGTAAATTTTTTAATAATGAACTTATATTTCAAAAACTTTCAGTAACCATCAAATAGATAATAATCAACAATAAAATATATATTTTATTCAAAATGACCGCCCTTAGACGATTTGGCCAGTCATCAATTGCGGCACGAATCTTTTCTAGAGAAATTCGCTTTGTTTCTCAAACAAGATTTCGCTTCAGTGACTCCAAGTTTTGGTGAGACTTTCGGCAGGCCCTGGGCTCTAATTCAATCCATAAAGAATAATCCAGCGGGTTGAGGTCGTGGCTGGAGGAGGGCCACTCGTCCGCCGCGATGAAGGCCAGCACATTCTCCTTAAACCAAGCTGGGGTGCTTTTTGCCTTATGGGATGGCCTCGAGTCTTGCTGAAAAATCCAATCCTTATTGTGAAATAACATATCAGACAGGGGTTTCACCACGTGCTCTAAAATGTCACTCTGATAATTCTTGGCTTTCACCTTGACACTTTGTTGGCAGTTGTTTTGTCGTTTGAACTTTTCTTTGGTGTATAACGGAACAAGTCCATACTGAAAAAAAAAAAAAAACTTTTCTTTGACAGTAAAAATTTTCTCGTCGGTGAAGAGTATCTTCTTGGCATCATATCTTCTCAGCAGCAATGGACAATTACAGCGTCGTAACTCTCAAAAACGATTGTTTAAAAAAGGAACTTTTCTTCAGCTATAGGCCTCTTACCTTAAGATCACATTTCAGTATTCTGTTCACTGAAACATGCGAAATATTAGTCTGCAGAGCAAGTTTCTTTTGAGTGCGACATGGATTTCTGCGAACTCGCTCTCGGATGATTTTGATTTCCACTCCTTTGGCGATCTTGCAGAGAACTTGTCTCTTTGTAACGCTGTAGGCATTGTGTAATTTATTTATTTATTTTGGTTTGCCAACATTTGATTACAATATTCCTTACTCATTTATTTACTTATTTTACTATTATTATCTAATTGCCACAAATTCTTAATGGCAAATACAACATGCACCAATATGCTCAACTACGGTTTAAAAATATTAAAGTTTATCCTATTGTATTTGGGTTTGTTTGATAACTGTTTCAAAGGCCATTCCACTTATATAATTTTTTTTTACGGATCATGATGGTCGAGTCGAAATGTTTATCTGTTATATTATTGCTTTACTATCATACAAAACCTTGCAACTGGTGAATTAGACCCAAAAACGGTCTTACGGAACGGAGCACTTAGAGGAGTTATTGACTTTCGACGATATCGAGATACAACATGCAACTTAATTCTATCCAGCAATTGAAAACAATCCACACAATGACCAAGAATTTTTGAAACAAAATACACGTCATTAAGAATTCCACGCTGTGACAATGCGATGATGTTGAAATGAGCCAACATCAACATATACAAGTTCATCATATACAGACAGTTTCTTTTTCGAGATGACACAAGAATACATCAGATGCCAGATATTTTTTTTATCCTTTCTATTCTTAAACAATGTGCTGCGTGATGCGGTCTCCAAACTACACGACAGTACTCCAATCAACTTAACAAATTATATAACAAGTTATAAAAAATTAATATCGTTTTCTTGAAATTGCGCGAATTTTTAGTGTTTCTCATGACAAATCCCCAATATCCTCGAAGCCCGATTAGTAATATTTTCAATGTGTGGAATAAAAGTTATCTTTTTATCGGATAACACTTCCAAGTCACGAGCATTTTTACGATCTTTGATCAAAATGTCACCTATAGAGTACTCATATGAGATGAAACTATGCTTTCTACCAAATCTTATATAAAAACATTGATTAATATTTAGTGCCATATTGTTGACGCTGCACCATTCCATTATATTATTGAGATCTTTTTGAAATAAGAGATAATCTTCAAAATTTTCTATATTTCTACAAAATTTAGATCATTTGCGTACATGAACGGTGTAGAAAATGCTAGGCAGTCTGGTATATCATTTACGAAAATGTTGAATAGAATTGGCCCCATATGAGATCTCTGAGGTACACCCGTATTAACAAATACTATGTGGAACACGATCAAAAGCCTTACTAAAGACAGTGTATATTATATCCACTACAGAGTCAATATCTCCAAACAATCACTCAGTGAAGTCAACAAGGTTCTATTTGTGGATCTGTTTTGAACAAATCCATGTTGGTATGGTCAGGAATTTTTAAGTTATTGCAAATGCACTTTGCATGATTGGACACAATAAAGACACAAACATTTTATTAATAGACGCAGTTACGGCTTACAGGAAAACTTTTCAACTTGCGAAAAATCTGCATCGGTTCGCCCTATCCGCCTTAAATAGAGAAATGACATACAAATAAACTAAAAGTTAACATCCCAAATGCAAAAGTGGTAGCATATTATTTAATTTTTTCAGTAAAAAGTTTGTCTCGTAATTAATGAACACACGAGTTAAAACCCGATAAAAGTTTGAAACAAGAAAGAATCATATCCAATTATGACCTAAAAATTTACTGACGCGTTTAGTGATGTGATATATCTCAAAATATAGCTTATATTTTACTTATTTCATATCATGTAATAAAGTCTTAAAACAAAGTCAGGATAAAAATTTCCGAGGCTTATAAATATTTTCAAAAGTTACCCTTATTCGATTCGAACCCTACAATGACGGTTCGCTGCATTACACCAATGCGATTCGAACCGTACAGTGACGGTTGCTACGTTTTGTTTCATTTACTACGAAAAAAAAGTATTTTTCGTCATAAGGTTAAAAAGTGCACATTAACAATTACATCTTTATTTATTTCCACATTTACGAGTCAAACTATAAAAAGATTTTTATTTGAATGCGTTAATTTTTGAAGTAGTTTAACAATTATCTCGAGTTTTGACAGCTGATATAACCTCAAAACATTATTTACAAATTACGAATGTCCTTCCAGATGAAAAGATGCTTAGATATTATTCAATTTTATGCAGAAACCAATTTGCACTAATGGTAGGTAGACATAATCTTTAAAAAAAAAAACAGGTGACAGGTCAATCAAGTTAACATGATTCGTTATTTTATAGCAATTTTTGAACTCATTTTTACATTTAATTAATTTTAACACCACAGGGAATGATTGAATAATATATTTTTTTGTTTCTTACTTTTTGCTCTCTACATGGCGCTGATGCCAATTTAATGTAACATCACAGAGCCTATAGCACGTGGACAACTAAGACGCATCTAATGATACCTCATTTGTCCAGTTACGATGAGTAGATCCGAGGTTATAAGGGAACTGATGAACATTCTTACATACATACCGGCCAAAATCATAACCCTTTTTTTCGCTTCGCCGAAGTCGGGTAAAAACAAGAAGAAATCCTTGAAAGTGCGATCAAACTCACCAGCGAAACTATATTGCAAGCTCTGGCTGAATCCTTTCTTATCAGTCATGTCGTTTTGTATGGTGGGGAAAGTAGAAGCGCCTCCGAATGCGAACATAATGGTACCGAAAGCCAAGAAAAAATCTTGGAACCCGTGCACCCCCCATCGGAACACAAACGGACGGATGTCATTCATCATTTGGATGAAGTATAGAATACAGGCTACGACAGTTGCCCCAAAAGCAATTAAGCCCAAGTACCTGAAAAATAAAAAAGATATCTGAAGTCAATCACTATAATCAAATGGCCTTTTCCAAAAAACAGCTTTAATAAAAAATGAGACAAAGAACTCATATTTTTGAATAAAAATAAATTAAAAAAAAAATACAGACATCAAAAAACTATTTCTAATTTCGATGATATTCGAGTTCACCTCGTAATCATCTTTAATGATGTATAGTGAAAACATAAATATGTGTTTCATTTTAATTAATTTTAGGTGAATACATCAATACTTAGAACCTTCAAGTTGTACTAATATTAATGTTACAGAATTTCAGGAGCATAAATTTTTAAATCCATTGAGACTGGATCGTCGGTAATTAGTATGATACACATTAAAATTAATAGAATCTCTGTAATCTCTGTATTTCTGTTATACAGAAATTTTCATAAAAAGACTTCATTACACCTCTTTTGCGGAATAAGCGAAACACCAATACATGGGAGTCATTACTTTTCTGTTCTAGGATCGTTACATGCGTTTTTCACTTCATCGACGTTCAACCCTTGTTCATTGCTCTTTATAGCCTATAATATCGTCATTAAAAATCTAAAGAAATTACTCACGAGAAATCCTTGGGTGTACCGAAGAGCATGAGCGGTGTCATTGCACTGGCGACGATCAGATACCAAGTGCAGAGTGTAATCGGCACTAGAAGCGAGAACACCTGCTCTATGATCTGAGCTGCTAACAGCAGGTACACCACGGATGCACCAAAAAGTGTTACTGTCACCGCCATCGACACTATCACGCTGGAAAATATAGTGTTATATCAATTCATCACTATCAGTTTATTTATACACCTTATTGGGAAAATGAGTCTTAACAGTTGCAGTAGCAGTACAGTTTGGGGAGAATTAATAACTGTTGATTTAATCGGAACCAATGATAATATATGTTGTTGTCCAATATTTGTTTCAAATTATATATATAAAGCCCCAGTATCATGGAGTATCTGAGATACTAAAAGTCCATTTTCTAAACTGATTCGGCCGGGAACATACCCAGTAACTATGATAGGGCAGCACCTGAAAACCGGCGCACTCAGTTACGCAAGTTGTCAAATAATTACGATAATTTGGTCCCGTAATCAGGTGACCTGTTATTGCCAAAGTTGCTTCGCCTCAACAATTACACATGATCGGCACTAGAAGCGAGAGCACTTGCACTAAAATGTACTTTGTCATTCTGTTAAAAATACAGCGTCGAACACAACAATGTCTAAGGTTTAGAGGCTTGATCAAATAAAACCGACTTCAATAGGTAATAAAGGTTTTACTTAACTTAACCTTTGTAGGTTTAACTGTACCAGAATAGCAGTGCAGCAAGTATATTACTGACGAACCAAACAGTTTTAAGGTCATCACCATCGACACTGTTGTGCTAGTAAACAGCTCTATCAATTATCGTCATCGGCTTATTGTTAATTCCAACGTCCAAAATTAGATTTTTTTTAAGATTATCGTTAAAGTTCGAAGACGGTTTTAATTCTTTCAAAGCAAATAAGTCAGAACATTCACAACATTTTTCTTTTTCTTTTCAAACTACAAGATACGAAATTCTTGTATTTATAGTCTAATAAGGTTAAAAACTCAAATTAATACACTCCCCTTTTTGAAGTTAATTAAAAAAGATTAATACTGAACATGTCGGCTCAATTTAGACAGTATTTTTCATTTGAACACCCTGATTAACCCTACCTCCAGGTCTTGCCCAAGGCCTGATCGGCGATGATAGCGTACGGGTTCCTCTTCCTACTCCTCATATCAGGGTTTCTCGCCTCGATCATGGACCAGCAGTCGCCCAGGCGTTTACCACTGAAAGCTGCTACGGCACACATCACTATTATGATAGGCACCCCCACCCAACCTGGAATTGATAATAAGGAATGGATTAATTTGTGAAATTATAATCTATCTTTTTTAACTAAAAATAAAAAAAAAACAGAACAATTTATATGATGCAATATTTCTTTTGTTATTTTCCTTTTATAAAATTTGAATACAAAACCAAATTTATATTTAGCATAAGAGTAAGCATAATTAGCTGTTCCAGTCAACATGCACACAATTTAATACTGATTAAAAAAGTTTAATCGCATAAAACAGGTAACAATAATCATATTATCTTGCTTGTTTTTAAACGTAAATGAACTTATCGTCATCAGCATCAGCCTAAGGAGGCTTACTGACGGCAGTGCCTGAAGAGCCTTTGGGCTCAGGCTTTCCTTATGGATGATTAAGAAGGATGGGCCTTGACCTTCCACACTGGTACAATGCGGATTGGAGTGTATTAACAACTACAAATACAGTCGGGACCGACGGCTTAACGGGCTTTCCGAAGCAAGAAGTGCCCCGAGATAAATGAATAAACATAATAAAAAGAACACATTATATTTATAAAAAAAAATAATAAGATATTTATTACTACAGTTTATGTGCATAACATAACATTAAATATTCTCACTCTTCTACAAGTTCTTAAAGAATTCGAGTTTCACCAAGGTAACTGGTAATTCAGTTGGAAGAGCAGTCATCCAGATTAGGAAGGTTTATGATAACTTGTTTTTTATTAAATAAATGTCAAGAAATATTGTTTTCTCCGTTTTTTGTTTGGTATTATCATACCGTAAGAAGGGACTAATTCTAATTTTGCGAACTAGATATTACAAAGGCAAAAGTTTGTTACTTCTTCACGCAAAAACCACTGAACAGATTTTGATAAATTTTGGTATATGGATACTTCTGAGAATGAATTAATAAATAGGCAACTTTTTTGCACTGAACAGTTTCCTAAGGTCCACGCGGGCGACGCCGCTGGCGGAAGGCTATATATACATAAAGTTATTTTTATAACACACATCAACGAACATATCGTTTCATTTACTTAACGATTCGTATATTATCAAACAACAATTATAACCAAATTACTATAGTAAATACCTGTTTTGTCTTGATTTGGTCCTAGTATCTTTACTATAAATAATAATATAATTTATTTCTTTTCACCAAAAGTTATACAGTAGGTTTTTTTATATACTCTAATCATAGTATATAAAAAAACCTACTGTGACTATATGAAATGAAATGAAATGAAATGAAAATATCTTTATTCAAGTAGGCTGTTACAAGCACTTTTGAATCGTCCAAAAAAGACTTTTTTCCCCTACCACTTGTTCAGGACGTCTTTTAGCTGACAAGAAGAACAAGCGAAAGAAACTTATCAACTTTTTATCATAAGTAATGACATTTACATAAATCATGTCATTACCAAAATAATATGTATTATCAATTTATCACAATAGTAAATACAACTTTCAAAGTCTGTAGGACATAAGTTGAACATATAATTAGTCTTTATAGAACAAAGCGAAGGCTATTAATTCCATGCATTGCGATCCTTAAAGTAATCATCAACTTTATAATAGCCTTTACTCATAAGTATATTCTTTACATGAATCTGAAATTTATTTATGGGTAGGTCGATTACATTTTGTGGAACTTTATTGAACATAGCAATACATTTACCCAGAAATGATCCTCTGGTTTTTTGAAGTCTGAAGCTTGGAACGGCAAGTTTATCTTTATTTCTTGTGTTAAGATTATGAACACTACTTTTTTTTGTGAAGGAATCGTAATGTTTTCTTGTGTACATAATATTCTCATAGATGTATTGAGAGGCAACAGTCAGAATATTTATTTCTTTAAATAGTTCTCTGAGAGATTCCCTAGACCGTAAATTATATATAGCACGGACAGCTCTCTTTTGTAAAATAAAAACATCCTGAATGCTAGCCGCAGAACCCCATAACAATATACCATACGTCATTACACTATGAAAATAACTAAAATATACCAATCTTGCCGTTTCAACATTTGTCAAGAGTCTAATTTTCTTAACAGCAAAAGCTGCAGAACTCAGTCTACTTGACAAGCTATCAATATGAGGATCCCATTGCAGTCGGGAATCTAGTGTAATACCAAGGAACTTTGTCGATTCTACTAACTCAACTTTTTCACTATTTACATTTATAAGTGTACTGACATGCCTCACATTAGGTAATGCAAACTTTATGCATTTCGTTTTATTTGAATTGAGCTTTAAATTATTATTATCAAACCACTGTAGAACATTGTCGAGAGCATTATTTACATCGTCAAAACAATCATTACCCCTCTCAACTTTAAACAGTAAAGAGGTGTCATCTGCAAATAATACTGTCTCGCACAAATTCTTCGTAAAGTGAGGAAGATCATTTATATAAATTAGAAAAAGCAATGGTCCTAATATCGATCCCTGAGGTACGCCCATAGTAACTGGTGCCCCTGCAGATTTCGCTTCATTGATTACTACCTTTTGAATTCTAGCAGAAAGATATGATCTTATTAGATGAAGTGAATTTTTCGTCACACCATAATGTTCTAATTTCCCCAACAGTGTTTCATGACAAACGCAGTCGAATGCTTTTGATAGATCACAAAAAATGCCAATAGCATCTTGTTTATTCTCCCAAGCATCATAGATATGCCTCAGAAGTGCAATTCCAGCGTCTGTTGTACATTTACCTCTGCTAAAGCTACATTCACTCAAGTGTGAAAAGCTGGAAAAATAAATAAATCAGAAAAGAAAATATAAACATAAGTCTAAGTGTAAAGATCCGTTGACAATGTTAGTACAGTCCAATTACTCTTACCACAGGAAGTTAATTTTTTAGCCAGTATCACAAACGTCAATCAAAATTGTCATCAGTTTAAAGCGACATTACCCATAGATATTTGATATGCATTAGAGCTTAAAGGCGTCATTAAACCCTAATGGATGTATGTGCAACTAACCATTAGTGTCTTAAGGATCGGTGCATATCTGACGAAAGAACCGTCAAGCGTCTCACGGAATTTTGCGTTAGTAACTACGCGACGAATTTTCCGTTGAGTGTGCATTGTTGAATGTCATTCCATATATTCATTAGTTCTCACCAAAAAGCTTCTGACGGTCCGCAACTGAATATTACGCTCCGTATCATACATCAGATAGCCATTGATGCTTGCAATATATCACTATCAAAATGGCACTGTAGCAGAAAAATATAGGAAAATAACATTTCGTGCGTAAATATATCACAAAATGCGCACCTAACATTGTAAGTGTATATCAAATTTCATCATTTGATACATTTTTAGCGATGTTAGTATTGTGTTCTCGTTATTACAACACAATTTTGCTGTATTAATGAGAAAAATAGTAACGAAGTTGAATCAGAAATAGTTAAAGTATTTGGGTACACTAGTGTCAACGACGGAGGCATTCGAGTGGCAAGAAACCGGTTTACGAACATTAAAACGATAAGAAACTTCGACGAAATCACACATAAAATTACACGAGAATGTGTAACGAAATATTTGATTTTTTTAACAGAATAATCCTTATGAAGACTGTATTTAAAAATGTTGACCGTATATTAACCAGGGAGGGGTTCTACTTAGTAACCTCATTGTTATTAACTTCAGATTAATTTAGATGTAAAAAGTCCGTGCCCAAAATTCATACGTCAAACAAAATCAATTCCAGCTTAGATATTTTGTTAAGAAGCAGCATTGTACTCGAAGTCAAACTCAGCGCTGTAACAGCATTAAGCTTAAATGAAATGTGACCTTTACATTATTTTCCTGGAATAAATTCTCTTTGAATTCGAAGATACAAACATATTTATTCTGTATACAAAATCATCATAAAACGCTACGAGGACAACATTGTCACAGCATAGAAGTTCAATCAAATCAATAAAAAAAAACAGCGAAGGCAGTAAAGGTTCTATTTGATTTCTTTGGCACGATAGCGCTCACAGACCACAGTATAAAAATGTATTTCTGTGTGATGCTACAAAGATATTTTTGAAATTATATGAAGATCAATTAAGTACGTGAAAGACCCGCAAATGATGAAAGCAGCAAAATATATATGTCGGTAGATATATTGATAACCATCCGAACCAGTTTGGTTGCTTCTAAAACTATTTACTTAAAGAACCTATTTGAATGAGTAATTAATTGTGTCGATGCAGCATTTCCAGTTTTCGGTTATTATGCAATGAGGCGTAGTATTTTTCCTATCAAATATTTAAAGATGTTAAGATATTTTTGTTTAATTTTTACTGTCGTTACCGCAAAAAGTGTTATTTAAATGTACTAATAATAAAAAAGTAATTAAAGTAGCTATCACTAGCAATTCGCTCTGCAAATAATTAATATTATTGACATGATTTGCACTTAAAAACTAATGAAACAATTTAAAACTCTTTTACAGATTTTTAAGACAATTACCAATACAGCTTTGAAAACACGAAATTTATTGAATATAATAATTAAAAATGAATTGTAACACTTCTTTCGACTTCAACAAATCAAACAGTGTTGTTCAAACAATGCAACAGCATGTTCTCATTTAACTAAATATGATAAAAGCATAACTTTATCTAACATAATAATTAAACAAATATAAGTACAGTCAACAACACGTCGAAAGTTATATATATACATCACATATACAAAACCATGTTCACCAACTTGATTTTAAATCATAGGACTAATTTGTATTGTATTCACAATGCTATTAAGAGGTCTTAAAGAAAATGCTTAAAAATTCCCCAGGTGCTCCAGATGGGATATAGTATTATGCTCGGTCTTGATAAATTGATTATGGAGTACAAAATCGACGACGTAGATTGGTCAATTTTTCATAACATACATATGCTGCTTTGTGTACCTTGTAAACTTAACGCTAAGATAAGATAGCATTTATAATGCTGCAATGATTTTTTTATGTTTTTACAGACAGTCGCTTTCGCTAAACTATCTGTTGTCCCTTCAGACGCTTAAAAATATCGTTTTTAAAAAGCGTGGCAAAGAAATATAATATTTTCAACGCTTGTTTTTGCTTCGCAAATCACATCACACTTATTTTACAATAGTTCGTATATTCACAAAATTATTTGCTTCGTGTTCTGCCTTGACAACAGTTTATTGTGTAATAAATGGTCAAATTTTATGAATGAATATGTTTTCTTAATGTTTTTTATATTAATTTCGGTAAAGGTTTTGTAGACTGTTATTATTAAGTTTGACTTTCTTAGTCGCCACAGACAAGTTCGCATAGCTTTAACATATACGCATATCAGCAGATATTAATAACTTTTACGAGATATCTAAAACCAAATAAAATTGTTATTATGTTTTAATCATAATAGAGAAATGCGTCAAATTTCGAATGTTCCGCTTCGGATGAAAAGCAAAAACCTAATATAACAATTAAATTTATCCTATAAATCTAATTCAAGAACAGATGCTACACAATTGTAAAAATGAACACATAAAATTGTAATGTCTTTCTGAAAATATATATAAATATATTGTACATATATCTGAAATAAAATAAATAAATGATAAATAATATTTTTTAGAACTAAGCGCAGGTCAATCGGAATTAATCTGCGCTCATCCGACAGTAGTTCAACACCGAATTATATTTATTAATATAAGAATCGTCTAATTATAAAATGTTGGACTCTGCTTCTCGATTTTAGAATTTTCCTGACAAAAACATTCTGACTTTGTACATAAAATAGTGCGCACAATGACACGTAGTACCCACCGGTCTTTACGAGAGCCCTTGGTAGAGCGAGAACGCCGCTACCAGCCATCTCGCCAGCTATTAGAAAGGCTGTTTGTTTCACCGAGAGACCTCCTCCGCCACTCCTATTTGTTTCATCACCAATTTCTCCTCCCTGTTGAACGATTTGAAAACATAAATGTTATTAATGAAAAATGCTTGAAAATCTACTCTATCTCGTACCCCTGACACTTTCGTAATCCCACCGACTGCTCTAACCACTGAATAACCCAGGACCTAACAAGGCTGACGAATGTTTCAAGTACTTGTTACTTTTTCGCTACTATAGAGCTTATTTTTATTATATTCAGGCAATCTACCTAAACCCCACCTGGATTGCGAAAGGTCATGGGTTCGAGTCCCATCTCAGAGTGCCAGGGACAAAATGGATCTTTTAAGCATTTTTCATTAAGAAAATTTTTCAGTATAGAATTGTGTATGTAAAAGTGAACACAGCCAATTAGCGATCTCGGCCACGGAAGGCGCGTAAACCAAATATAACAAATTTGCTTAATAGAAAGATTCACAAATACTTCTAAAATTTACCATAGCCCACTTGACTTCAACTTTTTACAATAATAATGTTTTAGTAGGAATTTCACACGCAATGTGTTATCCTCAGTTTGCATACCATTGGCAAAATAATTACATACAATTTCTATTATTTACTCTAATCAGCATTTGAGAAGTTCATGCATGCGTTATAACAATCAATAAAAATGATACTGTGGCCATTTTCTCATTATTTCATCATAATTTCCTTATCGAAAACAATTAGATTTTTTTCCAGTAAACGTTATTAATAAGTCAATAGAGAAGCTACTCGAAATTATATCGTCGATCAAAAACGATAGCCTAAATGTAATTTGTGGTATTTCAAATTGCTCAGATATTTTTTACACGTACGACGTAGCGAAAGAAGGGTTATGATTTTGGCTGGTATAGATAGATGAAGATAGAAGTAGGTTAGATTGTTCATCTGTTTCCCTTCAACTTTGGAACTACTCGGCGTAACTGGACAAATGAGGTATCATTCTGTGACATTACATTAAATAAGTAACAGCGCCCTTTTGAAAACATAAAGTCAGAAACTAAACAAATATATTATTTAATCATTCCGTGTAGGGTAACTTTTAGAAGCGTGATAAAGTTGTAGTACTAATAAAGTAGTTGTACTACTTTTAAACATATTTTTTTTTAATAAATAGCTTTCGCTTTGTTCTATACTGACTAATTACTTATATGTATCTATGCTATTTCCTACAGACATTGATAATGGTTTTTATTATTATTGCAATACGTTTTATTTTGTTAATGACATGTTTGAAGTAAGTATCGTTACTTCTTAGAGAAACATATTTTTCATTTTCATAAGATAAAGTTTTCAAAAACATATTTAGATAATTTACGTAAGATGAAAATTAACTTTAGCCCTATCTCATGCATTACTGTCCTTAAAATAATCTTTAACATTATAATAGCCTTCACTCATAAGCATATTCTTTACATGATATTTTAAATTTATTTACAGGAAGTTTAATTACATTTTGTGGAACTTTATTGAACTTACCATTGCATTTACCCAAAAATAATCCTATCGTTTTGTGAAATCTGAAGCTTAGTAATTCAAGCTTATTTCTATTTATTGTGATAAAATTATGAATATTACTTTTTTGTAAACTTATCAGAATATTTTCTTACATACATAATATTTTCATAGATGTATTGAGAGCCAACAGTCAAAATAGTTATTTTAAATAATTCTCTAAGAGATTTCCTTGGCCATAAATTTTATGTAGAGCTCCCTTTATTAGTACAAAAATATCTTGAACGTTAACATTAATGTATGATTGGCCTGAATAACCATAACAGCTAATTAAAATAAATTTTAAACGATTTTTTCGCTGTATGTTTTTGAAATACGTTTTCAGGAGTGAATATGTCGCAAAACCCTCACGATTTGGTCCCTTTTTGACATAACATTTAATACCAGTATAGTATAATATATTTTAGTTCAAAAGATTCGTTGAATCGTTACAAAACTTGTCATGCGTGTATTTAGATCGTCTCGTATAACACACCGTTCTCTCAGAACATCGACTCACATAATCGCATCGGACTTGGGTACTACCTTCATTGGTCACAGTACGGATCATATTCTTTGTTTTCACGTAGGTACCTTACTATGTAAGGCGGGCAAATTGAGCAAAAATGAAGCAAAAGCCAAAATAATAAAAGAAAGGGTTTTCATCGAATTTTACATAAATCGTAGAGCTATTTTCAAAATATGATGGTTCCGTAATTTTCACATCGAAATAAGATCTGCAGTTTTGTTTTCACATCAAACTAGCTGTTTTTTCGCGACTTCCCCCGCATAAATTATAATCTATGTCACCGCGTATGATATAACGTCCCGTTGTTTCCGACCTTATCCAATGCAAGCAAACACATCTTTCTTCTTTATGGTATCAGTACATATAGATAACTGAAAGAATTGTTCAAATTTTATTTTTCAAAATTTATTGTTTGTCCTTCTCCTTCTGTTTCTTTTCAATAACCCACTGCAATATTTAACGTCAACGATGTGTATTTGTTGTATTTATTAGATGTGTAAAAAAATATTTCTGTGAAATTGAATAAATATCATCTAACTTATTTTTATTAAAGTAACATTGATTAAAAATAATTAACCCAAACACAAAGGGATAACCGCAAAGCGATAACTTAATAAATCGACAAATTTGGACGTTGATGTAATTAACAATATATCACGTATGAATGTATCATGGAGGTATTCAAGTAATCAGGATCAACATAAGAAAGAAAAATTAGTGTAACCTACTTTTAAATTAATGTAAATCCTAAATAAGTTTATAACATCGTACATAAAAATAATATTTGAAACAAAACATTCAATCAATAACCAATTATTAGACATTAATTTTAATTTGTTTTAATTCTTAATGATTCGGTGAATACTAAGAAACGATATGGAAATCTAAAATCACTACGGGAATATTCCACCGGGAGTCGAACCTGAGACCTCAGAAAGGGCAACATTACAAATCCGTATTTGTAAACTATTTGTAATTTACGGCTGAATGCTTTATAAAGTTCTATTGTAATCATTTTTATTATATTTTTGTTATATTTAAATTAATCAGGCTATCAAAACGAAAACAGTATACAAGTAAGGTACTCACATTTTTTGCGATTAGAGGAGTCGTTTCCGAAGCTGAATTTGGACCAGTACTCGGGCCGCTGCTGGGCTGAGCTGTTGTTTCTAAATCGTTTTTATTAGACATTTTCTTTTCTGAAATGTAAACAAACATCATCTTTTAAAAGTCGATTCATTTAATTATTATTAGAATTTATCTACTCAACTTATACGAATAAATAATTATTGTAGTTTTACAATATTTTTATACTTATTACAATATACATACTTATATCAATGTTTATTTTACAACTAAAAATATACAAAATTCAAGTTTTTTTTAACCTCAGCCCAATTTTATTCGAACTGGTTAGTGAGATCTGCTTCTAAAGTACCGGTATATGAAGCCCTTTAAAGAGGTCGATATCGGCCTATGCAATGCTTCCTGTCCATCAATTAACTAAACCACTAAACTATACGGTTTCGGTACGTACTCACCCGTGCTCTCGGCCGCGTGACCGCTCCCAGTACCTCTCTACATAGAACTGGCTGATGACAAACTACAAACTACGATCAACAAACTGGTAACGCATGATCTATTAAAATGGTCTTCATTCTAACATTACTGTCATAAGGTTCCAAATCCAACTTTCAGTAATACTAACGATGTAATTCAATTTAATTTTAAAATCGTTAAAAAAATATTATCATTTAATATGAAATTCAAGAGAAACTCATTTATAACTAAAAGTAATTAATAACTCGATGTCAATACTGTAGAGAACTAAGTTAACTGATATTACTTTATAAAAAAAAATTTAGAAAAATTGAAATATGGAAAATAAACATTTTCTGAATAAAAAATCAATTAACTTAAGTGAATTTACCTATGTTTTAAGTCTAAAACTTAGCACAAATCTCAAATATTGAGTTGCTAACGCCTAGCAGATTATAATAGCAAAAGTTCGATTGCATTTGTAAAGGAAGTTTTCGACCTCGCGTTTCTTGCTTAACACCTACCAGTTTTTATAAAAGTCATGTATTTTTCCATGGAAAACATCAAATATGCAAGAGGGATCATACATTCTGAAAAATAATTACCTGCAGTCCAAGAAAAATACGCAATATAAATTATGTAGCTAGTTAAAATATTAAAGTTTGGATTATTCGATTCCTCTAGGACGGCCATACTGTCTGAAACTATCAACCAATTATCACCACCATTATAACCCTTTCTCGGAGATACGATATACTCTAAGGCTTTGAGTACAAAATAACTTTCAGCTAAAAAAATACTAGCAATACTGGGAGATTTATACCCATAACCTCCTATATTTTGCATATCATAAGTATCTGTAGAAACATTATTATAATTTTTGCAATATCTGTATAAATTTGATAATTTCCAATCCAATTTTCTAATAAACAATAAACATTACTTTTATTTATTATAGTCCTAATAGTCAAAATTTTGATGGGAAGAAATTTTGACATAAAGCGATCTTGATAACATGGCCACTTAAAACTGATAAATATATTATATTCATATCTTAATTTTGATATTTCAGGAAAATGTTGAAGAAAAAATAAATAATTTAATGAGGAAGTATTAATTGACAAAATCTGCTGAAGTTTTCCAACTAAAGGCTGTTGAACAATAGAAGAAATTTGCAAAAAAAAAACTGTATGTCAGATATTGGTAACTTAACATCAGTGGTAATTTCAATACTACGTAAGCTTCTATTAAGATTTTTCCTAACTTGTTTACTAGTTTTTTTACACTTAAATAGCAAAAGAAAGCGTATTCAGAGTGGCTCTCCCAACTTTCATTATAAGTTTGTAACCTTTGAAAAGCAGCATAGTATTTCAAAGATCAAGGACAAATTGTTTCCAGATTAATATACTGCCAAATCATCAGCAAATTGTAAATTATTGACTAGTGGATTCAAAAGATTGTTTTATTGATGTATATAAGTACACAATGAACAGTAGAGGACTTAATATTCCACCTTGAGATACACCTTTATGGGAGCATCTATACCCTAACAATTGATTACCATATTGGCAAATATTTTATTTATCGGTCCAACCTACATCGGTTGGACCGATAAATAAAATATTCCCCGGGCCCCAATAGTCCAAAGCGGTCCCCAGGCTAAACAACACCTAGCTCGGAGGGTTAGTCTCCTTTGCCAATTGTCTCCATGCCAAGACGAACTGCAAGAAGTTTCAACACCCAGTAATGAGATGGCGTTGTACCAATACAAACATTATAAATTCAAGGCATTTAGAACAAAGAAACCTATATCGCATAGAATAAGTTTCATTGCCAATTAACAGAAATAGAACGTCCAACCTATCCTATATATATATATATAGAACGTCCATCGGTTGGACCGCGGACCCCGGGCTAAACAACACCTAGCTCGGAGGGAGACAATTATTATCCTTTAGTCTCCCTTGCCTGTTGTCTCCATCATCCAGTAGGACCACACTTTCACGACTACGGTCCTACACGGCCTTGAGTTCAGCAATAGAAAATGGGTCAACTAGAAATAAATTTGTATTATATTATCCGAATTATTTGATGAATTTTGAAATGTGTTGGGTGTCATTTTCCTAGAAATGAAGGAATCCAATTGCAATCATCATCTTGTGATATAAAATTTCTAACAAATTTTCTCATCTTAGCCAATATTTGATTCATTGGAGTGAGTCTACATATTGACAGACAAAATTTTTCCCAACTAGATCTTTGTTCTCGCTTCAAGGTTCGCTTTTTCGATGGCTAAACATGTTTGAATGCAATATAATTATCGAGACTAGACACAGAACACAGAAAGACGTTAGAAGGGCCTTGTGGCGTGACGATCCTGGACAAATGTACAGGATCGTGACTTCACCACGCGATCGCGATGCTTAGTCATTCACGAACGCACGCGCTGTAAGTACTGTGAAACACGCCACCAAAAGTGTTAAAAATTCCGACTTGCGCAGTTATCAATTGCAAAACAAGAAACCCATCCTCAAGTAGGTCCAAGTAAGTAGAACACTTCTCAAGTTTTGTATTTTTAGTCGAAATTCTTGAAATGTTATCAAAAGTGTGAATCCCAAAAAATTTTTTCAAGAAAATATACATTGCTGAAGAAGTATGCATATTTATTACATTGCGTAATGCTAAGGACGTAATATAAAGAACATAGCGAAATCACCGTTTTAAATAATAACATAATAGATTACGGTAGATGGCTAGTGAAGTGCCTGGAAACATTTAATCGATTCTTGGTGTGTTATAATTAACAAAAACTGAATAAAAGTAAAGACGATAAAAATAGTGGTAATAAAAGATAAATTTAATCAGAGATTTTTAATAGCAATAAATAAAATGTAACCCAATTCTTGACTACCATATTTACTTCGTTTGGTATGCGTTTGTATAATAATTATGAGTGTGGTGTCGCGAAAGAATCTGTTTTTATATTTTTAATATTGTAAGAGAAAATAAGTTTTTTTTTTGAACCATTAACAACAACACTTTTTAAATCATCGGACTCCGTTCGGGGTAACTTCCCATAAAAAATATTGTAAGTACTAATTGTATTTTTTTATTTTATTTTACATATATTTACATTATATTGTTTGTCAATATTACTAGTTTCATTTAAGCGATGTTACCGATCTTATCTGTTTACTCGATACGAAATCGAGTAACGTAACGTAAAAAAAAATACCTACTATTATTTATAAACAAACATACTTATATTCAAATAAATATTTTAAGCACGACTAGTACCGATTCAATGTTAGTTCATCATTAGGAAGTGATTTAAACATTTCTTACTGAATCAACCAACTAATTAACATCATCATCATCATCATCACCAGCCCTACTACGTCCCCACTGCAGGGGCTCAGGCCTTCCTTATGGATGGTTAAGGATGATGGGCCATGACCCTCCACGCTGGCCCAATGCGTATTGGAGGGTATTAACAACTGCAAATGCAGTCAGGACCAATGGCTTAACGTGCCTCCCGAAACACGGAGTAGCTGGAGATAATAATTTTTTGGTCACCCATCCCGTGAACGACTCATGCGAAAGTAGCTTAACGACGATCGCGGGCTGCGGCGCTTATCCACTACTCCACCGAGCTACTAATTAACAATTAATATCTAAAGAATCTTTTTATTAAGGGCAGAGGAACACGAGAACAAATTCTTAACATTAGGCAGATCATTGAGAAATCGTACGAATTTAACACTCCCTTCGTTATGTGTTTTATCAATTACAGTAAAACTTTCGACTGCGTTGATTGGCTGAGCTTGTGGAATGTACTTGCTGAACTTGGAGTACCGGATCATCTCACAGCCCTATTGCAATCAAATTATCTCAACAGCCAAGGTTTGGTCAAAATAGAAGACACTTTATCACAGCCCTTCCGGTTCAAGAAAGGAGTTAGGCAAGGCTGTGTATTATCTCCAATTCTCTTTAATATATATGAACCCTCACCCAGAGCGCATATTTTTATTTTTTGCGTAATCAATAAATTACGTTGCTACATTGAGTTGAAATGTCACTTTTGTACATTCTCTACAAAACTGTGACGTGGCGAAACCCCGCCCCTCAACATTAATTCTTTTATTTTTTTATTTACTACACAACCATTTCTTGTTTAAATGAAGAAGTATTTCAAAATAAAAAGAAAGCACCTCCACAAGATGGCGACTCTAGCAAAAGTTACTTTCGTTTTGCAGGAAACGAATGGACCGAAGACAGTAATTTCCGTTCCTTTTAACAAACATATTAAAAAACTGAAATTTGAAAAGTTCGAAACTTAGGTATCAATTCAAATACGAAAAAGTATAAATAGAATATGAGTTGATTATTGAGTTTTGAAAACTAATTCACTTTTAAATATGAAAGAAAACCGGAAGGATTGTCATAGAGAAATCATGAAAGTACCGTAGTGACATCTATTTTGGTTTCTGGAACTAATGCTTTTTTTTAATACTTCCATATTTGCAAAGTTCGAAACTTCGATATCAATACAAATACGAAAAAATTCAAATAGAATATGAGTTGTTTATTGAGTTTTGAAAACTAATTTGCTTTTATACATGAAAGAAAACCGGAAAGGTTGCCATGAAGTAATAAGAAACTACCGTAGCGACATCTAGTTTGATTTTGGGAACTAATGTCTTTTTTTTAAATACTTCCTCGTTGAACCAAAAAAATACGTATCTATTCTTTTTTATATTATGTGACTGACGGACTTAATAGAATTTCTTTTTTTTTACCCAGTCGTCATCACTATACGATGTTGAGTAGATTTGTGACCGATATGTCAAGATTGTGGAATCTCATGAGTAAACACTTGCGATTCTCCGTCTCCGTACATATTAATCTATTACGTACCCTATTGTATCGCGCTTAATTTTACGTAGAATTATGAGTAAAATGTACGTTGACTATTTATTTAGATTATTGAGGGTTATTTATTATTATTTTTAGTTTATATGACTAAAAATTATTAAATAAATAAAGTTGACTAAAAAAAGCTTATAGAAGCAAAATATATTAATAATCTACCCATGTCATAATTACACAACTTCCTTTATTAAACCTTTTTTAAATTAGATTTTTATTTTTACGTTAATGCCTGAGAACAAATTGCTGCAGAGATTGGAATAAACTCTACTCACCATAGACAGATATTAATCGATCATTTTAGGTGGTCATCGCGACGGTACATGATCCTAATAAATTGAGTTCTCCTCTAAATGGTTTCTTATTGCATTACTAATTTACAAATGTCAAAAAGTTAATTTGCAAGAAAGTAGGTAGTATGTATGCGTGATTTGTGGATTTATTGTTAACATAAATTAGTTTCAATTGGTTATTTTAGCACTTGTAAAGTCTCAGCATAAAGATTTTGGTGTCAAAATATGTCCTTCGTGCTGTTTATTAAGCCTCATTTCATCTGATATAATAAGTTAAAAAGGTAAAAAAAAATTTGCTGGCTGTGGATATCAATGACTGTATAAAACACATTTTATTTGTTTACATTAAAATAAATTTCAACGCACAGTTTTCTTAAAAAATGTTGAAGTATTTTTTACATTATAGATATACATACATCTAATGGCCTTTATCTTGTAAATTGATTTGTATTCTCTTGTGTAATTAAAAAACAGTTTATAGATAGTAGACATATTATTTTTTAAGTAGAACCGTAAATTCTGATAATTATAACCGTTACAAACCACATTTATATTTCGATTTTTCATGCTGGCTTTATATCCTTAAAATATTTATTTTCTCCAATAAAACTACAGTTAGTATTTAGATATTGTTTCTGTATAATTTACTGCTAGATGCTAGTTGAAAAACACTTAAGTCTCTTTTTATTGTCTTTTTCGAAGTACCATTTAAGATGTTGTAGATAGGAAAAACATCATATCACTAAATGCTGTCATACAGTCTGTTACTAAAATCTACCTGCAAATCATTTACATTGTTTTATTAGATTTTTTTTATCTTGTAAATTGATTTGTGTTCTCTTGTGTACTATTTAAACAGTTTGTAGATATAAAGCAGACATTAATTTTTAAGTAGTACTGTAAATTCTGTCTTATTTACAATATAAATCACAATTCTATTTAGATTATTCAAGTTTGCTTAACCTATGAAATTTTATTTTTCTATCATTAAATTACAGTTGGTAAATATTTTGATATTGTTTCTATATAATTTACTGCTAGATGCTAGTAGAAAAAACACTTAACTCTCTTTTATGTTCTGTTACTAAAAACTACCTACATAAAATTTATATATGATATTTATATTTCTTATAAAAATACTAATAATTTTAGCTAGTCCCATTAGCTCATATTCCTATTATACATAGGACTCAAAGGCAGACTCGGTCAGACGGATGAGGGCATAAAGTTGAGATCAATCAGGACAATGCATTTTATTTAATTTATGCATTGCTATCACAAAAAATGGCAGTAGTAGACTGGCTCAAGCCAAGAATTTTAATTTCTTTGAAAAATATTAAGCTTTCCTTGTAAAATAATTGATCATGTTTATCATAAATGAGCATAATGCATGACAAACTATTATTTTATGACCCTGGGAAAATATTTGAGTTACTTTGTTATTAAATAGAATTAAAATTATTCTATTTATTTTGAATTGTTTTATAAAATATGCATTGCAACTATTTTTGCATGCATTCACATAATTATTGTTGGAATGATTAGTTGTTATGATATACCTAATTAAATAATGGAATATTTATCTATTGTTTTAGCTATGGCAATAACAGAAGATACTGTATAATGGAAATGAAAAGGTAAAAGTGTAAATAACCACAAGTAATATTTATATGTATTTGTATCTGTTTTATTAAAATATATATATTATTCTATGATTTCAGGTCTTAGTTAATGATAAAAAACAAGTGATATACATTAAAATGATGAACTCAGAGGAAACAGACACATTGAGCACTGTACCATCTGATGGACATCCTGAAGATATGTCAAGTAATTATAAAAATTAAATTACTACTATACCATAAATACTTTTTTTTATAACAAATCATCACTAGTACCTAATTTAGTCTTATTTAAATTGATTAGAAACAATTACAGAATAACAGATAAGTGACATGGTCGGAGCGGATTTAGTTAGTAATATCAGAAATTACTACAGAAGCTGTGTTACACATTATCCACCATGGTGAATTATAGATAATAGCATTCTCCCTATTTTTCTCCATTAATAGAGGAGACCTAGACACAGCAGCAGAGATATTAGTATGTTGTTGATGATGACAATGACAAAAAATGCTTAAATATGTTATTTGAAAAATCTTTAGTATTATAAAGTAACCGTCAAAAGTTTCAGGCACAGAAGATGCTCCTTCGTCAATGGTCTCCAGTGAAGCAGAATCTGAAACTAGCTTACTCTCTGAGGCCCCTAGACATGAAAACCCAGACACAACATTAACTCAATCCAATGATAGTGCACTCACCGACCAAAGCTTTTCCACCAATGACAAACCATCTATAATCACTGCTATGGACTGGAAGACAGCAGGAAATAACTTATCCTCATTTGTCTCCACTAGAGGTACGCTATGGTTTTATTAAAAACAAATGTGAAGAAGTGCTAATGCTCTTTTAATCACTTTATAAATAACTAATAATGATTATCTACCCATCTACTGATTAACTAATTGAAGTTCATACCATTGTTGTTGATTTAGAATTTAATACTTTTAAAATTCAAGTTGAAGGTAGTGCGTAAGGTTTTGTGCCTGGATTTGATTTGATATAATATGGCTAGTTATGAGATACAAACCATTAAAAAATGTGGATTAAACATCACAATTTATTTCAAGTTCCTATGAAAGGTGTCAAATAATATTCCTAGTTTTATAATTGTTTCGGATTTTGATTTATTATATACTTAGATGAGAAAGTAAAATATGATTAACAGGATCAATGTTACCATGGGACTCGCATAAGGGGCCAGTGATGCAACCACCTGATTCTGATTTGCGTCCTGGCGAGTTTGTTATGCGATTATTATTCACTGAGTTCACAGTGCAAGCAGAGAGAAAAATGGAATTCGTCATGTCTGAGCCACTGGTATGAATATTTTAAATTACAATTATTTATAACTTATTTAGATATTTGAAACTTATAACTTAATTTTTTGCAAATTTGCTCCTTTTCTTTTATATATATTATACTTAGATATATTACGAAATAATTACCATTTGTTCACAGAAAAACTATATTAGTATATGTTCTAAAAACACAGCTTTGATGTTGGTTTTTGTAAGCCGTAGATAAATAAAATATTATAGTAATATCCAATTCCAAAGTATTACGAAAATCAATCATTTTTCACAAACATCACATACATTGCTCATATTCCAAGATGAGTAGCTAAAGCCCCCGTATTATGGAGTATCTGAGACAACGAAGATACCTCAACACCCAGACCAGAGACTATAGAAAATTTCATTTTCCACATTGACCAGGAATCGAACCCGGGACCTCCGAGATGGCGTCACCTAGAAACCGATGTGCGAACAACTCCGCTACGGAGGTCTTGAAATATATTAACCATTATTTTCTAATCTAGTCAATATAAGTTTATTATATTTGTGCAAATAAAATAATCATAATATAACAAAGAAAAAATAAAACGTCAAACTTTGAGGTGCTGTAGATTTTGACTTGTTTAGTTTACTTGACTTGAAAAAATGTTAATCAATGTTATATATAAATATATTTCAGGATTGTCTACTTAACTTGGCCCTCTAAATCATACATCAAACACGTTAAATTGGTTATTAATTTTTAAGTTTATTTTTTTAGCGGGATAACATTACTTTTTGTTAATGATAAAATCATTATAAATACTAATTCTTAAAAGTAGTTCAAAATATTGAGTATTTCTTATGTTACTTTTAGTGCTACTAAAAATTCTGGTACATTCTATATTAAAGTTTCTGAATTTAGCTGCAAGTATAAGTTTTGAATCATATTTTTTGTGACATTAATTAAAAATCTTTTTCCCATGTATACTTACTTATAAGTGGACGCCAAATAAGAAGTATATCATATCAGCTCATCAAGAAGTGGATTTGATTTCTATGTCAATCATTCAGCAAGTCAAGTCAACTGTCGATATTAGGTCGTCGATGTTTTCATAACCATTCGATCTGTTTATTAATAGGGTACTAGTTTATCTGGGAGGTCTCAAATTAAGACTCAAGTTATAAACCTGATTTGGTGTGTTTATCTTAAATAGATTTTGAATTAGGGTGGGTTAAAAGTGGTTCCAAATTGTGTGATGCTCACCAATTCTTTGCTTGAACTTGATAATACAATTCACATTAAACAGTTTTTGTTACTGATATGAGTGCGGAATCTTTGTTAAGGAAGAGAGAGCAGAGCAACTATCTCAAATCTATAATATATAAAGCTTTCTATATATATAAATTCTTGCGTTATTGAATGACTGACTGACTGACAGACAACGTACAATCAGAACTTGAAATTTGGAATGAAGATTCCTTAGGGAGAGTAGAGGAGCACTAATAGAGGATTTTTGAAAATTCCGCCCTGAAGGGGCAAAATTAGAGGATGAAAGTTTGTATGAAACTTCGTTACAACAGGTGTTAGGAGTTTCAGATTTTGCTTGCGAGTTCATTTTAGGACGTAGGTACTTACTAAGATTTTACGAAATTCAACCCCTAAGGGGGTAAATTAGGGGATGAAAGTTTTTATGTAATTTTCTCATTTCTGGACTTAAAACTAGACCATGCGGTCGAAGTCGCGAGCAAAAGCTAATACTTTAATTAATTCAATTGTATGTGAATTGTATGGTTGTAGGAGAAACCACTTAACAAAACACTGCAACGTGGTGAAGACCCTCAGTTGGATCAGATTTTGTCGGCATTCGGCACTCTGGCAGAGCATTGCCTACCCTCGCTACTCCGTGCACTGTTCGGATGGCTAGAGCGACAAATGGCCGATTCGCCACAACTCAGCGAACAAGCCAAAAAGCCACACCAAGATTTGAGGAACAAAAGGTAAGTAAATTAAAAAACAAAAAAATTTTCACAAATGTGTAAATTAGTTTATTAATTGCATTTATGGTATTAATTTCAATTAGTGTTATTTTTGTTGATTGAAATATTTATAATTTGAGATAGTGATAAATAATATCCCAACTTATTTTTATCAAATTGCTGTCCATACATAACAAGTTTTAATGCCAGATACAGCAATATTTCATTCATATTATCATTGTTCATTATTTATGTACATGAATTATTGTTATTCTTAGCAGTCAATACTATTTAGGTTTTATGACTATGTGCAATACTCAGAGACATCATTTATTTTTAATGAGTGCTAAGAAAAAGCTATAGTATTGAAGACGATACAAACAAAAGCAATATATAAATGTTAAATGACATTTCATGTTCATGTCCATAATACAAATGCTTAAATTACACTTAATTTGAATATGTTATTTTACCTAATTATATTACTTATTGGTGTTTCTGAATCTGACGTGTATACACTTATATATACATATATACCACATAGTGCTATGTTACATTGTGTTGTTATTCACAGTTACGTTTTGCATTGTTATCAAATTTGTTAATGAAAAGGTCTTATTGAATATTTCATTGCCCTAATGACAAGTCACGTGTCACACATGGAGTCTTACATTTATTAACTGCATTTCCTGTATTTTATGTACAGTCGACAGCACATCAGCTTATACAAAAGTGTGAAATTTCTTGACTTGATTTTAAACGTTATTTGATTAACCAGACAGCTAAGAATCAACTTTAGAAATTTGACATATTGTGGTATCTTAACATGCAACCTTTTGGCGTATAAACTTCATTCGTGAATGTAATATATAGAAATATGACTTTGAAACCAATGCGATGTGTTGTAGCATCATCTACATCGTGTCTGGAAGTGGGGCGGGTGGGGAAACTGTGGAGCGTAGCAGCGAGGAACTCCAAGCGGAGCGGCGTGACCTTGCCGTGGAATTTCTCTTCTGTCTCGCTCTAATAGAGGTTTTGAAGCAGTTACCTTTCCACCCAGGACACGAAGATTTGGTCCTGTACATAGAGAATGTCGCCTTCAAGAGATTTAATTATAAGGAAGGGTAAGTTTAAATGTAACTCTTGATTTTATAATTCTTTATCTTGTACACTTTTGTATAAATTTTATATTTTTTAGCAGTATACTACTAACACCCATTTCACAAATTTAGAACAAGACATAGCTGAACTAGGAAACGCCTTATCTTACGAAGCGCCTTAGTAATTCCTAAGTTAATTCCAAATATTTTCTTTTTCTTTATATCTTGTTACATTTTTGACGTGATATTAAGCAAATCCGTAGAGCAATTCGCCGCATAACATATGTCATACCTTAAGTCATTGCTTAATATTGTTAGGTGGATCTTTGGTGAAAAGCATTTTTACTCACGGCGTTCCTAAATATTTGATAATTTTTGGTCCTCCTAAAAACTCCCAAATTTAGTGAAAACTATAATTAGTCTTATATGATTTGTAACAGGTTACAGTCTAATCCAAACGCTGCAAACGTGCACATAATAGCAGATTTGTACGCAGAAGTGATTGGCGTGTTAGCGCAGTCGCGTTTCGCTTCTGTCAAAAAGAGATTTACTGCAGAATTAAAGGTAAAATATAATCAAGGCAAGATTACTAAAACATAAATGATTTTTAGAGTCCACAATTCAAACCTTAATTTGAATACAAAAACACAACTATAACGCGATGTATATTAATGTATTCATTTGTGTTGTGAGAATGGACACTTGAGTCTTATAAGCTGACTAGACTGGGACTGATTTATTATTCTCTTTTATTTATTTCTTTCACAATAATTATAAATACTAAAAATATGAGCCTTATCAAGGTGAATTAACTTGTATTTATTTTCATTTCTGTAGGAGTTAAAAAGTCGCGAACCCTCTCCGCACACTACTCAAAGCATAATCTCATTGCTGATGGGTATGAAGTTCTTCCGTGTCAAAATGGTACCAATAGAGGAGTTTGAAGCGTCCTTCCAATTCCTGCAAGAGTGCGCGCAATACTTCCTGGAAGTCAAAGATAAAGATATAAGGCACTCACTCGCTGGCCTCTTCGTTGAGATACTGGTGCCTGTTGCGGCGGTGAGAGAAATATATACAAACTTAAACTCGATACTCAATAAGTTTATTGTTACGCTAAACTCTGCTTACGCTAGCGTTAAAAATAATGTATTTATTTATACTATCGACACTAATATGCACAACGTGCCTTTCGAGGCATAGAGGAGTAAGACATAAATTTCCCGGCACCTATCGTATGAAAATCGAGTAGCCATGAAAATATGCTAGCAAGTATGAAATGGGCTGCGAATATCAAGGAAGAAAAGACTTGTGTGAACCCTGCCTTATGTTTCGACTTATAGCTGCTTTACACGTTTTTGACTTTCTGGTCACAAATAAGTTTTTATCACTCCTTTGTGCTCACAGTATTTTATTAGTGGTACTGGACTCCTACGAGTGTCACATGCATACTTATGATACTTTAGCCTGTGAAATATGTGACAATACTATTAAATACCCGTGCCAGACATGTGAGCACTTTTTTGATTACGAATGTATTAACATGTCTGACGCGGACATATAAGATATAGTATAATTATAGATGGTTTGTATTAAACTTTTCTCCCAACAGACCGTGAAGAATGAAGTGAACGTCCCATGTCTCAAGAATTTTGTTGAGATGCTGTACAGTCACACACTGGACGCGTCGACTAAATCCAAGCACAGGCTTGCTTTGTTCCCTCTTGTCACGTACTTATTATGCGTTTCTCAGAAGCAGTTCTTCCTTGCTAACTGGCACTGCTTTTTAGCCATGTGTCTTTCCCATCTCAAAAATAGGGACCCTAAAATGTGCAGAGTCGCATTGGGTGAGTATAAATTTAATTCATAGCATGTATGTTCACACTTATTAGTATGTTTATTCTATTATATTTTTGTTATGCACATCCTTTACCAACAGCTCCATCTGATTAATTTTTTTTTTTTCCGACTAACATCATACCAATATTTATTTTCGTTTTGTTATGTTCAAATTCAATAAAATTTATTCAATCTAGACTTACAAGCATTTGTGAATGTAGAAAACTACGCCATCGGCTCGCAAATCTACGGTGGACACCTTGTTTCGGTTATTTTATGTTCTTCATATGTTTCATCGTATTTTGTGGTTATGGGTCAATAAAAGCTTTTTTTTTCTTATAAGGTTTTCTAATCATGATTCTGTTCTGCACTAAAGACTCACAGTACTCACAACAAACATAAATTTTAAGTAAATTCATTATATACTATTCTATCACTGTTATTACATATAAACTTCGTGTGTTCATAAGTTTTGAAACAAACTTTTAACGGAAAACATGTAATAAAATGTAACTGGCTGTAAAAAAATTATGTTGTTTTACTGATTTTGAATTTGGAATGTTATCTTTTAGTTTATTTGTATCACAAATTCATTTGTTGATATTTTCTCGTGATAGAGGGAACAGAACAATTACGTGCAACTGTCTTTTCGCTATTCAAGGCGGGAAAAAAACCGAAGCAGATCGAAGAACCGACGAAATCCGAGTCCCACTCAGAAGAAACTCGCTCTGCAGTCATATATTTCGCGCGTTTAAGGGAACAGAATACTGAAATATAATCTTAATGTAAAGGCCTATAACCGTAGAAAGTTCACTTTTTACACGATCGTCTTCGTAAGTTACGACGCTAACGTTGTCCATTGCTGTCGAGGAGACGCGATGCCAGGAAGATACTCTTCACTGACGAGAAAAATTTTAGTGTAGAAGAAAAATTCAACCGATAAAACAATAGTGTACGCTAAAAGTAGCAAAGATGTCGCAGCTTCTTCACGAAATGTCTCGCGCAATTATCATCCGGCTAGTGTGGTATGGTGGGGAGTTACGTATGAAGGCGTCACTCCGCTCCACATCTGCCAGCAAGGTGTCAAGGTAAAAGCCAAGAATTATCAGAGTGATATTTTGAGAGCTCGTGGTGAAATCCCTGTCTGATACGTTATTTCACAATAAGGATTGGTTTTTTCAGAAAGACTCGGCGCCATACCAAAAGGCAAAAAGTACCCAAGCTTGGTTGAGGGAGCCCCAACCTCAACCCGCTCCAGCCCTGATCTAAACCCGTTGGATTATTATTTATGAACTGTATTAGAGCTCAGGGCCTGCCGAAAGTGCCACCGAAATTTGGAGTCACTGAAGCGAACCCTTGTTCGAAAAAGGAAAGCGAATTCCGCTAGAAAAGATTCGTGCCGCCACTGATGATCGGAAAATCGTCTAAGGGCCTGTATAAAAAAGGGCGGACATTTTGAATAAAATATATATTTTATTGTTAACCATTTAATGGTTACTGAAAATTTTAGAAATATAAGTTAATTAGTAAAAAAGTTACGCAACTTTTATTTCATCTCAAAATTTATGAACACACGAGGACACATATATATATATATATATATATATATATATATATATATATATATATATATATATATATATATATATATACTTATTTATTAAAAATAAAACTTTATCTTAGCTATTTTACTATCCAAACAGAGTCATTGTACCGGCTTCTATGGGTTTACATGATAAGAATCAAATGTGAGAGCAACTCCGCAACTCAGTCGCGCCTCCAAAGCATAGTCAACTCGCTCTTCCCTAAAGGTTCCAAAGGCGTTGTACCACGTGACACCCCACTTAATATTTTCGTCAAGATAATTCAGTTCATAGCTCAAGAGAGACTAGACTTTGCAATGAGGGAAATTGTTTTCGATTTGCTCATGGTTGGGAGACAGATTAAAATCATATTGACTCCAGAAAGGATGTCTATTGGGCTTCGAGCTTTTCTCGTGGTAGCAGATAGTCTTCAACAGAAAGAGGGTGAACCACCAATGCCGAGGACTTCCGGTACGCTACCATCGGGTAATACACTAAGAGTGAAGAAGACTTTCTTAAACAAAATGCTGACGGATGAAACTGCTAGGTCTATAGGCATGAGTGCTTATTTCCCGTATGTAAGGCGGGTGCTGGTTGAGATTCTTCGTGCCCTCGATGCCCATTACGGAAGACCTCTGATGTTGACCAATACACAAAATGTTACAAAAGAACAGGAGATAAATACAGGAGAACGAAAACCAAGAATAGACCTATTCAGGACTTGCGTAGCTGCGATACCTAGGTTAGTTCCTTATTTATTTTAAACTTTTTACATTTAAGTTTCAAATTCCAATTGAGGTGTGAAGTTTAAAGTAGAAGAATTTTCTCAGTAACAACAGTGATAAGAATTCCAAATAAAAAGCAGTGGTTTCGATATTATTTTCTATATAGTCACGAAATACAAAAAAAAAATATTAAAAATATAAAAACTATAAAAGGGTTTTAGTATCGTCATCGTCGGCAACAAATAGGTTAAATTAATTGAGCATTGATAATAATCACCATACAGGCTTATCCCCGAGGGTATGAGTCCGAGTGAACTGGTGGAGCTACTGTGCCGACTCACTGTCCACATGGACGAGGAACTGCGCGGTCTCTCCTTTCAGAGTTTACAAACTCTCATCGTGGACTTCCCTGAGTGGAGACAAGACGTACTCGCTGGTTTCACGCAATTTCTAGCCAAGGAAGTTCAGGTACTGTTCGACAAGTTTTATCGTCATATATATATTTATATATATAGAGTGAGAGCTGGCGACGACCAGACCTTCGTTATATTATAAAAGCTGAAAATTCTTCTATACATCTTTCCTATACATATATAAGCAAACCCAGCCTATAAAATTTTCTTACAAAAAATTGTTGTGAATGTTTTATGACGTTCCCGGTGATAACCTCCATCTATATATTCATCAGTGTAAAATAATGTTCGAATATTTAAGGTTATGTTTTTTTTTACTTTCAAAACAGTTTGACACTTCTTTAATGTCTCTTCAGAAAGCGAAATTAATTTTCCTTCACTTTTCTTACAAATAAAACAACTTAATATGTTTTCATTCGTTTCTTCTGTTTCCATGATAACACTTTACCACAACTGGACCACTTATTCAATAAACTTTACAAATTAATTATTCAACGGTTTCTGTACGTATAACAGTTCACACTACACAATATATTATAATACGGCGTACGAGACAGCTGATGCGCAGAAAGAGATCGCTGTGGACCGATCATGCTATTTCACTTGCACCAACGTACATGTATATTCATCGCGCGCACGCCTGGAGTAGACTTCAATGTACCTGGGAAGATAGGGGAACCATCGAAAGTGACTGGGAGTTGTGGAAGCATTATTCGTATAGCTTTCTGAATAACATATATAAAAGTCAGATTTTATACTATGACGAAAGTAGATTTATAAATAATCATACTGTAAGGGTGTCTGGAAAGGGGTTGTTACCGCCCGAAGTGTCCGCCAATAGACGAGGCGGTTTCTAATATGATTGTAAGTTAAAATATATGAAAACTAAGTTTTATACTATCACAAATTTGAAACATAATTTTACTCACCTTTACTACCTGTTACCTGCCAAAGCCACCGCGACCCATGTTGTATAGGCTGGGTTTGCTTACCTGTATAGGAGACATGTATAGAAGAATTTTCAGCTTTTATAATATAACGAAGGTCTGGGCGTCGCGGGCTCTTAGTCTAATATATTAAAGTTGAGAAAGAATGACCTAAAGCTATACTGATATTATAAAGAGTAAATAATTTTTCTTATTTTGTTTGTAACGTAAAAAATATACATATATGTTATAAACCGTCTTAGTAATTGCTGATAGTTCGAACTAAAATATTTTTAAAGCGTTGTAGTGAGGATGTATTTGAATACTAGCATTCATTATATTGAGATTCAGCGCATTCAGCGCTGGACTATTTAGTTTGGCTCCTTTAAACTAAAGAAAAACACAGATACTTTTGGTTATAAACAAAGAAAATCTAACAGGATGATTTTGTGGATCGAGAATAATCACGATGAAAGGAAAAAAGCTAGACAATGAAATATGTAAACAGATAAGGCTTGCGCCGTCATGCGGAACTCTGGTCTGTTCTTCTATGGTCCACTTCTAGCTCTTTGCTGAGAACTATTTTTCCAATTTTTAGGATACCTCGCCTCAGTTGGTGGAGAATGGTTTACGTATGTTATTACAATTGATAACAAGTTGGAAAAACGGTGAGCCGTCTTCTAATACTATTACGGGAGCAGGGGTCAAGCAGGAAGCTTTGGCAGCCGTGGTGCGCGGCGCTGAAGCCCTAGGGCTCGTTATGTTGTGTCAATGCAAACCATACCCACGACGACTCGCCGTACACGTGTTAAGGTGAACGTCTTATTTTCTGATTGTTAGTTGCACAAAGATCCATAAGGGTTTAATGACGCCTTTAAACACAAATGAATTTCAAATCCGGTTTTAAATTAATAAAAAATTTAATGGAAGTTTGTGCAACTGGCGGTGAGAGTATTTCATTTATTCAAATAAAAGGTTTTGTTATACAGTAGAACCTCGATAACTCAAACCTCGGTAACTTAAAAACCTCTATAACTTCAAAAAATAATATGTTCCCTTCCCAACAGAGGCTAAAACCTCAGTAACTTAAAATACGCAACCTCTGTAACTTAAATACGTAATCTCTGTATTGGCCCTCACTAACTTAAAGAAATGCTTCCACAACCTCTATAACATAAAAATGTTTGTTAATGACTCATTTTGAAAGAGTGTCCATAACAAAAGATTTCGGTATTTATTGCTTGCACGTGTTCACTAGCTAAATTGTTAACGTAAAAAATAAAAAACATAAATTCTTTAAATCGATTTAGAAACTGTGAATTGTTTAAAACAAAAAAAAAATATCACTGACTTTTTTAGTAGACAAACGGTCAGTTGTACAAACGTTCATTAAGGTTTAATGACGCCTTTAAGATCTAATTAATGTCAAATTTGTATGCGTAATGTCGCTTTAAACTAATGAAATGGATAATGGTCGTTTGTGCAACTGGCTGTAAACCTTTAATTGTTGTTTTATTTTTATTTAACGTGTGCAATAAACCTGTCCTTCTGACGCATTCAAGTAAAAATAGGAACAAGGATACATACATATATATGTACATACCTACCTCTATATTAACCTATCCCTAACATAGACCCTTGATAACTTAAAACCTCGATAACTTAAAATATTTTGTGTTTCCCTTGAACTTTAACTTATCGAGGTTCTACTGTATACGCAAATCTTATTTAATTAATAATACGGGCACAGACAGTTAACGAAAATATATACATTTTTCTTTTTCTGGTAGTGTTTAATATACTATTACCGATAGTTACACTTTTATGCTTAATATATTTATAATATTGCATAAATCAATTATGGTAAAGTATTTTACAGTCATTATCACGTGACGTTACGCTCCTCCTACTCATAGAAGAACTTGGAGAATTCAAATAATTTCATTTTTAGGTGTAAACTCATTATATGAATGATACTTTTTAAAATATATTTTTACATATATGGTATGTATCTATAAAATAAAAATATAAAAAAGTTGTCTACTTAATAATTACTGCATTGGACGTGAAACTAAATTTTATCTATTTTTTATTCTTTGTCCTAACGCAGAGAGACTAAGTGCTTGCTAGAGAAGTTGCAGTTGACAGGCGACGAACCAGCATTGATAGACGCAGCGGACGAGCATGTACCACAGTTAGCAGAACGATGTCTGCCTCTATTGCCGCCCGCTGAGAAACAGGCCGTGCTCGCTGTCTCACAGCCCGATCTAGTCTGGGTAGCAGAAAGGAGTCACGCCGTTTGGACAGCCAGTAAGGACACTCTAGATAAGAGATCTCCAAAATGGTCGATATCAACCTCTTGTGGTTGTGGTTTCCAGGGGGTCGACATAAACGAAAACTGATTTAGCTGTTGAGACCTGAGAACTTACCCATATAAATTTGGAATTGTTTAGGAATACTATATTTATATGAAATATTCTGAAGCTTTCAATTGCATCAACAAATAGAGTGTTCAGAACTTTCTCATACGTTGTAAATTACATCTTCATACGGCTACAGAGCGAAATTTCAAAAATTTCATAATATGGGCGACACAGGAAATCCCCAGGTACTTTCTTACCAAAAGTTAAGGATTTGAACCGCAGATTATTAAAAATCAATTGAAGCTATTTTTTAACCTTAATTTATATTATTAATAGTAATATTTTATACATAACATATTGATCATGAAAATTCGACATTTTGTGGTAACATAATGATCAACCCTGCGATTCTGTAAAAATTCAAACCCGAATTCGAATCAGGTCACACTCAGGTCTCCGAATTGACTTCAAAAAGCGTCATCCGCTCAACCTGGAATTGGTAATATCGTTTCGTGGCATAAGTGAAGTGTGAAGTGAATATCTAATTCATGTAATTTGGTTTGTATTTTTATAGAATCAATAAAATTTTTACTCTAAATGACGTGAATTCGGACACGAGTGAATTCAAAAGTGGGTCTGGATTTTTTCAGAATCGCAGGGCTGATGTGTGTACAATTACCGGAAATATTGATATAACTATACTTTTTCTTCACAGGTACTCAGCATGATGAAACTTCTACCAAAAATAGTTGGAGTGGCAGCGCATCCAATGGTGCTGACCCATGGAAGGTAATACCTTACCTTAGTAATAAAAAAAAACAATTAGTACTGTAGACAGTTTAATTTTTTTTATTCATTTAATTCCTCGTGGAAGCACTGAAACATAGACAAAGTGAATCTTTTGAAAGGATAGGATAGTTTTTGTCGCAAAAAATAGTCTTAAAGGAAGGGATGATCGAATTACATGTGAGCGAAGCCGCAGGCGGAGAGCTAGTAATATATATTAACAAAAGGAATATATTGAAAAATAGACATTCTAGAAAGAGACATTTACGCGACTGGATATTTTGGAAAAGGATATAGTAATATTGTTAAACTGGAACATTAACACCAGCACCAGAGCACGCATAGCATGATAAACGCGACAGCGTTTTTTCTACATGTAAATATCACTTTTAATACGATTAATGTCGCCAATACGATAGGAATGTTTGATGTAGACAAAGCTTTTCTGGAGTTTTTATGCTACGCCTGCAAAATTTATTATGACGGAGGCATATTATGAATGAAACAATTTTTTTTTTTATTATGTCAGGTGATATTGTTCGGTTTACTCGAGCGTTCTCGTGTACCGGCTCGCTGCCCTTCCACTATACTGCAGGCGTGGCCAATACTCCACGCGAGGATACATGCACTGTTCACCATAATAGAGCCCGCGTGAGTATACTCATCCTTTTGTGTATCAGATTATTCAATTGGAAAACAATAACATTATGTTAGGAATTTGATTATATTTTCCAAGTACAAGGCTAGAGCTATGATAATAAAAATGATTATTTGCTATTTACTTGTATTGCTTATATCTTAAACAAGTTTTTTATGAACTCATGAAATGTTTCTTAATATTGCATTGGCATTGTACAAAAAGGACTATATCACCATTATCCTATGATTTGCACTTCTATGAGACCGTTGTTATTATTTCTAGGCCGGTGAACGACAATCGCGCGTCTCTATTATCTCGAGGACCAACGCTGCCTAGAAAGCCAGAGAAAGAAAGAGATGGATATATGCAGGTTGGTACGGTTTCATGCAACAAAATAAATACAAGGTTAATCATTCAAATCTTAGTGAGTAGAATTTTAAATATTATTAGAAGAGGTTTGGTTATTTTTCTCTTTATCCATATTGAAGACACAAGGAAGCGAAAGAATAATATTTTAGGGTAGTTTGTATGAAAAGAAACCATGAATACATGCAAGCCAGTAGGCACCTAATAGATAGGATTTTTGTTATTTGTCATTCACATGTGGCCTGTGAAGAAAATTCGTTAACTTTGCCTCCTTTGACTCGGATTGATCTCCTTCCAACTTTATATTGATTAAATAAGCCTATAATTGAGATTTTAAAAAAAATATTGTATTTGATATTTACAAAACAATAAATTCACTGTAAGAATTATTTTTCTTTTGAAAAAATTGTTGAAAGGTTGGAAAATGAGAAATTCTATGTTTATGTAAAATTTAAAGCTATAAACCTGCAAAACCTAATTTTAAAACTTTAAAAATGGTGACTTCTTGAAACCGGTAACTATACGAGCAGCTGGTCCACTTCTACCATAGTATACATTTGTATATGTGTTTACGTAGTGTCTCTTTTCCATTGTGCAGGTGTGGAAATACTACATGACAATGGCTTATCTTGTTGTACCAGCGGTACCGAGTCCCGTAATAAGATGTGCGAGTCCAGATCTCAGTTTAAGGTAAGAATCAGTTTCATTGTGCATTTCACATCAGTTTCATTAGTAGGGTCATTGCAAACGACGCATTCTGAAAATACCCTATTACGGTTTTCGTACACACCGCTGCACGTTAGGTTATCACGATATGTCAAATTTCTCCAGTTGATTTTAAAACCTACCCACAAAATATTAAGTTTCAAAATCAAGTGAAGTTTGACAGATTTGTATAACTTGATGTGCTGTTGACTTTACAGTACAAAAACAACGCTGACTTGATTCTCAGCAAGTATTTAAAAAAGTTATATATCTTTTCATTGTTATTTTGCTGCGCGCTTTTAATAATAGTTTATAAAACTATTTTAATAATAGTTTATAAAACTATTTTAATAATATTTTTTACGTGAATTATATACACTTTAGTATTAATTTTTTAACCATATTATTAGTCAAATTTGTAAAATGATTATTGATATTGATGCCCGATACTATTTTTCAATAAGAAAAATAGTCACAAATTGTCTAGTTTCACAACACTAGGTTTACGTTTCTGCAAGCTTGATTTAATTATTTAACTTTACAAGATTATTCGAAATATATTGCGAAAACAGAGAGAATTTTGTTATATTTATATTTGATTTTATCATAAAAAGAAGTAAATAATGATAAGTTAAATAGTTAATTGAGTTTTCTAAATGTGTAGAACATGTATAAAAGCCCATCATAGCATGTGCGTGATGTATGTGTGTCAAATATATTTCAATAATGTAATTCTACATACACGTAACAAATAACCGTTGATGTATGTCGTAGCCGACTGCTGAAAATAGCCATTGTAATTGACGGCTGTAGCCTTCTGGTTCAGTGGTATATTTAATTGCTAGTCTAAACCTCCATTAACTGTGTATCTGAACAAGACTATCTACAATTACAGCTGGAAGAAGCTCAGCCAACTGTTTCTTTTTTCTCAGAAATATAATTATTCACATACAGTATAAAAATTTCAGTGATATCCACATTAAATTACCGTGAATTAACTAATTATAGTATTATTAGTTTTACAGGTAATTTATTTTGTCTTTTAAACATCTTAAATGTTATAACATTTAATTAGAAATCTAGCCACGTTATTCAATGGCGACTACTAATTAAAAGCCCAGCTACATGTGCATCAGTTACAATTGCTGCGACTTATGCATCAGTTACAATTGAAGTGTTTTTGTTGCGAGCATGTTTTATTATTTCTGTGTTTTTAGAATGTTTTAGAATATTTATTTTATTCAGTAACATTGGTAGGTAGCTGATTGAAAACGCGGTAGAAGTCTTTTTTGTTCGTCGTTTCTCTGTGAATTTCTATTATTTACGTGTTTTTGTATACATATTTTATTAAGCATTTTGGACTTTTGTTTCATTATGACTTGTAATCAATGAGACGCATGTGACCTTTACTCAGATTCAAATGACACAAAAAAGTGCACAAAATTAAAGCTTCGCATTGAGGACATGTTCATAGACCCAGTGTAACAATTTACTCAAGTGATCCTAGGGTGTTGGTGCTATTTTATTCTTATTATAATTTTGACAATTCTATTATTATCACAATACATTAGTTCGAATTTACCACACTATGCAACCAACGAGAAATAATAAGACTCAAAACAATCTAAAATGTTACACATTTATCTTTAAATGCCTTAAATAAGTACATATCAAAAAACTGGGATACAATAAAAAATGTTTTTTGTTCTCCGTAGATTCATGTTATAAATTGCATTATAAGAAATATTCTGATAAAAAAATATTTTGATAACTTGTCAATTTTTTTGTTTATTTCATATATTTATCTGTTCTGACATTCTGCGACGATAAGACGTGACGCATCTTCAACGACCTTGCACCGATGGGTGCACATCTGACGTTTATATGGAATCCATCTAACGTATAATACATATAATATGCATCAGAAGCGTACTAATGCATATTTCCGTATTATTCAGTTCATTTCTATCTTTTTAATATTTTTGATTGTGCAATATCATTTTACTTTGTTAATTCTGATTTAACGTTACTGATGATAAACTACGGTTCTTCCATCAGATTTGCATCCTTTACCGATTTATTATAAAACGAGGACTAACTCGTACCAGGTTTAAACCAAAATACGTCTCAGTTTGACGTTTTCTGTTGTCATTGTCGATTTGCTTTAAAGCGGTCAATTGTATAAAGTACTAATTTTAGTCGTCGTTTTTTAATAAGATGTTGAAGGTATAAGTATGAAACAGACGGCAAACTGTAGACCGCTGATTATATTAATACTATTGATTTCTATGCTTTAGTCTGAGGAACGTGGAGCGATCAACGCAAATATTTTGTGTCTTGGCACTGTCATCGTCCACTATTACTGTTGCATGTCGGATTTACTCTCTTTAGGCATTTGATCCCGCACTTTCTGTCACCCTCCCGCCTACATCTTGGTGTTGGAGAGTGGATTAGTAAAAATTTTTAAAAATAAGGAAAGCAACTGTTTTATTACAGTTTCTTTAGTAGAAACTACCGCTTTATGTATTTTTATTTTTAATGGATAGATATAAATAAGCATTAAAAAATAACACCTGAGAATAGATCCGTTGATATTTCAATTGGATAGAATAGAAATGTCATTTGCTTAGTCAGGAATCAACTTCGACATTGCCCGATCAAGCTATTTAGCCGTTCTAGGAACAAATTATATTAGCCACACTTAATACTAACATTAATTGGGCGATGTCCTTAATTTAGCCGTTCCGATTAATCGCCCGGCTTGTCTCTACTAAAATGGGCTCTGAGTTTTAGGTGCCTAACATAGGGTTAACGAGTTGATAGGTGTTTCTGGTAGTGGATGGTGGTGTGTCTGTTCAGTGGCACAGAGCAGGAGGGCTGGCTGGGGGGCGGCGCCCTGGGTTCGTCGAGCGAGAGCCTCAACGCGGGCGGGTTCTTCACGCTGCCCCTGAGCTATGCGCGCGCGCACAGGCACAAACGTACAAGGTGGATAACGCCCAACATGCACGACGACTACGACGCATCTATTTGGGCGTTAAGCTCGTAACGAATACATATTTTGAAATATTTGGACAGTATTCTTTTAATTGGCATTTTACATTGAAATTGGAAAATTGTTAAATTTACTGGTGAATATAGAGGAGTGCAAATGAAAAAATTTTTTTTTTTATTGTGGCAGATTATTGTTCTAACATTATGAATTGATATATCAATCAATGTTATTTTTTTCATTAAACTATTGAAGTTACCTTATTTAAATATACGCATTAAACTTCCATTTGAATTACTTACTCTGTTTAGTAGTTTTTCAGTTTGGTGTGTTCAAACAAACATAAAACATGGTCTAGGTTTGTAAGTTGTCATAATCAAGTATCCATTTCATATCTTTATATAGGTATCTATATATGCGTTATATAAATTTATTTTAGCTCTGCGATTTTAATTTAAGAACGTGTAAATATATGCCACAAACCACGAAATCTCAAAGATAGTACAAACATGCTGTATATCCTAAATACAATAAAATATTATTCGTTACAAGTTTATCCTCGATACCATCGTAGTAATATCACACGTGTCTCACTGTGTTTATGTCGGTGATGGCATCGCGTTGTCCTTACTGGTCCCGCGCTAGCATGGGCACATAAGTAGGTCACCGCTCACGCGCCGCACTCCAACCTACCGTATTCATAAACATTTGTAAATAAAATTTAAAACACGTCACGGGCAACACGACCATACGTTACTGCTCTCATCTCTAACTTGACATTATTTGGATTTATCAATGACGTATCATTTTGTAGGCTTGTATTTGGCTAAGTTTAAATTTAAATGTGTTTACTGTAAGTGTGTGTATTTAACTGATTTTGTTACATTTGTAAATGTTTTGGTTTCTTGGCATCTCATTCTAGTGATAACGGAGTCTGCAAAGGGTTTGAAACGTCCTATAATACAAGCCCTAAACTCCGTTGTTTCATTAAATGAGCAGTTTGCTTGAAAAAAATATAAACAGTTATATTAAATCCATTTTTCGACTAAGCTCACTTAATTTAAACTTGTAAAAAAGTATTTTTTAAACCTATAAAAAATGTGTTCTTTATAAGAGTTCTTAAATCCTATTTTTGATTATAAAATTTTACTGACGGTTCAAAAAGCTTTTGTTGACTGTGTGAGCTGATGTTGGGGCTACTTAGTGGTTTTTGTGTCCGAGAGTATGGACAGTAGACAGCACGTCAAGTTATACAAAACTGTCAATTTTGCCCACTTGTTTTTAATCCTTAATACATTGACTACAAAGTTCCAAATTAACTGTTAGAATTTGGAACTCTACATTAACCGGACATGCTAACGTATTATATATTTATAAATTATATTTAAATTTGGAATGTTTTGTTTTTAATCTTTATGGCTGTCAATAGATGGGGCCAATCTTATAATTTAATGTTTTATTCATTAATTTATAGTGATATGTGTCTACTATAGTGCTACTGCTATAATTATAATATAATTGTTTAAAATCAGAAACTTATATTGTTGTTGTTTTATATAAACCCAGTTGCAAAAACGTCCATTAAAATTGTCATTAGTTTAAAGCGACAGTACTGCTACAAATTTTCAATGAACCATGTCCACTTTCCATACATTGATTGACGTTGATTACCTACTATTAGTCGCGTCTACCTACTATTATTGGTAATTTAAATTAGTTGTTGCTTAAAATAAAATAATATATCTAAGAATCTTTTTATTTGGAGGCCAGGGAGACTCATAATTTTTAAATTATGTTTTAAGGTTATAATCTCTGTCTCAACTCGAAAGAATTGGGAAGCTACTTTAAAAATTAATGCTTTTTCATCTGCTACGGAAAAAAGTTAGTTATAATATGAAAAGATTTGATATTCATAAATCAAAACTTTTTATATTTTAACTCGTAAATGTAGAAATAAGTTAAAAATGTAATTGTGAATGTACACTTTTTAACCAATATTTTTCCATAGTAGATGAAATGAAACGTAGTAAATTATCATTGGGTCCGAATCGCATTGGAGTAGTGTAAAAAAACATAATTTATAAATAATTATCAGCCTCGCAATCTTTATGCTGAATTTATTTAAGATTCAATTTCCTGATATGAAATAAGTAAAAATAACCTACATTTTAAGATATATCGCATCTCTAGGCGTATTTGGAAATTTTGAGGTCAAAATTGGACATGATTCTTTAGAACATTCATTGAAGCTTAAAGTTGATCATTATGTTTGTGCAACTCGGAAATAAACAAATAAATATTTGAAAAACATTTCTGATCGAAAATTAAACGGGAAACATGTCACTATAAAAGAAGATGGATATTTTGTTCGTAGAAGAATAAACACCAAAGTCATCTGTTGGCGTGTAAGCTTGTTGTTACACCTCAAAAGTGATTAGATTTTGGAAGACATTGAAAGCATATTGTTGTATCTAATATAGTTTAAAATAATTATATTCTCGTCGTGATGATTGTTCTCATTATCTGAAGACATTGATTAACATAAATCATTTTTTTTTTAATCTAATTGCAAAAACGTCAAATAAAAGAAATACCTGCTTATCGATAATGTATCTAAAAATGATTTTATTTCAAATACATTTTAAAATGCTGAACAAAATAGTATTTTAATATGCCTTTTATACGTATAAAGGAAATGTCAAAATTTTTGTTTGCTTCAATCGTCCGATATCCTGATATATGTAGGTACTTGTACTATTAAACAAAGTTTGAGATGTAGTTTCCCCGTTTTATCTTCGCCTAATTAAAACCTTGGTGATAAATTCACCTACACAAATATTATTTATAAAATTCCTAATATTATTCACATTGTGTGGACGTAGACGTGTGTGATTCAGAATTAAATTTAGCTGATTTAATTTTGATCGGGTGTCAAGTGAGTGTCATTTTGTTTTCTTTTACATTTTTTAATAAACTGAGATACTATTATGTACAGAGCCTCTGTGGGGATAAATAACTTTTTTAGTTGTGTCATCAGCGCAACTACATATATGCCATTTATTTTTGTCAGTAGGCTGGAACCTTGGGCGGCAGGTTTTAAGAGCGTCAAATATAATAGTAAATTTTGGCAAAGTGCATAACTATTAAAGTCAAATTTTATGAATATAAATCATTGTTAATATTTTAAACTTATGTTAGATACTATTTAAATAACCTGTTGGCGACAAAATTGTTAATTCGACATTGCAATACTGCATAGCCGACTGTATTTAGATGAAACCTCTAATAAAAGCATATGTATAGTAAGCATATGTATAGTTATATTTTGTTTTGTAGTTTAGTCTGATTTATGATCGTATAAAGAATTTACTTCAACTCCGAGTAGACTCAAGAGTCCACGCGTAAAAAGTCCTTTTTAAAACTAGTTCGCTTTAATTTTCATATTGAAGATATTATTTTAGTATAATATCTTCAATTTTATTAGTTTAGTATACACAACACATTGAGTTGTCTCATAATGTCAAATATTCGTAGTCGGTTTTCGCTTAACTCGCTAATGATTAATAAATTAAAAACAGTTATGTGTAACTTGATGTGTTGTTGATTGTGCTTTTCTTATTATTTATACCTATACAACAATTGCTTGACAAATGTATAATATCTGTTTACTTTAAAAAGCCTTTAGTAGATGTTTTCTTGAAACTGAATACTTCAGTACTGGAGATCATAACTACAAATGTGACGTTTTTGTTCCTTCTATATTTAAAAAGAAAAGATATTGTGGGAGTGTTATATGTTACTGGAAGTTAACTTTATGGTATGATATCATTCATGTCCATCGGTTTTACAAGCATTCTCCATGTTTTCATGTCGTTATCATCCTTTTGTCGGCATCAAGCTTGGTAGTAGGTATTCATTGTGTTTACATACTTATGCTATAAGGTAATGTTTTCATGATAACTATTTTGGTATGTGCTTGAATGTGTGGTTTAAGATGTGTTTGCTGAATTATTATTTTTTTAACGCCCCATTTCAGATATCTTTTTACTTTGCGCTAAATGTTTGTTACAACAATATCAATGATGAGTACACAATGAATATAAATTGATAACTAATTTGGCTGTTTTCAATTTTAATGTAAATGTTATGTTTAATTCCGAATAATAATATAAATTGCAATTTCAAGTCCGATATGATCTTAAATGTTAGACCTTCTATGGAATATTTGTATTATTAAAATTTGCCATTCTTTGCATATTGTAATTACATCCGTAACATTAAGACACAATTTGCTAATATTACTTAAAATGAGTTACATATCATTCTTAAAAAAATCTTCTTTACTGCATTCAAAGAGATAATTTAAAGGAAGAATATTTCGCTAACAAACTTAATATAATTGTTACATACTACTTCGAGTTTATTTCAATTTCAATAAAAGTCCTGAATAGTATTTTTATATTTACCCTTGTGGAGTGTTGCTTGAAAAGTTGTGATTGGCAGCTCATCACCTGACTCACTGAGTGAGCGCAGTGGGGGTGAAGCACGAGGGGCTGCGGCATCGCCTAGCTCCCTGCATAAGCTGGCAGTGCCATTGGCGCGATGTGAAGTACCGGAAGTCCGGGATGCTGCAATTGCCGCTTGCGGTAATATCAATCCGGATGCTCTCAAGTAAGAATATTTCTTTGATTCCAAATATTTGGTTTTGTAACACCATTTGCGGGTAGTGTTACGCATTAAAAATTGTCCCCGAGTCAGTATAAGTCATGGACTTCTAGTACTTATAAAAGGACTTATAACACCGAAAAATTGTATTTCAGAAATGAACCTTTTCACTATCAGTTAAAGTATACTTTTAATTTTTCTTTGTATATAAGCTTATCTGAGCCAAGATAGATAGTCACGACGGAGGCCGTGTGTCTCGTTCTTTCATCTTGACATTATAAAAAAAAATATCGACAATTTAAACTAAAAAAACCTTAGTGTTGAATAGTAATGCCAACTGTTTAAAAATTTTAAGTTATTATATAATCACATTAATTTTATTAATATTAAATTATTACAAAAAGATAGTACTAATTATTATCAAGGCTATTTGTTAACTTATTTTCAACTGGTATCCCTTTCATGGTATTTTTATTTCAATAGTTTTTATACATTCCAACAGTTAAAATGGTGAAAAGTGTTGCGTTTATGTTTGTCCAAATGAATCTTGTAGCGGTTGCAATACGTTTTTTCACGATTAAAATAATAATTAATAATAATAATTTCATTTATTTTCTCCACAAACTTTTTCACTTAAACAATGTGCTTAGTATATATCATCATAAACATAGTTTGTAGGAGACTGACATCTAAGCTAGGCAATAAATTTCTTGTATTATAGAATATCAGGCCCCCACCCTCAAAAGTTATTGCACTAAAAATTAAATTTAAATTTAAATGAAAAATAACAACATTGTAAATGTAACAACTCTGTTTACCATGAAGTCTTAATATGTGGATGATGGTGTATGTTGTCATAACAAAATATTAATTCAGATTTACGAAAAATGAAGGAATGCGACAAAAATGTCTCAACCGTTGAGGGCAGATACTTGAAATAGAAAATATTGTTGTATGCAGTTGTCACTATGATTTCTGATATAAATCAACAAACAAAATTATATTTTCACTTGTTGCGAAAGTTGACGGTAAAATTGTACTTTGAAACTTTGTTTTTGTAATTTAATGATTATTTATTTAATATTGAATTTAAAAAGAAATGTTTATTAGAACATTTGTACTGCATTGATTTGGTATTAATATAATAAATATATTTTATAAATGAATAATCGTTTCTAGGAATTTACTAAAATAAGTAAACAAAAATTTCTGTTATGATATGACATTGGCCTAGACTCTTTTGAGATTTTGTATATTATTATTACCCTCATCCTAAGGCTCTTTACTCATGGCTCAATGGAGCACGTAGCAATTCGAAATTTATTGAAGATCTGTAATATAATACATTTTTTCTTAATTCAATATATTTTTGTATTTGAATTAAAGTATGTGTCACGATATTTTTATCTATCAATTAATGGATGTTAAAAGCACAAGTGAAGAAAAGGGCAAATACCCGCCACACCCCGCTCCACCCGGCCTCATCTCGCAATGCCTATTCTGCTCCTCCACACTCGACTAATTAGATTCGCAGTTCAAATGCGCTAACCACCCAAAATTATTTGTCCTAAATCGTTCCGAAAAAAATGTAATACCCATCCTATTACCGGCTTTTGCAATCGTCGCTTAACCTCTGCAATCGAAGATCAAACACGTTAACCACTACACCATCGAGCTTTTCACTTATTTATATAGGAGGATATTGCCATATTCTTTTGTCAAATTGAATATATTTTGATGATTTGGCAATAATACTATGCATATGAAATTGCGGAAAAGTAAAACGAGTCGAGCCCTCATACAATTGAAGCGACATCGCAGATAATGAGTACGTATGCAATTCGTTGTAAAGGACCTCTGTACTTGATATATCACTCGGTTCACTTTTTAGCTGGAAGTACTCTGTCCTGTTTATAAGTCCATGGTGTAAGTAGTCTTAGATAGCAAGGTTAGTCATATTTTTTTATTTAGTAATAGTTGCCAACAACCAATCTAGTCGCAGCATAACGTGGAAGAATGTAATGAATGCGATGCTTGTATGATAGTAGACAGCCAATAAGTTAACAAAATAAACGGAACAAAATCAAGCTTAAGTTTTCTATGTAGTTTTTGAATCATAGAATCGTGGATACTGTTAGCGTGGGTGTACTGTTTTGATTGTACCGATGACACTTCATGTCCTTCCGCGCTCATCTTGCAAGAAATAACACTAGATATAGTGATTACTTGCCTGCGCTCGGTTGGCAAACGAGACCTTATACCTTTGATCTAAAGTCTTCATAAAACATGATATAAAAACAAAGAAAGTTTTATGATTTAATTCTTTAGAAATTATACAAGAGTGGCTCGCACTCTTGGCGGAAAGTGGTATTAAAATTTAATTTAGTTTTGTAATAATAAATTAAATATGTATTTAACTATGTTCTGGCAGGGACTTAATGGAAGAATTGGTGCCGTTATTAAGAGAAGCAGTGGATCGTAAACAGGAGAACATGCGCCGACGCCGGCGACGTGATGCTCTACGGCTCAATCTTAACAAGATGCTTCTCCTGATCGCGCAGAAAAAGACGTTTGCTACTAGGTTCATTATACCGATTTTCAAAATTAAAATATCTTCATAAGCCTATTAATGGTCACTTTATCATAGTGAAAAATTGTATTGGGAGACTGAGTATAATCCAATATGAGAGCCTAGTGCGGCAGGTTTTCACATTACCTGCAACAGATTGGCAGGTGTTAACAATTGCAGGTTCATGTGTAATATAACGTACTGAAGTTGAATTCAATGAGAGATTTCATTTGATATTTGAGAGCAAATTATCTAAAATGTACCTACCTGTTTAAAATTTAAAATCATTTTAAACTGCACATATCAAATGCAATAGTCAATATTTTTTGACAATTGATAATTTCTAAATTTCACTTATTAATTTTATACTTTAATTTTAAGGTATAAAATTGATACTACTCGCTTAGATTAAATACTAACACGATAGTGACTGTTCAAATTTGTTGGCAGCCCTTTTGCTTTAGAAGGTGGCAGCTTACACCCCTCGTTGACTGAGTACTTAGACGGAGTGAGGCAAAGCCTGGAAGTCGAGGCGGAGAAGGACGCTCCAGCTGCTCGTGAACAACGGCTCACGTTCGCAGATTTCGTAACAGAACTTATAGGCAGCTTTCCACGTAAGTGTACAAATAAAAAAAAAATTCAATACACACACAAATAATAAAAAATATTTTCCGTAACGTGGTCCTGTACTTTAGGGGGTTGTTTCGTTGGCTTTATTTCGTATATAAGTGTTCCGATTGAAATAATGATGCAACAAGTTACAATTCCTGGCGGTTATTTTTCACGCACAATAATTAACATATACACGATACAAGCACAACACAGGCTATATGTATAGCCACATAAAGCACAAGAGACATACATAAAATTTTTCACATTATTTACATATGAAATAAATATGTAAATAATAATTATGAATTAAATGTAGGAAAGTCACCTACGATACCTTTCTTTGGAATCACTGAATTTGATGACAACTGCATTAAAATCCGTTATGTAATTTAAAAGTTCTCAGCGAACAAACGGCGAGTGGGAAGCGATTATACTTATATAACGAAGTGTCATATCAGTAAGATGAGCATGATTAATTCTTTATGCTGTTGTCTTTAATTATCACACTTCATTAAAGAAAATTTGAACATTAGGTAGATTCTGTGTTAAATTTAATTTCCGAATCGTATTATTCTAAAAAGTATTATAATGTGAATCCTTATTGTAGGCAAATAATATGAAAACCTGATGTTGCCAATTGTTCCTTTATTTGTTACGACGCAGTTGAGATGTACGGTTCGTTGTTGAAACGTGAACTCCTGCGCAGTCTGTTCAGCTTGTTCGCCGGTTGGTGTGGACCTTTAGCGAAACACCTCGGCTCACTTGTACCGCTCGCCTCAATAACGCCGCAAGAAGCCGATGACAAACTCAACTTATCAGCACTTAGGGTAAGTTAGAAAGATTAAAGAAAAGCATTACAGGATTCACAAAGAGGGGGAAGTTAAGAAACTTTGGCAAGGGCCAGTGCTCACAAGATGGATGACTAAAAATATTTTTTTTCTAGCACTTCTGTGCTCTAATGTTCATTAACGTGCCGTTAGGCCCGGCTGCATCATGATCAGTTTCATCTTATCGTATTCGTGTTGCAAATTTTTGAACCAGGTTTTCTAAGCGATATCTGTAGGCTAGCAATAAAGATGATTGGATTTTTGCCGAAGTAGTACGAAGTCGTGTAATGGAATGTCGACCTCCCCACAAGCCAAACTATTTGATAGGTGAATCGCAGCCTTTTCGATTTTGAAAAGATTTGGGTGTAGACGCCACTATTTTATTATATTATATTTTATTTATTTTTCTATTTTATTTATTTAAATAGTACCTTTTCGTGGCATAACGGCTGTTTCTAGTATTATAAATATTTATTGAACTCATTATGTCGTTTCACAAATATATAGGTAATATTTTCTACCCACAAATTTAAACGGATATCTTTTAAGTCAATTTATTTGGGATATAAACCATCCTATTACCTTTCAGAAGATCCATTCTGTGTACCCATTAAAATTGGTATAATAGTTTAGGCGTGAAAACGCAACAAATACACAGACAGTTATTCTCGCATTTATAACGGTTTCGGATTAAAGTGAAAATAGACCTGTCTGCTTTTGATATAACATTGAGATTATGAATATTTCTCGAGTTTGTCGGGAATATCTCATTTTAGTTCGAAAAAAGTGACATTTGTTTTTATGAAAAATGTTCTTCCTACGCGTGCAAGTCTCCTGCGAGTTATGTCTTAATTCTTTCGCGTTGGAATGTCTCAGAAGGCGGTTTCTGGAGAAATGACAGAGTTACTGATGCTCATGCCGAAGCCGAAAGATTCTCAATGTAGACGTTAAATTATAATTAATATATGAAATAACAAAAACCACATCGCACGGTCGTAGCTCATTAGTTCGACGCCCTAGAGTCAGAAAGACAAATGTATGTATATGTTGTACAGGCTATGAGCGCGCTCGTTTGCTGTGGTCCGTGCTTCGCGCCCAACGCTTTAGCCGAGGACGGATCGCTCTATCCCTGGCTCAGCGAAATGCTATCATCCACTAACGATAAGGTAAATTATTTTTAAATAGAAACTAAGAATGCGACTGTCATTATATCACTTTGCCATAATAATTAATAAAAAATATGTAGAACACTTTATTGTACAGTCAACCGCTAGTCAGACTGTACAAAAATTAATTAAATTTGATATATCAGGCATGAAAATAACAACGATTAACTTTACCGCTAATGAGCTATATCTTCCAGGCAATAATATAATATTGAATAAATTTTATGCACTTAAAAATTTATAAGTTAATTGCTGGGTTGGAACCCTGCCATTAAGATATATTTATGATCCTTAGTCTCCGTTGAAAATTAAGTTGGTATCAGAGATTGTTTGACCGATTAAAGCTCTGTTAAAATACACGCAGGCTACATGCCAATAGCTCTTAGGCTGTAAGCAATAAAGACAGTAAAATATTATCTATAAACATAGTGTGACAATAACATTCAACTAGATAAAGATAGTTGGTATTATACCTGTTTCTTATATTCACAGTACAGTTAACTCTAACGCATAGAGATAACTATTACGTAATTTTCCTTTTATTGATTGCCTATTGTTTAATACATACAGGTGTACGAGCTTGCGCGGCAGACTATAGTTCTACTACTAGACTGTAACCCTGATATTGGTCCACTGCTGGACTGGACCGTCGACAAATGCTTCACTGGTCCATCGCGTGTCGCCGATGGCTGTTTCATGGCGCTTGCCACCATCTTCAGCGCAAGGTCAGTGCTATAATACTACATAATTATTGCAGTGACTTGTCGAGATGTATGTGAATAGCTACCCCGTATCTGTATTTATACAATTTAAGTGATCAAGGCCACCCTATCAAAAGGCGAATGGTTTATATGAGTAAAGTCTAAAATAAGATTTGTATTCAGAATAACATCTTTTTTTTGTATTTTAAAATCTTAGATTGTTTCCACAAAAATTGCGCCGCGTCAATCAAGAACGACTTTTTTACGAACGCGAAAACTGAAAAACTGCATATACAAATTTTTCTATACGATCTAAGGTTATTGTCAAAATAACGTATACCTACGTCTAACAACTATTAATAAAAACACTCAGTTCAAATATATATAATATGATACAGATTCAAAGCGAAGCCTACCTATCGCCTAATATTATCTTACACCGGAATTCATATTCGACATTTGAAATAACACAATAATGTATCTAATATTCGATAAACTTGTATCTGAGAAGATACCGTGACATTTGGATATCCCTAATCTCTTAAATAAACAGCAACAATATAAAGATATTGTCTGCTGAATAAATTGGTTCCTTTGGGATATCAAAGTTTATTATGGAATAGGTACCATATCGTGCCAATGCTGGCCTCCACCGCATTAGGCAGCGGATTATTGAGCCTGCCTCTTCTTATCTCTATTTCGTTGCTAAATACTATACTGATATTATTGATGGAACTTACATACTAATAATTGGGTAATTTTTCCATGTTATTATTTCGTTGCTGATAGTGTATCAGTTGATAGAACAAGACCAATGAAATTTTTATTTCATGCACAATAATATTAATTCATGCCAGATCCATTATAATATATATTTTTCTTAATTTAATTAATGAATTCTGTCTGAGTTAAGTAGTTAGCCCTCTCGGTCTTCAATGACAATAAATCAGTAACGCAAATCTTTTGCTTTTAATATAGTATAAGCATTATATTAAAATCCATGATGAAGTTATTATTTTTTTTTAACTCAGAAACTGGCGTTTTACGTCAAAATTATATCCGTGAAACACATTTAAAACACATTACCTTAAAAAAAGCGAAAGGTTTATAGTCTTATTCTTCTCATTATTTTACGCCAGTTTTCTCCGACTTCAAAATGGCGGAGGCGCTTTGTTTCACGTATGTCTTTCTTTTCGTCATTTTCGTCTATTGTTTGTGGACCTTTTTATTTTAAAAGGATGCACTCGCATGGTGAGTTTTTAATTATAGATTATGTGATTGATTTTATCAATTTTCCGTATTAAAACTTAAAATAGTGGAACTCCAAACTTTAAAAAAAATAACTTTTTCTTGAATAAGTAGGTTTTGAAATAAGTATTAATTGTCATTTTTAAAAGTTTGAAGGCAGTTCTATTTTTTTAAATATCATGCTTTTTACTGATATTGATATATATTTTTTTAAATAATAGGTAACACATAACATATATTAAACATCAACATAAATAAAAAGCTTTGTTTTTTCACAGCCCTCTTTAAGTAACTCATAAGTACAGTCAAAAACGATTACATCGTCGTTTATTACAGTATTATATTCTGACAGTCGTTTCAGATAAATTTTCAAAATTACTAACTGGTCCAACTTCGTCGGTGAGTGGGATTACGAATGACGTCTGTTCGGTATTAAATTTTCCATACCTTTGTTTTGTCCGAAGGTACCCATTAAAAACGGTCTGATATGACATTATTTGACTTTCGACAAAGTGGACCTCTTACCTACGAAAGGACCGTTCTTTTTCTTTACTTTGCCGCTTTATTAAAGTTTCTTAGTTTCGCAACGGTATAACACAAAATACTTACTTAAGTTTTTTAATATTACTATACTCGTATTTGTTTCACAAAAGAAATTCTTACGTCATGCATCCCAGCAATTTTTATGTTGATTATTCATGTTTGGTGAATCACTATATTGCTACACGTTTTTTATCGCGCCAATATTAACAAGTTTAAATAAATCTAATTCGAAAGAATTAATAAACTGTTACAATGATATATTAACAAATGATCATATAGGAAATAAAAATGAACTATCTATATGACATCCAAATATATATATACGGCGTGGTTAGTTTAGAAACGCTCGCTAGTATGTAATATGCCAGTAAAATTATAACAATTGAACAAGTTATCATTTTGCCTTCTAAACTGACGACGCCATATGTAAACGGCAGATTCACACAGACACGACAGATTATACGTATAGACAAACGCGCGGGATCAACCCGCAGCATCAAAAGTTAAAATTTGTTTACGCTCATGGATAGTCCCGCCCTGTAATTAATTAGAAATTAAATTGTTGTTATTACGGAAGTTCCTAGTACCAGAAATATGTTATAATTTTGGATAGTATGTTTGTATTGAAGGCAACGTAACGTCAGCATCTTACTTTTGCCTTGACTTGTATAGAGTTGCATTAGCATGTAAACAGCCGATTGCTACTCGGCCGCTGCGTCATCACCCGCGGCGTCTCTTTACGATGGCTCGCTATAATCATTTTACTTTTATTTCCATCCCTCCTTAGTTGTTATAATTAAGTTTAAATATTTTCCTTAATTTTTAGACCTCGTAGCCTTGCATGAAGTTGTAAAGAAAGTTGCCTCCTCAACTAACAGAGGGCAACAATCATCTTCTCGTATTGAGTTCTTTCGTTATTGATATACCATACACATACAGGATAATTTTAAATCAGTACACAAATTTAATGATGTGTCCGTTACTGTAAGTCACTTTCAAGAATTTCTTTTCTCTTTCTTAAGACTATTAACATCGTGGATAAAAATATAAATTACGTAAAAAAGTATAATATGCATACAATACCCATAGGTTGATGACTGATTTATTGTTAATGGGTACCTACAGTTTGTTTACTGCTGCTAATTTATTATTATTAAATTAGCATGCGAATGACCGTTACCGCGCGCTGATCCCCCGCAGTGAGGGACATCGCTGAGTTTTAGTGGGTAGGCCTCTGCTTTTTGACCAGTCCCATTCTAGGGTTGGTCCGCAGGGGAGAGTCCCACATAACCCGTGGAGCTCGCGCAGGGTAAAGCGGGTATGCGGAATGCATTTCTCAACGTAAAAAAAAAAAAAAAAAAAAAAAAAAAAAAAAAAAAAAAAAAAAAAAAAAATTATGTAGTATTATTTAAATGGGAAATAAAATTTCTTTGTAAATAGGTCTTATTAAAAAAATACAGTTTAACCTTATACTAACTATAAAGTGTTAGATTAGTACGTTGGCAACAAATGACGTCAGGTGCTTTTATTGCAATTTTATTTTATTTCATTTCAAATCATCTATTTGAATTCCTAATATTTTAAAAGCAGATACTAGAAGGATTCATAGATAAAAGAAGTATTCATAATTTATACCTTTTATGAATATATTGAAACCTCTGTTATCCAACGTTTAACAGAATTGATTACCAGTACTAGTTTATTATTATGTACGTTCTGCTGTCAATAAAATATGCTTTTCTCTTTTGGTTCATTAACCAGCGAGTCGGCATAATATCTGTATTTATTGAATTAAGGTATCGATTCTACTGTACCTAACTGTATCGATTCTAAGAGCTTTGTCCGATTATATTAACATTTCACCTTATATAACAGTTGATTACCGTCATGACATTTTGTTACACGACCGTATAAGCGAATGACTGACATACAAAAGTTCTGTAGTTGATTAGGCGTCATGTTAGTAAGTGTGTTTCGATTGATCGATTATATTATTTGTTCTGAAATATTAAATCACTAATTAATGCACCTTATAAAAAAAATCAAAATGAAAAATTCTAGATGACTTTGCCCCTCGAACTTTGAAAAGTTTACTAGCACCATACCTATTGTAGAGGCTGTAAAAAATATGTGACTAATATAACATTATTTTGTTGTCATTAAAATGATTCGTTTTATTGTGTATCAAATGTAAGATTAGAATTTCGGATGTAAGGATGTAAAAGAGTTATACAATAAAATAAATCGTTCGTGGTAGTTTGTTGACAAGCGTTAAAACTTGAACTGAAAATCCATTTTGTAAATTATTAGATAAAAATCTAATAAACATATTTTATGCTGGAGACAAGAAACAGCGCTTTAATTTGGTTCATTGAATTTAACTTTTTTATTTAGTATAATTTATTATGAATATGTACGCATTGTTACTAAATTTAATTATTTTCATCAACGAACCTACAAATATTTTTCTGAAACACTTTAGTTTGGAAAATAATATTAATAGATTCGTGCCTAAGATTGGATGACTTGATACAAGTATGTAAAAAACCGGGAGCTATCATCACGACTCGTCAAGTCATTGGGTCGATAATTCCGGTATTCTTATTGTATCGAGAACAATATACTGACAAGACTTAACTGAATCTGAAATGTATCCCTCGTAAGTTTTATTTTATTACAAAAACACAAATGGAGTCTGAACTATCAACCAGGTAAACTATAAACTAGTTATAATGTTTTATATGAGAGTCCTTTTGTAGTCGAGATGTATAATCGTAATTGTTTGCGAAAATAATTAATTAAAAATAGTTTATACGCCTTCTCTACCTCTATCTATCGTGAATCTAAACTACATCGTAGGCAATAATTAACGTAGGCGAAGTCGCTAGAAAACAGCTAGTTTGTTAGAAATTGATTCACAACTCACAAAGAAATTGGTGCACATACGGGTATGTTTTAAGGAACCTACTTATAGGTACATAAAATATACATACGCGTTAAACCCAGAAAATCCTCCTTTCGGATTTTTCTTTTATCACTGAAAGCATATTTTATTTTGTAATCAAAACAAATACCTATACTAATACTCGGATCCATAAGAATCTTGAAAATTGGTCCACAATTCGCGGAAAAATCGGTGAATAAAAAACATAATAATAAAAAATACATAGGTCCTTTTCACTTTTGAAGTCAGTGAAAAAGCGCCTCCAGTTGCGCGACTAAAACGTCTATATTTGAAAACTCTCATTCAAACAGGCAGTACAACGTTTACATATACGTATCATACTACTAGTTTTCAATCAATATTGACTTTCACTTAGTTGGACGATTCAAAAGTACTTTTAAGAAGTCTATTTGAATAAAGATTATTTTGACTTTGACTTTGACTACATACTATGTTTAGTATACATATATAAAAGATGTCCTGACATACTCACTTACAGATCACCTACCAAGCCAAGCCTAAACCACTGATCGTGGAGACTTAAAATTGGGAGGAGGCATTCCTCTTATTACGTAGAGGTGTAGTAAAACAGATTTTTCGAAATTCCACCCCGAAGAGGGTCAAAAAGAGTGAAAACATTTGCATAAAACATCTTTATTTTTGGACCTATATCGATGAAAATTTGTATTTGAGTAGTTTTAAGACTCTGGGAAGGTAAAAAGTTATTTTTTTATCCCAAAAACCAGCACGGGACTGGAAGTTGTATGGGGAATGAAAATGTTACCATAGCAACCATTAAATATTTTGTTTGAAAGTGATAAAAACATATTTTTAAATTTCAATCTATAAAATGTTTAGGTGCAAGTTATTTTATTTCCGCAAGAAAACATCTGCTTTTATACTTTGAGCTATAATAGATACATCGCGCTGTTTTGATCAGGTTAAATAAGAACATTAAGCTTTGCTTTACTAGATGACCTAAAGTGCGCTATCGTTTGGTTCAAAGAATTTTGCATAGATTTCAGTTTCGATTAAGTTTTGTGTAAACTTCAGATTTGTATTTTTCTTTCCATCTGTATTTTAAATTGGGTATCGTGACCACTACCTTGCGGAATTTGTACAGCCGCACTGTAGAAGGAAGTTGTGTTGGTTATTGATCGATATTTAGCTGTGCAAATGAATGACGCTACTCAATTATAGGGCTAACTACTCAATTGGACGAATATCTCTCCAAATCTCCTCAACTAGAACTCGAAAACAGCTGTCAGATTATAAATCGGTGGACCTAAATATAGAAGATAAGCTATATTACCTTTTATTGTTTTATTGTAGGGAATAAAAGTTTCTATGGAAGAAGATATGACAATGATAAAATCATGAAACTTTATATTCAAGTATTTACACCATATAATGAATACATATTTGTTTTAGTCTGCTGCCTCTGAGCAAGTATACCACCAAAGCTAGTTAATCAATAAACGTATATTATTACATATTAGATTGGAAAAAATCTTGAGTAATTCAACCCTACCAGGATTTGTGCTAGTATTTTTCTATAACTTTAAAAAAACGTCTGTAAATTGATTTTAGTTTACATACGCGCTAGTTTCAGACAATATACTTTTTTTAAATTTTATATCTGTAATAAATAATGATAGAACTTATTATCTTTGATGACCAAAATAAAATTATTATGATTAAAAAAAGTACGTATTAAGAGCCATTATGAACCACGAAGATGAAAAGGATTTTTGCTTTTGAAAGGTTTCCGATTTCCCCTACCTTTTGATAATATTATCATTAGTAATTAATGATATCGTTGGTGTATTCGCAAATATAATAGACCAGAGGAAAAAATACATTTATTTTGTGCTTAAATTAAGTTTGAACAATATCAAATATGTATTACATAAATAACTGGAAATTCATTACATTGATTATAATATAATTGCAAATGATACGACGCAATATACCATCGTCTTTCTCCGTCATATAGACTGGGCTCTTGATTTCTTCTAGTTTTTTTCCTCGCTTGAGGGGCTCCTTCTTCATTTTAGTTCAACTTGTTTTCGGAAAAGCTTTATGTGCTCCTGTTATCATCAATACATTGTTTTTTTACGATATATCGAAATCAACGATAATAATTTGTCGATACACCGATAACAACCCATTGAATGCGCCATTGCTGCGCTAATTTCGTTAATGTAAACGCTGTTCAATTTGTTTTCTTTCTTTTACTTGCGCTGTCCACCTCACATTTCGCCAGTAGTTTGTTGCTTTAGGTGCTTAAAAATTTTCCGTTCTTGGTAGTTCTGATGGCGACTCTAGTGACAATATATATAGATAGATATAACCATTTACTTTTTCGGCTCGAATCGCAATAAATCGCGACTTTGCGTAAATAATACGAGCTCAAAATGGACATATATAAAAATAAATATATACACATATAAAATTAGAAGTAGGTTTATTAGTCGTATGAACGGAAGGATGTAAACTAGATTTAAAAGAGAAATTCTAACTATATGCCAATGTTAATTCAATCTTATTTTTTTTATTTTAATTAGAAAATATGACGCAGTTTGTGTAAACAAAAATATGTACATTCATTGTGGTCTCATTAAAAATCACTAGAAAATTTAAAAAAAATTAACTTTGACTTTATATATTAATATTATTTTATATAAAACATTTTTATCATCATAAATTATTTCTTATAAGTTAAAAATATTTGCTTAAATTATGACACTTACATCCGGTTTCTGAATTGAGAATTTAAAGTTAAGCTCGTCCCAAACCGTGCTCAAGCCATCTTAAAGTTAAGCACGTCTCAAACCGCGCTTAAATCATCTTAAAAATTTGCGTTTCTGTTTTTTAATGACCAGATGTTTGAGACTTGCCATATAAAAAAAACTTTACTTATTGAGATATTCATATTTTAGATTACTTTTTTCTGCTTACATAATAAACATGGAGGAGACTGGAGTGAGCATGCGGGGGAAAGCGCCTCGAAAATACTACGCTATATCAAGTGTACCGACGAATTATTTCGTCAGTCGAAGTCATATTAATGAATAGGTTAATACGTTACGCGCTCCCGTTTTAAAATTAAAAATCATCGGAAAAAATGCCTAGTTGCGCAATTAAATGGTGTGGAAAGAGTACTACGACTTCGAGTTATACGAAAGATGGGATATCATTTCATAGGTAAGTGATTTTCCATCTTTATTTTGAAAATTAAAATGAAACCAAAAATATTATCCTAAATTATTATTTTCGAAATGCACGCGTTTATGTCTTTCGTGCCGTCTCTTTCTGGTGCATTGATTTCTCATAAGCAGTTGTCTCTTTTTTTCTTGATAGCGCTGTACAATCACATCGTAAAAAATATATCGATAAAGTCCAGATACACGATTTATATAACTGTCTTAATTTAAATATAATGCCATAAGGTAGAAAGTTGTTAGTTTAAATATTATGTGTTTGCATGAGGTACCATTACTCATGAACCGACAGGGCCAGATTAAGGGAATAAATGTGAAATCTATCCGATACTGTTTTTGTCGTTATGCCTGATACGAAATTGTTTGTCTTTTTTGCACACCTTTGATGATAGAAGTATTAGCCCGATAAAGAAACACTTTATTACTCAGCTAATATTAGGTACATTAACTCATATTCAATCTAACTCATATTCATAATAATATCTTTTTTTGTAGATTTCCCACTGACAATGAGACTAAAGGAAAATGGATCGACGCTACTCATAGAGATAATTTTTTCCCAAAAAAACACAGTGTTATATGTTCTAGACATTTTACTTCAGACTGTTTCGAAAATTTCAAAAATATACGCCGATTATACAGCTCATCTTTACCCACACTGTACTTACCTTTTCTGGTAAGCATTGTGGTCTTTTTACATAGACTTCATTAATAAAAATTGTATTTTTAAGATATTTTTTATAGATACCATCATTGAATTCGAAAAACAGCACCAACAAGTTCTTTGAATTGTTTTTCACTTTTATAAAGTGTTTGAAATCGTTTTAAAAATCAATATTTATTGCTTTAATTTGTTTTACTGCAGCAAGGTAATGCATAATATTCTAATTCCTATTTCAGAAACAAAGTAAAGAAAACAATGAAAACATCGAAGAACAGTATGTTGATTTGACACCCCGAAAACGTAAAATGAAACGCCAAATAGATCATCTCATATTAAGTTTAAATAAAAAGAAAAAGGATGTAAAAAGACTACAAGATAAAGCAAGGCTACTAAAAAAGAAAGACGCAAGCTTACAAGACATTTTAAATACTCTAACCAGAAATTCATTATTAAACAAAGAAAACGAAGAAATTTTGAAAGGTATTGGAATAGAAAACCAGGAATTGATAATGAGGCAGCAGCAAAAGAATTTAACAGGACACATACCCAAAACAAAATACTCGTCAGAACTCCGAGCATTTGCTATTACATTACACTTTTACTCCCCCAAAGCTTATGATTTTGTTAGGAGAACATTTAGTACATGTTTACCTTGCTCTAGTACTCTTCGAAAATGGTACCAGTCTGTCGACGGCCAACCTGGTTTTACTAAAGAGGCTTTAAATACTCTTAAAGATGTAGCTAAACAAGGGAAACAAATTTACGCTACAATAATATTCGATGAAATGTCAATAAAAAGTGGTATTGAGTATCATCCACATGGAAAAAGATTTTACGGCCATGTCAATTATGGAACTGATTTAGCATCAGACTGCCAACTTGAAGCTAAAGAAGCGCTTGTTTTCCTTTTAGTCCCGCTTAATGCTTCGTTTAAAATACCTATTGGATATTTCTTGACCAATGGCATCAGTAGCAATCAAAAGGCGTCACTTCTTACTCAAGCCATACACTTGATTGAAGAAGTTGGTATTCACGTAGTTGCAGTTACCTTTGACGGTTGTCCTGCTAATTTATCTATGGCTAAATCATTAGGCTGCAATTTAGACCCTGATAATTTAATGACTACCTTCCCAAATCCGTGCAATAATAATCAAGTAGCAATTTTTTTAGATCCAGCGCATATGGTAAAACTTGTTAGAAACGCTTTTGAATTTTATGGAAAATTTTCAAATAAAGATGGTCATATCATATCTTGGCAACATTTAGTTGATTTACATAATTTGCAGACAGAAGAAAATTTTCATTTAGCGAACCGTCTAAGAGCGATGCATATTTATTTTAAATGCAAAATAATGAAGGTTAGTTTAGCAACTCAAGTTTTTAGCAAAAGTGTCGCAGATGCTCTTGAATTTTGCAAAAATCAACTTTTCTTGCCAAAATTTCAAGATGTAATAGGTACAATCGATTTTCTAAAAACGATCAATAATCTTTTTGATATTTTGGATTCACATATTCGTGGCTATGACCTGAAAAGAGCGATTAATGAGGAAACTGTTGCTTGCACAATAAATCTATTAGATTCAGTTAAACAAGACATTCTCAATCTAACTACTGAATTAGTCAAAGCAAATACTAAACAAACCGTCAAACTTATAGATTCACCTCGGCGCACTGGATTTTTAGGATTTTGTATTTGCATAGAAAGCGCTAAATATTTGATCCAGCAGTTAGTTATAAGTAAAGAATGCCCGATCAAGTATTTGCCATTTCACAAAATCAGTCAAGACCACCTTGAGCATTTCTTTGGAAATATTAGATGCCACGGCGGATCGAACAACAACCCGACCGCCAGAATATTCGAGAGCATCTATAAAAAACTACTGACTTATGCTCAAATAAAAAATTCAGGCACCGGTAATTGTTCAGCTCTTAACCAAATTTCGATTTTGCAATGTACTTCCGCATTAAAACGCATTAATATAACTACACCCCGAAAGGATCAGGACAATATGTCGGAAACAAATGACGATTTCGATCCTGAATTACAAGAAAAAATCTGTTTGTCAGAATTCAGCACAAAGGTTATTGAATATATCGCAGGATACGTAGTTCACTCTTTAATGAAAAAGATAAAATGCCAAACATGCATTGGCGCATTAGTCGGAGAGCCCAAACAAGACAGTTTACAATATCAAAAAGATGTTAGAAATAAACTTTTGTATGCCTCAAAAACAGTTGTAGACATATGTCGTCGGAGTGAAATTTATCTTAAAAGAGCATTGGCGGAAAGCGGTGATAAAAGTCTGGCATTTAAATATAGTTCAGACTATTTGGTAATTGTCGTTCTTAAATCTTTTGTGGGATACGATTTATTTCCAGATATTAACTTCCACCAATTTGACATAGAATCCACAAATCACTTAATTGATTTAACTTCATGTGTAGCAAAAAAGTATATTGACACTAGACTGACTTTTATCACTAAAAATAATGGAAATCCAAAAGAATATATACGAAAAATATACTCAAAACTTATTCATTTTAAAAATCAGTAATTTTTTCTAATTATAGTTCTATCAGGCTGTATAATGTACGTTTGTGTAATTGAGTGTATATCTAATTTTGTATGTCAAAAACAAATATTGTAATTAGTCTAATAAATAAAATTGTGTATACAGATTTCCTAATGACCCATTGTAATTCGTATCACCTTTCACAGTTTAAACCCTCCCTGAACTACGATAAATATTTCAAAACCAAAATCAGCTAAACGACCCAGACGTTATCTAGTTTTTAGCGAGACAGACGAACAGCAATAGATTTTTATATATATAGAAGAATAATAAATTATAATGATTATTCATGTAACCATTTGAGAAATGTTAATGACAGGATTTAAATTAAATTTAGTCTAGTTTGTGCAACAGAACTACCAATATTCGTCTAGTTTAACTTTAAATTGACAGTTTTGTGAAACGGGACACTAGTGTGATCCAAAAGTAGATCCTTAGGTAATGTGTTTCAAAAAGTCAATACAAAAATTATAGGCATTATTATTTTTACCACTAAATTATTTTTTTTATATCTACTCTATAATAAGTGAAATAATAAGTATTATTAAATAACAAATAATAAAAATATTAAGTATTCATGTTTTGCGTATGTTGATTATTTCTATTTTATCATTAATAGAATGATTTGTTTAATTAATTGGAACTGATTAACCTCTTTTATCGATATCGATATTTTTACCACCTTGGCATCCCTAGAGTATCCGGTGATTTTTAAGTAGCCAATAGACATAGCCGAAAGTGACCTCGCCCCGCACCATAAATCGGTGACATGTATTTGTACCAAGAATGAGCCGATGCTCTCTCCAGTCTCCTCCATGATAATAAATGAAATACTGGAATTATTTATAGTCGAACAACTATCCAAAACAAATATATTTACTTTATGAATTACATATTTTATTTCAAACTTTAATCTTCATTTTTCAAGAAACGAAGTAGAAATTTTACAATTTCTCAGTTTACCGGTTTATGGACAGGCCAGTGTTATATTTACATTTTAAGAAAATTTTGACAGATGCAATTTCCTAGAGCCCCATTCATCTTTATTTATCGTAGCAAAATATCCTATTTCATAAAGTTGTTCCACAAACTCGTAAACAAATTCTGATGGGTGCTCAAACACTGGCAGTCCACCGCTCTTCGCAGTTAAACCTGAATTGTGAACGTTATCGCGTCGCGTACTACAGAATCAAGAATCAAGAAGATAAAACAGATGTTAAACTTATTATTATAAAAATCGTGTTTTTCAATAAAATCATAAACGTTAGTCGGGTATGCAAACCAAGAATTGTAGATTTTTTAACTGACTACGGCGAAAAGGAGGGTTTAGATTTTGGCCGGCATATATGTATGTATGTAAGAATATTTATTTTTCCCCTTATAAATTCAAAACGACTCATCGTAACTGGACAAATGAGGTATCATTAGAAGCGTCTTAGTTGTCCGCGTGCTATAGGCTATCTGACATTACCAGTGGTCGGAATTAGGTAGAGTTATTCATGTACTTACACTGATTTCATACAGCGAAAGAATTAAGTGGATATGCCTCAAATCCCGAGATTAATTTTAAAGAGCAGAAAAAATCCCGTGTTTTTTTAAATTAAATGTTATTTACTTTTACACAATTTAAACTACTGCACGCACGACGTTGCCAAACTTACATCAATTACATCGGATGTCCAAAGATGTCCAAGATTGTCCATTACAAATCCCGGGAAGGTCCACATTAATATCAACATTTCGATGCAAGTACATAAATAACTCTACCTAATTCCGACCTCTAGACATTACATTAAATTGGCAACATCGCCCTTATAGAGAGCATTATATTAGTATTGAGTCGTTTATTTTTTTTTTGCTTGACTGTATCCATATTGCTCTTTTGTCGTTTGTAAGAGTATATGGTCAAATTAATACCATCAAAACTTTGACGAAATTAAAAGAGTAATTTTGTTTCTATAATAAAAACAAAAATGGAAGAACTACATCGCCTAAATTATCTTTCTATGGTGGTCGTCACATAGGAACTCTTAAAATAAAAAGTGTTTGTTTTCACAAATAAACATCCTCGATATTATTAACTGTATTGATGGAAATGCAATAGTATAATTTAGCGAAGATTTTTTTGTAATTAGATTTGTTAAAGATTACCGTGTGGTAATACCCAAAATAGTGGCCTGTTTGTTACCCTTTGTCTTTTTGTTTAACAAACTGAGACTCCGTTGTCCGTCCCTCCGTCTATCTGCCACCAGTTTCACAGATGATATACTTCTGTTGGCACTATAATATCGAATACCAAAAAATAAAATAAAATAATTATTACTACCAACGCGTTTGTTTTTCTCCTTTCCGGTAAGGAACCCTCCTTGCGTAAGTTTGACTCGCACTTAACCGGTTTTTTGACTATGTCGTTTCCATGGGCTCGCGTGACAAATATATTTATTTAAAAAAATAAGTTCAAATCTAAAACTCGACTACAGCTAAATTACGCTCTAAAAAGTTTGAAATTTATTTTATTTTTTAAATAAATATATTTTTCACGCGAATCCTGCGAATAATATTTTCCATGTAATACAATAATTTCATATTCAAACGAATAAAATAGTTAACTAAAAAATTCAAAATGGAACGTTGAGGGATGGTCCCCTTAATAACCCTCCATTCCGCATTGGGTCTGCGTGGAGGGTCATGGGCAATCTTTCTTAAACATCAATATGGAATGCCTGAGCCCCTTCAGTGGGTGATAATGATAAAATACAAGTTAAGCATTACTTTGCATGCAGTTTTTTTTTGGTGTGGAGGGTGTTAGACCTCCAATATTACTTGTTAATTTGTTATATACATCCTATACTGTATTTCAAGTTTATGATTGATTTAAAATTTAATAAAAGTAACATTTGCGTGGTTGCATGTTGAATTCTAAGAAATAATTCGTTAAGTATTAAAAAATATCTGAAATTTATTTTTGTAGTCTGTACCGATTATAATGAATTTCATGTCTGAATGAGCCGGCTGTTCACTTAATTATCTGACTTGGCCACATGGCGGCCCGAGTCGTCGCACTTCAATTTTATATTTCACATACTCAGTAAATTTCTGAAGCACGAACCCCGTATGAACCTACGCTGTTATTGAGATTCATTCGCCAATTGAAGGACCTAAATGGAAAATAAGTTTTTTGCTGTAAGTTTGTTACAACTCGACTATCCGAAGTAATAAACTTGATTATGAAAGTAGACTAGAATAAATCTAACGAGAAATAATTGTTGCGGTGAACTTTATTTTGAATAAATATCGCTGGTGAAAAAACGAGACGGTGAGTAAATGAGATATTATTATGAAGGTACATATGTAAATATGGCTTTTATTCACCCGTGGATAAATAAATATGTATAGCTATATCAATACAGTTCGATTATCCGAAAAAAAACGGTTTTCCGAACACCCCTGTCCCCCAATTAGTTCGGATAATCGACGCTCTACTGTATTTATAACGTGCTTCTACTGAAATAAAATTGCAAATTATTAATCTAATGTTTCTCTCATCACAATTGGCGACTTGACTGAATGCGATAAAAATACAAATGATCTGTAACCACAAAGGTTTATTTATACAGAATATATTAAAACTTTAAATTGAATTAATAAATTACGAAGTCCAGTAATTTACTCATTTAAAAATAATTATTTTTACACTGTTAGACACGTGACTGCAACTGATACAAAAACAATGACGTCATTATTCAAATGACAGCATAAAATGATAACTATAACAAGAGGCATGTTTCATTTGATTTTGAAAGATCGATTGAAGTCGATAATGTCACTATCTGAATCACAATAAAAACAGAATTAAATTATCGATTTTCAATTACTCACTACATTTTCAATGGACATATTATCTATACTAATAAGAAGAGTTTATTTGTTTGGTTGTACTCGCTTATTTCAGGAACTACTGTTTCTATTTGAATTATTATTTTGTGTTGAATGGTCCATTTATCGTGAAAGGCTATGGGCTATATAACATCACGCTATGACTAATAGAAGTCGAGCAGCAATGAAAATAAGTTGATTACTTATCACGATAAATAGAACATAAAATGGTAAAAATGGAAGTGGAAGTTCGTATAGTATAGATTATTAAAACGTTACCACAGTAATCATTGTTTAATATTCAATTTATAATTTTCCTAATAAAACTATTTAAGCTTAAATATTTAAAAAAAAATTCAAATCTGTACAATCATCGCTAATATTAAATGCAATTATATTATGTTATTTTAGTACACGAAAATGTTGCATTTAGTTGATGATCTCTAAATGACGCTGCTGATTTTGATTTTCGTTATGTCACAAACGTAACAAAAATTCAAAATCTAAAGTCAAAATCAAAATAAAAAGTGTTTACTTTTTTCTGATTTTCATCTAACAAAGTGACTTTCGTTTTCAATTTTCTATTTTTTTCAATAACATAATTTAATGGGGAACTATTAATCGGGAGAAAAAAGAAATAACGTTAAATAGCAGATTACGTATTACAGACAAACAAATAACAGTTTAAAACAAAAGAACACATTCATGTTTTGACTTTGACTTTAAGTAAACACGAAATAATTTAAAGGGTGACAGATTTTAAATAGTAAATTAAGCTATGATATAGACGAATTTACTGTAAATAAGAATGTTAACATCAACGTCTGTTATTAAAAAAAAATACAACAATAGTTTCATAAAACATTTCTCATCGATTTACGGTTATGCCTTTTTATCTCACAAGAGACGACGTCGTTAGGTTATTATATAATATAATCTAAGCTCTGTGCCTATCAAAGGATTTAAAATATTTCATTCCGTCCCGCAGGAAACGACCTCCAGCCATGTAACACTTGTGAACATTTTGCTTTTATATCTCGTGGGAGTCTTGAACGTTGCCAAAACCTACATATATGCTAATCCAACTGTGCCTTTTTGCGCAAATTGTCACTAAATAAGAACAACAGAAACACATCACAAAACTCATGTTACATGCTGTTCTACTGTAGTTTTCTACACCCGACAACGTTTTTAGTGTATGTGTGTAAAATATATGATCCCCTATTTAAATGTCTATAACAATGACCTGAAAACGAAGGTGAACAGTAAGAGGAGGTTTTACAAATTATAGCGATTTTAGATTATGTTTTACTGTAGCGAAATTTCAATTTAAAAACTGTAAAGAATCTCTTATAAAACATGGGTTTTTCATTATCTAACTAAAGTAAAAATATTTTTCTATACTGTAAGGACCTAACTGTTTTGTAAAAATTATATCTCTGCGCTCTCTATAATTGCTGCGAATTAGTATGCGAGTGAGTACCGAGCTCCAAAACGGTCTTAAATCAGTGTTTGTCGTCTCGCGCAAGCTGTGAAAGTTAATTCCAAGTATATGTTTTAACACTTGGATTAATATGTGGCAAACTTTTTGGCACAGTTAAATTTGCCACATTCTGATAGTAGTGTCGAAATGTGTATCAGTCATAATGTACCAAAATATTTAAAGTGCCGGTCAAAAAACATAAATAATTATTTTTTAATTAAAAATAATATTATGGGAACTAAAGCTGTTCTTTGCTTAGTAATGAATTAATGTGTGCAAATAGAATAAATAGTTTATTTTTTTCGTATAACATTCGTAGAAATCAATGAGAGTACGGTACACAATTAAAATAAAGATTTATTAACTAAAATAAACAGACATTTAATATTATATATAACGCATAGAAAAAATATATCATTGTCAATAAACTACACAATTCATGCATACATACATAATACATACATAAATTTAAATATATACTAATAATAATAATGAATGTCGCTATGTACTTTGAAATATTTGTACTTAAATAACTGGGATTTCAATGGTATAGTAATACAGAATATAGCTGATCCGATGATATAGCCAGGAGGTAACCATGAGGTTTCTGACTACAACATTATAATATAGTAGTTTTATCCACAGACATCTATGGCATCTATCGTCTTATATATGTGGTATCGCCATCTAGTGTATATTTTATCGGGTATATTTTCTATAAAGTAACTTTACGCTAACCTAGCTGTTCTATTAATTTTGAAACGCATCTCATATACTTTATTTATTTACTATCTCTTATCGAAGTTTCACAGACTATTATATTAAGTATACCCACGCTTTCCACCCGTTTCATCCTCCCGAAAACATTGCTTCATGAATTTTCTTTTCCTGGATCTATTTACATATCTTTGTGAGAATCACTTGAACTAAAATCCTAGCAACGAAATTTTCGTTACTTACGAAAAATGCTACATTAAAGTCGCAGCAACGCCAACTAGAAAACATAGATGGTGTGCACCTAAGATCACGGGATGTAATAATAACTAAATACAAGACATATGCCCTGTTGCATAAACGTCCATTAAGGTTTAATGATGACTTATAAAATATGTTGCTATAAACTAATGACATTTTTAATGGTAGTTAATGCAACTTGATGATAATCACATGCATAGTTCAGATTCCAAAATACGAGTAAGTAGCCAAAGCGCTCTCATTATGAAATATCTGAATCAATGGAGATAAGTCACCAAAAATACCGAAGATAATTAAGAAAAGTTTATTTTTACACCGATACCAGTAGGTTTTTGACCATCCATCCAATATGGTTCGATTTTTTGCGCAGTCGTTGACCGAACGTTTTCATAAAAAGTTGGTGTGACGTAACTTGGAAGTTGATTTAAAACTTATTCCTTATTAAAAGGGTTCATTCAATCGAGTAATTTAAATATCTTGATATTTTTTGTAAATTGAATAAAATATGTAGGTGGTATTGATAAAATTAAACTCAAATTAATATAAAGCAGGTCTTAGTCGGAAAGTTATTTTTCACAAAGCTTATTCTGATAACAAAATTATATTAATTTTTCATATTAAAATACCGTTGTGTACAATGAAATTAAAAAACAAAAATATGCTATGTATAGATTAATGATGATAATTTGAGGATTTTCCTTTTTACTAAATGGCAACACTTCTAATAACGTTGTCATCCATCTTACCTTTTTCTCTTGGGACCTACGCCATGTTGTTGCACTAGCTTGCTATTTATTTCCAATCAAACATTGTGAACATAAATGATTTTCCTGTAGGAAAAAGGTCTGTTAAAAATATGTTACAAATTAAGTGATCTATTTTAATATATGAATGACTAGCTTTCGCCCGCGACTTAGACCGCGTGGTATAGTTACTTTGGGCATCAATGCTCTAGTTTTTCAAGGTGATGATGAAATTACCTTGATGTTTAAGTTCGAAGGTACTACAACAAAACAAACAACAAATAATAAATACGTTTCAGCGCTTTATCTTGTAGAGATATTAATCTAAACTGTAGATATATTAATCTAATCCAATTTGAAATACAAATGGAAAAAACAATTCTGAAATTTACACAGAACTTAATCGAAAACGTAATCAATGTAAAATTACTATAGAATAAACACCATCTAGTATAGCAAAGCTTAAATTTCTTACTACATTTTATTTATAAACTCTAGAGAAAAACATTGTGGTGTAGAATACTTAACGCCGTCTAGTATAGTTCAAAATATTTAAAAATAATTTTATTTCGTAAACGAAATGACTTCCATTTGAACATTTTGCAAGAAAAACAAATTTAAATTATATTGTTTTGTTATAATTTACATAAACACCAATTTTTATCGCTATATTATTTAATATTTGTAGATAATATTAAATACATTTATTACAATGTCAAATCATATAAAGAAACAATGGTTGCTATGGTAATATTTCAATTCTCCATAAAAATTCCACACCCGTTTTCATGCCTGTAAGTGGTGGTTTTCGGTATAAAATATAAAAGATTGTTTTCGGGGCCAAAAAGAAATCAAAAAACTAAAAAGTTTCATAGAAACGTTTCACCCCTTTTCAGGTAGGATTCCAAAAATTCGCTCTTAGTATCTACGTAATAAGAGAAATGTACTCTCCAAATTTTAAATCTCTATGATCAGAGTTTTAGGCTGTGTCCTCCAATTATTTTTATCATCCTCTGGAGCTAGGTCACAATTCTGTATTTATCATAACTTGCGACATATCTATAAAACTATAGAAATAGCCGTTAACTACTGCACCTTCGCACTGCACTGCACTGCTACATTATTCTCACTAAACTTAATAAAGTAACTGTTTTCCGTTGCTTAGTCACCCTACTTTCTTTTATTTGTTGTATAACCTAAATATTAAAATAAATAATATATCACAAAACAATGCGACAACAACGCCTCTTACGTAACTACGTAACTTTTTTACGATATGATCACTTACTCTTGGCCATACCATAAAGAATTCATACTATCAGCCGCCCATATCATTAAACGTTAATTATTCATTGATCTGGCCAGGCCACATCATGATATGGGCAGCAAGATTTTTCTATTTTATAAAATACGAACATTTCATAAAAAGGCTGGCTGCATCATGAATCGGTCAATTCTACGATCTTGCCGTGATATATATACTTGGAAACCTATACTAAGGTGCTTACATAATAGGAATTAACAAATGTTATAAAATAAGATTTGTGAAAATAATCAACTTGAAAATCTTAAGTAAAGACTTAGCAATACTTATACTCAATAAATTAATTACTGATGAAACTAAAAACACAAATAATTGCAATTTCTTTAACCTAAGTCTGCGCAAAATTCTTTGATCAAAATAATAGCACGATTTAGAATAAACTCGCCATCAGCTGGCTAAAAAGGTATTCTAGGTAAATTTTCTAGGCAAAAAAATCTGCGATTTAGAATTCATTTAATACCTTCTAGTGTAAGTATATAAACAAATATATATATACTTTTTCTTTCGTAAACAAAATTACATGTTTTTGATCATTTTTATCCATTGAAATCTTTAAATTAAAATTGGTATTTGAGTAAATATTATATATTTACTCAAATACCAATTTTAATCGCTATACATTAAAACATTTTTGTAAATGATTTTGTAGTTTAATTTATTTTACAATGACAAATCAAATTTTAAAAAATGGTTTCTATGGTAACTTTTGATTCCCCATAACATTTTTCACTCCTATTTATAACCTCTTACCTTTCTAGGGTCATAAACTACCGAAATACCAAGTTTCATAGACATAGGTCCATGAAAAAAGAAGTTTCATACAAGTTTTCACCCTTATTACCCCCTTCGGGATGGAATTTCCAAAAATTAGTTCTTTGCCTATTAAGGGGAATGTTCCCTCCAAATTTCAATTTTCTACGACCAGCGGTTTAAGCTGTGCGTTGTCTGTCAGTCAGTAATTAAGGACATCTTCTGTATAGATTAATGAAAATGAAAATATGTAGTCGAAAGATTTGTAGACGCGGATGTACTCTAGTCTTTATGGCCTCAGTGATTTCTCATAGCCTGGCAGGGTTTATCTTGGCGACGATTTACGAGGGACAGTTTAGCCTCTTGATATAGGAGCCCAATAACGCGTACATTCGCGAAGGCTTAGTGACTTTTAAAAGAAGTCTAATATCATTGTGATTGGATCGCATTCAAAGAAAACCATATTATTTTAGTGTATTATACTAATTACGAAATTCCTGAATTTGAAACAATTTTTAATTAATACTGCTTAAATGAACAGTAATTTTGTACATTATTTTTTGTCTTCACCAACAAAATTTATTATGCAAATTACTGTATTATAAAATTATAAATCTCTACTATAAATATAATTTATCATTATCCAATCTTGTTTGTGTTAATGATGAATATTGTCTATTACAATGAGTGAACTTCATCATTAGAATGAATAGGCCATGACCCACAACAGGCCCAATGCGGATTGATGAGTGTAAAAGACAACGTACCATCCGCTGCGCGGAGCAGCTCGACGATATTATAAATATTTGGTCATCCATCCTATGACCGGCCCTTGCGAAAGTTGCTTAACAACTGTATCGCTGCTGACAGAGCACGCTAGCCATTGCCACTGTCACCGACTTCGAGCTAAGTGAACTTATTACGTAGTATCTAATATAATGGAAACGAAATGAACGGAATTCCTCTATAAGTTATGCCTCGTTAAAATTTATATTATTGAAACGTGTAAGCTCCGGAGGGAAATCAGAACAGGCTTAATAAAACAATGTTGATATTTTTGGAACGTCCTTCAAATGAAATTTGAAAGTATATATATATATATATATATATATTTTTTTTTAATATATAGGTACAAAGTATTTTATTCAGGTAACGACTACACGCGTAGCTACTAGAGCATACTCGTTTCAGTGTCGTACTAATAGCTGCCTAGTACAGACATGGCCAGTCCTGTGAGCGTTCAAATAGGGATGACGATTAATTTTTGTTTGTTTGTCCGTCAGGTAGATTGTTGAAAAATATTTAACACGTATTTTTTTACTTTTTTCTTAATCATTAAATTACGGCGATACGTTGAGTTAAAATTTCACATAACGTCACGCTTTTGTACATTTATAAAACTGTGACGTAACGAGCCCCCTACTCCTCAACTTTAATGCATGTTATCTAAGCTATTTCTTGTTAAATTGAAGTAAAAAAAATACGTGTCCAATATTTTTCTATCATCTAATTTACGAAACACAACATGTTCATCCACTTTTGGTCAAAGATTGCAATGTGGTTGCGCATTTGTGACATTGGTCGACGAGTTGACACTATTTGAAACAAAGTTAAAAGGGATGACGATGCCGAGCCCTTTAACTACTTACGCATGTCAACAAGAATTCTTGTGACGATGACGTCACATTTTTCGCGTGGCTTGCCTTTATTTTCTCTTTTATTACGGTTCCTTATCAAAAAAGCAACAAAGAACACTTATAGGATTTGTTTGTCTGTGACTGAAAGACACCATAACTTAAATAAATTTCTTTCTTTCTAACTAGAAAATACCAAAAACATTTGCAAAATATTTTAGTCACTATATTTTAGTATCTATGAAAGAGTTATTGTGAGCATCTTAAGTATACTTTTTATATTTTCGGAATGAATACTTTTCAAATTGGTTTTAAGGCGAAAATCGACGGAGCTCTGAAACTTCTGCGCCTTAAATAGGCACAGATTTTGTAATAAAATATTGAAATATCTATCCCATTTTTTTTATAGATTTGATAGAAAGAATAACTTACATGAAAGAGAACATTTTACTAAATCTTTTACGTTTCTTTTTAAAATTCAGTTTTTGACTACAGACAGTAAATAGTACAGAATGATTAAAATTAATACTTACATATTATTTATATGCAAAAACATTTTTTCAAACATATATAAAAATATTACAAGAATTATGTACGTATTTTCAAAGGAATTTAATATCCCTTAAAGAAAGGGATATTTTATGTACCCTTTTAGTCTGTCTTGCTATTGTATTTTTTTATATATATATTTACTATTAAATATAACGACGTTTCACTGTAAATAATATTTTTGCGCTTGGAATATTTTTCATCAAGTTTCCCGTTCAAGCTGCTTCGTATTTGAATACTTTTATATAGTATTAAACATTAATTGTATTTTCTTATTGTTACCATCTTTGCTAGTATAGGTACTATTGCGAATGGCACTGCTGTTCTTCATAATAATTATCTACAAGCCCAGGTAAATTGACAGAAGAGGTTGAATTGTGATATAATAAGCTGGAATCTCAACGTACATTATGGTGTCCTAAAATGTTGTCTAAGAAGTCTCATAAAATCTTGTGTTTGCGGCCTGCTTTCAGGGTCAAAAGTTAAATGCGGCGCGCATTTAACTTTTGACCCTTTATTTCATTTCAAAAACTTTATTTTTATTTCAAAAGCGATTGAGTGAATAAAGTGTTAAGTTTTTGCCGTATAGTTCATTCCTTACTACTAGATTATTTCTTACCCTCATTTGTCTGATTGAAAACGAGATAATGCGAAAAAAAGATTTTCTTAACCTTAGGTCTGGAATAACAAACAAGCGCAACTTATAAAACGTCAAAATGAATTCTCTCAGTTCGAGGTGAAATGCCATTTTGAGTGGGCTATACGACCGCGTGGTACGTAAACACGCAAAAGTTCTGCCCGCTTAAGTACATATATAATTTTTAACTTGTTGAATTTATTTAGTTTTTTGATTGAAAATACGAGTATTATATATTTTAATAAAAAAATATATGAAATTCCTTGTGATTGGAATTGAACGAAGTGAACAATTATGATAAATGTAATGTTTTATTTTAACTCTTCAATGTAGGTGAATTTTCTAATTTAAAACTTGTTTTAACTTCTATTATATTTTTTGAACATAAATAATAATTATTACGAATGTTCTATTACAACTTCAATATTCATTTAAACTTGTAAGAAAGAGACTTTTCTAAAATTAAGTAGTATAAATATTTTTCTCTAAATTAAAAATTTTAATATCAATTTTCTGGTTTCTTATTTCGATTTGACGAACATTTTTTTTTTTTCAATTACCGTTTTAATCTATCAAAGTTCATTTTAAAAACTCCGACTAAAAGATTCATAATACTTTAATCAAAAAGCTGTTACATCGTCTTCTTATAAACCAATATTGTATTTTCAATCGAAGCTCTTAAAAAGCACTTGAAAGTTGAAAATATATAGCATCGTTTCAAAAATCTACAAACTCGAGTTAATACGGACCTCGTTAATATTTCGTACCCACGATCTATCCTTACCACTGAACTGGAATTGTAATAAAATGAAAGTAAATATTAATTTTCAGGATTGTACGTTCAAAAAATTACAAACTTTACATTTATTTTGAATTTGAGCCTCCAAAGAAAAGCCTTAGTGCTTATTTTTAGTATAGAATTTTTTATTTAAATATAGAACATTAAAATTAATGATGAAACAGACCTCTGCTTCTGATTCCGCAACTGCAGAAATTCCGCATGTATTCTGACATTAATTTCTGTTTCTGGTCCGCAACTTTTATAACGGAAATTTAAACGTAACATTACAACGCACGGTTTGCTTGGAAGCTTGTTTGATTGGTAATTGAATGCACCCGGGGGGAGGGGGGGAGGTATGTTCTCGGCGCGGATAAAGCGGACGCCTTCGACAGTTGTTGTGATTTGTCACTACGTGTTTATAAAATAATACTTTAAAAGATTGTGATGATTAAGATTCCAAAAATATAACACATATTATATTATAATACAAACACATTTTTCATAATAAAAGGGGTTAAAATATAAAATTGTCGATTTGTACTGATAATCAAATTTGTTTATTTTTTAATTTTTTCCACCTTCCACCATGGGTAGTCTTCTGCGTGGCCCGTTCTTTAAGTCGAAGTGTCCATCACGAAAGCGTTTAAACGCTAATCGTACGGTGCGTTCATTAACAGACCCCTCTCAAAACGCAACATTTATATTGCGGGCTATTTCTGCCGCGTCGAAACGCGTATTCATAAATCATTCGAATTTTCACAGTATCCATCTTTCTTGTCTAACATAAGTTGAATAACAATTGAAAGTCCATCTTCAAATGTGTCACATTTTTTAAAATAAGAACTTCAAAGAAACCATTTGAAAAATGTTTCTTTCAAATATCTCAAACCATGAAGATTCAATGTCAATTCAATGGACCTATTACAATAAAATATTACGATAAAATTTCATACTTTTACCCCTAATATTTACAATTCGGTTAACTAACACCGTTTCTGTTTTCGTTTCTGCTTAAATTTTATTTTGGTTTCTGTTACTATTTCTACTTCCGTTGAATCACTAATTAAAATAAACTTAAATATAAAATTGAAAATAAAACTTGATGCTAACTTGTATGTGTTTGCGTAGGGAATACCCGTGCGACCACTACACCGCGATAATCAACGTGACTCTGATGTGCACCGGTTGCCCCCGAGCGCCAGTACACGAAAGCGCGCTGCAATTGCTTCAGTTGCTGGACAAGCGGTTCTTCGGCGCGGTGTCAGTACCGCTCGCCGCCCAGCCTGACGACCCAGGTTAGTGTTTAGACGTGCCATAAGGATTGTTTATACCGGAAAACATGATCGTGTGGATATCGAGTTCACACATGCAACAAAGACGATGATCGAAAATTATTTTTTTTTTTTGATCACCCATTCCGTGATCGACCCTTGCGAAAGTTGCTTAACAACAAGATCGCGGGCCGCGGCGATATCCACTACGCCACCGAGCTACTCGCAATATGTTAGAATGATCATAATATATATTGTCTAACCTTTTGTTCTTTTTGTGGTATTAATTGTAATGTATGTCGACGTTGTATATGCTTGCTTATATAATGCCGAACAACAAAGTGATCCTGCGCCATTAATACTCAGGTGAGTACTAACTAACCTTTAATTATAAGTACTGTTATTTTTCCACTTGTGGGCAATACGGTTCAGTAAGAAAAATAAATTACTCTTTAAATAATAAAAGTAACAGAACAACTAAAACTGTATGTTCTATGCATATAACTTACTAGCAAATAAAACAACACCAAATGATGAAAGCAAGATTTCTAGGAAGCAAGGTTCTCATAACAGCCCATTATATAAGTGATTTTTACATTGTTTGTTTAGGGATGTAAAATATGATGTTGAACGATGTGTAATGCCACATAAAACTAGAGTTAGCGCAGATTGTAAAAGATACGTACTATTCATTGTTTATGACATCTTAAAATTTGTTTGGTATAGCTATAATGTTGTCCCCACATAAAATCGCGTCGTTTGTTAACTAATTAATTTTAAGGAATTTTTCAACCACATCAAATTGGAAAAGGAGGTGGGTATATGTTCGACGGCGATGTATTTTTTTAATGTATATTCACCGATATTATCGTCAATTGTTCACCGATTTTCAAAATTCTTTTGTTTATTCGACAGCTTGATGGATCGAATTTTATCGAAATCTAATAAGTAGTTTTCCTTTAATAACAAAAGAAAATACGCTTTCCAACAGATATAACGTAAATATTAAAATGATATGTATGATATGATATGACCCATTTCAGCTAAAAAAAAATACAAAAGATTGCGTATTTAGAATTCAAAATCTGAAGGGAAGATTTTCTATGTTCAACGAGTATGTATACTTTCTCTTTGATGTTATGATATGAATATGATTTATGATATGATAGTAGGTGGGCTAAAATATTTTTTAATGCCTAATCTAAACATACGATTTTAATTTCTTTTTTTTATAAAAATAATAATATTCTTATTTTTATATGCAGATATAGATACGTTATAGTTCGGTTTATAATGTACCTACCTCTGCAGCGTTAGTTTAAATGAGTTAATTTTAGTTATGGTCAACAATATATGAAGGTGTCGGAAAATTAAACAACTGCGTTACATTTTGAATTTAATTTTAATTTTTATTAATCTTGTACAAAGAGAATCACAACGTGTCAGTTTTAAACTGTAACGCTTATAATTAACTTCTTATAAAATTAAATCACAGAAGTTATCAGTTTCATAGAGTATCCTAATTACTTTCGATTGCTGCGTTACCAAAATTTAATTTTATAACATAAACTTTTCTATTTATCACAAATAAAAACTTAAAATTAATACCAACTAACAACATAATCTTTCAATTTTGATGAGGAATACGTACGTATGATTTTAAAGCACGTTAAATAAAAAGAATCATAGATATATTGAAAATACTATAAAAAATCTGAGGGACACAAAAGTAACGCAGTAGTATGCCCAGTAACACGGTAGTATTTTCTTACATACAATTCTTGAACATACAATATTTGTACTTTCTATAGAGATCTAGTATAACGATAAAAACATAACAAAATATAACTTCCTATGACTCGATATAAAATAAAGTATCTTCAATGAAATAAATTTAAAAACTCAAAAAATAAAAGTCACAAAATCAACCTTAATAACTAATGGAACACTTTCAAATCAGTCCTACTTTTCAAAGACGTTTAATGGCTTATCATAATCAAAGTATATCCTTTTACCTTTTACGACAATTTTAGGATTAGGAACAATTTCTATAATGCTATCGTAAGGTTCGTAAGAAATATCAGTATCTACTGCTTTGAACCTTTTACCAGTTTTATCTACTGTCTTGTAAAACATAATTTTGACGTCACCTTCTTCATCAACTTCACTTTTAGCAGCACCTGATAAGTGTAATATTTGTCTTTAACAGGAGACACTTTTACTAACTTTTACTAAGACATGGACACCGTCTGATATCTTTGTAGGATGAATATTTTCCTTTTCAATTAATTGCCTTTCTTTTATATTAGAAACTGATGGTTGGCTATAACTGGCTAAGAACTCGTCATCAGAGCTGAAAGGTGTGGAATAAACCGTATTGTAAAATGTTCTTCTGGGTACGGTAATTATATATAAAATATCATCGAGAACTATTTCCTCATCCAATCCATCCAAGAGAATACCTTCTGTAAGTGTGTCAATAATGGGAGCAGGAACAGGGTGATAAGTTTTTGGGCTCATGCATGAGCAAAAACCTCTTTGGCAAAAGCAACTGAGATCTCTATATTGAAGTTCACCGGGAGTGTCAGTAAAAACTTGATGTACTAGCATCGTATCTTGAGGTGGTACAAGGTTTTTAGGTAGAGCTCTTTCAATGTTTTGTATGTCACTGTCCGTCACTAAATACAAACGGACCTTGCTTAACTCCTTCAGTGTTTTGGTGAGCATCTAAAATATACTGCGCATTAGTATGTATCTTGCATAGGCAAATCTCTCTTCCAGAAACTGAAGGTGGCTTTATATAAAATGGCCTGTTTTTAATGAAATACGAATAAGAACATCTCAATTCTGGATTTTCTTTTTTAAAAGAATGAAATAGGTTTTTCATTGTGTCTAGTAAATATCACTTCTGTATTTTAATTTTATTACAAGTGACAGTTTCCCGTTTTCCGGCCGTAGCTCTAGAAACATCGTCACGAACAAAAAGCTTTTAATGCTGTTAACCAGATTTTTCTTTGAGGTATTCTGCTGTCGTTTCATCACTTTCATCAGATCAATTCCCAACGTCTCGCGTACAATAGCAATTTTTATTTAAGAGTTAGATAAGCCTTCTCCTTGAAAATTTGTTTTAATGATTGTTTCTCTTTGATTGACTTCAAACTTCTGTAATGGTCTTTGATGGCATTGGATAATGTTGAATACTTATTTTGGTTAAGCTTATTTACTTGTTCCGTGTGTTAGATTGACGTTTTAGCTCTATGGTATCTCTTTTTATATTTATTACACACACGTTACATTTTCAAGTAACGCAGTGTAGCAGTATCGCAGTTGTAAATATTTGATTATGTTGTATATAATCACTAAATGAAATAACAAAGTGCAAATATTCTAACACTGACAGATCCAATACATGACAAACTACATATAAAACAAATATTATGTGAATATTGTCAATACGTACCTTTCGACAGTGGTAACTTAGCGACCACGCAATAAATACACGCACCTCTCCCGATGACTCTGACGCAACTGGTCTGACGAGCGTCCTCTTCCCCCGCGGCTGCCATCGTTCGTTATAAGAGTTACAATATGTAAAGCCGAATAAGGTGCAAAAAAGGGTAATACACTCACTTAAAGGTTTATTTTCATATAGCAACGCAAGGTAGTTACGATTTTAGTATTTGTTAGGGACACAGTCAAAATAATTTTTTACTCCAATAATTTTTTGATGTAAAAAATATTTATTGGCATTATAAATAAGGTTTAGAGCTTAAATTTTTAAAGCGAAATTCATTATGAATCGCCACCTAGGAAATATTGTGGAAAAAATCCAGAGAAGCTTGAGACATGTGCTCAAGGACAACTGTATTTTGTATGAAGAACAAATGCGTTACTAAGAATGACAACATTGTTACTATATTTTTTGTTATAATGATGTATTTTTACTGGTCAAATCTTGTGTTCTGTATTAAACAATAATGTAATATTTTGAAATTAGCATACTTATTTTACACTTTTGTAGTGTTTTACCGTAAAATTCAACATTAGTTCAAAGGGACAGGTTTTTAGGCATAAAAAAGTATTTTGGCCCAGGTATCAATGAGTAAAGTAGATATATACAGCGTGTTTGGTAATACCTGTATAATCCCGAAACATGGCCATACAACCTAGCACAAAGAACACAATTGATAGGTCATAAAACAATTTCACGTAAATTGATATTTTCATACAAATATTTGAACAATTTGTTTTCAATTACTATGCTACAACCCTGTAAGCTTACACGTGCCGTCCCGGCGCACTCGCTCTTTCTCTCTCTCTCTCTCATTACCTCTCACTCTCTCGTTTCCTTGAATACATTTTGATGTTGCCGACGCGCGCACTCGACTACGTATGAGTTTACTTGTAATTAAAACAATTTAAGATTAAATAGGTACATACCTACAGCGTTCTAATCACTCTTTCAGCTTTCACTTGTCAACATTACCTACACTTCACCTCCACTTTATCAGTCCAGGGTCTCGATATGCCGGCCACCGCATAAAACACACATCTCCATTCGACTCGACACAGACCGTGTCGTGTTACTCTCGACGTAAAGTCATATCCTCTGTCTCGATGGAATAGGTGATCGGCCGGCCTACCTGTGGCACACTATGGAATGAACCAGTTGTATGTAACCAATTCACAAATGCCGCGAATCACCGGTAAGAAGGAAGACGTCGATGGTTTTCAGATCTTCCTGACACGTGGCGCTCGTCATAACGCCGCCGAGCCGCAGCAAGATTACCGTCACAAGCACCGCCACACATTATCATCTCGTAATATTAGGCATTTGAGTACGAATTCATTGCACTGACCGCACACAAACATAATACACAGGTAAACAGAACGAGAATGAAAAACAAACCAAAAGTCCCGAAAGAACGAAAACGTAAGTTGACCTTCTAAATTCTGAAAACTCACAAGTACGCCGATGAAAGTCACGGACGCGACTGACGCGATGACCAAAACTACATAGGTTATTATTATTGCAACTCGAACACCAATGTACCTAAATCAAAAGTGCACCGATTTTGGGTTCCGCGTCATCAAATTCTGCTGTTACGTAACCTACCTAACAAAAAATCGTTATTTTTTTATTGAATTAAACAATGAAATTTCAAAGTAACTTATCATACTATTTTTTACTGACGAAATTGATAATTAGGCTGTTTACTTATTATTACAATTTTATTTACGCTTTTCACGGTTACAAAAGAAAAAAAGGCCATAATATTAAAAGTGGTTACCTAATTTAAGACCAAGTCATTAACAAAATTATAAGGCATAAAAAAATTATTGATTAAATTAGAAAAGAAAAGAAATATTATTTATTATTAGACCTTTCCATTACAACTAACCTTTATTTAATTATCATTTAAACTAAGAATAAGCGAGATACTTAGATTATTAATATCATTGTATAAGTCCGTATTTTATTGTTTCGTGAAAATAACACGGCTTTATGAAAAAAATAACAAAACTTCAAAGCTATTAATCTACAGAACCTTACTGACACATCAGAAACCCGAGTTTCTCAATACACATCGTCGTCGATTTTATGTCTCTGTCGCTCCTTCTTGCATAGACTAATGTGAGCAATGGTGCAGATATTGAACTTCAATCAAAGTATTTGCAATTTCTTTTTTATTTTGACTGTATTATTACAGAAGTTTTCATATTAATAGTTTTTGAAACACCGTTAATCACAAGATTAGTGTTTTTTTATAGTTAAAAGTCATTTACTACTAACTTTTTCTTTGTTTGGAAATAATAAATTCCTCTCAGATGCATATTTATTCTAGGCATTTATCTTTAGATTTATTTAACTTCTGTTATTTTTTAAACTAGTTCGGCACATGGAGTCGATGACCAAATACAACACAACAGCTGTTTTTAGGGTTGTCAGCGTACAGTTTTACTTCGAAGAAAAAAAGCTGAATATCTAGGTCATGTGCTGGGTTTCAGTCTTAGTGATCATTTTTCTAGGTTCTATTCATCATACCGTATGTGCCATATTCGGGATTATACAGGTATTACCAAACACGCTGTATATGGTTGGTATGTTCATTGATTGCTTCGTGAATTTCTATCAAACTTGCTGTTTCCCCGGACTTCCCCTGCGTAAATTACAGCCTATGTCCACCGCGTTTTATGTAGCTTCCTGTAGATAGATACCGTAGTAAGTCGCTTTTAAGATAAACATTACTTAACAAAGTTTAAAGTCCGTTCTACTTTTTATAAAAAGTTTTTATCTATTAACGTTATTAATATGAAATATACATTGGTTTACATTAAACACCCTTTAAAAGAGAGAAAAACTGAACATCCGTTTGGTGATTATCACTAATTGTAAATTTAAACTCAAAAAAATATATACATTGGTTAAGTTTCTTTTTTACATTTGCATTTTATTAATTAATTTAAAATAGTTTGATGTAATTTTTAGAGTTACTTTTACACAAAATCCTTAAGCTCCCATGACTATATTATACATATTAACCGTTTTGTAGCGTCTGCTTTTGAACGCCTAAACGCGCGTTTTGTAAACTTGGGCTTCTATGTTGGTTTATATAAGTAGGCACATGCTCTTAATGGTTCTAGCGTGTGCTCGAAGTCTGACTTATTGGATACTCGCTTTATGATACATCACCATTATTGTGATGTACATTAGATGGTACGCTTTGGAGATTGAATGAAATCAATGCTCTTGTTAACCCTCTTCGAACGCCGCGATAAGGGCAAAATTTGTTCCAAATGGCGCTCAGGCAACGCAACGCCAATGCCAAGTATCTTAGCGTCCACCTAAAATATGATTTGGGCGCTCTCTCAGGCTTCCACCTGCTACCGAACATTTTGGTAAAATGATTGTTTATATTATTTACCCCGTATATCCGGCATAAATATATAGTTGGATAGATTTTTAATTTACTGCAGTTTTGCGAATAAACACAAAATTTATTTTACTGATCACTAGCAAGCGAATGTAAATTATATTAAGGAATTAAGGGTGGAATGAAGACGAGGGATTATGACTGTAATTAATTTGTCTTGTCTGGGAAAATTAAGTACAATAGAATAGCTACCGTACCATATTATACAACAGCAATAAGACAGTATGACAGTATAATATGTTTCTTCAAAAGGGCGTATTGTACAACTATGCTGGGTTTATGACGCATCAGTAGTAAAATAAGTCACCCTGTATAGTCATAGTACTCATTTATATTTGGAAATGTTTTCTTTTAATTTCTTCTTAATTAAAAAAAAAAACAGTACTTGTTGAAAAATGCTTAAAACTCCACTTTGTCCCTGGCACTCTGAGATGTGACTCAAACCTATTCGGGCGACTGCTTTAACTACTGAGCTACCCAGGACCTAATACGAATGTCGAATTTTTCAAGCACTTGTTTAGTTTTCACTACTATAGAGCGTATTTTCATCAATGTTCAGGCAATGTTTAGCCGGATTGCAAAAAAACGTAAAAATGGCTTTAGTTTAGAATTTTATATTTAGCATTTTGGAAACATCCGTCAATGTAATGCTTACCAATACAACAAAGAGTAAAATAAAGTAATATAGGGAAACCATTACCTCAGGAAAAACTGCGGAAAAGATACACTATATAACTATGCTTACCATAGATATAAATCTATGTGGCGTTCAGAGTGGATCAAAGACGGCTGGCCAACAAATGCCATCAAATGGACTTCGTTAGACCTTATATATAAAGGCATAATGATCGATTCATAAGAGTCAAGGGCTAAGTTTTACTAGTGCATTCATGGACGTAGGTTCTTCAGTATTTACGTGCGGTCAAGCGTAAGTGGCACTTTTGAGAGCGACATACCTAAACTGTTTATATCTAATTAATGTCAACTTTGGTTCCATTTAATAGATTCATTCACCGAGCAAATTTATCGCAAAACAAAACATCAACGTCTTTTTAAAAAGTCCATAGAGATAGTTTATCTCTCTTCTTTTTCTCTGTTATCTCAATATATAATACTCGAAAAGAAAAATAGAAGAACTATGTTATTTTATTTTTATTAAAAAAAAATGAGATCCCACCAAACACATAATATGTACTACATTTTTGTACAAGACTCACAACGCAATTCTTCTGGCGTAAAAAGTTATGAACTCAACATAAACTAAGTCGCTTAATAAAAACCTTTCCGTGTGAGCAGCTATCCATCCTTGGGGTTATTTAGTATTTATTCTATGACGTCTCATCCCATTTCTTCACTCATTCTTAACAAGAATTCAACATCCGTAACTCAACCTATAAATATTTTTTAAACGTTCCTAAACATATTCCTTAGTCAGCGTAAAGCTAAAAAAGTATGGATAGCACAACAACGTTTAATATTTTTTGGAAAATTATTATGTATACAATATACTTTAGTTAATTATTATGTATATAATATACAGTCCGCGACAATAGGATAACCGATCATATGTAGAAGTAATGTATTTACAGAAATAAAATTTCCAAGATCAATTTTAATTCGTTTATTCCTACGTAAACGATAAGTATTTATTAAAAATATGATTCAATTTATTTTATCCCACGACGTTTATTCTGTTCATTAAAATACACAGTGAAAAGCTTTTGTCTGCGCGCAGTAGGATAACCTCACAAATCTGAAAAATTGTTAATGTTGATGATAATAACAACAAACTCTTATATTAATATCTAGTGTGTCCCCCTTTTTCTAAACTGACACTGAAAATTCTTTTTAATACAGTTACTCAAAAAGTGGCGTATTGCAGGGACGTATAGCGTTCGGAATGTGGGCTATTACACACTCGTGTTTTTTTTTACCTTAACCGCACTCGTGCGTTCTCTTTCCCAACTTTCAAAATAATCTCTATTAATAAGAAAACCTGCCATGAAGTTTTTACTAAGAAAAATCAAAGAAGTTTTAAATTCATGTAAATACGTAGCGTTAGGTACATATACAGGGTGTTAGGCAGAACGTTGAACATACGCAAATGGTGGATGGGTGGGGCCATGTGCTACTTACTCAGCCCAAATTATTTGACCTTGGCCCCATGGTTTTTTTTTATAATTTTCTTTTTTGTGTTTTTTCGAATTTCGCCACTTTTGTAACTTTAAAGGCGAATATTTTTATTTACAATGAATAAAACAGACAATATTTTGTTTTGTTTTTATTTTGAATGTTATCAGATTCTCGTTTAATTATTGCTTCATGCAGATATAACCTACAAAATAAGTTATGGGTCTTCAATGTATGAAAATACTTAAAACTTGATTTAAACTTTCATTAAAAAAAGAACTAAAAGTGATTGAGGACTTCCAATTCTAGCAAAACATCCCTAGTGTGTGACTTTTCTAACGATATGTAATTTGTTTTGATTGAAAAAGAACTTTAAGAGTTATTTAGTATTTTTGAAGTACTTACGTGAATTTTCACAAAACTCTACTTTTGCGGAAAGTGAAATGTTTTGCGAAATTTAATAATAATAAGTTGGTAAAAATTTAATTATCGATTGAAAAAAGTAAATTCTTAAATTAAGTACCTCCTCACCCATCCACCATTTGCGTATGTTCAACGTTCTGCCTAACACCCTGTATTTCTAAAAAAAAGCTACCAATTTGTTTCGATATCAAATTTAATGATTTGATTGAATTAGTGTGGTTAGGTTTCATTTAATTTTATCTTATTAAATTTTATTTTCATTACATATCAATAAAAAAAAACTACTAAAGACTTGGCTGTATCGGCATAGTTTGCCTACAAGGATGGATGAAGAAAAAATGGCGCCATTTTCCAGGAATTTTCTTTGCTAGTTTTATTGTTTGTTGCACAAAATGAGTAATTTCGACATTGTCGATCCTAATTTGTTTGAATTGACACCACCGGAACTCAGTATAATTGCACAAAATGCTTAGGAGATCATTTTACCAGAAAAGTCGCTTATTCACACTTTGAAGAGAACGTTCGTCCATCTACCGACGTTGATAATGATAATTCATCAGATCCAGTTTCATCAACTATCAAACGCCATTGTATGACCAATATACATGAACAGTCATACGAAATTAATAATAGTTTGTCTCAAACAGTAAATATGCAACCTAAAACTTCCCCAGTTAGTATAAAAAACTGTACCAATATCAATCTATAAAACTTTTATAACAAATAAATGGTCAGTACACGTGCGGAAGCGTCATTGCAACTCGTTCCGACTGTCAATCATCGCCTTCGGCTGGGCCTAGGCTCGGGTAGACATTTAACGGAACTCGTTGCAATAACAGCCTTTCCGCACTTGTAATGAAATATACTATTTTGTCATTGATTCATACAAGTTGGCAATGATTTTAGGGGGTATTTTATACCACAACTTTTTAATAGCTTTTTGGAGCTCATTTTTATTTTGATATTGCTTTCCATCTGCATAAACATTACGTGTAAGCCATCCCCAAACATTTTCAATTATATTGAGATCGTGTGACATAGGCCAATGAAGAACCTTGATGTTATTTGTCTGAAACCATGACTTTACTTTTCCGGCTGTATGGATTGGGGTATTATCTTGTTAAAAAACCCACGTATCGCTTCCTAATATGGTCTCGTTTATTCTTCTGTTCTTTTAAAAAATTAAGATTAGTTTGAGCGCTCTGCTTACCCGCTATAAAAGAAATACCAACTGGACCTTTACTACTTATAGCCCCCCAAACCATGACTTTGCCCATCGCCGACTGAGGGCGTGACAGAATCGCTTCATCTTTTCGCAGATCATGGAAATAATACCTAAATCCATCCGGGCCATCTAAATTAAACTTCTTTTCATCAGAAAAGATTACATTTTTCCATTCATCTTTCCACGTCATGTGAGCTTCACGATGTCTTCTTTGAAGAACAGGCTTGCTTTTTAATTTTCGCCGTTTAATATGTCGTGACGACTTTATAATGCGAACACTAGCACTTGTGCCTACATTAACTTTTATTTGTCTGGCAGAGGTTAAGGAGTTTGACGCCTCCCTCAATATAGCTCGTCGTTCACGCTACATAGTTGCCTTCGCCGTTATCCCTTTTTGATTTATGCCATAATTTTCTGGATCTCTGAAATAATTATTAACTACTCTTGGGCTGCGACCGATCTTAGCTACAATAGCACGATTTTTCTTTTTTTAAGGCGATATTTTTTGCAATTTCTACACTAGTTAATACTTTTTCACGAGACATTATCTAAACGAAACTATTTTTTCATAAACAATTCACGAAATCAATAAATATACAACCAAGAGATATAATGTGTACTTCTTCGCTGCTTTGAAACAACTGCTGAGGTTATCCTAATGACGCGGACAGTGCGACTATATTAAAAATGGCAAATCTGCCACAGGTCAGGCAAAAATCTGCCAAAATCTGCCACATTCAGTACCAAATATGCCAAAAATATGTCTACATGAAAACAAAAAAAATGCATAATGTATTCAATAAAACTTAATGAACAAATGTTTACACTTTATAACACCTTACTTTTGCCTCCAAATATTCGTCATTTTCGGTGTACATAGATTTTGATATCTTCTTAATCGTAAATTCATTCGGTTTAAAGGAGACACAGTCTCCCTGTTCCTTAATCCCCTCCTTAGTTGCATTCAAAGCTGAAACCTGTTCCTTATTTTTGTTTTATTTAAATTCACCTGTGAAAAGATTCTTTCGCACGAAGCATTAGACATAGGCACATAATAACGCTTTCGCAAATTAGAAATGTGTGGGTATTTTTTCGCTCCATTCTCGTCCAGGATTTTTCTTATCGCTCCCCAAAATTTAGCAACACTGATATTCGTGCTGGTGGTGCTACTTCCTGATTCTAATAAGTCACTTACACTTTGATCAAATTTGATTTGACGTAGTTCATCGTCAACGTTTTGGAAGTAGTTTTCGTCTACAATATTAAGAAAAGTCTTTGCGATGTTTAAAGTTGACTGAAATTCTTTGTACGCCACATACTGTGGATCCATAAACTGTAAATCTTTGAAGATTTTACTCATTGGCAACCGTGTCTTCAATTGAGTACATAATTCAATCAAAAACGCTTCCATTTTTTGAAGGCATGATTGGATTCTAGGGTTCAAACTCACATCTGTGGTAAATAAGCGATTAATTTCAGTGCTCACATTAATGAATGAATGAATGAAATTAATGAAATATGCTTTATTGTACACCAATACAGGACAAAACAATCGAATACAATTAAATTTAATGCACAATTGGCGGCCTTATTACTAAAAAGTAATTTCTTCCAGGCAACCTTTATGTACAGGAAAAAAAGAACTGAATTTAAATTTAGGTAGCTTATGGTGTCTCAAAACTTTAGTAGAGAAAAAAAAATATACATATATTTAATAAATGAATTAAGTAATAAATACCACAAAAACAATAAATCATACATACATATAATATACATACATATACCATATACCTACATAGATAAAGGAGATTAAGGATTCAAGGTGAGTGATAGATAGTACTCTTTAACCAGTCTTTTAAAAACGTGTATGCTTTGTGCGCGTCTGGTAACCTCTGGCAATGCATTCCAAGGACAGGCCGCTTGGACTGAAAATGATTTATTCATGAATTTACTTGCATGCATTGGTATTGATAACTTCAAATTCTCCGATGACCTCAAAACTCTAACGTGCGTGTTGTGAAGGAATTTAAAACGTTCCGAAAGATAAACCGGTGAATAAGGATTGAACAGAATACTGTAAAGAAGGGAAACAATATGTGCATTCCGGCGAAGACGAATTGGCAGCCACTTGAGCTTAGCACGGAAATCGGAAACATGATCATATTTGCGTAAACCAAATATAAATCTAATACAAACATTTTGAAGTCTCTCAAGTTTATTTAACTGCTCTTCGGTAAGGTCTAGATAGCTGACATCGGCATAATCTAAGATTGGGAGGAGTACAGACTGTGCCAGCGCAATTTTAGTGGCCAATGGAAGAAAATTTCTAAGTCTTTTTAAGGAACCTGCTGCAGCAAACAACTTACGACTCAATTCTTCCATTTGAAATCCCCAAGTAAGATTTGTATCAATCAATATCCCCAAATTTTTTACACTCTCACAGAGAGTAATCTGAACACCGTCGAATATGATGGCTGGTAGCTGTGCATAATTAATCTTATTGGTCAATGTGGAGTTGCCAACTATAATAGCTTTTGTCTTAAGAGGATTCACTTTCAATCCATATGATTTACTCCAACCACAAATCAAATTTAAATCATCGTTAATAATACTAATGGCTTGAGCGGTTTGATCAAGACGGGTTTGCACATATATTTGCAAATCATCTGCATAGAGGTGGTAAGATGAAATTAACTGATAGGAAATTGAATTAATAAATATAGCGAAAAGTAATGGAGAAAGAACGCCACCCTGAGGCACCCCAGCAGAAACATCACACCAAGTAGAGAAAGAATCTCCAATGCGTATTCGCTGTCGGCGTCCAAACAGGTAACTACGAAACCAGTCAATGACCACTGGAGATATGTTAAGAGAGCTTAGTAAGCCGAGCAAGATATCAAAGTCTGCAGTGGTAAAAGCGTTGCTAAAATCAAGTAAGCACAGAATCGTAATTTTTTTTCTTCCATACCTGATCGGATGTCGTCGGTAACTTTCACCAAAGCAGTTGTAGTACTATGCCCGGCACGGAATCCAGACTGATAGGGATTGAGGAGGTGATTCTTGTGAAGGAAAGAGGTCAACTGATAATAAACAAGACACTCTAGAACTTTGGAAAGGTAAGGTAGAATAGAGATGGGTCTATAGTCAGTAAAGGACAAAGGCTTGGGCTTCTTGGGTAACGGAATGATATGAGTATCTTTCCAAGCCGTTGGGAAAACCCCAGTGCTTATGGAGTGGTTGAGGATATGCGTTATGAGTGGTAGGACTTCATCTAGGACAAGGAGAATCATCTTCCGGCTAACACAGTCACTACCCACAGCCCCAGATGATATTGACATAATGCTCTTCTTAACATCACAGTCGGAAAATTGACAAAGAGAAAAAGTTGGATAATTAGGGCATGGAAGAGATGAAAGGAGATTCAAAGTATTCAACTTCTTTGCTGAATCAAAATCACATGAAGAACAGAAGCTTTTATTCAGCAGATTAATATCTAAAGCGGTTGTCGAAGATGTATGACGTTGTTTGCCAATGCCCATGGATTTCAGAAATTTCCAGACCTTTGCTGGATCTGCATTTTCAACAGAGTTATGAATAAATTGGCGTTGTGCATTCCTACACACCTTATTGCATTGATTGCGGAGATTCACATATTTTTCCCAATTGGATGGAGTAGGTTGACATTTATATTTGGTTTTGGCTGCAACTTTACGCTTGGATAATTGTTTTATTTCTTCCGTGAGCCATGGTGATGGACGATGCTTCATTTTGACCGGATGAATCGGTGCGTGGACATCATAAAGTGCCATGAGATTCGACATCATAAAGTGCCATTAACGCCTCAATACAAATCTTTTAGGGGCAAAAAATCAATTAATAGTGGATTTGTCGTTTTCAAATAATTGCCGTTCATATAACAACTTGAAAGCAATATATACACTTCGCAAATGTCTTTATATGCTGTGTGGACTGTTGTATAATCTCCTTGAAATATAGTGTTAAGTTTGTTAATAATTTGTAATACATAATCCAAGCCATAAAAAAAGAGTTTGTATATCATTTAAACTATTACACAAGAATTCTGCTGAAATGTTTCTGTCTCCCAAAAATTGCGACTGAAAAAAAGTTTAAGGGCATCCCATTTTCTTAATATTCTCTTTATGCAAGCGTGCAAACAAACCCACCGAATTTCATAATGCCTTAGTATTTTATATTTCTCAGTACCAATGTAGTCTTGGAATTCCGCAAATTCCCTTTGCCTTTTACTTCTATGTGAAAAATATCCGTAAACTTCCTGCACTATCTGGTTGATAGCCCGTGGCAATGTGTTTTTAGTAGCATGCGATACACATAAAGCGGCAGAATGCAGACACATTTAATAAACATGCAATGTGGGTTAACATGTCTTATTTTGGCAATGATACCACCAACAAGGTGTAACGTTAGTGGTATCTGCTCCAAAACCAATAGCGTCTTTAATATTTAGGTTAGCCTTCGTCAAAGCCCCGGAAAGTGCATCAAACAATGACTGCGCATCAGCCCCGTTCAGGTCAACCTAAGTTAAAAAAATAGTTTTGACTTGGAGATCTTTTTCAGAATAAAATTTGGTTACAACTGCAAGCATCGAAGTGGTTGTAACATCTGTGCTCTCATCTATGATTAACGAAAACATCGGTTGACGTGTTTTAATATTTTCACACGATTTTAAATCAGACAGCATCTCCGCTTCTAAATTAGGCTTCAACACATTATACGTTAACGCTGCTGCTTTTAGTCCTCTTACAGGAAAATTGTTTGGCGATTTCAGAATCATGGAAACTTTTTGATATAACATCCCAAATGGTCCATTAAGCGAAAAGGTAAATTAAGTTCCGTCTTTTTCACTTCCTCTTCTTATGGAACCTTCTTAAAAAACTATATTGAACCTAAAATAGATTAAATAAAATTATTATTTCAAATAAATATGCCAAGTGCGAGCAGGACTTGCGCACCAAGGGTCCTGTACAAAATCCTGTTTGCAGCATTATTTGCTGTATAAATACAACATAAATACGAAGTTTTGTGTCCGTTGATGATAACCCTAATAAGGAGGGGACTATGGTTGCAACATTGGATCTTATAATTACTAATTTCTTTATGGGCTAGTTTGTAATTCCGGAGGTACATCCTTAGAGAGTGGACAGCCACACCGCCCGCACCACACATCAAGGCATACAAATTTGTCAAATTCTTCATTCGACTCTCAACTCAGTAATAAACACATATGGTTCAAAATCGATTGAGGAATTTTGGCAGATTTGTATAACTTAATGTGTGGCTGAGTATACAAAAATTGAGATGGAACATCAACGGTCATTAATAACTATCGTTCATGAGACGAAGGTCTAGTAAAGTAATCATTTAAGGATTCCGATTTTTTTTCATTTCAGGAACCCTAAAAATGTCCAAAGAATCAGATAAGTAAAGTATATTTTAAAGAAACCAGTTATTCTAAATTACTCACCGATGATTGGCCGCTGTACCCAATTATCTTCTTTTATGTTTCTGAGATGGTTGATGCTCTTTTAAAGAAGATAACCTGGTAATTAATTTACAGTTGCAAGCTTTACAGAATGCAACATCCTGATTATCTTTTGCCCTCGACAACCAAGAAGAAAGTAACGGATTTTGCTCCCACTCAGGTCGATAACAACGCTCGTATTATCTTTTCATTTCGTAAAATTTCGTTACACAGGACAGAAGCGCACACGATATAGACCAATGACCAAACAAGAATAGACGAAAATAAAAGTTTATTGAAATTTTGGAAATTAAATAATTAAAAAAGATAAGAATATGAACGCTATTGCAGTTTCTTTACAGTTCATAATCGTTTGACACACTTGCTTTAAAAAAAGTAAGTGGGAAATCCCCGTATTACTTGGCCACGAAACTAAAGTTGCCAGATCGATGAAATCATTTATTACTTATTATACAAATTAATTAAAAATAGAGGTAATCTCTTTCAAAAAATATAAATTCATTAAAATTCAAATTAGATACTGTAAACATTCTTAAAATCTTTTAAATCTGCCGAAACCTTGAAAATCGTCAGCATAATCTGCCACAATTGGTCACACTGGACGCGGAAGCACGGTCTTGTCGACGATACGTACAGCGACATGTCCTAACTTGTTCACCATGGTAGAAATTTGAATACATAACCACGTTGTGTAATACAATACAATTATTACAGATAGTGGGAAATTAAATTATAACTAAAGCTTTTCACAAAATCCACTGAGGTTATCCTATTGTCGCGGACTGTATATGTTTGGTTCTATTTTTACCTACATGTTTTATTAAATATGTACTTACATAATCATCACCAATCTATTAATGTTTCCACCGCTGGGGAATAAATCTTCCCAATGGAGGCAATGGAATCAAGTTGATTAGAAAGGATAAAATATAACTCATCATTGCAGCAGATTGTTATTTTCATATTATGTATAAGGAAACTTGCAATAAATGGGTATAAAATAAGACAGCAATTCAGCGAGTATTTTATTTTTTCTTCTACATCCACGAGTTCTATCTATTTTCTTTTCAGAAGTAGATCGACGTCGATTTTCAGTTAGACCTTATTTAGTCTCACTCAAGCGCAGAGCGCTTCGATATCATTTCTAATTTTTACTAACATTAATAAATATTACTAATGAAAAATTAATTTGTTACATTCCAAGTACCTTACTAAAGACTTTTTTTTTCACATGTTACCTATATACTATATATGTAACATATGTTTTTGGTCAAACAACCAAACACATTACGAAAATTGTATCAATTTGAACAAGAATTAACTTAGATAATGCTTCCAAAAAATGTATATAAAAACATTTTGCATTATATTATAAAAATATGATTTGATAATATTCGAGGGAATAGATAAAAAGGGAAAAAGGGTTTTTTTTGCCCAATAACACAAAAAGGAAAGTGTAAGATCTTTCTTCGACCTACCCGATGAGTTACATGAATTACTCGCACGGAATATTCGTCGACATAGGAATTTCGAGAAAAGCTGAAAATAGTTGCCTTTTCGTGTGTTCGAACGAATATACAACAAAGACCGTGGATTCCTAACTACTTATAACACTATTCAATAAATTTATTATAATAGGGGTTAAAGTATGAAATTGCCGATTTGTACTGAAAATCAAAATTGTTTAATTTTTAACAAATTTATTTAATCAAAATAGTTACCATTATTATCTATACATTGCTGCCATCTTATAGGAAGGGCATTTATGCCTCTGCGATAGAACTCTGAGGATCTAGAATACCCAAACTGTGTGATAGCATTTTGTACTGCCAATTGGGAAGAAAATTTTTTGTCACGTAGATAATTGACTAAATGACGAAAAAAAATTCCGTTGGAGCAAAGTCTGCCGAATACGGAGGATGACGAATGAGCAACAATGGTAAAGATCGATTCATGAGTCGGGGCTGTTTCATTGCAAGTTTTGCCAACGTTGTTCGGAGTTCGGCACAATAGATATCTGCCGTTATTGCTTGATCAGATCGGAAAAACTATAGTGAATAACACCTTGCTGAGACCAACAAACAAGTTATCATTACATTTTTATTGGTAAGTTTTGCTTTAGGACACTGTTGTGGCGTTTGACCTGGGGTCAGCCATTGCATTTTTTTTACGGCTATCATAAAGAATCCACTTTTCAACAACACAAGTTTCTTTCTGCAGATCAGTCAAATCATGAGGCAACCATTTTTAGATTTTTTTATTTTATTGGTTTGACGCAAATTAGTCAATATTGTGGGTTAACGTTAATCCATGCCGCCAATTCCTGGGCAATTTGACTAAGATCGGCTTCCACCATCCCGCTTAATTCATCGTTATTCACCTGTGTGGGCGGTCTTCCTGGTGGCTCGTGCTTCAAATCGAAGTTTCCATCACGAAAGCTTCTAAACCAAAATCACACGATGCGTTCATTAGCAGAACCCTCTCCAAACGCAACATTGATATGGCGGGCTGTTATATCTCTGGGAACTCATATTCAAAAATAACTTAAATTTGCGCAGTGTCCATCTTTCTTGTCTAAGTTGAATAACAAAAACAATTGAAAGTCGATTTTTTAAAAGAAGAACATCATAGAAACCATGTGAAAAAGTTTCTTTCGAAAACCTCAAACCATGAAGATTCTATGTCAATTCAAGGAACATTTTGCAATAAAACGACAATTTCATTATTTAACCCCCTGTTATTTGTAAAAATATTTCTTTCAGACATTTAGGTGGATTACCTGAACATTGATAAAATTTCATATTTCATACTTTAACCCCTAATATTAGGTCTTTACATATGAAAATGGTGTTTGGTATGGGAGGAAAAGTCGAATATTTTTTTAATATAACATATTTATTAGATCAAAGTATAGACCATTGTTGTTTGCATGAAAATTTTAAATTTACCATTGCATAAGTTTAAAGCCCATATTAAGAATTGTCTACTCAGTAAAGGATATTATACTATATATATATATATATATATATATACTTTTACAAGTGCTATAATAGTGTAATAGCCTAGACTGAATAAATTAATTTGATTTGATTTGCTATCTATGCACTTTTGCCATCTCATAGGTAGTTCATTGATCCCCTTACAAAAAAAAACATTCGGACGGAAACAATCAAATCTTTGAAGGCGATTTGCGCTGCCCCATCGGAGTTGAATTTTTTGCCTTGCAAGAAGTTATCCGAAATATCCAAAAATTTTTTTCGAAATAACCAAATTTCGAAAAAAATGGTAATCTGTTCGAGCAAGGTCCGGGGAGTACGGAGGATGTCTTAGATATTCCAATTGAAGCTCTTCTAATTTGGTATCCGTCTATTGTGCAGTGTGTGGTTTAGCGTTGTCCTGCAATAGCAATGGCGTAGAGCGACTGACAAGCCTCGGTTGTTTAACAGCTAGTTTTTCATCACAGGTAATGATTCGATTAAAAACCCTTCATTATTGTGCCGGTTAAGTAATGTAATACAACAGTCGAAGCGCGTTTGCCGGTTTGCTTCACTCAATTCGTTTCTTCCTTCAAGCTTTTCTTTCCAATTAGCTTCAAGTGGATTAAAACAGTTTTATCGTGGCTTGCGATGGATCCGCTTCCACAATAGCCTTCAATTCTTCATTATTAACTTGGGGCTCCGCCCGTCCACGGGGCTTGTTCTGCAGATCGAAATTTCCAGAACGAAAATGTTGGAACCAAAAACGCACTGTTTTCTTTTGCGACACAACCGCCATACACATCATTAACCCTTCGAGCCGTTTCCGCAGCACTGGTAGCACGGTGGTACTCGTACTCGTAAATAACACGATATTTCTAGATTTCAATTTTTTATACTGGCTGACGTAAATAGGACGAATAGAAGAAAAAAAAATTGAATGCCGTCTAGCGAAACACTAAATTTGGATTTGGAATTCCCAACCAAGGAGGAGAAATTTGTGATTAAAATGGCCAGTACGACAAAACGCCAATTTCATATCTAAAGACTTAATATTACCATATGATACCTTATATATAATTGACGTGTTATTATCGATCAAAAATTTATTTCAAAAACTCAACGATTATTTCATGTTCAGAAAGAAGGGAGAAAATCTTAAGAATGTACCTTTTTGTTTACAATGTCAGGAATGGATAATTTATCTTTATAAATTATATCTTAAGAAACTAGGTTTTGATTAAAGTTTATTAAAAAACTTTCTTCTTAACCCGACGAGAACAAAGTACATTAAGTGAACAATTTACACAGTGTTACTTCCTTAAGACGTGCTGAGGTATCGTCCCCCACTACAGCAACTAAGTAGAATAAATAGCACATAGAAACAGCCGGAAATATAGTAGAATTAACTTAGATAATAGATATAGATCACACGCATATACACAGGAGTGATGTAAAAGATTCAAATATGTTTTAAAAATGTGTATTTTCAAAAGATAACATGTTATTTGAAACCTAATTAGGCATCTTCATTTTAGAGTCATATAGATAAATAAGCTTTATATATTATAGATATAGGTTTTTTTATATAAGGTAGTTCTAGCACTCCACCCCTTAGTACCTCTTTGGACACGAGACGCGACTCCTGTAAATAAATAGTTTACCTATCTAAAATCCATTATTTTTCTACCTTGACACATTGCTATTTATTTTTACTTAAACATTTGGCATAAAAAATAGACTTTTTCTTTTTATGCCAATTGAGAATTGGTGTGCTCTACCATTTATTCAGCTTTGATATACTATTAATAAAAAATCAAATCTAATCATATAATTTTGGCAATCCGGTAGACTGCCTCAGTTATATAACATTATTGGAAGAATGTCAAATGCTTCAAAATATGGTAATTACATACTCTACAAATATATTTGGTAGGTAAATAGGTATCAAGTATTCCTTAATTTGGAACAAAAATGTAATATACGTTTAAGTACCTTTTATGAAACGATGCTTTATTTTCAGATTTATTTAATTTATTAATTGTATGTTTGGTGGTTGAAAACAGAAAACTTTGCCTGTCATATATACAGCCCCCCGAGTGACGCTGTGATTGTGGAAGTGTGTGAACAAAGATCAACCAAATGTATTCAGTTGAGCCAACGTTCACCTGTTATCCGAAGTTGATTTGCGGAAGTCAAGCTGATTAATATTTTACGTCAGTTCCATTGCTCAAACTGTTGTTTCACCTTTGAATTTGTAAGTCGTTTTGGTATTTTTATGTTAAAATCGAATAAGAGCCATAAAGTAGGCCGAGAGTAAAACAATTTTATCTTTACGAGTTTTTTTTTTTATTTTAATGGAAAGGTTTCATCTTCGCTATGTAGTATTAGTTGACATAATTGAATGATAATTTCTGAACTGAAAATTTTAATTTTCCCAAGAATCATCAGTAAAATACTTCAAGAAGGTAAGTAAAATACTTCATTAATTTCAAATATATAATTTGATTATATTTGCCAATAAAAACACAATATTGACAGATTGAAGAGGTTACTGGAAGCCAAGGGTATATAAGTACGTACTCTTGAATTACCGAAATATTATAGATTGATTGTAAACAAAGAATCCCTTAGACTTTGCTCTATACCCGAAAATGTTATTTAGCTTAAGATTTAAAGCTCGCCGTCGTTAACATGTTCTAGAAAATCGAGGAGAATTTTTGTTTTGTTGTTGAAAATCAGATCCCAGATTTTTTAAAATGTAGACTGTTTTTCGAATTATTATTATTAAAAATTTAATTTAACTCTTAGACGGGTTTTGAATAATAATAATAATTTATTATAGTTTTTTATACATCCCAAATTACGAAAGAATAACAGCTTATACCTTAATTTTTCATGTAATCACAATGACAGCTGTAAAAGTATGGACTGTGATACAACCGTCAGCGTCTTCCACACTATAAAGAACGTATACAAGTTTTCTACGATAATGATTACATTAAGTATACCTATGTGATTATGTGTCAGTGAGTGCGTGTGAAAGTTTGTGCGTGTGGTTGTGTGTATGTATTATTCATAGTGACTTTTGAATGATACCAACATAAATAACTAGATGTAATTGCAGATAGCAGAATTTATTACCTTTTTTATATACATATTTTAGTATTGTTTTCTATCTATAGATATTTTATGATTCTCTGTAATTCAGACCCAGTAACCATTGACGAATTTATACGGAGATAAGATTAACGTTTAGCCAAAGACATCTTGTGCGGTACACTTGGACACACATTTCACACAATAATCTGGTAACCTTGAGATTATACTTATATCTTTGGTAATCAAGTTCTTTGTCCTTCCGAAGCACAGTACAAAGAATAAAGAGCCGGCTAACAGTCATAACTGAGGATCCTCTGTAAAGAGTATTCGTACTATATCTTTGCGGCTTACCAAATATAATTTTTAATATGACTCTTTTGCTCGCTCAGGGGGATATTAAATTTTTCGTTACAGAGCCCTTGTTGAATCAGTCTTAGAGGGGGCGTAAAGCGAAAAGACTGTCATTGTCTATCTCACTGCGATCGGCAATGAGATGGTTAGGGCAGAGGCTGGCGAATCGGGCGGCAAAAACGGTTTTTCAGATGTACCAAAGACATGATCAAGAAACTAGAAAACAACTAACTCGAATGGCGAGTTTACTTTGAGCCGTATATTTCTATGACATGAAATACGTGATAATGTGTGTGATAATGCCGAGAAATGTAAACTATAAACATAGCCATTTACTAAAAGTCGAAACTTAGTTAAAGGTTTTTTTTTAATTTAGACGTCTTGTTTTCTCTGTTAAATTGAGCAGTAACTCTTAAAATTTCCTGTTCACAAATAACAGAGTTTTACGAATTCTTTATTGAAATAATTAATTTCATAACTTTTGTTCATGAGCAGGGTGTATATTTTAGGAATATTTGAATTTTTTTAAGTTTCTGATTAAAAAGTTACTCGTTATACTAAGTTACACCTACTTCTAATTAAATCAATCAACTTCAAAAGGTCTTCGGCCATGAATGTAAATCTTATATTCAGTAATTTATATTACAGTATTGGCCCTGTTTTTGTAAGCTATGTTATTCTGGGTGCAATACAATGTTATTATTGTTATGGCAATCACACTTCTAAACTTTTTGTTTGCAGCCGTCATATTATAGAAATGAGTCGCTACTCATTATTTTATTTATAACTTCAATGACATAACGTCTGCGTGATACGATGAGCGCATAATTAACTAACTCTTTGGGTCACCCACTTAAATAAGTGTACCGTTCCATTGATCCGAAAGATTTGGAGAAAACTAATGTGATCGACGAACGGACAAATAAATGCACAAGGTATTTTCCTTTTATTGTACGGAACTGTAAAAGTGAAAGCAACAAGAGACAAAATTTGAACATGACTGTTGTTTGAAAGACTATTTTCCCTTCAATATACTGGATACATGAATTATTGGATAAATTACATGAATATTGGATGAACGATCGCCCACGTAGTCGTTATACGTCACTAGTGATTTTACTAATTTACTAGACGTTTAGTGTGTTTCCACAAGAACTGTACGTACGAATAGTACAATCAACCAATATTTTTCAGCTTCAACTCTGAATTGCTAATCGATGGAGATTTTGTCTAATCCTGATGAATTAACGGTGATAGTGGTAGAATGTAAAATGTCAAAATAATGTAATAATTATATTACCGAGTATAATTAAAGCACAAAGAATTGTAGTCTGTCGCCATTTGAAAGCCGTATATGTAAGCTTAATTTTTTTTGTATCCAAATCTAAGAACTCCTTTACAGCCGTCTTACTGCGTCTTTCTCCTTTAAATCAGTAAAGAAAACAAACAACGTTAATAAAAACAAAGTAGTCAACAATGTTGATATTTTTAATATAAAAAGTTTATTCTTAATATAAAATGCTTAAAAAATCCACTTGGTCGCTGTCACCCTGAGATGGGAATCGAACCCACGACCTTTCGCAATCCGGGCGACTGCTCTAACCACTAAGCTACCCAGGACCTAACAGGACTGACGAATCTTTCAAGCACTTGTTACTTTTCGCTACTACAAAGCGTATTCTCATCAATGTTCAGGCATCCACCCAAACAGCCGAAAGAAATATTGAAACTTTCGATAAAGATGAGAATTTTGTTCTAATTATTATATTTTGATTAAGATTGCATTCACAGTACCATACTGAAAATTATTCTTAATACAAAATGCTTAAAAATTAATTTGGTCCCTGTCACCCAGAGATGGGAATCGAACCCACGACCTTTCGCAATCCGGGCGACTGCTCTAATAATTTTGTATTAATAATAATTTTCAGTGTGGTACTGTGAATGCAAACTTAATCAAAATATAATAATTAGAACAAAATTGTGCTTCCGAAGCACAGTACAAAGAATAAAGAGCCGGCTAACTGTCATAACTGAGGATCCTCTGTAAAGAGTATTCGTACTATATCTTTGCGGCTTACCAAATATAATTTTTAATACGACTCTTTGTGCTCGCTCAGGGGGATATTAAATTTTTCGTTGCAGAGCCCTTGTTGAATCAGTCTTAGAGGGGGCGTAAAGCGAAAAGACTGTCATTGTCTATCTCACTGCGATCGGCAATGAGATGGTTAGGGCAGAGGCTGGCGAATCGGGCGGCAAAAACGGTTTTTCAGATGTACCAAAGACATGATCAAGAAACTAGAAAACAACTAACTCGAATGGCGAGTTTACTTTGAGCCGTATATTTCTATGATATGAAATACCTGATAATGTGTGTGATAATGCCGAGAAATGTAAACTATAAACATAGCCATTTACTAAAAGTCGAAACTTAGTTAAAGGTTTTTTTTTTAATTTAGACGTCTTGTTTTCTCTGTTAAATTGAGCAGTAACTCTTAAAATTTCCTGTTCACAAATAACAGAGTTTTACGAATTCTTTATTGAAATAATTAATTTCATAACTTTTGTTCATGAGCAGGGTGTATATTTTAGGAATATTTGAATTTTTTAAGTTTCTGATTAAAAAGTTACTCGTTATACTAAGTTACACCTACTTCTAATTAAATCAATCAACTTCAAAAGGTCTTCGACCATGAATGTAAATCTTATATTCAGTAATTTATATTACAGTATTGGCACTGTTTTTGTAATTTTCAGTGAGGTATTGTGAATGCAAACTTAATTAAAATATAATAATAAAAAGTTTAGTTGAATAATAATTTACATATTCACTCGTCAATCTTAAAAACAGTATCTCTGCGTCCGAAACGGTCAATAACGGTATTTTTCTTTGATTATAAAGACATTTTATTTTGGTATCATGATTAAATAGACCGTTAAAATGTAACAGTTAATACCACAGCAAAAATAACATTGACAAGATTATAGAATTGTTTTAATTTTATTGCGGTGCGAGACGTACAATGTGGCTTACCTATTGTTATTTTTCATAACATACAGTAAGCACATTAATAACTGTTTCGAGTTAACAACAAAATATGGCGGAAAGTAAGAACAAGTTTATGATTAATTGATTACTACTAAGTTTTTGAGTGTTTGTATTGTTCGAAGGGCGAATATTCTAGAATGGAACGAGTTCTTCAATATGTTCCTTATTTATTACGAATGGGCCGCCACTCGAATTCGCCATAGAAAAGTTTCAAGATGCTCATAGTAATACAACTTAATTATTTCGATATTAACAAGAAAATAATTTCACATTTCTATACGGCAATATGCGACGTTACTGAGCCAGTGAGCGAGGTTCAAAATAATATAAGCTTGCGTCGCATTTAATTTTATCATGATTGTGTAGTGTAAGGGACTGTGGTAAAACTACCCAAAATGGTCTATTTTTTCTGATTCAACTTATACAATATACAGAACTTAGATTATGACATTATACAATCAGAACTATGACAATTTACAATTGGTTATTGTTTAGACAGACATTATCTGATTATTGTAAATTCCTTCGATCAACATAAAATAAAAGATATATAAGATACATTTGATTGTTTGTATCTTTGTATTAAATAGGCTCCGAAACCAAGAGACCGATGTTAAAAATTTACATCTATAATTTTCAGATTAATAGGAAACTCCCAGACCGACCCTATCTAATTATTTATTCAAATGCGCTGTATCAATTTGCTTTTCACTTACTTAATATATCATCCTTTCTCCACATATGTTAACGCTGGAACAGGCATATCGATATATCGATGTCGATAATCTTGGATTGCTAATATGAGTATGAAGTATGCTTTTATGGGATTGACAAGCTGATCAATAAGGTGCTATTACAACAAAAGATGTCTTACGTGATATTAAGAAAAAATATCATCAAAAAGACGGAAGACTTAATGACAGAATGTAAATCTTATAGAATATAGGTATAAATATATTTAATTGTATCGATATCTACAATATTTCAGTTGATCGACAACTTAACATTATTGGTGTTTTTCATAACCATGTCAAAAGTAGGAGGCAATTGTAACTAGCCACAATTGCCCCATTCTCAGCTCCCCGATAAAGCAAAGCCAAAAAACATATGTTTACTTTAGTGTGGAATGAAACCAATAAATGAAAAACTACTTTCTGTAAGTGGTTTCAGGAATCAAACAATATTTTGATGCGGTCAATTAACGGTATTTTTCCAAAGATTCCATTGATAGTTTAGTTTTTAGTAGCGCCATATATTAATATGTTGGTTGGTAAGCTAGTATTGTGGATAAGGCCACATATGTCAATAAGCAATAACAAGTTATTTCAGTCGACTAAATTTGCTCCCTAGCGTCATTGTTCAATTGTCCTGGGTATTCTTAATAGAGAGAAATTTAGAAATATTTGAATGACTTATTTACATGTAGAATTCGTCTAAAGGTCTACAATACGTAAATAGTTTATCATAATTATGTCAGTAAAAACTTAATTTGTAACTTCTTTGTAGCGTAAAACAGTAAAAACTATACACAAGGATAAATTGGCAAATGTTCAGAATAATACTTGGTCGACTTAGTTTTATGCGAGTTTCTTTTATTTTTTGTTTTTGCATCCTTAATAAAAGGGCTAATAAGGGCAATTTATAAAGCGAGTGAATATGCGCAATACGCTTAAGTAATAGTCTAAAATGAAAGATACGATGAAAGATTAACAGGCAACGAATGAATGATTTCCGCACGACTAGACATACTACTAATATGATCATTAAAAAAATTACATTTTATTCATATTATAGATGGTAATTATTATATCTCAGAGTGGGCAGACCAAGCTTAAGTATCACAAGACTTTTCTTCACATACGTGTTTACCTTAATTGATATTAAAAATTCCTAACTGACGTAATTAATCTGCATAATTAGAATTTTATTGGCAACATTCTGCTATTTGTTGGGCAGCCAAAGTATATCTATTTACTGGTACCATTGTAGAGCTGTTCTGTTGCAGTCTGAAATTAATACGCGAAATTAAACCTGACATTCTTATAACCTTATATATATATAACAGTCTTACACTAATATTATTTAAATAATATTGAATCAGCGAAAACCGCCGTTGAAAAGTTTCGATGGATATTAATTGCTATCTTTTCGTTGTCAACACCTTTGCTTTTATTTCATGACATTATCTGATTCTACGCAAAACAAATAATCCAGCGTATAATTTCACACATACCTTCATATACCAATACTATATTATTTGGTTATAATTTTAAATATGGCCCATCACTTTTGGCCTGAGGCACACCGTATTAATACCGCTAGATACGGAACTCTAAAAAAATTTAGAATAAATACTTCTCTTTATATATCTTCGTGAAAGTTATGATCCATCAATATTCACTCTGCTACTTAAAATCGTTGAGTGTCAATTAGAAGTTTTAAAAATTCAAAAGGAATTCCTTCGGAATGCGAGAGGAAAGTTTAAATTGAATTCTGGATTTCGTGCTGACGTACGACGTCTTACAAAAGTATTAGTCATGAAATTTTTAAGTTAACACAGTCTCTCTGACAGTGTTCGACGAGAGTTATTAAAGCTAATAACTATAACTAATATTTACCAATTTATTAGCCTATTTTTTTATATATGAAATCGTCGACATCGACCAATGCATCAGTTTTCGTTAGTGGGTCAATTATATGTAGTTAAGGTATCGTTTAGCACAATGCAAAGCCGCAATAGATGGTTAGTTAACGATAAAAATAAATCCTCTATAAAAATACGCTTGCCTATAAACTGTCGTTCACTATAACTTGTTTTAGCTTAAAAAAGCTTGTCTAAGTTAATTGCTAACCAAATTTGTCTCAAAGAGAATCCGCGCGAATGAAAGCAAAAAAGAGTTAAAACTTTTTACGGTAATAGAAAACGTCGAGAACCGACAGCGAATTTTCTCTTTAATGTCTTCCTCGACCAATCCAATTGTTACAGACGTGAAAATTTATTAAATATTTGTTACTTCTTTAATCGTAAATCGTGAGGAACTAGAAATCAAATAATTGAATACTCAGCGGAGCTTCAATTCTGCTAACATTGACGATGATATAACAATAGTGTATCGATAACATTGGAGATGTTTTATTAAAATTCTATATTTGACAGTTCTTATTTATAGATCACAAAATAATAAAAAATACTGTCACTGTTAATTTATTTAGACGTCATTACACCATTTTAATTATACCCTTGAGGATAGAACATCACTTAGAGATAAATTCAAAGGAATTGGGATATTAACAGTGGCCTCCTAATTCATATACAATTGTATACTTTATGTTAGAAACAATATTAACAATTATATTAAACATAGTCATTTACACAATTTTAATACTAGAAACAAAGATAAACTTGTTTTGCCGTCATGCAGGCTAAAGAAGGTTCTATCGTCATTTATGGGTCAAGGTGTACACTACTATAACAAAATTCCTATGGAAATTTTAAATTTACCATTACCTAAGTTTAAAACCCATATAAAGAATTGTCTACTTAGTAAAGGATATTATACTGTTAAAGAATATTTAAAAGACAAAACTGCTTGGAGTTAAATATGGCTCCTTTTTCATATATATTAAATTGTTAATCGGTGAGCTTCTTTGGCTACACATGTGATTGGATTGACGTAAATACTGTTTTACTCTAATATTGTAATGGAAAGTGACTTCAAATTTTAATGAAGTCATTTTTCAATCTTGACTGTATGAAATAAAACAGGGAGAAAAAAGCAGCCCTTGCCGAGTTTCTTGCCGGTTCTTCTCGGTACAAGGTCTCCCGCCGTATAATTACGAACCGATGGCGTAGCTCTCGACTTTCACAAGTGCTTGTAACAGCCTAGACTGAATAAATAATTTTGATTTGATTTGATTTGATGCCGTTATTGCGTTAACGTCTGTGGCAAATCAGTATAACGAGGGCTCACATCGCATCGTGTAATTCATAATAATAAATAAATAAATTATTTCGGACCCTTGTATTGTGTCTTCTGTGTGTGTCTTTAGCAATGTCGTCGACTAACCCCTTTCTTTTGCTCAGTTCTCGGTACGTGTTGCAGTAATTACTTACGATGAATCGTCTATCCCAACTTAATATCGAACCGTCGTTTATTCTAAACTTTTAATAAGTTACTCGTGCACCTCGCTAATTATCCTTCATACAAATTATCCCTTCCCATGCGTACGCTGGACTTACTATCTCTATCCGCTCGTACGTGCATTCAAAATATGAGGAAAACAAACAGATTACAGCATATGAGAAATATTATTATCAAATGGGTATAAGCTCTCGTTTCTAGCAAGTGACAGCGGTTTTTGTGTGCGGCCCTTGTATCACATCTCCTCTCTAGTTGTTTTAACCTCATTGGGAAAAAACAACACGTACGTGAAATGAGACGTTCTATACAACACAGCTGTATATGTATAGTATAACTCCGCTTATTACAAGGCTTATTTTTAAGAGTGTGCAGCATTGCAAAGCAAATAAATTGCACCAACCTATTGTGGGTGTAATGGTTTATATTTACGGGTTCACCTGAAGCCAATGCAAAATAATCCAATCAAACATGAATTTGGAAAATAAGTAAAAAAAAAATTAGTTATTTTATTTTAGATGTTAAAAGAAATGAAGGTAAATAGCAGACTGCCTCGTCTTGTGAACCGTTAACCGTCGCACGTGAGCGAGAAGGGACAACAAAAGTCCCCAGTCTAACCCTACCACATTATGTCATAAGCAAATAATAATTAAATTAGTTAAAAACTTTAAAATTAAGAAAGTCTTTGAAATAAAAAGCCACTTTAGGGTTCTACCATTTATTTCTAAAATTTTACTTCCATTCTATTTCGTCAGCGAATTAGATCCTTAAACGAAACATTTTTAAAGTATCCCTTAGGACTATGACTAGGTATACTTATCTATTAACGTCAACAGAATAAACTAGTTTGATTTTTATAACTTTTACTGTACTCATAAATATTGCAATCCTTCTGTGTCTGAAGACATACAATAGCCCTGGTTCGGAATTATAATCAAGTGTCATAATACTGTCTTTAATCTTGTTGCTACCTGGTAATTTTTTACAACAACAATTTTATACGTACGTTAATATAATAAATTAATATTTAACTTACTCTCTAATATCTTATGGTGTCCTGCTTTGCAGTACCGAATAAACATCAATAAATACATCAATTACGATAAACATCAATAGTAAATTTTGTAAAAGAATAAGAACCATCGCGGTTCGATTGTCTATTTAAAAAAAAGATCAGTCATGAGGTTGGAGGTTTGGACCTCTCGAATTATGAGTGATATTTATACGTCAGAAGTACGTTACGTGCGTTACTCTAGAGAAGTGTAAATCGTGATAGTTTCGCCAAGCATATTACAATTTACATCTCGGACGAAGGGAAGATTTGTAACTCGAACCGCTCAGAGGTAGGCGCGGGCGTCGGATTGCGGCGGTGCTGCCACTGACGGCTGTTGTCAAATGTCCAACGGCTGATGAAAGGTTCGCGACGGCTCGGCAATACGCTGACTACGGCGCAATTGCTAGTTGCTTCCGTGCAACTAACAAACGAGGCTGCGAACAAACTAATAATTAGTTCAACATAAAATGAGATGTTACTCGGTTGGCCAAAATCGCGCACTCTATCTAATCGGAGATCTATTCTAAAATTTTCACAACAAGCCCTTTTATTTGATAAAGTTTATATATTTTATTTTTAGCTTTATTAGCCTTGAAAGTGATGGTGGTAAAAATTGTTTGTCAAAGGTGATTTACATGTTTTAATCCCTGTTTTTACATATGTATTAAATTTCAACTCCATTGGTTTAGTAATATCGGAGCAATTTAACTGTAAGAAACAGACGGACATACGGGTGACTCTATAAGTGTTCCGTTGTCCTTTTGAGGTACAAACCCTTAAAGTGAAAGACTAAATCTCACGTGTATGCATCAAATAAAGATTTGATCAATAACACTGACGACTTTAAAACGACACGTTATCATCTATGAAACTATGTACTACTCAAAGTCACGTCGTGACGCTCCAAAACTTATGCCGCTAGCCGATACGCGATCGCCTTGACATCCTGCACGGATCGCTCGCACAAAGGCAGTTACGAAGTAATTATTGGAAATTTAATAACGGCCAAGTTGACGAGACTCGCCGGAATGAACTTTCCTAAGGCCAGGGCGATGATAGAAATTGTCGCGTTTTTCACGGGGCGGTCGAGTTTATGCGACAGTTACGGTTAACGGTTGAGCATAAATTGCTTTTATCGGCCAGTGGACGAAGGTCTAACTCTTAAAACTACATAACGGCAGACAGTGAAACGCGTCATAAAACAATCCGCTGAGACACCATCTCTCGCTCGTCTGGCTCCTATCTGTTTGCCTTCGCTTTAATACAACCTTTTAATGGATGGTACTTCTATAAAGTTATCACAAAATATGCAAACTTGGTATTCATCAGGGAATTTGAACATGTTAATAGAGGAGACCGGGTAGGAAGTGTTGCGTCATCCGAACATAGCTACATTATACAGTCTACACCCCAGTCAATCGTCTGTAACCTAGTATGTTATACGATGTCTGTGGTGATATACCGCATGATCGGAATATATAATATTTGGGCTATTGCTTATATTACATCTTTCGTCCACACTGCCACCTGTAGTCTCGAGCATTCCACCAGTGCCTCCTACAATAGCCCAAACGCGATATATGACAGTGAACCTGCCCACCGACTTCATATTGCTCAGCTTCATGTAGATTAACATGAAGTTATTTGATATAATATCAAAGTGAAGAAAATCATATTTTAAATGGGAGACAAGGTTTCGACAATCGTTGTGCGAGTTGCCCCTGGTCTTACGTTACGACCTCAGAAAGATGTGGCCGTGGCTGGCTGAAGATAGCGAGAAATCATGTTTTCTATCACACTCTATATAAACCTACGTACATCCAGCGATGGACTACTGACAAGGCTGATATAATAATGTTTTTTTTTTTCTTATATGCATTTCCATTCACACTACTCAGTTAACAAAACACCATAAACTGGTTTAAACGTATGTATTTTTATTTTGTTTTCACACAAGCGTCTGTAAAGTCAGAGAACTTCTGAAATATTATTTTTGGGCAAAGTGTGAGAGAAGTAATAATTGGTTAAAATCAAAATATTCCTCGAGTTCGACAATCTACGCGTGCAGTAAAGCACACGAACATGAATTGCTACACAAGAAACGCCAGTGTAACTTGATTATATAATATTTGATCTCTAAATCTACACTACTCAATAATTCAACTTAATTGTTATAATGGGGGATCCCTAAGGCAACTTATGTTTGATAACCCACGGCGTAAAACGTCACGAAATATATTAGCAAGAAGAACTATTGTAAATCAGATGAATACATTAGAGTACAATCGATTTTATTTTGATGTCGAATGAATCGTTGTTAGTTTGTCGGTATGCATTACTTTAGAGCTTTAGATGAATTCAGTCATATGTTAATGTTATTAACATTAGTTATTATAAGGGTAACAGACAATTAGAAAAGGGCCCCTTTTTTGTGTACTTCCTTTTCTTCCTTTCAGAAATGTTTTCTGTGCAAATATGCAACAAAAATATTACCTATTTATTATATTGATTGCGTTTTTTCTTTATTTTTTCAAGAATTGCATAGGATAACTGATTTTTTTTTCTTAATTTATCTCAAAATTCGATGAACCTACATTTCTAATGCCCATGGAATACTGAAGGACGTCGCTTGAAGGAAATTAAAACCGCTGTAAAGCTTTTTGATTGATTGCCGTTTGAGGGTGACGCAACGCCAGATAGGTACTCAAATAAACAGATTTATAATTTATAATTAGGTATTGATTCATATATAAACTATATTATTGACATGATGCATGGATGTTGTTGATAAAATGAAATAAACTTTGGAGGACTTGTCAAAAATATACATAAAGTATATGAATTAGGTATATCAGCCGGCTAGGACCTTTATTACGGTGCAGCATATTAGATTTCAAGAATGAACGTGGAAAATATGAATTCTCCAGGGACTTTTTTATAAATAAGAACCCGAGCTTAAGCGGATTTGCCTGCATAAAAATGAACTGTGTAATATTCATTGTTTCAATAGAATTTTCATTTTCATAATAGAAAATGCATATTGTGAGCCAAAAATAACAAAGGTAGTAGACGAGAAATATTAATCTCAGACGGATTTTATAAAATAAATAATTTAAAAAAGTGCGTAACGTAGTTAAGCAACTAAATACATTAAACTCGAAAACTCATTAGACTACTCGGTCTGCCCTGCGATTCTGTAAAAATCCAAAGTCTTATTCGAATTCACTCATGTGTCTGAATTCACGTCGTTCAGTGAAGAAATTCTATTGATTCCCTTTTTTATATAAAAATACAAAACAAAATTGATTCATTATATAACAAAATTTACGTGTCTCACTATTCCTATAACATTTTGAACGTCACTTATGCCACGAAACGTTATTACCAATTCAACATTAAGAGGATTTTGCTTTTTGAAGTGAGATGGGTGACCTGAGTGAATTCGAATTCCGGTTTGGATTTTTACAGAATCGCAGGGCAGTACTCGTAAAACAAAATGGTATGTCAATATTACTACGCGTCTTACTAGATGTGTATAATAATAACATTCGTAATTATGAATATACGACTTTCTAAACACGTCCAGCCACGCTTGTGTGTTTATTTTATGATGGTGTAATTTTATATTTATCATTTTTAGTCTTACATTGCTACATAGTAATCATTACTAGTAGTCGCCCTATTATCTAAATTCGATCATAAATTCGAATATTAATAAGTTTTTTTTTTTATGAAAGACTTAATGATTGTTGACATTCAGTAAAAAGAGTAGTCTTTTTTTGTTCACTTCTATATATAAACTAACTATGCTAAATTACACACTCCTCCGTCCTGTGCGGACGGAGTTTCCATAAAAAGAGGTTTAAAATGTTTGCTTCACGTCTATTCTTCTATACTATTATTATAAAGAGAAAAGATTTAATCGTTTGCATTAAATCTAAACTACTGGACCGATTTGAAAACTTCTTTCACCTACTGATAGTTACATAACACGGAGTTTACATAAGCTATAATTTAAGCATGCGAAGTCGCAACAAAACTAAAAACGTCTATACGCCAAGTGAAAATTAAACACATACATTTTTTTTTTTTTGTAAATAAAGATTATACCTAATTATTTTCGAAAACGTTAGGTATCTTCGGCAACACCACGTCTTAGTTACAAAATTATACTCGTACATTGAATGATACACACCCTTTTCTATCGATTATGAATATTGAGGAAAAGTCCACGATATAAAAAGTTCCGCAAACATTTGACATATACCTAGTGTGTTTCGACATTTCCACTCTACCCTAACACCTCCAATGGGGAATTCAAGCGTGATCCATTCATACTAGTGTCGCAAAGCAAACCTATTCGTTGTCTATAGCTAAATTGTATGTATGTACTATATATTTTTCAATAAAGGGGCGAATGTTATGCTCTAATGTCGAAAATTTCCTCTGTTTAGAAACGCTCGTAACATATTGAAATGAATACCAATATTATTCAATATTACTCAAATAACATTTTCTAGATAACGATGTCGATATTGTAAATTCTTTCTCTACTTCTTGATAATAATATTTTTTCATTTATTTTCCACATGAGTCAAATCATGCGTAATAGTGGTTTATGTAAAATAAATATTTATGGCAAGAATAAATTATGTATGATATTGTCGTTTTCAGACCTCACTTAAATTACAAAACGGAATGCTACAAAAGATAATGGGACTCTAATTAAGATCTGTCAGATATTTAATTAGTGGTCAGGTTGGAAAGAAAATAGTACATTAACAAAGTGCTCGTTATAAATAAATTGTTGTTGTATAAAATGTTTTATTTTTAAAACCCAATATATTGTTTAGATATGATTTTGATATGACCATGCTCTAATTAAATTAACGACCGGTTTTAGAATTGAGAAAAGTACAAAATCCCAACTGATTATTCTCAATAACTTAAGATTTTTACTTGTCACAAGCCAAAAAGTCCTAGTTTTTATCAACTGCTTCAAATTATTATTAAAAACTAAAATCAAAAACGGTAACTTGTGTGACGTTTAAGTACAGTTTGAGACGTGCTTAACTTTAAATACCCAATTCAGAAACCGCCTGTAAATCTCTTAGATTGTTCTCGCGATCATTTTAGAGGGCCATGTCTCCCTTATATAAAAGTACCGTACAGATATAAGTGTTTCGGTACCTGGTGATGCGCTCACCGGGTCTACTTCGTAAATAAACTTAAATCGATTACCTTGATACTGATTACTAACAGTTCAATACTGGATTGAACCCTAGCATTTGATACATCTCGATATATTGAACGTAAATACTATATCTAACAATAGTATTGATCGCTAAGTATTTTTTATTTCTTCAATGATTCAAATTCAATGTAGTAACGCAGTAGGCCTAACCTAACTTAAATGAGTAATGCCCAAGTACCGATCTTGTGTACTAGTCCGTTCATAGATGAAAGTCCAATTGTTAGTATTTTTTATTTATTGCCCCTGAAGTATTCGCTCCAAGGTCAATATTTATCCCAATATTCCTGCTAGTACAAACTAACATGTTTTATCATTAATATGTGGTATTGTCATTTATTTTATTTATTTATGGTACACAGATTATAATTGATAATTGTATTACAATAACAATCAAATTAATATTATCACTTGAATTACAATCTACGAACTTGTGTACATTGCATGCACAGAATACAGAAATTGCATGCATTAAACTGACATTAAAAAACGATCAAATAACTTGTATTCAGTGATTTAAGTTGATAGCGTTATATCAATCTAATATTCATCTAACGCTATCAACTTAAGTTTAATATGTCATTGGTATTATCAGAAATGAAAATGTCAACTAATACTTAATAGTAATTATAGATATTGCTCCTATTTTCTTTTTTAGTTGCAGGAGTATTATCCAGGTGATTTTAAATTTATTTAAATCTTTACCAAACAGAGATATATGTTTTTAATTCAATATAATGGTGTAACAATCTGAGTGTAATAACGTGATAATCTAATGTGATTGGATATGGGCATCCTCTTTTCCCCAAACGGTAAATTCAACCCATGAGATAATTATGTCGTTTGGCTCAAAACTAATGAGTACGTAGGCTACAGTGGAAACTACTTAATCATTTTATGTCTTTATTTTCTATTTAGCACTGAAATTGTACGTATTGTACACCCGGTACATCAGAGAGTAGACTACCTCGTGAATATATATAAACGGCGAGTACACAACGTCCATAATATAATATTAAAACCTACCCAAACATTTTACTTTAGTTCATAGAGTACTACAACAGATTTGGCAACTTTTATTCGATTATTTTTCTTTACTTCATAAGCGCTGTTCTCCAAACAAGAAGCGACTAAATGGAAACAGGATATTGATTTTGGTTGAATAAAACGATTTCTCTATTTAAGTATTACTGACGATAGATATCCTTACCACATATGATTGAGATAAGCAGAATCGGGTCGTGCGATAATTTTGTCATATAACTTACACATTATTCACAACATTGATAGAGCACTCATGGTCGTATAGCATAATCGATGGATACGTTTTCACTACCATGATTGGATAATGTTAGTCGTTACATAATTAATTATAAATCAATCAATCATCATATATTTTCACTTGAAAATCTGATACTAATGAAGCTAATTGGAAACTACTGGTATCGAATCAATCATTGGACATCACATTACCGATGCGATAAAATTGACTTTTAAAACAAAGAAAATGATTCCTCGAAATAACGACAAAAAATTACCCGGACTTGGATGAAATTAATAATTAGTCGACTAATGTATAAAATGAATTCTGATTTCTTTTAAATGAAAACACCAAAAATAAATTAGATCAAATTTTATTTCGTATAATATTACATCGTTGATCTAAATAACATTGACAAATCTTGTAAGCTAAATTTGAGCCACTTTCTGGTTTTTGATTGAGCTGAAATTTTGTTTGATATAATTTACACAATGCAATAATGATATGGAATGGAATCGATCTAACGAAGGTACCTATTCCACAGCACCTCTTTGCTTAAACAAAGTAACGCCATCTAGTTTGGGCTCGTTTGATTTGTCTTGATATGAACGTTGGCCCGAGATAATATTCTGCATCTGATTATGAAACGATAAAATGGCCATGGAAATTTAGTACTAGTTAAAATTTTATTAAAATGAGCCGAAGAAGAAAGCTTACTGAAAAAAGGGCTAAAAATAAATTTTAAAAAATCTTAAAAGGAGGTAGTAGGTAGAATATTGTTCAAATTTTAGAAAAACTAAAGGTGATTATGTAATTATTAAATATAAATGTTTATATTCTATATATTTAGTATGTAAAATACTGTATAAATAAATATTAATATATCATTCATTAATTACACCCAACCTGTATTTTGTGTATGTTTTATTATATCTTCATCTTAACAATTTTTGTACTAAGAAGTTAAAACTGGAGGAAGTGCAAATAAATTAGATATTTCGTGAATTGGTTTTATGAAGTTGATTTCGTTATAGATACCTGATTGTTGAAATAATGTACCGGCTACCCTGATACCGGCGGTCGTACGAGCCACTCGGCTACGAAGGTCCACATATGCGAATTAATAATGTACCAAATTCCAAAATTCGTTTTTTTTCAGCTTTTCCGGCAAACTAACAATTATGATGCTTAATAGAATTATCCAGAAAATGGTATTTAAATCTTTTCTTTGTAGCATCCACTTTCAGATCAACGTATAAAAGAGACCCTTACGGAGGGCAACGGTGACTACGCGAGGTGACTGAAAATTAAGTGCCTTTTTATTATTCATTTGGTCTATTACATAACTGGGGTAGCATAATAACGAGATTCTTTATAAAAAAAACAACTTAAAATTTTCTCTATTTAATATTTGAACTAAGGAAACTAAAATTGAAAGCAATTGTCTTATGCGTAATATATATTATTATAATTATTCATGTTTGTATTAATTATCATCAAAATAAGCATGCAATGAAATAAATTAGATATGGCTTAATTGTATCAATATTAGACTAAAAAACTGTTACGTTCCTATATGCGCTATAATAGTATCAAATATGATATCTTATCAGGAGCAGTGTTATGGTAGAAAAATTAGACGCTTATAAATTTGCAGCATAAACTAAATATAATTACGAGAAGAAATTTAATATAGTTGAAGTAACATTGCTTTTTTGGCGGGAAATGTTTAAAAATATTACTCCAGTTAGATATATTATGCACTTTTCTTATTTTAAATAATAGGGTATGAACTTTATTTTGTTTACAAGAAATAGGCTAATAGCTATCTGTAACTGTTTATATAGAGGTGAACTTCTTTATCATAGAGGTCTTTAGACATGACAAAACAGGTCTCCATTACTTAACAGTGAAAATCTTAGTCAATGAAAAAATAACCTGCACATATTTCATAATTACAACAAAGCAAATCTCAACTTCGCAGTTATTTGTGACAAAGTATACGTGAATGTCCTGGGCTCGATCTAACGGGGCCAATCCGGGCAAATGTTTATAGCAGCAAAAATGACTGCCCAATAGGTAACAAACATACATATCTGTATATATGACTAATGCATATTTAAATTAATATCACATATTGACGTCCTATTAAGAATAACAAGATCGTGAATTTTATGATGATGGTGTAAATGTATAGGTAAAGGGCTGCGAATATTACTTTTGCCAATAGAGCGGCAATATAGCAGATCTGGCCCTGGAAATGTCATAATGCAAACCATACAGTCGAATGTTTCGCTGAGTTAGATACAAAGATTGTAAATTTGGAAGAAATATTGATGATTATAAAATTTTAGAACAATATAATGGACAGTAAATCTAAGATATGAAATAATTTTTATATGTGAATCTAAGCTAAAGTGAAAGTGACTTATTTCTTTCTGCAGGAACAATCATTTCTGCGACCGCCATTACTGTAAAAATATTAAAATATGTATTATCTTCCATGGGATAGCCAAAGTGGTCGATATCGGCCCCTTTGGAGTTGAAATTGATTTCCCAGGGTCGACATTAATTAAAACTGATTTTGGGAGTCGACGAGGCTTATAAATTAACGCCCATTTATTAACACAAGTACTTATTTGAAACTTTCAAGATACGGAGAAAATCATTCCTATATAAGTCAGTGCCTATATTTTGTTGAAAGAATATTGTCAAGTTTATTCACAAAAATTTATAGAATCCACTTAAAAGTATCAGATGAAAGGGCTTACTAGTACAATACAGTATATCTAAAATGCCATCCGTATAATGTGGCAGATAGTAGTTAGCAGATTGCATTAAACTGTGGAGAAAAATTAAGCGTAGTTATATAGATAGTCGAAACGTTTGTATAACCTTACTTGAGACGCTGCTCGCGCGAGCTGGGTTGAAGGAAGTGGGCCGCCGAACCGCCACGCCTCGACGTGCGCGCCTGCGCAAACACGGCAGGGTCTGGCGCAGCGCTCTGCGGAAGTTTTGCCCGCTGAGACAGTAGAGTGCGAAGTTTATGCCGAAATTGCTGTTGAAGAACAACAGCGCCACCTGCTGTAACGCTGCCCATCGCCCACTGTACTCCGCTGCACTCTAGACAAACAAATAAAAGTGTAATTATTTTTTTGTGTTATTTGAACAAAGATATATGTATAAAATTACAGTATTGCATTTTAAATTCTGATATTAAATTATATTTTCATTGCTCTTTTTGTTAATGCTTGATGTTTTCTACTCAGCTTTTGCCAATATATTTAAAGCGGACGGTAAAATATATTTTGTGAGTTGAACTCTAGTAAACGGTAATATTTAATTTAGCATCTTCATTTAAAAAAAAAACAATATTCTGATTTTTAAATTCTCTCTTTAATTAACTGTTACTGGTAATTTTCGTTCCAGTCACAGTTAATTAAAAAAACCTCATCGACTAATTTACTGATGAAAATATAGTTTGACGCGTAATGTATTATTTTTCTGTAATATACTTAATCTGGCCATAAAAACTGTTTGAATTAACAATAAACAAAATAGCATTTTAAATTTCGAATCTGTTATTTTTATATGATTGTTCATTGTATTTTCTTTCTATTACATTATAAAATATTTCGTGATATTAAGATGGAGTGGGGTGATATAGAGAACCGCATCGCTGTGATTGTATTACATAAATTAGGTATGGAGCCAAACGCAATTTTCAAAGCCCTTCAAACGCTTATTAATCAAATTTTTATATCCCAGGCTGTTGATAGTTGGTACAACGAAACCGATCTGGCCGTCCACGTAGTGTTCGTACGGAAGTGGCTATCAAAGCAGTAAGATAAAGAATTCAAAGTAATCCTGTCCGAAAGCAAAAGATTCTATCTCGGGAGATGAAAATAGCACCTAGAATCATATCGGTCTGTCATTTCTGACCACAGGTCACTTCTTAACAAATAATTAAAAAATCTGAAACATACCACCATAAAAGCCATTTACTTTGTTTTAGATTTTGAAACTATATTAAATTGGCGGTCCCCCTACGACTTTACATGAAGAAATAATCTATTTAGTAAGCACATGACATTGAAAAAACACTATAATTATTTACTTTTCACTTTTTCATGGCTTGTCTTTTGTTAAGGTTTTGTTTTGTTTTAGTTTTCCCTTTACTCAGTCTGAGTTTAAAAGATATCCATTCACTGTTTTTCTGAAATCTTGTATCAATCCTAAACCAGGTCTATTATCTTTCCCCCCTACCAAAGGTACAGCGAAATATTACGCTTACAGGTTATTCCATCAAATACAGGAGTGGCTTGGGAATCAACTGCCTCCTGAAATATGGGGTTGGAAGCGAGGAGTCGATGGAAACTTAGAACCAATCACGACCATGGATCCACATGCTTCTGAGGCGTTGTTAAATTCAATTTATTGTCGATGTAAAAATGGTTGTTTTGAAAAATGCAGTTGCCGAAAAGCGGGCATTAAATGTAATCTTAATTATAACGGCTGCCTAAGAGCTTGTACTAATGGATTCTTAATCGATGTTAATGATAAAGAGACGGCGATGAAACATTTGATCGATCAGTCAACAAACTAGTTCAAAAAATATTGTATAATTTTGCAGAATTAAAATTTGTGGGTATAACGGTTTTGATTATAATTTTATCACCTTTGTCTCCTAAAGTATTGATCGCAGAGCAAAAATGTTGAAACATAATTTATAGGAAATTTAATGAAAATAAATAATGTAAAAGTTAACATAAAGAAAAAAATATATAAATAGTTTTTAAAATTATAATGCAAAAGCCTAAAAATGAGGCCTTTTTCATCCCTCCTCCGCCGCTGGCTCGTGTTCCTACCCCGGGGACTTTAGTATATTCATCTGTACAACATAATATGAATTATTTAATAAATATTCATGTATTAAATAATTCATGTATTATTTGTTAGGATTGTCGATTTTGAAGCTTATTTTCCTAGACTACAATTACTACAATAGATATATAGTACAATTGACTGAAATATAGGGCTAAAATGTATAATGTAGTACGGGTGGCAACCCTAGGCGATAGTTACATTTGAACCATGATCAATACTATATTTTAAAAACAAATGTTATACCGATGTCTATATCATCAAAGAACCAACCACGAGATCGAAAGAACCAAGATGTTGTGCACCTTAAGAGATAATATAGACGCGTTTTCCAAGGTAATTAAAGAAGTATTTCAGATTAATTCTAATTGCTGGATGAGCCTTTATTTTATTATTTTAATGATCTATCCTATATATAACATCCATGCTCTGTCAATGTCCAAATACACTCGGTGAAAGTAAGTCATTAAGGAAAATGCGACAAGAAAAACACTGGCTTTTATTTTAACCACTGAACAGATTCATCTAATAATGACACGTATAATATGTTATACTTTTCACCCCTAAATTCATACACATTAAATTACGTTCAAATTTATGAAGGCGTTATCACTGCCACGACAAAAGTGAGCATAATATATAAACGAATTGTACGATTGCTATAAATACAAAAAAAATAAAAAGTAATGAAATGATTCATAATAAATATTTCAGTAACTGAAAATGATGAGGTTGAATAGGAAAATTCGCCAAACTATAACTACCGACTGTAAGGAAATCACTTTCCTTTTATTAAAGCAAGAAGCTCATAGGAATAAGACTTATACTAACCGGGTTCAATGGAACGCATATACTGACCACGTGATTTACAGCTATTCACGTTATCCCAGTTGCTTCCAGTCAGATCGGAACTTTATATTGATTGAACACCTGGAGAAACCGGTAAATGTACGATCGTCAAGCAACAATCGGGAGGACGTGTGTCAAATCTTTAGAGCGATGACCTTTTACCACGGATTCGCGAAATTAAACCTGCATTCTACAAGCGTTCCTATGCTACTAATAATTTTGTCCAAATGTCATTTCGTCACTATTTTCAAAAAATGTGAATTTACTGCGTTAGAAGTACCTTAACCAACTAAAATCGCTAAACGAAAATGATTTCAGATCAAGGAAAATAATCGTGTAATGTTATTAAATGGAAAACGCCCATTTTATATAAAGTATATAATCCATATTTCTTTTCATCTCAAAGAAAAAAAGTGAATTATCAATATAACGACCCTTTGATTTTTAATAGATGACAATTACGTTGTCCAATATCTATCATAATTAAATCTTTCGTGACATGTTTATGGTGATAGTAGCTACTTCTTGTAATGTATACAGTGACGTAGTCTTTTTAAATTCATCAGTAAATTTTGCACTCTCAACTAATTTGTGGGTACAAATTAGTGGAGAGTGCAAAATTTACTTTGCCAGAGCAGAACACTACACTATTTCATCTTAATCTCATTTAAGAAATCCGCGAAAAAGTTACTCAGAGAGTTCATTTTTAGATTATATCCAAAATACCTTTTGTTCAAGAGGAAGAATGACATACCGCAACTCGCCAGTCACGTTAAACGTTTTTCAAACATCCAAAAAAATACTTTTGTACGTCGGTCACAAAGATGCCGGTGTATTTCAGTCCTTATAATAAGAAAGATCATTTGTCATTTTGACGGTGTATAGTGGTAGTAACGTGAGTGTTACAAAACCCAGTTCGGTCTCGAGGGGTGACATTAGTGTATAAGGGTTCTGCCTCCGACAAATGTTTGTGAAAATGTGTCAAAAAAATTTAATTATGAAAAAAGAACTACTTTAGTAGTGCCGCAGAATTGCAATAAGGTTTTAAAGTTCTATAAGCTATTACTTATCTTTTCTAATCTATGAATCCCTAGTATATCAAGCACGATTCTAAAGGACACCTCTTAATAAAAAATCTAATTTTTTTGAAGTCACTTGACAAGTATTTCTGTGATATAAACCGACTTTTGCACTTTTATTACCTAGTTCTGAAAAAAAAAGCACCGTTAATAACGTGAATTTTATCACAAATCGGCAGCCATCGATTCAATTTCAAGTGAGATGTTTCAAGGACTATTAATTTCCTTTGTGTATCAAGCTAATTCCACTCCAGTTTGATTATCAAATTTATATTACCAAGAAATCAATTCTTTTTAAATTTTACTCGCGCCGCTGTAAATTCGGTCATTTATTACACACTGATGGGAGCTTCCTCTGATATAATTAATATATTCCTCATAATTAAATAAGTCGTTTCTACTATTTTATTGATCTGCTCGGACAAGATATAAACACATACGCATATCATACACTTGAATACACAGTATTTTATACACATATATACTAAGAAATGCATATAAGATAGTATCATCTAATAAGAGCCATTGTTTTGAACTCGCTTTTGCAAGTGTCTCCAAGTGTCTCCAAAAGCCTAGACTTCAAAAAAATTAGATTTTTTATTAAGAGGTGTCCTTTAGAATCGTGCTTGATATACTAGGGATTCATAGATTAGAAAAGATAAGTAATAGCTTATAGAACTTTAAAACCTTATTGCAATTCTGCGGCACTACTAAAGTAGTTCTTTTTTCATAATTAAATTTTTTTGACACATTTTCACAAACATTTGTCGGAGGCAGAACCCTTATACACTAATGTCACCCCTCGAGACCGAACTGGGTTTTGTAACACTCACGTTACTACCACTATACACCGTCAAAATGACAAATGATCTTTCTTATTATAAGGACTGAAATACACCGGCATCTTTGTGACCGACGTACAAAAGTATTTTTTTGGATGTTTGAAAAACGTTTAACGTGACTGGCGAGTTGCGGTATGTCATTCTTCCTCTTGAACAAAAGGTATTTTGGATATAATCTAAAAATGAACTCTCTGAGTAACTTTTTCGCGGATTTCTTAAAGTTTTCGAATGCGCAATACAAGTGTCACCTAACTTTATGCTTTCAGTTATATAAAAGTAAATGTGTTAAGTGAGCTTCATAGAAAGAGCGTTCGTTACTCGGTTCTTGTGACTTCTCTATTTCCTATATATTATATTTCTAATTTAGTAATCATATCGCCTAACACCTAAAACGAAATCTTTCTCGTTATAAGGAAGAATGTGACGCGAAACAAGTGTAGCAAATTTTCCTTTTCCCTATATTTTTGGCAAGTAATAAGATTTGTCATATGAGAATATCGTTCAGATAAATGTAATATAAGCTCCATAGTCTAACTTCAATTAGGGAGGTACGTTATGTATTCTCAACGAGTTTGATACATCTTCATAAATGAAAATATATAAATACCTATATGTGACAGTATGATAGTGAGATTAAAAGTTATACGATCGAACAAGTAATATGAGTCATCGGGTGTTATGAACAACCGAAAACCTATTTAGAAGGTCAAAAGCGCAGTGCTCGGTACTTTTGATTGTAAAAAAAGGTTTCACACATTCTTTTTTTTTTCCAGCAGATCTGTACTATCATTATAAAGAGGCAATATTTATGTATTTGTTTTCATCGAATAGACTCCGAGACTACTAGAGCGATTTTAAAAATTCATTCACCTACGGGTAGCTACATCATAGGGGGTTGTAAAATTATATTATTTTTTTGTACCAAATCAATTTGGAGTACACGCCCCCTTAAGAGTGATGGTAAAATAGATTGCGTAATCTAAAGTAAAATAATTATATCACGTCACTTGTCGAGAGTTCTTACAAACGAAAAACTTATTAAAAATGGCCCCTTTTAACTCAACCTATGTTACAAATGTCTATCCGAAATTGCATTATGAGAATTTAAAATCTTTCTACATATTCACAACGCCACCCACCCCTTTGAAAAATGAGGTGTGAGTGAACTCTACCAATATATTACGATCGGATTCGAGCCCGCGAGTAGAGTAATATCGCTACGCAAAAACAACCTCCACCGACACTAGGAAAACTCATAAACACACTTTCTCGAAATAAGCTCGCTCCGAAACTCCTCCATAAAAGATAACTATACAGGTATATGTATTATGTTTATGTGTGCTAATAATGATATGTCAAATTCTTATCACTTTCTAGAATTACGTAGAACAATAAGAAAAAACAACCTAAAATCTCCCACATATCTGTTCGTTTCTGTTTCATCGTTGACTTTTCCGAAACGTTACAAGACGATGACTTTTATGTCATTGTCTTACATGTTATGCAAAAACAAATGTTTCCTTTTGAAAGATAAAAAGAACAGAAGTTTAGTTAAATTTATGTATTGAATAGGCTTGTTGTAAGAATTTTCGAAGCTATTTAAGAAAAAAGGTGGAAGTTTAAACCTTATCTGTTGTCGGATGAAGCTAGAATGTTATTCAACATGTTATACAAGTTATGTTTCCATAGATATAGATTTTATATTTGTTACTTGGTTAAGATTGGGCTGGCATAAACACTCAGTTCAAAAACCCATAAAAAATAAGAATAAAAAAAACATCTACAAAACTACCTGAAGTTTGTAAAAAATAAGACGAATCTATAGGATATCATTGGTTTTAAAATTTATTTCATACGACACCTTTGGTGTGTGGATCGACTTGACACTGGGTCAGTTTTTTATCATATCCTCTTTCGATTTAATGCAGCAATAAAGCTTTATTTATTTACAAACAAGTCTTAAAAGCTTACAGATGTTTCCACACAAAGCGCTTACAAAATCAGATTAGCAAAAAATATGTAATTTAAATAAAGACATTGTCAGAATAATACATAATTTATGTGTTCGTCATTAATATTATAAATATTTCCCCGTTCCCGGTTCATTACTAATCAAATTTACATTTAGATGGATATAGTGTTATCTCACGCCTTATCCCACAATATGCTATTAGTCCACGAACGACATGTATCTATATAAAATTATTGGAGACATGAAATTTAACAAATTTCACGGTGTCAAAGAGTCAAAGAATATTTCACAATTAAAAATACCTATTTCAAGAAGACCGTAATCTCAAGGTATCTCAAAATGCTCTTCTGACACTTTTAAATAAATTAATTTCGATATTCAATAATAAGATCTTTTGTTTTTTTATTGATTCAATTATTATTACTATTCGTATGGATTTTCAATGATATATTTCGTATTATTTTGCAAATCCTTTCATTTGAAATCCATATCGTATAGATTTAAAATGATGTGAAGCTAACCATGCATTGTCATTAAACTTAACAATTATGCAAAACTACAGCTTAATCGATTAAGGATATACTCATAAATTTAGTTGCAAATCTTCATGAACTTATATATTGCAAGTTAAAATAAAATTTTGTTAAATATGGTTTTAATGACCTATAGGAACACAGACCTAAAATATAAACTACGGTCTTACATCAAAACTTACACTACTAACCATTATCTCTTCTAAACCTCAAAGTGTCCTGGTGGTCTACGGTAAGGATAATTAATAGAATATTGGTATTATCAGAGTCAGTTTGTAAATTTCTGCACTGCTGGGATGCAATCCTCCTTATCGATAGCATAATAAAGTAAATGGTTTTTTATATATAGTTATCATCAAACATGTCACTTATAGATTGTCCTACACATACAAGTCTTTGTAATAAAGATAAATTACACATAGTTTTTAAACATATGTGTAAGATCAGAACATTTTTTTTTTAAATAAGTATTAATAATAAATTATTCCCAGCTGCGACGACGATGGAAATAGATATATGCGTTTCAATAGGTTTATTGAGTGGAGAATCCTGCCACGTTCGCCGAGGCAATAAACGCTTAATGCCGGGTGTCACATATAACGGTGTTATTGAGTAACGGGTTGAAACCATATATGCTTTAAGTGATGGAATAAATAACAACCGGACTCTTAACTGCCACATCGTGAAATATATCGTGCTGATTTTCAAACGTTGTAACGTTTTAAAAAAATATGAGTATCAAATATTTAAAATTACAATTATTGTCATACTATAATTAATTGTCGTAGGAATAAATTTTGAGTGAAATGTGATTCTAATTATACAGAATTTTAAAATAAACTTAGTTTTTTTAACAAAACAACCTTTCTTTATTGGATATAAAAGATCAAACTCGCTGGGGTGGATTTATTATTTAATAAAAAAGTTCCCATGGCCGCCTTACATCTCTAGCGTCAAATCAACTCCATTACATATTAATTTCATTATTATCCAAGTCATATAAGCATGCACACAATCGAAAACCGAAAAGTGTCTAATGCCAACTAACACATCAATGTAAATAATTAAGCTAGTTTATTAATCGGCCAAGTGGAAACTGACTAGCGCACTAGAGAAGGGCAGGAGGGTGGGTTATATTTCTAAGTGACCACTGAAAAGTTATCCCATGTTAAAATTAATTTATTTAACGTCTACATGTGACTTCTTATAGTAACTTCTTTTTTTTTTTTGGGAAATTAAACTTCGTTTTCGTAGAATAGACCCATCAAAGACCCACTTGTTTATTAACCATAAAGTGTAAAAATAACGCGGTTAGGTCCGTCTCATTTACAGTCGTGGAGGGTCAGGCATATATTACCCGATGATACGTAACTTGAATCGGTCTGATGAGTCAGGATTTACCGTACTTCGAAACATGCATAGCCATCTTTGCAGGTATATCAGTGAACCACTTCAATTGTATCTTACTGAACCACAATACGAGTAGTTTCAAAGGACTTAGCTTATCATCGATCGTGAAACTTCATAACTGACAAATGTTGATTATGAACTTGACGATATATCCGTTTGCGTGGCAACGTTTACTTCCGTCATAGGTCGAAGAACCTATTGCTCAGATTTGCACCGACGATACCGTTTTTTTTATTTTGTGTTAGGGTACCCTATAGCAATTTGTAATAATGTATACAAACAACTTACACAAAATTTGTTCTTCAATCTTTTTGACGTGTAAATCCGCTACGTTGTAATTATCGAGATCCCCTCACGTGAAGTGAGTTATGTCGTTACATATTTGTGATATACCAGTTTTCTTCGCAGAATGAGCCTATTATTGTTTAATAAATACCGGTCGACGAACTTGATTAATTTGACCTTCATTTATGTGGCAGTTAAGTTTCCGGTAGTGGGGTGCCCTAACAATATCAACTCAGCTATATGATCATTTATCTTGTGTTGGAGGACATAGAGCAGCATACCAATTCAATCAGTTTTAAACTTCACTGTTAACAGCTTAAGGCTTAAAACCGATTGGAAAAATTTGTTTGCTTTTGGTATGCTATCAACTGAACAAAGAAAATGCCAACAGAAAAGATACATGAATGACGGGAAAGCAAGGGATTTGTTACTGCTATGTTAGCATTCTAAAGATGACACTCCTTTCACATAACTTCATTGAATTTCCTCCTATTGTATTTAAAGCAACGGTTATACTCAAAATAGATAATGTTAGACGTAGCTTGTATAAGTCCGGAGTAGTGTTTTAAACTTTACACCAAGCACACCTTATCGGTCTTAAAACGTAGACGTGTCCTCGACTGTTTTTTGAGCGAAAACAAAAAGTATAGTAGCAATTTTCAACCAAGAGTATTTGCAGGCGTCTTAGATGTATCAATGAAAAGCATAAAGGAATATTGAATAGGTTCATTCGATTTTAACTGCGGTTATATTGAAAATAGTAGCTCACGTTCTATTTTAGTCCACGAGTTTAAATCAGAAATTTGTCTGCATATCAAATAATTTTGAAAACACGGCTGCTGTAGCCCACCCCTTAGTATCTCTTGAAATACAGGATGCGATGGCCGAGTGTTCTTGATAGTTTACCAATCTGTCTCACATTTCTTTCTTCTTTCTTGTTTGTTTTTTTTTTTCAGAACTTTAAACGCAATATGCAATTTCGACCCCAAATGAAAAAGTCAAAGCAGCCTCAACGTATGACAGATTGTTTAAGGTGGCTTTATGTTGACTACATCAGCGAATAAAATAAAATATTATACATATGAACCTATTATTCTGACCTTAGGAAATCCATTCGGACCTCGACAATATATTCGACCGATTGTTTTTAATATGTAGTGATATCTCGTTATAAGTTATAAGTCCGCCTTTTGTACCTTTTTTTATTACTGGTCAATAAAGTTTTATAAATAAATATCTCAAAGCTCTCTTGGGAACAACGTCATAAAAGCGGAGCCTCGCTCATCTAATTAAAAAAAATGAAAGCGAAAAGAGATCATATAGTGAAAACACAATATTCCAATTCAAATGAAATAATCTATCTACATAAAGTTATAATTGAAGTGGCATGTGGTAGATAATTGAAGTGTATGTATTTTATAATTGGTGTTTTGCCTCAACGATACAGTCTACAGCTTTTGTAACACGCTTTTGATAAGATATGGCTTTCTAATTTATTTCGCTCTCGTCTCGTCTAAACCTCAATAGGGTTGTGTAGTCGCTAAACTAAAAACAGTGATCACTTGTATAAATGAAGAGCTCAACACGAATATGAGTAGAACACAGGCAGATTCTTAATAAGAAAGTTAATTCCCTCGGTTACAATTATGTTATGGAGCTTGTTTATTTCATAAATTTAAATTACTATGTACTTACTTCAAATTTTGAGTGCAGGCGACTTCGTGGTTTTGAGAAATCATTATTCAATTAAATTTCTCTGTGTGAATTAAACAGGTAAGAAAACCTTAGTAGCTCACTTGCAGATGGTGGAACTTTTCGAATTTCAAAAGCTCTAATTAATCGCCTAGACTTAATTGAATAGCAATTGAATTTTAATATTAGGCCCAAAAAATTTACTTGTAAGCTTTTGGTGGACTAGTGCCGATGTCGTTCATTACAGTTTTCTCAAATCTGGCCAGACGATTACGGTAAACGTCTATTATCAGCAATTGCAAACCGTGCTGGAAAAACTAGCTGTTAAACAACCGAGGCGGGTCAATCGCTCTACGCCATTGCTACTTCACGACAACGCTAGACCACACACTGCACAACAGATGGCTACAAATTTGGATAGCTTCTTGCAACGGAAAAATTCAACTCCGATGGGGCAGTGCAAATCGCCTTCAAAGATTTTATTGATTCCTTTCCGAATGTTTTTTTTAGTAAGGGGATAAATGAACTATGCGATGGCAAAATGCACAAATAACAATGGTGTATACTTTGATTAAATAAATATATTAAAAAATATTCGACTCTTTGTTCCTCCCATACCAAACATCAATTTCATATGTAAGGACCGAATATCACAAAAGAAACGGACGTCTACATAGCATGGATATCACGGTCGGCTTAATGTAAAGATTTATTTGTTATAATTATTTTGTTATCTAATAAGACTAGTCCAATGATCAATATTAAAAAATATTAGGTGCAAAATATCTGATCCTGACAATATCATTAATAAAACAATTTTTGTTCATAATTTTATTTATGCAAGTTGTTTAATCTATTCAAGGTGATTTTACAGGCCATTGGACGACTCGTTTCTCTAGTGGTGATTAATATCTCTCTGATACTAATATTAGCAATCAGAAACTTAGCTTAGAACTTGCATCTCGCAGCGGTGTATTTGATAGATCGATCATAGTATGGCTCTATCGTTTCCCTATGACTGTATATATTAATGAAACAAATCGGCTCTAGAATTAACTGGTCTGTCTATCTTTATCTTCATGCAGAATCCCTTGTAGCATACTAATAAATTGCAAGTGTTGTCTACGCTGTTTAATATAGCTTGAATATCGAGTCAGTGAAATTTGAACCATGTGATAAGATCCGAAAATTTTTTGTGAATAAATTTTCACAGTTTGACGAAGCAACAGGTGCCTTCCCCACAAGTGCCGCCGGTGCACTTGTGGGGAAGGCACCGCCGCTCGATAAATGCACCCTAAATGAAAGAAATTATAAGTTATTGTAGGTTTACACATTAAAAAAAATCTTTTCACTTCTCTTGCTCATGAAGTCCGTCATTATAACATAATAAATCGAAATTAAAATAACATTTCCTACTCTAGGGAGAACTAAAGGTCGTGCACATCTGATGTAAGATGCTTCGCATATATCTGCGGGTCGCGAAACGTAAGAACTATGAAATGACCTTCGATCAACAATATAGCTATGAACAAATAAAATGACATTCAATCTATCTGACGGAAGATCCGTAGCGTGTTAATACGTGACGTGCTTGACGGATCTACCATTAGATATACACCAACCCTAAAATTTGTCTTAGCAGAACAACTATTATTAATAAATATAATTATTTTCTTTTTTAGCGTTTTGTAATATTAAAAAGACTTTGCTATACTCCTACGAACAATTGAAAATGTCTAATTGCTTCAAGATTGTTATCGATGCGTTAACATTTTCCATGTTGTATTTTAAATAGTGATAGAATTATTCTGCGTCGTATTCTGTACCCTAAGGCTTAGTATCTTAATCAAAGATTATTAAAAAAAAAGTAAATTTCTAAGAAGTGTGCATAATTACTCTTTATAAACGTTCATTTAAAACAACTTTAATCTCGAGTGATTTTCAAATGTTAACGATTACATTTTTCAGGTGACGTTTCAGATCTGCAATCCATGCAGGTTTATATGGTTCAGCTCGTTATGGGAAAAACATTACCTATAATTTTTCAAAAATACACGGGGAAAACCGATTTAAAGTTATTTTATTAAATAAGCAATGTGCGTGAAAAACTTTTGCAAAACGTTTCATTAATATCAGTAAAAGCTTACGGCGACCTTGCGCCGAAGATGTCAAACATTATGCGTTATATTTTGAACGATATAGTAATCTATTAGCTGATGAAAGCTACGACATCCTAGACGAATAAATTGATATTGATTATGCCACTAATGACGTTGAAATCGCGAGACTTAAAAATGTTTAATGCACGCTGAGTGCTCGGTGTGTAAAAAACATATTTTTTACACGATTTTTAATAAGCTGGACTTTCAACTCCTATATCATATTAATATAGATATAAAAATACTAATACTATTAGTTAATAGTTGCTATTTCTAAATTTCCCGCTGTTAATTTTTTGATCAATAATATTCTTAATGTATTGTGATAATCGATGCAATAAGTTCCTCTTCCATATCAAACGTAACTTTATTCAATAATGCGAGTCTAGTCAATTTATTTAAAAAAATCGGAACTGTTAATCGATACATATAAGATGTCCAGTAAGTTTTTGATTGAAAAGAATATGAAATAGGTTCCTAACCTAGACGTAATTACCTCCGCGAAGTGAGACAACTCGCCCTGTCTTGAAACAAAAAATAAGTATATTAACTGACCCGCTTCCAAACTGTTACAGTGTTCACTGTACGGCTAAGTATTTGTAAGACATTAACTATCTTTTATGAACTAATTATATTTAAATATATTTATGTAATATAATAACACCACGTGAGTACATTAGCGGTACTGTTTAAATATTAGATGTGAACTGGTGTGATGCTTTTAGTAAATCTGATTGTAATTACGCGTTGGGACCTCTCACTTCAATTAGTCGAGGTTTAACGTACAATTTATTGTGTAAAAGGATTTGGTATGCGGTTGTTCAAGACTTGATTAATATAATAAGATAACACGTTATTTGTGCTCTAACAAATATGGAAAGTGTTTCAGAAATAAAATATTATTATGATTTGTCTAAACCCAATTTTCTCTGACCAAAGCACGTGTTTTTATACATGATCTAATTTCGACATATCTGTGTAAATAAAAATTAATGGCTACAGGTTACACAGTATAAAACTCGAAAACAGGCGAATCAATCCTTTATTTTTAACTTTTTTTGAAGTCGCATTTGCGCGAGGTCCTCCGCGTAGGACACTCCGTAGATTATTCAGTCGGTCCTTTCATATGACAATGGTTGACATGACAAAAAGTATTAAACTTCTTGTCAGTGAAATGCAGAGGAACATTATATTTAGACAGAATTCTACATTATTTCTTTGTACAGTAAATGAAATGAACTCCGTAAGTATATCTTCTAAAATTATGAAATTAATAAAGCAAATCTTCCTTTATATAATCTATTTCTAGATTCTACGTGATCACGATTGACTGTCTGTTTTTTTTATATCAACTTATTAGCAGAGAATTCGTTAACGACGTAATTATTACGAAGTGAGTCTTTTTATTCTCTATGGACGGTGACGTGGGCCCCGTAACCATTGTGGAGCATTAAGTAGTTCGTTCGTGAATTAGCCACATTATTCTCCCCGAGATACAAAGAAAGCACTTTTATCTTTCTAAATACCTGATATTTAATTATCTGTATAAAAAGTGGGTGTCATAATGGCTGCTGTAACAGTAGGTTCCTATACTTTTAATGACTTGTTTATCATTATTTATCCAAATTTGTTTATCTCAGAAACAACTTACTGAATCTGTTCTTATTAGACTTTATATTATTTGTTTGATAGTAATTATTTAGGCGTAAAACTTATGTTAGTGAGATATAAGTTTATTGGTTAAGTTAAATAAATAATTTATCAATTAGGGATCTAACTATGATTGAACTGTGGAGTAATTAAATGATTAATCACTATATAAAAAATAAGTTAGTACAATACATATCTTATAGAAAAGTACTATGAACTTTATCCAGTCTCCGGTGCTCGAGTTGGTATTCAGTTCCATATGGACTCCCATGGGTAGTCTGCTTGAGCTTTGAAGAAAATACGCTCACTTCTAATGAAAGTAACTAGCTCATCACTCGTAGCTCAAAAGTTAGAGATGTTGTCCGGATTACGAAAACTTGTGACTCAGCCTGAGGTGGAATTCGAATTACAATATTTTTTTTAGATAAATAAGATCATATTGCATTATGAATGACAATGTATTAAATAATTAATATATTATTCTTTAAATATTATTCGAAATAATTAAGGTAAGGGTCCGTGTTATTACGCATTTATACTTAAATATTTTATTAATAAATATGTTTTTAAATTTAAGTTTCAAATGAAATATTTACATTAAGTTCAAAGTAAGCAAACTTACTAACAATCAATTTATATAGACAAAGCTTTTGTGTTGTTTTAATTATACTGATTTGTTGGTTTATTATTTAAGAAAACAGCTGAGTAGTCAGCTTGGCGTCTTAAGGGTTATCGTGCTTGAGGTAATGGGTAAAAAGTATTGTATTACACTTCATTATCTTTTGGTAAATTTTACATTCAAAATATTTTTTTATAACGCTAACGTCATCTATTAAAAATTGAAAGAACGTAAATAGATTTCATAAAGATGTGGGAATTTGATTTTATATTATATTTATATTCGTATATATATTTAGATTCTGAAAATATTTGTTAACCTACTTACATGACTTGTATATAAAGTTTACTTTATTTTATGTTGTGTTTTGTAGAACAACTCTTAATTATATATGTCTACTTTAAGTGACGTGTTCGCGTAAGAAATGTTTATAAATTAAATAAAAGGTGAAACTTTTTCGCCGAAAAAAGAACCTTTCCTTCCCAATCCTTTTTAAATCACTTTTATAAACTCACTAGACTTATTTCTCGGCAAGTTATTTTTCCCTCTCGACATCTTCTTTATTTATTCTGTTAGAATGTTGTTGGTTGTATTTTTTATTTTATTTATACTTTTCTTTTTTAAGGCTTGTTACACTAATGTTGGAACCTCGATTAACTTAAAAATAAATATCTTTTTCTGACTTCAAAAATGTAGGAGACTATCAGTTGCTTGACTGTTTGATTGAACTTAAGTTCCTTTTTTAGGTTTCCGCCATCTCAAAATGGAAATCCCTTATAGGATTCCATTCGTTTGGTATTTCTGAACCCTACGAAGCAATTGAATTGGTTGCCGACATATATTCATTAATCAGTGATCCAAAAGCGGTCGTACAACATAAAAAAATGAATTTAATCATAGTGGCTACGTTTGGAGAGAAAACAAAAAAAATGGAATCTTAAAGTATATTGTGTGTTAAGTCAGTTCTATTTTATTGAAAAATTTCAACTTATCCTTTTTTTTATAATTGCTTTTGAATTTTTAAAGAAAATACGGGAAACAATATTCGCGAGCAAATTCACAGGAAACAGCTAGTTGTTATTAAAGGTACATAACAACAATAAATTTTTGGTCACTTTATGACCAGCTAGTTGTTTAGTTGTTATTAAAGGTAATAACAACTAGCTGTTAATAGGGTAAGTATAATAAAAACAGCTCAAAACATATTTTCGAAGGAGGTTAAACTATTTTAGAATCAAGCTTGATTGTTATCTTCGCTTCGCCTTTTGTATTTTGTTTCAAAACAGCGGCTAGACAAAAGGTTATCTAAGTAACTCTTTAGTATAATTATCAATTTATTATTTCGTATAATAGTAAATGAAATTAATTAATTCATTTAAGCAATATTTTAACAAAAGGTCGCTATGGTATCTTGTTTAGTCTAAGCAATGGTGATTTTTTGTCATTGTGATTTATTGTTTCTGTCGCCGTGCTCCTGTCAAAAGAATCTATTTATTTTGAGACCTGATTATACATCACGGCTGTTTTTTAAAGGGTTAGCAGCAAAGATAATTCATTTCTTTAGCTTCCCCGCGACTGACATAGCTCTTTCACTTACTGAACATTAATTTTATAAGTGTCTTTCATTAATCTTATTATATCCAGGATATCACTCTGCGTGTGTTGTTCTTTAATGAGCATTTTCGTTAGTCGAAAGCCCCAATTTTTGACGCAAGGGGATATTTCTGTAACGCGTGCCATAGAGTCCTCATCCGCAAAGGCCGTCGCACATGCGGGAGATCTTCTCACGCATACATGATATCACGATGTTCGTGACGTAAACTATTAGGACCATTAATTCCATGCAGGAAGCGTTCAGTAGCGGTATAACGACTGCCTCTCTCGTTCCGGTAATTCCCGTATGCCGTATATCGACCAAGTTATTGTCTAATCAAAATATTCCTTTACATATTCGTTGTACTTTTTAAATATTAAACTGCGCCATAAATATACATAACTGGCGACCCGACATCTTCCACAATCATCATCAAACTTCAGACAAATTCCATAAAATTTTAATGAATTATACACAAAAACCTTTCTTCTTGAATTACTCGGTAGGTTTTAATTTTATTGTGTCTATATTGACAGACATGACGTTCAGACATTGTTTTATGAATTGTTTTATTCTACATTAAAAGAAGTGTATATCTTTGAATTATTAAAACAAACACTGACCAGTTTATGACAGTCATTTAAAGTTTTTTTTTTTTTCGAGTAATTTGTTCATTATAGTTGATTGTTCCAATTAAATTCTAAGGTAGATTCATCTTATACCAAATGTTGTGTAAATTATTTTGTTCGAGTGCTTAAAACAAACAGCATCATCTATCACCTATTAATGTCCCCACTACTGGGGCTCAGACCTTCCCTATGGTAGAATCGAAAAGGGTGAAAAGCCAATGATCAACAATAAATTTTTGGTCACTTTATGACCGACCGTTGCGAAAGTTGCCATAATAACCGAATCGCAGATCGAGCGCGACAACCACTGCTCCGTTGACTTTTGAGAAACTTTTTCTTTATGATGAAATTATAATTCCGATTCCCACTTCTGATATATTCGTACAACTATAATTGAAAAATGTTTATTATAAATATATTCAAATATTATGTTTTTTTTTTCACTTGCCCTTATAAAAATAGTACGAATACCACCCGTTTGACCTAGCACTGCCTTGTTTAGAGTATGTTTAGGTCACTTCAGTATCAAAGAGTGCAAAAATATATTGACCTGAATTATATAAAAAAAATCCTCAAATTGAGCCTGGAAAATGAAATATCCTAGCAATTTGTTTATTTGTTCCAGCAACATAATACTGATATTGTTTTTCTATCATGTTTTTAATTTTGATTTCCTTTTTCAATCGACTTTATAAGGTATAGGCAATTAAACTGTCCCGAATCTTTCAGGGGTTCAGTTTATAATCAGATTTGTTGAAATCTCTGAACCATACAAATAGGTCGCGAGTTTTTATTGTGTCAAAACGATCTAATTGAAAATAGATGTTATATAATAGGATCCCGCTAGAGTATTAGATTACTTCTGAAGTTGAGATTTATTAGACATAAATATTAAAGTTCGCAGGGCACCTATTCAACAGTAAAATACAACTTTCAAACTATAATGAATATGAAATATTCTCACTTGAGTGTTTAACTACTTAAAATAAGGATTACCTTAGTTAATTTCGAAGTTTTATAAATAACATTTTATTAACTGAATAATTATTTGGAGACAAAATGCAAACGAACATATACCTAATCTTTCACCAATATTTTAAGCAACAGCTTGAATGTTCTTCTCGTGTTCGCAGACAAGAAAATAAAAGTGATGGAATTTATACCGATTCGAAAAGTTCGTCGTGTCGTTGAGAGTTTAGCAGGCAGGCTAAAACAATTTATCAATATAGATTGCCGTTCGTTACAGCAACCCAGCAGCAGCATATTTTTCGCATCAGCATTCCTACTATCACGATCAAAATGTATTAAAAAATAATCAAAAATACATAAATATCCAAATGAAACAACTTTAATACAAAAAAAAATAAATAAAAATCATACCAAAAATTGTATATATAAAAATATTACGTTCTCGTACTGCTATACTGGAATTGACAGGACAGATAGATGTATGAAATAACATAAGGCTTGCAACGCACAGCAAGAAATATTTATGTGTTAAATCCTTGGAGCAGATTTACGCAAGCTGAAACCATATATACACTCATCTCAGGTCGAATACTCACCAGATCGAAGGCGTATGCTAAGATGCGCATGGTATACGCCGGCAAATTGAGTACGACGAACACCGACGACACGATAAGCAGCATTCTGGTGACACGCTGTTGTGACCGCGGGCATCCCACCATCCGCGTCGCCCGCGCCCTTCTCCCTGCTGGCTGCTCAGCCTTTATCAGTTGATGCCTCGCCCGTTCCAGTTTCCACACACCGATCATTATCCATGTATTCAATACTATTATCATCGCTAGCGGCACAGTGAACGTGACCGCCGTGTCCACCAAGTTAAATCGCGCCGCATGCTCCAAGTACGTATAGTCGATGTTGCAATCGTTGGCGGTCGGGATAGCGAAGCGTAAGACAGGTACGTTAAGCAATAGAGCGGCGGCGGCAAGCGCACCGATGACATGTCGAGCGCGCGCTACTGTACACACCGCCGTGCGTCGCAACGGATATAGCACCGCTACAAATCTTTCCACGGTAAACGCCACTACCAACCATGCACTAAGGCAACACGTCACGTACGACAAGTACACGAATACCTGGCAGAATCCCCATACGTGAAACAGACCCGTTATTTGCACCGCGTTCAGCCAGGGCGGTAACAGTTGAAAAAGAAAAACCGTATCTGACAGCGCTAACGCGGAGAGATACTGGCTAGTAGATTGTAGTCGTAATTTGCTGCTATAGAAGACAAAAACGGACACCAAGTTGCCGAGGGAGCCCAATACCACTAGCAGTGGTGTATAGTAGACGTTCAGGACGCCCGCCACCTGCTCGGCGACATAATCGAAAAGGGTTTGATTCCCGCCATACGTTGAATTAGTTTCGGATAAACTTTCGTAACAGCTAAAGTTCGTAGCGTTAGGCGGTGAGTCGCACATGTCGCGGAGACCGTCCGCCACTGCGCTCCGCCGGCGACTGTGAAGAGGCCACGCCGCGCTCCCGTTAAATACCCGGGGAAGCCACCTGTACGCCCGGCCCTGCACCAGTGCATCATACCGACAGGGAACGCTGTCCGCAACCGCCCCCTCGTCCGCACACAAAATCAACAAGTAAATCTCTTCACAAAGCTAAATTACACGCACACTTTAAATATATTGTGAACTCTCCGCGATCTCCACTGAGTGTAATCATTAAGAGCATATATTTTTCCGAAGACATAGTTTTAACAAATCAAATTAAGCAACGCTTTTGACTCCATACTAATCACTCAATTGAAAAAATCAATTAAACAACAACATCGTAATTTGATTGCATCTCATTATTATTGAAACTTTTTAATTTATTCTGTACCACATGCCTGTAAATAATCTACAAAAATGAATTATTGCTGCTTTTATATTTTATACACGTTTTTCAGTAATTATCCCTCTTTCACATAACGAGCCAAACATGCCCCCGTAAGTGAATAAAAACCAACCGTATTTTATTGTCTACGAAGTTCTACGCAGTGTAGCGTCTACGATGGAGCTGTAGCTACCGGCTACGACAGCTACGACAGTTTACATACGAGTATAAAATAAAGTAATTAAAACAAAGAGCTGTCTAATAACGATGGTAGTACATTTATAACAAATCATATTTTAATGAATTATTTTACTTTATTTTTTTAAATATGAATTATATATTGGTTACCCAAGTGTCGAAATTATCTTGAACCATTTAAAATTATTTTAGAGGATGAAGTTTGAACATTATTCCAAAAATATTATATTATTTAATTCGATACCTCAAATTCAATAAACTAAAAGTGTCAAACATATAGTAGGATAAATAAATAGTGAATAATCTATTTTAATTAATTTAAAATTATTATCATAACAAAATATTTTCATATAAATAAACTTTAATTGTACCACATACTCTTCTGACCGCGATTTTTTTGTAGATAGTGGTATATAGATTTAGGTTCACATACTAATATAATAACTAATGATATATAATTAAATCAGCCCTAGTTTTGGAAGTTTTTCATTTAAAATTTATGCAATTGCAAACTTAATTTATAATTTGTATCAACGTGTAAACTGACGATACATACCATTTTACAATGACACAATATATTATAATATGAATATTAAAATTTGATATTGATTAGAAATATCGTCTCTGTATTCAAAGACTACTGCACGAATTTCTCTGAAACTTGCTAAATATAATACCATAATAGTTCTGAGTCCCAAAAATCTTCTTTGAAGTAACTGGCTTACATTTTAACCCAAAATGAATAGTTATATAAAAAATTTCATTCGATTAAATAGTACAGTGCGAACTATTTAACTTTGCGCTAATTCTCCAGAGGTCCCATGACAACTTCACGAGACGTTGTATAAGTAGCTCTTTATAAAAATCCTAAAGAACAGCGATAATTTCATACCTCTATCTAGACTGCATTTTAGTTCCAAATTATATCATGACGGAACGGCTTTATTCGAATTTCCTGGAATTAATGATATAAGCTTTTTGATAAGAATCGGTGCTATAACAAATTGTACTGGTACGTACGTGATGTTATCGCCCGTAAATGTTGGTTTAAATTAAGTTTAAACACATAATTGTGGGTTTGATAATAATTAATGAGTACTTTCTCTTGATATACAGAATGTTCATGGTACAGTCTCTTGTGTTATTTTGCTCTATTTACAAACAGATATACAAATAGAAATATATAATATGTAATGTTTGATTCCAATAAACTAAACTCGAATTAATAACGAGGTTTATGTAGACTTGTCTATTTTATCCTTTATTTCGGGCTAGTGACCCGTCCCATTTTCATTCGAATTCAATTTACACGTAGTAGTCCCCTTCATAATTTTATAAAATTTTGTCAGTTTTGCATTCGAAGTGCTTTATTGATATTTTTCTATAAGATTTCGATTCACAAAAATCTTTATTGAATTACCGCTTCCGTTCTTTAGCTCACACGCCGCTTTCAAGGCGTCAAATCTCTGAGTTCCCGGATTCAATTTCCAGTTGGCCCAAAACAGATAATAAACATTTCTATATTGTCACTTATCTAATGATGTGGTAGCAGCATTGTTGTTTTAGATTACCATAACACGAGAGCTTTCTTTATGTTTACTTAACTTGGGATCTGCGCAAAGTTTTTGATGTTGTATTATTTATTATTATTAAAGTATCTCATTAACAGTCACCCATATATTATTTTTTCACCCGATTAATAATTGCCCGTTATTTATTATTATTAACCAAGAGCACGTAAATTTTCTATGATAATTTAGTTTCTCAGGTTACAGAAATTGTCGTATAATATTAAAATCTATACCTACTTTAATAACAGACATTTTGCTGTCTATTGATTTTTTATATTATTTCTAATATATTTTCGCTTAATTACTTTTAAAATATAAATTTACTTCACCTTATCTTACTTCTTTTGATAATGTACACGAATAGGTATAAAAAGGGAAGCAATTAAAACGGGCTTAGATAACTTGTCTCATTAATTAAGTATTAATTAAAATGTCATAAAACTAACGAAAAACAATTAAGCCTCCATCGGGTTTCTGTAAACTTTTTTCAAATTTGTCATATCCAGTTTTTATATTCGTAGTAGCTTAAGCGGTCTTAGTTAATCGTTCTAGACGTTATTCAAAGCTCAAAATCGCCATACATATTTGCTAAACGTATATAATACAATTACAACAAAAAGGCCAATTTATTTTTTAAACTCTAGAACTACAAGAACAACAGTATATCGTACAGTCATAGAAAAAGGACTGTAGTGAAGTGAAGCTACTTCAAATGAATCATTTAGTGGTATTTAATAGAAAACACGTTGTTTTTCTCGTATCTTTATCACTTTGTATCCATCACGCGGTTGACTCACATCGAGACGCCTATCGAATGTTAAACGAAATATGTTTACAATATACGTTCCTGTAAGAATACTGTAATCACAACCTCTCCGTCAATAATGCAAACATTGAAGGGCAAAATATAAGTACACACAGATGATTCGAAATAAATACATTGAGAAGTAGTAGTAGATAGAACGAAAAAATATACTCTTAGCTAGGATAATAGGCTTAAAATATAAACAAAACTTCTCTTACTAATTACAACGACGACACGAATCTGCGGTTTGCTGATCATTGAAAAAAAATATTAAAAGGCTGTTTTCCTTAGTCCGCTTAAATTATAACTTTTAGCACCAATGTATGACGTAGCTTCTCGAAGGTGAAAAACTTTTCAAAACCTGTTACGTATTTTCTAAGATTTTAGAAACTTTACCTTTACTTTACGCGTATAATATTAATATAGAACCAACAAGAACAGAAAAACCGGATACTTGAGAAACGGACTCGACTTGATTTATTTTTCAAAATTTTTGTCTCCTTAATTTTGAAGATTCATAGTAAGCTCTTTCATTTCACATGTCGTATTATAAAGCTTCCAAAAGTTTTTTTTATGTCTGTTTTAAATTATTTTGACTTGCAATATATTATTAAATTTTTAACTCTGTTGCTTATATAATGTCAAAGTGAGTACAATGAACATGTGTTACTTGTGCTAAATTTATTTAATTAGTTAGCCGTAGCTTATAAATAGTTTAAAAACCACAAAAAAAAAGGTTGAATTTTTTATCAGATTGGCCAGATATTAGATAGAATTTCGCACTTACCGTCGAACATCAACATTTCTCCGAACGTTAACATTACCGGGATGTTGCCATACTCTAAAATGTCTCATAAATTCTTAATGAAAAATGCTGAAAAAAATTAACTAGATCCAGGTACTCTGAGAGCTGACTAAGCCACGCTAGTGAGCGTATTTTCATCAATCTTTAGGTAATCTACCCAAATAGCCTAAAGAAATATTTTAACTTTCGACAAAGATGAAAATGTGTTCTAATTATTATATTTGATATACCGGAAAAAATATGGCTCAGAGTACCTGGGGCTGGTGAATGCAAAATTAATTATATATATAATGTCTCATACACATTAAGATTGCCCTCGTACTCACATTTGTAATTATTCCCTATTAACGTTCCCTTTGCATTCCACCGTATCCAGATTTTAGCAATTATTTATTATTAGAACTCGTTGCTGTTACATATCCAGTTAGTTCGTTTGTTACAAATACGATAACTAGTTTGTTAGTTATTGTTAATTTTTAACAATAACTAGTTGAATTATAGTCCCCTGTTTAACCCCAGACACAAAAGAAATGAACTGTGCTTTATTGTTGTGATTGAATACATGATTTCGGCACGATCTTTTTTGTTATTGACATTATACAAGCGAATCGGAACAGTGTTTGTGTAGTACAAGTACAAGTCAAATACTTTCAACTCTAATTCCAAACTCAAAATTATAGAACTTAAATTTCTTGAAAGATATTTCTAATGGTTTTAAACGGTTTTTTTTTATAAACCTAACACAGCTTTAATTTTATATTCGATTTCTATATTTATAATTTTATAGCTGTTCAACATTAGCAATTTAGCACATACTAAATTAAATTACATATTTTTAATACAGAAAATCCTATATATTCATTTTATTATAAGTTTTCATGACTCGTTAGATAGAATTGTGGAATTAAATACGCTTATTTTGCCTAAATTTGGTTTAAAGTATTTTTCGGTTGCACTGTGTCATAACTATCAGTGTGCTGTGAACGTATTAGGCACGATATGTTTTATCAACAATAGTGTATATTGTTGATGAATAACATATCGTCAATAAAAAAAACACTTAAAAAATCACAAACTTGAAATATATATGACATTGAGATAAATATTAATATAATATTATTAAGCAAATTTAATAGACATTAAACTGGGTTTTGTTTTAATTTGACCCTCCTTCTAAATATTTTGGTACGAAAAATGTTCAATCGCCAAAAAAGTTTGGAAACCTAAACCAGTGGTTTGTCGACTCGTTTTATTCAATATAAAGATAGTTTAAACTGGTACATTCATAATTATAGCCATATTATGTGATTAATTATAGTGGATACAAACCCTTAACCAAATTCAGTGAGACTTCATGTACATTAACTTGAGATTGTAGTCATACAAACGTTTATAGATATTTTTTAGTGAATGTTGACGCAGTGAGTTCTCTTCTATATTAACAATTTAGCTGCTTGTTTTTCTGAATACTTCATTAGTATCATAAGACCGGAACCACGGGTTGTATTATGTTTTAATTGGTAGCCCCTTTGAAGTACGTTGACCCTCGTTACCTATTTTAAAAAGAATACTTATAGCAAACCTGTTTCATTATCGGCGTTGAGTGGTTTAATTAAAAAGAAGGATAATAGGCACTGTGTTTATCATCCGCCCTTTAATAGTAACACTCTTGCACTATATACGGTTGTAATGTATTTCTTATGCCATACATACTATAAAAATATAAATAACTTTTTAACACACCAAAAAAGATAAAATATTAAAATTATTATATTTTAATCAATTATGCATTCACAATACTATACTGAACAATATTCTTAATGAGAAATATAGTCGAAAAAGTGATGTGCTTGGAAATTTTGTTAATCCTGTTAGGTCCTGTACAGCTCAGTGGTTAGAGCTGCCGCCCGGATTGCGAAAGGTTCGAGTCCCATCTCAGAGTGCTAGGGACAAAGTGGAATTTTTAATCATTTTTCATTATGGAAATATTAAAATTTACAAATGTGCCTAAAGTACATTAACATCTTAATGACGTGATAGCATGTATATTCGAATGCATTCGTCTTAATGTACCCAGTTCCTGTGGAATTTACAAGAGGATAGATGATACCATTTGTATATGTATTCAAGTGTACTCTAATTTATAGTTGATTAAAAATATACTAAGTCTATTTATATTTCGCTGATGAAATTTTGCCAACCCTAATGAGCCTTTTTCTTACACTTAAGATCACGTGCAATTAAATTTAAAGGCATAAATTTCTTATAGATTTATTATCTGTATTATTTATCCTATGTCTATTCTTCCTTTCATATCTTAAGTCTTGGAGCGTCTTGTTCATCAACAATTCAGTAAATTTATTGTACGGTACAACATTATGAATCCTCACCAGTCTCCGGTTTTCGATCTGGCCATAGCACTAACAACTCTTGTGGAAATTACTGATGATATTCGCCTTGCGATGGAAAATGAATTTGACGGTAATGACAATGTTGGACTTCACCACCGCATTTAATACGGTTGATTTCGATTTACTACTTGCCTTGCTGCTCATAACATATCTCCGACGGGAATGGTTTGATTTCACAGTTATCTATCTGTATACGCGCAGGCCGCAAATCGCCTTAATGAGAATTTCTCTTCATGGTGTGACACGAAAGCAGATGTTCCCGAAAGGCAACTTATTATCCCTTTTGCCCGCAATCTTTAATAATTATATTTCTAATAAACTTTTGTTTTCCTTTTGAAAAGAATTCCAAATTTACTGCGATGCACCGCAGTCTAGATTAACTGATGCAACAGTTAACACTATCTTTATCCAGTCCAAGCATTAATCCTGTTAAAACCCAAGCCACGATTGATAGTAGCTCTTCATTGATTTCAAGAATAGACGTACAGGTACTTCCTTAAGTTGTTTTTAAGTGGTTTGACATTAATTTTAGTGAAACGGTAAAAAATTTTTGGGTGTAGTTATTGATAGTCATCTGATTCAATTTATTAGTCGCGAGTTGTATACTTATGCCGCCTTATTCAAGAGACTGCGTAAATTCTTGCCCACTACTACTGTAGTTGCGTTAGCGCAATTTTTGCTACTTCTTGTTCTCAATTAGGCGACGCCTAAACCTTCCATTATCTCTGAGGACCAGCTTAATAAAAATGATCGTCTTCAATACTTTTGTATCAGGTTCATGTTTGGTTTGCGCAACTATGACCATTGTAGGTACACACATGTGATATAGTAAAGAAATGTAGAGTAAAAATAACATTTGTGAAGACACTATATTTTTTCGACTAACTAAAAAGATTTATGATTCACAATATATTACAACAAATTTGCTTACTCTACATTCATGTTTTTCAATATCACTCCCATACGACTTTGTCGGAATTCTCATAAATAGAATACAAATATTCTTTAATGTACCACACCATTGTTCACAAAATTAAGTCAGAATAACAGTATAAAAGGTAATGTTTTTAAACTCACACGATTTGTATGCATTATAATTATAATATGTTTATAAAAATAATAAATTCAGAAATCTCAACTAAAATCAGAAGACAACACCCTCCAGTTCTCCAGTCTCGTCGTGACCACGGCTGCTGCAACGTAACCGAAACGTAAATGAATAGTTTTAAAATAATGCACGAACAAGACCCGGTTACATATAATTATAAGTATATAACTTAGTCTTACAAACAACCTTTGAATGGACATTAGTATATGAAAACAGATATATCGTCTCTTTAATTTCCTAGCAGCAGAAACAATTCCTCAATTGTTACTTCTTTAACTACTTTTAGTCGCTACCTTTAGCATACATAAAATATTGTTTAAGCTAAGAAAAAAAAGAACACAATTTAAAATATAAATCAAGTATAGATACAGTACAATAAGAATAAACTTTTATATATATAAACACACATGAGCGTTTATATGTATATAGAGAAGAAATTGAAAACTAATAAGCATATAAATAGTGATCTCTTACCATTATTTGAAAAGATTTAGGAGTTTTGTCATTTATACAATATTTTCTTTAATCCTACTTTACTATCTCAAAAAACGTTTTAGTTTTCTTCGCTGCTCAAATTCTTATCTTATCTGCGATCATCACACGTGTCTTGGTATTCTACCTCACAATACTTCTTTTTACGATTTTTCTTTCATTCCTTCTTCTTCCAGTTTCTTTAAAGCGAGCGAAATCTGAAATATTTAAAAATACCGTTAACATTTATGAATTAATTAATTTATGGGTAGCTATAGGTATACCTACGGTACATAGGTATGTACCAAATTTAGAGGTCTGTTGGATCATTAGTATTGAAGTAAATTTGCCCTGAAAAACGTACAGACAGATAAGAAAAAAAACATCCTTTATGTACAGAATCACGAGAGTATTGTTTAAACGGCCGGTTTTCATAACTTCAGATGAATCATATACAACAAGCTCAAAAGTTATTTATTAGACGGTATCTTGTGATGCGGTATTACAACCCGCAGTGAATTGGCTACAGAAAGTTGAGGCTCAGAAAAAATATCTAAAACCATCTTATGGTTGAACTTGACTTATTTGCTAATACAAATTTGTGGTAAAGAAATTCTGAATACATGAGGAAACAAATTTAGCCAACAGAATGACGCTTAAAGTTCATTAGTCGATTCCCTCGTCGATGTTTAACCTTGCAAACCTATTAGTTGGTTATTTTCTCTTATTATACTTATTTATCAGTATAATAAGATCAAATGTATCGTGTATGTATCTATATAATATGGTCTAATGTATCAGAAAAATATTTAAAATAATAAAAAAAAAACAATCAACAGTGTTCGAGATGGATCGAACCAGTAATGTTCGAATTCTATATCATTGTGAATGCAATTCTTCAAATATACTACCTATATGAATATATTAATTTAAATCGTAGTGTAAAACCTTGCCACGCTCCAAAATCAATATTTGAGTCGTATTCAACAACTTAACCAGGTAGGAAACAGGAAACAGATGTTGCCACCGGCAACCCCTAATTAGTGATGCACTGTTATCTCCGCCAGTCTACGCTTTCGTCTTATATTCAATAATGTTTTAAAAATTCCTAATGAACCTTTGATGTGCTCTTTTAATTAGTAAAATATTAACTATATTTAGAAAACGAGAAGGTATTGATGGTACGAACACATTTTAGATCTGTACTAAAAAGTATTGGTAATTCTGGTGCCCATTAGAACAGAAATGTAGAATGTTAATTATTTGATATGGTTGAAAATTTGTTTTTTATTTAATGAGTTGTTACATAAGTTAGAAAGTTAGTTAGCGGAGAAGTTAGTCATAGGCATACAACTGTTTAGTTAGAACATTAGTCACCATCTTGTAGAGCCTTCCTGCATCTTTCAATGTATCCAAAAAACTCCAAAGAATGATTGAAACTTTAAACACCAATGTTATAATGCAAGCGTAACGTGCAAGTTTACATAATACGAAGCTGTATTTTGCTAAATTATTTTGCTTTTAATGAATTAATAATAACAACAATCGGTTAGTATCAAAACATGTGTTTTATTAAAAGTTTTAACCTAGTCTTTTAAGGGTCTATTAAATTACCGTCAGGTAGTTCCGGCAAAGGTCTCAGTAAAGTATACGTAGGGCTAACCAAATACTAATATTGATTTCAATCTGCTTCCTTTATACGCATTTCCGCAAGGATTTTGACATGAATTGCAACTTTCTTCACATTTATATTTTTAACTTTTACCGAGAAAACAGATAGCAGTTTGTGAAATGAATGTGTAATGAAAGCTATGTTTCGAACCCTTGTCAAACTCCTCATGTGACCTAGTGCAGAGATCAAAAGGGATGATGACAATTTTTTTTTGTCCGTCAGGTAAATTGTTGTGAAATAATATAATCATTCAATTACAGCGATACATTAAGTTAAAATGTTCCATGACGACACGCTTTTGATAAATTCCACCCCTGAGGAGATAAAATAGGAGATTAAACTTTATTTCAGGCATTTAACACGATATAATGAATAAATATTAGTTAGAAATGCTGCTCAAAGTAACTTTACCACGCGGACGAAGTCGCGGGCAAAACTGTAACGTAACGAGCCCCCACTCAACTTTAATGCCTGTTATCTAAGCTATGTCTTGTTAAATTGAAGTACATAAAATACGTATTAAATTTTTTTTTACCCTGTCGACATCCCTATTCTCGAACTTTTCATGATTCAATAATGTAGTTGAAGTTGTTAAGTTTACTTTATGTCCCTTGTACATAGATGATCTAAAATTGTACACTGCAATATTTAAGAACAATATATAGATGTTCTTTATAACAGATCGATTGTAGTATATGTCAATAAGTTTTTTATGATGAATTTCTCATAATTACAACAATACAGACGGTGAAAATAATATGTGTGTATGTTGAGTGACAGATTTAGGTGTGTCACTTGTGTTGCATTAATACAACAATAATTAAATAACAAAAATAAACATTTAAGGGGGCTCTCATACAAAAACCGTGATTATTTGTTCGATAGCAACAGCTAGACGCTTGTATTATTCTCAGAATATTTATAGTAGAGGAGCCCACGATGCAAAATCGGGATTTACTCGAGCGTCATAGAGACCTATTGGGTTGCGAAGCTTAGATGATAACAAAAAAAAATTCATATAATATATACCTTTTCATCGGTGGGGGAAGCGGCTACAGATTTTTAAAAATGTAAAAAAAAAACTGTTGTATGAACATACTCGAGCGCGTCAGATATTAATATTATCCATGTCCTACGCATTTTTAAAAACTGTCGTATGTTAATCTGATCGTTTACATGATGGAGGTGGTTATACGTAAGGGTTGAAAATGAAAAAAAAAAATTTAATCGAGCTCGTCAGATTTTTTGAGGGGATGTCAAGTGAACCTAATAAAAAGCTCTCATATAATAATCTGACGATTTGGATGTGACGCAAACGCGTGACCATTATTAGAATGTGCAAAAAAAAAATCGCCATTTTGAAATACTCAAGCGCGTCAGATTATAGAGATATATATGGTTCATCTTTATGCCCCAGACGTAATATCTCATTATATGACGATTATCTGAAGGGATATCAAGACGATTATCTTACCTAATCTGACAATAAATTTATTTTTATATTTTATTTTTTTTCAAATCGTTGAGCTTAATTAAATAGAAAAGCACCGGAGTTAGCATGCAAATAAAAAGTGTATGTTTTTTTATGTAAAATACTTATATTTATAAGAAAAATCTATTTTTTTTACATTATTTTTATTAATTATCATCTTCATCGCTAGAATCATCTTCCTCTTCTGGTTCAATTTCAGCCTCAGATTGCGTTTACATTAAAATAACAAAATAAGCAAAAACGTTGGAAATACGATGTAAACAATATCACGCCACGAACGAGTCTGTGTCATCAGCTGTCATGGCATCATGGCAACCGAAACCAGAGTGGGGACGGAGTGAGAGAGTAATAGATAGAAAAAGAGGTGAGAGAGAAATAGTGATGCGGAGAAGGAAATATAGGTATCACGTAGCTGCACGCATTAAATCTTATCGATGAATTTTTATTACCTCGGCTTGTAAAAATCGTCAGATTATATATTTTTCGTAATCCTTGAATGATTCCCTTCAATATAAAAAAAAATTAGCCACGCTCGAGAATGTCAAAGTGACGTTTTTTTACAACTTTGTTGCCTTCCCCCTTCTTTACGTAACTCTCGAATTGTCATATTAGAGGTATGTACACATTTTAGCATGTAACTAGCTCACCATACCTTAAACTGACGCGCTCGAGATTTTCAGATGATCAATTTTTTTTTACTAATCTGATCTTTCGTCCTTGCCGGGCGGCCATTTATATAGGGCTCATACTTGGTCCAGGTACTTAACTGGGTACGAGGTATCCTCCTGTATATTAATCTGCCACGCTTTAGTAAATCCCGAAATCCCCGCTTGGGCTCCCCTACTATTAGTTTTACATCCACTTTAAAAGGAAAATTAAATTTAAAAAAATATATATATTATGAGGGACTCCCATACAATTGGAATGATTTTTCCGTCCGTTTTTATAGAGAATTGGACGGAACCATTCGTGCACGAGTCCGATTCGCAACTTGGCTACTGTAATAAGTATATTAACAAATTATTTTCTCTCGTTATTCCTAACTTTTGATTCAAAATAACATGAACACTTTCCAATTTAATCTTATCAAAGTAAAAGCAATCGGTAAACCGCCAGAAGTTATGGACTTTAAGTTAAGAATCGTAAAGGATAGGTAGCGCTATCATATTAACAGTATCATATATTCACTTATGAATCTCACTACTTTCACAACATTAATAAAGCCGTTTTGACACTGTTACTTCACTAACTTTACCTCTAATTAATATCCACACACACACACCATATTGCTAGTTCCAAGTTTAAGCTTGTCACTATTATTTTAGTTATATACGAGTTTAATCCTAATCCCTTTACAAGCTGTAGAGGTAATTATTATATTACACTGATATATTTTTGTATAATTCAGCTTTACTATTATAATAAAAGCCGTTTGTTTCATTAAGCCCCAGCATTTAACTGGTACATTAAGTAAAGAAAATAAGAAAGATTTAATAATTAGTGATTTATTGATTGTTAAGTCGATATAACTTAAATCTTTAACCAAACTGACTCGCCATGTTTGATGAGCTTTATTTTATACTAATAAATCTCAACTTATTAATTTATTAAACAGTGAAACAGATTTTTAGTTTCAGTGTTTAATTTAAGCACCTTAGTTGATAACTCGTGGGAATGCGGTGATTTAGAATATTACTCTGAAAATTTAAGTACAAAATATGCATTGAATACCTAGGTATATCAATTTGCGTCTATGAAACGTAGGTTGATTTGAAGTTTTTGCTAGTATTTATGTTCATTCTGTATTTTTTCGGTACCCAAAGAAAGTATTTGTATCAATTTGATTCATGCAGTACTGGTTAGACAAATAAATACTTTTTAACCGACTTCTAAATTGAAAAGGAGGAGGTTATATGTTCGAATATGTATGTTTTGTTTTTATATATATGTTCACAGATATTTTCTTCAATTGTTACCGATTTTTAAAATTCTTTATTTTTTCGACGGCTCGCAGTGGTCCTATTTAAATTTTATCGAAATAGAATAAATATTTTTTTTATAAAACAAAACAAGGTATGATCTTAATATTTAGGTGATATCAACATTCAACAGATGATTATCATCTAAATATTAAGATGATATGGTACGACAACCTATTTCAAACACGAAACAAAAGATTGCGTATTTAAAATCCATTCAAAATCTGAAAGGAAGATTTTCTATGTTAAACGAATATGTACAAATTCGTTCCTCTTTGATGTATATTTTTTATTAAAGATATTAGGTATTAACGAGTAAAGGATCTATTTCCCCGCGACTTTGCATGCATAAATTATAGCCTATGTAAAAAGACTTATAAATCGGTCCAACAGTTTATAATAAGTCTCTTTTTCTTCTATTTTGTTGAATGTTTTTATAGAGATAGATATTTAATATATTTAGTGTTACTTATTACATAAAAAAATCAGTATCACTAAAAACTGAAATAAAACCTTAAAAAAATAGAACTCAAAAAAAGTGATATATAATACTTATCACAAAAGCTACTTATTCAAGAAAATGTTATTAAATTTATATTAAAGCGCCCATCGTTTAATAAATAATAAAGTTTTATGTCGGTTCTATATGTTTTTAAAGTTATTTTTTAAAAATAAAAAATACGAAGAAGTATAACTAGTAACTAAAAATTTAATCCTCATTCATAGTTAAATTTGAAATCACAACGGCCAAGAACGAGTAATATTCTTGCACTTTAATACTTCAAAACCTTAATTTATTATACTCGTAATATATATTTTTACCGATGACTTTGCCCGCGTAAATTATACCCACGTATGATATAATTTAAATGAAAAAAATTAAAAATCGGTCTCGTAGTTTCGGAGCCTATTCGTTCCAAACCAACTATATAAGTATTATTACTAAGACTATTACCAAGACATCTTTCTAACCGTGAAGTTAAACAGTTGAAATTTTCTCATTTAATGTATTTCTGTTGCCACTTCAACTAAAAACCAAAATAAAATAAATATATAAGGGGTCTCCCATACAATAAACGTGATTTTTTTTTTCTCGTTTCCGCTACGAAACCCTATGTACGTGACTTCGGCTCGCCCTTGGCCGATTTTTTCGTTTTGAGTTGTGGAACACTAAATCATAATGAAATTTACTTTTATTTATTTAATCGTTTAATTTTATTATCAAGAAACCTGTTCTACTAGACAATTAATCAGAATCATAACTTAAAAGCTCTTTCGTGTACCCTTTTCTGAAATAAATTAAGACGAAATGGTACTTTTGAATATCTGACTACGAATTTACAATATTACAATGATTTCTGTATTATTATGATTTAAAATCAAATAAGAAACGAACATCTTATAGTAGCAGTAGACGTTGTGAAAATGTAGAATGTGGAGAAAGAAAACAACGTTAGTGATGTAATTTTAATGTTTGATTTTTTTATAGTCAAAGAATATCTTTATTTTTAAATAGTTGTTATCGTTCAAAATTACTACCTACCACACGTTAAGGACTTGTTTGGCTTATAATAATTAATGGGTGAATGTAATTCACCAGCTCAATAATGAAATGTTCATTGTCTATATTGACCCGACAAAAAACCGAACCTTGAACCTCAGATATGATAACACCTTAAAATTAGCGTGCATACCAATCTGTTACGTCGTTAATACTTAACTTTCAATATTTTAAGCAACTTACTTATGAATTGACGTTTTTTCTATTATCTGTGTATATCTAATGAGTACTTACTTAAATATGTAGATAAAATCCTACATTGTTATATCACAGATAGTAAACATAAATCAATATGAGTTCCAGTTCTGTTGTGCCACTCTAAATTAAATTAAAACAAAGTTGTAACTTTAATATGGATTTATTTTAACATGCAATCAAATAAATCTATTTACTTATACTTCTTTATACTATAATATAAGAATAAATAAATTAATGTAATATAATAAACTTAACTTCTATTTTCTTCGTTATTTTTACAATTGTAAACATATGGTTCGTTTATTTTAAACGTTTTTTCATTTATTAAACCCACTGCCCAAAAATTTTTTGTGCAATAAATTGCTCAAGCCGCAAGCATGATCAAAGGCATTATTCACAATGATTATTATTATGTGTATCAGCATTAATAAAATATATTTTAGGTCCAAAAGACCCTTTTCACAATACTTTGACAAAGGTAATATCGTAGGAAGATTAAGAGTTAATCGCTTTTTGATTCATGGAAAATTACTCGTATTTAATTGTGACAACAATATTGCATAATTTATAACACATATTATTCCATGACTGTAAGATAAATACTTAATAATAGATAGTAATATATTCGTAAGAAATATGAAATATCTCTAGAGAATTCCTTTTCGAATCCCAAAATTTACTGCAACACCGTCCGACTTCAATAGAAGTTTCTTAAATTTATTAACCGCTTTTCTAGGTATTTTAATTTTTCTTTTAATGTTCTTATATTAATGTGAGTTATAACTGTAATGAATTCATGTGATATGTTTGTTCACAGGTTCGGAGAAAGGCAAAGGCACACTGGACGTATTGCTGTGCACAACCTACTGCCGCTCGCAACTCTACCTGTCTCGCCAGCTGTCCCAGCTGCACCCGGAACTCACCATGCCCATGTTCTCAGGTGAGGCTAGCCCTTCATACTAAGGCGACACCTTTATTATTATATTGGTAATCCATTACGGAGACTCCCTCAATGCTCTACGATAGCATCGTAATTAAGAGATATAACCACAAAAAATCGTTTAGTGGACCCCACTTGGAGAGTGAAACGTGGACCTATGGCCAAGGCATCGAGACACTCACAACACTAGTATTAAAACTTTGTCAAAAATGTAACTTAGTTTTTTTTGTTGAGAACAAGTCTTTTGATGAGCACTTTTTCACCTATTGACAGTGAAAGCGGTACCAATTCTGTTGTGGCAGTCTTTAAACCAAACTAAAAATTTTAAATAAATAATGAATACCTTTCCGCTGCGTAATCATAACAGCCGTCGAATTTATTTCACCATAGCATTTCTGTAAAAATAAAACTTCTTCGGCTAGTTAAACTTTAGATGTTACAAAACCACACCAGAAACGAACGTTACGGGTGTTTCAATGGCTTCTTTGAAAAGTTTCAAATAAACAGCTTGTGAAATTAGTACACGAATAAAACTTAATTATGTAGGAAAGTTTGAATGGTTGAATAGAAGGCACATTTCATAAAACGTGCTTGCCGACGACCCTGTTCTGTTCCGGTATTTTAAATGTCACAATACCCCCAGGACTTGCACAATACATATTTGTCAAGTTTTCTGGAAATGTCGGCTTGATATACGACACGCGACAAAACGTGACGCTAGTATCAGTCTCTTTTTACTCATCTTCTTCAACTTTTTTATTTTATACCATGTTTGAGTTTATTATAATTCCACCATTTGCACATGATTCGCCCCTACATATGAAATTTTAACAACATAATCTTGAAAATTTAAAATAGATAAATAACATCTAGACTTAACAAATCAATCATATCACATACTTTAAGGTGTTTGTTAGAAAACAAAAATGCGGCATATTCACATCTTCCAAATTGAGGGAGTTAACGATTAGCGTAATTAAAAAAAAATATATATTTGTAAAAGCAAGCTTATGTTGAACCGGAGATCTTGAACAATCCGAAACTCAATAGGGTTGTGTTTATTACTAAGCTCCCATGGCCATCTTCCACTTCCATAATCAGACATCATTACCTAGATATAATTTTACAATTTAATTTAGAAGAGAGAATAGACTGTATAATCACTATTTATATTATAATATTTTTAAGTCGTTTTAAGAAATTCTCGTTTCAGCCTAATTAATGTTCTTACCACCAAATTACACTCTTTCTCAATATGTTTAATTTGTTGCAACGTTATTTGTTTATTGATAAAATAATAAAAAATATTTCGAAACAATGGGATTTTTTCTGAAAATCTAAATTTGCAACACCAATCAATTATTATCTCATTTAATAAATTTATATATTTATCATTTACTGATATCACATATTAATTAATCTTCCTCTTTAATACACAATGAATTAATTCTTATATAACCAATAGGGCATTCTCCCACAACGATTATATTTTTCGATTTTCTGTCCTTATATTTTGTTCCCATTTCCACCTTTAATTTTTTTCCTTCTGTCAGAGAACTTGTTCTTTTGAAAACATTATAAATGTCGTCCCTCGAGGATCTAATCTTGGTCTGCCACTTTTTATCCTGATCAAGTCGTAATGCTTCAGTTGTAGAAAATTTACTTTCATTATTTATTTCGTTGTCTTGCACGGAATTATGTGTTAGTAGATATTCGTCAGTATTAGCATTTACTTTGTCTGCATAGATGAACTTAGAGTAGTCGGTTAATAACAAAAACAATATAACAAATGTATTCATTGTCTAAAGAAAATTAAAGATGCGTCTTAATGGTACCGTATCGAATAAACTACTGAGCCATTGAACATAAAAGATAAGTTATCAGTTCCAATAAACAATATATTGTATTTATTTACAGTTAACAGTTCATGAACCTAAATACACGGTACCTATTTTTTTTTAAAACAGCAGAAGTTCTTATAACTATCTAGACTATAATTTAATAATTTATGTGGTTGTTGTTTTATCTCGTCGATGTCATACTCGATTGTCACCCCGTCTGAGATCGTGAGAATGCTAGTGTTCGCACATCTATTAGAATGGAACTTACCGCAGGTGGCCAAAGAAAGGAATTTTAGAATTCTATAAATGCCTACCCATATATGTGCAGAATTATCAGAATTCTAAGGTGTAAAGGATATTCTTTCGTCCGTCCCCTTTAGCTTTGTTAAAAGGTATACGGTCACTATAAAGTTTAATAGGACCTAAAAGTTAGTATTCTATGTATGTTGCTCAAACTTCATATCCTTATATTTTATCAATTTCATTACTAATGGATAATCTCTAATTGGATTTTGCCAGAAAGTTTTGCTAGAAAGTAAAAAAAAATGCCAAAAAGTTACCTCTACAATTCTTCGATAATCATTGTTTTATGGTATATATACGTGAGCTACAAAGTGACTCACGTTATATCATGTCATACAAAGTCATGGACTATTACTTATTGCACATAACAGTAATCAGCTTCGAGTGATTAATTAAAATTATTTTTATTTATTTACCGGTGACTTTCTCACGAATCCCTCTTATTTCTTAGTAAACTAGATAAATTATGAGCTGACAGAGATAAATAATACTGATATTTTAATGTATAACCTTATTTCCTAAACTCATGCCATAACACAAGATGAAAATGTTTATGTTTGTTAGAGATAACGGCGCGGTTCCAAACGGCACGCACCGAAGTCCGTCAGCTGTTGCTTCAGTACCTGTTGCCGTGGCTTGTCAACATAGAGCTGGTGGATCCCAACGTGCCGCCTGCTAATCCGCTCTCATATATAGAGGTTGGTTCATTACCACAATTTTGTTTTATTTTTTTATTATTGTTCTACATGAATATAATATTATTTCATAATACTATATTTTTCATATTACTGTATATCAGTTTAGTGTCCTGCATAATGCTCAAGATGCAATTTCTTTAACTTAATATTATTTGTGACGCTCAGTTCTCGCCCACCACCTTTCAAGGATTGCGGCGTGAAAATATAGATAAATATTTTTTATGTACGTTATACATCTGTTTTAAATGCAAACTCCTCGACCTAGTAACTTAATTTACGATTACCACAATCTCAGCGCAGTTGTATTCCAGTTTAATTTGCTAATTATTAAACCAACAGGCTTGTTGGTACATAAAGAAAGACGATTATTCTAAATATGATTGAATTATTCATAATTTTCCGTGTATACATTTCAACATATGTATTTTGGGCTCTCAGTACAGAAACGTGGTTGAAATAATTGTGTCCTGAAATGTCAGACATATTTTTTAATTATTTAGCTTTATTGCTTAACCTATTCGGTTGTTTGATCTGTTACAATATATACAACCTTAACATTTTAGCTTTCCTTAAACAGATTCGAACAATTGGAAATCAATACAAAACCAATCTACATTTGAACTGGGTCTCGGCAGAACAGGAAATCTAATGAATTAAACAGTCACTTTTCACGTAAACTTGAATGAGATGTCTTCACAGACCATTGATTTATATTTGAAATATTATTAACTTCGATCGGATTTGAATAAGAAATGTGTATTATACACACAAAAGCTCGCCAGGTTAACATAATATAGGTTTGTAGGTGTCGCGATCTCAGGCTCGATTCCCAGTCGGGTCAATGTCGAAAATGGAATTTCTATATTATCCGGGGACGCATGTTGTAGTACTATCGATGTTTCAGACACTTCTTTCAGACGCTATCATCTTGGAATCTCATCAGTGTAAACTTAATGTATGTGATGTTGTCTAATTGTTTTTACGTAGGGATCCCTAACGTTTATTGAAAATATTATATCACCTATGTTTATCAGCAATAATAGAGGATTGTAATGATTAAATAATTTTACAAATAAAAATGGCTCTAGTAGTTACGGTTTATAAGTAAAGGTTTTATTAGAGTGTAAATAATGATTTGTATTACCTGACTTTGTCCATTTAGAACACAGGCGCCATTTATGTGCGAGTAAAATAATATAACGTCTAGAAAATTATTAAAAATAAAACTTTCGTAATTACATCACTGCCACTACAGCTTACAAGCTTTGCGAGCTAAGTCGGTCACTCTAGTTCTTGCGGCCGCTGGATGCAGCTGGCGCAATTTCGTCCGTCGTGGCGTTCAAAGGGGGAGGCCTATGTTCAGCAGTGGACGTCTTCCGGCTGATGATGATGATGATGAATTACATCACACCCGCTTCCCGTTGCTTTGTAGGTTGGAAAAGTGTTCGCCTTTACATTATATTAGATCAAGTGGCGCCGCTTTCTGTACTCTTTGCTTCGACAAACAATCGAGCACTCCAATAAATTACACCTTAAAAGCAAATCTGTGATTATAACTTACTATCGAGTTGCCCGAAAAGTTGTTATATTTTTAGGTAATAATCCAATAAGTTTATTTTTAATTGAGATATCTGATTATATAATACATTGTCCGTATCGATCCCATTACTTTTGCCATCTTTTGTACGAGTATATTGATTCCACGTTCTTAAAAATTTGATTTAATTGAATTTGAAAAAAGTAGTTAATTAATATAATATACCTGAATACAATTTGTATGAGTAACCGCGAGGTTACGTCATAGAAAAAAAAGGGTGACGTTGTCATTATTTATGTTAAGAATCACTTAAAATTTACTTCTATTTATCAAAAAACCTTTACATTTTAATGTCTTACCGGTAGTCTTAAGTTTGATGGTGATAAGAACGTAACATTGTGTGCAATGTACAGACCGCCGTCTACCAATAAAGGCATATCTATCATGGAATTAAGTAAATATCTAGCTAATTTTGATTCAAAACAAAATCTCGTTTTGATTGGAGAACTAATATCAACTTAAAATCTATTAATTCTCATACAGAATTGTATCAAAATGCATTGAGCGAGCGCGCCCAAGTGTGGGGAATCACGGATTTCACAAGAATTGAAAGAAAGTTAAATATAACCACAAGATCATGTATTGACCACATCTATAAAAATTATATAATTTTTTGTAAAAAGTGAGTGCGTGATAAAAATAGTCGCCCACAACCATGGGTGTATAATAAAAATTTGTGTTCTTGTGTCTGTCCGATAATAAAAGAAGTTGAGTCTTACGATTGACAGCAAATTTAGTTGGAGCCAACATATTAAACCTGTCTGTACTAAATTGAGCTGCATTTATATGATAATTAACTGTTTTGTTTGTTTGTCCTGCGACTTCGTCCGTGTAAATTATAACCTATACCACTCGCGGGTATAAAGAATTTTGAAAATCTGTCGAGTAGTTACAGAGCCTATTCAATGTAAACAAATAAACAGTCAAATCTTTCTTCTTATTACATTAGTTTACATAACCAAAATAAAAAATATAGTTTAATAATGAACTAAATAATTTCAATATTTGCCACATTTATTAAAACGATTCTTAAAGTATTACACGAAAAAAACAAACAATAATTTTTAAAACCTTAGTCCTTAAAAGATGAATTGCTCAATATTTTAATTTTCATGGTATTCTCTTTCTCAGTGGAAATACTGAGCAAGAACGTAATATAAAATTTCCACGACAATTAAAGTAAAAACAAAACCACCTCTAAACTTCAACAGTATTCAATTACTTTTCGTAATTATATACTTTTTAGCAGAAATTAATAAATAAAAGAGTCACTTTGTTGCCGAAGCCCTATATTGACCGGATTCCCAAAAATCGTAATTAAAAACATTTTTGACGCTTTTTTTTATGTAATACGCCGTCGTCTGTCTCTGTCTGTATCATGGGCGGACCTCACGGTTTCGTCTTGTTTTCTCATTTGATAGGCCTTTTAATATGCAAATGATGATAACAAATGACTTTGGTTGCAGTATTACGCGGATGCGGGGCGCGGGGGCCGGCGGGAGGGGCTCGGCTCAGCAGAGGCCACGGAGATGGTGCTCAACAACTTGTTTTATATCACAGCGAAGGTTTGTTATATATACTGTACTTTATCGAGACTATCTTAGGATACAAGGATAAGGATACGTAGTGTCGTTTTGCAACAAGTAAAGCCCAGCGTGGAAATTAATCGCAGAAATTACTATAAGATTAGTTACGCCTAAAAATTGTGGATTAAAATGATAAGTAAGGTATACGGGTACATCGTTAGTGTTTTACAATGGTTATATGTTTTCTACCATTGCGTAACATAATAGTTGATTTATTTCACAGTGTATCAATGTGTTCTTTAAAGTTATTGATTATAACATTTATAGAAAAAATATACTGAAAGGTTAACAATTGACATGTCTGCCAGCGATTCCGTCCCATATCTAATATATGAAATTCTAGTGTCACAGTTTTAGTTACAATAGTCCTCCGAAACGGCTTAACCGATACTGATGAAAATTTTATACAGTAGTTCTGAAAGCAGGTTGTTACGAAATGAAATGAAATTGTTTTATTCAAGTAAGCTTGTTACAAGCACTTTTGAATCGTCCAAAAATATTTTTTCCCCTACCACTTGTTCAGGACATCTTTTAGCTGACAAGAAGAACAAGCGAAAGAAACTTACCAGCTTTTTATCATAAGTAATGACATTTACATAAATCATGTCATTACCAAAATAATACATATATTAAACTATAATAAAAACAAGTTTCAAAGTCTGTAGGACATAGGTTGGTACATACCTATAATTAATCCTTATAGAACAGAGCGAAGGCTATTATAGTAGGGGAGCCGAAGCGGGGATTTCGGGATTTACTAAAGCGCGGCAGATTAATATACGGGGGGATACCTAGTACCCAGTTAAGTACCTGGACCAAGTATGAGCCCTATAAAAATGGCCGCCCGGCAAGGACGAAGGATCAGATTAGTAAAAAAAAATTGATCATCTGAAAATCTCGAGCGCGTCAGATTAAGGTAAGGTGAGCTAGTTACATGCTAAAAGGTGTACATACCTCTAATCTGACAATTTGAGAGTGACGTAAAGAAGGGGGAAGGCTACAAAGTTGTAAAAAAAAACGTCACTTTGACATTCCCGAGCGTGGCTAATTTTTTTTTTTAATTTGAAGGGAATCATTCAAGGATTACGAAAAATATATAATCTGACGATTGTCACAAGCCGAAGTAATAAAAATTCATCGATAAGATTTAATGCGTTTAAGCTACGCAATACCTATATTTCCTTCTCCGCATCACTATTTTTCTCTCTTTTTCTGTCTATTACTCTCTCATTCCATCCCCACTCTGGTTTCGGTTGCCATGACGCCAGGACAGCTGATGACACAGACTCGTTCGTGGCGTGATATTGTTTACATCGTATTTCCAACGTTTTTGCTTATTTTGTTATTTTAAGAGAAGAAAAGGAAGATGATTCTACCGATGAAGATGATAATTAATAAAAAATACTCTAAAAATTCAATTTTCATATAATCATTTTCTTATAAATATAAGTATTTTACATAAAAACCATACACTTTTTTATTTGCATGCTAACTCCGGTGCTTTTCTATTTAATTAAGCTCAATGATATGAAAAAATTTTAAAAAAAAATTTTTTAGTGTCAGTTTAAGTAAATCCCTTCAGATAATCGTCAGATTATGAGATATCACGTCTGGGGCATAAAGATGAACCATATATATCTTAATCTGATGCGCTTGAGTATTTCAAAATGGCGATTTTTTTTTGCACATTCTAATAATGGTCACGCGTTTGCGTCACATCCAAATCGTCAGATTATTATATGAGAGCTTTTTTTTAAGGTTCACTTGACATCCCCTAAAAAAATCTGACGCGCTCGATTAAATAAATTTTTTTTTTCATTTTCAACCCTTACGTATAACCACCCCCATCATGGAAACGATCAGATTAACATACGACAGTTTTTAAAAATACGTAGGACATGGATGATATTAATATCTGACGCGCTCGAGTATGTCCATACAACAGTTTTTTTTTACATTTTTAAAAATCTATAGCCACTTGCCCCACCGATGAAAAGGTATATATTATATGAAATTTTTTTTTTGTTATCATCTAAGCTTCGCAACCCAATAGGTCTCTATGACGCTCGAGTAAATCCCGATTTAGCATCGTGGGCTCCCCTACTATTAATTCCAGGCATCTCAAACTTATGTTCATACTACCCAAGAATTATATACTACATAAAAAAAAATCCAAGAATATTTTTAATAACGTTTGCTGTGTTTTGGTGTACACATTTCATAAAAAACGCAGATATTTTTGTAGCAGCTTTAATTTTTATGATCTTTCAAACTACCCGCATATTAGGTGACAGTTCAGTGAGTTTCAACTAGTGTATTATTAATTTTTCATAATAATTAACAATGGCTATGAAGAAAAGACACTGCTTAAAAGATCCAGACAGTTTAGTGTAATTTGTTGTTTGCATAGTATCGAAAATCGATCACAGAGTTTGTTAAATCTGTGTATTTTACCTACATTAGAATGAATATTCACAATCTACAGAAACCATGAATGCCAAATATTGTATGCCAAAATTGTGTTGTTTCTCTGCGACAATTGAATTGAATCAATAGATTTTCTACACTAAATGACGCGAATTTGGATACACGTGTGAAGTCGAACTTTGCTGAGCTGAAAGCAGACCAAAAATCAGACAGTTGAAAACAGTCCCAAATTTTGTGGAATCTATGAAACAACTTGAAATGAGATACTGAAAATGTTTCGTTTAATTGATTCAAAATTTAGGGAATCTTAAATCAAAAATGATTTACAGTTACTTTACGTTATGTAATCTGATTTGAAACTTCTTGGCTGTAACATGAGCATTGAACTACATTATTTACATTCTCATTTCCTGAAAACCTTAAATGATATTCGCACGGTGGAAGAACGTTACTAAGAGAGGTGGGATATACATATGATAGCCGACTACTGCTGGAATCTTTGCTGGGAAATAAAAGAGACGCCTGATTCACAAAAATCAGTGAAGTGGAAAATAATATAATTATAGACAACTATAAAAGTTTATTATTTTTATTATTTATTTATAAAATTATTACTCTAATAATGTGCCTGTCGTACAATGAAACTTTTATTTAACACATTTTTTTACGGAACACGAATAAAACCACAGCATAACATACAACAAATTGAAGTAATTTGATTTTTCGTACTCTATCCCAATAGTGATATAACGTTAAACCGAATGGAAGAAGTCACTTAGTACATATTATTTATAATAACTGTCTAGACGTAGTCTGAGTAAAGTTTACGTAAAGGTTAGTACAGACTAAAGCATTTCGGGAAAATATAATGTAACTTTTGTCGTATTAATGTGAATGGGAGGTAAAACTAGTGAACGGTTCAAAAGTGTTTTCTATAAGTTCATATAATCAAAGTATGCTATTTGTATTGAAAACCAAAAGACAAGCTTTTCCATATACTTTATGTACTTATTTAAATTTGCACACGCACGTGTACGTGTGTAATATAATTTTCTTTTTAGTTATGCTGCTCTGCTATTTGACGTATAGTGGTGAAGATGATATTGAAAAAGAAAGATTTTTTTCTTTGCCAACCATTTGATAGACATATCAAGAAGATGAACAATTTTTTTTCAGTATACTCTCATGACTTATATAATATTAGGTCCTTACATATGAAATTGGCGTTTTGACGTACTGGCCACTTTAATCAAAAAATTCTCTTCCTTGGTTGGGAATTCCAAATTCAATTTTATACAGCCATTTACACATGTATTTGTGTTTCGTTAGGCGGTATTCATTTGTTTATTTTTTTTTCTTCTGTTTGTCCTATTTACGTCACCCAATATAAAAAATGGAAAACTTGAAATATCGTGTTATTTACGAATACGAGTTCCACCGTGCTACCAGTGCTGCGGAAACGGCACGAAGGGATAACGATGTGTATGGCGGTTGTGTTGCAGAAGAAAACACAGTTCGTTTTTTGTTTCAACGTTTTCGTTCTGGAACTTTCGACCTGTAGAACAAGCCCCGTGGACGGCCGGAGACCCAAGTTAATAATGAAGAATTGAAGGCTATTGTGGAAGGGGATCCATCGCAAACCACGTCTGAGTTAGCTTTGAGTGATAAAACTGTTTTCATCCACTAGAAGCAAATTGGAAAGATTAAAAAGCTTGATAGGTGCTAAAATTAAAAAGAGTGAAGCAAACCGGCAAACGCGCTTCGACTGCTGCGTTACATTACTTAACCGGCACAATAATGAAGGGTTTTTAAATCGAATCACTACCTGTGATGAAAAGTGGATTCTCTACGATAATTGGAGGCGCTCATCGCAATGGTCGGACCCTACCTACCCTAATTTTCGTTTGGTGCAGGGTTTGCCCTACCAGCCAAACCCTGCACCAAGCGAAAATTGACCCCAAAACAGTTACTTGTAAGCGTTTGGTGGACTAGTGCCGGTGTCGTTCAATACAGTTTTTTCAAATCTGGCCAAACGATTACGGCAAACGTCTATTGTCAGCAATTGCAAACCATGCTGGAAAAACTAGCTGTTAAACAACCGAAGCTGATCAATACTCTACGCCACTACTGCTTCACATTACTAGACCACATACTGCACAACAGACGGCCACCAAATTAGAATTGGAATGTCTAAGATATTCATCGTACTCCCCGGACCTTGCTCCAACAGATTACCATTTTTTCGAAATTTGGGTAACTTCTTGCAAGGGAAAAAATTCAACTCCGATGGGGCAGTGCAAATTCAAATATTTTTTTGATTCCCGTCCTAATTGTTTTTAAGTGCCTAAATCATGAAAGTTAAAAGACGAGTGGCTAGTGTATGGCTTAAGGCGGTCAAGCCTGCTGCTTATTTTTATATTTATGTTCATAATCTATATGAATGATTTTCAACATTAATACTCGTCTTTTAACTTTCACGATTTAGGCACTGCAATTGAATTTACTTTCTGGTTGTGTTTGTAACATAATAAAATAATATCATTTCTTATTGCTAACATGTGTTAGTATAATGGCAGCGTGGATAGTCTCTGACATAATATACTGTAACTGTGCCATGGACATGCCTACAATAGGATAACATTGCATGTGACACAATAAATATCGGAGTAATAAGTCTTTTATTCCCATTCATATCTCAGTTCTAGCGTATTAATTTGAGAATTTGTCTTGCTTTTGGCATACAATATGTTTTGTCATTATTGGCCGCGCCTAATTTCCGGCCGCCCGAGGCCCGAGCCTACTGTAGGCTTAGGGTAAATCCATCACTAACTACGCGCCACTATTTTAGTAGATATAACTTCAATTCGTGATAAAGTGATAAATTTCAACTATTTGTTGTTTTGCTATAAATTAATGCTCTAGTGCATACTGATCTCAAGGATTGTAATTAAATAGAATTCCGTTACACTTATTGATTCGTTACTTTTTAATATCCATATTATGAAATCTAAAGATATTAAAACAAAATAAACGCCATTAGTCTAAGATGACGAGACCCGAACGAAATTTATGTATTTAGCAGTTCATGGGTCAAATCCCGTAAAATGCAAATGTAGAAAATAATATTGCCTACTTATTAAAGAATATATATTTAATATCAAAGAGGAGGATGTCAATAAATACTGTTATGTCCTCACGCCGTTTACCAAGAACAACATAACAACCATTGCCGTTGCGACTAATTGCGATAAACATCACAAAAAACGTACTGAGAAATAAATTAACGTATTGAAGACTATGCACTCGTCAAATAAGAAATACTACAACGAACATGCTGCTACAACCGTAGCATCTTACATCGCTACGTCACTGTAGTGTGTGCTACGGAGAAATATAGTGAAAGAAATGTAGGTAATTCTTAGTAGAGTTGATATTCCGTTTCGTAAAAAAATTGTGTTAAATAAAAGTTTAATTGTACTATAGGCACATTATTAGAGTAAGAATTTTATAAATAAATAATAAAAATAATAAACTTTTATAGTTACTGCAACTTCATTTACTAATCTCTGGTGTGAATTTACGAAACGAATCATATTGTACAATTTTTTTGTAGTTGTACGTCGTTCAGCTATCCGACCCAAACAATCTTAGGTTTATACTTTAAGGATTTCACCTTTAGAGTTCTTTAGATATTGTCAAATTGTTTTCTTTTCCCAAGTATCACACTTATCATAGACTTCACATCCCGCTTTCTCGGATGTACTCTCCTTGCGGGATATGCCGATGAATGCGATTTAGTAATTGCTTCTGTTCCGGACATAAAGAAATCTGTTTGTAATTATTAATCAATTTATCTATATCTTTCATCAGATCCCATGCGCGATAGATGAAATGAATTGATAAATTTTATTTGTGATATATATTAATTGATAATTTGTAAATTAATTAATAATATTAATAAAATTTTGTTGTTTTTCGTTTCTATCGATTTTCTCCATGAAGTGTTATATTGTAAGTGGTGGGCCAATAATCACGTATTTCTTTTCTACATTTTTTATAATGTCATGTAACACTGTTAGAGAAACAAGATAAATAAATGAGTTCTATTCTCAGTTCGGCTCACCGTAGAAAATGAACTTTTTTTCGTTGTCATGGTCTGGGTTACGCATTCTTTCAGATTTCCGTTGTAATAGAGCTTTAGTTTCACGGCTTGAGTCTCAACAATATTTGTAATGTTTACTGATTATAAAGAAAAAGATATATTAGATAATGTTTGTATGTTTGTTCCCGTACTAGTGTGGATTATATTCCTACATCAAAAATACAATTAGTTTTGTAGAGGCAACTTAAAGCATGTGGGTCACCTCCCACAATCTCGCTATGTAAAGGACCTGTCCGCCTTAAAGTCGAAATAATATAAAGAATTATTGTAATATGTGCATGCTGCAAACTGTGTTGTTGTTTGAACTGAGCGAGAATTAGAGACTCGCCTAGGCAATTAAACACATACATACTACGATTTTCTTGGAAACTTTATAGTCATTATTTTGTTCAAACTAACATTTATGGAAATACTTCTTATCACACCGTTTGAGGGTCCCACATAATTTTCAGCGGTGCTATACTATTATAAAATCAGCCTTGAGTTCGACACTGTTTTCAGCCAAGCGCTGTTATAGCATAGAAGTTCAATGAAATATAGTGAATAAAATGTAAATGTGAATGCTATTCTGTCACAATGCTGGTCGATATCGAGTTCGAGGCTGTTAGCGGAGTAAATTTACTGCCACCGCTTCTTTGAAACTTTAATTGGATAATACAACATAATTACCTCTCAATTTCAACGATACGACGAACTTGACAACTATTTAATCGAAACAAATATTAAATCTTATAAGAAATAACTAAGCCTGAATATTTACCGAAATATTTTTTTAAAAGATATTACTTTTTTAATATCAGATCAGATTTATACCCAATGGGAGGCCCTTTGATCGTAACGTCTACAGATTATATTTTTCTTTTCAATTTCAATTTATACTTTTAAAGGTAAAATCTTGTTTTCTACTTCAACATAAGCCGCGGAGCTGCAAGTTTATATTTAATTCTTGTGCTAAATCTGTATACAAGTAGCCTTTTGTGCCAGAAAGAATTTATCATTTTATATTCTGTGCGACGTTGCTCAGCCAGTGAGTGGGTAAAAAGGTTCGAAATAAAAATTCGTGATCAGCTTCAATCGTATTAAGATATAATATGATGGCAGACTAACCAACAACAATATAAATAAGTAGTTAAAGGGTTACAAAAATATATATATATTATGAACTACCGATAAAGCGGCATAGAGTTCGCAATATCAGCTATATGTACTCGTAGTATAGATGTCGTACATACACGCGTACAAACATTTGCAGTAACTGTCTCTGTTTGCCGATTGCCCAACAACGGACCCACGCCATGTCGTTTTTCGGATGACTAACATGTTCACTTGAGTTCAGGATAAAACGACATACTTTCCAAATATCATCACATAACTACAATTACGTTTAAATAAAATGCATTTATATAAAAATATGTGAAACCAATAAATTTCATTTAATGTTACAAGTAATTTACAACGAAGATTACTTATTGTCTAAACTTAACTTCATCACTTATCAACTAATTTAAAAGTGTAAGAACCGGCTTAATAAGTTAAAATATATGATCTTCAATTGAGATATCAAAATTATTTATTATAACCATCATTCTCTAATGAAGATAACGTATAATCTGTATTTCAATGCATTTGAACATTTTTTGTCGACATGGATAAGTTAAAGATTCGAGTAATTATGGAGTATGAGTATCGTCGTGGCAGCAAAGCGGCACAAGCGGCACGCAACATCAACGACGTTTACGGAGCGAACTCTACAAACGAACGCACCATCCGTTTTTGGTTTGCCCGCTTCCGTTCTGGAAATTTTGACCTGTTAAAATGAACCCCGTGGTCGTCGGAAAACTTTGAACGAATGATGAAAGGTGATTGTGGAAGCTGATGAACTCAATCTACGGTTTAATTGGCAGCATTTTTCGACGTTAGCATCAAAACAATATTAGTACATTTGCGTCAAATGGGCAAATTAAAAAAGGTTGACAAATGGATACCCCACAAAGCCGAGCACGAAACATGCTTTGCATTGCTCAACAGGCATACAAATGAAGGAATTCTGAACCGCATTGTTACTTGTGACGAGAAATGGATCCTGTTCGACAATCGTAAGCGCTCAGCGAGTTAGTTGAAATGCCCTAAACGAAAACTTACGTAAAAGTGATTGTCACTGTTTGGTGGTCTAACGCGGGTGTAATTTATCACATCTTCTTACCAAACGGGACGAGCAAGACTGCAGATGTGTACTATGAAGCACTGAACAGAATGATGGAGATGCTCGCACGTCTTCAACCAACTTTGGTCAATCGTTCGGCTCCACTGCTCCTGAACGATAACACGCGACCTCATACTGCAAAGCAAAAATTCTCCAAGCTACAAGTGCTGGGGTTGTAAGATCTCCGTTATCCATTGTACTCTCCAGACCTTGCACCCACAAACTTCTACTTTTTCCAGAATTCGGATAACTTCTTGGCGGGAAAAAAATTCAATATTCGAGAGGCAGTACAATATGCCTTTAAAGAACTTGTTGCCTCAATAACCAATCCGTTGGCAAAGATGTATTGATTGCATGGGTGATTACTTTGATTAATAGAAATAAAAAATATAGAAAAAATACGCTTCATTTATTTCATGAAAAACGGCAATTTCAAAGATAAAGACCTAATCAGAGATGTACAAAATACCCTGTACAAACTATCTGGAATACAAGATACAAAATACTTTTAAATTATGTATTTCAGATACCAGATACGAAATACTTTCGAGAAAAGTATTTGAAATACTAGATACAAAATAGGTATCTTATAGATACTTTTTATAAATACAAATACTTTTCTAAAAAAAGATTTGAATTTAAGTTTGTTTATTAAAGACCACAAAAACCTAAATCTTAGACCAGATGGTTCCAGGGACAAAGTGGATTTTTTAAGCATTTTTCATTAGAAACAATTTTTGTAAGCTTTTATTTAGTTTTCTGTGTTTGTACTCAAATCTTACAAGCTAAATTTCACCCACTTTTCCTCCGTTTTATTTGTTTGTCAATCACAATGTAACATATAAAAATGCAAATATTTAATACATCAGGTTTAAATTATTTTAAATTTTTTAGTTCCTTTTTAATAATATTTTTTTTCAATATAGCATTGTGAATGAAAAATTGCTGAAATATAACAACAAGAATAATTATTTAAATTTAATTATAAAATTATTATTTATTTAAAAAGCTGGTTTTACGTACGACGTAAAATTACGGAGAACTGAAAATTCATTTTTTCCTAGTGAGATGAAGAGAGTGGGTAAAAATAAATACAGTACTTGGTTTTTAAAATTAATGGCGTGACTTGTGACGAGGTGAATGTGCGATAGTATGTAACGGAACGTATATTAACTTTTTTTGCAGAACTACCGAAAATTATGCCCCTTTAGTGTGTTAAGCTAATTTGAAAATTTTTAGTAGAAAATACTTAGCTTCTGTGGTTGATTATAGTACGTTGGTTTGTAGGAAAGGCTTATAATACGTAGATGTACCTAAAAAGACGTAGAGTTGGTATTGCTGGTACTGTTGGTAATGCGCCATTAGTTACCATCTGATCGGATAAATCCGGTCTCAACCGGATTTGAAGTATTAATTAAGTCTTTATCTATGAAATTTCCGTTTTTAATAAAATAAATGAAGCTTTATTTTCTTATTTCTATTAATCAAAGTAATCACCCATGCAATCAATACATCTTTGCCAACGCATTGGTAGCTTAATGATGCCTTCTTGAAGAAATCAGCTGGACGGGAGGCAACAAATACTTCAAAGGCATTTTGTACTGCCTCTCGGGAATTTATTTTTTTCCCGCTAAGACGTTATCCAAATTCTGGAAGAATTAGAAGTCTGTAGGCGCATGGTCTGTTAAGTACGGCGGATGACGGAGAACTTCAAACCCCAGCTCTTGTAGCTTGGGTACCGCCAATTGTGTAGTATGAGGTCGTACGTGGTCGTGCAGGAGCAGTGGAACCGAACGATTGACAAAACCTGGTTGGAGTTGTGCCAGCTTCTCCGTCATTGTGTTCAGTTCTTCACAATACACACAGTAAATCTGCAGTAATGCTCGTCCTGTTTGGTAAGAAGCTGTGATGAAATACATCCGCGTTAGACCACCAAACAGCAACCTTTTCGTAAACCAATAACGGGCAAACCAATAACGGGTGGTGCGTTCGTTTGTAGTGTTCGCTCTGCAAACGTTGTAATGTTGTAATGTGCACGATGGCACACATACTCCATAATAACTCGAATTTTTAACTTATCCATGACGACGAAAAATATTCAAATGCATTGAAAACAAAACACTTACTATTGAACAAATGACGATTTTAGAAAAAATAATTTGATTTTAGAATTATCAGCCAAAAAAAATAGTTTGATTTTAAATGGCTAGTACAGCAGAACGGCCATTACATAGGTAAAGACCTAATATTAAGGCAGGACTCCGCCCATTTTTTTGTTGTTTCTCAATAAAGATCCCTTGAATTAAATGGTTACTTATTAAAGCAAAATCTACTATACGATTACATCACAGATTGTGTTGTATTTTTGAAAAATAAAGGAGTATTAATTGACGATGTCAAAGAAATTATTTGAAGAATTTTTTCTATTAACAAATTTATTTTTATGACGAATTAGTTGAAAAGCAGTGGGTAATTATTTTCAATATATGCAATGACAGCACTCGTTTCCGAACTACTGAAGATTTGTCAGTATTTTTTTGTATTATGCCTCATAATGCGAATATTGATTTTTTTTCGCTCATGAATATGCAGTGGTCAAAAGATAGAAAAAGATTAACTGTTGAGTCAATAAAAGCAATATTGCTTTGCTCACGGGATATAATTTCAAGCATTTGCCATGTATCGAATTTCACAGTGAAATTTCTTTAAAAATATACTTTTTGGATGCTGTTGTTAGTGGAAAAAGTATAATGTGCAAAAAAATAATAAAATTTAATAATGAGTTTAATTGATATACTGAGTTTTATTTATGGCATATAACCGGGTTTTTACATAAATCAAGATTTTTTATTGCTTGTAACTGGTTATTCGATTTCAAGCCCTATGCGCCATCTATCAATTTTTACTAGGGAGGGTGTATTACACCGGTATAACCGTACGTTCAGTTCTACGCATTTACTTTTTAAATGACACCAAACAATGTGTGGATTCGAGTTATTTTTAACTAAATATTCATTGCGTTGATAATTGAACACTTTCTTTTTGTAAATATGTATGTTTTAGGCAAATAATGTTTTGTGATATTTTTTATAAAGTATTTTATCAGAAAAAGTATTTAAAAGATACTAAGATACTAAACAAAAGTATTTAAATACAAGATACAAAATACTTCCTAAAAAAAGTATTTTAGATACAAGATGAAAATACGTATTGTGTATCTTGTATCTGTATTTCAAATACTTGTATCTAAGATAAGTCACATCTCTGGACCTAATATACATCCGAATATTAAACCTGTCAAATTACGATTGTGTGCATACAACCTTTTTTTTTTAAATTAGTATGTACAATGCGGATTGCGAAAGGTTGTGGGTTCGAGTCCCACCTCGGGGTACCTGGACATGCAGTATCGAGTTCAATGACCGAGCTATCAAACTCGATCACTAGGAGACTAACGAATATCGCTAATTTGGCAATTGCAATCGGTACATACCTAGGAAATAAAAAATTACTTAATTGTAAAGAGTTGAAATAATTGTTATCTTACGATCACTATGAGTTACCGACCGATTTTAGTAAGATTGCGATCAAACTCTGTCGAGACTTCAGCCCCTGGAGCTGTTGCACCATTTTAAGCAGAATAATTAAAAATATGGTTCTTTTTCTTAATATTTACATAGCATTTATTAAACAATAACTTACACCATTGTTTCGTTTATCACATGACGGAATAGATAGATCAAATACTGTATAATTAAAATGTGTCCCGAATTGACCTGTTAAATCATGGTGAGCTTGATCGCGACGCAGGTTGCGTTTGAGCACGCGGTACGGATAGGTAATATCGGAACATCGGGGCCGCAATTCAACGACCACCATCCGCGTATTACACAGGGATTGCTCCACTAATTACAGTTGTGTGGCTCGTTACTAAGACTTATTTTTTAAGATAACAACAGTAAAATAATGACTATGTTTATCTGTAGTATTCTCTATGTTATGATGACATATTAAGTTTTGCAAACCACCACCGACAGATGCGATTGGCTCAGTTTTAAGAGTTAAGTATACCATTTTTATTTGACCACGAATAGGCCCTGAATTTCCACTTCTAGTTCTTTGAGATAAGTATCATTCATCACTTTTTAAAGTTTGAAGTCGGTTCTACTTTTTATAAAAAGTTTTTATTTCATACTTTTAGTGATATTGATATTTTTTATATAATAGGTAACACTTAGATTATCTATTATCCAGATTCCGTGTCCCCTATAAAGCGCAATGACAATAGTGAAGCCATTTGAGATTCGTGAGTGCGTGAGCAAAGTGCGTGTTGTCATTTATGCGATTTCTTTTTAATGTTTTAACGGCACTGGGTTCTTGCCCTTTTTGCCAAACTTATTATCTTACAAACAGTTCATTATAAAACAAGGAAAGATAAATCCATGCACTAAATAGTTAAATTAATATTTTTTATATAATCATATAATGCTTTATAGCATCTTGTATCACTGAGGAGCGTATGTAAAACTTCAATGTTATCGTCAAGAACATCACTGTCACTGCGAGTAACATGAGTGATAATAGTGGAAAACGATTACCCCGAAAATGGCGGTAAATTTGAATTGATTTGGTTTCTTATGTACTATGTTAACTTATTATTATGATCTATTTTACAATGTATTTTACAATCTTTCTTGTGAGTATAATTGAGGCTCAAAATATTATCGTTCTTGTGAGTATAATTGAGATTCTGTCGACAAGACCCACCAAAACGTTTGTTTTGGCAGATATTAGTGGCATACACTTTTTTGGTACTGACATGGCATCTGGAAAATATATAATCTAAGAGGTAACACTAAAAATATTTAACATAGTGAAAATCTTTGCATTTGAGATTTTGTTTATTTGCTCGACATAATTTTCTGCAATAATCTATATTTTAAAGAGTAAAAAAGGGTTGAAGGGTAGATAAGTTACTCGAATTCAAATAGTGTCACCTTAAAACTATCCTAATTTATCTGAGCACATTCAGGCGAAAGCGTTGATTGCGTGCATTTACGTACCATGATAATTTTTAAAATGCCATCCTGTATTATGCGAAACTATAGAAACTACATAAGTAAGTCGCCTTAACACCAAGAGGTCACATTTAATTCGTAAGTATACATTTTTTTACAACAATTGACGAAAATATCGTTGAACATGCATTTAAAAAAAATACATCGCCGTCGAATATATAACCTTTACGGTTTATAAGTCGGTTAAAAATAATCGACGTCAGTTCTAATGAAATTACCTAATACGCTATGACAATTATTGTTAACAGCTGAACAACAGTGAACATGCAGGCCACGTGATAGATCCATCTTTGGATTGGATACATAACAATAGTCATCGATTATAGCTATCTGTCGCCATTGGATGAGTTTGTTCCACCCATCGCTCAATCACTGTAACCTCATACGCGTAGCTTAGATATCTTTGAAATCATCCCTATCGTAATTTTTTTTTTTTTGCTATATATATATATATATATATTGGACTGACTTTGTTCACGATAATATCGCAATATTGTTTTGTTATATATTATCTGTTGATGAATTTTTATCTAGTTTATGGCCCAATTTTAAAAAGTATAGTACAAAACGACATGAGATTCTCCATAGATTCAAAATTCCGTTGATCATTTATGTGAGGTACTGATCTAAAAATTGGTACTAGATCAAAATGTGGATACATTACGTCCAGAAATAAAACAATATTTGTTTCGGTCGTGTTGTCCTAGTTTTTCCTGTACTTATTAGTCTCGAATCTTTATTATGGCATTCTTTATGATTACCAGTGTTAATTTACTGTTTTTTTTTTTCGATGATAATCATATTCTTTCATAGAGATATGTTTCTGCTTATTGTATACTAGCTGTTTTTTCGCGACTTCGCACACGTAAATTATAACGTTAACGTAAATTACTTAGCCTACGTCAACTCTGTATGATTAAGCTACCCGTAGGTGAAAGAATATTTAAACTCGGTCCAGTAAGTATTTTCGGAGCCTATTCGATGCAACCAAATAGTCAAATCTTTCCTCTTTAAAGTATTGATGATTAATAATTAACATGTCGTGTAAATGTTTAAGGCATTTGTTTTTTATTTAAGTATTCATAACACCTATATAAATGTATTTTTTTTTTTTAATTTTTAGGCCTATAATAAAATAAGCTGAACTTGTTCTACTACCACTAGCTCTGTATGACAAGCTAACTTATTATCAGCTTTTCGATCATCTCAGTTTAATAGTCTGTCAAAGAAGCATTGTAACTCGACGAATTAGTGGTAATCAAGTAATACCATAATATAGTGTAGTTCGACAGCCCTTGTATATAATGTCAGTGGCATACCGTGATTATCGGGTGCGGTTGTTTGTGTGACCTTGAGGTAAGCAAACTAACCGGGCACACCGAGCGCGTCACGTGTCCGCATTTATGTATGTGAAACCTCCGATACCGGTACCTACTAAAATAAACTTATTTTAATATTTTTAATGTAAAACAATGGTCCTTAAAGCTTCACTGCAATGAAGCCGAATTATAACAGCCGGAAATGAAAGTATGAAACACTGATTCTTTTTGAAACGTAATAATGTGCAGAATACTGGTTTCATGTTTTTTTGTAATTTTGGTAAAATATTTATCTGTGCAGATTATCTGCGCAACGGGGACATTATCAGGCGGTACCCCCGTGGCGCCATAAATTCTTAAAAAAGATTACTTTAATGGGTCTCGTAATGACCATTTCAAATTATACGGAATTTCGTTTTCGGAGAAATAGAGTAGAACCCCAGTTATTTTGTACCAGCTAACTCCGAGAAATGTTATTCTGTTAAATGTGAATATTGCTGTCTGGCTTTAATTGTTCAAATTGCCTCTATCTCTTGAGCCTGCATGTCTAGTCTACCTATAACTAAGAGCACGGCATGTAATGTCAAACAGTCTGCATGAAATCTAGAAATTACCGCACGTATATCCGAAAGCCACATATCTCTAGCAAATAAACAGTGCCGTTATCGTAACCATATCTGATATAAAGGATTTTGAATAGATGTTTAATAAGACATAAATGATATGACGATTTTGTTATTAATTGTTTTTACCGGACCGAGCAGATACTAGCCGAGCCCGTTCTTTCCGTTATTTATTTTCTGTTGCTTTGATGTAACTAGGAATGATTCTATGCAAAAATAGATAAAAGAAGCTAATTATTACTTCATAACCGGTTTTCGTTCTTTTAGTTAGTTTATTAGATAATCTCTAAAAATAAAACCAAATTATAAACTATGTACATATATTTAATTTTGCACTATATAATTTATATTATTATTTTTTGATAATAGACAACATCACATACATTGCTCAGATTCCAAGATGAGTAGTTAAAGCCCTCATATTGTGGAGTATCTGAGACAACGAAGGTACCACAACACCCAGACCCGAGACAATATAGGAAAGTTCACTTTCTACATTGACCCGTCCGGGAATTAGTTTATATTAGTTTTAAAATTCATTATTGTATACGTTTCCAGATCAGTGTATACTAATTCACGAACGTCGGAAGCTGCTCTTGTCTGATCCGACATATGATTCCGATGCGTTGTGAATAAAGACGTTGTAATTTCATATATCCCTCATGTGGATCAATAATAAAATGCATTGTATAGTATTGTTGTTATCTATACCGATATTATACTGAGGAAAGATTTGATTGCTTGTTTCCATTGAATAGGTTTCGAAACTACTGAACCTATTTTTTTTCCTTCACCTATGGGAAGCTACATTATACGCAGATGACGTAGATTTATAGTTTAAGCGCGCAACGTCACGGGAAACCAGCTAATTTACTAATATAATATTATGTTATTGCGAGTATTACCTACTAGGTACCCCAGCCCCACACCTAGATATATCTTAGCGCTTTTTCTACATGATATAAGTCCATAAAGGTTGCGCTAACGCTGCGTATTTAGTCGTTTGTGAACACCAATATCCTTAACTTTTTTTTATGTTATTGCTTCATTTTTCTCTAACTTAGACAAAAAACTTGATAGTTACCTTCACTTCTAGAGGTCGGATTTTGTATGTCTTTTTTAATTTTTTTATCTAAGGAATTTGAAAACATATCCGTTTCAACGTTGCTTAATATATATTAATTTCAAAATATATTTTTATTATGAATAATTCCCGGGGCAAGTGCCGTTATTACTCACAGCCCTATTGCTACATTATAGAATCATTTGAAGGAAAATTATTACCTATTCTTTTCCTACATAATAAAACGTGATAAGAACATCCCATACGAAACCGAACACTAAAATGTCATAGGTGCCTATTGTATTGACAAATCTCACTACTTATTCGTACACTAAGCATTTTAACTTATAAATACTATATCACTCCAAAGAAATTAATGTCAGAAAGAACGCAAAACAGCCACACGCGTGTTACAAATATGCGTCTTCCATTAAAATTATAAAAGGCTCAAAAACCCTTTGATAACAATTTGATTGTTATCTATTCCTGGAAAGGGATAAGAATATTCTTCTAGTAGAGAGCCAGTAGTAGGTTTTAGTTAACTGATACATATGTACCAAATTTAAATATAATCGGAGATATTAAAATACTCGTAACATATTGTCGGTACCAGTTAGAATAATAGAATCGTTCCAGTTGCAACTCATTATCATTAATAATTATTATCGTTTATTATTGTATGAACAGTTCTCTGACAACCACCCAAAGGAGATTGAAGAACTATGGTCGACACTGTGCGCCTGCTGGCCGAACAATCTGAAAGTTATCATTCGTTACCTGATCATTGTATCCGGCATGGCGCCAAACGAACTTTTACCATACGTAAGTTATAATTATTTACATTAAAGAAAATAAGTGAATTAAACAACGTTACCAATAATTATCGCTTAATCTTAAAATCTTAAAGAGATGTCGCAAATGTTCTTATTTTTATTAATTTTAACATAATTTTCATTCAGATAAATATGCACGTATTAACAATCCAAACTAACTTAATACGTGGCATTAAATTAACAACTATATTTTTACTAGCTTATATTTATTTTTACCTCTTAGTTGTATGGGAGAAAACGTCTCTGAATAAATCATCATCATCAGTCTAAACAACATCAGTCTAAGACTGCATAGGTCTTAGCTATGGATGAATTCAAATTGAGAGAACAGACCATAGCTCACCAAGCGTGCCCAGGCGCATTGGTGGGCCTTTCTAAGTGCGGAGGAGCTCGAGATTATACGACAATACAGCAAAGAGCGGACTTAATGCCATACAGAATTCTCTATCAGTCGACCAGTAAAGGTGTCTAATAGAAAGCACTTTCGGCGCAACAAATATATAAAACAAACAAAAGTTTTGATAAAATTAAATATTTACATAAATATATAGACATACAGGGTTATAAGGTTATTGAAAACGGTAGGGCATTCCAGAGTCGTATGGCAGTTTGCATAAGTTATTTGATATACACCTATAATCGATGTACCTTTGTCAGGCGAAACGTGTGGTGTTATACCTAGCGCGGTCTCGGCCGGAGCGTCTACTGGATGAGATGATGACGGAGCTGCAGACGGTAGAGACCCTCAACTGTCTGATCGAACGCACGGAGACGCCGCCCTTCTACCGGCTCACGTCCATGCGTAAAGCGACCTCCGGACACAGCGATACGCCCGGCACCGGCTCACAGGTATAACGTGGCTCCTGTACCGGATTAGCCTTTAGGAGACCTGCGCATTTGGCGGCCTCGCTGTGGTTCGATAAATCTTTTTTGTAAATGTAAAAAAAAATCTTTTTCTTGCATAATATATTGTGAACCTATTTTCCACACAGTGAGCGATTTTTATCTTTGAGCGTAACGTTTAAACTGATTTAAAAAATATTTTCTTGGACAGGCCACAGCGAGGCCTCCCCTTATGCACGGGGTCCCCTAATGCGCAAGAAAAAATGATTCCAAAATTTATTTCCAATTTTGTCTGGAGTGAATACAACATACGCATTTAGCATGATTTTTGTCTATGCCATGTTCATCTTAAAACCCACTCTTTAAGAATCACTACTGAGATCATTGAACATGGTTTTCAGTTCTTCCAAGGTTTCAGCCTAATGGCATACAAAGAACCGTTATTGTTATAAATTAAATTTCGCTATAGTCACCGATACGCAAACTAGTGAATCTTCACTCGAGCGTTAGTGAGCCTTACCTTTAGTTGGGTAGTACGTCTATTGACAGGCTGATCCGTTTGATTTTGATTGGCTTACATTGAGTAATAGATCCTTCACTCAGTGGTAAGAGCACTTCCCTACCTCTTGATATATTGAATATTATTTATTTTTATCATGATAGTATTTATGTCGTTGAGTATTCTTTTTTATGTCGTATAAATTTAAGGATGGCATGAGAAGATACTAATATATATACTACTAGTATTAATAAACTTAATTATCTCCAACGACAAATACAATATTTCTGTAATTTATAGAGATATGAACATATAATTCTGATAAGATTATATTAAAAAAAGATGATGATTAAATTTTAATTTATGTAAATCTATACAACCGTTATGACTATGGTACCCTAAATCCCATCGCGTAAAAAAGCGAGTAATAGCTAACTTACTACTACATTTAATTAAATAAAGTTACCATCTTCTTGTTCTTAATAACTAGGTGATACGTTTAACTTTGGCTGGCCCGAATGTTAATGGATGAAATGTGTTGTTTCTCTCAAATATTAATGTAGCTTCCCATTGGTGAAAGAATTTGGAAAATCGGTCCAGTACTTTCGGAGCCTATTCATTGAAATAATCAAATCTTTCTTCTATAGATCATAGACTTCCAATAGGTTTTCCTGTAATCTATAATAAACTAGCTTTGGCCAGTTGCTTCGCCTTCGTGGACCCTAGGGAAATGTTTAGTGGGTTAAAAAGTATCCTATTATCTAAGTCAGATAATACCCTATCTGTATACCAAATTTCATGAAAATTTCGGCGTAATTGACGGACAAACATCCATACATTCAAACAAAGAAACTTTCACATTTATAATATTAATAGGATACATAACCCAAAAAAGGAACGGACCGCGGGACAATTTAGATAATGAACTTCCGCATCTTCGGGTGCTGATACTTAGTTTTTGATTACCATAACACAATAACATAGCTACTGGACCTAATACATTATATTATTGTTATTCTACTGTTTTAAGAGTGATAAGTCACACATCACATCTCGTTTTCGAATTCAAATCAAACTTCTAAATTAATAGAAGGTGGCTCTGAATCTACCGGACCGATTTTATAGGAGAAATGTTTAGTGTAATATGTTAAATAACACACAGACAGAACACTAAGAATATATTTTTTAAATACGGTACCTACATACTTAAATATTTTTCGCAAAATGCTATAAAGTGCTTTATGTCGAAAACTCACTTTTTAAGGTAACCTATACATATATCTATTAAGTAAAAGTACACTTAAATGTTGTGTTGTTGGCTTTGCCATTCACATGTCAATCCAACACCCATTTCCGGTCGGACTATCGTTGGCAATATAGATCGAGGCGAATCCATTTTCACATATTGCAAAGTTTTCTGTGGTCACCGAGCTACGGACTCGTATCCAATTTGATTCCGGATTGAACTAGAAATATTGAATAGAAAACACATCCAAACAAACTGAAGTGACTATTTATTGATTTTCTTTTATGAAAAACTTACTGTTTTGCCGTGACTTCGCCTGTATAAAATAAAACCTATGTTACTCGTGTATGTTGTAGCTACGGGTAGGTGAAATAATTTAAAAAAATCGATCCGGTATTATTCCGCAGTATTGTTCTGGAGCCTATTGAATGAAAACAAACAAACAATATTTCCTCTTATTAGATATTTCTAAAATGCCCAATGCACAAAGTCCTAACGTATAGCACTATATTAATGGTTGTTAAATGATTTATGCTCATGTGGATTCCTCTCACGTAGCCTGACATATTCGCAAATTAAGTGTTAGTTATATAAGCTTATGTTATGAAAGTTACAAAACACCCATCTGTCTGCGGCGTTCTGTGTCATTTGTTACCCCGGCTAACGCGGAACACTTCTCTCTACACATTATCTGGATAAATGAGTAGGTACTTAGTATAGGGTTCACGGTGCTTTCAAATCGTGTGTAAACCTAAATTAGTTTCCTAATCATGCAGTAAGCTTCGCTGTGTTACCTCAGTATTTTGTTGAAAAAACGACACTAAAGCTGTATGACGTAAAATTATTTTTTTACAAATAATATACATATGTAAAAGTATTTATTTAGGTACATAATATATGTACCGTAAACCGTTGCACTTTGTAAAAGCATCTTACTTTGTTCTATACAAAAAATATTAAAAAACTTGTCAATCTTCCTATATTATTCACGCTAGATCAATTGCGGAGTACACAAAGAAAACTGAATGCCAAAAGTGCCACTCTCTTTACATACGTCTATCACTTTCGTGACATTTATAACTGTTTATTCTTAGATGGTTGTCAGTTTATACAACATGCTCAATTTGATCACAAAAAATATTTCTTGGAGGCCAAGAAATATTATCAGCGATTTGTCATGCTTAAAATATGTCAAGAAATAATCATTAAAAGTACTTTGATTCGGTGCTGTTCTCGGTAAGGGGCTCTGAATCTATCTGAATCGACCGATTTTAAAAATTCTTTCACCTTCGAGTAGGTACATTATGCACTAATGACAGCTATAGTAAAAATGTAAAGAGGAAATATACTTCGTTCGTTTGTTCTCATCGAATAAGCTCCGAAACTACATCATACGTGGGTGATAGATAGTATATAGGCTATAATACAAAACAGCTAGTTTGCTATAATTTGCGCGGGCAAAGTCGCGGAAACAAACAATAAAACCTATACTAATTTTAAGAACGAAGTATTCAGTGTTGTTTTAATCTATAAAATAAAAACTACTGGATAGATTTAAGAAATCTTTTCACCCATGTAAAAGAATATTATCAGCCAGTATCAGATTATTATATTTTATTTGAATTTGATCCAACTTAAAGGACACTGTCGCGATAGACGGCATATTGGTGTTTTAACTAATTTTAAAAAGTTATCAACATTTAAATCATTATGATTAAAAAACAAGTGATTAAATATAAATATTACACGCTCGAGAACTCATATTAAACATATAAATTGAAATCAGCAATCTGACCACTGTCGTCGAGAACTGGCTAATTCGTACCCATGGACGTCCATAACGAGACCTAATATATACCATTATGTTGTACAGGATGCAACCGGGCGCGCTGGAGATCTGGCACCTGTAGAAAAAGGCACTATCCACACAAAGAGACACAGCGGTGAAGATCCCGCTAAGGCCGGGTGAGTTTAATATGTATATTTTTTACTTACTCGTTTGAAATCCTGTTGCGGTATATAACATAAGTCATACATAAGTCTTATGACACTGATTATTGTATTATAAATGTTGGTACTATTAACATAGGTTTTGCCGTGGTACGTTATTATATCAAAATCTCATCTCATGAAAAAATACACTTTCGCAGATATTAATTTTCGAAAAATGTCATTTTCTCAGAAACAAATTTTAGCAAAAAATCAATTACGCACAAAGTGACATTGTGCACAATGTCACACTACATACCTGATACGAAAAAATTACTTTGATTGTTTTAGGTTTTATGAAGTAAAAAATTATAACATGATAAAAAAGTAGTTTTGAAAATATTTGCGTTTAAGTTATGAATTAAATTTTTTTTTATATAATTAGGTTTAATCTGTTATTTGCCTCCAATGTTAACCTAGTTTTGACACCACTTATTGTACTCGAACCAATATAAATTATAATTTTCTTATATAGAATAAAAAATAATAGAAAAAAAACTAACACTCGAAACGAACGATTCAAAAATAGGGTTTCTGAACTCTTATCTCTTTCTAATAGCTAATCTCGACAGTACATAAATCCGTAACTACAATTCTGTTTTATCATTTGGAATTAACGGATGCTGTTTGGGACGAAATTAACGTGGTAAGTAATTGAAATCGACCGTTAAGGGCCGTTAAGGGTCTCATATAACGGTATCCGAGTGAGCGATTTATTAGAACATTGAAAGTAGTCCACATCTATAGATATGCAGTAAGTTTTTCTTTTACAATTTTTCATTATTTTCTTTATTGTTATAAACTAATATTTTTACCGCGACTTCGATTGTTATCTATGAGAAAACGCAATTTCTAAGCAATATCATTGCTACATAGAAGATGTCCTCTTATAATATTAGTGCCTATATGTACGAATCCAGTGAATATGCACTCAAATAGCTATTACATTAAAGTTTTGTAACCAGTTATACCTAAACAAAGCAAATCGTTCAGATCCCTGACTGACTACAAGTGCGCAGTCGAAGAACTGTTGTTTGCTTATTTATTATTATAGGGCGTCGTTTCCCCTCCGCATTATAACCTCATTTGGCGTTCCTTTGACTGCGCTAATGCGACTACAATTCATTGAACCTCGATGAATTTGAAATAGTCATTAATTTTCAATTTCAGAACGGGACGAAATATATACAGATTGTACGCAAATAAATCGATTTCATAACATCGCACTCACTCCTTCAGACTTAAAAAACCTTGAACTAAGGCTGCTTAATCGTGGCTAACTAAACCCTTATAATGTTCACTTATCATTCTGTTAATTTACGAGTAATCCTCCATATAGGCAAACTAGGCGCTTGCCTAGGATTATAATGATGCATAGAGAGTTACATGTTTAAAATTCATTGATTTACATGCAGGACTGCTTTTGGGTAACTGACTTAAATAATGTGTAACCAACTTAATAAATCCAGTATCAAGCTTTAACGAAATCTGTTTTAATTAAAGTAAAAAAGAACTTAATTGGACATCAACCTAAAATAAGTCTGAGTCACATTATTATAAGCAGATTTTCATATAGAACAATTTTAAAATGAAATTAATTTTATCCCTTTCTTTATTTGTTTGTTTTTATTATGTTTTTATTTATTTTTAAACTTTGTTCTTTTTAAGAATTGTTGATAGTCCGTTCGTTGCTATTATGTTGATTACCATGAGAATTTGTTAGTTTCCAGAGTTGCAACTTAGCTAGGCCTAAATTATGGACGCGTTTTGACCGTCCTAGCTATTTAAAATATACTTTCAAGGTGGTAAAATGTGTGACCCCTCTGCCAGCAAAACAAAGTGATATTTTGCTGACGGAGATTATTATAACATTTTAGCTAGATGTTTGCACTTGGCCGGTCTTCTTTTTCTTATTGATTCCAAAAATAAAATAACGATGTAAACGATGAGATCACAGGATGGGTGACAAAAAAATTAATATCTCGAGTTACTCTGTGCTTTGGATGGCACGATAAGCCGTTGGTACCGGCTGCATTTGTCGTTAACACCCTCCCATCTGCATTGGTCAGCGTGAAGGGTCATGCTCCATCCTCCTCCATCCATAAGGAAGGCCTCAGCCCCTGCAATGGGGAAATAAGGCTGATGACGATGATATGTTTTCTGTTCTTGTAAACCTGTTAATAGCAATCATATTATCCAAAACGATCTAATTTTCCACTCGATATGAAAACTTAATAATTTAAAAGTTACATTCAAAGTAGATTACACTTAATATAATTGTCTATCTATTTTTATCTTCACACCGGATCGTTTGCTGCTTTTAGTTCTATAATTATCTATAATGTGATTGCTTGCAGTTATTACTATCAAAATATTAAATTTTCGTTTGCTTACTTAACTAGATGTTATAATGAAAAGTGGTTTCAATTTATATTCTAATTTTAGCTAAAAAAAAGGCGATTGTTGCGTTATTTGTCCCTTTTCAACAGTGTATAAGTAACCCTAAACACTTAGCTGACTTTTATGTATCTCGAACTTTCGATACGTAGATATAACTTAATCAAACAAAATACGCCTCCAGTACCGTCTTTGCTTATGCTTATATGCATATTTTTAATTTCGCTGTTGTACTAATTGTTTTATGATCAGTTGACAGCAATTTGATAAAACTATGACTGAAAAAAACAAGTTATTGAGAATAGAATAGAATAGATTTTGTACTTTTCTTAATTCGGAAACAGACCGTAAAAGATAAAATGTATTCAATAAAAATATAAATTAAATGAAAAAGTCATTCTTAAATACTGTCTAGGTATTGATCGCGAACCCTTTTAACAGACCATACTTTTTTATCTCTGAAAGATTTCGTTTACTAGAACTGCCAATATCTTTTGTAAGTTTAATGGCGACATTTGAAACTAAGGTACTTGCTGCGTCACTTGAGATATATATTAAAAATGGAGAGATCTTACCACAATTCAAAAATTATATTTACTTTTATTTCTTTGCATTGATTTCGTCAAAATGCTCGAAAGTAAAATCATAGACAAAAGCTTAAAAAATAACATTAAAGCTAAAACAATCTTGTTGTACGCGATGATTTCTGTCTATTTCGCATAAAAAGATAGTTTAAAATTATTATTTTTTTAAGATATGACGGGGATAATGGAGTCTCTTTAAGTGTAGCCGACCATAAATGTGTCATATTCACAATTTTGAAAAGGCGTTGCTTTTAGGTAGTTCTTTTTATTGTATTTCTTATACTGTATCTCTGACATCTTTGGAATATTTAGCTTACCTCAATGATGAGGAAACAATGCATAGTTCAATGACAGTATTCGAATAACCCACTAAACCGATAAATATCATCAACATAATATGTAAATTTAAATGTGATATATTTTAAAATGAAATGTATATAGAATAATTTTATTTGTATATAGAGTATTTTGTAGTATACTTATATCGATGGGTCGGCGGGCGAAATGCAAACACATTGCGACCTTGGTCCAACCGCCGATTCCTACGCAAGTTCTTTCTTAGTGACAACGGCGGGACGGCAATACATCACCAGTTCGACTTGAAGGGTGCGCCCTTAAGCGATTACCCCTCCGCATTATAGTAATGCGTATTCATAATAAAATTTTAATCTTGCCCAACCGTAATACAAGATTAGAGGAAATTCGATAGATATCCGATTTTCTTACCAAGGAAGATTTGTTTACTCTTTTATCTTTCCCATGTACATGAGGTCAACTACCGCAAATTATGCCTTATACTGCTTCGCAAATGAAGTAAAGGTACGATGAATCTACTTAACACAAATATTAAAGACGAAATGAGCTAGGAGCGCCTTAGACCAGCGTCAATTAATTCTTCTGGTTTGCCCTAGAATATGAATCGTTATGTATGTCGTTAAGTATTCGGTGCATTAGCATTAAAAAAAAAGCAAAAAATTTACTACTTCTTTCAAAACAAAATCTACCAGTGATTTTATGAGGACATTAAGAAAATTCTTAAAAATGCTAGTGCTCTCGCTCTCACAGTCTGCCGTCCTAGACCATGGTCTGTTTGGTTCAATGTCAAATAAGTCCTTATTAATAGAGCGTGGCTCGCTATTTATAAACCATGTGTCGTTATGTAGATATATTATCTTGTTGATGCAGCGGTACCAAAGCACCAGAGACCCCAGGTGTCCGTGTGCCGGACAAGCGTGCGTCTGCGCCGGCCTGCGCCACGCCCCCCGCTGACATCGAACCTGCACCGCCCTCTGACGGTGACGCCACGCCGGTAAAGTTTTGTTATTATTAAATATAAACTAATCTAACCTATGTAGGTAAATAGTGAAAACCCTTCGATCAACAATACAATAGATAACGCCTTGCAAAATAAAACAATACTTAAAGACGGCACTATCGGTTAAAAAAGTAAGGAGTAAAATGACTCAATATACCTTAAATACAAATCTTAACACTCAGTTGGAAAGTAAATGTCTATTATGAACACAAACTAATATCAAGGTCATAATGTTACTAATAACAAAATTATTTATACAAAATAACTCTTACATAATTTTGAATTCATTTAAATACTGCGACTACCAAGGAACATAATACCACAAAGTATATTCTGTGATAATACTCTAGACCAGCCTTTCTCAAAGTGGGCGATAACGCCCCCTTTAGGCCTATAAAAGGGAGCGGTAAGAAACCGAGAAAAAAATGGGGGCATTGTGTAGAGGCTTGAGGGGTGGATGATTTGTAATTTCATTTAGCTAGGAGGCCTCTTAGACACCGATTGCATGAGCTCTAGGCTCTCAACTATAACTTGTGAAAATCACTCAATATTAGTTAAGAGATTGCCCAAACTCGGTTCGATAATTCTCTCCGCGTAAATCATATCTATACTGTCTTATCGAATATATAAAATAACACGCACATAAATAAAAAGGCAACATACGTTACTTTCGCATTTAATAGTTATTAGTACTCCTAATTTTCATGGATAGTAGATAAATTTTATCATATGGAAACGTTTGTATGTATTAAATTATTATTAAAAAATATTTAGATTATTTAATTTATTGTTTGTTTATTTTTATTATATCCATAGTGGTTTATATTTTTAATTTGAACTGCAAAAAAGGGAAGAAGTAATTTTGTAATTTTTGATTATAAATTATAAGTGTACGATTTGGTCTAGAGTGTTGACTCAAGAATATAATTTACTTTTTCAAATAATTTATTTATGTTGGATTGATATTAGTTTTTTTTTTTTGTATATTAATCTTAGCCATACAGGTTTAAGAATAATTTCATCTTATTACATTCAACCCTCACGAAAGTTAAACTTCAAGTCCCCTAGAGTCGTCCTTTTGGCTTTTATTGAGTCGATATATTAATATGTATATACGAGTATATTGCCAAAATTTGTTTAGAATCCTATCCTATAACCTTGGTATTTAAAGATTGTTATCGAAATTGTGAATTATTTTTCTAACGCCTATTAATGTTTACAATAATAAATAAATTAGCTACTAAAGTATGACTATTTTAAATATCAATTAGACGATATAAATATATAGATTTCAACTCATTGTCTACTTTGACGTAAGAGCATTAGGTCAACAATGACAGAAAGCGTTCGTACTTTATTCTCACCAAGTTGTAAGCACTTTTTATGCAACTTTAAGTTTTGTATTTGCATGTTGAGGGTCAAAGGGGTGGATAATATCTTTTTTAATTTGTATAAATTAAAAACTATTAATTTAGGCAAAGCTTTTTAGAAAATTAAGATAAAACAAATAAGTAGATTAACACATTCATAGCATTATAAACCAAGTGGTATCCACTGACAGCTAAAGATAATTAATTGCACATCTTTTTTGTTTAAATTAAGAAACATACTTTCTACCGGACAAAAATGTCCTAATAATGCAGTCGTAACGGCTGACCTCATTACATATTAAAGGGGTCAGATGCTGAGATAAGATCAATCGAATCGAATATTTTCGGTATGTAGTGATGTACCATCTGTTCTACTTGGGGTAAGGGTGATTAGGGCACTGGGTCGCATTGGACGCTCAACAGAAAATAATATTCATTTGAAAATTTACGTGTTCAGTTTATTTTGAATGAAAAATAAGTTTATATTTAAATAAACAAAACCGATGATGAAATATTTTTGTGATTTTTATATTGAAAACTACAGTCTTCAGTAAGATGCACATAATTATCTGAAGTGCCCATAGGAATTAATCAAGACAGTAGGCCAACAGAGCCGTGCCAAAAACTGCCTGTATTTTTCAAATTCTCCGTCATCGCATATTGTTAATTAATAACTTAAAAACTTTATTCCCCTCTAAACGTAACATAAAAGTTATTATAAATTACTTTTCTTATAAATTTCTATCTTTCCACTAGCGGCTTCGCCCACGTGGTCCTATATTACCCTTCCTCTGGATTCGCATTAAAATCCGTTGTGTAGTTTATGAGATCTCATCATACAGACAACGGGAAGTGCCTTTGTTTTATACAGATAGTTGATAGTAACCATTTAATATGAGGTTCCGTAAAATGTAACATGATGGGTGCTTTTAGTGGATGTTTCTTTATCTTATATGATTGGGAACCCTGTTATAGACGGGTATGTGCGGTGAAGCTGTGACGCCAACTGGCAGTGCGCCGGCAACGCCGCAGGAGGTGCGCGCGGAAGTGCCGCAGCCGAGACCTCTGCCGATGCCCGAATACGGCGGGTTCTTCGCCCTCCTCACTGAGTACCTGCCAGACAGCAGTCAACCGATATCAGGCTTCCACAGGTAATATAACTCATTATCTTACACGTTACAATCAAATATAAAAATATAGTACCTATTTAGATTTTACAACTTGCTTGTTAATACTAGCCAAAAATCCTTCACCTTACACCTTACACACTTAAAGATTCTTCTTTGAAAATTATCAATTATATGATCATCCTAACAAAGTAAACAATAAGCCAACTACTTTTTGGTTTAAAAAAGTTTTATTCTAGCGAGTTATTATTATTATTTATTTACAATGGGCCCACTCTTAACCTCGATCTAGGCTAAGGACATAGATGAGATCTACGGTAGGACGAGCTTGCCCGATTTGCTAATCACAATATTATTTTTATCATAATTATATATAAACATATCACAGATAAACATGATTTTTTTAATTTGTTCGATAATTTTTTTTATGAAACATTACGGTTTCTTTTTATACAAATATATGTAAAGTTTCTTTCCTATAATATCACGTTGTTAAAATCAATCTGCAAGATCTATATTTATAATTGCATGTAAACCTTGCAGTCGTCCATACTGTCTGCCAGATTGACAATTCAGCCTCGTTGGGAAATTCTCTCTTTCAGCCTCCCATCGACATTTCTTTTACCAAAAGTGTTATTGATTATCATTTCGAAAAGAATGTTTGTGTTGTCCAATACGTATGGCCAGATTGTGAATCTTGTTGTGTAAAAACATAGCATAAAATATATTTTTGAGTAATATGTTTCGAAACACAACGCGTTTCCAGAAAACTGATTCAAATGATAATATAAAATATCCTGTCTTTCGATTTGTGAAAAAAAACCTTTTCAAATATATGCATTATATTATATTTAATTGACCGATAGTGTTTTTAAATATTTATTTTAACCATAAAATTCGAGTACAACGTAATATCGTAGCGTTTTGAGTGCACATCAATGTTCATATTGTATCTATATTTACGATAACTATATCAATCTGTCTCAATTCTTAACGAAAACTCAGACGTGATGCAAGAGATCTTTTTTGACGATAGATCTGCGATAGCTTTACTTATTTTGGGAATAAGGAAAGAAAATAGTCACAGTCGTTAAATTACAGCAGTTCTTTAAAATAAAAACTTCTTGGGCTTCATTTTATGTAGCCCATACGAGTGCGAAACGAAAAATCGAAATTTATTCGCAGTATACTTTTGTTTACAACGTCATACTGGCCCTGTGTTAGAATATAATTTAATAGATAATCAATAAAAATAACTTTACAGATAAAAGGATCGGCCGTGACAAAAGCAATCGATCAAAATGTCGTAGGCAATACTAGTGATAGTACTGTACATAAAATGTAACACTAGCCGCCACTACAGGTTGACGTGAACCTTATCATATAAAGTAAAATAGTCATTATACGAAATTATGTATTTTGAAAAAAAAAAAAATTTTAATTATAAATCACGCCAATTTATATATGTTATATGAAAGGATAAACATTTTAATAATTCATTGAGATATGAACATTTTAAATCTCTAGCAGATACAGATTGAAATTCAGTATATTGTTGACGTCGAAATCTAATAAACTGTAAGCGCCGCACGGAAGCTAACAAAATGAAAATGTCCCTACTCCAATCCCACTCCATATTTTTAAAGGCTAATAATAAATATATTGTAGAAGGAGATCTCGACTGGTTAGCGGAAGTTTATTAGAAATGCTTTTGCGTCTTTCATCTTTTTCTACCTACGAAGTATTGACGACGACATTTTTCCAATAAGAAGAATATTCCTAGAAACTAAAAAAACGAAAAAGCTTAGATTTTTTTAAATGACAAATACGAAAACGTATCACAATCAATGCGGATATTAACATAACGAACCTACAAGATATGCAAAGAATAAAATTTGGCTTATATGTCCATGCATTGTTGTCTTTAAAATATTAATCAATACATTGTATAAAACAAAGTCACTTTCCGTTGTCTGACTCTTTTGTTTTTGAGTATAATACAAGACCACTCTGGCGTAGCCGCTGGCAGAAAGCTAGTTATTATTAATTTATAATATACTAGCTTTCCAACAGTGGCTTTGCCCAAATGGTCTTGTATGATACATATTAAACTTCCTCTTGAACCACTCTGTATATTGATAAAAACCGTATTAAAATCCATTGTACAGTTTAAAACATCTCTGTTTACAGACAACGGGAAGCGACTTTGTTTACTTTGTCCTAGATTGGTATTTATTAATAATTGTAGTGAATTATACATATTAAATACAAACTGATGATCATAGTATTCGCAATGAAAACGAAGAAGGTTCAATCTATATAAACAAGATAAGTACAATCTTTGTTATGTCGATAGATGTAATGTAGCTGTGATGCTGCTATGCGACGTAGTCTTGGACGGCGTCGAGCTGGACTGGTCTATCCACGTGCCGCTAATGTTGCACATCGTTTTCCTGGGCATGGACCACACCAGGTGAACTACATGAGACAATTTATAAAAACAAACATGTCCTCTAGAAACCAAATGACTTATGATAGAAATAAATATTCATAGGTTTAATAGGTTTATGTTGATCACTCTATATTATACATTTCCACTGGCACTCCACTTCATAAGTAACTAGCCGTTTTGACGTGGCTTCGCACGCGTAAATTATAGTCTATTACATCCCCGTATAATGTACTTACACGTAGATAATAGAATTTTTAAAATCGGTCCATTAATTTCAGAGCCTTTTCCATGGAAACAAACATGCGTACAAACTAACAATCAAATCTTTCCTCTTTATAATATTAGTATAGATGTCGTAAATCCATAAAGGTAACAAACCACACCAAACTGTGTATAGATCGTTTTCGGGTACATTTTTGTTGTTCACGTTAAACTTTAATATAACTTTTTACAAAGATATGTAAATTGCCTTGATTTATTGAAATAAATTTTAGTTAATCTATCTATATATATAAAAATGAATCGCAAAATGTGTTGGTAAGCGCATAACTCAACAACGCCTCGACCAATTTGGCCAAATCTTTTTTTAAAATGTTCGTTGAAGTTCAAGGATGGTTTTTACGGCGAGAAAAATTAGAATTATTGCTGGAAAAACCCTAAAAATAGCCCTTTTCTTTTTCCCATACAAATGATTTGTAACTAAAACGTAGTCAATTTGAGCTTTATTGCTATGGTATAAAGTTCATATTAAATTACAAGCACTCACTGTTGTCTAAGCAATGTAGGTGTGTTCCTAACGTCAAAGATCATATCTATCAAAACAATGTGCGTGTGTGCGTTGGAGCACAGAATACATAGTTGGAGGAGTTTAATGTCGCGTTCCGAAACTCGCGTTTCTTTTGTATTAGTTTCGGCACGCGAGATAAAATGCATCAGTTTCCACGTCATTACATCAGTCAAACAAAAATCGCGTTACCAACAGTGTTTTATTATTTTTAATATCCAAATTTTAAATCAATAAAACAATTCGTACGGCTTAAAAGGATTTGACTTCAAGTCATATCAAATTTAAAAAAAAAAAAAGTTGTCTGTTACCTAATCTACTGAGTTTGCTTTTGTCAACTGATACACGAAACAAATTCGTATATCGTGTTTTGTGCAGAGTGTTTACTGAGTGTTTGTTTAGTTCGTGATTAGTGAAAAAATAATTTATATTTGAAAAAACTGCCACATTACAAATCTTTTTGACAGGACGAAGTCTGTCGGGTCAGCTAGTATATATATAAAAATTAATCCCTATTTCTCTTGGTTACGCCATCACACGTGAACAGCTGGACCGAATTCGATAATTCCTTTTTGTTGTGTTTGTTACTGTCAGGAGAAGGTTCTTATGAAAGAAATAATAAAAAAAATGTGAGGAAAATTAAAGAATATTCAAGAATCATTTAAAATTATTTCTAATCTAACGTTAGTGCATTGGATAATTTAATATTTTTTAATTTTAATTTTTTTTAATTTATGACGGATGACATAGAATTGACAGAATGCGTGCTGCAAAATTCCTTAATTAAGGCAGGACAACGTTCGTAAGGTCAGCTAGTCCCTTATAAATAATTGTAAAACTTTTAGTGTTCATGTTAAAAAAGATTGTTTAGTAAAAATTACGGTAAACGATTTGATTGATATCGGTGGTCGATCGCAGATGGATCGTCCACCAGCACTGTCGTCAGCTGCTGTTGAACTTGTTGGTGGCGGTGGCGGCTCACCACGATCACCTGACGGTGGCGCGGACGTTGCTAGCGAGCCGATCCCAACAACTGGGACTAGGGCTGCCACCACCATCGCCCGCTCCGCCCGCACCCGTCTTTACCGGTCAGTACACACTAAAACCCATCTAATTTGGACCGTATGTCCATACTTAAAAAGAACTGAGGACCAACTCATTTTCAACAACGACAGTGCATGGACAGAAATTTGGAAAATTTCGAATCGTTCTTATAATTTAGTTGAAATCATATCCGTGAATATTGTCTGGACATCAGACGTATAGTACGGCTGCCGAACAGAGGTTATTTCATACATTGACTTTTGTACCCTCTGGTATATATTGTAAACAGTTTAGGCTAACTTTATTATGGCAAAATTGACTAGATGCATCTGTGCAAGCGCAATAGCAATATGTTTGCCCACGAGAATGAGATATTGTACGAAATACTACTTCAAAAAGGCTTGAAAAGGTCAAATATAATGCTTTTCCGAAAGGTAATTAATACATTGAAGAAACTTCTATTAAACTCGCATATAATATTAATAACGTACATTACAACTACCATTTTGGATTTTGAATTAAGTGTTATAGTATTTACGACGAGTTTAACATGCATGACTCGATTTATATATATTGTTATATTTGCTTGTAGAGCCTGACACGACTTTCGACAGCGTACCAGCGTGCGCGCACTCGCCTCGTTCTCATGTCCGCTCACTTAGTTCCGACCCACAAGTCACACCCGATGGTAAGACAATTACTTTATTAACATGCTGTCAGCACTTATTCGGATTACTCATTATAATGAAAAATTACGATATTTTTCAACTATCACCCGGTTAGTTGAAGAGAATGGCTAATACAATATGTTCGCTTTGAGTTGGCCGTCGATGATTGTTGCTAAATGACGTTATAGCCAAATCAACTGGTAGCGTCGGCAAAAAAATAATAGTTATATTTTTACTGTCCTTATTATATATTCTGTAAGTAAAGATTACACGAGTCAACAAAAGAAAAAAATATTGGTGCCGGCAATACTTTACCCATCGATATTTGTTGAATGTCTTGATACACAATCATAAAAAAGTTAAAAGAAGTCGAAGTAGTTTCATGTTCAAATTTAATCGATAATATTATTATATAATCGTCTAAGAGAATTTTTTAAAATGATCCACTCACATTTTGTTACATTTGTGAAAAATTTAAGAAAACAATAAATTTCTTCATAAAAAAAGACGTATTTTGATTCTCTCAAGATACGTATTAAATGCAGTGGTTACCCAAAATCGTATACGAATTGTGCATTAACCATTTCAGATAATGTGCAAGTGATAAACGAGCACATAATATGAAGTACCTAGAATTTAGTCAGAACTAAAAAAAAAAAACACTTCGAGGACTGCTATATGTATTTGTGTAGAGAAATTGTATGAAATACTTTATAAAAAATGACAAATCCCTATTCTCCGTTTGCTAACTATCGGGATCGGGATCATCAATGGGTCATATTAGTAGATTTAAAAACGATTAACATTTTATTTACTGTCCCTTATTTTGCCTTAATTTCAAAGAAGTTTCCAGAGGTACAGAGGAGCGAAAAGCTGGCGTGTTTCTCGTTATTTAGTAGATGAACCTCAAATAAAACAGTTAATTAAAGACAGAGTTTACCAATTCAAAGAATAATTTGGAATCAGGGGTTTTGAATCGTTTGTTAAAATTGTGAAAAAAATTTAAGTAATGAAAAGGCAAACAAAAAATATCAAATTAGTTCAAGGCCTTTTATACAACTTAATAACTCTTAAGTATTGTAACGATAATAAACCACAACTAAATACTAATAAATGTAAAGCTATCGCTTTCACAAAAAAGAAAAAAATAACGGTGATTACCTTTTTTATGGTACAATATTCCAAAAAGTTGAGGCTATTAGAGATCTGGGCATCATATTAGATAATAAGTTGCATATTGATCAAAATATAAATGGTATTGGTAGCTGATCTTTCAAGATGTACGATTTTGAGATGCAGATTAGTACCTCGTTTAAGCAAACCACTACTTGCACTACATATATTATCATTGTTATTTGTCCTACGAACTTACCTTGCACTTTATAGGTCCCTAGTAAGATCACAACTAGAATGTGCGGTAACCATCTGGAATCCTTTTTATAACAAATACATAGAAACACTTGAAAATGTCCAAAAAAGTTCTTACAGGTTATCTAAGGTTATCTAAGTCAAAGACGTACTATACTTGAAATGAAATTGCTTTATAATCTATGTCATAACCAGTGGTTGGAATTAGGTAGAGTTATTCATGTACTTACACTGATTTCATACAGCGAAAGAATAAAGTGGATATGCCTCAAAGATTAATTTTAAAGAGCAGAAAAAATCCCGTGATTTTTTAAATAAAAAGTTATTTACTTTTACACAATTTAAACTACTGCACGCACGTAATATGCGTATGAGAATTTGCTTAAGACTATCAATAATTTGTATTGTAAATTAATGTAAACTAATAAAAATTTTATGTTAATTATTGTCTATCTCTGACGTTGTTATTATTATTTAGTTGTAAGATTGTTGGCCACACGGGATTGTCCATTAGAAATCCCGAGAAAGTCCACATTAATATCAACATTTCGATGCAAGTACATAAATAACTCTACCTATTTCCGACCTCTGGTCATAATAGATATGACTGTTTATCTATAATAAATAAACTAAGTTACAGAATACTCCAGAACTCACTGCAGAATTCAATGTAAATTATTTGCAACAGCCCGATGCCGAACAAATGCCGGCAGGCGCTCGCCACTTTACCGTCTGGTATATTTAATATTCATTTAATTCGATAGATATTGTGGCCGTGAGTACTGGTATATTAAAAAAAATACTTGAAATACTCCCTTAAACAAATAAGCAGTCTATATTATAATTAAGTAATAGTTTAAAACTGTAGTCTTACAAGAGTTGTAAAAATCATTAAAATATGTTAACGTGGTAAACGGTGTTGGTGGCGATTTTAAAATTTAGAATATATAATTTTACTTTTAACTATATTTCAAATTGTCACTGTTTGTTTACTCTAATAATAGGGAATATGCGTCTGATTGAAAAAAAAGTCTATCTAAATATTTTTCAATATTAGTTTGTTTTCGTCTTGAAAATAATTATTAAAAAGTGCAAAATAAATGCGGTAACTTCAAAATATTTCAACGCCATGCTACTTGTCAGAGCGGATGTGACGAAAATGTACACGTATAGGGATGTCGTTGTTTCAAAAAGTTAACATCGATGCAATAACATCAATGTATTATTAAATAATTCACACATTAAAAAAGTCTTTAAAAATGTATTTTTCTTCTTGTTAAATATCCTAAGTAAATGTTAAAAATTCAGTTTTTATGTTTTATATATACATATTCCATATCTCGAAAACTACACGTAGCATTAAAAAATAAGTATGCAATTTTAATACTGGTACCTAATGTACAAAACTCAGTTATAGTTTTAGCGGCTCCAAAATCACTGTTGTCATTGTTGAAAAAAACAATTTTACAGTTATTGTTGGATTACCGCAAGGTAATGCCTGATTGTATTGAAACAATGTTTTTATTTATAGTCAATTGTTAAAATAAAACCTCTTTTTTGTACAACATTTAGATATAATAGGTAATTTTTTTTTAATTATTTCTATCGACATCATTGCTTTGGTGATTTATTATTGAAATAGAAACTAGTGTTTAGTAAACATTTAATCTTGTTTTCCAACAGGTGAAGGTGATCAATATCCGTCTTTGCCAGTGATAGTGACTGAAGGTGAGGAGAGTCGTGACTCTGACACTCCTCAGCCAACGACTCAATTGCAACCACAGCAACAACAGTCGCTGGTACCAGTGGCTGACTTGATCAAATCACTAGTACACTTCCTTGCCAATCGACCCACGCACATGCCCCTATGGCAATATGAAGATATAACCGCCAAAGGTAAGAGTAATTATTTTTATTAGACATAATTAATAAATATGATTTATTTTATCAATAAAAATTCATTGTCCTGATATAAGACTATAGCGCATTATTACTAGCAAATTTATTATATTTCTTATTTATTTGTTTGCTAAATACCTTACCTAACCCTTGATATAGATCTTGAAAACAGCAGATACAATATTATTAGGATAATCACAATTTCAATAGAGAAGCATAGATTTGAGCCTCAGATTTACATGATTTAGAAACACCTCGACGTTTAATGTTATACGGGTATTCGGCCACAGAGGTGAGAAGATGCATAGTTTTTCATTAACACCAGGTACCCGTTTGATTATCAATCTCATGACTGGAAGGGCATGTTAGTGGCTGAGTTAAAAAGATGTGATTACAATATACTTGATGATGTACACTCATTGTATTATAATCTGTGTGTGCGACAGTATGGTCGCTACGCAGTTGTCAACAGATGGCGACTTTGTTGCGTCACGTGTTACGCGTATTTCGCGAGTCCTTGCCGCACGCGCTAGTTTCCGAGCGATGGGCTCAGACCGCGTTACAATTAGGACTCTCATGTCCTTCGAGACATTACGCCGGACGTTCGTTACAGGTAACTTACACATTAACTAGAAAAGTAAGCAAAGGTAGTTTGTAAGCTTCCGTACCTCGAATAAAAAACGGAACCCTTATAAGATCACTTTGTTGTTCATCCGTCTGTCAAAACTTTTTCTTATGAACGCGTGGAAGTGTCAAGATGAAATTTATATCAAATACTTAGGTCTTCTTGTCCCTTGGAGCTGTGTTTAATTAAACTTCTAATCCAACACAATTAAAAGATACAGCCATTTATGCGGCAAATTTTCCAAACTAGCAAGAGAATCAAAAACCTACAGGGCACTTCCCATGAACTCTGAATCATGAAATCTGGTACGAAGCAACCTCAGTGAGCAATTCCGACAAGCACGTAGCCAGTTTTTTTTAATATTTGTTAGAAACCTGTAATCCAACTTGCAGATTTTCCTAGAATAAACTTAACTTCAATATAACAGTGTGGTATTTGAGATTCTTGAGATTCTTCAACATTATTTTTTTCATGAACAGAAACAAAATGTTCTTCAATTCCAGGTGTTCCGCTTGATAGGCGTGGCGATGACAGGTCGTAATGTATCAGACATATTATCACGTCTGGTAGAGACAGTGGCCGAGCAGGGTGAGGATATGCAGGGATACGTGACAGAGTTACTCCTCACTCTCGAAGCTGCTGTGGACAGCTTGGAGTCACACTTCAGACCTTTGGATTATATGCGTGACATATTCAAATCTACGCCCAATTTGAACAATAAGGACGGTCAACAACCGAATGGCAACGCTTACAATGCAGGTAGTTGAATAATTTTTGTATACAACGGCAGAGCACATCTGGTTTAAAATGAATAATTGATTTCATTTATTTTAGTTACTATAAAATCTTCTCGACTTGAGAAATCGCTAAAGAGCGGTTCTTCCTAATACGAGTACAAATACTGTTGTTCAAAAGGAAGCTCGAAACGCCTAGTGTAATATTGACTTCAGTTTAGAAAAATAATAATTTTATTTATTATTATTATTCTTTTGAATTTTCGCAGGCAAGAGATCGCCGGGCGTATGCGTAGGTTGCGTCAGTAACCACACACGCAGCACAAGTTACTCGGTGTCATACTGCGTACGGAAACCAAATGCACCGCCATCCAGCGCTGATAAACATCATGGTAATTATATGAGATTAACAGTATAAACATTATATAACGTTAAGCACCTATCTCTTATCATTCTATAAGTGATGATAAAGTAAAATTTTGCACAACTACGAATTAATGACAGATATATGAAAGTTTTTTGTTATTATTGCCTGTACTGTGAACAAAAGATGGCGGCAGTTGGTGGATGTTATTTATTTTAAACTAGCTTTTGCCCGCAACTTCGTCCGCATGGTAAAGTTACTTTGAGCAGCATTTCTAACGAATATTTATTCATTATATCGTGTCAAATACCTGAAATGAAGTTCATCCCCTATTTTATCCCCTTAGTGGTGGAATTTATCAAAATCCTTTCTTAGAGGATGCCGACGTCATAGTAGCTTTATGCGTGCAAAGTCTCAGCCCGATTGGTTAAAAATTGACAAAGCTTCATACAAACTTTCATCCCCTATTTTATCCCCTTGGGGGAAGAATTGATCTAAATCCACAAAATTCTTAACGGATGTCTACGTCATAACATTTAACTGTATGCCAAATTTCCGCCCAATCCGTCCAGTGGTTTGGACTGTGCGTTGATAGATCACTATGTCAGTTAGTCACCTTTGTACCTTAAATTGTAGAGCGTGGTCGCGGTTGTGGTGAGGCGGGGCGAGGAGCATGTTCAAACCTATGCCGATCACGATCCGCACAATCACTCAAACAACTAGGCGATACAGCAACACAGGTACATGCAACGACGCGTCACCTTACTACAAAAGGCCAATACCCCAATCTATTTTTAAATTGATTGCGATAATTTGACATTTTGTAGTAGTGTGCTGCTGTGTTTCTGAATAAAAATGTGTAAAGGAAAATTGTACAAATACAGTTAAAGTTAAGTTTGTTATTCTATATATATTTTTTATATTGAACATATTAAAATCTCAGGGCAGAAAATCCCGCTGTCCATGCGGGGATAAATCTTTACCACCATCACCTACTGTTGTCCGGGTACGTGATATTTCAATGGGAACTTTCAAGCATTTACTGAGAGATCATTCATTTAAATTGTAGCCTTTAATACCCTATAGCAAGGTAATTTGAATATCAACATTATGTAATTTAGTAAAAGCCATGTTATATTTAGAGGATTGCTATGTATACAGACAATAAATTTGATTCCTAGATCAATCTAAAAGCTTGTCAAATTGACTCTACAATGAGTCACGCTTTTGAATTTTGTCATTAGATTAGATTTATAAAAACTAGCTATTTTCGTGCCACATCGCCTGCGTTAATTAAAGTCTATGTCAACGGCATATGATATAGCTTGAAATGAAAGAACAATCAAATCTTATATCTTTACAATATTAGTATAAATTTCCAATTAATTTATATTACGAGGATCCGTGTTGGAATGGAATTCAAATTGATTGACTGTACCGTGTTCAATAATCCCAATTCTTTATTATACGCAAGCTCCTTTATGGTTTTTCGCTCAGAACAATATCATATCGAAATAGTTATCGCATTTAATGTGTTTATCACATACAAAAAATAAATTAAAAGTTAAAGTCTTCTTATATAAAACGATGTTGAAATAAATCAGACAACAGCTCGACAGAGTCACTAGAGATAAAGTAAGCTAAGTAAATGGCAGGATAAAATAAAGAATATATTTATGAATTGACTATTTGTATGTAAAAACAAAGATTATAGCCTCACTACAGGATTAAATTACAGATACTATAAAAATTACATGAACTTTGAGTACATAATAATTTTTGTTTCGACTACATTATTTATTTAATATATAATTGTCTTTCTAGTATCTATGTCCATTTTATATGTTTGGCATTTATAAAACGACGAGTATGATTTTTGTAATAATATTAAATGGTACACAGCAAAAAAATTAATACTTTAAAGCCTTCGATCAACAATACAACTAGATGCCCGGTCAGTCTCCAAAAGGGCCGAAGATATAACACCTCACTTCAAAATGAGATCTTACTTTGTTTTAGTTTGTTTGCGATGACGCCAACGTTCGGACGTGTTACGATCTCATAGTTCATATTAAAACTGCAAAAATAAGTAGCGGAATAAAAATGATTTTTTTAGGATATCATATTTTCGGGATGTAAATGTCATTTTAGAATATCTATAATAAATAGTCAAAGTATATTCAATAAAAGAACAGAGTATTGTTTCTGAGCCAACAAATGCGCGAACATGGCAAACATTTGACTAAATAGTCGATGTTCTAAGACAGCACATACATGTAGTAGTGTACTATTTAATTTTTTTTTTACCAAAAATTTGAACACTACATGAATTGGTAATAGTTTGTAATAGAGACCAAAGTTGGAATATGGCATCGACTTCGGATCCATTAATTAGTGGAAAAAATCTAAACCTTGATCTCACACTGCAAAACCTAAAGTTACAGATAGTTTTATTCTCTAAAATTATAGGAAGTAATCTCTGTCTTTTCGGAGATTGTTTAGCCAGTTCTTTTCAAACAAGACCCTCAAATTTTGTACTGGTGGTAGTTTATGGTAGTGAAGGGCAACTTAACAAATAATAAATTCAATAATTCAATTATTCTGTAATAGTGATTTAATTAATACAAAAGTTTCCATATGATAAAATTTTAGATATGTGGAAATGTCTAATAAGTATTGTTTGAAAGTAGCTATATTATTAATTATAAAAAAATATATTATTTAGTTCATAATTTTAAAATATAATGTACGCAAAGATAATAGGTTTTATAATTGTTCTGTTGTTTATATTTAAAACCCACCTCCCTAAATTTAATAAGATTTAAATATGTTTGTGTGCTTATTCCCACAAATATTATTTCATGTAAATTTACTCTAATTATGTAACCAAAACAATGTTTAAAAACCGCGTAAACAGCGAGTGAGTGCGACATTTGTGGGGCAAAAAAGGGACTTTCAGTAAAAAAAAAGGAATTATAGTATTCAGTACGTATAATAATACAGAAGACTGACCCTTGTAACTTGCTTAAAATCAAGTAAATAATTTTGCACTTTAAATGTTTCCCGCACTTTTCCTAGATCATTTTATTATCAATTTACCCAGAAATTACGTTATACCACAAACATTGGAAACTTATATTATTGTTGATTGATTTGAAAATAGAAATAACTATCATTTTGCATAAATGTTCAGCATATAATCCTTAAACTTAATGAACTTTTTAACTACACATTTTTTTTTATCTAATTGCTGTCCAGTCTCTTATTATGAATTATTCGTATATTTTATAAAGAAAAATTGACAACGCGACTCAATACTTACCCAGTTCCGGAGCTCAGTTTTCGCCTTATCACAGAATATACTCTGTAGTGTTATGTTCCTCGGTTGTTGGAGTGTATGGTTGTTTTAGTATGCGAGACGTTATCTAATTGTATTGCTGATCGAAGTTTGAAGCCTCACTATTTTTAATGATATATAACACTTATTCCAACAGAAATAACCAACCGATTGCAATGATCTTGGCTAATTTCTAAATATTATGTGTGCAGGACGATAAGTTAACAATACTGGCGACGTTATTTTGGGTGGGCGCGTCACTCCTGGAGTCTGACTACGAGCATGAGTTCTTGCTAGGAGTTCGTCTGCTCGCTCGTGTCATGGCCCGTCTGCCGCTAGACAGGCCAGACGCAAGAGACCGTTTAGATCGCACGCAGGCGCACACGGCACCATCGCTACATGCACTATTACTCAAGGTCACATTTATGAACTGTACACTTTCTAATACTATAAAAAAAAATAGTTTTACTCTTATCCTACTGAGTTTTCAATTCTGCAACTTCGATCATGTTCTGCAAACAACTATAGTTATTTTTCCTTTATTACATGTAATAACAGTGTTAAAATAAATCTAAATTAATACTATGCAAGATATTGTATTTTATATATTTAATTCATAGTCCCGTCATAACTTAAATTGTCAATGCATTTAAATTTGTGAACTACATTCAACGTCACTTAATGATATCTACTGCTTTAGTATATCGTTGCTTTTCAGAGTAATGGAAGGACATATATTTCTTTTATATTAACACATTTTCGAGTGCGACATATGTACTTTTTAAAATACTTCCAAGAATTGTTAAATTGCCAAATTTTTAAAGCTTCTCAGCATGAGATTTTAAAATTCAAAATAAAATTTGTATTGTATCGGTGTGATTAATAATACAGGGTTGTACACATCCAAGCACCTACGAGCCAGTAGTAGGTGTACTAGTGGACATGATACCACTGTTAGAGTTGCCGGTCATAGATCCGACACAAGCTCTAGCGTTCCCAATGACCGTGGTCGCGTTACTGCCTTACATGCTGCTACATTACGAGGACGCCAACGAACTGTGCGTACGAGCAGCATGCCATATAGCACAGGTAAGTACATTATTCAACAATATATTATTATACGATTAAAAAAAAAAGAAAAGAAACAGTAATTTGAAAGTTTTCTTGCTTTAGTCATTTTAATGTTAAATGGTAGTAAAATAATTATAGAGAAAGAAAATTTTTTGCCCATTTTACTGTGTTATGTTTCCGTACCTCAAAAGGAAAAACAGGGAACTCTTATACGATTACTTTGTTTGTTAAGATGGAATTTCGTGACCGCACGAAGTATCGAATTGAAATTAAAACCATACACTCAGGTCTACAGTCCCTTGAAATTGTGTCCTTTGAAAAAAAATCTACTCTACGACGATAAAATGGAAGGATGCATATTATTAATATGATCCCATTAACACCCTTTGAATTCAAACGTCTAAACAGTGAGTTCATTATGGATAACACATTGTAGTTCACGGCTGAGAAGAGTAAGAAACTGGAGAATCTCGGCACAGTGATGACGTTGTACTCGAGACGGACGTTCAGTAAGGAGAGTTTCCAATGGACCAAGTGCGTAGTCAAATACCTCTGGGACACATACTCACATCTGTCATTACAGATGATCGCCTTCCTTGTCGAAGTCTTAGAGAAGGTAAGTTATTTGTTTACTGATATTTTAAACTTAAATGACAGCGACATAATTCATAAGCAAACATAAAATATATCCTAATGCTCTTTTGATATATCTGCCGTCCAAATCTCTTGAAATACTCAAAAAATAAATTCTTTAAACAATCACAGGTACAGTTTAGTATTGATTGTGATATTTGACACATGGTGGTATATTGAAATTTCGTTATGAATACGTATACTGAACTATACTATACCTACTAGCTATATACAGGGAGGAACAAAATGACCGACACAGCCGAAAGTTTCAAGTTAGGTTACATGCAAACGTTCATTTTATTTGACAAATATTTAAAAATAGAGAAGGTGTAAAAATGGAGTAAAAATTTTAAATTTCTAAGTGTTGACAGCCCTTTAACACGCATGCGCAATATCGATTGTGCGCAGATTACAACGGACGGTGTTAATGATGAATCGCTGGAAGATTTGTGAGTTTATCGAGTTTAGTTAACGATACCGTTGTTAAAGGAGTATTACCCCATTCAAACAATTTTTATGGAGAACTGCTCTTTTAAAATAACGTAGATTAATGTTAGAGTGATCTCTCTACAATAATTTAGGAAATTTTACACTCTGTTTCTTAATTGAGTATGTAAAGTTAAACGTCTCAAATTAAGATCACTTAGTTTTCGTTTCCGATTTTAGTTTTTTGATGATCAGTTGATAGCAGTTTGATAAAACTAAGACTATTTGACTTGTGTAATTAAAAAAACCTAGGTTATTGAGAATAAGCAGTAGAAATTTTCTTCTTTTTTCAAATCATAAACCGGCTTAGTCTGTTAATCGATTTAAGCATTTTGACTGCCTTGTTTATTGATTGACTGCTAGAATTTGCATGAAAGTAGTCTTATAAATTACAAACTAGTTTATTTTGTTTTTAGAAATGAAGAAGTCAATGACCGATTAAAAACTTTTCCTTAGTACGTCCCAAAAACAGCTGACTCAGGGTTGAAAACACTCATTTTTATTCAAAAACTTTGTAATTTAATATCTCCGAAACTATTTGACCTAGACTTATAATTTTTTTTACATTATATTAAAGACAAATAGCACTCTCCAGGAACCTCGGGAGTGTCGATCGTTCTGTTCCACCGAGTATGACTATTTATTTTTCTGGCTGTTATTATCTTCGTGTTGGTGTTCCTTTTGATGGGGAATACCAGTCACAATAATAGGCTAATGATAATTATATATTATAGGGCGCACCGAGTTTACAGTTACCAGTATTATCAATACTCCACTGTATGTTGTACTACGTGGAATTAAACGCACCCGCAGCTCAGCCCGTGCACGCTGATTTACTACGAGCTGTTGTACGATTCCTAGACGTGAGTATACATACATTCGTAAACGTAAAAATAAGGATATGGACTTAAATGCAAAATTTAGTTCATTTATTTTTTTATTAATGGCTTATCTGCGCATTTCGCACAATTCTGCCAATGTCAAGTAAATAATTTTTTGCAAAATTTAATCAAATATTTTTATAGTTAACAGACATCTCGATTCAATGGTAATTTACCCTCACTTTAAACGTCTTAATAGGGTATTTAACTCTGTTTGAAAAAATACTTGAAACTGTTTATTTTAATTTAAAAAAGCCTTATATCAAATATTTCGGAAAAAATAAAGACGTTTTCTTGCCTTAAAATTAAATCAAAATTTAATATTTTTTAATATATACCCGTGAGAACATTGTCCGTCTTATTCATGACGTCATTGTGATATGCACACAGAACAGTTGCATAGAGTAGAAGATTAAAAGATGTCAATAAAACAAGAACAGTGCCATCTATCAATCGATTTCGAAATACGAATATAAATATATTTTCAAGAAAATTGATTTATACGAGGGTCAAACTGAAAGTTCTTAGAAAATCAAAAACTGATTACATTAGCCAGTTATTAGTTTTATTATATCTTTTCAAAATATTGTCCATTCACGTCAATACACCGCTGCATGCGATGGAACCACTGGGAAAAGCACTTTGCCCACTCGTCCTTAGGGGTCTCTTCAATGGCATCGCGATACGCAGCCACCGCTTCTTCAGCATTCATAAACCGCTTTCCTTTAAGTTTTTCTTTAATTTTTGGAAATAAATAAAAATCACAAGGCGCGAGGTCGGGGCTATACGGCGGGTGACCCAGTAATTCAACGTTTGATGTCGCCAAATAGTCGATCGTTCGCTTGGCGGTGTGCGACGAGGCGTTGTCGTGGTGAAGGAGGATCCTACTGCGAGGTCGTTTCTCTCGAACTTTTTCCAAGACAAGTGGCAAACAATTGGTAGTGTACCATTCTGCAGAAACTGTTTTTTGATCCTCTAACACAATTGTTGCAAAATGACCTATCCTTCCAAAGAACGAGGCCACCATTTTTTTTCCCGCACTTCGATCTCTCTTCACTTTAGTTGGCAACTCCTCGAAAGGAAACACCCACTGAGCAGATTGTCTTTTGGTTTTAGGATCATAACAGTAAATCCAGCTTTCGTCACCTGTTAGTATGTCGAACACAGCATTTGAGTCACCTCCGTTAAATCTTTCAATCATTTTACGACACCAATCCACACGATGGAGTTTTTGAGCCTCAGTCAAATTATGAGGTATCCACCGGGCGCAAAGCTTCCTGACCGCTAAATGTTCGTGGAGGATTTTGTGCACTTGACTCATACCGATGCCTAAGCTTGTCCGAATCTGTTGATAGGTCACTCTTTTGTCAGTCTCTATCATACGCCGCACAACACAGATGTTATCTTCAGTCGTCGCCGTAGAAGGCCGTCCCTCACGTAAATCATCAGTGAGATTAGCGCGACCACGTTTAAACTCATTAAACCAGTTGTAAACAGTCGCACGAGATGGGGCTTCATCGTGAAAGGCCAATCGTAGTCTATCATAACTTTCTTGTTGACTTAAATGACATCGAAAGTCATAAAAAATCATTGCACGAAAATTTTCTCGTGTTAAATTCATGATGACGTGACACAGACAATTTTCAATTTGCCGCCAAATCGTAAAACAAATGACAAATGAATGAAATATATACTCAGTAATATTGGCAAAGAGTTATATTTTCAAATTTTAGAATTATTTTTTTATTATATTGTTTATAAGTGGCCAGTTCTAAGAACTTTCAGTTTGACCCTCGTAATTATTAAGCATAAATTTATGTCGCAACAGTGACGCCACATAATGACGGGTCGTGTTTCAAGTCACATGACACACTGACAAAAATCCCGACTTTTAACTTTAAGATATTAAGATAATCGTGCGATTTTAACACTCAAAATCAGAATCTCTATGTTTAGTAAGATGTAAATTTTAGTTTTTATGCAATTCTGTGACTTATTTTTCACTACCGAACCTACCCTATTTAGATAATCGTTAGTGCCCCCACCTTAAGCTCGCAAGGTTTTCAAAAGCAAATAACTAAATTATCTTCTTATAAAATATAAAGATCTTTTGCTATTTTTATTCCAATTATTAAAGTTTTCTATTTAAATTAGTTCTATACTTCGTTTATGAATTTTAACTTTTATCTTTAAACATCACATTAGGGATAGCTTTAATGAATTAAATGTTTTATGTATAGGATGGCAACAACTACAAGGAGGCTATGAAAATCCTGAAGCTAGTGGTGACGCGATGCTCCACACTAGTTGTGCCCCCGTACTGGGATCACGCGCCGTCATTACTCGATGCAGAACTACACGGCAAGAAGGTAATATTCAAGTTATTGATCTACGCATTAAATCAAATCAAATAAAACTTTATTTGTTCTCTCAAACAGATATCATAATATAATAACAATTTAAAAGCTAAGTAGAAAGGTACGATTTTGTAATCTGTGTAAATGTGAAATAACCGTGTACGAAGATAATAATCTTTATTTGCGAAAACATGGTTACATTATAATTCAACAATTTTAGAACCGCACATTTTATCGTCAAGACGATGTGCAAATATAAATTTCATATAAAAAATAGCAAATTTTTAAATGCCAAAAATAAATTACATAAAAATAGTGAAATTCAAATCATAGTCATATATGATACAATAGGTTCATATTATAATAAAAGGTTGCATACAATAATTTAGATTGAGATTTAACTTGCAAAAAATTGAATAATAATTTTTATCTATTAAATATTTAATACATATAAACTATTATATATACTTATTAACATTAATAATACTTTAAATATAGTTTGGTAATTAGTTATAAATGTGTATAGTCATAAAGTAAACGTTCTTTGAGTTAATAGTAAGTCTTTGGAGCGGAATACATAAATTTTCATCGCTTCTACCACTACGTGCATAACCTTCATTTTGTTTAAATATTAATACCGCAACACAGATGACACCTAACTATGACATATAATAGCATACTATTAGAGCGGTAATTTAAGTTTTTGCTTGTCATTTTGTACACACTTCAATCAGAGCGTACATACTGAATATTCAATATGTTTACTTTAGGAATTGCCAGGTCGCACGATGGAATTCACATTTGATTTATCGCAAACTCCCGTTATCGGTCGCAAGTATTTGCCCAAAGCGGGATCACACCCCACTACAGGACCTAGCTCGCTCTCCACTTCTACGCCATCCGCCACGCCAGACAAAGGTAACAATTATTGTTTACAATTTTTTTTTTAAATTTTCCGTTTACTTTTTTTATTATTAGTGTTTCAATATAACTCCGTGACTCTGAAAGTCAAGTTAACCCGAGGTTCACATGAAACTCAACGGGGAATTTAATCTTAATTTTTTTATCGAATTTTGAAAATTTGGTAGTAATGTATGTAGCTGCAAATGGATCCACTGAATTAATAAAATTTCTTTGGTGATCACAGGATAGCTGACCAGAAATTCATTATCTCGAGTTTCTTATTGCTTCGATAGGCATTTCCAGATCGATTTTGATGTTTATTTTTGTTAGGAATTGTGGATGTGTTGCAGTTTAGAGCTACGGGGTCTTCCTAAGCCAGTGAAATTCTTTTTAACTGTTGATTCGCACCAATTTACATTATATCCTATGTGTATTTACATAGTGGGCGATGACTCGTTCTCCCTTTTTGTTTTTATCCATAGGGAAGGCCTGTGCTACAGCAATGGGGATGGGAATTGTTAGGCTGATTAATGTGAATGTGGCATATGTTAAAATAATTAGGATCGTCAGCATCAGCATCAGCGTCTGGTTCAGCGTCGACGGTAGTAGGCGGGGAGGTGGGCGGGGTTACAGGCTCGGTGGTGGGGATGGGGTCGGGGACCGGCGTGGGCGTGGGAGCGGGACAGCCTACCTCCGTCGCGTCACCAAGACGGTCCCTTTCACTCTCACCAGCGGACGCTCTCGCTTCTGGATGGAAGCGACCATGGATGTCGCAGGCAAGTTACTTGTATATTTCGTGGCCAGATCGTAGAAAATGATCACTTCATGATCCAGCCGGCTATTTCATGAAATGGACGTTTTTTACGAAGAGGCCACGTAAAGCTGATCATGTAGTTTATACGCCAACTTTTAATTATATGCTTATTTACATTAGGCCATTTCATTTATATTGAGTGTCCAGAAAGAAAATCTTATAATTTTCTGAGGTTGTTTGTACATCAGCGTTATATGATTACGTAGATTGAAAAAAAATAACCCCAAATTTTAAGTCTTCAAGTTCTTACCTATGACTAGACCTACAGTAGTGAATCATATAGGAAAAAGTTCATATGTAAAACACTAATATCCTCCAATGGAATTTTATCATCTTCGGTATCTAGATCATAATCATGTCTCTGTCATTCATTCATTCATGTCACGGCATAAAAATGTCTCTAGTAATATAACTATATTACTGCTTTATCTATCTAACTGCGATATATAGAAATCCAACATAAGTCCTTTGATTTCTATTGCTTGTAACACTTATTTTCTAATTATTACCAGCCATCTTGATTGCGAAAGGTCATGGGTTTGAATCCCATCTTAGAGGGTCGGGGACCAAGCAATTTTTTTAAGCATTTTTCATTGAAAAAGACTTACTTTCGTTTATTTGTCTATAACCTAAAAATGAACATACTTCAAATAGCACGAAAACAATCCGACATCGGCGCCTCTAATGGAGTCTAATGTAACAATTTTACAAAAATGAAAATTTGCAATAAAAAGTTGTATCTTACTTTAAAATTACAAGTGTAATGTAACTTAAATTCATTTACTTTTTTCACAGAGTCGCGTTAGAGAGTGCCTGGTTAATTTATTGACCACGTGTGGGCAAAGAGTTGGTCTACCAAAAAGCCCATCTGTAAGTACAAAACACAACCTTATTGTCATTGTTATACTATTCAAATTATACTAACATAATACTTTACCACCTCAAATATAGTTGGTGCGTTACTTTTATGAAGGGTTCATGCAAAGAACTCGTGAATTGATCAAAAGATTAATGAGTATCATTTCTATGCATCGCTGCAACTAGGACGATTTAATAACCACTTTATGTTCTAAGGTAACTCGCATACATACGTATATGTCGCAATGCTTCCACGCACACTCACGCGCCGTGCTGCCACCATTATGTCCCACGAACTTTATAAACAAAACCTTTTAGAATATCACCTTGAAAAATCATACAATATAAAATTTCAACAATTCTATAGCAACCGCTTACACACTTTATTATTATTGCTAATTAAATTTGCACTGAACCCAACGATTACAGAATATTAAAACGCTGATGCTCGCACACTCATACTTTCATGTGATACTGAAAAATATAATATGACAGAATATATAATTAAATGTAAGTTACAACGGCTCTCAACAAATATAACTTTCGTACGATCATAAACTCATAAACTGTAGGATCGTTAGCATAATAATTCACGAAAACTTTTGGCATTTACACAAATTTGACTCATTAGCTTTAAAAGCGTTATTATTACTTATATAATATAATATATGTGGGATTCGTGTGTGGCAGCGTGGCTACAAGCCGCCGCCATCAACGCTTGTGTCCGTACCGCATTATTGTAATTGACAAATCCTGAGCCAGTTTATCTAGAACGGTCGATGCACATCTGACTGAAATTCCGCCGTGTTTATTAGCCGATGTCAGAACTGACAAAATACATATGAGAGCATACTCACACCGTCCGTCGAGCGTACTAACTTATGCTTGTGATATGCAAGAAAGAGCTTCGTCAGATTTACACCAGCCTAAAGTTTTCACCGTTGGTTCGATTACCATCGACTCCCAATAGATAGTACTAGTGTTCTCTTTTAACGATCTTACTTTTTTCATCATAGAAAATGTCGATATGTTCCTGTTATGTTTTGTTTGTTTATGCTTGCAATTTTGTATATAAGACAAACTTCACTTATATTGTTTAGATCCCAAATTAACTAGCTAAAGCACTGACTCCTCAACTACAAGACATTTTACAAACACATAAAATTCGATTTAGACAACACTAGTGCCGTTTATTGACAGTCAAAACGATAAAAATGGTGCCGTGACATCTAAAAAAAATACCTAGAAGAGATAACCTAAGTTTTTAAATGTTTTTTTAACTAGCACCGTTGATATGGTATCTTGTACTCTAACGATATTTATAAATTATTATTCACTAAAGGTCTTGGCACAATACTCGAACTCGGAGCAACTTAACTCATTACAAATAAAGCTTTGATTTGAAACTTTTTTATAAATGTACATAAAACTCACATTGCAAGGTTTAAATAGTACAGTATTTCACTCCTTTTAATATAGAAACTGTATTGTATATAACACTCCCAATTGAATTAGCGGCATTAATTTAGTAATATTTTCGAAATTTATGCTCCTTTCAGAAAACCCTTATTTACAATAAATTAAGAATCTTTAATGATTTAATAAACCATAACAACATTTACAGAACACTTTGCTCTTACAATAGCAATAATCAAATTTGATCAAATATATTTAATTAATACATATAATAAATGCTGAAATGCCAAAATCTAGAATTATTATTATGATTGTTACTTTGCATTTACAAAGTTCTATTAAAAACTGTTGATAACTAAGGTGTAGTATAAAGCAAGAAAAAAAGACAATGGCACTATGGGCGCTTGTGCACTACACTGAATTTTCAGATTTTTTTTCTGGTCCGGAATGACATGAAAAGCCCTGGTGAGTTGCTTGTGCACTTGTCTGTTTTTTCCGGATCAGAGCGGCGCAGTTTAGGGTAGCTCTTTTTGAAGCTGCACGCCACTAACGCTAGGTTCGATGAGATTTTTGTAACTTCGGTAATTGCTTGCTTTATTACTCTACGTGCGAAGACGTAGAAGACAGAAAAAATATTGGGTTCATCCCCTTTATAAGTGAAATGTACCTAAATAATAACCTGACAGGGTCATTTTACATAAACCATAATAAATAGGGGCAAGACGAATACATTTTTTTTTTTACTACTATCAGATGTAAAAACTTATACCCTTACTAATTTAGGAACAGCATTATTCACATACAATAGCTAAAAATATCTTTGTTCTCGTACTTGATGTTCAAATTTATAATCCTGCAAATCTTCTACGAAGTTTTGTTAAAACAACTTCAAATGATTACAGACATAGACCAATCATTGATGTCGTTTTGTAAACAAAGCGAAATTAGTGGCGTGTTAGCGGATAATTAATATGTTAAATGAACTTTACAGTGGCATTTAAATCGGCCATCTTTTTTTTCTAAGTTTTAAATGTCATGATTCATTGTTAGATCAGTTTGCTGCATTATATATATACTTACTAGTTTTTCTTTTATATGCGTGGTATAATTTCTTTGAGCAAAACTCTTTTCTTTTATAATACTTCTGTTATCATATATTTATTTATTCTTATTTATATATGTCGCATCATCTTTACGAAGATCGTTTGATTTAGTTTCTTATATTTTAATCGCTAGTTACTCGATTACTTAATTTCCATGCAAACTTTCATACCTTATTTCCACCTATTTTTCGTGATAAAATGTAGCCTATGTAAAAATCAGACCGTCGGACCTGAAAATTCAGTGTAGTGCGCAAGCGCCCTATAAATTAAGCCCGACTGAAAAATTAAGTCCTATGTAAGCGTTTAAAGCAAACTGTAGGAATAGCAACCATAAACGTCTGTATCGTTTCCGCGTGTTATATTATACGGGGTAGGGTCAGCGACCTATAATAGCGCTCATGATACTTTGTGTCAAGTACGGACGGACACAGGCGATCACATTACGTCTATTGCCGTCGTTCGCTTGTCGCTTCTCATAATTGGCTCGACAACTTCACTATGGGACCAGTTCCAACGGTAGGCTATACATTATGTAACTACACCGACATCTGGGTATATGTACTTGAACTGAATATTAGAATACGACCAACACTAAATAACTTAATATTTAAGCGTATTATTTATATAACTAACCAACAGTTAATAATATTAGTAGTTTTCACCAACGCGATTAAAAGTAGAGTAAATGAGTTTGTTTAACGTCTTAATATCGAAATGTATATAGTTTTATTAGTTCCTTATTATTTGAGATACGGTGCTGGCGTCTTTACCACGGCATCGTAATATAAAATAGTTCCATCAAATTACATACACCAATCACTGATTACTTTTATTTCACAAAATCTACGTGGATGCACGCCCAATATTGCATAAATCTGAAGGAGTACCTGAAAACTAATCACAAGCATTTTCACTTATTTTGATTATGAACTTGGTTAAAACTACAATAGCAAATTACTGCTTGATGAACACACATATTTTATGTGTCTGTTAATATCATAAAATTGTTATATTGGTAATAATAAGCTTAGTACCGTTTATTTTGAAATGTGTCAGCCTCTCGTCATGATAATAAAGAAAGAGGTTTTAATGTTCTCCAAATAGAGGAGGCGCTAGAAGGAAGAGTATGAAAAATATGGGGACTACGCTTTTATGAAAGAATATCAACCAAGAATAACTCAAAAGATAATGCCGCCCTACATTTTATGTTACTTTTTGGGGGTAAATAATAAAAATATATTTTGCAACCATGTGACATACCAAATGAACGCGCTACTAACACTTAGAGAGATATGCAATGCGTATAAATAATGGAAAATAATTTAAGTTTATAATGCAAATGAACCTTCCACTTCATAATTTTTTCGAAAGATTATCTCATCTCATCACTCATTTTAAAAAAAATCTGCAGCAAACAAATTTTTTCATTCTTAAAATGAACGAAATTAAAGTAACAAGATTATTCCAAACATTACACGGCATAGGAAACTAAAATAATCCTTTTGCGGTCAGTGCAAATCTGATGTCAAGCACCTCACGAAATATATGTTAGTACACGACGAATATCTCTTCGAATGTACAATATTAAATGTATTATCATATATTTATTTTACAGTTTTGACTAATTTCTGACATTCCGCGTCCGATAATTACGCGAAGCAGCTTACGTCAGATATGCACCGGCCATTACATTCTAGTTGTAGTCTGTTTTAGAAGTAGGAATTATAAATAACTTTTGACCCTGTCATTACGCTAGGTATAAACTTTACGAGCAAATGTAAAATATCGTTAATATTTCTGAAAACTTTCGAAAAGTAAACTGTCTTTACGCTTCATAAGTACTGAATGCAAAGAGGAGGGGAAGTAGTTATTTAGACAACTAGAGTATACCAATCACATGTTATGATGTTTCTTTTTTTTTTGTTTGTATAAGGTATAAAGTATCATTAAGAATGCGCATAAAGATGACTAGATTAAAACGTAACGCCAATAAAAAAAAAAGCAATAGGTCCTTGTCTTAATGTAACTTATAACAATAATAATAATAATAATAATAAAATTTATTGCACAACAATAGAACATACAAGATCACAAAGATCAAGACCAAAGCAAAGGGCGGCCTTATCACTTAAAAGCGATCTCTTCCAGGCAACCACAAAAAGGAAATTAGATACAGAGAACAATTTAGGGCAGTGCATTTGAGGAAAAGTATCCTATTAATATTAATTATTAATTAATATTATGAATGAGAAAGTTTCTGTTTGGATGTTTGTACGTCAATCACGCCGAAACTACTAAATGGATTTTGATGAAATTTGATATACATATAGGGTATTAGCTGACTTAGACAATAGGATACTTTTTATCCCGCTAAACATTTCTCTAGGAACCACGCAGGCGAAGCCGCTGGCGAAAGCTAGTACTATATATATATGAATAGATATACAATGCAATTAATTCACACACACACAAGTACAAAAATTTAGTTTTAAGAAATTAAATATTATTATCTACAATAAATATTATTTGGATGTACAGCACGTGAGAGATAATATTGTGTAACAAAATTTTTAAAAACATTTAATGACTGAGCACGCCTCGCAGCAACCGGCAACTCGTTCCACAGACGAACGGCGTGTACAGTAAAGGACCTGTCAAACACTCTAGAAGAATGCATAGGCATTGCGAGTCTCGGGTTTCCCAATGATCTCAAGAGACGGGAGTGGGTGTCAGAAAGAAATTTGAAACGCTTTTTAAAATAAGCAGGAGAAGCAGGATTATATAGGACATTATATAGCAAAGAAAGTATGTGAGCATTCCGGCGAAGTCGAATAGGCAACCATTTGAGCTCTTGACGATATTTTGATACATGATCATATTTACGTAATCCAAATATGAATCTTATTGCGAAGTACTGAAGTCGCTCAAGTTTATTTAGTTGCTCTTCAGTAAGATCAAGATAGCTGACGTCGGCATAATCTAAAATTGTTAAGAGGAGAGACTGTGCTAGCGCGATTTTAGTAGCAATAGGTAAAATATTCCTAAGTCTCCTTATGGACGCCGCCGAAGCAAACAGTTTGCAACTTACTTCTTGAATGTGTGGTGCCCAGGAGAGATTCTTGTCAAGAAGCACTCCTAGATTTTTAACATAGTCACTATATGATAATCTCACACCGCCGAATGTAATAGGCGGTAATTGCGACCATTGTATTTTATTATATCATTAAGACAAGGAGGTATTGCTCTAAATACATCTTATGTTTGATCTTTGTCATTTCATGTCAGGCCTCCAAAATCAATTTTCACTATCAAATATGAATATAGACGCGGGAATTTTAGAGGTAACTTTAATATTGTAAGTTTTTGATACTCAGTTACTTCACTTAGATTTCTCATTTTATAACAGTCTATTTATACTTTATTTCTTTACAGTCAATATAATATTAATGATTTAATTTTATGCGCCTTCTTAAAGTTTCTATTACCACACCTTTGACGAACGCCGCACCCCTCACTACCCCAGAAACAAATATATGTGAAACAGTCCTTAATAATCCTAATATTTAACGAAAAACACGGGTCCACGCCCGTCTTCCTCAGCCTCTAACTGTCGTAGTAGAGTAGCAGTATCTGAGTGTGTATTGTGTTATGTCTTAGGTGATCTTCAGTCAAAGTTCCGAGTTGTTGGAGCGCGAGTCATCGATGGCGTCATCACTGGAGGAGGTTTCAGGCACACCGGGCAACGAGCTTCCTACCGCGGCACCGCCCACTGATCACTTCGGAGTATTCAAAGATTTTGATTTCCTGGAGTATGAGAGCGAAAGCATAGAGGTAAAAATTTGATAATAATACTGTGTAATTTAATGTATAAAAGAGTACTGTTAGTTTTTAATAAAAAATGATAGTGTAAGATTTTTAAATATGGTAGATATTATATTGATAACTAGTATAGTTGAATCGTGTAGAAGGCGGGCAAGATACGCCTCATCATCAGCCCTTTTCGTCCCCACTGCAGGGGCTCAGGCCTTCCTTAAGGATGGTTAAGGAGGATGGGCTATGACCCTCCACGCTAGCCCAATGCGGATTGAAGGGTATTAACGACTGCAAATGCAGCCGGGACCAACGGCTTAACGTGCCTTCCGAAGCACGGAGTAGCTCGAGATAATAATTTTTTGGTCACCCATCCCGTGACCGACCCTTGCGAAAATTGCTTAACGACTACGATCACGGGCCGTGGCGCTAATCCACTACGCCACCGAGCTACTCGCCTATCACGATCAAATTGATTGGAGAGTAAAGTCAGAAGCCATAGGCGAAAGACGATTTAAAGTACATGCCTTGTGACGCTCACTTCTCTCTTGTCTACTTCGCAAGGGATCTGATAATACCATATTAAAATATATAAAAAATAAGACACATGTAGCTACATAATTTATGTTTTAATGTGATTTTGTTTAGGGAGAAAGTTCAGACAACTTTAATTGGGGCGTGCGACGAAGACTATTGAGTGAAGAACGTGACGAGGGCATTGCACCTGAACGTAGCCCGCCCCCGCAACGCCCACGCCCTCCTGATTTACATCCTAAGCAGGTTTTTATTACTATCTGTATAAAGTTTACTTTCTTTTGTTTTTGAGTAATGCAAACTGTTGCAAACTGTAAATACGAATTACGAGAATGAAAACATTCGGGTAATCATTACATCACATATGAAATATAATTATGCTGTATACTACAAATTATTATTAGTTTATTTCTGACATCCGAGCTATTTACAGAATTCAAAAAAGCAAGTTGACTGGATCAAAAGTATAATGAATCTAGTTAGTGCGAAAGAATTGCCACCATTAAATCTGGGATTTACTGTGAACTTAAAAATTTCACGTACGGAAGATATGAATGATAATATAATGAATGTGCTATACAGAGTGGACATGAAGACTCATCTGACGAGGAGGGTGGTTGGGAGGAGGGGGGGACGGGTACGCGAGGAGAAGGGGATGCGGGCGCTCCGCACGATCTGACGTTGCGCGCGCGCACACATTCCTTCTCGAGCGCTTCCAGCGGTGAACAAGATGGTAACCTTATGCTATAATATTATATAAATACATGTTTTTACTACTGCTAGGCTTCCTTACTTGTCGAAAGATCTTTTTTATTGTTTGTTTGTATTCATGATGTTGATGTAATTATAAGGCCAAACATTTCTTTGGTATTATTACATAAGTATTAGCTGTTAACTGCCGACTGTTATCTTTTATATTTTTCTGTCCCGCAATAGCGTTAAATACAAAATTGTGTCTCGAAACCGCCGTATACACAGCGTTTGATTCAATTAGATGTTAATTTATATTTATTTATGTAATTTGGTTTTTTTTTTGGTTTTTCAGCAAAGGATACTTTTCACCTAAAGCCTTTTGTTTTTATATTTTACCAACTTGAATCACGGAACTGTAATTTTATAAAGTTTTTTCGATTTCGGTTATTAAATCGATAAATGTATAAATGTTACTTTAGTATAGACCGCTTTTTTCACCGCACTCTACACACTTCCGTATATGAATATATCGTACTCGTTTACAATTTAACATTTTCACTGCGAAAAATACGTGTATGTACGGTCAGCCAAGAAAATAGGTTATCAGTTTCGAAGAAAGTTTCTATGAATCACATTATCGCCAATGTTGACTCTTCTAATGGAGTTTACATACTTCATAATGTCGTAGTCTGCGTATATTTAAAAATAATGATCACTGTGGGAAATCGACCTTTTAATTTCATGACGTTCAAATTTACCTCCACCGTATCGTGACGAATATACTTTTAATAAGTGTACCTTTACAGTCGCCAAAAGTTATAGTTTATATCTGTATAGAAACTATAATCGTATTATGGTTGATGGTTCGGTACAGGTGATCGTGGTGACATCACTCCGGTACCTGGCGCCGCGCCCGCCATGCGCGACGCCTGGCGTGCGTCTGTAGCGGGACTGTTGAGACAAGCGGCACTGTTGCCGCCTCTAGCGCTAGTGCATCGAATGCATACCGCGCTCAAGGTACTATTATGTTAGGGCTGGAAAAACTGCGTTAGAATACCGACCATCAATACGGTGTTACATATAATCGGATAATCGATTTCAAAGTCAAATCAAACAATATTAAAGATTTAATAAATTTTTATTATGATATTTGTTTTCGAGTTAATTGTGCAACATACGAATAGTTCTCCGTCTACGCAATGGACGTAAAATGAGGTCCAAAGTTTTTGTTTCACGTATCAATATCAAGCGACGGTTGAAAGCCTAATTACTTCAAACGTAATTAATGGCGATTTTAAACTATTAAAAATCAACATCAACAACATTATCGCCTCACCCCGCACTAGGTATTAGTGATCTCTTAGTACTACAACATCAAGCTTTAGAGAACTTTAGAAATATTTATGAATAATTATTTAATACGCTAGTTAATCCATTTGATGAATACAATGAACTTGGATTAAATATTAGATAAAAGTATATATTTAGTGGATTATTTGCTGACATAATATATGAAATTATTTAAGAAGATATTCCACATAATCGTTGAGATGAAAGAACTAATTCACAAATAAATACAAGTGGCATATGCATTTGTGCATGGCATCTGTGTCTGTACAAAGTTTGTAAACATGTGAGGCGTTGGGCTCGTCATCAGGTTGTCATTGTTCCGTTTCTTCCTATCATATCGCTATATTTTTACTTACACTAACTCTGATATTCACTCGAGTGACTCGAGTAAAACAGCACTCGATTCGCATTATACACTTCTTGTTACTAGATCACATTTTATTTAATTTATCCAGAATCAGATAATACAATGACCAAAAGCAATTAGTTGAATCGCCAATGAGATACCATTATTGTATAAGTTGAAGTTAAAGTTCAGATTGCGGTCCATCTTGTTGAGGGTTTGACCATTTTGCGTTTTTCGGTACTTGAGCCCTTTACAACCAACTTCAGGCCATCTGTGTAAACTTGACACGAAAAAACTAAGTAAATATAGTTACACTATCTTATTATAAAGTACCAAAGTTAGTAATTGGTTTAAATCACCAAGCCGCCAAATTTTTATATAAATATTTCGCCGCCAAATTTTTTTTATTAAAACTTAATTACTTTTAGCATGAATTTTCAGAAAGATCAATTTATATGTTAATATTGAGGTGTATGGGAATTAAAAATAAATATGAAAAATATGATAATTACTTTGCGATAACGACACAACAAACGGAAAGGACATTTTTTTAAAACGAAGACAAAAGCAATAATGAAATGAGAAAAATTAGATTTATTTAGACATCAGGTTACCTTTACTTGCGAAAATCATAATAGCAGTCGATATTTTAGTGAACTATAACAACAAACCTTAACAGTAACAATCGCAAACAACACCTCCATCCAAGTATTTGATTTATAAGTAATACGCATAATCTATACGACTAATCTGACAGCTGTCGCCACAGTGACATCACACAATGGCGGGTCGTGTTTCATGTCACGTGACACACAGACAAAAAATTATTATTTTTAACTAACATTAAATTAATATGATAATCGTGCTATTTTAAGACTTAAAATCAGAGTCTCTATGTTTATTACTATGTAAATAAAGACGTTGTCTAATGTCGCGACTTACTTCTCACTATTTGCGGGAATTCTATTTGCCCCAATTAAACAACAAACGAAACAATAGAAATTCAAACAAGCTAAAAGTACCCTTCTCTAAAATGCATTTCGTTACATCCAGCCCCATTCAATGTTAATGAAAATATATAACCATATACCAAATCGCAAAAATACAAAATTAAAATCAAATCTTATTAAGAAATACTATAAAATAAAAGAATTTTTGAAGACAACTGTGACAAGCAAATTTAAATTTTACAATCTTTGGTCGTCCTTCATTAAGAATATTTATTCAACACAATTTTATCTTATGGAATTTAATTTAATTATATTAAAATGAATAACTAAATTATTAGATGTTTTTAATTTTAAATTGTTGTTAATATTATATTTTCACTTTGACAAAGCTCTCCTCTACATATGCAATACGCTTGTAGGGCGTCACATGTATACCTAAAAATTATATCTCATTGTTTGTCGTGTGACACGCAATAAATATTTCGATTTGATTTTAATTATATTATATCCTATTGAACGGTCGCTGTTCAGGAGGTGATGGGTAAGACTGTGTTATTGTGCGGCGAGGGCGTGTCCTGCCTGCCCGGCGGCGTGACCGGTGCGGCGGAGCTATCCGGCGTGGTGGAGCGGCTCGCGGGCGAGGAGCCGCCGTTACTGTGGGCCGGCGCCGCCGCCGCCGACTCGCCACGGGTCAGGGACGCGGTGCGATACGCCGCGCTAGAGGTCAACGAACACCTCGAGACGTACTTCGACAGGCGGGAACATGCGCTAGAGGTAGATTATGTTACGTTATACTCACAAACTGTTCAATTTAAAACTTAGATGTCATTTATTTAAAATTATTGTACTCGTATAAAATCTGTTTAGTATTTTATACCTATTAATAGTAGTAGGTAGAAGTAAAGACTCGTTAGGATATAAAAAGAAAACAAATAAGTTTCATAGTCATAATTCAAAATATTAGGTTAATCTGTAATCACATTATTTCACATGAAATAGTGTACAACGAAATAATAACGCTAAGAAAATATTCATCAGAAATGACTTTTGTAACACAGGCTGCTAGTGATCTGTGTTTTACAGAATTTCTAAGTTTGACCCTGATATATTTCTTTATTCAAGTCTTAACACTGGCATTATTACTGTAGATGATATAGAACGCGTGGATTTGAATTGAATATTTGTTTGTGAACACTGTGTTATCCACTACTCATCAGAATTTTTTTTTGGTAGACGTTAGAACTAGCACGCAGTGGATGCGCGGGCGCAGTAGGCGGCGAGGAAACGGCGCGATGTCTCTACAAGCTGATCTTCCAACTGCTGTTACTGCTGGAAACCAATAACAAAATGGTCGTTGCCGTCTACCATGCAGCCCTCGACAACAGGGTATGCGTTTATTTTTAAAGTTCTAGATTTTAAAATGTAAGTGCTAATTAATAGAGTAGTAGAAATGTTTTGCACTGAAGGTTTCCAAATTCAAACGGAAATTTATTCCAAATCGTCGGTTGTATAATGTCACAACTGACAAATATATTATATGTCATTAAACGGCTAACAAGGCTTAATAAGTTAGCATATTTATAATTTCTAAAAATATGATAAAAAGTAGAAGCATTTTTTTACACATACACTTTATAAATAAAACTTATTAAATACATATTAAAAATATTTTATTATTTTTAATGATGATCGTGTTGTTACCGTAGGAATTTTTAACGAACTGAAATTCAGAAGGAACATATCGCGTTACACTAAATTTGAAATTACGAAAAATGAATAATTAAGAAGAAACGATGTTAAAAATCAAAGACAAAAAGTTTGCATGCGGAAACCTAGGACAAAATAAACGGTGTGGTATGACGCATCGTTACAAGGGTATATCGTCATAACCTGCATATAATTATTGGATTTTGGAAATAATTTAAATTCTTTATTATTATTTTTTATTTAATATCATGATTTGTCTATTCCTTAGCAATAACCACAATTATATATTTTATTGCTTTCTTTATTTTTTCCTCGTTTGATCGCTCGACTTTATCAATGGAGCATTGGTTCGGAGCTGCACCTGATACGCAATCGCTTATTACGTAATAGCAAGATTGAATATCCTCAAAATCTCGCTTCACTTAGTTTCACTGCGCGCTCGACTGTGATCAACTGATATGTGTGTATTGCTCAGTACACATATCATTATCATGACATATATCCGTGGTCACTGTCGTACGCGGTGTGAATGGAACTAATTTAATTAAGTGAGAACTTGAGATTATTCAATACTGCCTTGATTTCTTAAATTTCATCTAAAATATACTCGTAGCATTGGCGTTATGGCTATTTGGTCACAAAGCACGTAATTTATTTTTATTATTTAATGTTTTTTTTAAATATTAAGCGAGTGTATGGATGATGTTACGTGCAGGGTGTGGAGATGAGCGGCGGTGTGTGGTCTGTTCGTGCGGCACTAGTCGCGTGCGTTGGAGACACGTGGGCGGAACCACCACACTCGCCCGCGCCAGTCGACGACGCGAGACTACTGCTGCTGATGCAACGGCAGAGGTGTGTGTTAGTGATGTGCCGGATATTTAGACCGCGGATACATATCCGAATACGGATATTTGATCTTTGTTTTCTTACTCAATCGGTGTCGGCAAAAGAGACCTACAAACTCTATTTACCGTCACTCTCGTCGCAACGACATAGGACACGTTTCGGCTTGCTGTTCACGGGTATTACATTTGTTTTGTAGGATTTGTGTGACATAGAGCTGCGTAGATAACGTTTGTGTATGATTTTGCTACAATAGTTAAAAAATTACCTTTGGGGTATGTACTATTAGTATGGTACGTTACGATTTTTTTTTTCAAAATAAAGGTGCCAATAATTTAATTTAAAAAAAATGCTCCTCGTGGATATTCTTAATGAAAAATGCTTAAAATATCTACTTTGTCCCAGGCACTCTGGGCGACTGCGAAAGGTCATGGGTTCAAGTACCATCTCAGAGTACCAGGGACAAAGTGGATTTTTAAACCTTTTTCATTAAAAATATTTTTCAGTATAGCATTATGAATGCAAATATAATAATACTCCTAATGGAATTTAATAGTTTGATTCTACCTAATAATTTATATATAGCATTTCTTCATCCTATCAATTTAAACTAAAAAGGTAAAAGTTCCGCGACAAAAGTGACGGAAACTGATCTTTTTTTCGGATACAGATATCTGGATAATTACTAGTATATATACATGGTGAAGGATTATAGAACTTGAAACAGTTAAACACAACTAGTGAAACTAACACTACAAATGACGGACGGACTGCCAACTGATTGTTCATATAACGATTGAGCTTTTCCGTTTAAGATGCGGAACAATAAAAATAAAATAAATTCCTTAAACGTTTGAGTACAGATGGAGCGCGGCACTAGCGTTAGTGCGCGAGCGTAACGCGGAGCGTATACTGGAGCGAGGCGAGCTGCCCGAGGATGACGTCACTAGCTTACTTCACGTTTACTGCAGACACCTTGCACATGCGCATCCAGGTAATAACACACATGTTGTTTTACACGCTTTATATAATAATCTTCTTGCATCACTTTGTAATCGTTATAATTATTGTGCTTTCTATAGATACCCTTACTGGTTGACTCACTGAGAGAATGCTGTATGGCATTAAGTCCGTCATTTGCTATATTAGGATATAAATTAAATAAACAATAGTCGATTTACCAGTTCCTTTACTAAAACTACTAAGTTTCGGAAACAAAAAATAAAAAATACTTTCGAAAGATTTTATGTAGATCTATAAATTCTATTAAAAATTAAATGGCCGAACACAATATAAAAATGTAATTAAAATTTTATATGATTGAATCTCCAATGCGCCAACACTTTATTCAACGCTGTAATTTTACAGAATAACAAAACTGTTAATAATCTCATTATTTTATTGTTAAGTAATTTGATATATAATATCATGGTACTCCTAAAACCGAAGGTCTAAAACTAAACCAGTTGAGTAGTTACTCAATAGTTAATCTCTGGAGATATAAGTAGCTATTTTTTGTTAGTTTGAATTTCAAAACTTTCACAAAGTGTAAAAAATAGGAGGAATTTTTAAACAATATCTATATATTGATTTCTTATATTTGCAAGCGCACTATCCATAAATGAAACCACTTTTAGACGCTTTCATCATGTTCGTCTTTTTCTTTTTAGAAAAACCACGACGCGTAACTAACCTAATCAAATACGGTTCAATACGCTTCATGGATTTCTTCATTGCCACAACGCGTTGTGGTCAATAGCACGACAGCCACGATACGAATTTCGCTATATCGATATTTTACTGGGACCACAACGCGTTGTGAACTATTTTTTCGCTCGCAATGAGCTTTGAGCGCAACATATACATACATATATACAACGTGGAAACTTTTAAATGACCTTACCTGACCTTAGCATTTGTTATATTGATGACATATTACGTGATTCTGAAGGAGGAGGAATAGGCTTTCTTCCGTTATTAGTTTGGATGGACTTTTTAATCAATAAATAACAAATCAGTTTAATTCGTTAACGAAAAAATTGCATTTTATTGGTAACAATAAAATATCTTATCCATTGTATTACGCAGACATGGTGGCGATCACGCGTCCCGTGAACGAGCTGTCACAAAACCTGTCATTCATGATGGAGAGTTTGTACAAGGTGTCTGTTGCGCTGCAGCGGCAAGACTGCGGCTGACGACGCGACTATAACCGCCACCATCACGCCGCACCCCCCACCACACGACCTCATAGAAACACACGCTTCTACTGTCCTTATACACCATGCGTATAGTCGCAATCGTTTTGTATATTCTTAAGATTAGGATTTTGCGAGTACTTTCGGATTGATGGCTAAATAGTATTAACCAATGTTTATTTCGAATGAATACGTTTAAATTTTAAAACTACTACTAGGTCCGAGAATACTGGCACAATGAAAACCCGCCCTTACTTATAAATAATTTAAAGGCATCGTTTACATTAATAGACCAAACACTGAAGATGTGTCCAAACTCTAAGTTTCCACTGACGAAAAATTACTAATAAATATAGTAGGAACTGTTACGATTTTATATTGAAACGTCACACTGGTGTTAATGTTTCATTACTACAATCTCATGATTTCGGATTAAGTTGTGCAACTACTTCTGTTAACGCGTTTACTACGCAAATTGGAAAATTAAAGATTTATTTATTTTAATGTTTCGTTGATGTCATTCTGGAGTATCACTATTGGATATGCTCATAAAGTAATAGTACAATGCTTATTTTGTTTATGAGTAAGGCTTTAAGAAACACTTTTATAATATAGCGTTATGCATTTTCCACCTTTATCGTAATTCTAAAACTATGTTAGACACCCTTTAATGTTACCTACCAAATTGTCCGTTGGAGTGTAGGTAATTAGATACTGAGGAGAAAAAGACAGAAAATTTGTAACAAAATTGTTTTTTCGTTATTGACTTTGCATTTAACAATTTTATACTACTATGGGTTAGATTAGAACTATGAACAATACAAGTCTTTTCCGCATTGTCGTGTTATGTACACTCAAACCGAATTATCAGCAAATTAAAAAGAAATCTAAATAAATCGTTCCTTATATTTATTGTTCTTTATATTTGATTATGAATAACAATATTTAATTGCTTCGTGAAAATTATGTTAGATTTATCATAAATCTATATAAGAACAAAATTATACTGTACAACATTATACTGAAATATGAATTTAATCCAGAAATAAAAATACATTCATTGATACATATTGGATCATAATAGAGCATCATGAAATTTTTGAAAAAAATTGAACGTTTATATAAAATCACCATATAACATTCTCTGTATCGACGCTGGGAAGCAAACACGTAGTAACCTGCAAAATCAAAATGGATTTTTAGAGTGGAATATCTTTATATTTTTCCAAAAAAATAATATTTTTTCCGTAGAAATCGACTAAGGAACACGTTATTTGTTACCATGGACGTTTATAGGAATTATTTATCGAAAAATATAAAAGTTTTCTGCTCTGAAGAACAATTTTGCTTTCCAGCGTCGATATGTGCATATTGTATATTATGTTGCAAAATAATGTCGCAATCCAATCTGAACGAATCGCTAGATTGGCTCAAACTCCCTATTTTATGTACTAATATTAAATTGATCGTTATTTTTTACTGCTGGAACTGAAAAACGTTACAGTTTTTTTCTCTGTGTAAAGCATAATCAATATTATTTCTGAAAACAAAAAACTAAAATAGTCGGAACTAACATGAGTTAACATCATTCATGTAAAATGCATTGGTAGATAGTAATTTTTAAATTAAAATTGTATGTCCAAGACATGGCATGTATAAGGATCTTTTGATCGAATTTACCCTGTAGTTTTATTATTCAGAGGTATTCACTGCAAGCTAAAAGCTTACTAATAGCACGTTAGTTCATCACGATTAAAGTTCACAATAATCGTATAGCTAATTAACTGGAGGGGCGTCGGGGCGACGAAGGGTTAGCTAAATTACTAATGTTAATTATAGTAACCAGTATATACTAACATAAATAAAAAAATAACGTACTGACCTTAGTTTTGCAAATACTGATCTCAACTACGAAGGGCATCGTTTGTTGCCGCGCTGTTCACATCATGTAAAACTATGCTCCGATTGTACTGTTCAAGCACAAGGAACAATGAGCGTTGAACCAAAAATTTGATTTATTCTCTTACCCGTAGATATTACACCTGGGAGATTAACTCGTCGCGGAAACTGCCCTTTACAGAGGGCGTGACGTATTACCTTACAGGAGAAATCGCTCGCGCTAGTTACTGAAACGATCGTGTTAATCTCCTTTACTTATAATGGACATATCCTGTTTTACCATAGTTAACGAATTAGAACAAGTTGCTTAATAAACTGTGTATTTTTTATTGTTAACTCAATAGGCAGTTTGTGATATTATACCTTTTTTCGTATTTATAAAACCTATGTGATGACAATATTTATTCGTTAATTTTGTGTTTTGTAACTTCATAATATGTACTTTGCTAGCGTTCTGTTGAAAAGTTGTCTAGGACATCGAATCAGTCATATGGCCTACCTACTGGTCTCGACTCGTAATTGTGAAATGTCCTATCACAAAAAGACCTACTTGTGAATTACTAATGTTTATTTCATAACCAGATGTAAATGTATTTAATTGAAAATAAATGATTTCTTACTACATTTTTTTTTTTTTACTAAAACACTACTATTTACTGCGCTTTCAATAATTGTACAAAAATAGGTAAACAAATGAAAGGCCATTTTAATAGTTTTCAATTTTTATTTAAATAACTTATGTCCTTAACTAAAACACTAACAAAATAAAAGCCTCGACTTTTATTTAAATCGGTTCATGATTTGACATTGATAGACAGTACGTAACATTCATATAAAGTAATATCACACATTAGTGTATGAGAAGTCCGCAGGGTGATGACGACGGTCAGACTAATGGGAATCAGGGGGCGGGCAAGGAAGTGAACGTCAATATGACAGCTCGCATATTTAATTCAACATTGATTGGATAATATACAATTCAGCCATCCTGATCTGAGATTATCCGGTAGCAAAAAATGTTTTAACTCTTACAATGATGAACTTTCGATTATGTATTTGGTGATATTGATAATTATTTTATGATCGATGTTAAATTAAACAGGCAGCTCGGTAAACAGACTTCTACGACCAAGGGCAAAAGGCATGACAGGCCCTAAACCAACTACTATCTCGTAGGATAAACGACAGCAGCAAACAAAGTAGCATTGTATATAACATACAACCTGTGCTCTATCAGCCTCCTCGCACCGCAAATATTAGAAATATAAGAAAACCTCATAAACGCTGCCTTAATTTACATAATATACTTAATCGTTCACCGATTATAAACCCTCAGTCCGTATTTATAAAAATAATACACAATCTGTTTCATTCAACTTAGAATAAATATTATTATAATAATAAATACCTTTATCTGCTTTTTAAAAATATATTAAAGATTTAAATAAAATGGCGGTTAGTCTATCTGATATTATGCCAATTTATTATCCTTAGTAACATATTAAATTACTTTTAAACCCTTAAGACATCTTCCGAAATAAAAAGTATTCACTTTATTAACATTTGAGCTCTCCTCTCTGGGAAGAGAATGCTCCAGCGAGGGATACAGCGTGAGGATATACATATAAACATTTGAGCTAAAAACAAGTATATATGTCGTTTCATATCGATTATGTAAAACTAGAGTACCCCATAGATGGACCAACCGCAAAAAGTATAAGTAGTTTTAAATCCTTTTGCACAAATTGAATTGAAACAGAGTATATCACAATATAACATCAGTTCACAATAAGAACAATATATAAACATTTAAATGTAAACGTGTATAAGCTGCACAGTTGACCAGTCGCGCGTAGACTATATATCAAAGCGCGACACCAGACTCGCCAGGTGATACCGGCACATACATTATAGTGAATCGCACTGATCCTGAGTGAGTTATATACACTTGCAGTATCACATTATGTAGTTATATTTTAAAGTCGCAACAATTTTATTCCAATACAAGTTCAAGTGATCGAATTTATAAATATAATTTTTCCTTTAAATAAGAGAACAGGTCTGAGGTAGACATTCAATAAAAATTGGAATTTCCAAAGCAATTTTGGTATGAGGGTCTGAGGCATCAAAAATGGCGTGACAATCCATACTTTAGCCGATTTCATTTGATGACATTTATTGCCCATCAGTTTGACAAAACAAATATATCAGAAAAAATGAAATTAAAAAGTCACAGAAATCTTAAGTCCCTACCTAACACAGAGGAAAAGTAAATAGCCTGCTGGTCCATTTTGAAAAATATATTTTACAACACAGATAATGCACATATTACAAATACATAAATCGCTTCCACTGGAACAATTTGAATCACTATACATAAAGATGTCATTGTATCCAATACTCTCTGGTCACTTGTTACAACGACCGCTGTTAAATCCCATTAACCCTCTACTCGTATTATTGCATGGATACACGTATGGCGATCGTGGACAATCTGCCTCATTAATATACTAATAAAAAAACATTTACAAAGAACATTTTGCACGATATCGTCGTGCAATGGCGCGAGTGCGGCACACGAGACTTAAAATTATAATAATATCCATTGAACGTTTGTATAAATAAACTGCTACAAGCAATGTACCGGCCAGGGTTGTTGCCGATACGGGTTTTTCCTCTATCAGCGAATGCTGATGCTGATATTAATTAAAAGCAACTGTATTATGCTATTTTGAATAAAACAAAAATTCAATAAAATACGTCACAACTATGTAGTAGAAAATGTACAAAAGTTTTATCATAGCGCGTCATTTTAACCCAATGTATAAAAACCAAAAAATAAAACTACATGTTTAATATTCTACATTAATCTACCCGATGGACAGACAAATAAAAATTAGTCATCATCCCTATTGACATTGACAGTCTCAAACAAATTAGGTTGATAAAACAAGCTAGTGAATGAGCATGTTTCAGCTTGTTTTTTAAACTTTCAACGCGTTTTTTGAACGCGTTACGACTTGAATTTCAGCTTTAAAACAGCATCAATTTTTGCTGATGCAGATGCAGAACTCTGATACCGACAATATCTGCCGATATAATATAAAATAGGTCGCGGGAAATCTTTCCGCATATAGTAAGTATAGACAAGTGAAAAACAAGATCACCATTTCAGAAGTTACGATATAGCTGAAGAGTTGGATATGGGACACTATTGAAAAAGCTGGGAATACAAAAAATAATGCAATTTTGGGCTACCACACGAGCTAACTCAAAGGAAAAAGTTCAATGAAAATAGAAAGGCTGCATCTTAATACACGATAACTGTACTTATATCGAAAAAATTAAGAGAATGTAGGTAGACGTGTTAATGCCTCCGCTAAATAGCCAAATATAACTGTGGTTTTGAATCTTTACATATTCATGTGTACAATTTCTTCCAAATCCTTTAGGTAGTGTCAAGTTAACATCCAGAGAGATCCTGTCGCTTTTGTACATATATAAAAAATGAGAGAGAATGAAAATATATACGTACATATTTTCATTAAATGTAGATAAATATAAAAAAAAATGTCTTAAGTTTTCACAAAAATGCGAAGATACTTATTCCCGAACATTATCTTATGTCGGCATTCGTAAAAAAAAAACAACAAATAAAACAGTTACCTCAACATTCACTACTGCATCTCCCGCTTAAAGGTCATGTTAGATTTTAAATAAACGTTAACTATTATGACAGCAGATTTCTTATTTCTTAATACAAATGACATCTCGTGAGTCGCACCACCAAAATATCGCCAATTATACAATTACCATAATTATTTACAGTATATACACGTCACATCTAGATATTATCAAGCAAACGAGAAGCTTTACAACTAATTTGGTTGACGTTTGATCGCTCATGCGTCGCTATCGGTCAGTTGCACAAACGCCCATTTAGCTTTAATAACGCCTTTAAGTTCTAACAAATGGCAAATTTGTATGGGTAATGTCGCTTTAACATAATCACAAATTTAATGGACGTTTGTGCAACTGGCTGTAAATCACACAAAAACAAAATGCTAACTAAAACATTAGGCAATACAATAATATCCAGATATATCAAGTGTAAGTTAAAACCTTATTAAATTTTCATTTTTTATTTGGTCGTAGCAAAATCTGTTAATTTTCATAAGTAAAATAAATGTATCAAATGATAAAAATAAATTAGAAATTTAAAGATAATAAATTTGGATTTCAGAGTTGCTGACATTAAAATCAGTGAAAGCACAGTTTTTTGATTAAACATTGTAAACAATGTTCTAAAATATGCACATATATCTGTTTACAATCTATTAAAAAAATAAAAATCTGTTGACATAGGACAACGTAGTCCGCTTATGATCCTTTTCATTGATTTTGGATTAATTGTCATACTTGAAGGGGAAGAATCTGAAGAGATCGGCATGAAAGAGAATGCAACAAGACTAAAAAACACTGAGGTTAGGAGCTTCATTTAACCATTTAAGATGCCAACACAGTTCCTAAAGCATCTATTAATCACTTTTAGAGAATGGGGGCTGTTGATACATAGTCAGACGAAACAATCACGATGCAACCTGCATGTTAAAAATAATATTAAAGTATTTTTTATTGAACAATACACAATACTCGGAGGTAGTGGAGCCACATGTCAAAGCTAAGAGAGGGTTTTAAAACGTAGCCTATAAACATAACGTAATATAACTTAACAATATTTTGTTTATAAACTTCATAAATATACTTGGAAACCTGGCTGACACTGATTAAGCATGCAATTTGAACTCAAAATTAGTATAAAATCATACGAAGCGTGAACCTACACACGAAGATCTACACCACTGATTCATTGAAATAACGCAAGTCAAAACCATGAAATGTAATATTGCACATCTGGGAAATATGGTAATACACTACAGTTACGAGATTCCGTTACTAAAGTTGTTTGCCCACTACATAATATCATACCATGACCATAATAGAAAAATGCTTGGCAATAAGAAATTCTTTATACTGAATAGTCTAAGACAGCATCCACTACACCAGGGGTCGGTAACCTGCGGTTCTTTCAATATAAAGATGCGTTTCCAAGTTCCGTTTTTTAAAAAATAAACCGTGTAATCAATCCATAGTTTAGTACCCATAATAAATAAATTTAAATATTCAAATTCTTTTGTTTTAAATATAATTTGAATAATAATGGAACAAAATCGTTCCCTGGCCCCTTAAAAACTATAAAACTTTGTAAATTGTTACAAACCCCTGCAATAGACGGTTACGTCACCAATTATATCGGAGTGTGCTAAACGTGTTACAGCAAAGAAACGATATTGAACATTTCAAGGTGAAGAATGTTTTTGTGAACGTGTATTAAACGGGTTATATCATATCAGTTTCATTCTTGAAACATTCTTGGTATGGCCATGGTTTGACATAGTGTATTAGATAAAGTTCTTAATGATAATAGAAAGAGCAATTATAGAGGAATTCCTAATGCCTAGAGCATAATCGAACCCTTTTTCCTTGCACAGGTCATGATTAATATACAAAGCCAACTGCTGACCTAATAACTGTAGAGACACCTTATAAGATGAAGTATAAAATTTATTAATGTTGAAGATACGTAACATGCTACAATAAACATAGGTGTTCTTATCTGAAGATAACGGTTGATAATAAAAACCGGCTAATGATTAAGGCTATCAACAGCGGAAACTGAAAAACATTATCGGGTCACTTTTACACCTTCGAAATGTAAACTAACAATTATCTTTACCATTCAGAGGGTTCATTAGTGGCTACACTACTCCACAATATTCACTACGTCCTACGAATCTGTCTATCCAGCTACAATGTATAATTACGTAAGAGGTGAGATGTACGGACAATTTACAATTCATCAAATTTGAAGGAACCATGATTATGATCAATTAAAAATTAATTATATTTTATAATTCTCATACGTCTCATATTTCAATTGACCTATTTTTATAATACGACGTTTTCAACCGCAGCTGCGTCGTGTCATGCGACATCTAACAGCTGCCTTTTATACAAATTATATACAAATCAATTTATCTTAGAAGTTAACACAATATATGCATACAAATTATATTGAGATAAAAAATAATCTAAATCGACAAAAGATCAAACTAACAAAATGAGAAAAAAAACAATAAAATCCATCACATCTATCGATTATAAATTTAAATAATAAAGGTTAATGTTGTGATGTCGTGACCATATATGGACTATAAATAAATTATCTAAAATACATCTCGGTAGTCTTGATAAAAATTGTAAATACAACAAAAAATAAAATATTACACTCGTTCAAATCATTATTACAAAAAATAGAATCTTAAGAAAATATACGTAAAGATTATATATTCTCTTAACTTATTATGCACACTGACTTTAATAATTCAAAATATACATCGGATATAAATATTTAATTCGCTAATTAAATAAAAGGTTCAGTTAATTTACACATCTTTGAATACAAAATTTAAGTAGAGTAGTATAAAATCGATTCACATGTAGTTCATTATCATTAATATATCGAACAAATCTTATCTATATTATTCTAGCTGCACTGATGGTAGCAGACAATGTCTTATACAAATACGAAACATTATGGAGCCCAATGTAATATTGAACATTAAACTTTATAATATATTACATTTAACACGAGATAATTCAGGGCTCAAAGTAAACAAATTAATCTATGACTGCTCATTGAAATTTATTTTATATTGAATGTGTAGTGGTAGATTTGAACAAAATACTTACGTAGATTATTGCACAACTCTGCTAATGATTTGGAGAATATATAAACTGTATATTATATACTTATTATTATAACTCAAAAAACCGTAGTATACGCTAAGTATATGAAAGTAAACAATTCTGAGATATTATGGAGCGTTATATATAACTAATAGTGATGACAGATAGCCAAGTATTTCGGTAACGGTATGTACCACGGTACGTCCGATTGATTTCACCATACCAAAACAGATTAGAGGGAGCCAAACGAGGCAAAAGAAATAGGGGATCGGATAGCAATCAGATAAATATTTAAATGGTTAAAAAATTCATAAGGATAAAAATCATTCGTCGAACATTGTTGCTACATAACAATGATTCTTATTTTTAAATCAATAAACTAAAATATGTTATCTACATTTGTAGTCTGTATCTCACCTCAAATGAAATACCAATCAGATCGTGTTACGTCATTCGTAGGTAGATTGGTAGTAAAACCATCTGGGAAAGGCGCGAGAAACATTATAAGTGTAAAATAATTTTAACAATTTACTGAATTTTTAACAGGTTATAAGTATTTTTGTGATTTATTTATTTATGACTTTGAATATAAAAATAGCATACGAAAATTATTATTTTTTCACTAAAACATATCGTTTATACAAGTTGTTAAACAAATTAATTTCAAGTTTAGTTTTGGATATATAATATTAAAATAAAATTATCTTTTTCTTCAGAATAAGCTTCCATATTAAATAATTTAGGACAGCTGTCCGATACCCTATTCTTTTCATTCACCTTCTTCGGCTCGTATTAATCTGCTCTCAGCTTAGTCAGTGCTGGTTAGTAATTATGAAAGGATTGTTATAGCGTTAGTTGAACAGTACAGAGTTGGGGTCCTCGTTGTCCATTTGCTTCACGTGCCGCAGCACGTCTTTCTTAGTGATCACACCGAGAAGTCGTCTGAAATTATCCCCAGGACCATATTAATATCCAAAACATGTGCTGTAGACTAAATTAAGTGTTGAGAAAACAATACTCAAACTGAAATAAATGTTAACAAAGTAAAAATAATTATACATCATTGCTTCAGTGGACCTTATAAATAAAAATTTTAAAATAGTATTTTGTTTTCTATCGTTTATAATTAATCTTTACTTTCTTTTGTTTTTCATTAATTTTCAGTACTGTTTACTGTAAAATCACATGTTGTTGTAACTTATTTAGTAATTCTTATCGAAAAAAATCCTCGCAGCAATACATTTTGTTTATTGAAATAAATACGTAATGTTAGTTATGCCTCTAAAAGTTTAAAACAATCAACATCTTACTGTAATCCAAAAAGAACCTGTAAAGCAACCTTTCTCAAAGTATCGACAAAAGTAAAATATGTTTGTAATTCATCATAAGTACACAGTGTAATGAGTAACACTGTGGCATAGTGGATAAGAGCGGCGGCCCGCAATCGTTGTTGCTAAGCGACTTACGCAAAGGAGTCACGGGACAGGAGACCAACAAATTATTATCTCTAGCTAATCCGTGCTTCAAAAGGCACGTTAAGCTTTGTTCCCACCTGTATTTGTAGTGTTAATACCCTCCAATACATATTGGGTTAGCGTGGAGGGTTACGGCCCCTCCTCTTTAACCATCCATAAGGACGTTAAGGGTGGATGATGTATACAGTGCAAATACAGTTAGGTTCTGGTAAAGGATCCAAAACCCGCCTGGACCAGTTTTTTTTTATTAAATGTGCTCACCCATTATGCGTGACGAGTGTCTGACGTAGACCCAACTTGCGGAACATGTCGACGACCGTCTCCATGGGCGTCTGATCGGTGACTGTAATCGGCGCCATGTCTAATATGCGACCGAGCAGCAGGAACCCAGCCCCCGCCCCCGCACCTGATCCCGCCCCCGCCCCCGCACCTGCGCCCGCCCCCGCGAACACAACCACTGACTGCCCGGTGATACCGTCCAACGTACGACGCGCGTTCGCTTTAAAGTTCAAAATGACGTTTGTTAATTTCTCTAACGCCGTTAATAGACCTATGCAATCGCAAGCGAATGTGAAACATTTGCGAATTCTTATCAGTTGTATGGCAATGTTTCGCATGTGCTTTGTCTCGCTCTATTATTAACTCGATGATATAGTTGCATCCTTATCATTACGGTTTCGCTGTCAACTGCGAAATTAAATGTATTGGATTATAATATCCAGACGGCATGGCCATTGACAAAAAATAACATAGGTACGGTTGCTTGGTGATCCAGCTCTCAAAGATCCGCCACTGTGGTAATTAATACCTAAGCAAGGGTGCGACGCTACTAAATTTGACAGCTATTTAAGACGTTGATAAGATGCGTTTTAACTTTAATGACGTTATGAATTGCTTAGCAGTGTCTTAATTTTAATCAACGTTTATAAGTAAGGCTGAATACTTTTAATGTGTATTAACTTTGTTTAGATACCAATCAGTATTAAAAAAAACGGGCACGTGCGAGTCGAACTCGCGCACTGAGGGTTCCTTAGAAATTACATTGGAATTTCTTTAGAACTTATATACTTTGTATTTGTTGTGTTTTCAGTGGTTGTATGAATGACAAAGTAATATTTGTTAATGTGCTATATCTCAGGAAGTGGCTATATCCCTATCAAACAAGTTTTCGTTGATGATTTTCATTGGGGTCTAAAGCATATTTTTACGTATCCACTCTTTAATTTTAAAATGTGAGGAAAGAGGGCTGCTCTCAAATATTGTCTCTTTGAAAGTGAAGATGCCATAGGTAAAGGGTTCGACCGTTAGCGGTTTTTGTATTAGCTGTTGTCTTTCATAATGGCATATGTACATTGGTCGTTAGGGGCCCGCATGCAGAGAGCGAGTGATTCCTACGGTCTCACATAAATTAACCAATGTAAATAAGTTTGCACTACTCAGGAAACCAGTGACAATCAATGACCGTCTAATGAAAATAAGCACAGAAATCGTCCGCACTTCCCATGTGGGCCTTTTACCAATGACAACGAGTCTTTTGCCTGCATAAAATAATCTTTACACGAATATTTAAAAGTTTTAGTTCGCAACATGTTTTTTTAGAGTTCAAATGGAAAAATTTGAACTCTTATAGATTCGTCATATCTGTCTGTCTGTGCGCCACTTTATTTCGAATGTATTCACTGGTGGGTACCTTTTTATATCTATTTTGTGGTCAGGACCTACATGTTGAGACTATAAGTAGTTACATTATGTTAAAGGCATAAAGATTTTTTCTATCCCTTATTTAAAAATATTTTATTAGAGTTTTTATTGTTGTACTTTGATCAGATTGAAATATTTGAAACACAATTGACTGAACTAGAAACCTAGTTTGCTACAGAAATTGATAAAATAAAATTAATAAACGAAATCTTCAACAAGCTTATATGTTAAGCTCATGAATTCCGACCGAACATCCCATTGTAGGTTCACCTCCCTGCTTTTTTAAAAACTACCAGTATAAAAAGCAACTTAATTTGACTAAAAATTAACCTCGTAGAACAATTTAACGAATCACAACTATCATAAAATTATGAAAAAATAAACACTAGACAATATACATTGTTACAAGAAACTGTTGTAGTATGTGGATATAATTAAATTATATTACCTATAGCGAGATTCAGGTCTCGTCGCAGAACAAAACCGACCAAATACTGCGACTCTTTGGAAACAACTACCGGATATCCATTGTGTTCAGTCTCTTTCAACAGCGTCTCCACGTCATCCACAGTCATGGAGTCCTGCGTGATCACCGCCAGGGTTTCGTTTCGTCTACGAAAAATCAAAAATATTCAAATTTACTACCCAGTATTAATGAAATAAAGCATCAATCAGATTTTGATTCTCACGGAGCAATGAGGAAGTATTTAAAAAAAATAGTTCTCGAAATTAAACTAGATGTCGCTGCGATACTTTCTTGATTTCTCTATGACAACTCTTCTGGTTTTCTTTCATGTATAAAAGTAAATTAATTTTCAAAACTCAATAAACAACTCATATTCTATTGATATTTTTCGTATTTGTATTGATATCTAAGTTCCGAAATTTGAAAATTTCAGTTTTTTAATATGTTAGTTAAAAGGATCGGAAATTACTATCTTTGGTCCATTCGTTTCCTGCAAAAATCATCTTTTGGTAGAGTCGCCAACTAGTGGAGGTGCTTGCTTTCTTTTTATTTTTAAATACTTTCTCATTGGAAATCTAATCGACAGATAGTTTTTACAAAAATCTCATTACAACATTACGTAGCGCATTGAAATGTTTGAATATCTCGTGAGAAAAATAATGTTAACATGTTATTGAGCTTTTGAATTTTTCATCGTCCCAGCACACAAACTCTTATAATTTTGTCTTACTTTTTTATCTTATAGATTTAATGTGAACAGTCTCAAAGTGCAAGGATATAATTGCATTGGTTAATAATAATATTAGCTTATTAAAGATCCATTAGTATTTTAAAAATAGATAAATAACAAATAAAAATAAATGAGAATATTAATATATTAATACGTCATATTAAAAAAAAACAAAATTTAGTTGCATTTCGCTTAGCATTTTCGCATTGCATTTTTATACAAATCAAATCACAAAATTGCTATTTAAGTAAATATTCCGATCGCAAAAAAAATGTAGCGAATCGTATTCATATAAATGGAAACAAAAATTCGCTTTAAATTATGCAGATTTGTATCTTAAACCAACGCTAAAAAGATTTTATTATGAATTTCAATAAAATATATAGTTGAATTTGCCTAAGAACCAAAGTATACAAGTTTTATTATATGGTACCTGTGAAACAGTATCTTACATAATATTAACCCCTCATTTGAACAAGAAAAATATTTAATTTTTTGAAACTGAAAATGTGCACTACAACTTTTTGTTTGTCTAACTTAGGACCTTATAAAAACTTCGGCATTCAAAAAAACAATAAAAAATTCGATAACTCATTCGCTATTGTTCAGATTGCAATTACAAAGCTCAATCAACCTTCGCAAAACCCGCTCATTTCATGAAATTTATTGTATCACAGATATTAAACGCCCATTTCAAATCCCAAGTTCTATTTATGTATTTACAAAACGGATAGACATCATTATTCATGACAAAAGCACCTTAATAATAATAACATTATAAAATAGTATTCGCTAATAAACGCATTGTTTACAAATCGCACAGCAAAATTATTTATCTACTGCATGAGTATAAGAAATTTTATCAGCTCTTAACAGTATAAAAAGACATTTAAATTAACATAAAAAAACTATTAAGTCCGTGCATCATAATCATCAATGCTAGGGCTCACGCCTTCCTATGAATGGAATCAAATATGGAGAATGGACCACAGCCCACCGTGCAGGTCCTATTAAGATCAGTGCATACTAACGACTAAAGATATAACCAGAACCAACAGCCTTACATGTTTTCTTACGCACCGAGCAGCTCGAGCTTATAAATCTTATGACTGGCTCATCGCAGACCGAAAATATTTTTTTTATTAAATAAAATACAAATTCAATACCTATCTTAAATCAAAGACATAATCTCATATCATTTATTACACCACCAACCGGAACATTCGCAAATGCATCATTTATTTATGAACACTAGATTTGATTTTCTGACCATGTATAATAATTGCTTTTTCAAACATTTTTATACACTATTACTATTTCATATTTTATGATTCATATCTCAAATACTTCATTTCTCTATTAAAGATGAGTAAAGATGTCAAAAGTTAATGTAAATATTGTTAGTGCTACAAAAATGTTATAGTTTCATGCACCCAATTCACTAAAATTCTGAATGAAATAGATATAAAAGTAGTCAGAAGAAATATGTTAATGCTACTAAATTCACTAAAGGCGTCTTAAACTTTGAATTCGCATATTGTTAATGACCGTTTAGTGTTTGAAAAACTCAATTTGTTACTTTTTTTTTGCTACTATATAGGTTAAAATGCATTTTAATGCACCATAACATAAACCCAGATAAGGACATTCCAACAACAATCTTAAATGAAATATTTCTTTTTATTAGAAATGTGATTTCATGTAAGTGAAAAAATTGTGAGAAATGAATACTGCAAATACAAATTTTCATTGTATAATATGTACGCAAAATTCTCGTTTACTGTTTTAGTCTTTAGTCTCCGAGAAATCTTAAATGATTTTGATGAAATTTTAAATGTATCATACAATAAGTCTGAAAATAGGTTGTTATCTATTTTATAGCCATAAGTGATAAAAGTTGTCCACCCCAAATTTATATGGCAAAAAAAACATTTGCCGGGTCAGCTAGTAGGTATATAATTTTATTATCTCTGAAATTTAAATTCAAATTAAATATGTGGAAGTAATGATTTGTCTTTTATACTCACTTGGGTTGCATCACGTCTGCAGCAAGTGAGGTATGCTGGAACTCATCCTTGCTATCGAGGAACGGATATCCATTTAGTGCTATATGCGCATCGTATATGCCCTGTCTGCCGAGGGCGTCACCCACCCACTTGCTGGCCATAGCTGCCGCCATCAATGGCACTATATATCTGACCCCACCGGTCAGCTCGAACATTATCACCACCAGTGAAACTGCGCCAAAACCATACATTATTAGGAGCCATTAATAACGTAAAAGGGTTTTTGTTAGGTTACGGCCTCTTTCAATCGTTAATACAAAAAAAAATTTGAATAAACAAATATATTTTTAAATTAACTACGTGGCTGTTTTCGAAAAAGTATTTTAAACTTTCATATGATCATATTAAACCACTATCGGGTTTATTTTTCTCAAAATAGTGTTGTTAAATAAAGGTAAATCATATTATCAATTGGTCACGTGGAATTTCGAGCTATTATGTAACATTTTAATTAACTTGAGTACTAGTTTTACTCGCAAAAAAGACGACAAATTTATCGAAATGTGACGTTACAAGATCCTCCATCATGGTTCTTGTAATCCATAGATTAAATTTCAAAAATAAAATACACTTACCATTTATTGTAAACCAAAAAAATTGCATAGTTACTATTTACGAGTAAGTTATCATATCAAACATATTTCATAATTGTCAAGTAGCAAATTTTTTTTTTTTCAATTAATGTTGTAATGTTTCATTCACCCGTCATTCTGGTGACACCGCCCAGTACCGCCGCTGCTCCCACCATCGCGTACAGTCCGGGAGTGATGCAGTCCACCCCCGTCTGACACTCGCCCGAGAACAGCCATATCTTTGAGTAATGGAACGCTAATTGCTCCACACCTGCGTACAACACCAACAATTGTTCAAATCTCAAATATCGATACTAACGTCATAAATGTGATGAACGTAAATCGTGTTACTCTCTTTCACGTCGAAACAAATATAGTTTACTAGCAAAGGATTGCCAAATTTGATTAAAATTTTAAAGAGCATTTTGTACGTGAATAAATTAATTTTAGATATACTGTTTTAATGTAGATTTAGAGCTGAAAATCCAAACATTGACTTTGCGTGCGTACATGAAAAACAACATTTCCGTAAAATTATCTATAAGACGGTATTTCTTTGTAAGAATCCAATGAAAGATAGTGATATTTATTGTACACTCCTTCTTAATTCACCGATCACAAAACATCTAAATAACATATAATAATATCATAAAAGATAAAAACTTAAGTCATAACAAAACACTTCATGAATGAAAAATGGATATAGCATAAACGAGACAGCGACTCAAACCTGCTGTGCTAAAATAGAACAAAACAGTTGAAATACAGACTCAAGACAGTGATGAACTTACCTATGCCAACAATCCGTCCTGCAATGGCTCCCAGAGCCAGACTCGGTATGAATAGACCGCATGGCACCTTGATGCCAAAAGTGAACACCGTCATCACCAACTTGAGCAGTAACGCAAGGAACAACAGTCCAATGGCATTGTACACACCGGGCCGGGCAGCTGCCTTCTCGATTGCAGAATTCACGTCAGTAAAGTTGCGGTCATAATCACTGCGATAATGTATAAATGTATATTATTTTTAAATTCACTAAAGAAGTAAAGGAGCTGTGAAATTTTTGGCTGCCTTATCACACCATTCTCATGTCATTCAAGTTACTGAAGTTTGATAATACACAGGCACTGAAATTTCCTAAGCAAATGTATTTCTAATTATCACATATAAAATACTTATAATATTAAAATATCTGAATTTGTATGTATTTCTCTAGTACTTTATTTTAGCTGCTAGTGAATCTAATTTCATGTATCTTTCTATATAATACGAGTATTTATTCTGAAAAATTGAAAATAAAATACGTTTATCCTCTTTGTATTAAAAATAATACTTACCACAGGGGATCCGAATTGGAGATGCCGCACTGGTTGAACAGCAGGTAGATGAGTTGACTTGTATTCATTCGGGTGTACGGATTTGGGTACGAGAGTACTGCCGTCACTAAAGTCACCACCAGTACTTCGGTCACAGGGTACTGACCGAGCTTTGAATACTTGCGGTAGCGGCACCACCAGATATTAGCTTTTATGAAGATCGTCGCTATACAACCCTAAGAAAATTACTTTATATACTAACGAATATGGAACAGTAATATATATATTTCAAATTGCCCATGTCCCGATTTATTTGGGATCAGCGCAATAAGTATTCTTCTATATCTGCCGTCATTTCAACATACGTTCCTTTCTTACGCATAGCATCTTGTACACAGTCTATCCATCTATTCTTCTTAACCATACTGGAAAATAATTATCTCTAACAACCCCGTTTCATTGAATATTAGAACATCACTGCATATTATAATAAAAAAAAATACTACAACATCTGCCTTAACATTTGAACACAATAAAATGAAAATTTATCTAAGGGACTCTTTATGGTTTTGCATCAATGAAAAAAGCACCTTATTCACGAACTGACCGATGTATTAAAAAACATACAGACTGAGTAGATTGTAAACAATTATCTACAACAGATACGTCTTATATCTCAAGAAAACACCAAGTCGTGAATTATTGCAGAATAACTATATTGATGATTTTAACCACTTTTTCACCTACATTGAGAATCATAAAATCTTGACAATATCATGAAGTCTAATATACAAGAATATACCACTTACACCAATTATCCCTAGCCCCACGAAGGGTATGAGCTCGAAGAAGATCCATGGCTTGTTATACTCTACAAAGAAGAGCACAGAATGCTCGTTTCCAAATGGATTGATCGAGCGCAGTATAAACGCCGCAATCAGAGCGCAGAAGAATGATCGCCACAAAGTCTTTAGCGGGAAGTAGTAAGAGACCTGCAGACATATTACAACTCTACAATGTTCTTATTAAATAAATGGGTACACATTAATAAGAAAATCACACACAGACGCACACAAGTCTTTTTGATAACACACAGAGTTACTCTCTAATTGATGTCTAATTATTCCCATACAGGGAAAATTTCATATTATTGGTTTGTTAAAATTGAATGTATACAGGAAAAATATGTAATCAGTGCAAAAAATGAAATATCCATTCACGTTAATTTTCTCTTTTTTAACATTCGAGATATTAACGGTGAGTTGCACAAATGTCAATTAAGGTTTAATGACGCCTTAAAGCTCTAATGAATGTCAAATATGTATGGGTAAAATCGCTTTAAACTAATGAAAATTTTAATGGACTTTTGTGCAACTGGCTGTAAATGTATGTTTATGGTATACCTACCGTATATGGCAAATTTTCGTAAATAATTTCTATTAATATATAATAACTTCGAGTAGCTCGGTGGCGTAATGGACAAACGCCGCGGCCCACGATCATTGTTATTAAGCAACTTTCGCAAGGGTCGGTCACGAGATGGGTGTCCAAAAAAATTATTATCTCGAGCTACTCCGTGTTAAGCCGTTGGTCCCGGCTGCATTTGCAGTCATGGCCCATCCTCCTTAACCAGCCATAAGGAAAGCCTGAGCCCCTGCAGTGTGGACGTAAAATAATGATGATTGACAGAGCAGCTGTGACCGACGGAGTAATAGACAGACAACCGAGTGATCTTATAAGATTTCCGTTTCCGTTTGTGTGGAACCCTAAAAAATCTTATGTCAATCGGTACCTCCTCTAAACTGAACAGTACTCCTCCAATGGGAGCTCCAAAAGCGACTGATACTCCGGCTGCCGCTGCCGCAGATAGGATTTCGCGCTTCTTCGCTTCGTTACGTCCGTACTTCGGGAACAGGTACGATAGAATGTTGCCTGCACAAAAATAACACGCGCTGTCCATATTGGGGGAGAAATTCATCCGTAACACTCTAGTTTATCCGTATATGGACAGAAAAGATCTTACATAAAAACAGTTAATCACTTAATTGTAAATACCTATAAAAATGTAGTAACAAAGTATGTAGTTAAAATTAAAAATGTATTATTATATAGATCTTACGACATACGTACAATAATTTAAAACTCCAAACCAATTGAAATAAATGAATTTGAATTTGTATTCAATATTAAAACTGACCCAATGAAAAACAACATACCTAAGCAACTAGCTATATGAACCATAGGCCCCTCTTTCCCTAGAGACAGGCCTGATGATACAGATAGGATCAACCCTACGACCTTGATGATGAGCGTCCACTTGCCCAGGTAACCTCTAATGATGAAACCGCTCAGGATAGTCTTGATCTCCGGAATACCTGTTATCATAATCACATCAAGATTCACAGTCAATTAAAAAAAGGTGTGTGTATATAATATATTTACCAATTCATATTTTTAACGCAACTTTAAATTTGGACCGAAGGAAAAGATCACGGAATTTTTCATTACTTATTCTGTGACGAATTCGGAGAATACTCTTTATTTAAATGATATTTTGTAGCGAATGACAGCACCATCTATACTGACTTATGGGGATATTAAGTTCAATATTGTTTATTGCGTCCCTTTAAGAAAGTACGTGATGTTTTGACAATTCAAAGAAAGTTTTATTATATCATTTTTTTTTTATTCAAATCTTTCTGTTATTTAAAAAACAAGCTCGCTTTTTAGGGTACAAGTCCTATGTTTCGAAAGACAAAGTACATTCAGACTAAGAAAAATTATTTATAATCACACGAAAATTGTCCTTTGTGGGGATCGAACTACAATACTCGATCCGTAGGCAGTCGCATGGCGACAACTAAAGCACTCGACCAACCGTGCAGTCAAAATCTAACCTGTATAATGCAAAATAATGAAGATAGTTTTTGCTGAAAAATTATTTAAGTTAATGTATATAATGTACAGTATAATTATATAAAATACCTATGAAATAAATAAGAGGACAGCAAAATGCACCCACGCTACGCCACTGATTTCATAGCTAATGCTTAATATTGCAACCTATTTCATTCTACATAGGCGGATCAATTTCCTTCTTACCAATTATAATCTCAAACAAGAATACTCTAATTAAATTCTAACTTATACAAAAAGTCCCACTGTTACGACATCGCACCTACGTTGCTAAGGTGCTAAAGCCCTCACTAGAATTTCTAGACTTGATACTGAGTTTTTACCTCTAATGGCCTAAATTGTATATTAAAATCTCATGGACTCAATGACTTTCTAGTAAAAATAAATGGTCAATAAAGCTGATAAAAGTACCGATAACAGTGTTTACATATCACAGTAGTCTGTGATATGTAAACACTGTTACATTAAAATCAAACTTATTCAAACAGGTTACTCTAATATTGAAATTAATTACACCGGCCAACAAAAAAAAATCTGTTTCTGTTATTTAATGAATATTTTCTGCTTTTCTATTTCGAAAAATATTAAAAACTAAAAGTTTTTAACAATAATAAAAGTTTGCTTTTGTACATTATACAACAACAAAAAATGATATTTTGGCAGAATTTGCCAGAAAGGCTTGTTCGATTGGTAACTCATTTATTCCCTCTGAATGGCATTTTTTTTATCGATAGCTCTACAAGAAGCTTAAAAGTAGTTCTTCTTCATAATGGAAATATATTTTCATCTCTTCCTCTGGCTGATTCTGTTATATTGAAAGAAATTCGAAAGCGTTAAAATGGTGCTTCAAACTTTAAAGTATGAAAAGTATGCTTGGGCAATGATAGGGGATTTGGTTGATTTCCTGGTGGGAATGCAAGGCGGATACACAAAATATCCGTGTTACTTATGCTTATGGGATAGTAGAGCCGATGCACTTCACTACCAACAGCACTCATGACCCTCACGAACCAAGTTTCAAAAAGGAAAACATAGAGTAAGAAGTAAACCAATTGTTAAGCCCGAACATATTTTAATGCTTCCACTACACATAAAATTAGGTCTCATGAAACAGTTTGAGAAGGCTCTTCGTCAAGACTCTGAAGCTTTTCAATATTTAAAATCATTTTTTCTGAAGTTGTCAGAGGCTAAAATTAAAGATGGTATTTTCGACGATCCACAAATAAAGGAAATAATGGTCAGTGAACAATTTGTACAGTTGCTGATTTCTGAAGTTGCTGAACACGAAAAACAGGCGTGGCTTAGCCTTAATGCAGTGGTTGATGGATTTCTTGGCAATAGAAGGGCTGACAATTATAAAGAGCTTATTTCTGATATGCTTCACAGCTTCATACTCATGGATTGCCGAATGTCCCTTAAAATACATGCTCACTTGGATAAATATAAAAATAACTTGGGGCATATTCAGAAGAACAAGGGGAACGTTTTCATTGAGATATAACGAACTTTGAACAAAGGTATTAAGGTCTATATTTGGGGGCTGATATGAGAAAGTTCTAGCTTACACAAAAGAAATGCCAAAAATGTTCACTTTTAAAACATTTTTGTATATATTTCTGTATTTCTGAGCTGTATAAATATCGACTGTTTAAATAAAAGTTGATAAAAACAATTTTTAAATTTGTTATTTTATATTTTAAAAATAGACAATCGGGTAAATAGAAAGATTTTCCTTAGATTTTTCTTAAAAAATATTTTGTTCTCATACCTGCTTCACTCAGTACTTATAAAATATCAACTTATATAACTTATATATTCTCTTGTGAATTGAATTAAATAATCACAAATGTGCAGTTACACATTTGTTTGTTTACTGTTTGAATACAACAAATCGACTAGTTATAGATTATCTTAGTTGTATAAGCATCTTACGGCCAGTTTGTCAAAAGTCCATTAAAATTGTTATTACTTTAAAGCGTATTTACCAATAGAAATTCCACATTAATTAGAGCTTAAAGGCGTCAATAAACCTTAATGGACGTTTGTGCAACTGACGATAGAACGATACACATTGGCGTCAAGGACATCATAGCGGATAATACTGCCTTATTATTGAATTAAACTTTCTTCCATACATCAGTTAATTTACCTCATTATTGGCTCACTCATTTAAGTAAAAGGAAAATGGATGAACAAATCAATGAGTATAATGAATAGCAGATAACATTAACAAATACTTTTTAACTATTAACAGTTGTGATGGTTACAAAAATAACCCTGTGATAGTCAAAAGTGTATTATTTTGTTGTAAATGTCAAGTTGCAATGTTCAGTACTTAGATTATTTTTTGCAATATACTAGAGATAAAATGCAACATATTACACATCTTCATAGTGAGCATGTTTTACATACCAGATCCACAGGCGTAGGGTGCGAACATTCGCACGAGCGAGGCAGATAACGCTGCAAACACCAGTGCCCATACTATGTAGAACAAGTAACTGATGATGTAAGCACCCGCTCCTTCTCGAGACTCCCCAAATACCTGTGGCCACGTCAGCCACTGCAACACAACACTGTTAGTTCTTATTTATTGTTCCAACCGAAAAACTGAATCTTATGTTTAACCACCAACCTGTGAACAATTGCCATCATCAAACGTGGTTTCATTACTTGACCAACAGCACTGTTCTCTGTTGAACCAGAATGCTTGTGGACATATGCCGAACTTGAGGTCTGTCATCCAGGAAGCACCAATGTCTATAACACCTGCTACAACACCTGTGCAGACTCCCACTAGGAGAACACATACCCACCCTGACCAGGCATCGTGTGCTCCCTAAAAATTATAATCATTCATTTTGAAAATGCACCCTTCTAATTAACATAGACAAGTACTTAAAAAAATCTAAGAAATCATGACAAAAGTGACACTTAATCAGCACTCAAAGTTTAATGACTAAGTATTTGTCATGTAGTGATCTGATAATAGGGTACATTTATTAACCTAAAATTGATATTTTCTAGTAATTGGGTATTTATGACTGTATATGCAGCCAGGACCAACAGCTTAACATGCCTTCTACAGCATGGAGGAGCTTCAGATAATCACTCATCCTATTACCGGACATTGTGAAAATGCTTACCAATCTTATTGCAATCTAAGCACACTTACCACTGCACCATCAAGCTCCTGTTATTCAAAATTATATCTTATTTGCTAATTTGCAGAACAGTGTTGTTATGTATTGAAAACTGAGACACACTTACTTTTATTAGATCCCATATTGAATCTTGTCTCTTTTTTACAATATATCTATGTCGCATACGATCTCTAGCAATGTCTCTTTGCCAATCGATAGTGTGAAAATCATCATACTGGCCAATTCCCGGAATATCATCATCTCCTGTACAATAAACCATTTCTAATAAATACACAACAAATTGTACACTGAATAATATCAGCCATATATTGTAAACCTTTCAATGGAAGCATATAATATAATAAAACACTATATTGCATCGAAAATTTATTGCATTAAACTTTTGAGTAATATCTTTTTATTTTCCTTACCATTCATCCTTTCCTACAACCATATTTAATATAGTTCTATTTATTGCATTTCAATACAATCTATTTGATAATAAGCTCAGTAACATTATATGTTTGAGAGTAAGAACTATAATAATAATATTTTTTTGTTAAGTAACTACAATGCATAAGAAATAAATCTGCCCTGTCTTCCAAAATAAGTTACTCTGTATGTCAGGATTCAGTGCTCTTCAATTGTAATACATTCCAGCTTATGCTATAAAACTATGTCCCTATTTAATGAATGTTACTTAGTAAAATTATTATAAATAACAAATCATATTTTCAAAGTAGAATCTTGAATATCTGCTAAAGAAGTTATAAATGTGGTATTTTGTCGTTTTTGAATTAATTTGGTACAAGGCAATATAAAAAATACATCAACACCCATATTTATTATGAATACATATTACAAAGCTAAATAGAAGCAATGTAACACAATACCATGAACAGTTCAAATCGATGTGAATTTATAGTCACTACCAAGTTCATTCAAAGATGCAAGCATATGTTTCGAATTTTAGAATTAGACCTAAAGAGACATAAAACAATAAAATAATACAACACTTACCTTGCATACCGGAGAATATAACTGCGTCCCCTGTAACAATATTTCACAAATTTATAAAAATTAATGTATTTTAACTAAAACTCATCACTGTTTCAAACGGAGGTTGCACCTATGTTATTATTACGCAGTTATTTCACTGGTGGATGTAAATATACTAACTTCTAACTGTAACGTACTTTAAAAGAGTGTTATTGTAAAATAAATTAAAATAAACTTCAATAATACTGCAACATTTTAATAAAAACAAAGGGAAAATATCGTAATCAATGACGCGAAATCGTAAACGTCAAATGTCATCAAAACCAGTGTTGCCATGACAAGCGTACATAAAATGCCTAACATATTTGTAATAAAAGATAAAAATATCGCCAAACTCAAGCCAAACGCCAAACTACGATGTTCACAAGATGAAAAAGAAATTGTTTGTTATACATAAAAGTGCCAGTACAATGCAAATAACTTTCGAAAACGTAAATAAGTAAGATTATCTCATGAAATAAAAATACTAGGTAGATAAAAGGAAACTTGTTTCTTGGACGAATGACGACATTAAATCACGTGCTTTAATAATTTACGAAATAATTATCTTACTTGTAACAAATAGTTTAGTAAGTTCCCCGAGAATATTTGGTTAGCTGTTGTTAGTAAGAGGATAAATAGTATTAATATAAATTAATTAGTGTGGAGAAATGGATTATCCTTAACTTTCTATTTACTCTTAACACATTAATTTAATACTATATTAATAAATGAATGTTTTAGTCACTGGCATGTTCATTACGTTTTAATAGTTCATAGATAATTAGATTTTTTTATTAATGAGTAGGTATTGATTTATTTACTAATAACTTTTAACGTTGGATATATCGTAAAAGTTTAATAAAAACAATAATTGTTTAAAATATCTTTTACCTACATCGCTGATTAAAGCTTCTTTTTCACTTGTTTCAACTGATAAAGTATCCATGAATACTCCTCACACGTAAGGCGAACTCGACTTCATAATAAAAACTAACGATCGTTAAGTACCTATGTATCTATATAATCAATAATGTTGAAATGATAATAAATACAATACAGTGTACTTATCGTTACAATCAAACATTAATATGAGATGTTATCAGTTGTGAATAATAAATATTTTGGTGTTGCTATTTGTTGAAATTTAGGATTTGGTTACACAAAGTTCAAGAGGGCGCGTACGTACACCAAATATGATCATTATTCAAATGTAATGATTTTATACTATACTCTATTAATTATAGCATTAGGCAGAAGTTAAATAAGGTTCTTTTTATGGTATACTTTGTGACAAAATATCGATAATCATGTTACTCTTAAGACTGACGGCTAATTTGCTACATATTCACTTAAATACCAGGTGCTATACTTAAATGTTGTCATTTAAGCTATCTATTAAAATTTATGAGTATATGACTAATTGAAATGATTTAATAACTATTACAATAAAAAGTGTTTATCGTAAAAAACCTAAAGAAGCAGGGTTGTATAGTCGGCACGATTCTCATGTCACTATAACTCTATCAAATTTAAAACGTTGCCTAACCCCTTCAAACGTTTTGGCAGTACAGATTTTTAATTTTGTCAGACTATTATTTATTCATAATTGTTAAAATCGTAATCTGAGATTGTCATTTGTCATCCATTGTGAATGCTACTGCCTTTCTTGTTGTTTTGCCGTTTTCCGTGATTAAGTTGTCATTGTTTTATTTATGTTTTGTTTTTGTTGTTAAGTTTTGTTAAATATGGACGATGCCTGTGCAGGCCCGAGTGGCCTGTACAGTACAAAAATTACGCTCTAAGCCCCTACCCTCAACCTTTGACTAATTAATTACACTTACAATTAGAATTTATCAAAACAACTGACAGATAGTTTGGGTTTTAGTTCCATGTTGGCTTAGGAGTAAAAGATGAATTTATTAAATGCTGGCCTCATCTCAACCCCGAGGTATCGTAAAAAATGGAATAGTGCCCAGCTCTTTCAGACTACCTAACATTCAAAGTTTCAACAAAACTAATAATATTTTTTAAATTCATCTTGAAAATAAAATGTTCTGCACTGCTGCATCTATGACTCTCTTTTTTCCAATGTTATAATGAATGGAGTATAAGAAATTATATCGAAATAAGCTGTGTTCAAATATGAAAACTTTAGTATAAGGATATTTGAGCGTGTGACGTAGTTTGGACGTAACGCCGTCATCTATACTAATATTATCGAGAGGAAAACTTTGTTTGTATGTTTGTTTGTTTAATTGTAATGAATAGGCTCAAAAACTACTGAACCGATTTTAAAAATTCTTTCACGATTCGAAAGCTACATTATCCACGAGTAACAGAGGCTATATTTTATTTTAAAAAAAAATAGGGTTCTGTAAGATATTTGATATTCGACCTGATCCCAGAAATGAGGATTCTAGAGCTACATTAACACGCCACTACACCGAAGATCTGCCAGAAGTCAGCATTGGCGAAATCGAGATCGCTCTGAGACGGCTTAAAAGTGGAAAAGCCCCTGGAGAGGATGGCATTACAACTGACTATTAAAAGCATGAGGTAAACCGGTACTAAAGGAGCTCCAAAAGCTTTTTAATGCTGTCCTCTTCGAAGGGAGAACTCCGCAGGCGTGGAGTAGGAGTGTAGTCGTCCTGTTCTTCAAAAAGGGAGACAAAACCCTGCTGAAGAACTATCTACCCATTTCCCTTCTAAGCCACGTCTATAAGCTGTTTTCTAGAGTAGTCACGAACCATCTTGTGCAAAGACTTGACGAATTCCAACCACCGGAGCAGGCTGGGTTTCGGAGTGGATACGTTACCATAGACCACATCCACACAGTGCGGCAGATTATACAGAAGACTGAAGAGTATAATCAGCCCCTGTGTCTAGCATTTGTGGACTATGAGAAGGCTTTTGACTCGATTGAGATCTGGTCCGTTCTGGAGTCCCTGCAGCGATGCCAAGTCGATTGGCGATACATCCAAGTGATAAGATGTATTTATGAGGCCGCCACCATGACCGTCCAAGTACAGAATCAGCAGACAAGTCCTATACCGTTGCATCGAGGAGTGAGACAAGGAGACGTTATGTCTCCGAAATTGTTTTCTAATGCAATGGAGGATATGTTTAAGACGCTAAACTGGAAAGGATGTGGCATCAACATCAATGGCGAGTACATCTCTCACTTGAGATTTGCTGACGACATCGTCATCATGGCAGAAAATCTGCAGGACCTACAACAGATGCTGAATGACCTGGCTGACTCTTCTATGCGCATCGGCCTACGGATGAACTTGGATAAAACCAAGGTCATGTTCAACGAACACGTACTACCGGAACCGATTGCAGTATGCGGTGCCGTTCTCGGAATTGTTCCAAAATATGTATACCTCGGGCAAACATTGCAGTTAGGTAGAAACAACTTCGAGAGCGAGGTAAATGGAAGAGTTCGGCTAGGTTGGGCAGCGTTTGGGAAACTACGTCAGGTCTTTACATCGTCGATCCCGCAGTGCCTAAAGACAAAAGTCTTTAATCAGTGCGTCCTACCCGTTATGACATACGGAGCCGAAACGTGGACACTGACGGCACGGCTGGTCCACAAGTTGAAGGTCGCTCAGCGCGCTATGGAAAGGGCTATGCTCGGCGTTTCTCTGCGGGATCGAATCAAAAATGAGGTGATCCGGCAGAGAACCAAGGTTATCGACATAGCCCACCGGATTAGCAAGCTGAAGTGGCAGTGGGCTGGCCATATTAGCCGCAGAACCGATAACCGTTGGGGTAAACGAGTTCTTGAGTGGAGACCGCGTCTCGGCAAACGTAGTGTAGGACGTCCTCAGGCGCGGTGGAGCGATGATTTGCGCAAGATGGCTGGCAGGAGCTGGATGCGAACAGCCGAAAATCGAAGTAGATGGCGTGCAATTGGGGAGGCCTATGTCCAGCAGTGGACGAATGTGGGCTGATGATGAAGATATTTGGGTTTTTCGGACACAAGGTGTAAAAAATCAACCAGAAAAGTTACTTATTTTGCGTACGCTGCCTAAACTATAATAGATAGAACCATCACCAGCCCTTTTACGTCCCCACTGCAGGGGCTCAGGCCTTCCTTATGGATGGTTAAGGAGGATGGGCCACGACCCTCCACGCCGGCCCAATGCGGATTGGAGGGTATTAACGACTGCAAATGCAGCCGGGACCACCGGCTTAACGTGCCTTCCGAAGCACGGAGTAGCTCGAGATAATAATTTTTTGGTCACCCATCCCGTGACCGACCCTTGCGAAAGTTGCTTAACGACTACGATCGCGGGCCGCGGAGCTTATCCACTATGCCACCGAGCTATAGATAGAACCATAAAATGTTCTAATTAATTGTAGATCTTATAAATATCTACAAAAAAGTCCGCGGCACACTATACCTATCTACGTCGAGTGAGGCACAACAACATTTATTTTATTTTAAAATCTTGTTTTTTTTTACTACATTTAAACGCGTTTATTTTACTCATGCTAGTAATCCTTATCAAAATAAACTATTTCATCACTATCTACAGTTTATAATATTTGGTCTTTGAATGATTTAAAATGGACATTTGGTTTTGTGCGGGAGGGGAGTTTATATCTATGAGTAACGTACCAGCGGACCACGCGGGCAAAGCCGCTGGCGAAAAGCTAGTATTGTATATAGATGTTATTTATATATATATACATATATTGTTGAAATATAAATAATTGACATTATTCTATGTTGTTAGCGTTAAGGATGTCACTGGATGCATGGAGGATGGATATTTGGATGAATTATTAATTATCTAATTAAATTCAGATAGCGAAGAGACTAGTGTTAGTAACAAATATTATGGAGATGACAAGGATTTTAATTTAAATAAATTTTTAAGCGTTGATATAGCAGAAGATAATAGTAAAACTATTTGAAAATTTTCTTGTTTACAAAGATCAGCTTGATGATTTAATACCTAACTCCACGATCAAAGATTTTTTCGATGTTCGATTTCGTCAATGTCATCCAAATGCCAAAAAATCCTTGTAGGACTTGTACAACTAGAGTAAGAGCCAACGAACGCCAGTCCTTCCGTCATTTTATAAAAGATCAAAATTTGTCAGTACATGCTCCCAATACTGCCATCATGAAGTTCATGAATAAATACTAGTCTATTTATGTCAATTCATAAAGCTTGATTTTTTTATATTTCCTTTAGAATATTGTAATAAATTGTTATTCATTGCCAGATACCATGGTGGCAACCCCTTTTCAGACACCCTTAATGCTCATCCAAATAATTGCCATTGTACTTACGTTATAGTATAATAACTGATTTTATGTGAGTCGTGGGGCAATCATTGAATTAGACCGGTCGAGATCTGCCCAGGCATATCACGATATGCCGCCATTTCTTGATTTAGCCATCTATCATCCGCCATATCGTTCAATACTTAACCTTTTACGTTTTGCTCGACCTTGCTCTACTCAATCCAATTTTTAGGGTGACCAAGGTACTATGTAAGCAGAGATGGGCAACAATCGCATAAAAAAACAAAACCCGTAGTCATAATACATTGTTTATATACAATAAACAAATGTTGCTTGTGTAACAACTTAATGTCTTATGCTAATTTACAACCCGGTTACAAGTAAATGGTTTTCTAAAATTGTGCGTTGAATTTGCGTGACTCACAAAAAACTTCCTGGCCATGTCAAATGGCGGCAAATCGTGATATGCCCTGGCAGATCTTGAATGGCTCAATTCAACGATTGGCCCACAACAGCTATATAACTTGGCTAATGATTAGACGATGTTTCCTCGTCAGCCAGACCATTATGATAGTTCCAACTCTTACCAGACAAGCCCTTATGTATTATCATTATCAGGTATTAACATTAATTTTCGGCACTCATCCTGACATTACAAAAATTGCTAAGAACATTATCGCATACCTAGCGCGCTATAATATAATAATAATAGTTTATTAATAATTACCCTTTATCTAATATAATACGGAAACAAATGAGATTATTTTAGCTGATATAAACACGTACTGAAGAATAAACAATACATGCGCAGTAGAAATACAACTACGTAGTGTAGAATCGCCACAGATCTCACACATAATCTCACTCGCACCCACCCATATGTATATTGCCTCGTGCTTACTCCTTTTTTGAACCGATGAACCCGGTATCCTGCAAGGAGAATCCTGTTTCAAACCACACTTGGACTCCTCTCGCGTAGGTAGAAAGGGAGTCCAGGAAGGAATAGACTTATTTATATAAAAATAAGGGTATGTGGGACTCTCCTCTTCGGATTAACCTCCACAGTGGGGGCTGGTCAAATAGCAGGGTCAAATACCCACTAAAACCTAGCGATGTCTCGCAATGCGGCGGAACGTCGCGCGGTAACGGTCTCCAACGGGACCACTTCCCGCGCATGCCATCCCCGCTCGGCCCGCCCTTTTGACAGGGCGGGTCCCGTCTTGGGTTAGGGGAAGGGCTCAGGAACATTCGAGTCCAATCCCCCAGACTGGACCGCGCGCTAACCCGCTAGACTGCATGAAAAAAAGACTTGCGTGAATAACGGTCTTTCTCCAGACGATGGACCGTTCTACGGGCTATTACTGCATGAGTGCGGGTGAGTTGTCAACCCGGTCTGCCGGCTCACAGAAGGAGGGGATGCGCTAATACACTTAATAATCCTTACCTCCTTGCCGCCTTCCTATTGAGAGTCCAACACGGGCCTTCCACCATGGTCTCCTAGAGCCATGGCTGTTTCTTCGGGCCTCCTTAGCAGTACTCATTCCCACGACCAACGGGCGCTATCGCCTTTCGGCACCGCCATGTCAATACCATGTTGCCACGCGCTTGCTCCTACTTACCTTACATGCTTGTCGGGCAAGGTTTCGAAGTATCAAAATGGTCAGACGGATAACAACAATAAAGCATTTATTTTGTCAACACACAACACAGTATAAAAGTCAATTAATAGTTACAGGTACATAAAAAAGAAGTGTTTTGTGTTGTTAAAATTGGCCTGAGGAAACATCGTCTAATCATTAGCCAATTACATAAAAATAAAAATACATAAAAACTATTATACAATAACGGAGAACAATTGAAATTACTTGGATGAGCATTAAGGGTGTCTGGCATGAGGTTGCCACCATGGTAAGTGTCTGGCAATGAGTAACATATTTTTTTCAATATTCTAAAGGAAATATCAAAAAATCAAGCTTTATAAAATAACGTAAATGGACAGGCATTTTACTCACCTTTGACCAAGACCCAAACTTTCATGATGGCAGTATTAGGAGCATGCACTGACAAATTTTAATATTTTATAAAATTACGAAGGTCTGGGGTTCGTGGGTTCTTACTCCAAACATATTGTAAGAGTTTTGGTTACAGTCAAAACGTGAATCTATTAAATCTCAATACAAAAGTTTCCCAAAAAAAATTTTTTTTAATTATTTTCCCAATTTAACTCTTTTACATAGAGAAAATAGATAAAAAGTTTTTTATTTTTATTGCTCTGTATCGCCATCGCGTTTGTCTGTTTTCCCAAAGGTTGACTGGCAGAGAATGCTATTAGCATTAAGTCCGCCTTTTGTACCATCTTTATTGGACAATAAAGTTCAATAAATAAAAAGCCGATAAGTTACCGAAGGCTGCATGTATTACTTTTACAACATCGTAATGATTTGCGAGTAACTTATTAAAAAACGAGACGGCAAATATTATCAATGCTATCTCCGTGATCAACACCGTTAAGGTTAAGAGTGCTCACCGCATGGTAAGAGGTTCATTAAATCTGAATCGAGGTCGACTGATGAAAGCTCCAAAATATCTAACCTATCCATATCCAAAATCTTGAAAACTCGAATTACAAAACCACTTCAAATGTCTTAGAGATTTGTCTATAAAGTCGCAAACTGGACGCCCGCGAGCGCAGTGGCGGTGGCGACCGCGGCGCGGCTGGCGCGACTTGATAGTTTGTACAGAGTTCGTATGAACCGTTCTGGCCGGCCGCGGTGCGGGCAGCGGGCGGTCTTGGAGATTGGATGGATGTGGACGATTATAATAACAAGCTTGTGGTATTATGTGTAAGCCCGTGAACTGGACGCCCGCGGGCGCGGTAGCGGTGGCGACCGCGATGCAACGCGCGGCTGACGCAATAGCGCCAATCGAGCGAAGAATGCGTGACTGAATGATTAAGTGTTATTTACTGCAGTTTTAACTTATTTTAAAAAGTTATCGACTTTTAATCAGTATAATTAATAAACCATTAATTAAATATAAATATTATATACTCAGGTACTCATATTATTTATTTAAACATATAAATAGAACTAAGCAATCTGACCGTTGGGGTCGAGAACGAGCTAATTTCCCCGCGTCGTCGCCCACGGCGTGGTCGCCAAAGTCTCCGCGCCCGCGGGCGTCCAATACAAGACCTAAGCCTGGGTCTTTTATTTAACAACCACTGTCAGTAAATAACCACGGATATCTTAAGGGTCAACTATCAAACTCATGTAAGAAAAGTGGAATATAGCGCTTAGATATTACTCTTGTCTTAATATACGTGTTGCAGTGCCCTATCAGAATTTACACTAATGGTACAGAAAAACCACTAAGCCTATTCATCACATGAAAGCTTAAACATTGAAAGAGTTAAATTAGAATCTATAACCATAATAAAGCTCAAGAGTTTGTTTGTTTGAACTCTATAATTTCAAAAACTACTAAAACGAATTGATTTTTTTTTTGTGCTGAATACTCCATTTATCGAAGAAGGAATCTATATAAAATCAAGCTATGACTAATAGGAGTAGAGCAGCAATGTAAGGTATTGCAAAAATGGGAGAATATTTTAATGTTTAGAGTTTTCCTTGCATGCGCTGCGTAAACGGTGAAAGGTACGCAAAACTCATGAATTACGAAATTGATTCCCTTTGAAAGTTCTAAAAGAAAGTTCGCCACTGCATATATATATATCTTACATCTTATTCCGAAACACATAAAGGGATGAAAATGGAAGTAGAAGTTTGTATAGGGCATGAAATCATTACCATAGCAGCCATTGTTTACAATTGTATTATTATTTCATGTCATCTTTTTCCAAATATATTATTAAATAATTTTATCTGTTTACGCAGGAATAAAAAATATTTTAAATAATTTATTTAAATAGGCACAATCGTTGTCGTTATATTAAATGCGTTATGGTATGTTGGATAAGTTCATGAAAATGTTACATTTAGCTGACAATACTGATAACTAGATGACGGTAGTATACTTTAATAACGGAATTTTAACTTCTGTTATGTTTGTAGTCTTTATTTTTCCGATTTTTATCAAACAAAGTAGTTTTCGTATTCAAATTTGCGGTTTTACCAATAACATAATTTAATGGGGAATAATTAATAGAGCGAAAAAATAATATTATGTTACATTTAGCTGACGCTACTGATCACTAGATAACGGTAGTGCACTTTTAAAAAGAGATTTTTGACGTCTGTATTGTTTTTCCGAATTTTATCAAATAAAGACGCTTTTATTTTTGCGGTTTTTAGGGTTCCGTAATTAACTAAGAACCATGTAGTTTCGTCGTGTCCGTCGGTTCGCGGTGTAGCTTAAAAACGATTGATATTAGACGCCGAGATATTTTTTTACTACGTAAAATAAAATCTTTATTTTACTACATAAAATAAAATCTTGAATAAATTTTTTTGCCCTACAAGTAGGGCAAAAATTTCAAAAATTGTAGGGGTGTGGGAAGACCGCTTTTTTAACCATTCGTGACTTATTAAGTTTCATAGTGCCAATTTTCGTTAGAATCAAATGTCCCCCCCCCCCCCTTCCTACCAACTAATCAATTATTGTTAGTCACGACAGTAGTATTTATTTATAATAAATTCAATTGGACGACTAACACATTAAAATTAGCTTAACAAGTTTACGAGTAATAGTCGGCCAAATGTATTTAACTCAAAAATTTTGAAACTAACTAAAGTCTAGAGTGTAACAAAGGGTTAATCAGAGCCGCGGGTTACAGCTAGTTGTAAATATTAAAATGATTTAAAAGGCTACTTATCACAGGTCAAGCGTAAAATCTAGGAATTGGTAAATAAATAATGTAAAATATTACTATATTTGTTGTATGGCACATATTGTATCGACAAACAAATCACTATGTGAATACGCTTTTTCACTTGTTAAGAAATCAGTAATCAGTAATATTATATAAAAAAATGTCATAAGAAAAATAAAATTATAATGTATTCATACTAGGCATGTGCGCCGATGTCGAAATCTTCGGCGGCGGCGTGGAGCTAAAAATTCACTGGCGGCGGCGTAAATGGCGGCGTAAACGGCGTCGTTATGTTAAATGATGGAAAATGAAAAGTTAAACAAGTTAAGAGCTACTAAAAGGTAAAGGTGTTATTAGTTTAATAACACCTTTAAGTAACATTCAAATATGGCACAACTATAGTTTTTTAAATTAAGTCCCATCTGACAATGCCGGGGACAAAGTGGATTCCATTGCTATAGAAATTTTGGGGCTTCTAATCAAGAAACCACGGCAAGTTGTTTTGACAATCTTTGCGTGATGTTAACCTGGCACTGCGTAAACAATTCTGAAGAGACCTAAATAGGTGGAAATCTGAAGACGCAAGGTCAGGACTATACGGCGGATGCAAATGAAAAACCACCTCCCTTCTATTGGTTAATTATGTCCGCTTTCTCTCATCTTCTTGCTTTAATCTCATCAGTTGTTCAGACATCAGTAGAGTTCAGAATCGATGGTCTTCCCTGGCGGTAACAGCTCATAATGTATTCCAATCCCACCATACAAACAGCATCACTTTTTTGCCAGTTAACCCGTGTTTCACCACAGTCTGTAAAGTCTGACTGACCTTTGACTACGATTTTTTTCGCATGTTCTTGTCTTACGTGATCCAGTTTTCATTGTCAGTTATCAGCTTCTTCAAAAATGATTCGGTTTCATCACGCCGCAACAAAGAATCACAAAAGAGTACATGGTTCAATAGGGTTCTTTCAGTGAGCTTCATCGTAACTACTGAAATGCCGATCTTGCTTCACTTTCTTAAAAATGGAATCAATTTTATTCGTAACAGAGCGACTGGAGCGAAGTACACCTTTAACATCAAAATTTCCGGGCTGAAAACGCTTAAACCAAATTTGTGCTACTCTCACAGAAACTGCACTAGGTTCATAAACGTCATATTTGTTTTTTTCGCGGCTTACATTGCATTTTTACCTTTTTATAATAAAATTTAAAACAATTTGACAGTAAGAAAAACAAATAAAAATCACACATTTTCCTAATTTGAATACGAAATCTTCTTTAAAATTTAAACTTTTCAATGATCCCGAAACCAGCCACATAGAAATGGTATAGCGAAAAAATTTATGCATACTATATGCGAAAACACTTTTCCCCTAACCTAATAGTTATCATGTATAGAAATTATTTTATTGATATTATTATTCCTAGTTACACGCAATCGTTTAGCCGTTTTAGTAAGGCCAGCAACAGAGAATACACATTTGCTATATGTGCTTGTAGCGGATTAGCTAGAGTAGACGGTATAAGGGTAAGTATTGAATTTATGATTTTTGCCAACTCCATCTTGTAGACGAGTGCTACATTAATTGTACAATTTTGTTAACAGCTGTAACTAAAGAGAAAGGTTCGATTGTTTATTTGTTTGCATCTGATCATTGACTTTACTTTTGTATTCATTAAAATTATACTAGATATGGTAATAAGGATAGAATACGGAACGGAATTAACATGTGCCGCAGAGAATGCACTACGTTGCTTAGCAACCGAACGAACGAATGTAACTCGCAGTTCGGCCATACCGCGCCGTTTACGCCGATCTTTCGAACCGGTCAGCGGCGGCGTGTCATGATCGGCGGCGTCGGTCATCGGCGCGGCGCGGCGCACACGTCTAATTCATACATTTTAATTTGCATGTACGTAAAGAATAAAAAAAAATATTCACAAAAGTTGGCACCACTAAAGAAGGAAAGTAGGTAAAAAAGCTATATGTATAGTATTCTTAAATGTATTACGCAAATGACACTTATGGAAAAAAATGCTGATTGCTAATGAATGTCAATATAGTTAGTAAAAAAAAACCTAATCATAATTACTAAATAGTAAGAGTTCAATAATAAGATTGCTAACATTACTTAATCTATTCGTCCATTATTGTTAATGAAGTTGTCCGAAACCCGTCATATAATAGCTTTACTTTACCCGTCATATATTAACAGTTGGTCTTGTTACTTACTTTTCTAATTAGTTTAGAAATTTTATTGGTATTTCTGGAATTAACACAAATAATCGTGAATCACGCAAAAGAAAGCGCATTGTCTGACATCGCTGACTCTGTCTGTCACGAAATGATTAGTCTTTTAATTATAAACGCATAATATTTATTAGTTATTAGTATTGTCCTTCCCTTGAAACATGTTATATTAATAAACACGTGCACACAATCACAACGGATAAAGGATGCGGCAATGAAGAACACCGCGGATCGGCCTGCGTCATACAATGAAGGCATGTCGCGAACACGTGTGTGAATGCTATGGCCAATTACATGTAAATGAAACTCATCTATATGACCCTCTCCATGCACATGGACAGGAGGAGACTTGACAAAACTTCAATCCACCTCTATGCTGTGACAGTGTTGTGCTCGAAATATAGTTATTAACACTACACATAGCAGCACGTGCTTAAGTATATAAAAAATGAGAGTACCTAATCAACCTGCCGCTCGATGAAGCAGATAGAGATAAAATATGACAATTTCCGAAATAGAAGATCTGAAACTATTTTTAACCGAATTCAAAATCGACAAGGTAGTTATATGTTCGATGGCAATGTATTATTTTATGTATGTTGACCGATTATCAAAATTCTTTTATTGGTCAGATTAATGGCCCGAGATGTTCTCATTTAAATTTTATCGAAATCCAATCAGAAGTTTTCTTTTTATAACAAAACATAATATGCTCTTCATCAAATATCACCTAATTACTTAGATGACATGTTTATATCAGCGAAAATAAAGATAGTATATTTTGAGTTTATTCAAATTTGGAAAGGTTCAATGATTTGCATAATTTTTATGCAAGTAGGTGTGTCCATCAATTTCTTTTTGAATTGTGAATCAATTACTTTCAAACTAGCTGTATCCCTGCAACTTCGCTTGCGTAAATTATAGCCTATATCCCCCGCGTATTATGTAGCTTCCCGTAGATGAAAGAAATTTTTAAAATCAGTCCTACAGTTACGGAGCCTGTCCAATGAAAATTGAGGTTTGTTTAAAATATGAGACAGAATCAGTCCCAGAGGGACTATTCCTAAAATATGTCCCGGGAAATATTTAAAACTATTCCTAAAATATGTCCCGGGAAATATGGGGGCCTGGCACGCTAGTCAAAGTGCTAATATGCAGTCTAGAGTGTAACAAAGGGTTAATGAGATCTTATCACGCGAATAAATCTCTTTGTTCTTCTTTTAATAGCCATAAAAAAGAAGTACAAAGAGTTTTTGCGGAGTAGCTACTTTGTGTGAACCATGATTCTACAAATTTCACGTAGGTAACAATTACATGAGGCAAATAAGTATTGGGTTGGCACAAAAGTAATGAGACACACTAGAAAAATCTATAACATTTCCTTTTTAAAATCAATTTTTTCGATAATATTCTAGAATGTTGTAGAACATTCTAGGTACTTCTGGTGTAGGGTATATAAAGCCGCGCTCGCGATTTGTTTAGTCAGTTTGAAGAAAAATGGACGAGCGACAAGTTCGAACACTACACTTATACGACTACTTGTTAGGCCACAGTGCGCGGGCTGCGGCTGACAATATCAACAATGCATTAGGCGCTGGAAGTACAAGCCATGCGACGGTGTCCCGATGGTTTGACTGTTTTAAATCAGGAGACAGGAGCCTTGAAAGTCAGCCACGCTCAGGGCGACCACCCGCAGTGAATGATGTCGATTTGCGCCGCGAACTGCAGTTGAATCCGGATGATACCACTCGTGAATTAGCGGAAGCACTTAAATGCAGTCACCACGCCGTGGAACACCATCTACATGATCTTGGTTATCGAAAAGTTTTGGCTCGGTGGGTACCGCACATCCTTACAGACGCCAGTCCGTGTCGCTATCTGTCAGTCACTTTTGCTGCAACCCCGACGTAAAGAGTTTTTGTCAGATCAGACTGGAGATGAATCATGGATTTATTACGAGAACGATACACGTCGTGCTTTTTGGCTGCCTCGAGAAGAAACGCCACCAACTTAACCGAAGCCGAGTCAAAAGAACCGCCGAAAAATTCTGCTTTGCTGTTTCTGGGATGCGCAAGGCATACTGTTTTATGAGCTATTACACAATGAAACTATAAACGCTGACAAATATTCAACCCAGCTTACCAAATTATCTGCCGCTATCAAGAAAAAACGACGAAGACGAGTCAATGTAGTTTTACTGCACGATAACGCTCGACCTCACGTCGCATCTGTGGTTCGCCGGCAGTTGGAGAACTTGGGCTGGGAGACGATACCCCACCCACCTTATTCCCCAGACCTCGCCCCATCAGACTATCATTTGTTTAGAGCCCTGAAACATCATTTGCGGGGTAAACAATTTAATGATTTCTCTGACGTAGAGGCGGAGTTGAACAACTTTTTCGAGGCACAGCCATCAGAGTTCTGGGCAAAAGGCATCCAAACTTTGCCGGATCGTTGGCAAGAAGTCTTAGATACTAATGGTAATTAAATCATTGACTAAACTTTTTTTATTGTAATAATAATAAAAAAGTAAAAACTTAAACCAAGTGTCTCATTACTTTTGTGCCAACCCGATACAATCACTTTTGACACATTCAAAACACTTAATTATTGGATGAGAATAGTTAATTAATGACACCAACATTGAAAGCCAATTTAGGTACCCATAATTATAAAACTATACGCTTACCCGTTGAAGAACTGAAGTATTGAGCGATGTAGGCTTGAAAATAGAAATATAAAATTTTAGATTGATACCAATACCCAGGAATGAGCGTACCCAGGTTCTAGGGCGCGAGCTAAACCGTAAACTTTTATTGTCAAATATATAGTAGGTAGGTATACAGAATCAAGGAGGAGGCAGATATCCTACCCTGCCATCCCTACTAGGTACGCCCATGTACCCAGGAGATACTTATAACAATCGTTAAATTAAATTGTCTGTTATATTAAATAATATTATAAATAGGGAGAAGAAGTATTAGACTGTGTTAATAAAACATCGCCGTCACTCGTTGAAAATGGAGTTATTTATTTATGGTATCATCAGTGGCAGTAAGGCACTCAAGTGCTCAAGTCTTATTGCAACACGAAACTATCAATAAATATACAAAACACTTCAATTGTAACAATGACAAAATGTTTTATATACAATTGTTTTCCATATTTACCAATCACAAAAGGTTATCGAATATATTTAGTCTTTTCTGCTTCGATGTTCATAAAGATATTGACGTGTTATTTAACATTCATTTCAAAACCTCCTTATAATAGGTAACAGCCCTCTCTGCAGAGCATGTAAGAAACCTCACGCTATCCTGAAACATGAGAATCTGGCAGCAAACTAGGGACCCATATTGGCAACCGACTAACACTCCATGAAGCTTGCGATGATCCTAAAAAGCTTCTGTCTGCGCGTCTGGACTGAAGTAATATAGCCGACTTTTTACGTAGAATGGACCAATAAAGGCGTCAAAGTAAGGGAATGTGAAGCCCCGTTACCTAACCTAAAATCCTTATTCATCTGCACTTAGGAGTGCACCCTATGGATAGTGGAGTGTTACTCAGACATTATATGAATATTGAATCGATTAGTGAATATCAAAATATATACAAACAAATTTTTAATGCACGTTCAGCCCTGTTCATACAAAACCGATTCAATGGTCTTTACTTTACATCAAATAATGTAAGAGCTAATTGATACAATATATTTAGTAACTGTTAGTACTCACAGTTGGCACTGGCGGAAGAATGTCTTTGATCACCAGCACCTGTGTGCTCATACAACTGGAAGGTGCCGTGACTAGTAGGAGTGGAGTCCGCGGCGCGCTGCAGTCCTGGTGTTATATCTACCATGTCATCCTCGCTCGACCCCTGCGCATTACGCCCGTTGTTCGTGTTTGAACCCTGCCAAATTTACACTGCTTACAACAAATGCAATGAGTTTCAAAGCTTCATACTATTTATACATACATTTATATAAGTCTTTACCAACGAAATTGCCGTTCTACCGTAAGTACGAGCAATTTCAAATAAAAAAATTTTTTTTTGGCTCATAAACAAGGAATTCTTTCTTCTAACATCGTCATTGATGTATACTGAGAAGAAGTGAACACAATGATGAGGAAGCTCTCACGTCTCCAGTTTTAGTCAATCGTTCGGCTTCACTGCTCCAGCACAACAACGCGCGACCTCATATTGCACAGCAGACGATCTCCAAGCTATTAAGCTCTTATAGGGTTGAAAGTTCTCCTTCATCCGCCGTACTCACCAAACCTTGCGCCTACTGACTTCTGCTTTTTCTAGAATTTGGATAGCTTTTTGGCGGGAAAAAAAAATCGATATCCAAGAGGCAGTAAAAAATGCCTATGAAGAATTTGTTGCCCCCCGTCCAGCTGATTTCTTCACGAAGTGCATCAATAAGTTACCAACGCATTGACAAAGACGCATTGATTGCATGGGTGATAACTTTAATCAATAGAAATAAAAAAGATAGAAAAAATATCCTTCTTTCATGAAAAAGGGCAATTCTTAAACTTATTCCCCATCTTTTATATCATGTGGATTTTAAAATATTAAAACTTATATAAAGATAAATAAAAATTTCAAATCAGTTCAGTTTAGTTAAGTTTTTGTCTTGGTTAGCTGTAAAACAGTCACCTTTTCATAAACTACTATGCACCTACAAGGCCTGGCAGAATGTCAGCTTGATGGAACACAACTTGTGTCAGATCAACATATGATGAGGCAGGACCCTACACACTGACAATTGTAAGTCAAGGCCGTTAAATATTTTCATTTTCTATATTTCTATTTTTACAGCCAGTAAAATGTGAAACTAGCATATATACAGGTATCTCTTTATTTCACTTCTCACTCTCTATCACTTTGATTTGAAGTATGTTATAAAAGATACAAGCTATTATGCCAGGTGTTGAATGTCTTTGCATTAAATTTGTATTATACATAAAATATTTGCTGACAATACAATTGGATTACTATCAAAAAACTGTTTTATTTAAGACAAATGGATACTTATTACCACAAAAATATATATTGATCTATGTAAAACTACTAAAACCAGTATAATTAACTACCCAACGCTATGTTTATCAATTTAAAATGCAAATAATTATTATTTAGCAATCTTTATGAACTTTTTGACAAACATAATTTAATATTTACTCTCCTTGCTGGCTGATCCTCTATTCTCTTTACATTATATGTTATCAGTATAAACATAGAAAATATATATACAAAATTGAATGATGTTCACTTACCTTTTTGTATACAGATTGGTATGTCGTAGTCATTTTTGGTGTGGAAGACTTCAGGGGAAACCGTTCCATGGTTGCTTCACTGAAAGAAAGTGCAAAACTATACTATGGTTATCAGAAATCATAACAAAGAAATATTATCATTAAGTGCTAAATACATTATTAACTAATTTTCCTTTAATTCACTTACTTGCTTAAGTAATATGCTTACATAATTCACAGAACATTAAAATCTCTTTCCAATGATGTATATTAGAATCATATTAATATAATAATTACTTACAAATTATAATGTATAACCAGAAAATAGAAGACAATCTTGGCCAATATTTATTATCAATGTTTATAATATTACAATTATTATGCAAAGTATCATCCTAAACATCGTTAAATTTTAATTTATGATAATATTCAACTAATATATTTTCATGAACAATTACAAAATTTAACACCAATATAAATGTGTGTAGGTAAGGTATGTTTCATGTTTCTGTTGCATTAACTTAAGACCTTTTGTTACCACACTATGCAATAAATCTCAAATGCATCAATGCAGTTGAATAAGGCTACCTTTTGTGTTGCCAATTTACCAACATACAGGATTCAGTTAATTTAATACTATGTACCTAGTATAAGTTCTGTTTAGTACTATACATACAGAAATGTTAACCATTAGAGCAGGACTTCCCAACCAGGGGGGCACGCCCCCCTAGGGAGGCGTAGAGAAATGTTAGGGAGGCGTAGAGAAATGTTAGGGGGGCGTCATAGGTACGTAATATGTAAGATTACATTTCCAAAAAAAAACTGTCATTACAGTTTTTAATATACATGTTGACTTTTCTGCATGCAATATATTTTTTACCATATTGTATTAACATAAGTAATCGATAGAAGCAATTAAAAAAAAGCATATTCCCTATTGTTCTTAAATACCATTAAATAGCTGCTGTACAAGTTTCTACAAGTCACAACACGACATGACTTTGGTAAAAGAAGATATCTGATGAAAATGTATTTCCTTTTTCACAGCTGTCCGAAGAAATTGATAATCAAAAATTGAGTAAAATTTGTAATTCTAATTCCATTTTCGTCCACTTATTTATGCGAGGCAGGTTTTTCAGCTCTAGTTTTAATAAATACTAAGCAGCGAAATCGCCTTGCCTTCGATAGTGATTTAACCATAGCTTTAGCAAAGACTGAACGCAGAATCAACCAACTGGTACAGAGCATGCAAGCTCAAGTATCTCATTAGCTAATACTTTAAAAGATTTTATTAATTTATTTTAAAATTACTTTAAATTAAAAGTTGTTTAAAAATTATCTATTATCCTTAATTAACATATTTCATCTGTTTTCAACCTTACAATAAATAATTAAAATACCAAAAAATAAATAATTTAGTTAATAAATAAAATGTGCATTTCTTATTTTTGTTGAAACTTACCTAAGGGGGGCATGAAAATACTATATTTGCCTAAGGGAGGCTTGGCGAAATACAGGTTGGGAAAGCCTGCATTAGAGAGAATGATATTATGGCACAACATTTTTCTACACCATATGATGTTAAACAATTAGTTTTAAAATAAATTAACACATGAATCATACAATTGTGTTTGTAGATAAGAAGTGTTTTAGTATATTATAATATCAAAATACCATTATAAAGTTTAATGACACAAATGACTGATACATGAATTTGTTACGCCCCCCTCCCCTTTAAATGTTTATTAAAAAACCAAATATCTACCTAACATAAATTTATTATAGTAAAATGCTAACGTGCAATTATTTACAGTAAGACTACGTCAAGAAAATAAATGAAAATTACTACAAACGGAAATTAAAATATATTGATTAAAATACTAACCTAGCAAAATCCATGCATTTTATATGCCAAGGTAACTAACAGCGGGTTCTGTACACAGCTATACCAATAATTTATGTTAAATGTTACTTTGTAATTATTTGGAGCACAACAAGGAAATCAAACAAGTCTTTTTTCAGACATTTCATAAAAATGTCAATATGTCAAGAAAGAAACTGTCAGTTTGACGTTTAAATTTAAATTAATGTTGCCACCTTCAAATAATGCATATCTCTCAATTCCTATTCAAGAGAGCATAGCTAACTAGAGATATTTATACAGTACGTTCCTTTTTGGACCAACTCGACATATTCTTTAGGCAAAATATCTCGAATTTTATTTCATATAATTCTAATGTAAAGAGACTAGAAAATCTGGTAGTTCCAGTTTCGTCATTCCCTACTAGGCCTAAATGTAGCTTATGCCAAATAATTTTAATCTTGGAGATGTGTGTCGAAATGTTTTCAGTATCAATCTTCTCATAAAAAATACAAACAAAAATCTGGTAGTTCCAGTTTCGTCATTCCCTGCTAGGACTAAATGTAGCTTATGCCAAATAATTTTAATCTTGGAGATGTGTGTCGAAATGTTTTCAGTATCAATCTTCTCATAAGAAATAAAGTCAAAGAGAATTTACACTACGTTATCAGAGTAAAAAATATATAAACTTCTTCTTTTATCAATGACTTATCTAAGCATTTCGCGCAATTCTTTCAATGTCAAGTGAATAAATTAATTTCTACATGTAAAATGAAAATGAAATGCATATACTGCATAAAATATGTGTAACGTCCGTGCCCATTACTATAGGTAGGGTTTACTCTTCGGACGGTTTATGGTCAAGTGCTGGCCGTTAATATTTTAAATTATTATTTTTTTTATTCGAATTCGAGTGTTCGAGATTCTATTCACCAGCAAAACGCTGGTTAATAGTCTTCCTTTCTGATCCAGACCAACTTAGAGTGAGCATCATAGATAGTATTTGGTTGTAAGTGATTAAATGTAATACTAATTGAAAATAAATAAAAACTGAGGAGTTCTATCAGTTTTTTCATTGCGCCACCCACCTCCACCATTAGACTTAAGTTGCCAGGGGATGCAGGCGCGACGTTTCTAACGATACCTCTCGTAAGCCAAGCGGGGAAAACATAAAAGCGAGAAAACGAAAAACGAGAAAACGAAAATTATGGAGAAATGCGACGGATTAAAAGGTGACGTAGCTGATTTTTTTTTCCCCAATTTAATATTATAGCAGCAGCAAACGGCTATCAAGAATCGACTGAAAATGAAAATGAATAATGGCTAATATTGACGAACTGGAATCATGTCGTCCTCATTTTATGAAACAGAAAATACCGACTCTTGTACCAATCTATATTTTGGAAACATCTAAATTTGTTAGAAACAGCCAGAATTTTTTTACACCAATAATAAGTGTTAAAATAGGCAACAGATATTTAAACAAACTAAAAATACACTTCCCTAAATTAGAAATAGTCTCGTCTGACCCGCATGCTAAGTCAATAAAAATCTATAATCATATACCAAACTATATTTAAAATCTGGAAACAGAAATGCTATTTAATAATCAATCAAAATTATTCTTAATAAATAAAGCATATTACAATATAGATGTTTTTTTTAATGAAAAACTGACATAAATATTATATTATTATTAATAATAATAAATTAAAAATTGGTATTGATAAACATTGTAATATTTTAAGTATCTATTTTATTGTATTGTAACTTTGCTGTGCCCTTACAGGGCGTCACTTGTACTCGAACAACAAAATAATTACAACCTTATAATTTTTTTGTGACATGCAACAAATAATTTGATTTGATTTGAATGAATATATTAATACAATATTCATAATAAAAGAAAATGGTCAGTGCAGACCCAACCCCAAATGGCAGCACCCATTTATGAGCCTAACACATGTAATATTATTGTATACCGTAGCTAAATGCCACTTTTAATAATTTCACAGCATTAATTCTATTGATTTCCATAACTTTAAAAAAAGCCCTCACTATGCTCACTTCTATTATATTTGTTCCCATTTTCCTTTATACAAATAAAAATCAATTTATTCAGGATTAGTTCGTATTAATCGAACTGCATTTGCGTATCTCGAGCTAATTGAATTTCAACTCGATTTTAATCTAAGTTATCAGAATTATAACAACACTGACAATTCTATTCTCTTTGGTTTGACGTTATGAATTGTCATTTAGATCCTACAATTTGTACTGCCATCTAGTGAAATAACTTTTTGTAGTTTCTTTATTTTAGTTCTTGAAATCATACTAAATGTCACTCGTGATGTTTGGATATTGTCTATAATATTCATTAAAATTTTTCTTCTGTTGTAATGAAAGTAAATTGAGTATGAAAATAAATAAACATGACATCGTTTCGTGTTTCTTATAATATATAACTTTCAAATTAATTTAAATTTATTTGAATTGTATGTTTAAATTATTTATTATGTTATGTGTAAAGGACCAATGTTTGATTTATACATCAACATTAGTGAAGATCAAACTTATTGGTTTTTCGTAACTTTCATTCTTTGATCTGAATTCAGGTTTGGAATGAAGAACTAAAAGCGGAGTGCAGAATTCAGCTTGTATTTGTATGTGTCATTATGCATCCACAGGTTGAATGATATTAATATAAATATCAAAATCAATTCAGTCTAGGCTGTTACACAGTTCTGTTGAAAGTCGAAAACCATGCCAATGGTTCGCAAAACTACATGGGGTGAATTAGCGCTGAGAAGAACTAGCAAGAAACTCAGCAAAGGCTGCTTTTTTTCTCTCTGTTTTATTTCACATAAAGAAGTCTTATTAGAATGTGACTTTATTAGATTATGAAGACAATATTATTGTAAGAACCAAAAAAGCACACATCCACCGTATGAATGAACATAACACCTTGCTTGATGTCTACGGTCGACATGGAAGTTCAGTCGCGATAGTATAATAACTGTACGTGTCTTGTGATTTTGAAATTTAAAATTAATTCATTTTTAATTTTTTTATAACCTGCTAATGCAATACGTTTCGAACGAACGTTTTTTAATGATTATTGAATTTTTATTAAGATAATTTAATTATGACTACAAGATTTCATAACTGATCTTAGTTTGAAAAAAAATAAGATTAATTTCGAAAGGAAAACTTATTTGCACCTTGTACTTTATACAAACGTCATTCTAACCAGAAGTCATGTTATTTTGTACTAGTACCTAGTATATTTATTACATATCGGGTAAGTGTATAGTTAAAAAACGGATGTTTTAATATAATTATCGTTTTTATGTCTTTGTTGCTGATGAATAAACCCTATTAATCCATTCACACCTAATATAGAAACATCATTGAGATTTCATGTAGTTTTGACGCTGTAAAATCAACTAACAATTAATAGCAACAAAACTCACTTACCTATTTGTTATTGTTTTTAGAACTTTTGTTAAATTTATTATTCGAGTAGCGTTGGTATTACCAATGAATCTTTGCGTAATTTTCTTTTCGATGTCATATTTATTAATTTTTGATACTAAATTTTCTTTTATTAGGTCAGAAGCAAAATTTGAATGAATTTAATAGACAATATTTAAACATTGCGAGTGACATCTAGTATGATTTCAAGAACTAGTTTTTATTTTTTATAAAAATTCTCATAATCATCCTCATTGACTTCTTTCGTGAGAGCGTGAGACGTGAGCGATGAATGAGACAGACTTTACACGTTTGTCTTGGATCATTGCATTTGTCATTCGTTTTTCATTGTTTATCAAACGTGTGGAGCCGCCTTAAGGTCTTCATTGCTCCTACCAAAGAGTAAAGTATATAGCACTGCTTTTTGTACTAGGGCTAAAACGTCATCTATAGGGTTGCCCCTTCTTTTTCTAGTATAGAACCGGTCAAATATATTTAGCTTAAATAAAATGCTATACTGTAATGTTCTCTACATTGTTATTTTTTTACCCCTTACTATATGTTCCGTTTTGTTATTTGTAATTGACCCCTTGCAAATAATGTGTTCCAAAATATATATTTCTCAAAATTGGTTTTTCTTTTCGTCACCGGTTTCTGCCATCCTATGCCATGACCGTGGATTTATATAAAATGGCGTCAGCCGAGTTTTTAGAGCAAGCTTTGTCTACAGACGTTGACGAGAACGCAGTGAACGCGATTGTGGGCTCTCTTGAAAATCAGTTAGTTACATCGGTTACCTCGTCTTCTTCACAGAACATTTTTATAAACGGTGTTCCAAGTCAGCTATCTAACGTTACGTCGAGTGCGAATTCTTTCGGTGTACAAAAATATAACACGGACTCAGACCAAATCAGTGGCGGCGGTGTTGTGACTGGTATTCAATCTCCTGCGATCGTAAACAGCAGTAATTCGTTTAACAATGTACAAGCGTCTAACTCTTTTGTTTCGCAAGCGTTAACAGGAGTAGTTTCTAATTCTAGTGATTCTCTAAAAGTGATTTATTCTCAAACACAAGGCCTTAACCCTAACAATCGTGTTAATTTCACCACCCAATCAATCGCAAACGGTTGTATCGGTCTACCTGTCTCACAAAATCAAATTTTGCATACAGTAACTGGAAATAGTGTATTACCTCAATCAATAAATAAAACTGTTACGATGCAACCGCCGTTAGTTATAAAGCAAGGCACAAGTAGTGGGCAGGTGGGCATGCAACCTAGTATGGTGACAGTGCCAATGACTGTAAACTCGAGTATGCCTGGTTCTATTCCCAATGTTATGACAATTAATAAGCCAGGAGGGCAAAATGTTGTGGTGACTACTCAGAATCTGGGTTCAGCTCAACCTACTATAATACCTAATGTTCAGATATTGAACATGAGACCTGGGGCGCCTGCTGTTGCAGCACAAAAATCTGTGGCAACTGTGTCTCCAAGAGTGGTGATAGGTGCTCCACAGGTGGTTGGAGCTAGAGCAACAGCTCCAGGCGTAAGTTTATTTTTATATAATCATCAATAATCCACTGCTAATAAACAAATCACATAACTCATATATTAATTAAGCCAGAGTTTTGCTTAAGTTATTTTTCATTATAAGTAACAGATTTAATCTTTCTTTATGATAATAATTTGAGATCACAGTATCTCAACATCATTACAACCTTAAGCTAAGCTCCTCGATTATTAATATGGACATCAACACCACATGCTTTTGTAAAATGCGTAAAAACCTAAGAGACGACATGTATGTCTAGTACAATATAGCTTGTAAATACTGCATTATCCATCATCTGTTGACTTAAATGTTTGTTACTGAATCTATTATGATTCTTTTATCTCTACCATGAGTTCGAAATGTAACCACATAGCATGTGAAGTTCTTAAACTCATCTTCACCTTCCATTATTTTCTGATATCTTAAACAGTGTCCTTCAATTTGATGAAACTTCAAATATAAAATTACATTGTTGGGATTTATCCTAATGCTATCGAGTGCCATTATTGTTACCCACAAATACATCTCTTCTATCCAATGTTTTGAATGATTGCCTGATGGAGGCCAATCATAATTTCAGATTTATATTAATATTTCTATAACTGAAGAGTTGTGCCCTTTTGTAATTATGTTATCAATGATGAATAGAATGAAAAACAACAAAGAAGATATTTTATTTTAATGATGTAGAAATTTATGTTGTACAGTGGCATAAGGAAATGTGTCTAGCTGTAATTTTCACCCCAGCTTTAACAACCTAACATCAAACCTCAACTACTTGCCTCGTAGCACTACTCATACATAAATGTTGCACCCTCATTTTGATGTTTAATTTATAATAAAATTTACAATGTCTAACAAATGACCTGCTTAGATTCATTTTTAAAATCTTATCAGTATTATTTTTATATGAAAGGTATTAATAATACAACATTGTTGAATATGTTAGCTGCTGTAGCAAAATTGAAATGGAGGCGTTCATTTTTAGATAACACTGCAAACTCTGCAAAGTCTTCAACCCGGGCAGCAGGGTCATTTGTTGTTAAAGACTGAGACGGGTCAGTACCAGCTGCTGAGGGTGGGGCCCGCGCCCTCGGCCAGCACGCTTGCGGCGCCGCAGGCTCAAACCATCCGGCTGTCGACAGTGCCGGCAGTAAGTAGGCACACCCACTTGCTACTCACCCAATGACATTGAAATTGGACAACTGTTCACTTCTTTCTCAAGCAATGTTCAATTTCACATAATCATGCATGTACTATTGTGGTGACGGTGCATGTTTCAAAGGTAATTAACAATGTAAGCCTAAAAGGAGACATCAATGTCACTGTGTATCTATTAACCCAGGATATGCATTGTTGTTAGGTGCACTGATAAGGGTTGATTGCATAACATTATTGTACTACACTTAATCTATTTGTTGATTAATTTTCAAAGAAAGTAATCCATCCACAAGTGCATCTATCAATATTTTTGTAAAGTGTACTTACTAATGGTTAATTTGTTTAGTAGTGTTTGGTTACTATTGCATATGTATGCTTGGTGAATGTGATTGTTTGGTGCTATTGATGTAGATGCATTGGGGATAAGTCTCAGTTGATATTTCATTTTGGTAGCACCCAGGTGTGGCCACTGTATCAACAAGTGTAGCGGCCCCAGGGCAGATCCAAGGACAGATGCCGGCGGGACCGGTGGCAGCACCAGTCGTGGCGCCTCCTAGTGTCTCCACGGCAACGCCACCACCGCAACCGCCGACAGTCACCACACAAGTAAGAACTGCTATTATAATTAATGCATCTTGAGATGCCAAGGTTTGAGATCTAAATCCTAGAAAATTAAATTCTCATAATTGTGACCACGTAAATATTATAATTGTAACTCAAGCAGGAAATTAAAATTACTGATATATGCATGTATCCAATGTCAGTGTTTATGCTTACATTTCAAGTCCAGTCTGGGTTTAAGTGTATTGATATTAGTGATTGCAATTATTTCTTTAGTAATTCATTAAAAAGGATTCTAAAACACAAAAAGTGCTTTGATAACATTGTGGTTTATTGACTATTATCAGTGGATTTAAATTAAATTGAAAATAACTCTTATTTATTTTATTTTTACAAAGCATTAGCTTATTTTTCCAATATCATATATATTATTTAAAAATTTATGCAATGTGATGAGGTACTCGTAACAAAATGGTAAAATTACTGAAATTTAATTCTTAGGCATTTTTCATTAAGAATTCATTTAATTGTTTGGATACATTTGTATCTGTATTAAAAAGGTTGTAAAATCTCTTTTTACTTTTTTAACTTGTCTTTTTTTATAGAAACCTAATGATAACACCAAAGAGAAATGTCGGAATTTCCTTGCCAATCTACTGGATTTGTCAAGCAAGGAGCCCAAGTCTGTGGAGAAAAATGTAAGAAATCTCATCCAGGAGTTGATTGATGCTCAAGTGGAACCAGAAGAGTTCTGTGACAGACTTGAACGGCTTTTAAATGCCAGTCCACAACCATGCCTTATTGGATTCTTAAAGGTAATTGAAACACTAATCTTACCTTCAATCTGTATTGTGATAGATATATATGTGTAACACTAATGTTATGATCTATTTTATAGAGGAGTTTGCCACTGCTAAGACAATCACTTGTGACAAAAGAATTGGTAATAGAGGGTATCAACCCTCCTGCACCGCACGTGGCCTTTTCTAATATACCAGCCCCTGTGCAGCCTGTCATCGCGACCTCCAATGTGCAGATGGTAAGTGCGGCTCATATTAAAATGGCTATCATGTAAACATTTACAACTGTTTTGCATACTTGTTTTTCCATACACTTTTATAATTCGCAATTAAAAATGTATTGAGTGCAATTGGGTGCCTTACTACCTTGTACCAAATGAGACTTATGATAGAAAAATTCTCGAATAATCGTTCTGGTAACAATATGGATGCTAAATTCACCTTGAGGACTTTAAAATATCTTAATATAGACTATTTATTAAATCATTTTATATTATTATTTGATACAAACAGAATATGCACCTCTCCACACTGTCAATATATGTTCTGAAAATTTGTATATTATAAAACGTCGCGCGAAAAACACTGCTTTGCACAAATATAAAATATATTTAAAAATAGTATAATTTATTCTTTAGTGTGGCTTGCTACCATTAATATTATACTGGCTTTTGCCCGCGCCTTCGTCCGCGTGGTATATTTACTTTGGGCAGGTTTTTAAAAATAATATTTATTCATCATATCATGTAAAATACCTGAAGTAAAATTTTATGACTTTGACTTTGAGACACAGACCTACCTTTGCGTGTATAATGTTAGTTTGGAATATTTAAACTATTCTCCTTTTCGCTTTGTTAATTATAATTGTTAATATATAATGGATATGTCGTAGCCAACTTGGTAAAAGATCCGTCCAAGAAGGTAGTTAGCCCTATAATAGAATAGTGCCATTCATTTGCACGGCTAAACGTCGATCAGCTGAGTAACCATCATTATACAGTGCGGCTATACAACGCCCTGGGAACTATTAATTTTATTAATAGCGAAATATCCACGATATTCGAATAAAATTACTTTGATGTTCAACTTAGAATACACTACAACAAAAAGCTATATGTATTTATTTATTTAAGGTACAACATCGGCTATACATCTAATATACCAAGTAACGTCCAACATGTTACAGTACTTTATCTCTGAAAACTAAATTTGTTTATCCAATTTAAAATGCAGATGGAAAGGAAAACAAATCTAATGTCACCATCATAAGAGCCCCTTTACGTATCCACTGCAATTTATGTATTAGTTAAGAAGGATAGGCCATGACCCCCCACGCTGGCTGGATTGGAGGGCATTAACGACTGCAAATGTTGCCGGGACCTATGGCATAACATGCCTTTTGAATCAACAAAGTAACGCAAAATAAAAGTAATTGGTCACCCAACCCGTCACCGAACCTTTCAAAAGTTGCATAACAACAACGATCGCGGGTTGCGGTGCTTATCCCTACGCCACCGAGCTACTCATCGGTATAGCAAAGTTCAAAGTTCTTACTCAATTTTATTTGAAATATTAACCTTAACCAAAATAGTGCAAACGCCATCTAGTATAGAAGAAAATATATAGTTTCTGTTTTTTTTCGTATTTGTACTTGAATATTTTCAAAAATATTTATTTAAAAATTTTATTTTTGTTTTCAATTATGTGTCAAATACTAATTTTTATCATAATATAAAAAATCTTTATAAATAATATTATATAGATTTATTACAATGATAAATAAAATGGCTGATATTTTGATTCCTAGGGTCTCCAACTAACCATATACCGATTTTCGTCGATATGGTCCAAAAACAAAGAAGTTTCATACAAAAGTTTTCACTCATTTTGACCCCTTCGGAATGGAATTTCCTAAAATCCGTTCTTAGTATATCTACATAATAAATAACCCCTCCAAATTCCAAGTCTCTACGACCAGCTGTTTAGGCTGTGCGTTGTCTGTCAGTCATTAAGTCAGAACATCTCCTTTTACCCAGTAAATTTCCTTTCAGTGTTTTCAATTACCACTTATATTATAAAAACTTTACCTATGGTATTTCACAGAGACTAAACAACCTTTTCCCTAATTATAAATACAGTATAACCCACTTAAAACTATTACAGGACCCAGGCAAAAACTTTTCTTAAGTGAGAAAGCATATTAAACGGGAAAGGGCAAACTAAACCTAATAAATTTTGAAATTACGTTATATTCTCTACTTATTTATTTTCGGTTAGAATAATTTGGTGATGAAAAACAATTGACAAGGTTCAATATCATTTGATTAATGCATTCATCCACAGAATCCATAATCAACCATAAATCGTTCATTGGTAATAATTTGGGGCCTTCATTATCATAATTTAGGGCCTTTGTTTGTGTGTCATTTGCATGGCCAATAAGATCGAACGAATTTTATACGGTACCATGAATCACATTTCATCAATGGAAGAATATCTCAGAAAATTTGTCGTATCACAGAGTCTTCTTCTAATACGATGTTTCGAATGGAATGACCAATCGTATCAAGCCTTAAAAAAACGTATGAATCTATAATATATGTATGAATGAAGTTGTGGAGATTAATAAAATGACTTATTAAGCATAAAATAGTATATTATAGAGCGGGATTAACTGTACCTTTAATATCTAATTGGTCCAATATACGGCACACTTAGCCCACTCTGGGTTGCTGTTTCATAGATTCTGTCGGTTTTTGTGATACACGAATTATTTTAATTTTTAGGTTATATAAAAAATAAAGTAAAGTAGGTGACCAAGCGTCGGAAATAAAATGTTATCTTAAATTACGAGGTTTTTTTCAAAACGCTTACGTACAAACAAGCTATTTCAGCAAATATTAGATATCTTTTTGGACATCCTATATTAATGATATGGCCAAACATTGATTGCCATATCGCCAACGTTTTTAAACGTGTATCATCAAGACCTAAAACGATCATTGGGTAAAAAAATGAAAAGGTAACCTTGTCACCTAAAACTGACCATAGCGTTTAAGATATGATCAGTTTTATGAGGAGTTTTCATGAAAAACGACTAATTCATGAAATCGCTGTAATTTATTGGTCACGAAAAAATAAAAATTGTGTTCAATATCTTTTAATAATCTATTGTTTGGCGTTCCGGAATCAGGCAAATTGCGTTTTATTTACTTGAAGAACGGCCATTCTTCTACTATGACTGTTTCTTTCCATATCTCCAGCACATGCAGTCGACCTATCAGGGCAAAAGTATTTTTTTTTATTTTTATTAAATATAATGTATTTTTAATAAAACAAGAGCACCTTACAGGTCTTAATATCATAAGTCTTTAAATTCTATCTACGAGTATATAGTATAATAATATACATGATTAGGTGCACGTTTTAAAATCGTTTTTGTTGTACCTTACATTTTGTCCAATGTTTGATTAGCGTCCGTCTAGACTAGACTATCATCATCTTATTGTGTTCCGCATCAAGATTGCACTGTGTATTGTTAGAATAAGACGGGCGCTTGTCTTTGCTGAATTAGATTCTGCATATAATGTAAGGCGGACAAGACCTTTCACCTTTATTTTCCCATACATATAGGAAATTAATAATTTTAGGGTTATTATTAGCCTAGCCTACTTTTAAGTCGAGGACTATAAGCAAATGTTATTGAAACAAATTATCAACTAGTCTGAGCATAACAAGAGTGGTAAATCGATTTGTTTTGTTATATGAGATTACCAGCTTATTTACTTACCTTTTAATTTGTAGTGAAGGAAAATTATTAAATCGTTAAGACTACATTATTGTATAAGTTTCTTATCAATATGAATGCACTATTGTTTTCCACTGTATCTTGAGAGTGTGTGCGTAGTATAATGTGTTGCACTATGTTTAGTTGAACGATGAGGGGGCAAGTCTTTACTTGCCGCCTCTCCTGCCGCCGGTCCTTCCGGTCCCGCTAGCCGCGCCTCTCATGCATCCCCCAAGTCCCATTAGCGCTGTGTCGGTACAGTCCACTATGCAGGTTTGTCGTTTTTACATCAGGACGTCGATGGTGGCTCGATCCACGCATGAGTCCACTTCCCCCAAGCTCTTTGGACTGTCGGTGTTTTTTGTTTCTGTTAGTTTTTGTTTTGCTCTTGTTTTGTTTAATTTTTAATTCTCACCTCTGCCGTGTCGGCTCCCAGGTCGGCCACTCTGGACTGTCGCTGTTTTTTATTTGTCATTTATCCTCTCGCGAACATGAAGGCTTCGTATGATAGTTTTATCGTTCTACATTGTTTCTTCTTATTTCGCTGCCGAGTTTATTTATTTTTTGTATGCGTATGTATATCCCATATTGTTTCAACATTCCAATTAAGCTTTAAGATGAGTGTTAGTTATAATGTTTAACGGTCACATGGCTCGCCCCGGACGAGCGTTTTAGCATTGTGGTGGCATGTGATCCGTGGTAGTGGTCGCCTGGTGGTGGTGGGTTGTGTACATGGTGCGGTTGTGTTGCGGGCAGGGTGCGGGCCGAGACGAAGACGGTGGAAGTCCAACGCTAACTACGCTACTGCCGCCAGCTCTCCCGACACCCCTCGCGGCTCCCCTCGCGTCACCAAAACCCATTAACGTTATATCAGTGCAGACTACTACACAGGTTTGTCAGATCACCGCACGCCCTTTCTGTTGTTATCATCCCTTAGACGTTTTTATTTTGTCATATTATAGATTAATCTCTCCTGCTCTGCGCTTCTTCACATCAACGGGCTGATTGTCTCGCTTTTGCATCAACTAATACTATGGTGTCTCCTGGTGTACATAAATGTTTTGTCAATAATATTGTTATTTTCATGAAATAACAGGAGGAATCGCTTGTTATTACCGATACAAATAGCGTATCGTGCTTATGTGTATAATATTGCCTCGGTTTATATATACAACTACTAGGCTATGGCTTAGTATTATTAGTCGACGTTTGACGGTTTTTTAGGTGTGGCTACAAACTCTAATAATGCATTTGATCCTAAGGAACACATTATATGAATAGTCTCTAAATACACATAATTTTATAACCGCCAATCCATATTGATATATTTTTTTTATTTTCAGATATTTTTTAAGTGTCTAAAAATCTAAAAATCGTTGAGATGCTTGATGGTAATATTGTATTCCTGATCTTCTTGTATGTATAAATTCTACATTACATTGTATCAATTTTATTATATAAAAAGAATACATGATATCGATGTCCTTTAACTATAATTGAGTGCCGGGCGTTATGTGAGTACAAGGACAGGAGCCAAACAAATAATAAACACACCATTGCAACCTGGGACTTGATGCTGGCTAATCAAAGAAGATTCAATAAGGAAGAAATTGCAATGGACTGTGAGCCAAAGAGAAAACAGATTTGTTAATTTAGTAGTTAGTTATTTAGGGTAAAGACGGAACGAGGTACCTTTGATAAAAGAAAAATGATACGATGTAATTTATTTTTATAATAATAATAATATTTATTTATTTGCGAAAATATGTTTACAAGGTAGTTTTACAATTTTAGACCAGCATATTTTATCGTCAAGACGACGTGCAAATAATAAAGTCAATATACAATAAATTGTCTGATTTTATATGAAAGAAAATGTCAAAAAATTAAATTACATAAAAAATAGCAAATGTCAAATCATAGTCATATGATACAATAGGTTCATATTATAATCAAAGCATTCATACAATAATTAAGAATGAGATTTATCTTGCAAGAATTCATTAATTGAATAATAATTTTTATCCATTAAATATTTAAATAAACAGGATTTGAATGTAATAACATTATCAATAGTTTTAATTTATTCGGTAATTTATTAAAAATGCGTATACTCATACAATATGAGTTCTTCGAATTCACAACGAGTCTTTGAGTTGGAATACATAAATTTGTACCCTTCCTACCTCTATGTGCAAAATCTTTACTTTGTTTAAATAAATGGAAATGTTTTTTAACAAATATCCCCATTTCAAAAATATATAAACAAGGAAGTGGTTATATATTTAATGATTTAAACAAAGGCTTCAATGGGTCCAATGGGCATGGGTACAAGTAGCCTGCACCACAGACTGACCGTATGCATTTTTTTTGTATTTTAAAAGCACGATTTGCATCGACCGAATTACCCCATATCACTTTACCATATAGCAACACAAATGAGACGTAACTATGACATGCTATTAGAGCGGATTGTTTAGAGGCCACTTGTCTAATTCTATTAAGAGCAAATATAAATTTGTCCAATTTGGCAGCAATCATGTCTATATGTGCCTTCCAATTACAGAATCTGTCTATCGTGATCCCTAAGAAATTTCTTTCAATTAATTCTACTAGTTTGTTATCTTTATGCCATATATCTATTGTTCTAGTTTTAGTATTTGTAGTTTTAAATTGAAAGTATTTCGTTTTATTAATGTTAATTTTTAGGTTATTTTTCTCCAGCCATTGTGTAACTTTTCTGAATTCAGTGTTAGCTATTCGTTCAATATCGTCACAATTCTGACCTCTGATAATAAGTGCTGTGTCATCTGCAAATAGGACACACTTTTGATCAGTAACACTGGGCAAATCATTGATATATAATAAAAATAAAAGTGGTCTAAGTACGCTACCCTGGGGTACGCCACAATGATTTAGTGTATATTTAGAAGTATAAGATTTTCTAAAATTACCTTGCATCTTAGATATTTCGACACACTGTGTGCGGTTGCTTAGATAACTTTTCATCCATTCTAAGGCATTGCCCTTTATTCCATATCTACCTAATTTGTGTAGGAGTAACCTGTGTGAAACAAAATCAAATGCTTTGCTCATGTACAGGAATATTGCCAAAGTATTTAGTTTAAGATCGAGATTATGTGTAACATGTTTTATGAGATTAAAACATGTCGAGAGAGTCGTACTGCTGTTTTATCGAAATCCAAACTATTCATCTTTTAATGTATCTTGAGATGAGATAAAAGAGTAAACTTTGTCATACATCACTTTTTCAAATACTTTTGAGAAGATTGAAATAAGTGTAATAGGTCTATAATTACTTAGTTCATTGAAAGATCCTTTTTTATGTAACGGTTTAATTAATGAGCGTTTTAATACTGAAGGAAAATGACCCTGCATAAAAGACAAATGTATAATGTGAGTTAGTGGATGTACAACAAAACTAGCACTTTTTTTTATGATATCCGTACTTAATTCATCGATGCCAGTTGAGTGTGTGTTTTTTAATTTTTTTATTATCTTATAAATATCATTTTCATTAACCAGTGTTAGGTAGATACTATTTGAACAGATTGGTATGTTGCGTGTTGCATAAGATATGTCAATTAATTCATTGTTTGCATTAGTTTCATTAATAAAATATCCATTGAAATTGTCACTTATTTGAATTGGGTCATTAATATATGAATTGTCATTGAGTTTTATTTCTGTGATGTCCTTTTTATTTTCTTTGTTTATAAAATTATATCCCACGTCGACTTGCAAACATTTTTTGCTCTAGATATGTAAATAGAATTAGTTTTCCTTTGCGCTTGATATATACATTTTTTTAGTATCTTAGAGTGAGACAAGTATTTATTTTTCTTCTAAAACTCACACTTGGTTCAATAATTTTGTGAGTATCTGCATATCATTTAGGATGTTCCAAAGACCACCGGTTAAGAACCACTTGTCTGATTGATAAATTATGACTTATATTCATTAGGTTTTCGGTAAGAATGTTGTGGTTCAGTTGTATCTTTTTGTTTTGTCATATTTTGAAGTTTAATGTCGTATTTTATCATTTCAACGTTATTATTCCATTGGCTTAAGTTAACGTTTTTTGTTTATAGATTTTAAAAAGTAATAGAGATATCTGTTAAATGCATGTTTACTGGTGCGATTTGTCGTTGTTAGATTAAAACGTATAATATCATTAGTAGAGTTTTATTGATTCGTTATATGTACAATTTTAATGTAATTGTTGACTACAGGTGCAACTAGACTGCATCTGATTGTCATATATGAAATATATCGATTTGATATTATGTATGTACTCTGCAGTACTGATGATGTGCACAATGTGAACAACCAGTGAGCATGGTGCACAATGCATGCTCAGTACAAATTCGTAAATGTTGCGTCTAAATTTGCAACCTAAACTATTGTTGACGATAGCCGTTTCCCCTCCTGTAGCCGAAGCCGACCAAGCCTGGGAGTGCGATCGCTGTCCTGCAGAACATCCCGGTACACACGAAAATCAATGTCAGCAAAGTGAGCAGCGGCAAAGCGATGTCAGTGAATAGCAAGAGTAATTTTCCTCGCACCGCGGTCCCCTCCGCGGCGCTGTCGACGGTTCTCACCCCTGGAAAGTCATTGCTGAAAGACAAAGAAAAGAAATCGTCAATGCAATTTGCGTCGCAACCCTATGTTGATGACAAAATGGCAGGCGATGACGACATCAATGACGTCGCCGCTATGGGTGGCGTGAACTTGGCTGAAGAGACTCAGAGGATTTTGGGCTCCACTGAAATGATTGGCACACAGATCAGGTAATATCATCGAAAGTGTTTACTGTTTAAAATAAATGGTGACGTGACTAATTTCTTTATGCCTGAATCGAACTATACTAAGTAAAAAAAACCTACAAGGTCCTATATACGTTTTTGAAATTCACTAGACTGCATTTTCCTCGATTGTACATTAAACATTATATATTGTCATTTCATTACACATTACTATCGTAAAAAAAATCTATGTATACCAGATCGTTTTGTTTTTTCTTAATCTACCCGCATTGCAAATGAATAAGTTACAGCTTGATTAAATTATCATTCTTAGATGGGATTTTGTATTAGTGTTTGAGAAAAAACAACATTTTGATTCTTTGGTGTATAAATCTAAGTATCACGCCGCCGTATATAAAACATAAAATAAAAAACATAATAGGATTATTGGGATAATAATGTTAGTATTACAATCAATACTAATATATTCAATATAACAACAGGAATATGAAAATAATAATTTAACAAGTAAAATAACAATTGAAACAACTTATTCTGAGTGAGATCGATTTCGGGGCCGGGTAGTTGAAGCCAGCTTCATGATGAGCAACGCCACGACGCTACGATTAAGACAGAGGGCCAAAATAAATTGCGTTTTTATCATCTTTTAGGCACCTTCCTTGTGCCCATTTATCCTTACTCACTTATCCTTGTTACTTGTATTTAAAAAGTTACATTGAAGTGTTCAAAAATTCATTCGATTCGTATAGAATCTTTAAACTCGCAAAATTTAGGACCTGTCCCCCGCCCGTTGTCACACTCTTCAGTCGGCCCCTGTGTTACACAATGTCTTTCCTGATTTAATTGTGACGTCATTTATGACCCCTAACGGTTGTTTTGTCCTAGGTCTTGTAAGGACGAATATTTGGTCGGCACATCGGTGATGGGCGCAAGAGCGCGAGCGGCGGCGGCGCGTCTAGGTCTAGAGGAGCCTCCAGCCGAGGTGGCCGCGTTACTTGCGCACGCTCTCCACGACAGACTCAAGACGTTGGTCGAGAAGTTGGCTGTCATTGCGCAACATCGCATCGACCTTGTTATCAAGGTAAGGTTTTTCACTTCGGTGTATGTTAAACCATGGGGTCTTACGCGATAGGGTATGCCGGAGAGTTTGTTGGGTATGCCAATTTACAATTGGCCGGTGAGATGGTTTTTGTCCCTTTCTGCCTATCTGAATGCCTGTGTTTCAGCATAGGCAACATTATGATGGCGATTCTTCTCCACGACTGAAGAAAGTACGATAAATACGGCGGTTTATTCAAAATAATTGTAGGTATATTTAAAGTCAAATTTTAATAAAAGAAATGAAATACACAAACAAATGAATATGAATTGGTTTCTATTTTTATGTTGTTAGTTGCTAAGCGAATTACTCGTAATGAGCAGTAGAGTATTGCAAAGGCCAAATTTCTTCTTTGTACCAGAGATTATATCGAGATTATGCCATGTGTTGTTTGTATTATAGTACATAGAATATATTAATTAGCTAACTATATTGATAGTTTATAAATGCGAATCGTGTTTGAAGAACCTTGCTTGCGACATAACATGCTGGCGGTTTTCGCCGATGCGAGTGAAAAAATTGCGTAACTAGTAATGTGTTTGAATAAAACTACTGGCAGACGTTAGTGTTAATAACTTGAGTGTTTGTTACTTTGTATTTATTACTGTTATTTATTATTATTAAAGCAGTAGTCTAATTTTTACCTATAATTGTCATGAGCAACATTAAAAGTTCAAATCATAATTGTCCATTGAGTAGATACGGCATCAAGATATAATTATTAAATATACATATTTTTCCTTCACTTTAATCTAAGAAAGTAACTTACACCCAGTTTCACAAATTAAACCTAAGTGTTATGAGTACTGTACTTAATTATATGTAATGTATTTACGTTAGTAATAAATAATAAAAAAATATGATAATAATAAAACAGCAAAATGTCTAAATTATATTTCTATTGCGAATACTCAGAATCTACTTAATTAACTGTCACATAAAGACCATAGTGTATTGAATAATCTATCTTATATTTTGATCATACTTTACCTCATTATGTTATTTATTTGCTATGCTAATTACTTTTTCATTAGTTGATCACAAAGCTCTAAACAAGTGCGATTTTATCTAAAAAATACTTTGAAATAAAAAACTACCTCACGTACTGAACAGCCCTTTTAAAAGTATTTTTTAGGATATTATTGGAAGTGTTAAATTTGCAATAATTATGAAGGTATTATTAATTTGATTGTGATTTTTAGTTAACTGTAAACATTATTTTACACTGCACTTTTACTGCGAGTTACGTTCCTGTCCTGCAAAGCTGCTTTTGCATATATAACTAGCAATATGGCCTTGATCAAATGTTTATAATAATTATTTTATTACGCATTGATAAAATTCTATCATTATGTATGGTGTATGAAAGTGCGATTTATGCGAACCGGTGGCAGTGTCCACTTTTAGTAACAATGGTAAAATATCTTCTTTGTGGGTTATTTAAGTACACCTTGAAGTAATGTAAAGGGGTTAATAAAGTGGCTTTGTTTCTTAATAAACTAATTGAAACCACTGTCCTTATTGAATATCGTATTAGTACTCTTTTGAAAACTTTGCCAAGTCATAAAAATGGCATTTGTATACAGCAACACTGAATTGACACGATTATTGTTTTGTGTGTAGACTGACTCGCGTTACGAAGTGACACAGGATGTGAAGGGCCAACTGAAGTTTCTAGAGGAAGTGGATCGCGCTGAGAGGAAGAGGCGCGAAGATTCAGAGCGGGAGATGCTGCTCAGAGCCGCAAAATCACGTTCCAAGAACGAAGACCCTGAACAGGCTAAACTCAAGGCTAAGGTATGTATATAATATACTGAAAACAGTACATATTTTAAACTAGTTTCAATAATAATACAAAATTGTTTACGTTCTTTTTTATGAAAATATTAAAAAAACATTTTTAAATAGTAATTTAACGTTATAGAAAAAAAAAGAAATTTAAAACTAAAATATTTAAAGGCAACTCTTTATATTTATTGTATAAGAGCCTTGCCATAGAGAACTCATTGTGTGTGTCTATTCTATCTTCTAAATTTCTTGCTTTGATACTGGTCCTAATTTCCCTATAATTTTTCGTAAGTAGCTTATCCTTGGTCCCTTTTTTTTTTAATTTCCAGAATGGCAGTAGTAAAAGTATAGTTTCTAATTTGTGTCAATTATCAATGATCAGGCGAAAGAGATGCAACGTGCGGAATTGGAAGAGCTTCGGCAGCGCGAGGCGAATCTGACAGCGTTGCAAGCTATCGGACCGCGCAAAAAACCAAGACTAGATGGACCCGCCGGAGCTGGTGACAGCAGTACTAACCAGCCACACCACGCGCAGCCAGGACTCGTGAGTATTTTACAGTAACATACAACTAGTGTGACTCACCAATATACCAGTGGAGAAGGATAAATATTAAAATAAAACTAAATTTGTATATTGAGATTTTTTAAACTATCTACACAACTGATTTTAATGCGACAGAGTGATAATACCGGAGGACGAAGTTCTGAATAATTGAGCATAAAAGTGAGAGGTGATTTTTTTTAGATTTGTTTCAAACAACGATATATATTCATTGAGAAATTAATGTCTTACCTCTAAAATTCAGAAATATGAAATTTTTTCTTGGAACATTCTCTTGATTATCTTATTTTAGATTGATTACTTTATTCAGTTTTAATTATATTAGGTCTTTACCTATGAAATTGCCGTTTTTCATGAAAAAAAATGAAGCTTGTTTTTATTCTATTATTTATATTAATCAAAATAATCACCGATGCAATCAATGCATTGGTTTATTGATGCCCTTCTTGAAGAAATCGGCTGAATGGGAGGCAATAAATTTTTCAAAGGCATTTTGTACTGCCTCTCGGGTATTGAATTTTTTTCCCGCTAAGAAGTTATCGAAATTCTGGAAAAGTAGAAGTCTGCAGGCGCAAGGTCTAGTGAGTAAGGCGGATGACGGAGAACTTCCAACCCCAGCTCTTGTAGCTTGGAAACCGTCTGAAAGTGAAACCGAACAATTGACCAAAGCTGGTTGGAGACGTGCGAGCGTCTCCATCATTGTGTTCTGTTCTTCACAGTACACATCTGCAGTAATGCTCATCCCGTTTGTTAAGGTGTGATGAATTACACCCGCGTTAGACCACCGAACAGTGACCAACACTTTTATAGGAGTAAGTTTTCGTTTAGAGCATTGTTTGGGTACTGAACCAGGGTCCAGCCAACTTGCTGAGCACTTACGATTGTCGAACAGAATCCATTTCTCGTTACAAGTAACAATGTTCGTGGGGTACCCATTTGCCAAGCTTTTTTATCTTGCCAATTTGACGCAAATGGACCAATGTTGGTTTTGATGCTAACGTCGAAAGCTGCTGCTAATTCAGCCGTAGATTGAGTTTCATCAGTTTCCACTATCGCCTTTAATTCGCCATTGTCGACCAAAGTTTTCGGACGACTACGGGGTTTATTTATCAGGTCAAAAATTCCAGAATTGTTTGTTGTTCGCTCCGTAAACTTCATTGATGTTGCGTGCCGCTTGTGCCGCTTTGCTGCCACGATGGTACTCATACTCCATAGTTACTCGCATTTTTAACTTATCCATGATGACGAAAAATGTTCAAATACGTTGTAAACAAAACACTAACTTTTAAACAAATGACGTTATTAGAAAAAAAAAAATCCATAATTTTAAAATAAAATTAATTTGAAATTAGAATTATCAGTACTGCCAGTACGGCAGAACCGTAATTTCATAGGTAAAACCTATTATAAAGCACAAGTTAAACCTTGTGTTGTTTCTTCACAGTAACTAATGTCGGGTGTATATATTTCACAGGCTGGACGAAGTCAGTTGGCGCTGCGTACGCGGTTGAAGCGCATCAACCACCGTGACATGGTGTTCTTATTGGAACAGGAACGGGAGACTGCACACTCCCCTTTACTGTTCCGCACTTACCTTAAGTGACCCTACACACAGACTGTCTACCATAAGTGACACTAATTTGTGATTAAAAAGTGGAAATTACCAATTAACAAAAGTGGCAATGTGTTTCTCAAGTGATATAGTGAATGAAAAAACAGCAAGTGTGCTTAAAAGTTTAAATATAGATCAAATTACCAAAAAAGTATCATTCTAATGATCTATCTAATGGTTTTATAAAAGGTTTTGGAAGATATGGATTATTGAAACTGTGTAATAGTAAAACATTGTTGAACATTGTTGTTCATTTAATGCAATATTGTATCATTTATCATGTGTATAACCTACTGTTTCTATCACTGCAAGTGTATATATTTTTGTTTTGAGCAACAATAAGATAATAACAATCTTTTGTCTCATAACACTACTAGAGAGTGTAAAGGTGATAATTTTATGTTCTCGACAAAGTACTTCATTGAAATAGAAGTTTTCACATTTCTTTGCTAGGGATACTTTTTTTAATATTATGTTGATGTTGTTTTATTATAATTTTTAATTCAGGTAATAGCTTATAACTATATTTTGTTCAAGGGATCTAAGACAAATTTTAACAAATATTTATTTGCATTTGCTGGCCTGGTTGAATTGATAATGAAGCAATTAATTACATTGATTGAAATAAAGATATGCATGTTCATGTTGTATTTTTAGCTAACCAGTAAGATAACCACAGGAAACTCATCAATAAAACATTGATTTTCTGACTAAAACTAACATTGGTATTTGACTAAAACTAACATTGGTAACATACAGTGATTCGAGAGGATTGACCATGAGGTGAAGCCGCTGGTGAAAACCTTCTATTAAAAGCCAATCATGTATATGTATATAGTTTGTACTTTGTCTCGCTGAACATTATATAGGTGTGAATAGCTTGGTGACATGTTGAATAAATCGACAGAGTAAAATACATTCCCATCATAGTACTTGAATATAAGTTGTTATTATTTTTATTTGCATTGACTAATTCTTATGCAAAATTTAAATTCTAATTTGGTACTGATGAATAATATATTTACATATTGCACTGAATTCTGTTACCTTCCTTGTGAAAAATTATGAAAAACCATGTTTCTTTAATGGTAACTTAAGAATAGCCTTATTGTATTAAACTTTATTTAAATGTTCAAAATTATGGATAATATTAATAATATACAGCCAACTTTTCATGTACAAAGCACCAACAAAGGCGTCTAAATGTGGAAAATTTGACTCGCCATACATAACCAAGGCTAATCTATAAATGCCATTGAGCCTTGCACAATCGGCAGCCAATACAGTACAGATCAGTTATGTACTAAAGCATTTGCAGGTTAGAGTCTGCACACGGAGGATGCGTCGCGGAACGTCAGAAATAATTAATACATGAAGATACAGCCAGAGAACCAGAGATCCATATGTCAATCTTAAAATTACAATAAGGTTCAATTCACTCTTTGTGATACATAACTGATATTCAAGCAATGTCCATGTCTTATATGTTAGTCATTAGGGCTACATAATCAGCAAAGCAAAGCTGTGTTAGAAACTTACCGTTAATGTTGATGCCATCTCTTTTGCAATAGAGAAGCTTCAAAATGTCCAACAACACAGTTGTAAACTCATATTTATATATATTCGAATTTATATAATTTCGAAAGAAATTAAATAAATTGTGAATTTTATGGGTTATTTTGTAATGTTTTTCTGTAGAAATATTTACATGAATTCATGTTTATAACTTTCGATGCTCTAGTTTCCAATTTTTAATCACAGGGAATTTAATTCTCAATAAAATGAAGCCTAATTTTTATGTAACCTGACTACCAAAAAGTTGCTATCCGAGTTACGCAGTAACACTAGATGTTAAGGCATTTACTCAGTAACACTTGTTGATCTGAAGTAAGAACATACCTAAATAGTAAAAACAGATAAAAAGATGGTAACAGAATTGAGGGCAATTCATATAGGCTTAACTATTATAAGATGTAATAACTTATACTTGAACAAATTCAGAAATATAATAACAAAACTAAAGAATATAATGTATCAAAAAATATGTATAATTCTACCATTACTTTGTTTTATAACACGTATCTCGCGCGATTGTTATATGTCTATTGTATAAATGTATGTCTCAATAATTCAAATTCAACAAAAATGCCTTTATGAGAAATAAGTATATTTGCTTAACAATATTTCTATGAGTTGGTTCAAGTATAAATGTAAGTTAAAATTAGTGATACAACGGTGCCCAACATAGCACTATATTGTATGAATGTTATGGCAAATATCATAGCACTTGTTTGATACAGAGTGATTATTATTTTTGCTATTGTTATGTATATTAAAGTTTGAGAAATTAAGGTAGATGGAAATAAATAACTGCTTGCTTAAGATGTATGAATTTTGTGTCAATCAAATTTAGATAAAATATTTTTTTTTGCATGTTCCACAAATTACTTCTAGCCAAATCCTCACTAGCCAAATTAGAAACCAAATTTGGTTTGTCTTACTGCTCCCCTTTCAACTCTGTTAAACCCATTCGTCCCCTCGTTATTCACACATTGCAAACCGCGTGAACTATGATGAATATACAATCGTCAATGCCACTTCTTTTACTATGTACCTTAGCCAAAATACAACTCTGTTAAACCCATTTTGGCTAATATACATAATAAACAAGCTTGTTTTTAAAAGGACAAACAATACTTATTTTCATGCAGTCCAGACTATTATGATTAGGGGATTTAATGCAAGAAACTTCTCATCACAACTGTCTGCATTGCGATCAGGTTAATAACCTATTAATATATTTTTGACTAAATTTGATTGATACAAAATATAACATTGTATTATGGCAACAAAGTTGTCAACCGCTTACTTAATTGTAAACCATTTGCACTTATATTTCCATTTTGTACAGTTATTTGACTGATTGTACTGATAAATTGTAAATATGTAAGTAATTGATTTTCATTTAACTTTTTAGTTAGAACTAGTTAAGTTAGCAAAATTAGTTATTATTTTTTGTAAGGCTCTAGATACTGATAGTATAATTTTGAATCACCAAATAAATCTTTCTGATGTTATGTATGCTTTGCCGACTAATTTTTCTTAAGCTCATTTAGAAAGAGAAATATGAAACTGCAATAGTTAAAAGTTCAATGTAAGTCATGTCTACATTTATTTTATTATGTTGTTCAATAATTGTAATACAAATAAAACTTTCTGAACTAAATTGGTTAATAATTAGTTTGTTAATAACAACATGGGACAAACTTTAAGATTAAGGGGGTAAATTTTCTGTAATAATGCAAATCCAAATACAATTATTTAAAATAAGCCCTTTCATTCGATATGTCACATAAAGTATGGAATAATAGTTATATTCAATTCGGAAGGCCACCATTTGGACTTCCAAATTGAATATTTTTTGGAAAATCTATTTTTTTTTGGGTCACCAACCTACATATTTCAATGTGTTATGGCTCTAACAAGTTTCAATCCATTTTTTCTTTTTTGGTGCAGGACCTATATTAAAATGTTAATTAATATCTAAGTATTCATTAAATTAATAATATTTTGATATATATTAATGTTTTAATATAATGGTAAACAGACAGTCAATTTATAAATAGATATAGCAAATTTATCTTTACTGTAAGAATTTAATGTTCATATTTCTTTTGAGACTAAAAGTCGCCAGAAATTTGTGCGCAATCAATATATTTTTGCGGATTTGTGTGTGTCTAATCTTGAGAATGCGTATTGAAATGGACCCTTAAATCGATCGTATACGCCTTCAGGAACAGTAGGGTCAGTATAAGTAGCAGCGTTTTAATAGAAACCATTTTTTATATCTCTGATGTAACTAGGTTAAAAAGGAAGAAAAAAAAATTTCTTGAAAAAACAGTAAAGAAAACAAACATGTAATAAAATTTTTTTCATGCTATTAAGTTAGTTTCTGCTTTTTGGATTGTATAGCAAATATTGTAATACATACAGTTATGCTATCTATCTTATGTAAAATATAATGATTTCAAAAGTTTATGGAAACAAAACACTTTTATACAGTTTATTTTAATGTATTTTTTTTATATTTTATTGTGCATTATGTGGCAATCAAGAATAATGTGTTTTATATTTTTCTTGTGGAACTTATAAAATACATTTTAATTACGTTATAACCTTAACAGCTATAAAACTGTTACATGAAATCTATTAATATAATGAAAGGCTATTTAAATCTACATTTACTGCGTTGTTACTTTGACTTAATTCTTTGTCATGAACAAATAAAGTATTTAAGGGATAGTAAGTCTTATTTATTATTATGATGTCTATGCTGGTGTCCGTCAGTCTGGCAGGCCACCCTATTGGATTTGGAATAGGGATGATTGATGTTGAATAAACATCGATGTTTTAAATTGGATAACATCGGCACATCGATGTTTATAAATAAAATGTCAATATACCCTTTGGGCCATCTAACGTGCTCCAGATGTACTAGCTAAATGATCTCGTATATCAAGTTCAACTATTTTATACTAGATGTCACCGGTTGCACTCGTAACTGGAGTACGCAAACAAATAGTTTTTTCTTTGCTTGCATTTTCCTAGGAAATAAGAAATAAATCTGTCAACTTCAGCGCTTGTTGGTATCTTATAAGTAACTTTATTCTCCGGTCTTAGTTTCAAAGATCCGTACATAAGATAGGTCCACGTGCGAGTGCGGAATCGAAAATAGTACCACTGATCCCATACTCTTTAACTGTCTGAAACAACCTTCTTCATATGAGCAACTTCCATCTAAAACCCCCCATCCCATTAACCTAAATACTATCTTGTCTATTCCTAACATACCTATCTTTTTGAGTCTTGTAAGCATATTAAAAAAATATTGGGATAAATTTATTCTACTTTTTAAATTTGTAACAATAAATACTTGTTTGTAAAAAATACATCCAGTTTTATTTTTTTCTATGAAAAACATCGATGTTTGGGGAACATCGATGGTTTTCAATTGATATTTATCATACATCGATGCCTTTGAATCGATGTTGACTTCGATGTCAATATCGAACATCCCTAATTTGGAAATGAACTGTTGGTTGATCGTATCCACAGAGTACATTAGGAAATAGAGGCACATGTTCGGAGCTATTTTTGTAATAAAAGCGTGCAACTCCATCTGTAATTCTGAGTGGAACTATTTTTGAAAAATTGCGGGAAATTCAAATTTAATTAGTGGATATTTTCTAAAGAAAACAATGTTTTGAGTTAAATTCTGTTCTAAAAGAAAGGCAATAACATTCAAAATTATAGTTTAAGTTATTGCAATTGCTTTTAGAACAGAATCTAACTACAAACACCATTTTATATGAAAATTAAAAGTCATGAGAGATAATTTTATAAGGATTTCAATATATTTACATTAAATATAAAAAGTTAAACGAGAAACCATTACATAGATTGCAGTAATGACATCAAGCTACATCATGGACATTACAGAAAATTGTTGTGCGAAATAATACCAAAATTTTTCGATAAACATGTTTATTTTTTTCTTTTACATAATTTGTCATAATGTTTCTTAGCCTTTAATTGTAGAACATCGTCGTTATCTTCATTAGCCCTCATTCCGCCTAGAATTTTATTTATATTTTTGCAATACGTATATATGTAAAATCGTGTTATTAAATTAATTAAATAATCTAAGATTTTTTCTCGATGTTGTTCACATTTTATGTAGTCAAAACTAACATACATTAATATTATAGTTTTAATAAATTCTTTTATGCATTTTATTTCAAGATTCTTTACTAAAATTTTATAAATAACGTCCTGCATCTGAGAGACATTTTTAATAAAGTCCATAGTAGGACTGCACAGCCACCTCTTTTTTTGAAATTCCCTGTATTGTATAAATTCGGACTCATTATTATCAATGAATGTTACATTACATAAATTACATTTTTTGAATATTTTGTTTTTAAGTTTTTTTGCAAAATATCCACTGCAATAATGTAACATTGCTTTTATTTGTGGATTTTTAAATTTGTCGTTTAAATCAACAATATTAATTTCATTTACGATACTTAAATCTACAGTTGCTGCTTCTTCGGTAGTGGCTCTGCAGTCCTCATTGATGACGAGGGCATATAAAGTTGAAGCTACGTCATCTTCACAATTAGTGCCAGGGGCATGGACGCTAGACAGGCGATTAATTAATAACGTTGCAAATACCGACTCAAACCTTTCGGGTGTAGGGTTGGTGTTGCGACAACCATGACTCCTGACTGAACCGAAAAAATTTTCTAGTGGATCTTGATTTAGGTGCCGCATCCAAATTGAGTTCACCTCATATTTTTTACCTATAATATTAATCAATGTCTCAATGCCATCTAGCGTCCATATCCAATTGCTTAATGTTGGAACATATTCAATTTTATCCCCTTTAATGAAATTCATTTCTTTTAACATTTCTTTTGATTCCTGCCAAATTTTTTTGTGAACAGATGTATGCGTAACAGGTTGTAGAGCCGGCTTTGCATATCGGTATTTTTTTTTGTAGCTGCCATTCATGGTATCAAATAATGTGTCAAAAAATAGCAAAATGTAAGCTGTGTCCTTACATTCCTGAGGGATAACATCATTATCTGAAACAAAATATAAATTATCAAAATCAATACTTTATCTTTCGTCTAAAAAAATCTAAGAACCGGTACGTTTATTAAACTAGAAAGAAAGATTTAAAAATTTTGATGTTTTATTATTGGGAGTGCTTTAAATCTATAACGTATTGAACTGAATACATAGTACCCATAACTCACTAATATTAGAACTGATATAACAAATAAATATTTAATCTGGTGTCAAGAGATTTCAAGATTACAACTCTTTAAGCTTGAGAGAATTTATTTATTTTCTTTTTAAAATATTTTGTCCTAAGTATTACATGTTTCTAGGAAACAATCATTCAATTTGTGACAAGCTGGTACTTAATAGGCCAAAAGAATATCAAAATGTAAGTAGTTTATTCTCGTTAAATAATTGTTATTACTATTATTCTATCTATATTGTCACGCATTTTTCCTGGCGGGGAAGGCAGATACCACTTCTTTCCATTCTTTACGATCCTGACATACTTTTCTCGCCTCCTCCACACGAATCGACCTTTTCATTGAAGAACGCCGCGGTTTAGTGTACTTTTGACTTGGCCTTTCTTTAATACGTCCGCGATTTGGTCGTGGTACATTCGTAGGTCTTCCCCTTCCAGTATGCCCTGTCACACTTGCCTTATATATCTCCTTTCACTCATCCTTTCAATGTGGCCAAACCATTTAAACATCCCTTTTTCAATCTTTGTCAAAGAAGATATTTCGTTCATGCCACATCACTCTTTTATCACACTGTTAAAAACTCTGTCACTCATGACCTAATTTCCCTTTTTTGTCAATGCATGCATCTAACTAAATAACATTAATACATACCAGCTAGAAATCCCATATGAGAGGCTACCGTCTGACTAAAAATTTGTGTTGCATATTTCACTTTCATTTTGCTAATTTTGGCTGGCTTTACATGGTTCTCTGTAAGTTTGGGCATCAATCTTATCCCTTCGAATGCTGGACACTTATCATAAAGACATTCTATATGGCAATTCTTGTTTCCTTTTCTTTTTTGTACATTAAATTTTTCACCAGCAAATTATTTCGCACACACTTAATCAAATGGGGTGGATCATAAAGAGGTACGATTTCAGACGAGTCTATTAAAAATATATTATTTTTTGGCTCTTCTCCTCTAGCTAGCCACATACCTCTCGACTCTTGTATTAAATATTTTATTGCATTTCTATTGCCAGAGCCTTGGTCACAGACTGTCGCCACCACTGTAAAACCTGCTTCCGATATTTGTTTTATAAATAACTTTATTTGTTTGGCCAACTCGGGACCTTTTGTTGCTGACTGCGAAAATGTGTAGCCAATAGGCTGCTTATAATTTTTGACCAAGCCCCGAATCATAAATACCTGGGCATGGTCAGCAAATTCTTTAGTGATTTCCTCACCATTATTTACAAAGCCAATAATTTTATCTAATCTTTCATTGTATGTGATGTTAGCTTTCAATGCCATTTCATCAAATAATAAAACACAAAGTTTGTCAGATGGCTTCATATGTTGGGCCTTTTTTGCCATCTGTGAAAAAATTTTTTTATTTATACCTGGCTGTATATTGGCTGCAGATATTAGTTTTATTAATGTTGGAGGAGCTGGTAGCACAAAGATTTTTCTTAAAAACCTATATCCTTTAGGGCTTTGTTTTAATAGTGATAAAGCCACAATTTTTTCCTCTAATGTGAATCGTCTCCCTTTACCCTTCTTTTTCGTTTCTCGTAATTGCAGCATGGTGAGAATTTTCGCATTTTTGGGGAGATTTTCCAAGGCTTTTAGAGCTGAAGAGTTTGCCATAATATTTTTTGCGGTATTAATAGCTGCTGCCTGCTTCTTTATTTTATTTTCACATTTTCTCAACTTAGCTCTAGTGGCAATGAGTTTTCTGTATAATTTTAGTTCAGCAAGTGACTTGCTTTGTATTTTGAAAGTTGTTTTTGTATCTAAACGAAAAAAGAAAAGAATTAAAGCAGTAAGTTAAAGCTTGATTTTTGTGAGAATATTTTGAGTACTGTGAAATAGAGTATGAATGAAATGATTATTCCTTTTATTGAACATTTGTTAAATTTTAAACTATGTTTGTATTATATAACAGAGATTTATAAGTTATAAAATACCTTTTGAAGTAGATGGTATACACTCAATGACATTTTCTTCGGAGCCCAACAGTGTTGTTCTTGATTTAATTTTGTCTGAAAGTATTATATATATCATAATTAATCTTAATTTAGAATGTTTCAAAAAGCTTGTTATAAAAAGTTTACTTACGACTAGATGTTGATTGTTCTTTAGTTAAGGAAAATAATTCCTTAGTATGATCAATTGCTATTGTATGTTCATCTGAAAAAAAAATCCATAGTATATTTATTTACATAAGAACTTAATTTGGAATAGCTCACCATTTGTTATTAAAATAAATTTTATTTTATCACATGGCAGTTGCAATAGCAGTTTAATATAAACTAAAAACATTAAACAATTATAAGCCAGTGTTTATCTAGTGTAAATTGAACCTCAAAAACTTCATTACAGCTACCCCGTGACTGACCGTGATTGTAATCGTTTCAGCACTAGTACTGGTGTTGAAAATACTGATTTTCTAACCCACCTATAGACCCTGTGTAACCTTTATCCATAACCATATTACTAAAATATTATCCTAATACAAATTGTTAAGTTAGTCATTTTAGTGCAATTGAAATTAATCTACATTACAATTAAATGAAACAGCCTTTAAATGGTTTCATTGTCTTTTTTCAATAAATAGCTTAATCTTATGTGAACACTGAACCTGTAAAGGGTCTGAAACTTCAATACAAACATGATGAAACCATTTAAAAGATGTTTCATTTATGAATAGAGCGCATGAAATTATAAGAAATCAATACATTACAATTAAATACCTTTTGAAGTGGATGGTAGACTTTCAATTATATTTTCTGTAGAGCTCAATGGTCGTTTTCTTGACTGACACTTATCTGAAAATAATAATGTACTTCGTTTTGATTCAGAAATTGAAATTCAAGAATTAGCATAAAATAATTTACTTACAACTAGATGTTGATTGGCCGTCAGATTTATTTTCCTTTGATTGCTCAACATCTGGTATGTGTTTAACTGAAAACAAAAGTCTCTTGAAAAATTAAGAACATACAAACTTATTATGGATAACGAGTTTGAAATAGCAGTCAATCTCAATCGAAATTAATGGAATGAGGAAAAGATAAATATGTAATTCCTAAAGTTTAGATAATATATCGTTAAAAAAATTACCTGGCACATTCAGAGTTGGAATTGCAATGTTAGAAAGCCTATTGTTCCGACAGTGAAATTTTTTCTCAAAATGTGCATGACACACACGACGATATTTATAAACAAATTCGTCAGGTAAATCTAGTATATGTCCACCCACAGACGATCTCCAAGATTCGAAACGCTCTGTTTCTTGTTTTGGATGAGGAAACAAGTGGAGTACAGGACATGAAACTGCAAGAGAGAAATACAATTATGTAGAAATAAGCACGGAGACAATGTTTTAGCAATAGAATCTTTAAATGGAATTCATTTACGAACCACCACGAGCCTCAGAGCACCCAGGTACACAACACATTTTGTCAGATGGCATTATGGAAGTGATAAAGAGTCCTATCTCACAATAAATAAATCAATTTCACAATCAAATATTGTAGCACTACCGGAGGAGAGAACTCGACTCAACGGATTTACATAGAAGCACGAATTTAAGACTTAAAAACAGCAGAAACGCAACGTTCACAGCTCAGAAACCATGACATTAAATTGTAATCTTTGACATTTTAAATAAAACGTTTTTGGTAGTGTTTTTTTTATATATTTGTAGTGTTACTCTATTCAAACGTGTTTAATACCATTTTTCAAATATTGTACCTTCATACGATAACGATTTCATAAAAATAAAGGTAGTTTTATTTGTGTCAAATTTATCGATATTAAAGTTTTCTGTAATTCTTTAGAAGAAAAGATTAAATGGAAGTTCTGTTAGAGCTAAAATTGTACCAAATAGAAAAAAAAATTAAAGAAGGGCTACATTGTAGCCCATAATAATGAAACTAAACTAAAAAGGTCATTGTTAGTAAAGTTTATGAGTGTTCTTTTGTGACAACTCAATTAAATAATATAATAGCGATACTATTGCCATCTATACGCGTGAGTGGTCAACTAATGTCCATATTATGAGACTAAATTAAAAAATAACATATTATATTCAAACGTATGCGGATATCGATCAATTTAAATTAACCATCTTATTTCGTTGTAGAACCTAATACTTTGTTCTGAGTTTAACGTCCCTGATCGTATCAGTCTGTTACGAAATAGCGACAGTTACAGTTATTTTTTTTTTCAATATGAACTTGTTCCGTTAGTTGGCTCTGTAGGTAAGAGCGCCGATATAAGTTACGCATAGTTTTGGATTTAAACAAGTGTGGCAGAACCTCGTAGAGTATATTGTACTGTGAGCAGCGCTGGAATAACATCACAGTCCCGCAGCACAACAGCTTCTTCTTTTTAATTATTGGCGTTGCCCTTGTAGATTTCGCTAATGTGAGACTGACAGCATCACCCTGTTCGATTTTGAATAATACCCAGTAACCAAATAAACAGTTATTCTGTTACAAAAAAGGGACAAATTGCAAAGTTACGTTATTTCAGAAATAAATGAGTCTGGATATGCTGGGCTGACGTCAGTCTGGCAACGCCACGACTATAAAATCGAAGAGAACTTTGTCATCTTTTAGTCCCTTATTTATCAATCTGGGATAAATAACAGCGATTAATGGCTAGAAGGCTTCTAAAGTTTATTTATAAGAAATAATTATATTTATTACTTTGAAGCTTATTATTTATAATAAGTCATTTTAGCTTGAGTTCATCATTTAATGTTTGACATCCTGCGAATATTCAGATTAAGATTCAGCGCTCTAGGGACCTAGGGTATAAGGTGGAGTCGTAAATTACGCACAATATATCAACAACTAAAAAGTATTTTTTCTGAAAGTCTGAAAAAGTATTTGCTCTGACTATTCTAAATAGATCAGTGGCACTCACAGACATTGAAGAAGTATTTAAAAAATAAAACTTAGTTCTTGACATCATACTAGATGTCACTAGCGATGTTTGGGTATTGTCTATGATATTCATTTAAATTTTGATTCTGACGTAATAAAAGTAAATTGAGTATCGAAGATTAATAAATATAACATAGGTTCGTATAATATCTAACTTTCAAATTATTTATATTATTGGTTAACTTCTAATGAGTCAATTTATTCGAATTCAGTTTTAGAATCAAGAACAAAAACGAAGCGCAGAATTAAGCTTGTTTTTTTATGTGCAGTATTTCCAATTATGTGCATCCACACGTCGAATTATATTAATATTAATATCAGAATCTATTCAGTCTAGCTAGACTGTTAGTTAGTACTTGTGAAAGTCGAAAACTTTGCCAACGGTTCGCAAAACTAAGGCCGGAGATCTTGTACTGAGAACAACAGGCAAGAAACTCAGCAAGGGCTGCTTTTTTATTCCTGTTTTATGTCACACAGACAAGTCTTATTGGAATATGACTTAATTAGACTATGAAATAACTTTCCATTACAATATCAGAAATCCCACATACATGTTGACAAATCGATATATGTACTATATTCATTACAAAAGAAAATGGACGAAATTAAGTAGTCCAGTGCAGACTCACCCCACCGGCAGCACCCGTTACACTCAATAAAAAAGCTATTTACAAGGTATCCGATTATATAACAGATAAGAATGCTTGGAATTAAGATGGTCCAGCAATTGGATAGGTGATTTCTTCTAAGCTCCATTATTATTATGTTATCATTATAAGACCATAGTTTTTTTTTCTCTATTTATAATGTATTGATCTGGTAATGACATGGTTTTTAGTGAATGTCATTACTTCTATTAGAGCTGGTGAATTTCTTGCTCGTTCTTCTTATCAGCCAAAAGATGTCCTACCCTGCGATTCTATAAAAATTCAGATGCGAATCCGAAGTGTAGAAATAATATTTATTCTGATTTTTGTGTAAAAATACATAACAAAATTGATTGGACCTACGTGTCTCAGATATTCTATTCCTATGTCATTTAGAAACTTCACTTCACTAATAACACAAAACGTTATTACCAATTCAAGGTTGAGCGAATACCGCTTTTTGAAGTGATTTCGGACAGCTGAGTGAAATCAAATTCAGGTTTATATTTTTACAGAATCGCAGGGCAGAACGAGTGGTAGAGAAAAAACGTTAGACGATTCAAAAGTACTTTTATTTTTTTTTGACTTGTTCCGCTATACACGGAAATTTTACCAACATCCTGTAGTGAGAGAGACACGTGACTCAAGAGACTGAACAGTAGTTATAATTAACCAATTCTTCATTCTGCTCTTGTGTTGTTTTTTTTTAGTAGAAAGTACTTTTAAGAAATCTTCTTCTTCTCCTTCTTTTATTAATGGCTTATATGCGCATTTCGCACAATTTTGCCAATGTCAAGTGAATAAATTAATTTCTACATGTAAAATGAAAATGAAATTAATGAAAGATCTTAAGAAATCTATTTGAATAAAGATTAATTTGACTTTGATATTTAAATGTCAATTCGTGATGTCAAACTAAAGTGAATAGAATTGTAAGCATTGTTATTGATCTGTATTTTTATACAAATAAAAAAAAAGAAAATAAATAGAAACTAACATAATAAACGGATTTTTTATGATAATTATCGTTTTTATGACCTTTATTGCTGATTAATAAACCCTATTCATTTATTCACCACACATAATATAAAATATTATTGAGATTTGATGTAGTTTTGTTGCTTTAAGTTCAACAAAGGTCGATAAAATAAAAAAATACATAATTAAATAATCATATTTATTTTTTAATAACGACTTATTGTTAATATTCCAATATTTGGTATCAGTAGCAACTTTTAGTTACATATTTTAGAGAAAAAAATATGAATAAAAAAGGTGTTTTGCCCCGTCTTGCCTCAAGGTGTTGGTAGGATGGGGTACCCCCTTGAAGTAAGATGGGGTGATGAAAATGATCCCAGAGAAAGTTGATTACTTAGAGCTGGCAGAATTCGCAGTAGTGCATGGCGTCATCAACATCATTTTCTATTCCTGCGTAGCTATTATGAGACCATCTTTCTCATACTGAGCATGATATCCAACCTTCAATGGAAACAGAATATACTTCCGAACAATACACACATGGCCTGTCCCCCTCTTCTTCACTTTCATCTTCTGATGATGAGACTCTTCATCGTTTAGCTGTTTTTGTTGTTCGGCTATTTTTACGAAAAACAAACAAGAACATTATTTTTCTCATTGGGGGGCAAGAGTTACCCCATTTTCTAGCAATAAAAACAAAAAAAAAATACTAGTCAACACTCTGAAGGAAGCAAACGACATTCACATTTATACTTTTTCGTAATTGTATTGATATCTAAGTTTCGATTTTTACAAATTTCAATTTTTTTAATATGTTAGTTAAAAGAAACGGAAATGGCTGTCTTTGGTCCATTCGTTATCTGCAAAAATCAACTTTTGCTAGAGTCGCCATCTAGTGGAGATGCTTTTTTAGTGCTTTCGTTTTTTTTTAATACTTCCTCATTTAATGAACCGCTACAAACTATTTACTTGTTTGATTTAGAAAATTTGTTTTTTTATAATATTTTTTGTTTGCTTTTTCTGTTAGCGGACGATTTTGTCAAAAGCAGATAATTTTATAATAAAATAAAATAGCTCTAAACGAAAATATAAATATGTTGGTGTTTTTAGTAGTTTTGAGGACAGTAGATTTTGCACTATAAAAACTGGTCACACCAATAATACGACACGTCCACCTACCTTGTCAAACTTCCACGGATTCACTGTTTCTGCATGACGATTTTTCATGTTTTAACTTTAAAAAATGGTAAGGATTGATTTAAATTCTCTCTGGAGTGTTAAACTAAGTGTACCTTATTGAAGTCATGCATGAACAAAGTGTTGGCTGCGTGTTTACTTGATAATTTGTAGTGTGTCATCATCATTTACAAGTCGGCATCTATGGGATTCTGATTTACACGTTTCGCCTTTTCATTATAAGAAATAGAGATATAACTCATATAAATAATGTATTCTTTTCTTACGTTTCCAAAGCCGTTGAGACTAGATATCAAGAGGAAATTGACTGCGAGGTCTGACCGTGTCAAGTGCGTGGATCAACATCCCACTGAACCATGGCTCCTCTGCTCCCTGTACAACGGCGACGTAAACATATGGAATTACGAGACTCATTTACAGATCAAGAGATTCGAGGTATGTGAAATAGAAGGGTGTATAATGTTGTTTAATATTGGACCTCATAATACTTTCATAGCTCTGGAGGTATGAAAGTATTCCCAGGAATTGCATATAGTATTGTATATAGTAGTCTTACCATATCAGCCACCATATATATACTATGAGTAAGGATATTTATTGAATGATAGAGATGACATTAAACACCCAAATACTTAAAAACAAATATAGATGCTTAAAATTTGACCTACTGAATTAGAATAAGTTTCAGATAAAGAAGGTATGTATGTTTCGATTTAGTTAATGTTTTAAAAGTAGAAATCCATTTAGATTTTTAATGCAGTAGTGCCTATATTATAGATTTTTTTTACATTATTTATTTATTCCACCCTAAGTTTAGTTACAATAATGAAAAAGATCAAGTTTTTGGGTTATATTAATGCTTTCTACCTAGAGGTTAATGATATTTATATAAATGTAAGTTTTACAATATTCACATTGAATTTTAAAATATTAGTGAGATAATAATAAAAAAAGAATGATCCTACTAATGTATTTAAAACAAATTATTACAAGATCTTATTAGAATCTAACCTAGTGTGATTAAATATATTAGCACCATGAACCTCTGAAAAAATTTAGATAAAAGTGATTCCCTCAACAAACAGGACCCCTCTTACCAAAGAAAATAATAAATTGGTTGTTGGAAATAGATGCCTTGATTTAAAATTTTGATTTGTATGTTTGAAATAATCTGTACACCATCAATATTTTCTTTTAATGGCTACTTTGTGTTAACCGGAATTCTGTCAATATCACATAGGTGACTATTTCATGATCCAAGTAAATTCAACAAAGCCCCGTCACGCGATTAAAAAAATTCTATAACTGAAAATTTCATCACTAGTTTTATTAGTTCAATTACATATATAGATTAGCTGATATAACAGCAAGAACTAAAACAGATCAAAATAAATATTTAAGGAGCCCTCTATACAACAAACTTGATATTTTTTGCTTGTTTCCAGTATGGAATTGTTTATGAGTGAGTCTGACTCATACTTTGCTGGTTTTCTTGTTTATATGTTACCTGATTTGGTAAAACGGTAAAAGCAAATAATATGCCATCTAAATTAACTCAAGTTCTAGGAGTATGTCCACTATTTTGCCGCTCTACAGCTGTGATTTGAAATTCTTGTTGTATTTCATTGAGTCAGATGGAAGTACTGGTAGCATGTTTTTTTTTGTAACATTCACTTTGGGAGAGCCATGTCTGTTAAAATTATGGTTTTAGCTGCTGAATGGATTTAATTAATTATTAAAAAGAGAAACTTGATCATAAGCTTCTCTGATAAAATATCATATTGTCTGAGCCTACCACAAAATCCTTTAATGCTCTAATACAAGTGCATTTTCTATGATGTGATTAAAAGAGGTAAAATATGCTCATCTGGTATTTAAACAAAATGATGAATTGGCAGAAAAGTTTTATTGATATATATTGTTGTGATAAAAATATAAAATCATTCCAACATTAAAAGTATTTTACTCTATAATGTTAACATTATAGATCTAGAATGTAAGGATTTAGTTCATTAGAATATTATTTTGCTCAAATTTCAGCTTACTTGTTTCATAATTATAAATATTATTAATAAGTAAATTTTTGCAAAGTTATTGATATTAATGGTATGTTCTGTAAGTAAATAATACAGTAATAGCATAGTGGTCAAAACATTTAAGTTTTAAGATTTTTTTTTTATTAAAATGAAATAGTCACTTAAAATATTTATGAGTCACAATATATTTTATACAGAATATAAAACTTATTATATATATTTCATGTTTATTAATTAATATTTGTTCTGATTTCTTTTATATTATTTTCCTGAATTATTAACATAATAGTATCTCCAATGTAATAGGTTTGCGACATACCCGTGAGAGCTGCGAAGTTTGTGCCCAGAAAAAATTGGGTCATCACGGGTTCAGATGACATGCAGATCCGTGTCTTCAACTACAATACTCTGGAAAGAGTGCACTCATTCGAAGCACATTCAGATTATGTCAGATGTATAGCCGTACACCCTACACAACCTTACATTTTGACAAGCAGTGGTGAGTGTATTTTTTTGTAAAATAATCTTCTGTCATTATTAGGTTTATGGTAGAAGCTGGGGAACACACTTTGCACAATTTAAATGATCATTTGTTATCGGAATTCTATATTGGAAGCATTAATAACTGGCTGACATGTATGAAATGAAATATGAGTGACAAGGGGACTGAGTGCCATGTAAATTACACAAAAGACATGTGTAATTAATGTTACTGACCACTTGTGGTGTTCAGTCCTCTCTGTGTACCTTGAGGATTGATGGGAAAATAGTCATACTGCCGTCTTTACGATAAGTGCAATAACTCGAAATTTTAGACAAATTGACTTAAGTACATATTAGGTAGACGGAAAAATGAGATATATATTTTATTATAGGTATATATATTTTTATTGACAGTAGTTTTGATATGATATATTCTTTTGATTGTCAGATACACACAAAAACATAATTTTAATTTTTAATTGCGATTAGCTTAAATGTACCCAAACCAAGTTATTGCACTCTTCATAATGGTTATACATAATGATTTGTTTTACAGATGACCTGTTAATAAAACTATGGAATTGGGATCGGAACTGGGCTTGCCAGCAGGTGTTCGAGGGGCACACTCACTATGTTATGCAGATCGTCATCAATCCAAAGGACAATAACACCTTTGCTAGTGCCAGTCTCGACACCACAGTCAAGGTGCACATGATATTGCGTTAATTATTTGCTTGTTTATTGCTAAATGTGTAAACAGTAACTATGCTGTTGTGTTATATACAATGTTGTGGAATACTTAACACTAATTATCATCGTAAACAATTATGTTGTTTTCGGCTGGTGCTATTTGACGGAGAATCGAGCGTTTCATAGAATTTGTCGCAGCTGATGTTACGCGGTCAATTTTCCGTCAGATCTGCTTTGACCCTTATTCATATACATACTTGCATTTATTTTATTTTAAACAACTAGATCATTATTTTTTATAGCATATTTCTTATTTCTTTTTATTAAGTTTAATGGGCGCTTCCTGGATGTCTGTACGATGTGATCATTTAAGGTACACATTGGATTTTAATGTGGTTTTATCAATGTCCAGAGTGATTCAAGAGAAAGGTTTATATGTATAATACAGGACTACGCACGCGTGCGAAACTGCGAAAAGCTTCTTTACAATTTTTAATGAGTTAATTAAATTTCTCTCACTAAATAAATATCTTATGAGAAAAAATATGGATTATGTGTTAAAGAACTTTTTAACGCGATCTTTTGTTCCTGTAGGTTTGGCAACTCGGTTCTTCTATTTCTAATTTCACCCTGGAAGGCCACGAAAAGGGCGTCAACTGCGTGGATTATTATCACGGTGGCGATAAGCCCTACCTAATTAGTGGTGCTGACGATCGACTTGTCAAGATCTGGGACTACCAGAACAAAACTTGTGTGCAAACACTAGAAGGTAAGCTACGATTCATAATTTATCTTCATTTGGTTTTCAGCATTTTATTTTGGGATTTTATGCTATTGTTTGTCACTATATTATATGCAAATTAAATCATAATAAAAAAAATAGGTTGAATACTTTTTTCACTTATTTAAAATTAATCAAGGTAACCTAATACTAATACCCGACGCTTGAACAGACTTGTTAGCTGAGTAGGAGTAGTTCAAATGTCGACTGTATGTAGAATAGCGATACTAGCAATGATAAGCGACACATCTGATAAAAACTTATATACATCAAGGTCACGCACAAAATGTGTCCGCTGTATCATTCCATCCGGAGCTGCCGATCCTCCTAACTGGTTCAGAGGATGGTACCATAAGAATTTGGCACGCGGGCACCTACCGCCTGGAGTCATCGCTCAACTATGGCTTCGAACGCGTGTGGACCATCTCCTCAATGCACGGATCCAATAACGTCGCCATTGGGTAATAAAACAATAATATAAGCAAGTATTTATCATTGCTGCTCTAGATTTGTTGTCTATCTATTATAATATTGTTTTAAAATACAATAAGAACATATTTTTCAGTTACGACGAAGGCACTATTATGATAAAAGTGGGCAGAGAGGAGCCAGCTATATCAATGGATGTGAACGGAGGCAAGATCATCTGGGCTAAACACTCGGAAATGCAGCAAGTCAACCTGAAGCAGTTGCCAGAAGGTACAGTGCAGAAAAATATTTCAGATAACCAATTGTCTTATTACTTGCAATTAAATTTTAGCTTGGTATCACAGCGTATGACGTGTTCGGTCCGCAATTTTCTTAAATCTCTTCATTAGATGGGAGGCTGATAATTTGTTATCTCGCGCCGAGTTCCAGTTTATTCCGAAGGCGCTTTAAAGCATTGGTCCCGGCAGTGTCTGTAGTCGTTATCTCTTGGCTTATGTTGTCCGATCTCCTTGTGTTTCTTTCTTATGAAGAAGATATGTGCCCTAGTAGTGGAAATATTAATAATAATAAAAGTAATATGTATAAGCTTACTAAAAAGTATGTGCCTTTTTAATTGTTTATTATGCTTTTGCACTTTAGGTACAGAAATCAAAGATGGCGAACGTGTACCGGTAGTCGCTAAAGATCTAGGTTCGTGCGAGATCTATCCTCAGACCATAGCTCACAATACAAACGGCCGCTTTGTTGTGGTATGTGGGGATGGCGAGTTCATCATTTACACAGCGATGGCCCTCAGGAATAAGGCATTCGGTACGGCTCAAGAATTCGTTTGGGCATTAGACAGTTCCGAGTACGCTACTTTGGAAGGATCCAGCACCATAAAAGTGTTCAAAAATTTCAGAGAAAGGAAGAGTTTCAAGCCTGAATATGGTGCAGAAGGTCAGTATAAAACTTTTTTATTATTTACGTATTTTAATGGCTCAAAATGTGAGTTTGTTTCCGTATCTTTGTTGTCTCTGGCGCTTTCATATGTAGCGCATAGTGTATTTGTATAATTGGTACGAATTAGAAATATTTATTACCTTTTTACACCTTGACTTCAAGCAAATTGAACTGAAAATATTTATGGAGATATTTAACATTATTAGTAGCTAGTGGATTTAATTGTTGCAGGTATATTCGGTGGATTCATGTTGGGTGTCAAATCTATCAGTGGCATGGCCTTTTCCTTCTACGACTGGGAGCAACTTGAACTTATCAGACGGTAAGCGTAATAGTAATAGTTTTATATATTGGCGAAGCGATAAGTAATTCTGAGCCTCTGATCTATGCCAACAATCCAAATCAACTCACAAATTCTTTTTATTGTGGTTAGAAGCTGTTTCTAAATATATTACGAGTGCTTGAATTTGAACCGATATATAATATCTAGTGCTTCGAATGCGAATTATCATATAAAAATAATGCTTTGGTTATTTGTCAGTAGTTTAACAAACTTAATTTTGGTATATAGTCTTAAGTCTGGTTCATTATTATAGTATAGCCAAAATTACGCCGGGTTTGTACAAAAGCCAAATTTCTCTGATAAATAAAAATTTGGCTTTTGTAATTTCAAAAGCGATTACAGAAAGGCTTTTCTAGTAAACTTAACGTTTGCTATGTGAATGTTATAGAAAATTAGCTTAGTAGCTATCAGAATAGCATTTGCGAATTGAACTAATAATGTGCTGAATTCGAAATAATAAATGCTTGGCGAGTATTTTCACAGCCGAAGCCCAGTGGTTTGCACGCTGGTTTCAAGGTGTCGCCATCACTTAGGTCCCGGTTTCGATTGGTGGTCGGGTCATTGTAGAAAAAGGACTTTTCTATATTGTATCGGGTCTGGTTTATGTTACCTTCGTTGCCTCAGAACCTTCATAATACTGTCGCTTTAGCTACTCGCCTTGAAAATTGAGCAATGTATGTGATGTTAAATATTAAAAATAAATAAAACTATGATTTTTATGCGATTGCCAGTCACTGTCACGGTTGGACAGGAAATTGAGGAGTTATCACCCATGTGAAGCCGGGCTGGCTAGATAAAAATTTAATTGAAAAATATTTGCTCTGCGTATTGTTATAAATAGATCATCGAAATTTTATTGTGGCGCAAAGCACAAAAAGGCGAAAGTGTTCGTCGTTATAGCAAAGCGAATGTAATTCATAACAAAATGTTTTGTACATAACACAAATTTAAATTTTTTTACCGTACAATATGCTGAGTAATGGTATTTTTAAATTTTTGTGTACTTTCGGGTTAGTTTAAAAACGAAAGATGTTTTAATAGTATTTGTACTCAATATCCTGTGTATGTATTCCGGATATATATAATTAACTATAAGTAAAAACTTGTAATTGGCATTCTTTATAGATATAATAAATATTAGCATACATAGTGTTACCTAGCTGTAAGTTTTTCGATGTAAATAAAAATTAAATAGCTTATTGAGTCCACGGGATAAGCTTATGGATTATGTAGACCTTTTAATGGGCATAGAAATAAGAGAAATTATAAAATAAAATATTCTTATTGTGTGACGCCTACGCTTCATCAACTTATGACATCTTAACTACACATACTTGTTTATTTTTATTCTTGTTTAATCGAGATTTAAAAGGTCGTTAAATAATTGAATATCTTAATTGCTTTTGCGAAATTTGGTCTTTGAAATCGATAGTTAAGCCCGGTCCACAAATATCAACGAAGTCACAGGCCTGTATCAGTGCTGCAGTGATATGCCATTGCTTCCATTTACACATTATTTAGTTCTGTATGGATCTTCATCAAAATGGAGTAAATTAATGAAATATTAAGTGAAGAGGCAATTCTGAGTGCTGATATAGTTATGACTGTCGCTAAGGCTTTGTTAAATAATATAGAGTTATTGAACATATTGAAACCAACAATCATTTACATTATTCTCTAATAAATGTTTTTATATTCTGTATCGATATATTTTGCATGGAACAACTCATACTATACGTCTTCCATTTTCTTTTTGACAAATCGTCATTTGCCATTGCCGGCACTAACACTAGTTGTACTGTATAGAGCTGTTATATAGATAGAGCAGGCATGCCCTGCCTCGGTTAGAAAGCAAGAGAAGATCACGGTACTTTATCAATTTATTGCTTATGGCTGCTCTTCATCGTGCATGCATTACCCAAGTGACCGATAGAGTTCTGTGGTATTCTTTATCTTTCTAGTCGGGAACTTCTCTGCTTACAGGCAATTGTATGTCTTCCCTATTTTATTTTTAGTTTTTTATGGAGCAGAGCTTTTTCATGATACTGACACTGACAGTGGTAAATGCTTTCATAGGGCATCGGTAATTCAATATTAATTAAATTTATTTGGCAATGGTCATCTACGTGAAATTGGCTTAATTTTGGTTGACACTAAGTAGATGGTAATAATAATAATCAAGTTGGCGTTACTGTGATTTCATTGATTCGTGTGCATAAAAATCATGGCTAGTTCTTCCTGTGTCATTACATTAAGTCTGGGCCTCAATAGTGCCCTAGTATTAGAAGTGAGCACATTAGTAGGCTGATAATGATAATGTTATATTAAATCTTTTCCAGGATCGAGATCCAGCCACGTCACGTTTACTGGTCGGAGAGTGGTAATCTAGTGTGCCTTGCTGCAGACGATGCTTACTACGTGCTCAAGTATAACGCTGCCGTGGTGACGCACGCGAGGAAAACTAATACTAACACCACCGAGGATGGCATAGAAGACGCCTTCGAGGTATATATGTTACTTTAAAAGAATAAAATCTAGAAATTCCTGTAAACCTAGATTATTTATCGGTAAAAGATTGAACAGTTCCATAATTTAACAACAGCATTAAGTCAACTGTTGCGTTGGTAAATCAGAAATATAATAGATAAGGTATACAACATTAATTCAGTATCAATAATTAAATTTTTAAGTTTACTTAATAATTTCCCTTAGGTTGTGGGTGAAGTGAATGAGACTGTGAAGACCGGCATATGGGTGGGAGACTGCTTTATTTATACCAACTCATTGAACCGGATCAACTACTACGTGGGCGGAGAGATTGTCACCATATCACATCTGGATCGAACTATGTATATCCTCGGATATGTTGCCAAGGAGAATAGGTGTGTATGATTCAAATGACCACGAGCATGAGAGCCATAAAGTGTCCCCATCTCTGAGGTTCCTGGTTCGATCAATTTAGAAAATTAACTTTTCTGTATTGTCTAGGGTCTGACTGTTACAAATTCATTACACTCGTACGCTTTATTGTCCATTTGTATGAAATTTACATGGAAAAAATAAGATAGGTATACCTCTGTTGTTTAGATTGTACCTCAACGATAAGGAGTTGAATATAGTATCATATTCAGTGCTACTGTCGGTGCTAGAGTATCAGACTGCTGTGATGCGAGGTGATTTTGAAACTGCAGACCGTGTGTTACCTACGATACCGCACGATCATCGTACTAGGGTCGCCCACTTCCTCGAGAAACAGGTGTGTAAATATGAAGAATAACGGTAACATTGGTAACTTTATTTGATTTTATTAGTGTATATGTGTGTCATGGACCAGGCGTTTTTAATAATGTGCGATCATTATGAATAATGTCTAGCTCTATCGGGCTATGTGATTTAATTTCTATCTAAACTTCATTATTTATCACATTGTATGGTCATTATTATATTGATATATGACAATTGAGCAAATTGATAATCAAGCTCAGTGCTGGTTTAAGCCAGGGCAGGGCCTGTAGCAAATTTTTTGACAATGGGTTGCTCGACATTAATATAAATGAAATAAAAGAAATTCAGAAAAACACACTTTTTTGAGTTATAATATAACATTTAATAATAAATTCTCCTAATATTTCGTGAGGATTTTCCAGTATACCAGATATATGTTCCACTTTATATTATGTATCTTTGATTTGTAATTATTTGGCATGCAGTTCCATAACAGATTCAGGAATTGAAATATGTACTATTTGTGTGTAGGGTTTTAAGCAACAAGCGTTGGCTGTGTCGACTGAACCAGAGCATCAATTCGAGTTGGCTTTGGCTCTCGGTGAATTGCATAGAGCCAAGCAGTTTGCTGAAGAAGCAGCTATTGCAGAGGGAGGAGTGCCTTCTAGGTAAGATACCGTCACCATCAAAACTGCTCACTAATAAGATTAATATTCTGATACTATTGCTTTTTTAAATAAAAAACCGGCCACCTGCTAGTATGACTTACGCATGAAGGGTTCCGTACCGGATACAAGCAAAAAAAAAAACACATTTTATATGAGAGCCATATTTAAGGGTTATTTATTTTATTCTGGTTTTTAGTATTTGTCTTTGAAGTGACAACAGAAATACGTCATCTGTAAAAATTTCAACTGTCCAATTTTCATGGTTCATGAGATGCAGCCTGGTGACAGACAGAAAGTGAAGTTTTAGTAATATGGTTCCCGTTTTACCGTCTGTGTATGGAACACTAAAAACGACCTTTTACACCTTGTACTCGCGACCTCATTATTATGTTCCGAAGTATTTATATTTTTATTCATTCATTTTGAAACAGTCAAGAAGCCAATGAATATAGATTGTGATTTTATGAATTTAGATCTAGTAGTGCCCGATGGTCTCGTCTTGGCGCGGCCGCGGCGGCTGCGGCGGACACGGAACTGACGAAAGCGTGTTATTTAGCGTCGAGAGACCATAGCTCGTTACTACTTCTCGCCGCCTGCACCGGTCAGTACTAAATATTCTACTTAAATAAATTGTTGAGTAACCTAGGATGATAAGCTCTGTTAAATTTATGATACGTCTATAGGCTTTTTGTGATGTTCGGGATTTCAAGTTTTAATAGAGATAATCTATGTTGAGGTCAATGTATAAAACAGGTTTTAAGAAAAGTATTTATTCATCAAAAAGATAAACCGGAGACAGAATTTTATTAATAAATTTTTGTTTCTTAGTTAAGTTTAATTGTTTCAACAACAATAATTTAAAAAAATATTGATGTGTTTAACTTTAGAGGTATATATATTTCAGTAATGAAATGAGTCACACCAACATATCAAAATATTACTATAAAAGTTTGCTTTTAATGGCGAACAAACGTGAGTTTTTTTAAGTTTTCAATATAATTTTCAATCTGCAATATAAAAACATCATTGGGTTTTTGTAAAAATAAGCCCCCACTAAGATATCCAGTATTGATCAATACAGTAATGGCCATACACACAAAAAAACACCCAGGTCTGGGTAAATCTGAATAAATAATAAGTAAAATAATATTTTAGTATAATAAATAATTCAATTTTCTCTTTTGTTCTTATTTTTATGTATCAATAAAATTTTTAGTTTGCTACACCTGACTTTACAATCAGTGTCATTTTGGTAAACATAGTTTTGAAACAATACAACCACAAAAATAATCGGTGTGACTTATTATGGGTATTAAAAATTATTTGATTTTTATTATTTAATTTAAATAAATATCTAAATTATACAAAGTCAAACAATTTTTTATAACGACAGTTTATAATTATTTGGAAATACAAATTGTCAGAAATGGATTTGTTAACAAACACCGTGAAACTGACTATAGAAGTATAAGTTTTGCGAATTAACATGACGCATAGGGGTCTAATCTATTTTTACTCAAACGAAAATTTAGGAAATTTTGAATACTTTTGTATGATTCTGCCAAAATAATACCCGTGACGATTATCTTTGCGGTGTCAGATTCTACCTATGTTGCATCATAAATGATTAAAAAAAAGTTTTTTAAAAAGTCGCTTTAGCATTTCGAAAGACGAGATTTTGTTTTCGGGTAAATAGGTTCTCAGGTGTCTTGTTAATTCGTGATAGTAGTATAATATTATTAGTTTGGATAGCGAGCAAAAATCTTATGTAATAATATACTAATAGTATAATTATCATTGATAACCAGGTGACAAAGCATTGTTCAAAGAAATAGCGTTAACGGCAGAAGAAGAAGGCGACGATAATATAGCTTTCGTTGCGTTGTTCTCACTGAACGAATTGGAGGCGTGTTTGCAGCTCCTCATCAAGAGAGACAAGTTGCCTGAGGCAGCGTTCTTTGCCAGGTGACTAATAAATAAATATAATATGTTCTACACAAAACTTTTCAAGTTCTGTCAGTTTCTCGATCGTATATTATGTTTTGTTTATGAAATAATTATAGTGCTTTTTCAAGTGCATAATTTTTACAATATGTTCTTTCTAGATCATACATTCCGTCGAAGATGTGCGAGGTAGTACGCTTGTGGCGTGAATCAGTTTCCGCCACTAACAAGAAATTAGGTCAAGCTCTCGCAGACCCCGAACAATACGAAAACCTCTTTCCAGATTACCGAGTATGTCTACTCATTAATAATCAATCAAATAATCATTAGCACTTTAAATGTACTGATTGTCACTACTGTATCCCTGCCGTTTTTATTACATTCGTGTTACTATTATAAAGATGGAAAGCCTCTAAACTAATAATTCAATTCAATATTTGAAAATTGTTGAAATATAACTATGAAAGTTGAAGCATTATTAATGTTCAATTATCAAATACTATAGTTCTTTCAGCGATATTTGTTTAGATATTTGTTGTTTAGAAACTTTCGAGCTACTCCGTGCTTTGGAAGGCACGTTAAGCCGTTGGTCCCGGCTGCATTTGCAGTCTTTACTACATTGAGTCAGCGTGGAGCAGCGTGGATCTTTAATGATAATTAAACATAAAACGTCCTTATGAATACATAAGGAAGGTCTGAGCCCCTGCAGTGGGGACGTGAAAGGGCTGGCAATGATAAATCTCAGTGATTGTTTGACATTCGCTAACAAAAGTGATATAGACATTTAACAAATATGCCTACAAATGTATTTTAATAAAAATATAATCATTTTGCACTTCCTCTCCGTATATCCGAACCGCGCAATTTTCGTAAAAAGAGGTTCCAAAGTTTGTGCACGTCTTATAATGACACAATGTTTTCTCTTATGAGAATACTCAATCAATATTATTGTATAGGAGTCGTTAGAATTAGAGCAATATCAACGCGAATATGGGTACCCTCAGAGCAGCTCGTTGGCGACGATGGAGGAGAATAGTCGCAAGTCTAACGTGACGAGGGATCTCACCATAGAGATGAGTGAGGCCGTCACGAGACCACGACATGTACCGCCAGTATCTACTGCGCCCAGGTAATCACCACCACCACCACCACCATAATTATCATCGCCATCATCATCACCTTCACAATCATCATCACCACCACCACCGTCATCATCATCATCATCATTATCAACGTGACCATAATTATCACAACCACGATGATATCACCATCATCACAATAGGGTAGTTTCGGTAGTGAAAAATAAGTTACAAAATTGCACAAACACAAATTTACATTATAGATTCTGATTTTGAAGACCGCGAGATTTTTTTGAATGTGTGTCACGCTAATTGAAACACGACCCGCCATTGTGCGACAGCTGTTATATTAGTCGTAAACATATTCATATTTTATTATAAATCCAATTCCTACATGTCGCTCTTCTAAGCTTATTTTATAGACATCTTTTAATTTACTACTCTATACATCTGTTTTGTCATCACCACCAACATCATCATCATCACCCTTCCTCCATTGCTGGAACACTATGTGATCAATGCAAATTGATGAGTGCTTATTTGTTCTATTACTCTGTATTTAGTTCTAATGACTACATAATTATATGTATTCAGTGTTATTGTAAATTTAAGATGATCGCCGCCACAAAATGGCGAATTACATACTAGCTACTTACTTTACTACATATCATTGAGATTCGAAGATCATCCAATCACGTATTAAGGTGTTAGATGAAATATTGTTATTTAATGGGATATTTGTCATTTAAAAAAAATATATATTTTATGTGACTTCATAGTCTAATGAAATAATTTTACAGTTTGGATTCTCGGTATGGTTATTTCATATCGCCCATGAAGAACTTGTTGGAGTTCTTTGGTGGTTCTTCTCTGTACAAAAGTTGCAACTTTAATTTGCGACATTTACAGGTCGGAAATTTACAGGACCAGATAAATAATTTAAAATTTTGAATCTTATAAATGGTACTATTTTTAATTAGATTTGGCACTGTTCGCTGTCTGAGGCTCATATGCCCATATTGGTGGCAATTAGTGGAAGTGGAAATTCGGAATTGTAAAATAAAAATTCATCATTTACTGCTATTTGCGACTAGGAATTTTAAAAATAATATACACATTGTCTATTTAAAATTGTGTGTTTTAACAGTAATAACAGTGCAGCGCAAATCCTCAAACCCACCCAGCCCACAATAGAGGACGACACAGTTGTGGAGCCGTCTCAGTTATTATTATCTGATCAACAAGAACCTGATAGTACCACTACCCTCAACATGGAGGAAATCGATAAGGAGATCGAGGCTATCTTTCTAGAGGTATACAACATTACTGTTCACTTCACTTATAAGTACAAAGCATTTAATTATATAAGGGGCCGTACATTAATCACGTGATGTTTTTTCCGCATTTGTTAAAAACGCTACCAGGGGTTTCCTTGGTGATACATGGTGAATTTTAAGACCACCACCCTCCCTCCACCCAATACAAAAAATCTTATTTATTGATGCTGCTTTTAGGTTTTGTTAAAGCGTTTATATATATTTGAGGAAAAAGTAAATACACATGATATATTACTACACTCCCTCCCTCCCCTTGTGATACTTCAAGGTTTTTGACGGATCCCCTACCCCCCTTCCGATCCTAACGTTATTAATAGACGGCCTCTGAGTCGTCAGTCGCCAAACAGAGAGAGACGTTGACTTTTGTGCTTATTGATAGATATCGTAAACATATTAGGTATATTTCACTATGTTTTGTAGTTCGTAATTCTCTCTGATCATCGACCAGGCTGTAGAAAAAGTTTTATCTTATATGAAAATATCTAAAAAAAAAAATAACAGCCCAAGTGTCCAAGATGGCCGAGCCCATAAACTTTCGCAACCATTTATACTAACGAGTTTATAAAGCATTTTTTATCATAGTCTTTAGAGTTTTTAAACAATTGAAAATTAAGATTTTTGCATACTTCATCGTATCATACCGTGATCGTATTAGAAAGTGCCAGATAAAACATGTTTTCTGTATTAAAAACACGAGGCTTTCCGTGTTCGTTCCGTGCTTTGCACGCTTTGGTGTTGGTCGGTAACAGAACTGTATCTCGTGCTATTTCAGTAAATAGAGGAATATTTTTTCTGCACGTGTGTAAGTTAACGAAACTAGAACGATTTATTATGAGTTACCCTGTAAATTATTTTAATATAACCCATAATTTTTGTTCCAGGACTTGTCAGACGAAGGCGATCTGTTGAATTTGGATTAAGGATTTAATTAATTAAATTTATTATATTTTTTTTTTATTATTTCGTGTTATTAAGAAAGTATGTATTTGCTAAAGTAATAATTATTACCTGTAAAATTAAACTATTATAAAAAAAGAATTGATTAGATTTTTCTTTGTTTCTTCCTGTAATTTAAATTTAACTGTACAGATTATAATTGTTAATGAGCATCACGTTGAAGCTGTAATTTTATATAAATAACATAGTACTGAGCCGTGATATTGTCATAATAGGGATAATTGTCATTCGAATCATCATAAAAAATGTGAATAAATGTATGAAATAAGTATACAAACGCGGTATTATTTGAGTAGTAATTATATAAGTTTCTGATAATATCGACCGGTGGTTTTTTGGAGTTTCGGAGTGTGATGCGATCTGTATAATTTGCACGAAAATTATTAAGTTCGAATTGATTTTATATTAAAGTACAAATGACAAATTTTTGTATTAATAATATTAGTTTTCTTTACAAATATCAATACATTTTGGCAAAGGCGGACCCACCGTTGTGGGCACGACGAGTATGCACACAACAGAGTTGTGAAATCAAATTTTCATAGTCTACTGAGGTTGATTGTCCACGTGGAACCACACTCAAAGTCTGGTCACGCCTCATAATTTTGGCAAAGGCGGATCCACCGTTGTGGGCACGACGAGTATGCACACAACAGAGTTGTGACATCAAATTTTCATAGTCTACTGAGGTTGATTGTCCACGTGGAACTACACTCAAAGTCTGGTCACGCCTCATATTAAAACATATTTAAAGGAATACATTTTTCATGGGGATGAACCAGGCAGATTCCTTGCATTTTGGATCCCGGGTCCTTCTCACCCCCTCCCAACCGGAGAGTAGTCGCAGCGCGTTTTACCAGGTAGGCCGGCCTCGTTTAAGCCTGTCCTTTCCAGGACAGGTGCGATGTCGAAGAGGCTTGATTTAAGGTGCATTTCCCCTGCATTATCAAAAAAGGAGTTAGTACTCCGACTCGCATTTGATCTGTTTTTGGATATCTTGACCGCGACTTTTTTACCATCTGGATCCACCTACACATATGGGCTCGATTGAAATTCGACTTGTACTTGATAATTTTAGATGCTATTTTTATACGAATAGCGGCATAACATTTCCTCATTGCGCGTTAATATAAGCTGTGGAGTTAGAAGGTTGACCAGAAATGCTAAGTTACATATCTATTTTTGGTCACTCAATTCAGGAAGTGATTTATCTATGAATAATTTTATTTCGTTTTCTGTTTGTGTCTCATACCACATATGATGAAATAGTATCGATTAAAATTAACAGCAGCCCTTGAACTCTTAAAAGATATAAGCACTTTACCATTGCTGGCATTGTAGGTTTGATTCCGTTAATACAATGCAAGTAATTATGACATTAATATTCTATAGATATCTCCTTTGACAAATAGCTAGATTACGAGAATTACAAAGTAATCTGTTGAAGATTCAGAAAAAGGGTACGATTATATATTATAAAGAGATTCATTCTTAGGAAACAATTGAATTCATAATTATTTCAAAGGAAAATACTTAAATAGGTAATACACCCAAAATAAGTAGGTGTCAGAGATGGAATTCGAAGTGCGGATATTGCGAGAATATTTACATCCGCATCCGTGATTGTGAAATCGAATCTCTTTCTCTCTCTCTTCTTACTTTTATATAACTGGAATAATATTTTCGGTAAATTTTATTTATTTCGGTACTGTATTTTTTTATCACATTAGAAACGTTGAATAAAATTATAACGCGCAATCAACATGATGCAGATTATTTCTAAGGATAGAAAAGAAGCAAAATAGGTGATAACCAAAATGGGTACCTTATGTGGATTGGTGAGTGTTACCGACTGCAGATGTACCTTTATCAGAGTCAAACGATGACTCACGGCATTGACGTCAACGACCACGCGTTCGTGACTGGAATTATAAGGTATTTTAAGGCTCAGCGTAGCTTACATTCTAAAAAATAATATAGGAACAATGAAAAGAGTTAGAAAATTAGAACAGTTCTAGTATTTCTTTGGAGGTAGTCAATTACAATTAACACCAGTATGATTATTGTGTTGCATACCTATTAGCCCTCGGTTAAAATGTAAAGTAGACTATACCCAATGACTAAAAAAAGGCGGTTTTTAGGGATAACCGTTATAATAATAATATTCTTCATTGTACACAGTACGTACTGACTTAGAAAGTAAAATAAAGTTAAATCAGATAGTCTACAAAATGGCGGCTTTAAAGGAATGCCACAATCTCTTTTATGTGATACTTTGTAATTCTTTTATGAGTATAAAAAATTTTTTTTTTAGTAGGACCTTAAAAAAGTCATAACTAATACTTATCTTAGAAGCGGTTTCATTGAAACTGTTATCAAAATCGGGCGAAGTTTTTCTGTAACTTATTAAAACGATAATTGCTCGCCCGACTTCAATAGCAGTTTCTTGATAATAATCATAATACGAGGGTCAAACTGAAAGTTCTTAGAACTGGCCACTTATAAACAATATAATAAAAAAATAATTCTAAAATTTGAAAATATAACTCTTTGCCAATATTACTGAGTATATATTTCATTCATTTGTCATTTGTTTTACGATTTGGCGGCAAATTGAAAATTGTCTGTGTCACGTCATCATGAACTTAACACGAGAAAATTTTCGTGCAATGATTTTTTATGACTTTCGATGTCATTTAAGTCAACAAGAAAGTTATGATAGACTACGATTGGCCTTTCACGATGAAGCCCCATCTCGTGCGACTGTTTACAACTGGTTTAATGAGTTTAAACGTGGTCGCACTAATCTCACTGATGATTTACGTGAGGGACGGCCTTCTACGGCGACGACTGAAGATAACATCTGTGTTGTGCGGCGTATGATAGAGACTGACAAAAGAGTGACCTATCAACAGATTCGGACAAGCTTAGGCATCGGTATGAGTCAAGTGCACAAAATCCTCCACGAACATTTAGCGGTCAGGAAGCTTTGCGCCCGGTGGATACCTCATAATTTGACTGAGGCTCAAAAACTCCATCGTGTGGATTGGTGTCGTAAAATGATTGAAAGATTTAACGGAGGTGACTCAAATGCTGTGTTCGACATACTAACAGGTGACGAAAGCTGGATTTACTGTTATGATCCTAAAACCAAAAGACAATCTGCTCAGTGGGTGTTTCCTTTCGAGGAGTTGCCAACTAAAGTGAAGAGAGATCGAAGTGCGGGAAAAAAATGGTGGCCTCGTTCTTTGGAAGGATAGGTCATTTTGCAACAATTGTGTTAGAGGATCAAAAAACAGTTTCTGCAGAATGGTACACTACCAATTGTTTGCCACTTGTCTTGGAAAAAGTTCGAGAGAAATGACCTCGCAGTAGGATCCTCCTTCACCACGACAACGCCTCGTCGCACACCGCCAAGCGAACGATCGACTATTTGGCGACATCAAACGTTGAATTACTGGGTCACCCGCCGTATAGCCCCGACCTCGCGCCTTGTGATTTTTATTTATTTCCAAAAATTAAAGAAAAACTTAAAGGAAAGCGGTTTATGAATGCTGAAGAAGCGGTGGCTGCGTATCGCGATGCCATTGAAGAGACCCCTAAGGACGAGTGGGCAAAGTGCTTTTCCCAGTGGTTCCATCGCATGCAGCGGTGTATTGACGTGAATGGACAATATTTTGAAAAGATATAATAAAACTAATAACTGGCTAATGTAATCAGTTTTTGATTTTCTAAGAACTTTCAGTTTGACCCTCGTATAATAAATCCGTCTGTATTAAAAGATTCTGATATCCCAATTTTTTAAAAGTCTGTTCTATTTTTGAATTTATTTTTTGTTTTTATGTTGTTAAAATATGGCGTCTAAGGTATTGGTGGTACTTGGTGAAAAGCATATTTTGTTTTGTTAAAAACAAACCACAAACGTAACAAATACAATACAAACTACTTATTCGATTTCGATAAAATTTATATGGGATCATTGCGAGTCCAAATATCGGAAAATCGGAAATTAGAAATCGGTCTCAATTCGCGGAACAATGAGTGGATATACATAAAAAAATATTCGACGGTGCTGTTACGGTAATAAATCGATCAATTAAATTTGTTCTCACACACATATATAATAATAATAATACAAATAAATTATCACTTTTTTCACAGTTTTCATACTCTATACTTTTTCGTGTCACATCCATTTTGTACTTAGCGTTAATATGTGCTGATGTTTTCAGAATAGGCTAACTTAATTTGCATCGAGTTGTCAATCCATCCCCTGCCTCTAAAGTCTTTGCATGCTTCCTGTGGAGTATCAAACTCCTTGTAAATTACATTTAATACCATGATAGAACTATGTAGGTATTTCACTTATATTAATAATCGACTAGAAGCAGCCTTTTTTACCATTAAAACAGCCAGAGACGCTTTGCGTAAACATAAAAATATGTCACTCTTAAAGAAATTAGATCAGAATCTTGAGATACCGAGATAGTACTCTTTAGCCTGTGTGCAGCTGCATTCCTTGCACCCGTATAAAAGACGGCACATCACAATATCCTTAACCACCTATTTTTTTAATATAATTCATATGATATTGAGTTTAATTTTAAGGAAGGATACTAAGTATTTTGAGTATTGGTCTAACCGGTCATGTTTTATGGTCATCGGAGAACTTGAAATTGGAGATACCAATGCATTCCACTAAATTCTTTGACAAATCTTTTACTGTTCAAGCTGCCGGTCTCTGGAATGCGTTACCGGAAGATGTGAGACATGCACAATCTATAGACAGTTTCAAAAGTAGACTTAAGGAGCATTACTTTTCACTATGAACACCGTTCGCTTTCTTCATCTTTGTATATATTTTAGTTTTGATATCATGATTATAATAATGTGTTTATGTAATCCATTATATTATGTACGTATTATTATTTAATATTTTGTAATCTGTAAGTATTTATTTGTATATCATATTGTAGGTAATAAAGATTCTTTTAGACGCCATAGCCTACCCAATTATAATTTATTTTTTCCTTTTTGTAACGGTTGCCTGGAAGAGATCGCGTCTAAGCGATAAGGCCGCCGATTGTACTTATTGTTAACTTATAACTGTAAATTTTCTGACTGTATGGTGTTTGTACAATAAAGAATATTTCATTCATTCATGCATTAATTCATTCATTTATTCACCGGTTAACCTGTAAACACGATTAACGGGTTCCTGCTTACAAACCGTATTAGCAAATCATACGTTGATCCAACGACGGGCTAACTTAAGATCTTTTAGTGAAAATAATTATAACCACCACTGGGTAAATTTTATAACTTTCTTTATTTGTAGGTTTGTATCTTTAGAAATACTTATAAGATCATGAAAATTCTTTGCCCTACGGGAAGTGATATATTATATACGCGGATCATAATGGCTCTAATTTGTGCTGGCTAAACAGCTAATTCAGCTAGTACGGACGGTGCCCGATACGAAAATAAATCTAAATGCGGAACTTTTCTGTAGCCATTAAACTTCTAAACATTTATCTAATTTCTCTATTGATTATGAAAAAGTATCAAAAACAGGACTTAACATGATTTTTATAATTTTTATTTTATTTGAAAATTATTGATCTTTAATGTAAACCTTCAAGAAGTATAATGAGATATATGGCAAAGGAGACTTATGGATAAGAAAAAAAACAAGTAAATGCCGCAGGCTACAAACCATGAAGTCAATCAATGACATTATCAGGAAAACAAACAAAGTAGCAGTTGCCGATCGTCGAGTTCAGTATTCCGTTCAGTTGCGCGTGCGACGGCCTTACGGTGTGACGGTCAGGCGGTCAGTCGGCTACCAATTGATGTGATCCGCCGTTGCGCATGCGATACAAGCTGGATTATTCTCCATTGATATAAACAGAGAATCGTCTTGTATTTTCAGCATAAATAAAGTAAGTGTTGAAAGAAACTCGTACCTATACCGAAAGCAAAACATTGTAACTTTAAATGAAAACATTTATAGTAGATTAGTGCAATTTCGCATTAAAACATAAGTTCGATAAGTAAAAATGTATGTAATTGCCGTAGTGAATTTATTACACCATTCGCAATGAGTAAAATGTTACATTTCGTTGACGGCTTATGTGTTGCAACGCTCGATAGAAAAGAATGTAAACTATTCGATCGTGTACCACTTGATTTGTTTCAAAAGCCTTGAAACTTAGCGGCCTGTATGAAAAACCTTCATGTTAAACTGGGTGTACGTAACGATGTACATACATAAAATGACAGTCATTACAATTATTTATGTTTCTATCATTACTTGGTACGCAAGTGTTTGTTTTAAAGTTATAAATATAATACTCCTGTATATTACAATTAAGTTTAATAAGTTTAATTCTGTGAAAAAGGGGTTTGACAGGACTATTTAAAGTTAAATTTAGTCTTGTTCGTACAAAAAAGTTTTAAATATATTTTATAACACATATGGAGTTGCACCAAATTAATTTACCTCTTTGGTAAAACATTAAACAAGTTTTAAATATCTATTTGTAAAGATGACTACTTATATTACCTATATTTAGATTCTGCTTAGCTATTTCATTTATTTTTCTTACAGGCACAATGTTTTCGTTATAAAACATTTGTTGTTTCTTCAAGTCATGACGGATATTGGCGGTATTTGTTGTGTTCTAAACACAATGGACAAAATCATAATAAACTTACGTTATTTAAGAGTGCGTTTAAAGGCAAAGAGAAAACATAATGACATTTCGAGGCCAGAAGGTGATAGGAGGTAAAATGGGATGCTGTATTGCGCAAAATGGAACGCCATTATATAATTTTAGTAAATTACCCGCAATTTTTATATTTATTGTATGACTTTTCAATGACGACATATAATCGAGTATTATATGTCGTCTTACGTATATATTTATAAATTTTCATTATAAAGAAAGAACACGACAAGAAATGTTTTAATTTTAATTCTACGGGATTTTTTTATTGTCCTAACATAATATTTGGATATTGTCAGTAAATTTTATATGAACGATTGTGTGTTAGACGCTCTCTTAAGAAAATGGATATCTATTAGAATGAAATGCGCCATATAAGACGAAAAGACAGGAATTCGATAATTCTTTGTAGGTATTAAAACATAAAAATAACACACACATGGACGCCCCGAATTGTCGGAATAATAATGTCACATGTTTTTTTATCATTTGTTAGGTCTAATTATTATAATGTAGCCAAATTATGACATGGAATAAAATATAAAAAATACTCAACTAATATAACGTTAATAAAAGTCATTAATTGATGTTACTATTGTAATTTATAAATTTAAATATTTCTATTAATATAACCTCAAACTGACTGATATATTTTTGCATTCTATGTTATTCTGTGTTCTGTGGTGTTACATAATATATTGAGATCTCATCCCGATTCTTCCATCCGGGGTAGAAACTTAAAAGTGCGTCTTTTCCTTCTCCACTCAGTGAGGCCGGTTTTTTATTGGTATTCTGGCAGTGTGAATGTTTTTCATTTAGGTACTTTAAAAATATATCCGTTCCATCGTAGCCTAATGTGTATGACTTTTAAAAGATATTTTTCTGAATCACGTGCGGTTTTGACCGTTTTAAAATTATAATAATTTACGCGTCCCCCTGAGTATGCGCTAAGGGCAAGTGTCACATATCCCCCTAGATCCTGCCTAGATTTATGTGGTGTAAATAAAATCGTCCTTCAACTTTGATAAATACGACCGCCAATAAAATAACTAATAATTTTGTAATATCTTTGGCTGTTAATTTTGCGTGTATAAAAAGAATAATATGGAAATATTTACACAATTTGCTGATTGCCATTCAGTTTTAGATTATTCCAGCACCGTAAAGAAATGAAGTATTTTTTAATTAGAAATTACGTATACCTAATAAAAAGGCGATAGGACAATATTGAAAATCGGTTCATAATTGTGTTGTGGAGATTGCGTAATATTCTTATGTTATTATAATTTCACCTAATAAGTAATGCGTTTAGGAATCGAGAATTTGAGCTATTAAAGAAAAAATTTGCAAATCATAAAATAAATACCTAGAAACCTTCAATAAAATAAATATAATGGAGTGACTTCAACATTGAAAATAAGGAGTTTCTATGTTCGATGGCGAAGTATGTAAAATTTTGGTCACCCATCTATGACCAGCTGTTGTGAAAGATGCATCACTGCGAAATCGAGTTTGTTTTCTTTTTATTTTGTTTTAATTTATATTGAACTTTAAAAATCAGCTCCTATGTTTCTGTTTTTTTTTGTACACATATTTGTACACATTATATCATGACCTATATCGTGATTTCACGGTTCTCAAGTACATGATATGTAGAAATTGAATATGATGATGTTTATCTATTAAGATAACACGAGAGTTGTCAAGAGAGCATATAAACAAAATCAATTTGTCGAATTGACGGTCAATAAGAAATTTAGTCTTATTACTTGAACTTTGATAAATACGAAATAAAACACAAATGCGTGAATTAGCCAAAACGTAAATTTATAAAACAGACAAAATATCAAAATACTATAAACATGCAATTGCTATTATAATTATGTCAAAAACACTCGTTTTTTTTTTGCAAGCGGTGGTAATGTAAATTTGCTGTTAGCCCTAAAATTGGGATAAAAAATACTGCAAAGTAAACATAATTTTCTCTATTCACCTCATGTACATCGTTATTTTTGTGTTTTAAGCGCTTATAACCAGTTTTCAATGCTATTCTGTAAAAATACATCATGGAATGCTGCAACGTAGGCACACAGCTGTCACGACTTTAGAGGTTCAATCTAACACAACATTTTGTATTAACTTTTGAAGTAGACTAGGACTAGGTACTACAACAGCGCTGTTTTCAAAGCAGCTTTCGATGCTGTATTCCTGCTTTCATGTGTGTGAGCTTTTAAGTGGTCCACTCTTAAAGTTTTCAGAAAGTAAAAACTGAAGGATTTTTAGTATTACTAAATTTAAAGTAGTCTTCTTTTGATGAACTTATTTAAGCGATGGAAGCATTGATTGAAGCAGTAGGTCACACTCTTCTTTAGGGATCTCTTCCCCGGCTTACGGCATCTTCAGGAATCACGAATCAAATTCCTCTGAGTTAATATATTATTTTTGGAAAAAATAAAAGTCACTTTTTGCATGGTTGAAACTGTAATGTGGATTACTAACTAACTAACTTTCAATACACAATGAATAGTTCATCTGGCGTAGTGGAGCTTAGCGTTGTTGTGGTGGAGGAGAATCCAGTTTCTAGGGCGCTGATGGCAAACATTTCATAAGGTCAAAGTTAAAGACATCAATCTCCATCCACTTCGCCCAAAGAATGAGACAATCATTCTTCCCCTTAATTTCTGTCCTTTTTATTGGAGGAACATTTGGAACATTCAAGTTTTATATGCTCCCAGAAAGAACAAAACAGTAGGATCGTGTGGGATTAAGATTATCTAATAGGCTATACCTATAGGCTATAACATAAAGTAACCAAGTTCTCGTACAAAAATCCTAAAGTTCCTTTCTTTCACCTTTCAGTGCAATATGAAGATCTAATAAGTTCTTGCATGTCATATCAAAAGTAACAGATCTAAGATTATTTTATTTGTTATCCATGTTAGCATAACAGACTGCAATTTTATCACACAATCGGCATCGTTTTTTAACGTTTATTCTGTGTATTTAAAGTTTAGTTATGTTTTTTTTTTATATGCCCGGCCTTACAATTGTTTGGCCAAGCCTCCTAACTTGTCCCCACTATGGTGAGCAGGCCCTTTCTACTCTATTCTTATCTTTCGTTCCAGTTCTCACTTTTACCTTCTTTCATTCCTCATACTTGATCTTTCTTTTTTCCTTCCTCTTTCATTCCTTCGGTTGGGATTATACTACTCTATACTACTCTATTCTATTCTATTTTTCTTTATTTTTATACTTTTATTTTTATTAGGGTTTTAACAACATACACTTTTAGTTTATTTTCATATGTTTACACTGTCTTAACCTGTGCTACATTTATTTTCTTTCTGTATTCTATCTTAGTTACATTTTCTTTATTTTCTTATGCTTATAAATTAATACATTTTTGCTTATTTATTTACTATTCTAGTACATTACTTATTCTATTACATTATTATTCTATGTTGATACATTGTCTTATTCTAGTACATTTATTTTTTCTAATACATTTCTGTCTTACGTCCTATATATATCTTATCCTATTCAATTTGTCTTTTCATCCCCTTTTTTATATCTATTGCTTGTAAATGTTTCCATTTTATCTTATTTTGTTTATTCATTTCCTAGTTTAGTTATGTTGGTAATAGTCATTTTGTGTGGTTAAATAATGTAGAAAAGCGACGATATTTACAATTTTACACTTACAGATAGACTAAAGACTTGTACCAGAGATGTAGGTATAAAGGGCTTAATGTGCCTTCCAAAGCACGGAGTAAGTCGAGTTTATAATTTTTTCGCCACCCCTCACGTAACCGACCCTTGCGAAAGTTGCTAGCAACTACGATCGAGAGCCGCGGCGCTTATTCACTACGCCACCGAGTTACTATTATTATTACTATTTAAAACTATACGATCAAACTTTATGATACTCGTTTGTAACTTATTCATCAATTATTTTCTTTTCTAAAATATTTCATAGGTAATAGGTTTTCTCTACTTTGAGTAGACTTATTAATTTTACCTGACGCAGCACTGTTATCTAAGTGACAATATGGTGCCGTGGTTTTGTCATAGATGTGATCTGATTTGTCATTGATAACTGTGATAATACAAATATGTAGATATAAAACTGACCGTGTCTATTAGATGTGGTGATAATGTTTAAAATGACAGTTACGGCAGTGATCTGAAAGATCCGGATTTTCGAGTGTTTTTCCGCAATCTTAGATTACGTGTCGCTATATTTCGTACAGTAGTTGACATTTTATGCCTTTGGCCTTATGATTTGTTTGTAGGTATATTATTTTGTTCATATTTATACATTGTGTGAAGGTTTTTATGAGCACACGTGTTTTTCGTCACAAACATAATAGGCAGATGTTTTGTTGGCCATTTTTAATTATTTAAAACATTTTTTTTTATTAAAATTGTTACTAGTGTAATTTGGTGGTTGGTAAATCACTTCCCAAACACAATTTATCTCTTTTTTTATAGTCTGAATAATTATTCGCAATATTTTAATGAATTAGTTTATAGGTAGTCCTGTAGTATCCTTAAGCTTAAACTTAATAAAGAAAAATCAAAATACTAAGTCACCATTATCAATTAAGGGGAAAAAAGAACATTTTAAATGAAGAATAGTAAAATAATATAAGAAAATTTCAGCATGTTTGATCGTTTTTTGCTTTTCTCTTTTTATGTGTTCATTCTCGTTTTTAACCGAAACATATAAAGTTAAACCTTCGGCCGACTTCAATAAACTTTCTTGAATATGCAGATAACTTTCATATTTTTAAAAGTCTATTAAAAAAAGTTTAAGCCTGGAATTCTTAACTCTAGTAAAGATTAACTTTTATGTGCATTTACGTATAAATCATCGCACTAGGTTGTTATATATTGACGTAATAATAAAATCGTAATAGATTCTTTAGCAATAGATTTGTTGCTATTATCGCAGTTAATCAGTGCACCTATTATTAGGCATAAAACTAGAATGTAAACTCAGACACGCGGAAGTTACGGCGCAGTTAAGTGCCAATTCTGTTAACAAAAAAGAAACTAATTTCATATTTTTTTTCTTACATACAATAGTACTTAATAACTTGTGAATCATGAAAAAATAAAGTGAGACTGTAAAACAGAATATGTAGAATCGTAAACGAAAATATTAAATATATATATATCTAGACAATTTCGGTATCTTTAAATGAACTTAATATCTACCAGATTATCGCAAAATAATAAGTTTGTTCTAATAAACAATTCAAAATGTATTTTATATTTGATTTTGTATTCACAATGCTATCGTGAGAAATATGTTTAAAGAAAATTTTTATTTAATCAAAGATTGACAATATACGAGTTGCATTAAGAACGGAAAAGTGATCCATAATACTAATGAGAAAATCACTATAATTGAAAGTTTTAAATATTTATTTCGGTTGTTTGTGTGGATTGAAAAAAAATACGCTCGCGATAATATCATCGTTCATTTATTAAAATTTGCCATTGTTGTCCCCACTTAATAGTTGATTTACCCCCACGGGGGTAATAACTCTTGGTTAAGAACCAGTGATTTTTAAGTTAAAGTTTAGGAAAAACCATAAAAACATCGGTAGTGCGTACCGATATTAAAAAACAAATAAGGACATACATTTTTCTATGGAATTATTAGGACAAAACAACGTCAGTGAAGTCGACAAATATTTGCACGTTTGTATGTGTATACCAGTAAATGTGAGCTATTACTATTCGTTCTGACTCAAGGCTAACTACTTTCAGGTTTTGTCAGTACACAACATTATTTAATGTAAGTAACATTGTAGTAAAAACTTAAATGAACCCTTTTTATGCTTTTTTAAGTTTTTAATACTGCTTTTTAGTGATATTAATATTTTTATTTTTATATAATAGGTAACACTAAAATATTAATTATTATAGTTAGTCTTAGAAAAGGAGACTTTGTTTATTTGCTCGAGACAATTTTTTCCATTAGTTCAATACTCATACTAGTGGCCGCCCGTGGACTCATACGAACTCATACGAAGTCCGTTTCCCGCGGGATAACTTTAAGGGTGGACAACCCTTATCACTAAGAGTATGAAAAATAGATGTTGGTCGATTTTCAGACCTACTCAATATGCTCACAAAATTTCATGAGATTCGGTCTAGCCGTTTCGGAGGATTACGGGAACGAAAATTGTGACACGAGAATTTTATATATATAGAGATTATAAAGAGTATAGATTGATTGCTTGATTGTTTTCATTGGAGAGGCTTCAAAACTATTGGAACGATTTATAAAATTCTTTAATCTACGGGAAACATCATAATACGTGAAGGACATAGACTAGTTTGATAAAAATCGGTTAACAATTCAAGAAGAAATCGATGAACTTATTATTTTCATGAAAAATATACATACTCCATGAACATAGAAAATTCTCCTTTCGAAGTTTCAATTAACTTAAAATGCGCAATTTTGTTTTTTACCCGAAATCAATATATTATCTATAATATTAGGTGATATCTGGTGAAAAGCGTATTTTGTTTTGTTATAAAAGGAAAACGACTGATCTGATTTCGATAAAAGTTAAATGGGACCACCTCGGCCCAAAAAAATTTTGTGAAATATCGGTGATGGTGAACATACCTAAAAGAAAACATACATCGCCGTCAACCATATAATCTCCTCCTTTTCGATTTTGAAGTCGGTTAAATAGAAGGAATCGATAGCACGGTGGTTAGCGCTTTCGGTCTTGTAATGCGAAAGTGTAAGGGCCAAACGTAGGATGGGTGACCAAAAACTTATAAATTCCTTCGTGAAAAAAATGGAAAAGAAATTAAAACCTAACTTTTGAAAAGCACAATTATCGATTGTTTGTCGCTTTGTAGTACAATCTTTTTTTTGTAGTACCTATAACTCGGTTTTTTGTCTAATTTTATTGTTTTACACATTGTTGAGTTTTTGTGTCCATTTTACTTCTCGGCTAAAAGAAGCCAATGCGTGTTAGTAAAAATAGGCCCTAGGCGGTAAGGGAGTATGAATACTAACATTTTATTTTTATTATTTGCTAGTATACGGCGCAGAGATTTTTTGATCAATTAGTAGATTAATGTGTCATACATCGTGATACAATGTGAAACCAAATTCTATACTTCGATTGATGATCACCTTTATTATTTCTTAAAAGGTGACCCTGGTAGGAACAATGAGAAAAGTTATTTGAGAAAGCATGTATTACACACACCTGTTCCGTTATTCTTGTTGAAATATATGTGTGGGCAAAGAAGTCTGCCAGACAACATAATTAACTACGCCTCGATTAGTATAATAATACAAATGTTACCCCATAAAGAATATAATATTTCTGTGTAGTTGATTTTGTTTGTTTATTTTTATGTATGTTGACGAACATTTACGTCTGGAGCTGGCAAAAACAAGATTCTTCTTAAGACAAAAAAAAGCAAAAATAAAAAGAACTACTCGAGGTCGTATTATTATTGCGGTACAATTATAAGGATCCATGATATTGAAAATTTTATTTTTGGACCGGTCGACGGATATGCTTGAGATGATGCCAAAATTAATATAAGTATGATAATCAATCCAGTTTCAATTTTAATCATACAGCTAATGAAGGTGCTGGCGGAAATCGGTTGTGAATGAAAAAGTCACTTTTTTGATATAACGATAGGATTTAAATCAAAATCCTGTTTTCATCTTATTGCTAGGGAGATCGGGGAACTGAGACATAAAACATATCTATAGTTATTTTGCGTCTAAGCGCCATAAATTCACGGTCCTCATTATCTTTCGCTTCTTTGACATTCATAATCCCTTATAAACATACTCGCTGGTTCTATGATTTCTTCAGTCCACGTCCAATTTTAGATCCAATCCAATCTTAAGGTGCGGCTTGATGTCCTCCGGCGTTTTCATGCTTCAACTTTCGCATATCAGTTTCGGCATTGAATATATCTATTGGGTATTGAGTATGAGGAGTTACTAACTACGTATAGGATAATAATATATCTGTATTTATCTGTCTATATATTTATACATCTGTATTAAGATTAAGTATTTAAATATATTCTAATATATATTATTTGTCACTATAATGATTTCCTTTTCCTAGTGGGATGGCAAGGGATGGAATTACGGGCTAGTTGTGTCACTGCGATAACAAAATCCGATGCTGGAAATAATCGTCCATTCTTGGTATTTTACAGAAGATAGGGCCCCGATCTCATTATATAAAGCATAAAAATTGTACTTTGAATTAGTTTTTGTCGACGGTTTGGCATTTTTAAAAGAAATATGATGACAATTGGTACGAGTAGTTTGCTTACATTCATTTTCTCATTAATTCAGATCTATCAAGGTCTTTTTCTCAAGTACAAAAAGCCACTTAGTTAAATATGCTCTACCTAAGACGATAAATAAAAAATGCGCAAAAATATAATATATAATTGATTATTTTTATATAGTACTAAATTTTATGAGGCTTGGTGGACTACTTGGGCTTCTTATGAAACTACTTTAAAAATTATACGTAATAATGACGCGTGATGTGCCTTGAATATGCCTTTAAATTGATTTCTATATTTTGTTACTTTATTCTCTAATTTCTAATAGATCTCTGAGTCCACATAGTTTTCTTTCATTGATAATAATCTCAGTTTAATAGTCAATTCGACTTAGTTAATGAGTTTTTGTTATTAAAATCTATATATTATAATAAAACCTTTGTTTGATATTAGCATAGAAGACTGGAAGCCTACTCTAATTCACCGAAAAACGAAATATCGTTCGAAATTTCGGACGTTTCCTACCACAATTACGTTCGTTCCGAATATTCAACGAACGAAAATGTTTGACATATTTATTTTCTAAACCTACTCTATTTCACGAAATGACAAAACGAACATTTGAGTTTGACATCTAATTGTTCGGAATGCTTACCTCAAATTGACGAAGTAAAAAATGTTACCTTTTCATTTTCGTTAGCAATTTTTTATTTTCGAAATGGGGTCTATATTACTATTAATCGAGTCAGCTCTCAGTAAAGAACGATTAGACCGTAGAAGAAATCGGCAGCGGCTTCGAAATAGCCTTAATATAAGAAATATTCTCGATACTGAGTTTGTAAGTATTTACAGACTCAGTTGTGAATTATTTCAAGAACTATGCCAAGAGATTATACCTTTACTGCGTCCACAGGCAAGATCTCATGCCATCGAGTCCACAATTAAACTTGGAAGATATTTTATCGTTGTTCTTGATAAAAAAAATTGCATGCCTACCATTATGCATTTCATATTTTTATGATTCTTACAGCGTTGAATTTTTATGCCCGAGGTAGTTACCAAGGATTCGTATCTCAAAACATGGATGGGCCTATCGCCCAACAAACAGTTTCACGGTGTTAGGAGGTTAGGACTGTCCTCAATTCACCATGTAGATATTATAAGAAAATATATTATTCCCTCAAAACCAAAATGAAAGGAATCTTATTAAGAGACAGTGAGTACCTAATAGTTTATTGTTTATTTTGGCTTTATGTATGAATTGTGAATAATTACCTATAGAATTATGTCATTAATATTACAGATTTTACGAGGCATATAGGCTATGCCATTATACCTGAAAAATATGACTGATAAAAAGTAAATTTATTACAAAAAACCTTTTTTTGTGCCGAAAAACTAAATATTACTTTCATACTTACTTATAAAGTTTTTTACTGAATTGTCAAGATACATTTCGGAACTCACAATAATTAAATAAAATATTAGTAAACACTGAACAGTTTGGTGAAATCTTGTAAAACTTTTGGCGGGATGAGAATCGTTTGTATTATACGGATATTTAAGATTGCCATACGTTGATTATAGCCAGCGTATAAATGAAAGGTTGTTTTTAAATATGTCGGTTAATACTGTGGATAAAAGAGTTCTTTATAGCGTCTTGATAAGTTGTAACAAAAAATAAAATTCATTAATACACTAAGTTTTTCGTTATATTATTATAATATTTTATGTTTAAACAATGTTTAGCCACTAAAATTTTATTTAAAAGAAATATATGTATTGATTAATATTATATATTTCAAGTTACGGTAAAAACCGGAATTTGACATTATAAGAAATCCAATAACGCCATTCACTCCAATCGATCACGAAAATTGTGTTTGGAAACGAACATTCGTTGGTGTATACGAAAATGATAAAGAGTAGCGTTCCATGCGAAATTTCGTTTTAATTTCGTTCGTAAACGAAATTTCGTTTTCGAGAAAGCGAGTAGGCCTCCTGGTTGTTTATTTCATTTCGTATTTGATTAGATACGACAAAGTTTAGTTTTAAATGATTAGTACCTGGATGACTTAGCTTTACTCTATTAGCTTTACTCTTTTATACTATTTTTATAATATAAAAAAAATAAACCTAACTAAATCGATTTAGTGCCTCTGAAAGCCCCTGCATACTGAAAACTGTTGGAGCCGTTTCCGAGAATATAATACAGTAATTGCTGTTTTAAAGGTTTTAGATAAAAAAAATATATATAATTGCGTAAAACAATGTTAAATACATAAAACTTTATTGAAAATACCCGTAAAAATGAATGTTCATTTCATAATTCCTATATTTTTTCTATTTTTACAAATATTGTGATTTGAATAAATATAACAGTAAAACAGGAAACACCCGAAAGTGCCAATCTCGCAAGATCTCGTAATTGGCGAGATCTCGCGGTATTAATATTCATAAACTCGCGAGATCTCGCTCGAGTCCCAATCTCGCGAGATTGCATTCCCTACTTGGGATGCTTCCAGGGATCATCAGTGGTCCGCGACCACCGGTTAAGAACCGCTGCTGTAGAACAGTTGAGATGATACCAAATTTCGTTTTCATAAATGGAGTAGGCTTTTAGATCGCTATTTAAATTAACCTAAAATACTATTAATGTTAAACATCATTACTATTGATTAAAGAAAATTTATTAAAGTATTTAATATTCTAATCCATCATATACCCTTAATGGATATTTGATTAAATGATGGAAATGTGACATATCTAATTGGCTTTATATATCTTTTGTTTTGACGAGTTTTCCACGAAATATTTATTAGATCCAGTAATGAGCACCGAATCACTGTCCCGTATCTAATAAGTGTTCATTTGTTGAGATATTAACATCCATAAGGATATTTTCGTTAAATGATCCTTTAATTATTATTAGTTCTCGTAACATCGAAAAATTCGAATAAATAGATAAGGTGATATTTATGAAAATTAATACAGTACGACTGTGGAAACGGTTCAGTTCATTCGCAGGATCAACATCTTTAAGGTAATTATTAGGTACTAAGGTTTTGTTGTTTTTAGAAGTTACCAATCCTTTCTTCAGTGGTGCTTATAGGTATATAGGCTGATCCTCCTCGCCCCTGGCGTATCGGTTTAATATATTTAGTGATAATATATTATCTGAATCAATTTTTTTTTTGGAGAAATACTAACATTTTTGAATCATGAAAATTATATTCTATATTTAATGTTTTTCGGGATAAAATATAGCCTATGTTCACTGCATTCCGTAGGAGTAGGAATTTTTAAAATCGGGCCGGTAGTTTCTGAGCCTATTCGTCGCAAACAAATAAACAATCAAATAATTCCTATAATACTAGCTTTCCGCCAGCGGAACTGTTTATTTGGATATCGATTCAGATCGATTCATATCAAACTGGTAAATAAATTTTCACATTCAGTGTTCTGAGGACTCAAAAACTGCTTATGAGGTAACTCCTCCACATCCCAAAATTTATGCAAATTTAAATTACAATGACATATTGAATAGTAAACAATGGTTGCTATGATAACGTTTTAATTCCTTATACAAACTGTCACTCCTATTTACATCCCTTTATTTGCTGTTTTTGGGATAAAATATAGTCTATGTTCACCGCATATGATATTTTCCGTAGGTGAAGGAATTTTGAAAATCAGTCCGTAGTAGTTTCGGAAACCTTTCGGTGCAAACAAACAATGAAATCTTTCCTTTCAATAATATTAAGTATAAGATTAGTGTATTAACATAGAAGTATGGATATATTGTAAACAAATCAATGGATCCACTTGCAATTTGTACAAGTTTCATTTTTATAGAAGAATGTTTTAAATCAATACATGTTTATACGAGAACACATTACGAGATTAAGCCTGATATGGATTCCGATTGGCAGACATAAACTCGAGCCTTTTATACGAATGCTCTGTTTCTCCTAACAAAATCCTAAGAAACATTCGATACTTTCCGAAATCTCGTTCGTATACAAATGGATAAGGTCCTCCGGTGTTTTCGAACTGTAAACTAAACGAACGTGTGTATGTTGCTATACCCTTTCATTACCTTGTGCGTATCGCTGTACCCTTTGATTTGTTAGTTAAGGGGTTCGTTGTTATCTGGAATCTTTTGTTTGTTTCTTGTTGTATACCAATGGCCAGGCTACTTCACGTTCATTTATCAAATATGTACTTGAATCTCATGTCATGTTATTGATATGATATTGAGATTTATTTATTTAGCTCTGTTGACCAATGAAAAATTGTATAAAAGGCGGACTTAATGCTAATAGAATTCTCTCCCAGTCAATCTATGTATTTATGATAGACGTCATTAGTTACATAACAAAAAGTGTTAAACATCTTGTCACTGAAATACACTTTATTTTTACTATTACTGATTATTTTCAGACGAAACAATATTTTTTAGGTAAATGAAGACATAACATAACTATGATATGACAACTTTTCGTAATATTTATGTAAGTTTCATTGTTTAAAATATTTTTAAATAATTAGTTAGCACCTTATATTAGCCACAAATATACATTTTAGTGTGAGACAAAGTTTACAATAGACATTTTTCTTTCAGGTTTTTAGCGAAGAGGCTAAAAGAGGCATGTAAAAAAAATGATTTACAAACGGTGCTAATGAGGTGTCAGTTTAATTAGTGATTTTATTATTAGTATTGTGTACTAATAAGATAAACCGTGTGAATCAAATATGATTTATTTCCATTACGTAAATAATTTTTTATTCCTAAAGATAATAAACAGTGGAATTTCTTCATTTGATTTTAATCCTTAAATCCAGAAAGTTTGTAAAACAAAATAGTTTACAAAAATTCGTATGTTTTGCTCAATCGATACTGTAAGTCTATACAATACATATGTTTATACTCATTTATTCAACAAATCATACAAACAAACGTAATGAAGTCGTTAAAATCACATTATATTATTCTACTTCCTAATCCTTATTTATCATTTGGAAGGTAATATCTAGTTTGTTTTATATTTATACGTACGAGGGTCAAACTGAAAGTTCTTAGAACTGGCCACTTATAAACAATATAATAAAAAAATAATTCTAAAATTTGAAAATATAACTCTTTGCCAATATTACTGAGTATATATTTCATTCATTTGTCATTTGTTTTACGATTTGGCGGCAAATTGAAAATTGTCTGTGTCACGTCATCATGAATTTAACAAGAGAAAATTTTCGTGCAATGATTTTTTATGACTTTCGATGTCATTTAAGTCAACAAGAAAGTTTTGATAGACTACGATTGGCCTTTCACGATGAAGCCCCATCTCGTGCGACTGTTTACAACTGGTTTAATGAGTTTAAACGTGGTCGCACTAATCTCACTGATGATTTACGTGAGGGACGGCCTTCTACGGCGACGACTGAAGATAACATCTGTGTTGTGCGGCGTATGATAGAGACTGACAAAAGAGTGACCTATCAACAGATTCGGACAAGCTTAGGCATCGGTATGAGTCAAGTGCACAAAATCCTCCACGAACATTTAGCGGTCAGGAAGCTTTGCGCCCGGTGGATACCTCATAATTTGACTGAGGCTCAAAAACTCCATCGTGTGGATTGGTGTCGTAAAATGATTGAAAGATTTAACGGAGGTGACTCAAATGCTGTGTTCGACATACTAACAGGTGACGAAAGCTGGATTTACTGTTATGATCCTAAAACCAAAAGACAATCTGCTCAGTGGGTGTTTCCTTTCGAGGAGTTGCCAACTAAAGTGAAGAGAGATCGAAGTGCGGGAAAAAAAATGGTGGCCTCGTTCTTTGGAAGGATAGGTCATTTTGCAACAATTGTGTTAGAGGATCAAAAAACAGTTTCTGCAGAATGGTACACTACCAATTGTTTGCCACTTGTCTTGGAAAAAGTTCGAGAGAAACGACCTCGCAGTAGGATCCTCCTTCACCACGACAACGCCTCGTCGCACACCGCCAAGCGAACGATCGACTATTTGGCGACATCAAACGTTGAATTACTGGGTCACCCGCCGTATAGCCCCGACCTCGCGCCTTGTGATTTTTATTTATTTCCAAAAATTAAAGAAAAACTTAAAGGAAAGCGGTTTATGAATGCTGAAGAAGCGGTGGCTGCGTATCGCGATGCCATTGAAGAGACCCCTAAGGACGAGTGGGCAAAGTGCTTTTCCCAGTGGTTCCATCGCATGCAGCGGTGTATTGACGTGAATGGACAATATTTTGAAAAGATATAATAAAACTAATAACTGGCTAATGTAATCAGTTTTTGATTTTCTAAGAACTTTCAGTTTGACCCTCGTAACTGCAAAATGGTTTTAATTTAAGTACATTTCTATTTTAGCTATGACCCAATGTTATTTCGGAATAATTGGTTTTAGTACGATTTAATAAGTCTAAAACGATATTATTGTTTACCCGCAAGACCCGCAGTGAGGTCGGATTTTATATTACCATATTTTTGTAACGTATGATTTCTTTTCTTTTATTTCATTCTGGTACCTCTAAAGCCCGTCCCAATTTACTTAAATTTGTATGACTTTTTTGTAAAGCTTGTCTCTATTTTGAACCGTATTATATTATGATGATATTGGCGCCCCCACCTGTTCTCCCGTAGATCCAGTCCTGTCTATGTATTTCATTGCTGTGCGCATTTGGGTTTCGATTTATTTGTACCATTTCAGTTATGATGACCTTAAATATTAAATCTTCCAGTATAGGACAATCTTAAGTAGCAGGTAGTCCAGTGATTACGCCTCAAATCGTCCTGGGATTCCTTGTTAGTTATTGGAGCCCAGATCACGTGACCGGGTGCCTTGGGTGGTTTGACGGGAAAGCTAACTGCACCGCAGGCCAATTCTGTAAATATTTTCGTAATAAATCTGTCGAGGTACGATTATTACATAAATATAAAGAGAACTGGCCTGCTGGACGTCTCTTCCAGTTGGAGAGCTCTGGATTAGTCCGTTTCTCGTTCATGTAGTAGTAAGGCTCAAAGATAGTATAGCAATAACACTTCACAGTATGTGAAAAGATATATAAAACATGTCGATTATTGTACACAATGTAATAAATATTCATTTGTTCTTTTCCCTATGCTTGCCTATTAATTTAATAAGGTAAAGTAACAGTGAGAAAGGATTAACATAGGAAATTGTATTTAATAACTTTTGGGCTCCTTGTTCAAATAACTAATAGGTACTTACCCGTACTGTTGGTATATTTCCTTTAGGGATAATTAGCCACCTAACATTCGAATTCTGAGGTTCTCCTGTACATCGCTGTTTTGACGTAATTATTCGGTAGAGTATGTATTTGTAGTCATCACATGCGAGCAACAAAAAAGTCCCGATGCCTCAAGATTATTTTATTTTCATTATTTTAGGGCAACTATGTTAAATACTATGACACTACATTATGCCACTACTGGGAATTAAGGTTATATTTAAGTATTTTATTAATCAATAGTTTTTGAGAACCGATTACTATGATTTAAATTTGTTGTTAAATTTTGAAAATAATCAGCTGTTTCATACAATGTTGTAATGCTTACAATCGTTGACAGTTTGAAGCAGCTGATTGTTTTTCGTGAATTCAGTGTTGCTCCCATAGTAAAAGTTGCTCAGTATACTTTACTAATAAAATAATATTACACCACATATGATCGCGAAGCTTTAGGTCAGGTATGGGCAACCTTGGACATGTTGTGGGCCAAACTTTAGTGTGCTAATACGTTCGTGGGCTGCGTTTAAAAGTAGTACATTTTTAAGTCATCCATTCGCCCGCTTATATAGGCAAAATGAAGGAATGATCTAGAATCGCCTAGTGTAGAACAGTTTAGAAGAAATAATCTTTGGTAGCGCCGCCAGTGAGGCACAAACATCGAAGGCTTTGATGTTTGCCGCCTCACTATTCGATTATCGCTGACACAGGTTTTTATTTTGCAATATGATAAGTTATCCACTTTATTCTTTCGCTGTATGAAATCAGTGTAAGTACATGAATAACTCTACCTAATTCCGACCACTGATGATAACACAAGTTCATTCCCTATTTGAATTTACTACTTTCAACAATGTATTTTGATACTATTTTTTTAATTTACTGTACATACCTAGAGACAGCGGTATTACTATTGTATACTTTTTTAAATTTCCTTATTCCAACCAGGATTTTGATTTTTATTATATACCTAGTCCCTATTTGAATAATCATATTGATATAATCCACGGAGTAGCTCGGTGGCGTATTCGATAAGCGCCGCGGCACGCGATCGTTGTCGTTAAGCAACTTCCGCAAGGGTCGGTCACGGGATGGGTGACCAAAAAATTATTATTATCTCGATCTACTCCATGCTTCGGAAGGCACGTTAAGCGTTGGTCCCGGCTTCATTTGCAGTCGTTAATACCCTTCAATAGGCATTGGGTCAGCGTGGGGAGTCATGGCCCATACTCCTTAACCATCCAAAAGGAAGGCCTGAGCCCCTGCAGTGGGGACGTAAAAAGGGCTGATGATGATGATGATGATTGATATAATAGAATATTTATAGTTTCGATAATGTATTTTAATTCTTCAGTATTTATGATTTATTATATATTTTTACATATACTTTATAAATCTCCTTAATCAGGATTAAGTTTAGATTTTTACTTCATATTGTATTCAATCCAAAACTGCTAATATCTGTAACTAATTGAATTCTTAATTTTATATATACATGACAATTTAAAATTTATGTTTACATTTTATGTGTTGTTATACATTAATTTTTAACACGTGTAACAGGTGTCTATCATCTTAATAATTGTATTATCTATGATATATTCCGTGCGAATTGAAATAAAAATTTATAATTAGATATCTTATCTGCTATTGATTTCCTATTGTCATTATTTTTCGAAAATATTCTCAGTTGAACGTCTACAATCCGACGCCTACAATCCAATAAAAGTTGCACTTGCGTCGTGGTTTCTTAAAACCACACAACTTTTTTTTAAATTAGGTTCTTCTAAACGTTTCGCGGGCCGGATCAAATCATACCTACAGGGGGCGGGATCCGGGCCGCTGGCCGGCTGTTGCCCACCGTGGCTTTAGGCCTATGCAAAATACATGTTTAGGATCCACGACGTCATACATAAGTCATATTTAAATATAAGTTTAATAAAAGCAAAATAATTCAGGTGTAGACGATCTTTTTATAATTTAATTTTATAATTATACTTGAAACATATTTAAAAGTAGCTGTGCCCGCGACTTCGTCCGCGTGGAATAGTAACTTTCTGCTGCATCTTTAATTTGTAGGTTTCCGTACCAAAAGGGTTGTTATGTGGTTAACACAATTACTAAGGAAGGAGCAATTACTCGCCTATGTCAGACGCACAGGTTCCGCGCCGCCCCGCCGCGCCCCCATTACAAATTAACTTTAACTTTATTGACTTAGAGAGCATTTTGCTTCAAGTGCGGGCGACCGGCGGCTTAAAGATAAGAGATTTTGCCGCCCGCGTTTTGTCACTACATAGTATAAAACAAAGTCGCTTTCTCTGTCACTATATCCCTATGTATGCTTAAATCTGGAGCGAGCGAAATCAGGAGCGACAAGGAGAATCGTTTAATTATTCCATATTAATATTTATACATGCCAAAGTATCGCTTATATTGTCAGTTACACTTTCGCGCCTAACCCACTAAACAGAGTTGAGTTGAGATACGACATAAGTTGCTATTATTGTGATAAATAGATTGTACGGAAGTTCGTCATTGTCAAAGATAAAATCATGAAACTTTATTTCAGGTATTTTACACGATATTATGAATAAATATTCGTTTAATAAATGCTGCTCAAAGAAACTATAGTAATAAATTGGTATAGTTACTTAAACTAACGAATAACTCCATTATTTTGATTTTGAAATCGTTCGAAAATAATTATTAATTGAACTTAAGCAGTCTTCAATAAATTTTAACAAAAACACTATCAATAGAGTAAAATCGTTTGAATAAAATAGTTTAAATAATCTATAAGTAGTACCGTTAGCCTTTTAACGTCAACTAATAGAAAACTTATCTTAGTTGGCCTCTGTTTTTTAACATGACGCCATATTTCACGGCCATAGGAAAATTAATTAATTAACACGAACAGTCGAAGTACGAAACTCTTCTAATAAGTATACTGAGGACGCAAATACATGACATTTGAATGCTGAATTATATCTCAGTTCATTCATTAATTCTCTACGCAATGAGGAAGTATAAAAAAAACGAATGCACTAAAAAGGCACCTCCACTAGATGGCGACTCTAGCAAAAGTAGATTTTTGCAGGAAACGAATGGATCAAGACAGTCTTTTCCGTTCCTTTTACCTAACATATTAAAAAACTGATATTATAGCGTTTTGAAAACTCATTAACTTTTAAACATGAAAGAAAACCGTAAGAGTTGTCATGGAGAAATCAAGAACGTACCGTAAGACATCTAGTTTGAACTCGGGAACATTTTTTTAAATACTTCTTCAATTATTTTATTATTTATCAGCAGGTCAAACTTTGGCGAAGAAACTCTTTTGAAACAGCCGATATATATCCGTGTAAATAAAACAGAAACGTACAATTCATTAATAAGCAATACGGGTGTCAACGGGTGTAGACAGTGAACGAAAATAAACAAATTTTAAATTATTGTAATACAACATAAATTTTATTTTTAGATAATAAATTAATATATGAGATATATATATATGCTGATTATAAAGCTAAAGAGTTTCTTTGTTTGTTTGATTGAACCCTAAGGAACTATTGGAACGAATTGAATTATTGTTTTTGTCTTGAATAGTTCACTTATCGATGAAGGTGGTATGGCTATATTACATCACGCTATGACTCATAGGAGTGGAGCAGCAATGAAAAACATCTCTCTGATCTTCTTTGAAAGTTAAAATAAATGTCCGCGGCACCATATGTCTAGCTTAAATTATATTTTAAAAGCTCATAAAGGGATGAAAATGGGAGTGGAAGTTCGTATATGGAATTAAATTGTTACTATACATAGATAGATAACACTCTATTGTTAACATCAAATACATAGCATACATAAAACATAAAAAAATAATAAGGTATGTGTCACAATCGGCGGTGTTATCACTATACAGTGATTTCTTCCAGACAACCCTTGGAAGAAGAGATGAACTATCTTAAAAGTACGGGGGTGTATAAAAATCTTAAGATTACAATATATATTAAATAAATATACATAAAACAAACAAACCTTCATATTCTTATATACATACTGGCTTTTGCCCGCGACATCATCCGCGTGGTATAGTTACTTTGAGCAGCATTTCTAAAACGAATATTTATTCATAATGTCGTGTAAAATACCTGAAATAAAGTTTCATGATTCTATCTTTGACAGTGACGAACTTCCGTACAATCTATTTATCACAATAATAGCAGCTTATGTCGTATCTCAACTCAACTCTGATTAGTGGGTTAGACGTGAGAGTGTAACTGACATTGTATATTTGGAATACTTTGGCAAGTATAATATTAATATAGAATAATTAAACGATTCTTGTCGCTCAATACATCATCATATATTTTATTATAATAATAAATTACCAGACAGTTACCGTAATAAATAGACCAAGAACAATATAAATCACGATTGCTTGGACGACTTTTAAATTCACAGCTATTAATGGAAATTAAAAGTTTAAACTGTTAATATATAATGGATATGTGTCGCCAACTGAGTAAAAGATTCGTCCAATTAGGCGGCTAGCCATATAATAGAATGACGCCATTTATTTGCACGGCTAAACATAGATCAGCTGCTGAGTAAGTATCACACGTTCTTCTACAGTGCGGCTGTACCCAGGGAACTGATTTACTGTCAAAATTCCCTATACGAAACAGACTTATTCATTTTATTTATAGCAAAATATCTGCGATATTCGCATAAAATTACTTTGATGTTCAACTTCGAAGACACTTTAACAAAAAGCTATGTGTATTTATTTATTTAAGGTACAGCATCACTTATACATGTAATTAACCGACTAATGTATAATATGACTTTATCTCTGAAAACTTTAAAGCTATTTATCCGATTTGAAATACAGATTGAAAGAAAAACACAATTCTAATGTTCACACAAAACTTAATCGTAAACTTATATACTTCTAATAACGGGTATAAGACGCGATTTTTACATTGACCTGCACCGACGTTTCGGCCGGGTTGCACCGGCCGTGCTCACGACGAGACTGTTGTCTATAATCGTAAACTGTTAAGAATAAGCATCTAGTATCACCATCATCAGCCCTTTTACGTCTTCACTGTAGAAGCTCAGGCTTTCCTTATGAATTATGTTAACGCGAATTGAAGGGCATTAACGATAGCAAATGCAGCCGGAACAACGACATAACGTGTCTTCCGAATCATGGAGTTACTTGAAATATTTTTTTTGTGACCCATCCCGTATCTGTCCCTTGCGAAAGTTGCTTCGTTTCGTTGTCGTTGCGTTGCAACGATCGCGGGCCGCGGCGCTTATCCACTACGTTATCAAGCTACTCATCAGTATAGCAAAGCATAAAGTTCTTACTAAATTTTATTTGTAAACTTAACCTTGACCAAAACAGTGAGATGTAGAACTTAACGCCATCTAGTATAGCACAAAAATTATAGTTTGTGATTTGTACATGAATATTTTAAAAATATTTATTTATAATGTTATTTTTGTTATCAATTATGTACTCAAGCATCAATTATTATCACAATATTAGGAAATCTTAGAAATAATATTATAGATTTATTATAATGAGAAATCAAACTGTAAACAATGGTTGCTATGGTAACTTTATTCTGAAGGGATGAAAATTCATCCCTTCAGAATAAAATATAACATGACCTTTATAACGTGTTAAACAAACCAAATACCATTTTTTATCAGTATAGAAGTTTCATGCAAATGTTTTCACCCTTTTTGAACCCCTTCAGGGTGCAGTTTCCAAAAAACCCTGCTTAGTTCACCTCTACATAATAAGAGGAATGTATCTTCCATATTTTAAGTCTCTACGACCAGCGGTTTAGGCTGGGCGTTGTCTGTCAGTCAGTAAGTCAGGACATCTCCTATTATATATGCGATTGGGGAATGAAACTCCCCAATAGCGCAGGGATTAACGCATTCGGTCTACGATGCGAAGTTAAGCAATTTCGCGACGGTCTGTCATAGGATGGGTGACCAAAAAATATTTTCTCGAGCTCCTACGTGCTTTAGAATAAGTTAAACCGTTGTTGCGCCTGTATCTGCAGTCGTTAATGTCCACTAACCGTGGTCTGTGTGGTTATGAAACATTCCCTCGTACCTACCCTACCTCTATTCGACATTAGTTGGGAATACCTAAGCCCTGCAGTTAGGACGTTAATAAGCTGATGATGATAATGTGCGATTAACTGATACGATGGCACGTATTAATCGGAACTTTGTGTTACACAGTAGTAACACAAGTATTTAATTTCGTAACATTTAGCGAGTAATAAAACTTCCGTTAGTGTCATGCGCGTGATATAAGTTTTAGTGTTATAACGCGATAAAATACATGCTGAATTCTATAAAACGTTATTAGCCAATAGGCAATTATTAACAATGTTAATAATAAGTCCTATTATAACACGAAGAATAAAGTACTAACTTGGTTTAACTTTAAACCATTAGAAGAGCTCGATGGCGCAATGGTTAGCGCACTCGATTTGCGATAAGGCTGTTAACCAACTTCCGCAATAGTTGAATAGATGGGTGAACATTTTTATGAACTCCAGCTTCTCCGTGCTTCTGAAGGCACGTTTAGTCGTTGGTCTCAGCTGCATCTGCAGTCATTTATACCCACCAAACCGCTCTGGGCTTACTTGATGGGTCAATGATCATTCTCTCTATTCGATTTTCATTTTAATGGACTGGTGGTGACTCAGGAGTTTTAATAGACTGGTGATGATGATTAATTACTTAGCCCTGCTTTCTGTGTAATAATAATATTGCACATTTTATTAAATAAAAGGTCGAGGAAAAAATTTCTTCACATTTCATATGAAAATGTTAACATATTTAATAAAGTTTATTTACATTTAACTAAAGTATGTAGGTGCCCTTTTCTTCGATAACCTTTTGCCATTTTGTAGGCAAGGACGTGATTCCCTTGCTGTAGAAATTTTGGGGCTTGTGATCAAAAAAGCCGCGACAAGTGTTTATGACAGTCCACATTTGATATTAACCTGACACTTCCTAAAGAATTTTGAAGAGACCGAAACAGGTGGAAATTTGGAGGTTGCACCGTCAGGTCGGGACTATACAGCCAATGCATTAACACCTCCCGGCCAAACACAATGATGAGGTCTATACATTTTCATGATGAAAAACCAACCCTTTCAATTGATTAATTCTGGTCGCTTTTTCTCAGATTCTTGCTTTAATCTCATTGAGTATCCGAATTCAGAGACGATGGTTCTATCTGGCGGTAACAGCTTATAATGACAATGCCCTCTCAATCGCACCATACATGAGAATCACCTTTTTGCGTGTCAACCCGGGTTTCGTCACAGACAGTGTGAAGCCTGACCACGACCTTTTTCGCACGTTCTTGTCGTACGTGATCCACTTTTCATCACCTGTTATGAGTTTGTTCAAAAATGGTTCGGTTTCATTAGGATGTAATAAAGACTCACAAATTAGTTCACGGTTTCTTTCAGTGAGTTCGTGAGCATCGAATTTCTTCATTATATACATTCATTTGCCAGTAAGAAAAATAAATGTAAATCACACATTCTCCTAATTTGAATTCGGAGATTTCGGAGTTATCTTCTTTAAAATTTAAACTTTTTAATGATACGGAAACTAGCCTACTAGATGCAAATGGTATAGCCAGAAAGATTTTATTACAAGTTTATGCATACTAAACGTGAAAAGACTTTTCCCCGACCTAATTTAATAGATACTGAGTTCAAAGACCTATAAAAAAATTATAAACTTTTATTTCATAATTTTAATGAATATTAAAGTTTGGTGTTAACAAAAAATATATGAAAACAAAATACGCCCAATATTGTTTGGTTGGAGTTAAATTGCGCCCAATATTGTTTGGTTGGAGTTATATTGCGCCCAATATTGTTTGGTTGGAGTTATATTATTTTATTAATTCGGAAAACATATAGTGACATCGATCTGTATCAATTTTTATTGCTTATTGGCTAGTGCTTAAAAAAACTGCCAGTACACTATACTGCATCTGTAATACCTGGAATGAGATAACTGTTAAACCAAATAGATTTTCTCGAGTGCTAGATGAGGCTAGTATCATCACTCCCATATAAAAAATATGAAGTTGTTCCCCTCTCTTTCTATAATGATAATATATTATAAAGATGCAATATTTGGTTCTTTATTTGTTTTCATTGAAAAGGCTACTACTACCCACTCGATCTGCCCTGCAATTCTGTAAAAATCCAAACCCCAATTCGAATTCACTCAGGTGTCCAAATTGACTTCAAAAAGCGGCATCCGCTCAACCTTGAATTGGTAATATCGTTTCGTGGCATAAGTGAAGTGAGTTTCGAAATGACATAGGAATATCGGAGACACTTATTTTCAATCAATTTTGTTATGTATTCTTATACAAAAAAAATTAAATCAATGGAATTTCTATACTAAATGACGTGAAGTATGACAAATGAGTGAATTCGAATTCGGGTCTGGACGTTTAGAGAATCGCTGGGCTGTTTTTAAAATTATTTCGCCTACTGGAATCTACATTATATGCGGGTGACATAGACTGTAAATATACGCGGGAAACCCGCTAGCGCTTATAACGTATGTTTATATCTAAGTATTATGGATATCAATCTTCAATACGTTAACATTTTTCTCGCTGATTTAACATTGAATAAATTGATCAAAAATATAATCTATTTTTACATATCATCTATAATATTGAAATATTTTATCGTGTAATATTTATAATTTCTATTATGAATAAGATTTTTTTTTATTTTGCTTAAAGTTAGTCAAACTATCTGAAAAGAAATCACAGCAAATAATTTAGCAGTAGTAATATTTTTTTGAAAATACTATTGTACATAACTGTGTAATTTATTATTCTTTAATATGCTACATTTCAGTTTGACGCATTTTCAGATAACTTAAAGATTGACTTCTTGTCCTTCAATTTGTAAAATTGAAAATTTTACTCTTTGGACCAATTTCCTCTTTGTTTTAAACTATAATTGACTCTTTGCTATAGACTCAATTTTTCAATTTTACATAGAGTTTGGATTTTGCAATGTTCAATTTTGACACAAATTTCCGTGTATAACGGAACAAGTCCATACTGAAATAAAAAAAATAAAAAAAGAAATTTTGACACAACTTATTTATATTTTTGGGAAACAACCACAAAAAAGAATTACCAGGTTTACGATTTTGTTAAAATATGGAAATTTTCTCTAATCTTAGGAAGCTGTGGCGGTATACCAAAAGGTTGCATGGAGTACGACGTATTAAACAGTACTTCTTTCTCTTTTGCTTCGCAACTGTTTTTTCGTATTATTTATTTAAGGGACACTATTACGACATGGGTTTGATTGGTCTTGACATTAATAATACAAATTTATTTATAGAAATGAGACTGCACGATAGTATTCTGAATGATAAGGGGACAGGTTGTGAAGTTCCTCAGCTTGATCCTTTTTCTGAAGATACTTTAAAGGATTACTATGGCATGGCGAAGCTCAAATGTGAAGGGGTAGAATGGGTGGAATGTAATTTATCAAAGTGTTATGTGGTCGAAGAGTTTTTGAAGAAAATGAAGAAGATTTCGTGCATCTATAAAGATATAATATATATTGACGATGATAAATACAAGATAGGACGATCGGTTAAGCTGTACGGTAATGAAACTTACATACTGACTAAAAGTGATCATGTCAAAGTTTCTTGTACAGGTGTGGAAATCGGTGCTCTTTTACCAACTCGATGGTACGGGTACAAAGTTGGTTTTCGAAATTCAACGTCTACTCATAATATTGAACAACCGAGAGGCCGGTATAGTGCTTGCAAAAACTTAAATGTTATGATTCTCTGTTTTAAGGCGGCTTCGCGTAATCGTTTCTTACGACGGATGCCCAAGAGCCATAACGCACTGAAAGAATTGGATGCTTTGTTTTATAATATACACAGTATAGTAGGTGACGGCACAGAAGCTGCATTGATTCCTCTAATGACAGGCAAATCTGAAACAGAACTTCCTGACATGAGAAAGGAAACTTCCATGGAATTAATTGACGAGAAAAAATTTATTTTTCATCTTGCAAAGGAGAACGGTTATCGGACTGCTTTCTTCGAAGACACAGAATATATAGGAACTTTTCAGAATCGGTATAATGGCTTCAAACGTCAGCCGGCTGACCATTATCTAAGGGCTTTTCATCTCGAAACGATGCGAAACCACAAATGGTTAATTAGTTATAAGAAGAACATGCATTGCGTTGGTTCGATTCCATTATATAAACAATTACTTAACTTGACACTACAGATTCCAAAGTTGAAGAGTAAATATTTTTGTTTCACGCTGATAGGACAAATTTATAATGACCCTTATAACCTTATCCCTACAGTTGATGACGATATGGCAGAATTTCTCGGAAATCTCAAATCTTCTGGATCATTACGGAATACTTTATTAATGGTACTTGGTGATCACGGACCGAGATTTGGTGAGTTTAGAAATACGTACCAAGGAAAATTGGAGGAGAGGTTGCCATTAATGGCTTTGGTACTTCCAAAGGGGTTTAAGAAATGTCGGCCAAAAATCGCAGCAGCCGTTGAAGCTAATACTAAGATATTGACGACGCATTTCGACGCACATGCCACAGTACTAGATGCAATGGGCTTGGAGGACCATATAAACGCATTTAAAGTGTTCGGCGCTAGTGTACCTCGAGGTATGAGTCTGTTAAGATCGATTCCTAAAAACAGAACCTGTGGTGAGGCTGGTGTATTGCCGCATTGGTGTGTATGTTTCAAGTGGTCGAATGTACCGAAGCACGATCCAATGTTTTATACTGTAGCTACAGTATTGACTGAATTCATCAATAATCTAACGGTCGTTGTAAGGGATCAATGCACAGAGCGGAAATTGACGTCAGTGGTGTGGGTGATGAGACAAAGTCCTAATGAGGACGTTCTCAGACATGAGCGTGATAATAAGGGAATAACGAGTTATTTGGCATATGGAAGGGTGATGCGACCAAGCAAAGAATACTACCAGACTAAGGTAAAAATGAGCCCGGGGGAAGCAGTGTTTGAAAGTACTCTTACTTATCTGGTCGACCGGTCTGCATTTGAGTTACGAAAGACAGAGATCTCACGTGTTAGCTCATACGGTGAAGAGTCTTTCTGCATCAGGGATACTCATCCTAGCCTTTTAGGGTATTGTTATTGTAATCGAAAATCTAAATCTACGTTTTCGTATAAGACTTTAAGAATCAATAAAGACTAATGTTTCTTCCTTATTTGATATATTTTTTAACTTTAAAATATTGCTTTGACTTGTAACATATGCCAAAACCTACAAATTAAACCTGTTAGAAAGCTAATTAATATACATGGCATTAGAGCTTAAGGTTATTATTAAATCGCAATTGATGTTTGTGCAAATGACTATAAGCCTTCTTAACATATATTTTGCGGAATCGTTTGCAACTGGCTGTAGTATTTTATATTTCATTAAGTTGTACTGTGTAGAATACTGCATGATATAATATAAACAGTGGTTTCCTCAATTTGTATTGTTCTCACTTCTTGAAATTGCGATTCCTTGCCGGATAAGCATGGCATTTGCATACCGGACCTATTCCGCCAACTCAAGGTGTATTTGCCTTAATTACCAATAACAGAACGATAGCAAGTGTAAGGATGTATTTCGATCTGAATTGTGTGCTATTTATTGGTAAATTAAAGGATATAATTTGACATTAATATAAAGTAGTTATAATGATGGCAATTTAGATCAGGAGTCATATATTATTGTAAGCAGAATTTTAGTAATGTTCCTCTATCCTTTTCAGTAATATAAGCAAGCTAAGATTGCCGCCTTTATATTTATATAATATTATTTATATTTATGTTCCAATTATATAAGTATAATCTACTAAATTTCAATCCAACTTTATATTATGAAAATACAAAACTTCTTAAAATATTTAGAGGCAAGGCAATGAATTAATTAATTTATGATAATGTTTAGATTTATAGAAAAATTATAATAATTAACTTATAGGACACCATTAAGATTACTTTATATAAAGAGGTAGTAAGGCGTTAGTTAGAGTTACAGTGATGCGTTTCGCCACGGGCGGCTAGGTACTGGTTTTCATACATCTTCTGGTTACCCTCCCACGTGCAAATTTATGAAACATTGCGTGTTCTGCAGGCCATGTAATAATAGGTCAGGTTTATGTAATAATAACATCTCAAAATCTCAACCACGTGCAATTTACCATTGTACTATCTATCTCAAGTTTAATATTATTAGTGCAATATCTTCTTTACCTACACATTAATGGTGACAGATAATAATAATATTAGACATTAGGTAGATAATACAATTTCAAAATGTAAGTTAGTAGTTAAGATTCTATTGAGATGTGGTTATTATGTAAATATTTGTATAACTGCACGCGTAGCATGACGAACTCGAGAACGTTTTGTCTACACTCAAAAGTCACTTTTCTCGGGTGCGCCCATACGATATCTCACTCTCGACCCGAGAAACTGACAAATGAGTGTAGACAAAGCGTTTCTCGAGTTTGTCATGCTACGCGTGCTGGCCCGTTGTTCTAGTCGTAATGCTAGGACTATTTGGGTGTTAACAAAACTATTGATACACTATTATATTATTTTAATTCATCAATTTCGCATTCACAATGCTATACTGATTAATCTTAATAAAAAATGCTTAAAAAATGGTGGATCGCCTGAACATTGAAGAAAATACGCTCACTATTAGCGAAGAGTAACAAGTGCTTGAAAAATATATTAGTCCTGTTGGGTCTCAGGTAGCTTAATGGTTGGAGTAGTCATCCGGGTTGCGAAACGTTGTGGGTTCGAGTCTTATCTCGGATTTTTATGCATTTTTCATTAAAGATATTTCAGAATATCACTCTTGAAACGGATATGTATTTAAGATACAATAGCATTTTCACAATCTGTTTTTAAATCTAGGAGATTCCAATGTAACTCCTTTTTTCTGTTCTGTGAATGTAAACCAGGTTTACGTAAAATACGACAAAGCATAGTTATATCAATGGATAATCTCTGCCAATCAAATTGAATTATGCATCATTAATTTGATGCAAATTATATACAATTTTGTGTCGCTAATCACTGGAAAATATTTCCATTTATTGCCATTTTTATTGTTTTCGATATAACGATTATACCCAGTATAGAATATAAAACGAATAATGAACACCAAAGATTGTTTAATTCAGCCACAGATTACCGGGTTTCATCACCTAGGTTACGATACTAGAGAAAGAGGTATAATTGTGATGGGGTCAAAAGGAACTTATAATTTAAGACTAAATCTAATAAAAGAACAATGAAATCATCACTATGTGGAATATGCTTTAAAGCGAAATTTAACCTAACTTTCAAAACTAGTGAATTCAAAACCATAAAACTTATCTAAACTTTTAAGCTTTCGCGTTGCATTATATTTTGTTAGGTTTTCACCTACCTATATTCCCGACGTTTCGACCGTGTTACACCGGCTGTAGTCACGGGCTGACCATTGCTACGATGCTCCGTCTCCACCTCTGAAGTGGAATCCACTTCCACAGAGTACCGTAATACGGCTGTGATACAGAATAGGGATTCTATTAGTGTTGTATATGAAGGTATCTTGGGAAAAAATTGGACGGTAGAAGTCGATTCCACTTCAGAAGAGGAGACGAAGCATCGCAGCAACAGTCAGCCCGTGGCCACGGCCGGTGTAACCCGGTCGAAGCGTCAGGAAATATAGGTAGGTGAAAAACCTAACTAACAATCTGTCGCGTTAATACCCGCTTCAAACAATTTAACATAAAACTTATCACTTCTATCGTTAGGAACTTACCTATATTTTAAACGTATGATCGTTGTTGCTTTTAAAGTAAATCAGATTTCAATGTCGATCAAAGCCAATATGCGGTATGTAAATAAGAAAAGAAATGTAATTGATCGTCTGTAATCCGATATAATGATGTAATACCAATACAGTACCTACTGTGTCTTTTATAATAGCGTGTTTTTGAAAAAGCATAAATATTTTTTATTTGTCCCGAGGCATAAATTCTGTATTTTTAAAGGTCGTTAATCATTTATTGTAGTCAAAACTCGAGATAATTGTGAAGCTACTTTAAAAATTAATGCATTCAAATCAAACCTTTTTATAGTTCGACTCGTAAATATAAATATAATTGTTAATGTGCACTTTTTACCGTATGTCGAAAGAATATTTTTTCCATTGTAGATGAAACGAAACGTAGCAAATCGTCATTGTGTCCAAAATCGCAGTGAGGTAGTGTAGCAAAACGTATTTTTAGGGTCCGAATCGAATTTGGGTAGATAACATAAAAATAATTATCAGCCTCGCAATATCCTGTATTTATTTTGAGATTTAATTTTCTGATATGAAATAAATAAAAAATAAGTTATTTTCTGAGATATATCGATTTTTAGGTCAAAATTGGACATGATTAGTTGAAACAACGAAGGAATCACAACATCCAGACTCCAAAACAGAAAAGTTCATAATCATATGTGATATTGCATTTTTAAATTCTTGGGAAATAAATATTAACCAAAAGTTTTTATTAAACAGAAATAATAAATATTTATAATGTAATATTTAATGAGACAGCAAACCCTAAGCAGCCATAAGCGTCAGTCATATCTAGCCCACTCCACCCCGCGGGTGATCATCCCCGGGGTTTCATAAATTTCTACGACACGCGGGATAATCTAGATTCTAGACTGATGCATTACTTTAGAGCAAATAAAATATTGAGCCTCGATTTATTAAAAAAAAAAATCGCTCGTTTTATAATTTTCATAATATTTTAATATTGTGCACATTTAGTTCACTATAATGTAATATCGTTAGATAGAATTCATAAATAAATTGTATAATAATGAAAAAGTTTCGGCAAAATTTTCATTATTAATGTTATTTCCCTCCAACAACTGATTGCCTAGAAGAAATTGCTTTAAGCAATAAGTCAATAGTTATGCAATGTTGTTAACTTACTTTAAGTTTCTATCAATCGATTGAATAAAGAATTTTGTATTGTATTGCTTTTCCAAAACGTACGAACGTAATCGTAGCGCGTCGATGTCCTTTTTTATAAAAAAATATTTCTGTGTCCTTTCTTCTTATCGTTCTAGTTGCGATAGTAAAGTAAAAGACCGCTCTTCAGTAATAAGCAATAATAAAGTACAAAAATAAATATGTAATAATAACATGAGCTCACTTAAAGAAACCTAATTAATCGTTTGTGATTCTTTATTACGGCGTGAAGAAACAAGGTGATCCTGTGTGTATGGTGGGATTGGAAGGGCATTATTCATTATGAGCTGTTTCCGCCAGGCAGGATCATCAATTCTGAACTCTACTGCGAACTACTGATGAGATTAAAGCAAGAGGCTTAGAGAAAGCGATCAGAATTAATCAATAGAAAGGGTTTGTTTTTCATCGTAATAACGCTAGACCTCACAAATGTTTTACCAGTCATCAAAAATTAAGAGAGTTTGGCTGGGATGGCTGGGATGTGTTAAGTGCATCCACCGTATAGTCTTGACCTTGCAACTTCAGAATTCTTTATGCAGTGTCAGGTAAACATCACGCGAGGAATGCCAAAATCACTTGTCGCGGTTGTTTGATCAAAAGCCCCAAAATTTCTATAGCAATGGGATCATGTCCCACCTACAGGATGGCAAAAAGATATCGGACAATCTACATACTTTAGTTACATAAATAAAACATAAATGTTTTGAATTTTTATATACAATAAAATGCGAAGAAACATTTTCCCCAACCTGTTACAAATAATCAAATCTTTCCTCTTTATAATATTAATTTACATATACAATGTACATTAGATAATATTTATAGTTAGATTTAACAAAAAGTGTTGTTGACACTTGATACCCTAGAATTTTCTAAAACAGTATTTTTATTTTATTTTTTTATTGGACAACCAACAAGACATTCACTTAAATTGTTACAATAGTTGCTTGCATGTTCATATATTGAAGTGAACTCTCAATTATAGGTTGCCACGGCAAGCTTCATAAGAAAATAAGAATTAAAAAAAAAAAAAAAAAAGAATATGGGCATGCAAATTACTTAGCAAGCTTATTTCATGCATGACAACAGCATAGTTCTACGACATTTTGTCTTGGATTCAAATCTAATTCACTAATGCTGTTGCCATGACCAAGGACAACTTTATCCACTGCAATAACAGCAAATGAACGGCCCCAAGAGACAAATACAGTAGACTTAAATTAATAGGGATGACGACTGGGTAAAAAAAAAAAAAAAACAAGAATGCAATTCTATTTATAATAATGAATGTACAAAACAGTATATAATGAGGAACAAGGCTTCGCTGTCAGTAACACCAGGCTGTATCTCATGAATCGTGTAAGTTAGAAAGTTAGGGTTAAAAAACAGAATAAAATACATATTTAAGGGGGCTCCCATACAACAAAAGTGATTTTTTGCCCGTTTTCGGTACAGAACCCTTCATTCACGAGTACGACACGCATTTGTTTGTTTTTTTTTATTAATGTAATTTTTTGTATAGGAGCAAGAGTTAGCATGAAGGCGAAGGAGGGACAAGTGATAGATGCTGTTTCTAACGAGCCATCACACAAACGCGCTGTCAGTGTCAAGTGAGTAACTAACACTCCCAGTATTAGATAACTATATTTAAATATAATTAAAAAGTTAAATTAAGATAAAAAAGGTAAGTATTACGAACACTGAAATAAATATAAAATAAATGATTAACACTACAATGATGGAGAAGTTACCTTACCGAGTACGTACCATTTTATCTAAAAACTACTGTATGTATTACATAAAAAGGCACTAAAAAGAAGAAGCGAACGCTAATGCTGTGTAACTAATGGAAATCGCTAGAAGCTCTCTATGAATATTTAGTCAAAAATATATAGGTATTGTTACGAGTTTGAAATAAAAGATGTGAAATTGCGTTTTATTGGATGTTGCCATCCGAAGATTTGCTGATAGTAAACTCTAAGGGAAACATGATTGCCTCAAAGCTCACAATGATTTTTGTAACAATTTTCCTAGAAGATAAAAGATTTATACTGAAGATTAATAGGTGTGTCTGTAATAGTTTACCAATCGCCTTGGAATATGTTCGACAGCAGCGCCCATGAAGCAGAATCCTTCTTCACTAGTAACACTCCAGTTCACTCGGTCAAAAGAACTATTGCATATTTGTGTATGCAAGTTGTCACAATGTGCCCCTTTTAAATTTCTAAAATGAAAATGCAATATGAACAATTTCTTCATTTTTTAATTTGGAAAAGCTTACAGCGTGACATTTAACAATTCGTTTCAATCACGTTCAATTGTAAGATGTAAAGGACGCCAACCTCAGATTGTAGTGCTTCGCAGTGAGCTGGGTCAAGGTCACCACAAGCGTGCGGTTTCGTGATCACTATTACTTGCGTTTGCGCATTGTTATCGACAAATTATTATGTAGTTTTATTTTTTCCACGATGAATGGAATGGTGGGTTATAGGTGTGAGGTTTAGGTTTGTAGTATGTGCTCTTTTATATCCCTATTTATCTCAGCGTTTTCTTTTAACTGTTTTGATTCATGGGGTATATAAATATTTCTTGGAAAAAATAAAGTTCTTATATACCTCGAAAATGGATGAACTATATGATTGGATAAAATCGACGAAACAATATTCTTTTATAGTGTCAAAATACGCTGCGGTAACGTATATTTGCCTATTTTTAGAGATTTTCTAATTTATTATCACTTTCTATATTAATATACCTCCATTTGTGGAGCGACGTTGTGGGTTTTTAGAGAATTAAATTTTGATGTTACTTTCTTTTTTAATTTAATTTGACTATAAGTACCTACTTATTATTATTAATTAATTTGCGAAATAAAAGTAGTTTTTTTTTCATTTAAGGTTTGAAATATTATATATACTGTTCTATTAGGTAGTTAATGCTACGCACTTCTTTATTCTTTTATTCGTTTAAAATATTTTACATAAATATCGACATCGATATAGCCCCATCATTAGGATGCGCGTGGGCAGACACCGAAATTTTGAATTGGAGCAACACACTTGCAACAAAATCCGAAAGATTTTCATATAGTGATTACCTGTTATATGTTATGATTGATGTTCATGATTATTTATTAGCCTCAGATCTTATCATTATTTATTAGAAATCTTACTTTCTTATTTTTTTTTAATTTTAACTTTTCTGCTCTAAGTAACATTTTTTTCTAAAGATCTAAATATTAATATATGTATAATCATTATATAATATAGTTAAAAAAGAAAGAGCTTCACAAAAAGTACTACGGCTACGCTGGGACGGACAGGACAGGAGGTTATTAACCACTTTAACACGTCACTAGCCGTAGTTTATACGTCAAGGGAAATTAATTTCATCTCCAGTTAGTCTACTCTTAACTATAACTGCCGCACAAAAAGAGGACATTTCATTTTAACGGTTAGGTACTTACATATAACCTGGAGGAAGTTATAGGATAATAAATCAAAGACATTTCTGGAAGAGAAAACAGTCGTCGACGGCTATCAGTACAAACAGCAGTTAGAAATTAAATTTGTTTCCAAAATGACTTAAATATAAATTATCTCAAATATATCTCACGTTATAGTTTGAAGTCAACACTTCTTTTGACAAAACTTATTTCGTCAGAGCATTTTGCATACGAGATGTGTCTCATAAAAGGATTGCAATAGAATTAATAAAGATCGCCATACAAAGCGTGGGTGCCGTATTCTAAACTCTGTCACAAATTACAATCGTCATAAGATACACAAAAATCCATACAAAGCGCATTGCCTAATATGAAGCATACTCCCATGCTCCGTCGGTCTGAATGAATAGGTATACTTATTTGTCAACAGTTGCGTTATTATTATAGTCAGGGATCGGTAACATACTTTCACTTTAGCATCGAAACACCCCAAACTTGATCCATGTGTGCTCAGTCGACTCGAGACCACCACCAATCGCAACCGGCTCCACCAATCGTCTTCACAAAATGGTAAGTATTAATCTGTTGCCCAATATGCAATATAATATTGCAAAGATATTACGAAATGCAAACCGGACACTGTTGAAAAAACTATGAGGTATTGACCGAGATATACATTTTAAACTGTATAAAGAAGTAGTAAATGAATAACTACTTACGTTTGGCTTGTGGTTTGAAATTGATTAGGGATCTCTTTGATATTTTGCAGAGAGCTGTTATCATCGTGTTGTTACTTTATTGCGCTGCCGCAATAGTAGCAGCTGATGGGGCTGACACCAAAGATCTTGTGGACGTCGAGGATAGCGAGGATTTGGAGAGGAAGCATCGAAAGCGTAAGAAGCAGCAACAGAGCAACAGTGGGTGTGGCAACGGAAAGACGTTCGGCGGAAAGTTCTTTGGTTTGCAAGACTACACTTACGTGTCAGCGCCTGTCATGAATTACTTCTTTGGTTGTGGGGTGGCGGCATTGCCTGTAGCTCCGGTTCCATCGTTTCCACTTCTTGTTAACCAGAATCAAGGCCATGGAGGTCATGGCCATGGGGGACATGGGGGACACGGGGGACACGGAGGTGGTCACGGAGGTGGTCACGGAGGTGGTCACGGAGGTGGCCACGGAGGTAACTTCGGAAATTACGGTGGACCCGTGAACTTCAATCAGCCCTACCAGCAGCCTATATACGGACAGGGTCCATACCAGAGACCTTTCCAGGGTGCTATATCGGCGGCCGCTTCGGGTTTAGGCTCAGCGCTAGCGGACTATATCGCTCGTCCTAAGAAGACGCAGAAAATCATTAACAGACAAGTAAATCAGTTTTTGAAACCCATCTATAAGTTGTTTTAATAAGTGAACAGTTTTTTTGTGTATTTTTTAGACATAACAAAATGTGTTGTTTAAATATATGTTCAATTGTGGTGCATTTATATGGTAAGCTAAAGTAGTGTCTTTAATAAGACTAGCTTAATTTTTAAACAATTAGTTTTACTTTGTCATTTACTAAATAACCATGTACTAATCTTTATCATGTACTAATAGTACGTAACGAGAGGCTATTTCTATATTTATATTTACATTCTGACATTTGAATAAAATGCAAATTATTATCAAGTTTCTTTAAACTGGTCATGAAAAATGATTACTATTATGAGCTTTCAATTCAAGTTTTACGTTTAAAATTGTAACAAGAAAAACGATTAGGTACTTAAAAGAAAATACCTATCACCTATAACCGAACAGTACAGAACATTTTTAAGTATTTTATTTTGTATATAGTATTTTATTTTTTATTAAGAATAAAATAAATATCTTGAAAGTTTATTAACAGTGTTTCTATAAATCTTTTTTTGTTACATTTCTTTATTTCCTTTCGTTTATCTAAGTATTTACCGACTTCCTAAGCAACCTCACATATATTTTATTTATAATTCAGCTATGTGATTTTGTTAAATACGTCATAGAGCTTCAAAGAAGTAAATTCTTCTACTTTTTGGTGTAAGTTTTATTCCATTGAACTTCTATAACGCGACATAACGTTCGTAAGTTTGAAGTTGTTTTATACTTGATACGCAGTTTATTCACAATGTATTTTAAGCAAAAAATTTGAATATGATGTTTTCTGAATATGATGTCAAGTTATAAGATCGACTCGCCAGTACAAATATAGGGGGCACTATTTGGACCAAATACGAATACTTAGGTCATCATCAAAAATAATTTAGTGGTAATTTTCAAGCTGTAATTTGTTGGTCATTCGTAGTTGGGTGTCCTTTGTGTGTGGAATAGATTTGATGGGCTGACGAAACTATTATTTTCTACATCACAATGATGTGTTTGGGAATAAAGTAAATTTAATAATAAGAGATGCGCTTGATGACCTCGTGCGAGCTGTTGTGTGTGTTATATTAATGTTCTAATGTATGACAAGTTGTTTTCTCGTAACTTTGCTTATGTAACATAGCATCCCAAAGCTTAAGCTTTTATAACGGTCCAGTAGTTTTAGAGTATATATAATGCAAACAAACATTCATATCTTTTTCCCTTTATAATGTTATCCTACTATAAAAAGTTTTATAAATGTTAACTTTTATATTAGTTTCCAATGGACTCAATCTAAACTTAATGATACTTGACGCTGTGCACAATGTTAAGCTTATAATCTGGTTAGATTATAAACCATCTCTGGTTAAGCTTAGGTTATACTATAAAATTCTAGTGACGTTATAAATTACTCTAAATCTATAGGAAATATTAGACTTTTTGTAGTAACTTGGCGAGTTGTCCGCGTTGTCTTGTATTAAACACAAAAACCCGCCTTTTGAATCACCGTATCTATTAAAAAAGACGCAACAAAATCCGTTGCGTTGTTTCAAAGATCTAAGCATACATATGTAGGTACAGACAGACGGGAAGAGTTTATGTTTTATACTATGTATTGATTAACTAATCCAATAGAAAGGTTTCAATAAAAAGAAAACCTTTTTATTGGTATATCATAAAATTCTTGTTATATCATAAAAACTTAATAAAAACTTTCTATGTGTACCTAAGCAATGGCGAATTTATTTTGTTAAATTACAAAATCAAAAGCGAATGTATAGTCATTTGTTTGCATCGCATTTTTAGCATGTACAGTCTAATGAACGTCAGGTGCCTTCAAAAAGCCAAATTCTGCAGTAGAGCTTTAAACTTTTGACAGTTAAGTTCAAAATGATTTGCAGTTATTTGGCATTTTGAAGAAGTGAACCTGCGCTGCTTTGTGAACCAATGATATTATGAAAAAAATGGGCAATGACAACAAATCTATTTTAGACCAGACTTGATGATTCATTCATCTGCAATGATCCATTCATGGTTGTTTATTTTTATTGTAAAAATTTTATTTGTACTTGTATTTTCGTGTTATGAATATAAAGTGTCAATTTAAAAATGAGGACCATAAAAATGTTTTTGCAAAAACATTATTTTTATATTATTTATATGAGCGATTCATTCATATAAATAATATAAAAATAATGTTTTTGCAAAATGTATGTTCGCGCATAACTTCTAAACGACTGCACCAAATTGAATGATTCTTTTATTTTATGTGTTATTTATTGCTAAGACAAGATCTGTATCACAGAACACAGACCTCTTTTCTGTTTTCTGTGGTTTGTATATAAGGAAATTAATAAAATGATATCATTTATAAAAAACGGATATATGGCAGTACTAATTTCGCCAGGTCAGCTAGTTTAGATCAAAAAGACTACGATGAGATTTGATGAAATGATATCAAAAAATCAAGAATAAAAGTGAATTAAAAATAAAAGCTTGCTGCTTTGTATGCTTCAAGTTCAATTCCTTTCTGGCAGGTCTGGCAGTATTCTATACTCCATTCATTATAACATTAGAAAAAAGAAGGTCATAGAAGCAGCAGTGCAGAACATTTTATTTTCAAGATAAATTTAAAAAATATATCGTCTATGAAGAGTCAATAAATAATAACTGCAAAAATGTAACGAAACGAAAGGAGACGAAAAAAACGTTTCAAATCTATTATATTGTTTTTTCAGTACATTGTAATTATTGTTTATCTTACAAAAAAATAAGAAACGAACCCAAAATCTTTGTCACTATTGTGTAGTAATCTATTTTACAACGAATAATTCAATAAAACAAAAATTGACAAAATGTCAGTTATTATTTATTGACTCTTCATGGGCGATATATTAGTTTTGTTGAAACTTTGAACGTTAGGTAGTCTGAAAAAGTTGGGCAATTTTCCATTTTTTACGATACCTTGGGGTTGAGATGAGGCCAGCATTTTATAAATTCAATTTTTACTGCCAAGCCAACATGGAACTAAAACTGAAACTATCTGTTTGTTGTTTTGATAAATTCTAACTGTAAGTGTAATTAGTTAGACTATTGATGAAGATATTGGAAAAACTTCCTGAAATGTCAAAGGTATGGGGGTTTAGAGCGTAATTTTTTTAAGCCACTCGGGCCTGTACCGGCATCGCCCATATTTAACAAAACTTAACAAAAAAATAAATAAAACAATAACAAATTAATCACCGAAAACGGCAAAACAACAAGATTACGATTTCAACAATTATGAATAAATAATAGTCTGACAAAATTAAAAAGCTGTACTGCCGAATAGTTTGAAGAGGTTAGGCAACGTTTTAAATTTGGTAGAGTCATAGTGACATGAGAATCATGCCGAAACTATCCAACCCTGCTTCTTTAGGTTCTTTATGAAGAACACTTTTTATTGCAATAGTTATTAAATCATTTAAGTTAGTTATATACTTATAAATTTGTTTAATAGATAGCTTAAATGACGACAGTTAAGTATAGCAGCTGGTATTTAAGTGAAAATGTAGCAAATTAGCCGTCAGTCTTAAAAGTAACATGTTTACTAATATTTTGTCACAAAGTATACCATAAAAAGAACCTTATTTAACTTCTGTATAATGCTATAATGAATGGAGTATAGGTGAAGCTACTTTCCCACGCGGTTCCACTGTGCCCAGCGTGGATCGGTTTCATATCGTTATGTATGTAGACATGCACGTATAAGATGACAATCTCGAGAATCGTTTTGATCTACCAAATGTCTCTCTTTTCTCGGATCGTGATTGAGATATTGTACGAGCACACCCAAGTTAAGTGACATTTGGTTGTAGGCAAACGTTCTCGAGTTTATCATGCATGATATGCATGCTAGTTACTACTCGACAGTGACATCACGCGCTGAGGGCCGGATATAAATGACGTTTAGCTATGTACTATCATAACTGAAATTTAATTAGTCTCTATTGTATATGTGATAAGGAATAGAATCAGATATAGTTTATCGTCAATCTGTATGATGTTTTAGTCGTAGATTTAAAAAGTTAATGTAATGATTCTTTCCAATTTCTGCGGCGGTTCACTGTCAAAGCAGTTTAAAACAACAATAACTCATTCAACAATAACATGTTGCTATTTATTGAGTCACGGTCGCGAGGTGAATAATTAACAATAGATATTTTGTAAGCAAATTGTTGAGAAGTCACAACGAGCGAATAAGAGACGCTATAGAACGGTATTAGTCAGATATATATAAAAATATATAAGTACTTCGATAGTTTTTGATAATAATAACTCTTAATTCAACGTCATAAAGCATACAATCCAAATCAATATTTGCATATCTTAGTGTGTTGCCAAGTGAAATTATTCATTCAAAACATAAAATGGTTTGCAATGTGAAGCGAATGTTATCAACAGTTATGTTTCGCCTACTGTGTTCTTTCGTTCAGACGAATTGAATTAAATAATCGTACTATAAATATTTGATTACATAATTACGATTACGGTAAACATAAAATTGTAAAAAAGTACTTTAGATATTTTAATAAGGAACAAAATAAATGGTGGAGAATAAATAATTAAGAAACAACCGGACTGATTGCATTTCAGGATCGATATTGCAACATAATTTGAGGCACGGACATTTTCAACAGCGTGTGACGTCTAATTAAAAACACAAACATAATGGCGTAATGTCTGTAATGTCATCATATGTGATAATTAATATAAAATGTGACAACCACAATTCTATTCACCATTATCGAGATAAACGTCTTGATCGCAAAGTTATTACTTTTGCGATTTTTCAGTTATTCGCGTATATTGGAAGTATGTCATGTTTCAAACATGACATACTTCCAATGAAATCCAATGCATTTATTTGAAACTCGGTATGACACAAACAATAGATATAAATAATAACAGACTCATAAATACGCAAAAGCAACAATTGTACTAATATAAAAAAAAAATGATCGTATTCTAGGTATTTGCCGTCCTTTTTTGTTATTTCAAATAAAAAAAAGAATATGGCGCTGATTATAAGTCTAGACATAGATTCACACATATTAAATTAAATACCATATACGCCATTATGTTTATTTCATATAGAGAAGTCCAAGAATAACTTCATTAGAATATGAAGTCATTTAAATTCGATTGCAAGATTAAAAATAACAAAAACTGATAAGTAAGTCTTTGTTAATCTATTAATATACCGTGTCATACGTACTCATCGATAAATTAATATGTAACCCGCATTATAATTTTTTTTTGTATATTTTAATGCAGCACGGCATTGTTTCGACTAGGGGTGGCGGCTAAATTTTTTGTCTGTCCATCAGGTAGATTGTTGAATAATATTAAAAACGTATCTTTATTTTTTGCATAATTAATAAATAACAACGATACATTGAACTACCCTCCAATCCGCATTGGGCCAGCGTGGAGGGTCATGGGTCATCTTCCTTAACCATTCATAAGGAAGGCCTGGGCCCCTGTAGTGTTGACGTAAAAAGGGCTGATGATAATGACATTGAACTAAAATGGCACACGATGTCATGATTTCATTTTATACAACGCTCTGACCTAGTGAGCCTTCACTCAAAATTAATACCTCAGGTCTAAGATTGAAGCATAAGAAAAATACGAGTCTAATTTTTTTCTATTCAGTGATTGACGGACTAAACACATTTTTTTTTTTAAATCAGTAATCGTCTCTATTTTGATTAAAATTGGTACCTAACTAGCGCGCTAACCACGTCCTCCTCGCGTTGCAAACTATTGTCTGTGCTATTGCTTTGGGCGACAATGTACCTGCACGTGTAGCATGACAAGCTCGAGAAACGCTTTACATACCAAACATCACTTTTCTCGGGTCGAGAGCGACATGTCGTATAGGCGCTCTCTAGAGAAGTGCCATTTGGGTGTAGACTAATTGACGTTCTCGAGTTCGTCATGCGTCTTCTATTACGAATAGAAGGCGACGTGCCGTCGGCGGGCCATAAGCTCAGTTAAAGCGAACAGACCACTCGGAAGTTGATAGCTGCCATTGACTTTTTATATTTTCGTTATGAAATATATTATATGACATACGATTGAATGGTTAATTTTAAATAAGTGAAATAAAAAAGATAAGAAATGGAAATGTCTATTCAAGTAAGCTTGTTTCAAGCACTTTTGAATCGTCAAAAAAAGAAAAATTTCCCTACCAATACAGGACATCTTTTAGCTGACTCCTTATCATAAGTAATAACATCTACGTAAATCATTATATCACCAAAATATTACGTAATATAACAATAATAAATACAACTTTCAAAGTCTGTAAGACAGATTGGTACATATAATTAGTTGTTATAGAACAAAGCGAGGGCTATTAATTCGATGCATTGCGGTCCTTAAAATAATCATCAACTTTATACATCTCTTTACGCATAAGTATGTTCTTTAGATGAATTTTAAATTTATTTATGGGTGGTCAATGACATTTTGTGGGACTTTATTAAACATAGCAATGCATTTACCCAGAAATGATCCTCTGGTTTTTTGAAGTCTGAAGCTTGGATCGGCAAGTTTATTTTTATTTCTTGGGTTAAGATTATGAACACTACTTTTTTGTGAAGGAACCGGAATGTTTTCTCGCGTACATATTATTTTCATAGATGTATGGAGAGGCAACAGTCAAAATATTTATTTCTTTAAATATTTCTCTGAGAGATTCCCTTGACCGTAAATTATGTATAGCGCGGACAGCTCTCTTTTGTAGAGAATGCATTGCGGTGTAAAGATGCTTTAAGGCCTTTAAACATAAAATATCATAATGTTACTTGTTGCAGTGATGTGTCGGAAACGTTCACGATGTCGCAGTCGCGTGAGCAAATCCTACCGGAGAAGGCCGCGCACGAGGCCGAAGCCGGCAAGGCCGGCAAGGCTGAGGATACCATCACCATAACTCATCCCACCTCGTAAGTATATGTTATCTTTCATTTACAACCTCCATGGCCGATGGCTCACAAAGCGGTATCAAGGTATCCCTCATCTCTTTCTGTCCCGCGTTCGATTCTACGCCTTGTAAACTATTGTAGAAAATTAACTTTTCTTTCTATATTGTCTCGGGGTTGTTACATCTACATTGTTTAAAATTTTTCCTAATGCAAGTACTTGAATTTTGCATAGATTACCATAATGGTATATTTACACTAGTCGATAGGGCTCAACTTATTTATCACCAAGCAATGAAAGCGAGGAATGAAAATAGCACGCCACCACACGCGGATGTTATCGACCAGTGTAAGTACGCCATAATGTATTAAGGAATCTGTGCAATGTATTTTTTTTATTTAATATTAGTTATTAATATTATACATACAATCGGTTGCAGAAAAATAAAACTGTTTTAAACAATAATCGCTGCTTTTAAGCTAAAGGACCACAAATCAAAATAGACCAAAATCACTTTTATTAAAAAAATGTAACAAAAATCCAATATTTTCTTATTTCACATAATTACAAATTAATACGAAAATACGAGTGTAAATAAGAAAATATATTTATTTTATATATTTTTCTTTTCGTCAGTTATATGGAGACGATGTTACATATCTTCAAGGGAAATATCGGTAGCGGCTTGTTGGCTATGGGCGACGCCTTCAGGAATGGCGGGATAGTATTTGCTACCATTAGCACAGTGGTACTCGGCATTATATGTGTTCATGCACAGCACATATTGGTAGGTAACATCCATGAAACATGTTTTTTTATTATTTTTTAATAATGTTAAAGGGTCTCCACACGATAGAAGCAGACAAATTCTGCTGTGTACGTAAATATCGTATATCAATAGAATTTCAACGACCTGCAGTTTACCATTGTACTATAAATAGTACCATAGGTAGACCTAGAGTTCAATATTATATTGTGCAATGTCTTCCTCACACATCCTTGGTGACAGATATATAATAATAATATTAGACTTCAAGTAGATAATACAATGGCAAAATGAAAGTAGTTGAGATTGTACTGAGATGAGACTTTTATTTAAACATTGTTATTCCATATGAGACATTGATATGTTGTTCTCCGTTTTTTTTCGATTATTGTGATAATTCGAATTCAGCGCTAAAACAATAATATGCAATAGGGACCTGTCCATTCGTTTATATTTTATCATTACCACTAACCTTTAAATGTCGTCGCTTTTGAAATCGAATCGAACTGGGAGAACTGACCATAGTGCACTACGCGGTTTCAGTGCGGAATCAGTTGCTGCCGGAACCAACAGCATAACGTGCTTTCTGAAAACCGGAGGAGATCGAGATCATAAATTTTCGTGTCTTGTGAAAGTTGCTTAGCTCGCGTATTGCGGATAAAACACACTAACCATTGCACAAATAATTACTCCGTGTTATCTATATGTACCTTTATTTTAAACTAGCTTTATGCTAGCGTGGTTTTGTATTATACCATATACCTAAATCTTCTTCTTGAATCACTCTATATTTAATGAAAACTGCGTCAAATTCGATTATGAAAGTAGTTTAAAAGAGCGTACAGACAGCGGGAAGCCAATTTCTTTAATATATATACATTTGATTAAATCACAATAAATCATTAACTTAACTTAAGAGTTATACACCATGCATGTAATCCTATAGTTTGACTAGCTTTCCGCCAGCGGATATAATTACAATGACAAATTGAATAGTAAAAAATGGTTACTATGGTAACGTTTTAATTCCCCATACAAACTTCCACTCCCATTTTCATCCCTTATTTGCAATTTTTCGATAAAAAATTAAGCCTATGTTTATTACATACGTAGCTTCCTGTAGATGAAAGAATTTTTGAAATCGGTCGAGCGTTTCGGAACCTGTTCGATACAAATGCACAAACACACAAACAATTAAATATTTTCTCTTTATAATATTAGTATAGATAAAGTTTAAATATTTCGTCAGCTAAACAGTGCAGAGAGTATGCGTGAGCATGTGAAGGACGGGCGAACTATCGGGTTCGCTGAGACGGTACGACTGGTATTCGAGCAAGGTGGGCCCCGGCTGCGGGCTCGCGCTCGTCTCATGGGGATCCTCGTCGACACCTTCCTGTGTGTCACGCAGCTCGGCTTCTGCTGTGTCTACATTGTCTTCATAGCCAACAACATCAAACTGGTCAGTTATGTTTGGAGACACTAGATTAGAACTTTGAAGGCAATCAAGTCAGATTTGATCATAAGTGGCACAATACTATGAAGAAAAATCTAAACTTAAAGAAAGTAAACTCCTAAACCTTAATCAGGAACAGAATTTTAGAGCAAGCATACTATATACCTAATTATCAAAAACAGTCAATGTTTTTGGTCTACTCTGAAATGAAATTTTATATTTGATCAGAAGTAACGAAGACAGATCGGTAATCAGATGATCATTGTCATTCGATTTATTAGTTTAAGATATAATTATTGACTTGTAATGTTATGAAGCAGTATGTAGACCGTTCAATTGTAGCGATTTTGTTTTCATTTGTTCAACTGTAGCAACTGTGAATTTTTATTTACGTATGTTAGTTTACAGTTACAGGTGTTAGTTTAAATTTCTTATGCGTTAAATGTTTTCAGATCTGCGACCACTATAACGTCCGCATAGACCTGTCTATCCACATGATCTTTGTGGTTATACCTGTTCTGTTGGCGTGCATGGTCCGAAACCTCAAGTTTCTCACGCCCTTCTCTACGATTGCTAATTTACTGATGGCTGTGGGCGTTGGGGCTGTTTTATATCAGGCTTGCCAGGATCTCCCAGACGTCTCTACTAGGGATTACATTGCTTCCTGGCAGCAATTGCCTTTGTATTTTGGTACCGCCGTGTATGCCTTTGAAGGAATCGGTTTGGTAAGTTATTTTATGTTGGTTTTTGTATCAAATAGTATTTTACTTATTAAATTGCGTACGATCAAATGTACTTTAAATAAATGATGCTTCAAACTAACAAATCGTACTAAATATACAGATGTGATGTAACTGGAAATATGTCTTTTTCTTTTATACGAATGCTTTGTGTATTGAAAATGTAGTATTTTGAGTTCATTCTGTCCAACACGATTTTATATTATGAATCGAAATCTCAGTAACCAAATTCTAAGACAAAGACTTAGTCTTCGTCTTAGTATTTAGTCGCTAAACATATGCAAAATTTCCAGGCATCAGATCTGTGGCGCCATTTTTTTCATATTATAGAATATTTTCCAGTATTCACCAAATTGATCAAATTTAAAACGTTGTTATCAATCGATCAAAACCTAATCGGTCACTATATTTTTGTTTTTATACTTGGAGTGAGAAAAAATATTTTCGTTGAGCTATCGTGCAATAAGTTCATATTAGGTGTATTACAGGTTTTGCCTCTGAAAAACGAGATGCGTCATCCAGAGCAGTTTCAGAAGCCCTTTGGTGTGCTAAACGTGAGCATGGTGATAGTCGGAAGCATCTTTATCGTGACCGGATTTTTGGGCTACCTGCAGTGGGGTGACGACGTACAGGGCAGTCTCACGTTGAACTTACAACCTGGTTTGATGTTAGTCTATATATTGTGAACATACAATACGTTTGTTTTTTATTTTATGGATTCAACACTGTATAGCAGCGCAAGTAAGTAGGTTCGATAAAATTTGGTATAGTAATTTTTATATTGAACTATGTTTTATGAAATTATATAAGGAGTTTATTAAGAGTTCTGAATGCAATTTACTACAGTCAATTTATCATTTTTAAACTATCGCGCTGCATTATTAAATACTCATAACACAGGGTATTAGACGCGATTTCACACTGACCTGCGCCGACGTTTTGGCCGTCAAAAATCGTAAGTCAAGTAAGTCGGCCATTGCGGAACACCTACAGGGGCACAAATCACTAGACCGAGTTTTACCGTACGCAAGTCCTTTCCATAAAAAATCAAGAGTAGTGCGTGAAGCGATTGAAATCAAGAAACACCCTAACAACTTCAAACGGAACGACGGATATAAATTGTCACAAGCGTGGAATCCAGTATTTGCTAAAACGCAACCTCTTTATTCGCAATCGGTAAATCTCCAGAAAACGGCTCATGTGCGGAATAGGGACACCGTTAGTATTGTTTGTGTCGGTAGTTGGATGAAAAATCCGAGGGTGAACGAAGATTTATCTTTGGATGCAGAAGCGTAGACTTGCTGCTCCAGTTTCGTTGTGACCACGGCCGGTGCAACCCGGTCGCAATGTCGGCGCAGGTCAGTGTGAATTCACGTCTAATACCCGGTATTATAAGTATTTAATTTATCATTTACTGAAATGAATTGCATTCGGAACTCTTTCGTATTAGGCCGTAAACTGGACGCCGGCGGAAGCGATGGCGGTGACAACCGCGGCGCGAGTGGTTCATACGAATTTAAGCATTTCTATCAAGTCGCGCGAGTCGCTGAACGCGAGAGTGTTGAAATTGTGTTGCGCGAGTGTTGAACTGATGACTAAGGTCCCCTACTGCTGTAGAACTCAAATGGCTTTGAATTTATCTTATGTGTTTTAATTCATCAGTGTAAGCAACGTGGTGCAGACGCTAATCGCTTTGGCGATGATGTTTACATACCCGCTGCAGTTTTACGTGCCTGTGCGTATCACGTGGCCGGCGTTGCGTTCTCGGTGCGGTGGTCGCGCGTTGGTCGCCAAGGAGCTCGGTTACCGTGCGCTACTGGTTTTGCTTACTTGTGAGTAACATAATTTTCGTTTGCAGCTTACCACCCGTCAAGCTTACGTGATTTACAAATTCCTATTTAATCCTCTAAGGGGTAGAAATAAAAAAAAAAACCTACTTAGTGGGTCATTTTGCCATTTCTGCCAAATTTTCCGTCGAGTGTGCACGGTTGAATATCATTTCATAGAGGTACAATTTTCAAGTTCGGACATTCGAAAGCCGACGACGCGTATTGCATTTATCGTTACAAGTTAGGCCTAATATTCGGCTGACCTCCTCCCTATTAGAATTGAAATTTGTAGAGACTCATATTTTTATTGTATTTAGCGAACTAGTTTTGATAACTAAATTGTTTTCGCAGTCATCCTAGCCGAGTCGATCCCTCAACTGGGTCTATTCATATCGTTGGTTGGCGCAGTGAGCAGTACGGCGCTGGCTCTGGTGTTCCCGCCTCTTATCGAGCTGGTGATGACGTCACAGAAGGCCGGAGGAGTCCACCCGCTCACCGTAGCCAAGGACATAGTCATTATTTTACTTGGCCTGTTCATCTTCGTCACTGGCACTTACGAAAGTGTAGCTTCAATAGTAAGAGCTTTTAAGCAGTAAGCAGTAGGTTTGATTTCACATTCGTTATCATTGTAGATGTCTTGACGAAATATTTACATTGACATTGATGGATTAAATGCGACTTTAAGGTCAATGACGACGGTTTGAATTCGAAATAAATGCAAGTGTAGGTGATAATTATGCCGTGTTTTTAAATAGAGGATTGTATTATGGAATAGTGATATAAAAATATATCTGTCTGACCTTAAGTTTCCGTCTAAATGTTGTGTTAAGGGAAGTCCTTGTTAAAGAAGCAAAGTATTAGATACAAAATAAATAATTGATAATCAAATATTTTTTGGAGATATATTCCAGTAGGATATTTATTTGTAGTTTCAATAAATATTTTTATAGAAGCCCGCAGTGGTTCTGTTATAAAAATAGCCACGAATTTGACGTCTCATCTCGACTCGAATAAAACATACTTCAAAAGGTAAAAAAGGTTTTATTTCATTGAAGCTCTATAGCTCTCACAGTTGCGCTCGACGTCAAGTTTGAGGCTACTTTTTAACAGACTAATATAAAAACTAAGTATTGTAGTAAATTAAGCTAATCATAAATAAATCACTATTAAGAGTGTAAATAATAACTACTATTGTACCATTTTATATTTTGTATTTATAGTAAATAATTATTCATTTAGTGTACAGAGTTTTACAGAAATATGATACACTTAATGGGTTGTTCTGTAACCAGTAAGCACAAAGATGGAGTCTACGTTGTGAAAGAAAGTTGCAAACACATATACATTTCATTATACAGTTCTAAATCGTCGTAAATTATTTAATGCTAATCTCTAAAATTATTCTAAGTAATTAAATATTAATCGCTCTATATATTTAAAAATATAGAGAGTAATTTTTGCGACAGATTTTATACGTTTTACGTTCAACCATGTTTGAGATATGGGTCTGAGAGCTTGCATTACAGTGAACTTCGGTAATGATACCCTGTAAAATGTCTTTCAGTATAAAGTTTCAATTTATATTCATCTATTTTGACTATGAAAAAACTTTGTACAAATTGTTATTCATCGAAAATCACTGTTTAAGTTGCACTTAGTGTTTTGTGTTCGTCGCTCTTTATTGTAAACTTGGAGCCGTGAGCGTATAAAAATGTATAAAACTTTTTCTTTGATTTTTGGAATGACAAAATCATGATAACGATTTTGTGACCTACAATAACTTAAAATACAGTTCCGGATTTAAGGAACTATTATGATGACATTTAGAACGCCAAATAAAACGTTATGGGTTTGGTAATTTATAGTAACAACAACAGACGGTACTATAGTACAATATTTTGAATTGTGCAGTATAATTTAAAGAATACTTGCCAATACGCTAGCTTGCTAGTATGGTATATAGTCAATGATACACTGTAGTCTTTGAGACAATGTCTTCTTAGACTTTTCAGATATTAATGTTATATAAATGTTAATAATTGTATTAATTATTATTCATTAGATTTGAATTTCGAATGAAATTTTATAAAAGTTGCGTTTAAAATATAATTTTAAACAAAATATTTAAATAAAGATTACTTTATTCTATTAAATATAGATTTAAATAATCCTATACAATATTTGTAAATTTATAAGATAAATGTTATTATTTTCCATTGTATTACTGTAATGTCTATGATATTTTAGCCAGCGATCGGTAAATTTTATTTTATGGTAAATAGTTTTTATTTAAACTTCTCATGGACCTTGTTAATTCCGTTTAATTTATTTGTGTAAAGTGTTTGTGTTTATACGTACATTGTTTTAGTAACGAATGGGGTGTACTTTACAATATATGTTCATTTATTCAGATCGACTAATCAGTTATCAAAGAGATGTATTTTTTTGGATTTATTTTAGAAAATAAATCGATTGATTAATTGATATTAGATTTTCTAGTATGTAATGTAACTACTTTTTTTTTGTAATTTTTTTGTGTTGCTAGCTCAATTATGTTTATCATAATTTTAATTATTAATTGAAAGAAAATAGAAGTAAAACAAATTCACTTGATATAATCAGATTCTAGTTAGTTGGTAGTTGGAGTGAGTAATATCTAATCCCAGGGCGTAAACCGTTCTCTTTGGTAGTGTTCATGGATTTGCTATTACAACCTCATGAATGAGAATTGACCTTTTTTGGGGAGTGGTCACACGGTATGATGATTGATGCAGGTTTGGTAATGATTAAATCGTCTCATGAATGTAAAAGTATATGATATCGACAAGTTTTTCTAATGGTCTCCGGGAGTAAGAATTGATAACCACGTGGGAATGGGAATGATAATAATGCATCATACCACACATAAAAGCATAATATTTTATAGTAATCTGTCTATAATTCATTAACATATGAAGTAGGTACACACAGTAGTACATCAGGTTATAGAAAAAAAAACATTCAGTCAATTTTAAAATTGATTGATTGATTGAATAATCTTTATTGCACTATGAAATACAATAGAAAGGTATATAAAACTAGATAGGTAACACAAAAGGCATTTATTTTTAAAATATTAAGGTACAATCGTAATTTTGACAGTTTTATAAAAGCTAAATGTTTGGTTCACTGTTTGTAGTGACGTTAATCGTTACTTTATAAATTTGGATACTTTTTAATATACCTTTATTAATGTTAGTCCATTTATTGGCCCAGAATTATTATCCCTAGGGGTATTATAATACTTTCTTATGGTAATACCAATTTATGCAAGTCATCATCATCATCGGCCTTTTTACGTCCCCATTGCAGAGGCTCAGGCCTTCCTTGTGGTTGGCTAAGGAGGATGCCATAACCCTCCATGCTGGCCAATGCGGATTGGAGGGTATTAACGACTGCAAATGCAGCCGGGACCAACGGCTTAACGCTTAACGTGCCTTATGAAGCACGGAGTAGCTCGAGATAACACTTTTCGGTCACCCATCTCGTGACCGATCCTTGCGAAATTTACTTAACAACAAAGATCGCGGGCCGCGGCGCTTCTCCACTACGCCATCGAGCTACTCCAATTTATGCAAGTATACCTACTATATTGTTTTAAAATCTTGGTTAGCAATACACCTATAAATGAAATATAAATACACTTATGTAAGAATTGCAAATATTATTTAACACTTTATTTCGGATAATACCAAAGAAAAATTTCCTTTTGTATATTTGGACTGCCCCTGGGGAAATACTTCAGGGGCAATAATTGCACTAACCAACTATTGTGTGTTCCTGTCAAAATAACTTTAATATTATTTAAGCTATCTTATTTGTGATTTTAATTCAGCTTTATTTACATAAGCGCATTATAAATAAGTATACATAAATTACGCATATCATTTAAATAATTGCTCCAAAACATTCCGATATTGTGCCTATGTTTTCATTTTCAAGGAAAATTTGTTATGAGCTATGTGCATATTTAAGTTTCTATGTATGGAGATAATAATAGGTCTTAAAATTTAAAATATTTGAAGTTGTGTATATTTTATAATGTATTCGATATATCGTATATTAATTTAATTTATATACACAATGATAGATAGCGTGTTGTAATCGTTATAAATAATCATTAATCTTATTAAAATTTTGTGAAATAAATTAGGCAGGGTAATGAGCATGTCCTAGTAAAGTGGCATTTATTTTACCTTAGATTTATATGAGAATTGTTTATATCAGTAAATATAATTTTATAATTGCCTTTTCGATATTGTTTCGTGTTCTTAGTAACATCGATACTGTCATGTATTCTATTGTGTAATTAAAAAGTATTTATTTACTTATTGGGCTGTGTTCCTAGTGATAAAGAGATGATTCATTTATGTATGATTAGCTTACTCCTGTTCCATAGTCATAACGTTGTTTATTTATACATTACATCGACCTTTTTTTTTCTACCTTAGTTTTTAATTTTCTTTTTTGTTTGTATGTATATATCAGCAGCAATTTGTAAAATTCAAGTAGGTGTTTTACATATTATCTATGCCAAAATGGTTGACGTGATACCGACTTAAGTTAATTATGGATTTAAATGCGTAGTTTCCCGTGCCTCATGCAATACATATTATTTTATATTTTATATATAAGTATTTAATTTTTATTTTAATGCCTGTCCGCATGTCTCCTCTACCTTGCTTTCTTTTATATTACATAATATCTACATTGGCGGCTGTGCTTTCGGTATTGTATAGAATAGAATAGGGAAAGTATTAAATAAATAGTATTTCATGCATTACCTATACCATTTAGGTATTATATACATTAACTAGATATTGTATGGAATACCGGATTATAGACCGTTAACATTATACACATAAATATTTATGATTTTTACATTTTCAATCGCCGTATCTATATTAGGAATGCTTATTTTATGCACTTATATTTTTTAAATAAACTTAAACCAATTTATTTATTCGATCGTTTTGAGTGTGCTTTTTCGATCACTATTGACGTAAATAATTATACCAGCAATTATTTTTAATTAGCACATCACATTTTTTATAAACATTTTAGAAAAAATATTTTTTAGGCAGCTTGCAGAGGCAATTAACTTCTTTAAGGCCTGTTTATTATGAATGTACAATTTCATTGGTATTGACGTGTACAATAGACGAATTGTAAATGTCATTAAAAAGCGAGAAATTATTTTTATCATTCCATTTACATTTAAAGTCCACTATACTCTTGTCAGTATTTGTAACGAAGATATTTTTTTTCACTTCGTTTTCTATGCTTATACACTTGCTTCCTGTATTATACATATAAATCGTAATATTTTTACGTGCCAGGGCTTCGTCATGAAGATAAGTTAAATAAACCTTCCTTTTGAATTATTCTGTATATTGATGAAAACAGCATTAAAATTTGTTGTATACTTTATAAAATTACAGTGTACAGACAGCGGGAAATTATTTTGTTTTATACTATGTATAAATACAACACGTTTTGATATATCACAAAAATACGTATATTTTTGTGTTATATCGCCTATATCATAATATTATTAAGTGGTTAAGTACCATTTCTTTCATAGATGTTAACTAAGTGAACGTGTGGATTAAAATGTTTTATTGACAAAGAAAACCTATTTATTTTCTTATACCTTTGACAAACTGAGACCTTAATTTTAATATGCTAATTAAAAGGGGGCGAAAATCTGAGATTGTCTTTATTTATCTCGCGAGCCTAGGATGGGTTTTTGATATAAAAAATACGTGGACGCTATGTAATATGGCCGTGGTATGAATAAACGATCATAGAATGAAATGAAACCTCCTTGAACAAACAACAACATGAGCCCAACATCAGTGATAATGGTAACTAAAGAAGACATAAACTACACAAACAGTCCCTAGTTTTCGAATTTTACAATCCATCGTAATCTCTTTCAATTTGACATTTGAAAGATATTCACGATCTTCACCCTTTGACACGTGACAGGAGTTGCGATCGTGATATTTTTTTTAAACGATATTGTATGAGATATGGTTTATTTTTATATTTTATAAATATTCTTTAATGTCTTCTTTACATTATATTTCAAAAGTATTTTTTGTTATTTATTTATTAACCCAGAAAAAATTAAATAAAAAGTTAAAAATATAGGAGGAAAATTTACGCGTCACCATTCACCACCAGCCCTTTTACGTCCCCACTGCAGGGGCTCAGGCCTTCCTTATGGATGGTTAAGGAGGATGGGCCATGACCCTCCACGCTGGCCCAATGCGGATTGGAGGGTATTAACGACTGCTAATGCAGCCGGGACCAACGGCTTAACGTGCTTTCCGAAGCACGGAGTAGCTCGAGATAATAATTTTTTGGTCACCCATCCACCCGTGACCGACCCTAGCGAAAGCTGCTTAACGACTACGATCGCGGGCCGCGGCGCTTATCCACTACGCCACCGAGCGTCACCATTGGTCGACCGAAATGTGACGCCAACGGGCATGTTGTCATTTGATTTATCGACGTCGATATTCTGTACGAAGATCTTATTGTGATTAAATATAACAAAATAAAACCGATAATGGAGATACGTTTTTCTTACTCATCATCTTACACCATAGATTTTTCACTTTCCCATCGCGTGGAATACGAAAGTATACTTTATCGGGTGTACTGATAGTAGTTTTTGCACTTCGAGACCATACAATACTCATATGAAGGTTTTTTTTAACTTTTAACATTATTTGTATATTAATGATGTCATAAAAAGCGCGCGCTAAGTGGTCCAGTGTTTGGACGTTTTAAATTGCACTTTGAAAAATAATTAGACTATTTTCAAGCCAATTTATATATTTTTCTTTATAATAAAACTATGAGTGACTAATTTAATAAATAATAAAGAGGCGTATTCGTCAAGGCAAGCGTTAGAAGAAAACATCTTGAAAAGCTATTGAGAAATGTCATACGAAATGTTATCTGCAATCTTTAGACGGGTTTAGGCAAGTAAATATAAATATTTCTAAACTTTTTTTGAATTAAGGAAAGTTTTCAACACGATTGGGTAAATTCAAAGTTTGCAACGATTCCAGTTTGCAACCAAGCGCCCAATCGTTGCATCGTTTCTTCATCGCGTAATAAACTTGAATTGGAGAGAAATCTTTCGGTGAAGGTAATATACTCATTGGTTTCTTCACAGGGATCCCCATAATATCATCAGTAGAATCAGCTTTATCAAAGTGGTTCTTCACTGGCATACCCTTAATATTTTTCTTTTCAAACGTCCGTAAATACTTCCTCATAGTCGTCATGATTTTCTCGCCATGAACCAACGGTACCTCTGCCACATACACAGCTGCATATATCTTATCCAAATGATTTAGTAATTTATCTGTAAATGGTACATTTCTAAAGTCTTTATATAGTGGAACTACTTCGATGGGCACTTTTTTATTGAAGTCCATGGATTTGTCAATCTCTGCTTTTATTATTTCTTTGGTAGATTGTGGTAAAGGTCCACTTATTAGAAGTATTCTCGAATATTGATCAGTGTAGAACAACGCCGTAGCCACTATGCTGTAATCTTTTTCACAAACAGCAAATTTACATAAACATATTGATAGAAATATTAGAAACATATTCGCGTCTTATAGCACGACTGCTTATTTACACTTCGATTTAAATTACAGATTTCAATTTTATGTGAAAATTCGCAACGTTTATTACACCTAAACTGATTTGTAAGTAATTATTACCGATAACGCCTTTTTACCACCTTAAAATAATTAAAGAAGTGTTTGCAGTTTGGGTTTATTAAATTAGTTTATTCTTATGACCTACAGCTATTTCCCCGCGACTTCGCCAGATAACCTATGTCATCCAATGCAGGTCAGCTTCCAGTTGGTGATTTTTTAAAATCGGGCCAGTAGTTTCGGAGCCTATTTGATGCAAACAACCCATCAAATCTTTTCTCTTTATAATTATTGTTAGTATAGATATAGAGATACAAATAAAACATTCAAATATGCAATTTTCATTCTAAAGACTACAGTGTACAATATTCTTGATTGATTTACCAGAACATATTGTCTAATTTCGAAATCTATCCCAATCCCTTTGATTCAACTCTTCCGTTTGACATTTTTCAATAGCTTTCAAGTATTCATTTATTTATTTTATCTTTATTAACTACTAGCTTTTGCCCGCGACTTCGACCGCGTGGTTGCAAAGTGGCAAAATTCTTTGATAGAAATATTAGCGCAGAATACTTTAGCATAAACGCCATCTAGTATAGCAAAGCTTAAATTTGTTACTACATTTTATTTTAAAACTCACTACTCTGCTATCAATACTTTATGATTTAAAATGAAATGGAGAAATTTGTCAGTTTTGTATAGCCTGATGTGCTGTTAACTGAACAGCAAAATATTATCTATGTCGGCAGCACTTTACTCTATGTTCATTTTAGAAATTCATTAATGGAAAAAATGTCTTTGGAGTTATACAATAAAACGTTTACGTGATTTTTAAAATAAATAAATCCAAATTTATATTCCAATAAAATATTTCATTTTCCGAGTAACTTAGTCGTGTAGTGGATAAGCTAACTCCCACTTTTATTCCTTTAAGTGTTAGTTTTGGGGATAAAATATAACCTATTACCTTCCTAGGGTCATAAACTACCCAAATACCAATTTTCATCAACATAGGCCCCCAAACAATAAGTTTCATAGAAACTTTTTCACCCTTTTTGGCCCCCTTCGGGATGGAATTTACAAAAATCCGTTCTTAGTACACCTCTACGTATTAAGGAAAATGTTCCATCCGAATTTCCAGTTTTTACGACCAGCGGTTTAGGCTGTGCGTTGTCTGTCAGTCAGTAAGGACATCTCCTGTTATATACTGGGAGCAACAAAATGACCGACACGGCTGAAAGTTTCAAGTTATATGCAAACGTTCATTTTATTTGGCAAATATTTCAAAATAGAGGAGTTGTATAAATGCACCCTACCGAAGGCAAGGCAGTATTATTCAGTATATTTCTAAGCGTGTACGAGGGCAACTTAAGTACTGGATGGGAGGAAATTTTTCAGTCGGTATAAAGATCTAAGAGTGCCATGACACTTTCCAAGTGCCTTTCACAAGACAAAGTATGGTCCAAGACAATACTCAAGCTTTCACATTTGAAGAATAAGGAATTACCACAACGTTATATAACAAAGGAGGAGTTGTGTAAATAAATTAACTTTGGACTATTGATAATAATAGCCTGGCATTTGTAAGGATTAAGTCATTTCAAAGTTTTGAGTGCACTCCCGAATTCGGAATAGATTCTGGCTCCACTGCAAAATGACTCTATCTAAATCTCAAGTTTATCTTGAGGACACAATTGCAAATCATCAATGATAAGAGATGTAAGAAAATTTATAAATAAGGTAAAATAAGTGGAGAAAGAACGCCGCCTTGAGGCACACCAACAATAAGGTCAACCCAATCGGAAAATGATTCATCAACCCCATCTGCTTGCTGGCGCTCGCGTAGATAAGATGAGAATCAAGCAAGCATAGTAGAAGAGCATCCGAAATCAGAAGAGCTAGTAAGGCGTCATGGTCAACTGTGTTAAAGCCATTGGAAAAGTCAAGTAGTATTAAGACAGTAAGACATGTAACATCCATGCCATCGCGTATATCTTCCACGATTTTAAGAAGTGTGGTAGTGGTGCTGTGTCCAGGTAGAAATCCAGATTGGAATGGGGATAGAACTTGGTTGCGAAAAATTAAACAACAAGAAAGTTCTTTATGTACCACCGCTTCAAATACGAGTATCTTAGACAGAAAAGATAGAATGGAAATGAGTCTAAAACGATTCAAGGTGCTGGAATTGGAGACTTTTGGAAGAGGAATAGCATAGGCCTTATGCTAAATGATAGGAATTTAGCTGGAGGATAAGGAATAGTTCAGGACCAAAGTAAGTATTGGTTTTGTGGATATAATCCTCTTGCTAGAGCAAAGGTAAAGAAAGTGTCAGACAGCATAGCCGTGGATGTAAGTTTAGAAATTTAACATTATTGGGCAGAATTGTAATAGAAGAAAAATGGTGATTAGATCGTCAAGACCAAATGAAAAAGAATATGAGTGTTGACTTCGGGCTTTGCGATGATGATAGAATTAAGAAACTTCCACATTTCGGCTGACTGACTGAATGACTGTTTATCGGTCACCGTAAACTAGTCTAAAAACAGTAATTATGAAACTTAGGATACATTAAAAATTGTAAAACAGTTAAAAATTATATTTAAGAAACCGTAATGAACTATTATTTAATCTATAATCATTTGAAAGGCCAATGAACTTTATTGAGTAATTTGGATCGTATACCACGAAGGCTGCAATCGTCTAACCAATTAACACATCCCTTCTCTATATTATAATAAATGTCGTTGGGTACAACAGTGACGTACGGATCGAAAAGATCCGGTTTCATCACAAGGAAATCGTTCACACCATTGTTCTCGACATATGGTTTTTGATTAAGAGCAGAAGATTCTTTTTTCAATGTCTCCAATAGTTCTTTCTCCACAATAACAGCTCGTTCGTCTTTTGGAAAGTCCGCACTACTTTTCCTTCTTTTATCTGAATTGCCGTTTCCTGCTTCGCCAGTTTTCAACTTGCCTTTGCGTAGATGATTCATGTCCAAGGATATGTGACCGTTTGCTTTAGCTCGTCTACCATCTTGTAATGCACTCAATGATCTCAGTAACTTCAATGTTTTCTTTAAAGTTCTGGTCTCTATATTGCTCTCCTTGTGGTTTTGTTTTGACAACGGTGTCAATGCATTCACCAAAGTTATATACACTACAATATTTACCAATGTAATCTGAAATTTATTAAAAAATATTATTTGAATAACGAATAAAGTTAAATGTAATAAATACTAAATATAATCAGATATTACTGCACTCAGCATTTTTATCTGCACTTGTATAAACTGACTTTTTCAACACATTTCTCCTTGCTGTTTGTAGTGTATTGATTCTCGCAATGATAAATTAATTTTTTTCTTATTTAACTATAGTAAAATTGACGAAAACGAATTAACCATGAAATTGAAAGATTATTATCAATAAAATTATACGTTTTCTAGGAATGCTGTAATCAATCAGGAAATGGATTTGAAATCAACCCAAGCTTCACATCACAACATCAGAGAGTCTAACAGTGGTGGATTGGTTCAAACAAATCATGAGTCAAAGGGGTAGACTGATTTTCTTTCTTATTTTGTCCAGACACTCGTAAATCCTGCTGAAATCAAGAAAATAAAAACAATTTGAAATTTGAAATTGTCTGCAAAAAATCGTAATAAAGAGAAACGACTGAAAATAGAGAAATAATGCCATAATTTTTTTTGTTCAATAAAATCAAAACATAAAAAGTGAGTACACCAACAATTTTTTAAGGTCTAAGTCAGTTGTGTTATTACATTAGTACGAAGTAAAACAGCACTATTAGAAAATTTATTTTTCTTTTACCAAACATGATATTTTTCTTGTAAATATCTGGCAATAAAGATAAAAATAAATAGTATTATTTCTTCTTTTTAGTTGTTTCTCTTTTTTATGGTTTTTATGAAGTCGGTTTAGTTTTTGTTATTTAATTTGAATAATCTTGAGCTCTTTTGTTAATCTCTTTTTAATCTTTTTTTTTTGTTAATCCTTGCCCGATCTTTCAGTTGGTTAGTAGGTACTTAGTTTACCAAACATTTATTAATGCGCATGCTTTTCGTAAATTATTTCCTGAATTTGTAAATAAACATAAACCTCACATAATATCTAAGTCATATGACATTAATTTCTTCAAATCTACCGTAAAAAAAATTCTTTTTATTGTAAATTAGCTAACCCGGCGAACTTCGTATCGCCTATTATACCCGTTTTTCATAAATCCTTTTTTTTATATAATTTTTCATACATAAACCTTGTCATGACAATAAATAACTCATCAAAAAAAGAATCATCCAACTTGGTGCAGTCGTTCGAAAGATATGCGCGTACATACATTCAGCGATTCATTAAATTATATAATTTTTTTTTTGGGTTTAAGATTCTCTATATAAACAATTTTAAAACACTGTAGGTTTCGATATAAAGTTTAATGATTTTTTTAACTGGTGTTCTTAGTGGTGTTCTTAAAGTAATAAGTAGGTACCTATTTAAATAAAAGAAAGATTGACTTATTATATTTAGCTATATTATAATATTTCACGAAATAAACTAAAAAATACTTATAAGTAAGGTCTGCTTTCTACAATTATTTTAGAAAGCAATCTTTTCCTTTGGCTTGTACGTATCGAAGAAATCTCTGTACTGTGGGACGACGACAGGAGCAGATCCGGGGATTCCACAATTAGTCATCGCAGTCTCGACAAATTCTTGATCTAGACCCTTTATCTCACATAAGTCAGTGAGGAATTCATACCATTCGTCGTATGTTAGCTCCGTTTTACTGGAAATGAAAAAAACTTTCTCAAAATTGTACGGTCCAACCTTTTCCATGGATGGAATCGAAGATGCAGCAGAGACCAACCGACTTCCAAAGCACGGAGGAGATCGAGATAAAAAAATTTTGCCCGCCTTTCCTATGACCGGTCACGCAAAGTTGCTTAACTTCCGCATCGCATAATACGCTGACCACGGTTTAATCAAGATAATTTTCAATATTTCAATTTATGTTTATTGAGATACTAACCAGAACTTCCACCATGTTACTCCCGTATCGGTCATGGTAACTTTTCTGTCGTCTATTATCTTGCTCTGGCGCATCCAGTAGTCTGATCTGTATAATGTGATCGTCGTGCCGTCTCGTTTCGTGTCCATAAGTTTTGTAAATTCAACGAATTGACTCTCTAATGTCGCTGGTTCTTCATCCATTGATTCTTCGTTAGATCTAAAATTATCTTATAGTAACTGCACCGCTTGTACCTACACATAACACGACAGATTCTGTTTTTAATATGAGGAGAGTTTCATCTCGAAAACTGAGAGTTCCATTGTAACTTGAAAGCACATCTTTATATATTTTGAACTAATTTAAATTATCTACAAAAAAAGTTTGAATTAAATTATCTACAAAAAAGCGCATTAACATTGAAAACACTTAAAGTTAATATAGAAAAATAAATATAGTTACATAAGTAGGTAGTGATATACCTAGCTTTTATTTGTAAACTTAGATGTATGTAGTATATATTCAAAAGGAAATGTTATTTATTTATAAAAGCTAGCGATAGCGACATCTAAACTAAAACCCTTTAGTTAAAACCAATGTATGTCGAAAACTTTAGATAAACTCTTAATTAGAAAAACAACCTTAAAACCCGTGTGTTCAATGACAATGGTAACTATGGTAACCAGCATAAGATGAGCATATGGTTCTTTTTTTATGAACTTTCTTAACAATTTACAAATCAAGAACTTTCCGAAAATAGATATATAAATATAGGTACCGAAAAATTTGGATGTCTCTATTACTTTACAATTCTTGTTACTAGTACCTAAGAAATATATAGTATTAGGGAAAAGAGAGCCCAGTCTCCAATGTTTTTGTCATAATGTGCGAGAACGTTGACTGATATAGGCATAGAATAATAGTACTAGTAATAGGTTTAACGGGCTTTCCGTTAGACGGCGTGACTATGTCAATGCGATGTAGATCATCTCAATTTTTGTCAATATATATTTCTATAAATTAGTATAATCCCCGCAAATTGTTAAAGCGCCTGACCTCCATTTTGGTGAAGTAATGATGTCCAAAAATCAGTACAGTTAACAAATAAACACTGATTGATTGATTGGGTTGTGTTTAGATCTTTTATGTAGAAATACTATACTAGGTATAATATACTAAAACTTCTTGGTACTAGGTTCATAGCAAAGAGTAAAGTATATTCACCTTTTTAACACAGGGTAAATGCAACCTTTAACCATAAAGCAGGGCTCTCCGACTCCGCACCAAGAATTCTCAATTCATTTTACCTATAAAATTCTCCAATAATCTTAGTGTAATTCTCTTTGCAGTCATAAACTATGAGTATGTTTGTAGTATTAAATACTGCATAGAAAACCATTATATTACAACTATATGTTTTTTGCGACTTGGTCTGCGTAAAGCTACCGGATGTCAGTCGCGGGAAAATAACGTGGCATTAAAAAATTTTTGTTATCCAAATATATTTATTTATACATTCTATTTATATTTTTGAGATAATAATACTTAATGTATATTTTTTTTTTGTCATAATTCATTACCCAATTTGTACATGAATAAGCTCACATTTTCTTCAAAATTATGATAACAATGTACTTATCTAAATAATTTAGAATAATATTGTTTTATTTCAAATTGAAATAGAAAATACTTTAAAGTTAATGGAATTCAAAGGAAGTATTAGAATAATTACCATTCTAAAATCACGTAAGTAATTTAGAAAAATGCAATATTACTTTTTCGATAATTCAGCCTTTTAGTTTATAGTTACAATTACTATTAACACACACTTCACAAATATTGTTATTGTGTGTGTAAAGTATTTTAGAATAGGGTTTTTGGAGTCATCGAAATTTAAAAATATGTCCTTACTTTTGGCATACAACTTATTGCAATTCTACCATCCTTAAGATTAGTACCTACATCAACTTGTAGGCAAACCGAATTAAGTATATATACATGATAAGAAAATTGAGCTCTATATTTTCTTCTTGGATTTTTTTTGTACTGATAGTAGTTTTGATTCTTTTGATTGTCAAAAATAAAGACAAAACAAAAATAAATATTTCATTGTTATTCACTCAAAAGTAGCCTAAACAACAATGGATGGCACTCTTCGTAAGAATGACAGAATTAGATATGTAGATGGTAAGGAACAGATGAAGATCATAATTATTGCGTATTTCCATAGTTTTGGAATGTTTCAACAATCATGACAATTTTGCATCATGAAACGGCCGGTGTAACCTCGAAACGTCGGAAAATATAGGTAGTTGAAAAAACCAACTATCAAACGGTCAGTTGCAGAAACGTCCATTAGGGTTAATTACGCCTTTAAGCTCTAATGAATGTCAAATTTGTATGGGTAATGTCGCTTTAAACTAATGGAAATTTTAATGGTCGTTTGTGCAACTGGCTGAAAGTCTATCGCGTCAATACCCGTCTTTTACAATCTAATCAAGCGGTCTAATAATGAAGATCTTTAAGCTAGTAGTTGAAAATTGTCTGAGTTTACAGTCTCATAATTTAATGAATATCAGTGGTACTTAAAGTCGATTGGGCTACAACCCATCAAGATAAACTTTAACGGTAATGCTCTGGTGGTGAATCGCGAACAGGGTATTTGAAAAAATTAAAAATATATTGTAAATTGTAGTTATCGTTTCATGATGAGATTTGTTTGTGACGAAACAGCGTTTTTCGCGCGTTTTTTTTGCATTTTAACTTTAACATTGATTTCTATTGATAAATACTGTAAATTTTCCCGAAATATTAATGTAATGTGTTTATTATGTAACAAAGAATAATTTAAAAGGGTTTTTCAAAATGAGTCAAATACCCTGTTAGGGCACACTTAATATTTGTTCGTCGCCGGCCTACAGTGGGTCGCGACCCATAGTTTAGACTGACTACTTTGCTAAACAATTATATATTAGTTTTAATGTATTAGTTATTTAACGAGAGCTAACTATCAAGATTATAAAAATGAAAATATCTCTATTCAAATGTAAAACAAGTTCTTTTGTATAGCTTTCCTTAATCAAAGCAGGGTTCAGTTTCACCCTGTCGGCCTTAACTGTGCCGATGCTTAATCATTTTGAACAATCGTAACTGCTATGAAAATAATGACTGTACAATTACTGCAAAATTCTTATTTACACATTAATATTATATAGTATGTATTCTTGTCACAAAAATAACTTCTACTTAATAAAATAATATTATTATCTCTATTTATTTTAAATTCGTCTAATAACTTGAAGCCACGATATTTGTATCGATCATTTCTCCGTAACCTTCTTTGTTTGTAGCTTGCCTTTGCTGTAAAATATATCCAGGAACAAACCTGAAACGAATGCAAATATTTTTATGTTGCCAAACATTTAATAACACACAATTCATATATTTTTTTATAAATACGAAGCGTAATCAGTATGAGTAATAATAATATGATTATAAAATTTATTGTATAATTAATTCAAAGACGACGTCGTGGCACTACTAGTCCACACATTTAACCCTTCAGCAGATAATAGGGAAATATTGGATACGTAATTTTTCGTTTCAATATAAGAAATGGCTTTTCAAAATGGTTTTACTAATTTCAAATAATAGGCATTAAAGTTGAGAAGTAGAGGTATGCCACGTCACAAATACGAAGAAAATGTACGAAGTTGTGACGTCATATGACATTTCAGCTCAATGTATTGCCGTATTTATTGATTACGCAATACGGAAAATATTTTTTTATCTCTATCAGAGAATAGTGGCACCTACATTATTTCTGAATTCTATACTAAGTGAGAAGTTAAATGGGGAGCTGAGCAGTGCGTGTGATGTTATTTACTTACCAGAAAATACTAAGACAGCTCCCAACCACTGTCTTCCCAGCAGGACGTTACCAAAGAACACTACAGATGCGAGAACAGTGAAGAATTTCCTGGTCGTTGTTACAACAGAGCACGGCAACGGACCGAACTCGGATACCTACAAGAAGACACAAATATTCACGTGGAGATATGGACAATTTATACTATTATAATTGTCTATGCTGTTTTAATCAAACAAATACAGAGTAACAAAACGGTTTCCTTGAAATAAGAAATAAAATTGAGATGGATAGCGATTCATTTCATTTGTTTGATGAGGTATGATTTTGAGTTCAACATTAATGCCTCCTAAATCTGAGTTTAATTGTATTTATTCAATATTGCCCTTGCCAAGTAAATAATGAATTAATTACCATGAAGAAGATAAACAATTGTCCTAGTGCGCCTGTTAATGCGAGACACACGAGATATATTAATACCTCAGGGTACATATGAACGAAGCTGACAAAACGGAATATTTCACCAGTTAACACAACTCCCACAGAAATGATTATGCTGGACCTGTAACAAAAACAAAAATTTGGATACAGGAATAAATGTATGCTTACTATGATTTAATGAAATCGACAATGGCGCTTTAATTTCATGTTTTACAGTAAAATTGGTCTAAAAATATCATGATACTCTTGTGCCGATGTTTTGATGCCTTTTCAAAAAAATATGGCTCGATATCTCTTTCTAAGCTAACACCCCACCAAACCATAACTAAAGTCGAATAATGCCTATGTTGTACTCTGTTGACTAATCGTGATGCTTCTTTAGAGCTTTGAGCATAAATACGGTCATTACGTTTGTTAAAATATTGCTGATTCTTTTTTCTGTTTTTTTCTGTGTAAACAATTTTTTTCTGTGACATCCCCTTGTGTACCGCTTATGTAGTTGGTTTGATTTAACCATTCCTTTTAATCCCAACGATAAACGAAAAAGCGGGGTATTACAAGTTTGACCCTTTTGTTTGTCTGTCTATTTATGTGCGTGTGTGTTTGTCTGTGGCATCGTAGCTCCCGGATAGACCGATTTCAGTACGGTTTTTTATTCGAAAGATAATTCAATATTTTTAATATGGTTTCAAAATCTTAAAAAAAATAAATGGATTCTGTGGTAGTATTGTTCAAATTTTCAAATTATCTGTTAAGAAGTGACCAGTGCGATAATGCAGTTTCTTATAGGCTGCAAGTCCTAAGGCATCTTTTAAAATATCTTCATCTCCCGAGATAAAATCTTTTGTTTTCGGACAGGATTTCTTTTCTTTTCTTCACTTTTTTGATCGGCTTTTGCGTCACAAACAGAGTAGGTTTCATTGTACCTATCAATAGCCCGGTACACAAATATTTAACGAACACCAAGCATATGGAGGGTTTTGGAAATTGTGGTTAGTTCCATACCTACTTCATATAATGAAATCACATCGATGCGGTTATCTTTATCACCCCGTTCCATTTTATTATCACAAAATATTTTATGATGTATTGGTACGAAAATAAGAAAAGACAACAAATAATCACATACAATTACATATTCGATATCAAAAATTAATATATAGTTTATCTTTAATTTTAACAGTATTTATGGCCAGATTACTTAATCTGTCGTATATATAAATTTCAGCATTCTACGACTTCAGGAAGTAATCCCAAAGGTTTTGATAATCATCAGTGAGTGAGTGTATAAGTATCGAAATAAGGCTTTCATAAAATAAAAAATGTAATAGCTATGCAACTGAAATTTTATGTATGTAGTATAATCCAAACATAAGTTATAATGGTCGAAAAATCCGACGAAGCGTTTCGAGAAAAATGTAGTTAGTGCCCTTATGCTTTTGTTGTTTCGCGTCTTTGCGGCCACTACCGTGGTCCTAGATTTATTCTAACAAAAGATTTTTTGACAGTAAGATACGATTTTTTTATTATGGAAAACCTAAAAGTGTAGTCTGTAAATTTTTTAAAAATAGTTTCGAATTTTATTTTATGTACAAATGTCGTTTCGATTTGGCTTTCTCTTACTGGCTCGCTCAGCATTAGACATAAACCTTTTTAATAAGGGCTCAGTAGTCTGGTTATTAAAATCATATTTTGCAGTTGAACTTGTCATTGTTGAACATTGTGTATTTATAGAGGAATAGACATAATATTATGATAATAAATTTAATTGAATTATATTAGAACAATTTCGAATACTATAATTTTATTAATTTTAATACTTACCAAAAGTTGGTATTCAGCATCATCGAATAAGCAGTGGGTGATGATTCACTTTTGATGCGTTCCTGAAATGTATTTAAGGAAATTATCATCAAATTATATATAACGGTTATCGCATATCTATCAGAGAATTTGGATGACACAAATTTTCTTTACACTTTTCAAATTAATGACTGCCAACATAAGAATTCTAACGATTTAGAACATATATCTTAAAAACAAAATATAATTAGAAGAAACAAAGTATAATATAAAGATGAGATATCCACCTGAACAGCACCAGTGAGGCCATCCATTGTCAAAGAAAGAAGAACAAGCAGTTCACCAATACCAATTCCTTGCGTTTCATCAGTAGAGACTACCTTCTTAACTTGGTCTTTATACATAAACATGATTACACCAATGACAATAAGTAAAACAAACAAGTACTTTCTCAATGGATAGGATTTTCTTCCGATTAATACACCCAATATCATGACAGGTATTGGCTTGGCTGCTTTCCCCACCACCTAGAAATAACATGATCATTTTAGTTTCAAGCTTTGCTTAAGCATCAAGCCATTTTTCTTTATTCAAATAAAAATTTGATGAATGTTGTTTTCCAATCAATATCAGCATTCATTTATCTTATTTCTCTTTTATTATATTGTCTCAGGTTTGGGTGTTGTGTTAACTTCGTTCTACGTACATTCAATAATACAAGTGCTAAAAACTATTATTTATTAATGTGACAGTTATAGATGTACCAGAATCTGATGGCAAATCAGAAAATTTTGTAGAAGGCAACATTGGGGAAAAAGGAAAGATATCTTGATACTTGTCAATTTTGAAATTGATTAACCGTCTGGGTGAGACATAATAAGACATAAAATATGGTGAGACATAATAGTGCACAAACATACACCTGTACACTCTATATTACCGTCATCTAATAATATGTTACTTGACCTGGAATGTAATGTGAATAAATAAAAGAAGATATACTTTATGTTTTGTTTATTGCTAATCTCTCCTAATATTGGAACTGTCTGTTAAGCTTACAAATGTAAATAAACCTGGTTTAATTTATATTCTTCTTTTCACCATTCCTATTTTTTTCTGGCATTGAAAAATGTCTTCATATCTTCTCCGAAAAAAATCACAGTTTATGACTAAATTTTGAATGGTTGAAAACATGACAAATAAAATAATTACAGCATATATTATCTCCTATTACTACTTCTAGATTTTTTTGTAAAGTGGCTGTAAAGATTACCACCTACTATGCAGTAAATTCTTGCTGCATATTAGGTGGTAATCTGGTATCTGTCTGTAGCATATTTTCATATAAATTTATGAATTTCGAGACTTGATTTTTAAAGAAACAAAAAGTCTGTTACTATAGAATAGAAAAAAATAATAAGTTAGGCTTGCAGGGTTAGAATTAGTAATAAATAAAACTAATTAATAATTCACATAGTCTCACCTAAACCTATACAAAGAAGAAGGATTTTATTGTTTGTTTGTATTGGACTGATTTCAAACATTCTTTCACTTTTAGTAATCTACATCATAAGTAGCTCGGTGGCATAGAGGATAAGCACTGCGGCTCACAATTGTTTTCGTTAAGCATCTTTCGCAGGGGCGGTCATGGGATGGGTGATCAAAAAATTATTATCTCAAGCTACTTCGTGCTTCAGAAGGCACGTTAAGCCGTTGGTCCCGGCTGCATTTGCAGTTGTTAATACCCTCCAATCCGCATTGGGTCAGTGTGGAAGGTCATGGCCCATCCTCCTTAATCCGATAGGTCAATATAACAATAAATACCTGTGTAGGGTAATTAATCCATTGCAAGGCCATATTAGAGGTTACCATACCTAAGAGGTATGTAAGCGCTGATGAGAAATAGTAAATTTTTTTTGTGTTATCCACTTCATGGTGCCATGAAAGCTGAAATAATACATGTCTATTGACAAAAGTAAAATAGATATTAATTAGTTTAGTTGCCTTTAATTAGTTGAAAGGCTTAATTTTTATGACGAGATGAATTACATTTGGAATCTGTTTCAATTGAAGAAATAGGAATTGTAGTATGAATAAAATAACTATTAAGCAATAGCAGTTTAAATCTGTTTAATTCTTAAAGAAAATTATCATGATATTCCGGCATCTATAAAACTTCAATTTTATATTAAATATCCTCTTCATAGGATATATCGCGAAAGATTTCTCATAATAACAATGTTAACTGCAATACGTATACAATATTAAGTATCAGATACAAGTTATAGTATAAAGGAAACTTACCATTAGAATTTGAGCGAAAATATAGTTAACAACACATTGCACTAAGACTAGAGATAATGTACACGTAAATCTATCGTTGTCGCCGTATTTACCACGTGTTATTTTTTCTTGTAGCATACCAAATATAAAATAACAGAAAAATATCCCACTTGCATAAAGAATAAAACGAAATTCACTTCTAGATTTAGTCATTTTGTTGGCTTTTTAATTTTATTGAACTATGTAAACAAACACTAATGCAAATTTTATTACAGGGATAGGTTTAATTACGATTACATTCGCAATGTTGAATGACACGTGGATTATGGAAAAAAGAACTAATTTTAATAAATTGTCCAAAAGTTAGGAAACAAAAGTTCCCGCAAATACTGGAGTAACACGTATCATAACTGTAAGATTGACAATGAGCACAGCAGAGCACAGACAATGAAAAGGTATCACAGACCACTATTATATTAACTAGTAAATACGAGTAATACTCTATACTTTTGATTCGATCACTTACTTGGTATCAAATTAAATCAAACTAACACTGACTGATCTGAACTTAATATCCGTACTAACATGATGCCTGACGTTCTATTCTATTTGCCATCGAACGAAAATGCGGAAAATTTTAAATGGTTCTTTTAATTTTGTTAAAATTATATCCATGAAGGTTGTCGGTGCATCAAAGGCAGTGTCAGGTCATACTTCCATTACAATAGAAATCATCGGATATTGCGTTTTTTGGAGAGGGGTTTCGTTTTCGGAGAATAAATAGGCCGACAGGTGTCATGTTAATTAATATAAGTAGTACTTCCGAACTTATCCGACAGAAGGAAAGAGCGAAAATACTTTATCGCTCGGTTATGGGTAAAACCGCGCCATTCATCGTATCGGATACTTCAGCAAAATCGAGTACTTTTAGAATGAGGAAGTATTTAAAAAAAACCATTAGTTCCCGAAATCCAACCAGATGTCGCTACGGTACGTTCTTGACTTCTCCGTGATAGATAACCCTTCCGGTTTTCTTTCAAGTTGAAAAGTAAATTAGTTTTCAAAACTTAATAAACAATTCATATTCTATTTGTACTTTTTCGTATTTGTATTAATATCTAATTTTCGAACATTTCTAATTTCATTTTTTTAATATGTTAAAAGGAACGGAAATGACTGTCTTTGGTCCATTTGTTTCCTTGCAAAAATCAACTTTTGCTAGAGAAGCCATCAAGTGGAGGTGTTCAGTGTAGTGCACAAGCGCCGTTAGTTTTGCGAACCGTTGGCAAAGTTTTCGACTTTCACAAGTACTATGGATTTTATATCAATATAATTCGTCGAGTGGATGCATAACGGCACATAAGAAAAACAAGCTGAATTCTGCTCTCCGCTTTTTGTTCTTGATTCCAAACCTGAATTTGGATGAATCGAGTGAAGTTACGAGTAACCAATAAGGTGGCTTGTATTGAACCTATCATCGTTCCTTTGCACGTAACCTAATAAATAACTTAAACTTACCATTCAAATAAATTAAAATTAATTTGAAAGTTAGATATTAAAAAAGACACGTAACGTGTCATATATAATTATTAATTTTCGATACTCAGTTTACTTTTATTACGCCAGAAACAAAATTTGAATGAATATCATAGACATGATCCAAAAATCGCTAGTGACATCTAGTTTGATTTCAAGAACTAATTATTATTTTTTAAATACTACCTCATTGATTAATATTGAAAAAATTTGATAGGGATTTGATCAAAGGACGATGATGATCTGACTTATTTAAGCAGTAAAATGACATTTCCTAATGTCATTCTGTGAATGATGATGTCTTTCATGTAATGTCATTTTTTATTACTTCCTGTTGTGGCGACTGATACATAGCGACATCTAATACATCGCACTAACATCGCCACAACAATCGATAGCGAGAAGACTAGCATTGTCACAGCAATCGATAGCAAGACGAACTGCAAGAAGTTTCAACACCAAGTAACGAGATGGCGCTGTACCTATACAAACTTCATAAATTAATAACTACAAGGCATTTAGAACAAAGAAACCTATATCGCACAGAAGAAGTTTCATTACCAATTAACATAAATAGAACGTCCAACCTACATCGGTCGGACCGCGGTCCCCGGGCTAACAACACCTAGCTCGGAGGGAGACAATTATCCTTTAGTCTTCCTGGCCAGTTGTCTCCTCCATCACCACAGTAAGGACCCAACCTTCAACCATAAAGGTTCCTAAAGTGGTGACCCCAGCAGAACATCAGCAACCTTCAGCATCACAACGCAGTCATCACTCTTCATCAACAGCCTCTCATCCTTCACCATTAGCCTCTCATCCCTCATCAGCACAGCCACTTCAGCAACAAGCCAACTAACACCAAGGTCCATCACAGCAGCATCGACGACGCTTCCTGGATTCTTGGTACCACTCGACGGCATCATCCCAACCTGGTCCTCGCAGCCAACGACCGGACCTCAGTTCACCCAACTCACCGGCGTGGCAGCCCTGCATACCAGCAGCTTCGGTCCCGACGTCACAACCTGGTACTTGCAAGCTCTGAAGCACTGACTGCATACCACCTATCAACATGGATCGATTTTCGGTTTATGGGGAAAGTAATGTGGCGACTGATACATAGCGACATCTTATACATCGCCACAACAATCGATAGCATAGAACGTCCAACCTACATCGGTTGGACCGCGGTCCCCGGGCTAACAACACCTAGCTCGGAGGGAGACAATTATCCGTTAGTCTCCCTGGCCAGTTGTCTCCATCATCAAGTAGGAACCAACACCTTCAACCTAAAGGTTCCTAAACTGTATTTAAAAAAAATAAACATTTGTTCCCGAAATCAAACTAGATGTCGCTACGGAACTTTCATGAACTCTGCATGACCCTCCGATTTTCTTTCATGTATAAAAGTAAATTAGTGTCCAAAACGCAACTCTCATATTCTATTACGAACTTTGCAAATTTTAGTTTTTAATGTGTTACTTAAAAGGAACGGAAATTACTATCTTTGGTCCATTCGTTTCCTGCAAAATCAACTTTTGCTAGAGTCGTCATCTAGTGGTGGTAATTTTTTTGTGCTTTCTTTTTTTTAAATACTTCCTTATAAAACGATTAATTGTTACGTTACTATTAATACTTGGTAAAAAGTGCTAAAACATGAAATGTCATTTTACTGCATTAAATTAGGTAAATTTTCAGAGCGGCTTCTTTTTTATCATTGCGGTGGCGAGTTTTTTAATTCACAAATCAAATGTGCTTGATTATATATTAAGATGCTGTTACTTATACTCTTTGGTGTGAATCTAATAATTTGTGAGGCAGTCTTTAAAACACAACACTTTACTTTTTTCTTATTTTTCACCACTAGAATGATGGTATTAGTCATTAATATTACCCAATTAATTACTTTAATACATTTTCTTAAATATTCGAAAAAATATTATTATATAAATATATAATAATATTTTTTTGAATAATATAAGGTAAATACCTTATCACGTTATTGTAATACAATACAATAACGTGATATAAACAAAAATATAGTAAGTTTAGCTAGGCTTCATATTATCGCTGTATAGTTAAAATTATTAATAATAATTATTATAAGTTAATAATAATTCAACAATTAGAATAAACAAAGAAAATTTTTAAAAGATAACAATAAGTCTTGTTCTTACGCAACAGAAGATTTCTTTAAATAACATAAGAAAGTATAACTATTGACATACTACACGTATAACCAGTTTTATTCTGAAGTTTTTCTTTATCTTACTAAAAACTTTTAAAAAATCCAAATTTAGTTATGATTTCTTATATTGTGAAGAAATTAAATTCTGAAGTTTTTCTTTATCTTACTAAAAACTTTAAAAAAATCCAAATTTAGTTATGATTTCTTATATTGTGAAGAAATTAAAAAGCATTTGAAGTAGATGGACGATAAAGGACATCGCCGAAAATGGCCGCAATACCATTAAATATTAATACTTCAATAATAATTACTAATTTATTTATTAAATTGGAATCAAATATTTATTTGACACGGACAAGCTGCGATCCAAAATTAATATTTAAAAGTACTTTAACAGTAACATTTTTATTCGCAAATATTCACATTCAATATACTTAAATTCTATTGAGTCAGATGGATGTAATTTACACGTCAGATCAAGAAGATCATTTATTTTTATAAGATAACCTTTAAATCATCGAACACAAAAACATTAAATTAAATTGACCGAACATAAACTTAAATTTACATAAAAGCGCCATCTCTTGGTGATTTTCCAACTAAAACATAAGGACATAAAAACTGAATATTATACAAACTAAATTCATTAACTGTTGATAATTCACTCTTGTTTATTCAGAAAGATTGATATTCATACGACATATCCTAAAAACTACTTGTTTCTATTACATTACCTTTATATTTCTCGTAAACATATTAACATCATGTCATTTATGTATTTAAGGCGCCATCTTTTGATGTAAACTATCAAAAAGCTATAGGTTTTTTAATTTTAAGCTTTTCAATAGGTATATTATATAACTATTAGAATGATTTATTTGTCTATTGATTGACTTAGAAACTTTTTACAAATCACAACGAAAAACCGACTTTCTTAAAGTTGAGTTTTTTTGCTTCGACAATATAGACATCAATATCATATCATGTACTTAGAGTGCCATCTCTTGGTGGTTTTCCAAACGAATAATAACCACAAAATAAATTATTTTTTGCGTGATAATAAGTTCTAAAACTCGGTCGCGGTATAATAAATACATAATGAGAATTAGTTAGTGACACACAATAAAATAAGTATTTTCCTATATTTTTTTGGCTCTGGGGCCACCAATGTATGGACGTTGAGCAATGTCCTTTAATTAGATGAAATTTTCACTCAGAAAGTATCATCTTAGTCTATATTTCCAAGTCTGGAATATTCTATTCTCATACGAGGTATATTTTCAAGAACGCGTTAATTAATTCTGTTTTTAATGATAGTTTTTTTATAAAGATTATAGGACTCCCAAAAAGTACGCGTAAGAATTTACCCAATTTTAAATCGAACTATAGACTTGTAGTTCGTGAGATATTCATCTGTAGCCTAAGGTACTTTGTGGTACGAATTAATACTGAGAAGGCCTCCAGTGTTAATTCGTGTTAATCCGAAATTTCGAGTCGTTCATAATAAGTTATTTTGTTAAAATGTCTTTTGAGGGAAAGGCATGGCAGTCAGCAGTGAGTGCAGCACATCCAGCCTCCGCCATTTTGTGGTAACCTGACGTATTTGTGGTACCCAAATAATTGATCGTCATCATCTTAGAGCATAAAGTTTGTCATTTAATATAAGAAGATACCAAAGCGTTCTCTGGTGAGAATACAAAGAGATAAACATAAATGATTGTATTGCCTTAAGGCTCTCTTGTACCTCCGCTTACGTTCTCATAGTAATACACATTAAGAATAAAGAGGCGCTCGCCATATACATTTTTTTATTTCATTACAGAAAAAAGTGCTGTTTTGAAAAAAAAAACTTTTGATTATTTTAGATTACATCAAAACCTGTTTTTCTTTATATCTCTCCTAATGTTATAAAGAAGAAAAAAATGTTTGTTTGTAGACTCTAAAACTACTAGATGAATTCAAAAATTCTTTCACCTACTGATAACTACATTATACGGAGTTATAATAGGCTATAATTTACGCGTGCGAAGTCGCTGGAAAACAGCTAGTTTTTTATATTATTAAGATAAAACATATAAGTCGTAAAATCGATCCAAATAACCCGTATAGAATCAACATCGCAATTTTTTTCTATTGACCCAATTATTCAAATTATGTTTTTGTTTTTTGCGAACAATGCATTTCATAAAATTATTTCTATTTGGCAAATATTATCACAAAATTAGAAAAAAAAAAATGCTTTAAAAAGTGGAAATTTTGTACAAGATCGCCTTAAATTAATAGTGCGTATACGCAGGAGGTATAAAAAATTATAGTTAAGTATTTACATTCTATATTTATTCTTACACCAAAACACATAAATTAAAGCATGAGATTATATTAGTTTATATTAAAACGGGGATTCGGTTTGGTATTCGTTTGGGGAAATCATGGATGATGAACGGTACGTATAACGGAACGTGAGAATTGTAAGAGTCATATCTTAGTAATAGAACTACTGATATGGACTCTATCACACATGAAATACGATATATATTTTTACACTGCAATGGCCTTCAAACTAAACATAAGAGTAGAAAAAACAGTGCATACACACTGTCTCTACACTAAAGAAGGCCTTCTAAGTTGATTTAATAATAAATAAATTTGTTTGAACAATTATCCTGTATAAGGATATCCATATATATATTTTTTTATATCAATTTCAAATGTGAGTCATTATGCATTTTTATGTATTCAAAGTTATGGTGTTGTTGAACTCTTAAGTTTTAAACTAAGTTATTGTTGTGTTTAATAATATCCAGAGATTAAAGTTTGTTTGTTTTGATTCAATCGGGATTGTGTTAAGTTGATAACTTAGTTGGATCTCGGTCGTTACTTAATTTGTTGGTTTGATTAAGTTATCGAGGTTAAGTTGCAAACGGTGACATAATAAAGCGGCAATTTCAACAGAGATGGTGGTTTATTTTGTGCTATGACTCATGAGTATTTGGCTTCGGTAAGTATGGTTATAGTAGTAATAAAGTAAATTTGTTAAAGAAGTTAATTAATATCTGAGAATTTATTATTGAGTTAATAATTTTAAATTTGTCAGGAGCTCTACATATTTATGGGTGCTGTAGATTTTTATTTACTACTTTCTATACTTATAGTAGTTTTATATTTTTCCTAGTGATATGTTAACTAACTACTTATGTGCACAATTTTGTTGAAGTGTATTTAGTCGTTTCGCCGTGATGTAGTAGCAAACAACCGTTCGTGTCTACAATAAAAAAGGATATTTGATATAGTGTGCGACAATGTATATATCTGATTCCTGGAAAAGATTATTTTTTTAACCGAATTCGTTCGTCATAAGTCAGATACAATATTATAGGATATCGAGGAGCATGATAGAGACGATACTATTGTTATTATTTTATAGAACATGAAATACATTAATGAAGACTGAAATTAAATAAAACCTTCATTTCTCTTTAAAGAACGTTTTATTTGATTGAAGTCAAGTTCGCGGCTGTTTTTAATATAATAGCATGGAAGGTCCGAGCGAATTCGTCGCTAATTAACATGAGTTAAAAAGTTCAATATTGCAAACAATTTATCTATTTGTAATATTGATTATTACTAACGATCACTTATAACCTGTGCTTATAACGCAATGTGAATTTTATTATAACGGATTGAACGGATTTGATTCATTCTGATAGGTTTGACAGTTGATCTGTGAGCCTGATAGTTCAATCAGGGATTTAGTAATGTGATAGAGCCGCTGGACATATGTACGTTGTACGATTCAAATGCAAGTGAAACATTTCCCTATGGTCGCCTGCTTGGATCACAAGAAGAAACTCGATAGCTTTTACTATAAAAATTTACGGAGCAGTAGTTATTTTTCAGATCAATAAATCAACTAGCAACTACGCTGCACAATCGATGGTTTCATCGACCATCTTTTTTCGGACTTATGTATTTTTAATGCTGAAGAAAAGGACAGGCACGATAAAGTTCATGATATATTGAAAACCTCCTCGTGTTCCGTGGCACGCATTTTCTACAGTGTGTTGTACTTCTTCCTTCCATATTTTCGGTTGACGTACCTTGCAATAAATCCTAGATCAAGCTTTCTACTAAATAAATAACATTCACAAAATTTTGCCTATCTTTACCACAAGAATCGATGCATCAACAACTTAGAGAGATGATTTAATACTCTAAGGTCAACAATAAATAAGTTAGTAGGTGTAATTTGTCAGGTGTAGTCACACCTACTTTTGTCTTGAAGGCTGTATGAATATTAAAAAAGTAAGAAGAAATATATTCAAAGACGTATCTATTTCTACTTACATAATAAAAAATGACTCTACCTAATGTTGCATTTAAAAATGACTTCATGTGACCTTCTTATATTATCAGTGTAACCGATAAGACACGCCCCAACAAGATAATATACACCAAAATACTTTTATATACGACGAAACCCGAAATAATGCAAGAAAAGTCTGGGAAGTTGCGTACTATTTATTATACGGGCTTCAAAACTTTCATAATGAAAAATGCTTTAAATGCACTTTGTTCCTGGTACTCTGAGATGGAATTCGAACTCACGACATTTCGCAATCCGGGCGAATGGTTAGGACCTAACAGGAAAGATGAATTGTTCAAGCACTTGTTACTTTTTCGGTACTACAGAGCGTGTTTTATCTATGTTCAGGCAATCCACCTAAACATCCGAAAGAAATATTTTTACAAATATTAGGGGTTAAAGAATGAAATTGCCGTTTTATTGTAATAGGTTTCTGGAATTGACATAGAATCTTCATGGTTTGGGGCTTTCGAAAGAAACATTTTAAACATGGTATCTATGATGTTCTTCTTTAAAAAAATGTGTAACATTTGAATATCGACTTTAAGTTGTTTTTGTTATTCAACTTAGACAAGAAAGATGGATACTGCGAAAATTCGAGTGATTTTTGAATACAAGTTCCGACGCGGACTTAACGCGGCGGAAACAGCCCGCAATATCAATGTTGCATTTGTAGAGGGGTCTGCTAATGAACGCACCGTGCGATTTTGGTTTAAACGATTTCATGATGAAAACTTCGACTTGAAGAACGAAACACGAGTAAGACCCACACAGGTGAATAAAGATGAATTAAGAGAGATGGTAGAAGTCGATCCTGGTGAAACTACCCAGGAATTAGCGGAAATGGTTTAACGTTACCTTACCCACAATATTGACTCATTTGCCTCAAATCTAAAATAAATAAAAAAATACGAAAAATGGGTGCCTCATGATTTGACTGATCTGCAGAAAGTAACGCGTGTTGAAACTTGTGTTGCCTTGTTGAATCGGTACAGAAATGAAGGAATGTTGAGCTATATATATGCATTTATTTATGTATGTTTATTATTGTATGTATTTTATGTATGTTTAGATATAGTTCTTATGCAGAGATATCAATAGCGTATTGTCGCCAATCGCCACTTTAAGTATTGTACTAAATTTACTGGTTGACTGATAGAGAATGCCTCTTTGGCATTAAGTCCGCCATTTGTCTATTTCACTAGGCAATTAAGATTAAATAAATAAATAATTGTAACATGTGATGAAAAGTGGATTCCTTATGATAACCGTAAAAGAAAAATGCAATGGTCAGCCATGGTCAACCACAACAGTGTCCTAAAACAAAACTTATCAATAAAAAGGTAATTGTGCCTGTTTGATGGTCTCAGCATGGTTATTCATTATGGTTTTCTCCGATCTGGTTAAACAATAACGGCAGATGTCTATTGTGCCGAACTCGGAACAATATTGGAAAAACAAGCAGTAAAACAGCCCCATACAGCACGAGAAACCGTTTTGACCCTTCAGGAACTGCAGTTAGAAACCATTCGTCATCCCTCGTATTCGCCAGAGCTTGCTCCAACGGACTACCGTTTTTTCGTGATTTGGACAATTATCTATGTGACAAGAAGTTTTCTTCCCAGGAGGCAATACAAAGTGCTTTCACTCAGTTTGTGCAGTCTAGATCCTCAGAGTTCTATCGCAAAGGCATAAATGACCTTCCTTTTAGATGGCAGCAATGTATATATAATAACGGTAACTATTTTGATTAAATAAATCTGTTAAAAATAAACAATTTTGATTTTCAGTACAAATCTGCAATTTCATACTTTAATCCTTATTACTTGAAATGGTAGAAAACAGTTTTATCTGAAATAGCGAAGTATTAGAATGAAATAATATAATTTGTTCGAAAAAATTTTTGTGTATGATACTATATTAGTTCTATAGGTATACCTACAAAGGAATGAATATCCTTTAGGAACACATTTAAAATTCACATAATGATTATGTAGTTATTTTGATCATTTTGATCATTTTGGTGATCATTGTTATCAGCCATTCCATGTTCCCGCTATTTCGCTGTTTGCTCAATACAATAGCTGTAAGAACGTTTTATTGTTATTATTATTAATAAAAACATGTTCGTTGATAAATACCATAATATGTTCTTAATTTTAGTGACAAGAGTTAACACTTTTGCTATGGCTTTGAATTTAAAGGTTCGGGCCAGATCTCCGTTATTCATAATAGTAACTAACGGGAATAAGCCCTATGTCATCACGCCGGCGTCTGTGCGAATTGGTAGGTGTTAACGGCTGAAAGATGCAGCCGGAATCAGGAGCCCAATTATGAATCACTCGATTCACACTTCTTTTCAACAACTACGAATTATATCATTTTCGACTGCCTAGATGTTTGATCCTATTTTTCTGCATTATTCAATTGTTCGTCTAGGTAAAACTCAATGCGACATTTTGAATATTACTTTGTTTCAAGCGGTATTACTAAAATCCTATAAATTATCACAAGATAAATTATATTTGAATAAAGCTTTATTTTTATTAAACATATATGGAGTATTGGCAGAATGGGTACACGACATGGTATAAGGACAAGCTAATTTTAAAAAAAAAATTTTGACGTTATATATAATCTACAGTAGAATTCATTTGTTTAACGGCGACTGATTGATTCCAATCCACTCCACCATTGTTGGTGGTAGTCGAGAGTGAGTTTCCTAGATCTAATGTAAAGTAGTAGTCAAAGAGCGCCAGACGAATGATTCAAAAATAGAACTCCGGATAAAGTGCTTTCAGCCGTACGAAGGAGCTCAAAGATAATAAGTTTGCGAGTTGTACGTTGTGTATCTAGTGTTTCCCACTGTTCCATTGAGCTCCTCCTTGATATTGTCGCTACGTAGATATTAAATGTAGTATATATGTCACCGGAAAATAACAAGAACCGCAAATCAATAAATGTCCTAGTAAATGTATAAAGTATCAATAAATGTCCTAGTTCGTACGATTCTAAACGAGTGATATATTGTATTAATTTACGTCCACATTTTCGCAAATAGATAAAGTTACCGAACTCCCGCTCTTTCACTCCTTTCTCACCACCGTCATTGTTCGCGTTAGTAAAAAAGTAACCCTTTATTATAGGCACCAACTATTATAGGTAGTTTTAAAGTAAATATATTATTAAGTACGTAATTGAAATCAATAATTGCAAGCCCTACTCACTGCACCCGTGTCAGTGAAGGACCAGGCATTGCGATTAAAATAATTATAGTTTGGTGAGTCTGCTGATTGTTTCAAGTCTATGAATACAAGTATTGCCACTTAACAGTGGCATTAGTTGATGTTAATACATCGACTAATCAGAGAGCAGTTTATTATTTGCTGTATTCCAAAGAAAGTATATGTTCACACGGCAGCGCTTTAAAATCGCGACGGTTTTCTATCGCGCATTGTTTCATTTTCAGCGCTAGGTAATGGGTGTTAAAGTTTAATTTGGATCGCTGGGAGTTTTAAAGCGGTTAAGCTGTGTGCGAGTGCTTAGGTTAGTCTTTAAAAATGTTGATATGAAAGTAAAAAATGAAGCTACCTATCGCGCTTAGCCTCATCTAAAAGGCAAGGTAACTCGCTATTATACCGACATAAATAATGACATGTAAGAGAGTGATGTAGTATGATCGTTGATATAACCGTTAAGGTTGGTATTCACTGAAAACATGATACAGGTACTCAAAGACCAAAGTCTTTTGAAATGCTACACCGATCAACCATCAAGACGTGAAAAATATTACCTAATAGTCTTAGTGTTTTCTTTTCAAATTAGAAAAACACCTACTGTTTATTAATTAGTTGTTTTAAGCTTTCGTGGTCATTTACATTAGAATTAAAGTTTTTTACGGGATTGCTCAATGATTTTACAATAGGATTGCTACAATATACCTTGTTTATAATGGGCCTGGTAAGGGGGTTATCCCGTCATAGGCGAAATTTTAACATTCACTAGCTGACCCGAGAGACGTTGTCCTGTCTTAATTATGAATATTGAATTCAATCAGTATTTATTTACATCCTATTTGACGATATTTGCAGCACACATTTTGTCAACTCGATGTTAAATTTCATAAGGTTTCATTAAAAATAAAAACGTTTATATTATTCAAAGCACTAAGGTTACATAAGAAATGATTTTATATGCTGGTTAAATATTCTTAAAACTTTAAATTTTCCACACATATTTTTTATTTTTTCTTTCATAAGAACCTTCTCCTGGCAATAACAAGTAAATCTGTTTACGTGTGATGGCGTGACTAAGGGAATTAGAAATTCATTTTTATTTAAATAGATAATTTCAAGTTTTTTTAATCATCAGACGGGGTTACCTCGTGATCATGGCGTTTGTAATAGCGCTGAAATAGCAGGAACTTACTAAAAACAAGTTACATGGTAGCAACCCCGTAAAAAACTATTATGCTTCTGTTTATTGATAGAGCAAAAAAAAAAAAATATTAATAGTATTGTTATCGCAGACTTACTATCTTAAAATAATGTTTTTTCTACTAGATAGTTATAAATTTAAAAGATATAAAACTAAAGGCACGTGATACTAAAATTCCTGGAATAAGAAGAGCAGAAAAAGCTTTTTTATTATATTCTAAAGAGATACGTCACTTTGAAAAATGGTCCCGATATAAAATAATACGAAGCCTCTTTCCATTACATTAATAATAAAATATAGGTAATGTAGTTCATTGCAATTTCTACAAAAGCTTAGGGATGTCAAAGTTCACATATGTAAATTCCAATAAGGGTTATTCAAACTTCAGGATATTGAAAGGAATTGTCCGTCGCCTATCGTCGCTGTATCGTCCAACGTCGTGTAACCGCTGGGATGACGTCAGCTGATAATAGCTACCGAACAGTTTGTAACATTTCGTCCGAACGTCAAACGGATATCCATCCAACTTTGACAAATATGAGGAAAACGGTAGCCATAGGAAAGTTGAATATTAAAACTGAGCTGTAATACTCGCGCAGCCCGTTTGCAAATAAGCTAATAAAGAAAGCTATCGTAAAGCACACAGTTATAGTTCCAAATTGGTTTGTTGTTTGAACGATGCGTCATGTGAACAAACGCTTGTTTCGGAAATGGAAACAGTAGCTATTTGAGTTCAGTCAGAATTCTGCTGAACATTTCAGTCACAGAGAAACTGTTCTAACAACTCTGCAAATTCTATACGGCTCGTGATTGTTTTGCGTTTTTTTTTAATAATGTACAAATTGCAATTGGAGCTACTTATGTAGATCACTTTGATACGGCATTTGTGCGAAATAAATATATTTTAGGGGATACGTATGGGCTTGTGTTGACTAATTTACCAATCAAAATGATTCATATTTTGTGCCATATCGTCAACATCTTTTTTTTAAATGTTATATAATTTAGGAAGCAGATTTTATTTTATGAAAACACGTTAGACTCACTGGAGCCATTTTACCTGAACATGTAACATATGTAGAAAATTACAAAAAATGTATGTAGGATGATTGAAAGTTGTGGAAAGGAACGCATGAATGTGTGAAAGGGAAGGGGTATGAGGTGAGCAAGAAGGAAAATGAATGGAGGACGAAATACTAAGGACGACCGTAAACAGTGGTGTATAAAAATATTTTAAAAGAAGAAATATATGTTTCAAGCCACGAGCGCCTTTATTTTTTTCTATATGTCTATTATTTAATTTATTACCTTTATTTCTATGTGTAGCCCTCAGCTATATATCGTTTTCTACCCTTACCATATTGTGACAGCACTATGAATAAAATATAGAATAGGTAACAATGAAAGACTTTTTGGGTGAAGCCTTGGGCACGTCTTAGGTTACTGAATTTATTATTACTTGACCTCGATACGACTGAAAGTCATATATTAAACGACCCTTTCCATGAGACATACATATCTGTTTTGTTTACCAAATGTATTAAATATTGGTCAGGTTGAATTTTTTGCTGCGAATCACTTTAATATTTGACTAAGTGGAATAACACTATATTACGATTAAATCTATTTTTGTTTGTTGCAGGTACTTGTATAGAAACAGAAGAAAATGACAGATAATAATAAAAAGCGTACCAGTAGCTTTCGCAAACTTTTTCCGAATCTATTTTTTTCACATAAATCTAAAGAAAAATCGACTTTAAAAGACACTTCTGTAGTGCTAAAAGATAGTACTGGCAATTCCGTGACCAATCAATACCATAATCCTCAAACGGTTTTTATCAAATCCGGCAAAGAAAATAATCCAAATGATGACGAAAACGTTTATGAAAATTTAACAATACATCAACAGGTGCCAGTGGATATTGAACAACGATATAATGTGCCGAGTAATCATTCATCAAGTAGTACATTAGTATCAGAAAGTATAAAAAACAAGTCTATACTTACAAGCGAGGAAACCGAAACTATTAACTATCCAAAGTATGTTCACAGACAGTATGCAGCGACGCCACAGGTACCAATAAAACCAAAAGAAGATTTATTAAATGTTTCAACAGATAGCAACAATACGAAATATCTGCAACATTCACAGTACCCTGATGTGTACTATCATTCTTTAGATAAATTGGTTGATAAAATATCACCTCTCGATGAAATTCATATTTATCGAGCATCTAAAGCACAAGCTGATCCGGCTCCTGTTGGTGCTGAAATAAAAAAAGTAAGCACAAAATTTCTAATTTCACCGAAAAAGGAAGCCGAAGTTCGAACTATACAGCCGAATAGAGCTCGAAGTCTGTCTCTAGATAAAACTAATCAAAGACCTAAGGAAAATAAATCCAACGAAGAAGAAATTAAGGATAATGTTATGAGAAAAACTTATAATTATTCAGCACCTACTTCACCAATACCCATAAACCATAAAATGCCAAGTATGCCGAAAACGGTTTCTCCTTACGAACATGTACGAAAAACGATGATTGAAAATGAGGAAAAACGGAATTCCTTGAGTAGATTAAGCAATCGTAACAAATCTACGCCATCACCAATGTCTACAGATTATGATTCCAATAATAGATCACTTACTTCTCCCAATAGAGAATCTTCTGTATTGGATAATTTTTCATTAGAAAAAGAAAAAACGCGTCAAAAAGTGGAAGCATTTTATTGGCAAAAATTAAAAGAACAAAAGCAAATGGAAGATGAGTATTTATTACGACAGTCAATTAAAACATCTGCTCAAAAGCCTATAATTTATGGCACTGTGTATTCGAATTCAAGTTGTAGCTCTCCTAATCCTACTTTTGTTGAACCAAGAAGTTGCAGTTTACCCAGAGGACAAGATTTGCAAAATTATAATATATCTTATATGATACAACACAATTCTCCATTTGTAAGAGGAGCCCCTGAGAGACGCACTGATTCATTTCTGGTAGCTAGAGATCGCGAAGAAGAAATCGTATACAGACATCCTGAGAAGTTGTTTATTAAAGATAAAATTACACCTATGATGGTAGTAAATCACAAAAAACAAATGCCCTTAATTCGCTATGGTTCTTTGACTCAAGAAAAAAGGAATACTTATCAGCAAACCAAACGAGTAAGTTTCGAAGAGCATTTGAACAAGTTGAAACTAGAACAGGTCAATATTGTTAGCGACAAAGATGTAAATCGCAATCGCAAAGAAAACATAAAAGAAATAAAACCCCATATCCCCTCAAATGTCGCAAAATGGCCGAAATATCCGTCGAATGGTGCACCTCGCCCACCAATTAGAACGACCAGTATAGGCAGTGGAGCAAGATGTACTTTAAATAACCCACAGAATAGTGCTATTGTTAGAGGGCAATCGTTGTGCTCTGAATCAGAAAGTGGATCAGAAGCTGGAGAAATACAAAGAATTCTACTAAACAAGACTCAAAAAGGTAAGTGGCTATCCTCGATACTTATTTTAAATTCTAATATATAATGTGTTCAACAGGATAGATATCCTGTTTATCAGAAAATACTGATGACCCTCTATTTGCTAATTACTTTTTCATAAAGTTATGAAATCCGGATTATTATGATTATTTACTCATCTGATAACTGATCGGGTCCAATATTAAATGATAATTTGACTTTTGAATTATTGTTGAGTTATGAGCTATGTAAATTAACAATTTATTGAATAAAAGTTCTTGATAAATAACGTTTGTAGCTTCTGACAATCTTTTTGCCAAAATTGAATGAAAACCAGCAAAGTTGTTTTCCATTTGTCGTTGTTTTACACGCTTAGCTGACTGTAGTGTAGCGTACAATACAAACATCTTAAGGGAACAATATCTACCCCCACATCAGTCGGGACGCGAGATTGTGCGCGAAGCCCTGCTTTGTTTCGTGAATTTCCGCTAGTTTTGCATCGTGCAAATTTGCGCCTTTTGTAAGAATTAACGCGGCAGTGCTTCAAACAATGTAAAAATTTATGAGTAATTTTAAAAATTCATATTGTCTTTAATGTTCAGATAGTAAAATGAGACCTTAGATTATATAATGTCACTTAAACATTATAGTATAGAATCGTAATTCACATATTATATTAATATAATAATTACTATATATAATACGAGAATATCCCTTTTAGAGCACAGTTGCAAGTGCGTGTTTTAGTTTGTGAAGCTAAATTTACAGATTCTTTTTATCTAATATAGATTTGAAATGTTCATATCTTAGTAAATTATTGTAACATTAAACTGATAAATTTATTTATTTAATCTTAATTGCCTTGTAAAATAGACAAACGGCGGACTTTACGCCAAAAAGGCATTCTCTATCAGTCAATCAATAAAAATACAGAACTTTAAAAGCGTGAACTTTTAATGATTCATTATCATTGTTTAATTTTTTTTAGCTTGTACACAGTTTATTCTTTACATACATACGAGGGTCAAACTGAAAGTTCTTAGAAAATCAAAAACTGATTACATTAGCCAGTTATTAGTTTTATTATATCTTTTCAAAATATTGTCCATTCACGTCAATACACCGCTGCATGCGATGGAACCACTGGGAAAAGCACTTTGCCCACTCGTCCTTAGGGGTCTCTTCAATGGCATCGCGTTACGCAGCCACCGCTTCTTCAGCATTCATAAACCGCTTTCCTTTAAGTTTTCTTTAATTTTTGGAAATAAATAAAAATCACAAGGCGCGAGGTCGGGGCTATACGGCGGGTGACCCAGTAATTCAACGTTTGATGTCGCCAAATAGTCGATCGTTCGCTTGGCGGTGTGCGACGAGGCGTTGTCGTGGTGAAGGAGGATCCTACTGCGAGGTCGTTTCTCTCGAACTTTTTCCAAGACAAGTGGCAAACAATTGGTAGTGTACCATTCTGCAGAAACTGTTTTTTGATCCTCTAACACAATTGTTGCAAAATGACCTATCCTTCCAAAGAACGAGGCCACCATTTTTTTTCCCGCACTTCGATCTCTCTTCACTTTAGTTGGCAACTTCTCGAAAGGAAACACCCACTGAGCAGATTGTCTTTTGGTTTTAGGATCATAACAGTAAATCCAGCTTTCGTCACCTGTTAGTATGTCGAACACAGCATTTGAGTCACCTCCGTTAAATCTTTCAATCATTTTACGACACCAATCCACACGATGGAGTTTTTGAGCCTCAGTCAAATTATGAGGTATCCACCGGGCGCAAAGCTTCCTGACCGCTAAATGTTCGTGGAGGATTTTGTGCACTTGACTCATACCGATGTCTAAGCTTGTCCGAATCTGTTGATAGGTCACTCTTTTGTCAGTCTCTATCATACGCCGCACAACACAGATGTTATCTTCAGTCATCGCCGTAGAAGGCCGTCCCTCACGTAAATCATCAGTGAGATTAGTGCGACCACGTTTAAACTCATTAAACCAGTTGTAAATAGTCGCACGAGATGGGGCTTCATCGTGAAAGGCCAATCGTAGTGTATCATAACTTTCTTGTTGACTTAAATGACATCGAAAGTCATAAAAAATCATTGCACGAAAATTTTCTCGTGTTAAATTCATGATGACGTGACACAGACAATTTTCAATTTGCCGCCAAATCGTAAAACAAATGACAAATGAATGAAATATATACTCAGTAATATTGGCAAAGAGTTATATTTTCAAATTTTAGAATTATTTTTTTATTATATTGTTTATAAGTGGCCAGTTCTAAGAACTTTCAGTTTGACCCTCGTACAAGCAAACTGGTAGCTTTGTTCGGAGAATGTAACAATATTTCTTTCGACATATTCAAAACTTATTCTGCATTTGAATATTTGGTATTTTTTTTATTTAAGGAACTTTCATTTCAAATGTAAAGAGACCATTTTTAACCAACTTCAAAATGGAAAATGAGGAGGTTATACGATGGCAGTGTATATTTTTTGTGTGTTCACCAACTTCTCCGCGAATTAATAATATTTAAGTGATGACAAAAAATAAATCTGAATATATAAATAATATAAAAACAATATTTACAAATTGAATATTTAATTTACGACAAAAAGAAACATTTTATATTATACGCTTTAGAATCTTTCAATTTATGCAATGTGCATATATTCTGAAACTTTACGTTGCTTATACAAAATACTAGTTACGACTTGTGTTGTTACGTGTCGTTGCTCGTCGTCGACCTAATATTAAGGTGACTTTAGGCAATCTTAAAAATTCTTTAAGATTTTGGTCAAATATCAAGTTAACTAACAGCTCCACAAGTAACAAAATTAGACAGACGAACTCCTTATTAGTAGTTATTACGTTATCGTTATTATCACCATAGAAATAAACTTTTATTCTGTGATTATTACAGTTTGTTTGCATTGCATTGGCCCCGAAACTACTGCACCGATTTTTAAAATTCACCAACGGGAAACTGCTACGTACGCCGGCCGGTGACATAGGCTACAGTTAACGTGGGCAAACAGCCTGTATATTATATTATAATAATACACGCACGACTCGCACGTATTTCTCTCAAATAAGGTTTAGAATTTTTACTCTCCTTGTTGTTTTGAGACCTTGTTTATAACATAGCTATCCTTTATCTAAAATGGGCATTTTATCCCACTTGGGATTGTTTGAAGTACACATTTCTATCATTTTTGAAGGTCCGTTTAGGTACATATATGATCCAATTCCGACGATTTTCAAGATTTACGGGCGCTCTGATTGGCTTACGATGGTACGAGCATACGATGTGATTTTTGGTTCTCTATGTTACCTAGGCAGCTTTGGTTCTTTACAAATACACTCACGTTTTTTAAATAGAATGAACATAAATTTTTCACTTTTATTAAAGTCGATTCTATATTTAAGAAAAAAAGAAATCTTTTTTTTTTGTGATACCTAAATATTTCAAAGCAAGGTCTTCTGCCTCTTCCACGGTCACTCTTTTCATACTTGTATTGTTTTGTCATTATTTCATCCGACATTCTTTCAAAATGTCCGAACTATTGGAGCATGTCTCTGAATATTTAACTAGAGAAAATATCACTTAAGTCATCTCTCTTTCTTATAGTTTCAGTACAAATGCGTTACTCAGGAAATTTGCGTAATTATCTCGTCTCAAATGAAGTTTTTGTACATACATGCTCGCTCCCTGACTTTCCCAAACCTCAATTCCATGTATTAGCATTGGGATCAGCACCACATTATGAATAACGATCGGCGTTTTCTGGATAAAGGTTTTACTTTTCAAAAACAAGAATTTTTCCCAAAGCTCAATTCATATGAAATTATAATTTTATTGGTTCAATAACAAATGTCCTAGAAGAACCAAAGTTTCGATTTCTTTCTCTTTTCCCTTTTTTATAAAAACAAAACTAAAGATTCCATTTTAATAAATTTAGAAATAATATTCTTATGAATAAAAAAAATGCGTCAGAATTCATAAACTGCGAAGTTACAACAGGGTATACATAAAAATATATACTGTATATGTATACAAATATATTTATCAATTCATTTTTAATTGCTTTAATGTTCAACGATCATTACTCCCACCGCTTTCATCAAAATAGTGCTTTATCTAAATGTTCCCAACTTGTTTGACTATTGACCTTCAAATATATCAACCTAGCTGGATCAAAATCGGACATCGCTACCATTGAACCAAACACCTGTTGTGCAATATCGAAATTCACAGCACAATTTTACATTGAAATAAAAATAGCTTTCCATCGACATTCACACGGGAAGTAATACAATCCTATAATCTAACCATAGACCCGAACTATTACTGACCAAGTTTTAGTATAGTACCTACCAAGTTACATGTAAATCCCTTCACTAATGTTTGGGTTTTTCAAAAAATGCAGAAGAATGATAAACTATTTTTTAACTGAATTCAAAATCGAAAAGTAGGAGTTTTTATGTTCGACGGCGATGCATGTTTTTTTTTATTCGGTATCATTATTGTCAGTGTTTGCTTTGAAATGCATCGTTATATCTGCGGTTACAAAAATGTTCTCCATTTTCCTGTTTGGCAGTAAAAAGCGCATTTTCTGCGCTACCATGCTATTCTGTAATCAAACTGCCTCGAATTGACAGCAAGCGAAGCGTTTATTTCAAGGTTTTATTTCAATGAACCTTCATGCTGTGAAGAGTAGTTTTCGACGTCGGGTTCAAGAATGTGTTTTTTACAGAATAGCTAAATTTGCAACATAGTATCCACAAGGTATCTGTGTGTAATAACATCCTTTTGCTGTATTGTCTATCGTTTCATGGAATCCGTGGCGTACTACTACACAACCGCTTTCTTACTCGCTTTAGCAGATGGCGCTTGTAATCGACACAAAAAGATGGGGAATATTGTGCTGCCAGATGTAGTTCAAACCTTTAACTTGTTGCGTGGTTTAGGAGTTAAAAGTCGAACAGGTGCGGAAAATGATATGGGAGATAAACAAAATTTAAACTGGCACCTATATATATAGCTCATAGCTCCTTAGAGCTGACTTTAATATATAGGTGCCAGTTTAAATTTTGTTTTTCTCCCATATCATTTTCCGCACCTGTTCGACTTTTAACTCCTAAACCACGCAACAAGTTAAAGGTTTGAACTACATCTGGCAGCAGTGACCGAAGTTATAACCTCGGTCACCTGCGCTACTAACTATGTAACATTATTACACTTCAATAATTACTAAAATATAATAATGTTACATATATATGTTACAAAATTAACGGATAGTATTGATTTCATACTTTCATCTCAATTTTTGTATTCTTTTTCTCCATAAGAACTTTCCTCAGGTTTTTATCGAATACGAAACCAAAAAAGTTCTTAATGAACAGAAGTTTCTGAATTAATTTTCTCTTTTGTTGAGCTATCTTTGTAAAATATGATTTAGTGTTTGTTTTTCAATTTTATCTAAATTAGATTTAGAGAAAATTTTGCATATTACATTATTTTACTTTTTATTTCCGTTTTAGCGCGCACAAATAAAAGCTTGTTCTTATAAAACTTTATTTTATTGATTCATCGTCTTAACCTTTTCTATATTAATATTATAGATTTAATTATTTGTTCATCGAATCATGCATCGAATGGGCTCTAAAATTATTAGACCAATTTTAAAAATTATTCCAGCTACCTCATATTCTGGTGACATAGGCTTTAAAATACGTAGGTGAAGTCGCGATAAAACAGCTAGTTGCTATATAATTTTTCGATTGACGTTAGAGAAAGGCTTATGATATTCAATCAATCAATTTACATCTATACATATTAAAAAACAAAGTCGCTTCCTGCTGTCTGTACGCTGAAATCTTTTAAACTACACACCTATATAGTACCACGCGGGCGAAGCCGCTGGTGGAAAGCTACTATATATATTTACTAAAGCTTAAATAAATACAAATTTTGTAAGATCTTTACATATAAATAAATAATTGTATCAACTTGAGATCAATTCACGTTCAAATACTGAATGCGAATAATATACCCTCACTATAAAACGTAATCCAATCTACCGGTTAATACAGTTAATTGCAATAGGTACAGTTTTAGGAAATTAGTTTTGCCGATACTAATAAATCCACTGCGGATAATTGCTACCATGATATTTCATAATGAATCTCCATTTTGTGTGAAACATTTCGAATACATAGAATAAAACAAGTTGCTTTTCGCTGTCTGTACGCTGAGATCTATTTAAATACACGACAGATTTTTACTGTCGTTTTCATCAACATACAGATCGATTCAAGAGGAAGGTAAATAACTATAATAAATAAATTATTAAAAGGGATTCAAATTTAATAACAGTCCATCGCATTTATGTGATTGCAAAAAATATATAAAGTCCAAGGACATGCAAATCTAATTTATTTAAACAAGTTAATGAGATGGAATATTTAACTATATGTAGGTACAGGTGTTCACAATTTGAGCCGAAAAGCAGTATAATTTATACATTCGACTCCTAGTCGGATCAATGTAGAATAGTACCTTCTTGGTCTCAAATAGTCCATAATAAGAGTATCATTATTATTAATATTTTTCCTGGAATAATATTATTTATTTATTCATAAATTGGAATTTGTATTACAGACATCTGCTTTTTTACCGAAACATTACAAACTGTCGTCAACGTACTCGTAAGTACTGTAGAAAGTTTGGTAATAATCTTCTTTTCGCAATCTTATAATCAGATTCATTCAGTTCTAGAGAGTAGGGGTTGCTCTAAACGCCATGATAATTTGGTACGATTGTCAGTTAAGAATTTATCACGGAAAGAGTGCGTTAACTGGCCCAACGTTAAACAATCCGTACGATTGACAGTTAAGAATTTCTCATGGAAAGAGTGCGTTAACTGGCCCAACGTTTAAAGGATTATATTGCAGTGAATGGAGACCACCTTACTTCAAATAAACTATATATATTTTAATGGTATTATATCAATGGATTAAACTATAATGGTAATAACTTTAATAAATATATTGATTTTGAATGTTACAATATTTATGGCAAGACTATGTAGATATGCAATCACAAAACATCTAGGTCACTTTTAAATCAGGTATTCCTAAAAATATTTAAAACGGGCACGTTGTTTAAAAAGTATAGAAACGTTAATGTAATAACATTGCATTAACTTTTCTGCATTCATATATATATATACTCATGTATTTGAGCAATATCTCAAAAATATATTTTTCACTATTATCGGTGTTCGTAGCCTACGTTTTGAATAAAATATTTCTAATGGAAAATAGGATGTAGAACGAAGGGTAGGAGGTTAAGGAGGGAGAGGTGGCATCGACCGTGCAACGGGTCAGACTATCTTCAAAGTCCAATGTCACAGATTCGATACACGAGTGCCGTAAACGTAACATTTGGTTCGAAACATGTAGTTAATTTGCATGTTGTCGTTGACAAAGAGATTTGTTTAGAAGTTGTCAGTAGTTTACCTAGGGTTGCCAGATGGTCGGGATTCATCTGGATTGTCCAGACATTTTGTATGATGTCCAGAGTCCCGAAAAAAACAATATGTCCCGATAAAAACTGTTAGATTCTGTAAAATCGAATTACAAGTATAAAAAATAAAATAACACACATATCACAAAAAAATTTTTTAGGTATTTAAATGTTATACCATTATTATATGATCTTATAAATTGAAAAAAAAGTAGACACTTGTTATTATAATAAAATTTAATAAATTAAAAGTGGATTTTATTAGTTTTTTTTTTGTCCCGACTGTGATCCCAAAATTCCGACTTTTGCAAATTTTGTCCAGATATTTTAGTCTCGCTATCTGACAACCCTAAGTTTACCCCTTTATATTAAGGAAACTTACCTAAATATAAGCATGTCTTGTTTCTATTTAGTTTGTAACAGAGAGTTATCAGTAGACATATTTACTTTTTATCTACATAGTAACTGGTGTCCGACCGAAGGTCTATTTTTGGCCGAAGCCGAAGCCGATTATTTGGCAATCGCCACAACCTTCGGCAGAAGTCGAAGCTGAAGCCGAATGTTTATAATCTCTCAGTAATTAATTTTGTTTGTTTTGTTTTGTTCTACAAACTACAATTAATGTTAATATTATATCAAAATTTCAATATTGAAGGTTTATATTGACTGTCTCATATAGAAGTTGATTTAGAGATACACGTACGAACTTGTCTTGACGCGCATGCAATGTGATATTTGACAGTGAGGGCGCTTGTGCACTACGCTGAATTTTCAGGTCCGGCGGTCCGATTTTTTCCTAGTGTAAGTGAAGTGTAGCTTTAACGAGCACCTAAAACTGCGCCGCCACGATCCGCAAAAAACGGACAAGTGCACAAGCTACTCAGCCGGGTTTTTCATGTCATTCAGGACAGGAAAAAATTAGACCGCCGGACCTGAAAATTCAGTGTAGTGCACAAGCGCCCTGACTCCCCGCGACCTCTGCAAACATGATCGGTCCGCCGCTTTCTCACTCAGTCTTTCGTAACAGTTCGTTCAATCTCGACACAGTAGCTCAGACCTTTGGGCGAAACCTTCGGCTTCGGCCAAGTTTTGGGCAGAAGCCGAAGGTTTCGCCGAGGATGGTTGTTTTGGCCGAAGGTTGCCGATACCGAAGCCGAAGCCGAAGCTATGGTCGGACACTAATAATAAAAACACAATATGTAGTAGCGAAGTTTTAAGTCATCTTAATTAAAGATGAATAGATATTTTGCTAGACGACGATGATGAAGCCATTAATTATCGACTTTATACATTTTCTGGAACAAGAAATAACAACATATACTTTATTATCAGCAGAGACGCAATAAAGGTAGGTATTAAGTATGAATTTATCGGAGTATTCTAAATTTGGTAAAAGATACGTTACTTTACACCTAGTTACACAATTTATAAAATTATTATTACTTTAAAGCAACATTGTGCATTTAAATTTTGTAATTTATAATATTCATAAGAGCTTAAAGCTGTTATTAAACCTGTAAGGATGTTTGTGCATTACGATTACTATAAGGTTGCCGGGTATAAACATAATGCACAGGCAATGATAATATAACGACAACTACTTTTTTAATTTTTTCTCAAATGGAAGATTCATTTATGTATACGTATTTCCTATTCGACAGTAAGGTACAAAGCTGTTTTTTTAAAATGTACTATATCAGTAATCAGATACCGCGACAAAGTATCATTGCACTAGGAGTGTAAACAATTTAAGGAAAGGTTGTACGTATTTGTGTTATAAATCTTGAATGATCATAGTGATTTTGTCTAGTACTAGCTATTTTCCTACGATTTCTCTTGCGTAAATTTGTAGTCTATGTCAGCTACGCATGATTAAGTTTCCTGTAGGTAAACGAATTTTTAAAATTGGTTTGAATGCAAACAAACAATCAAATCATTCCTCTTTATAATATTAGTATGGATACCTATTGACATCAAATTCATGAGAAGCGGTACTCTTGTTAAAACCTCACGAAATAAAAAAGTCACAACGTCGATTATTATAATAGTTCTGCGATGAAGTGTCGCGATTCATTTATATATCATTATGTATAGGAAAGTAACCATTAATCAGGACCTCCGACTCGTGCAGCTGGATGAAGCCAGTGCCGTGTCGTAATGGGGATATAATGGATGCTTACACGATGCTCGTTAACTTTATAATATGTCAGTAGATACTTCGATTACCATTTTTTGCGTTATTTAGAATTTCTCACCTTTCCGGTGACAGTCCATATAAATGATGGATAAACATTAGGAGGAAAGTATAAAAATCTGTAAGTAGATTAGAAGACTAACTTGTCTAGAATCCAAAATTTTACTAATGTAATTCAAACAGTTATTGATATATTACGATGACTAACCGGCGTTTCCATGATTGATTGATGCACTCATACACTCTTTTATTATCATAAACCCAATTCTAAATGTTCTGTTCAGTTCAAGTTTGGTGTAGAAAATTCAAGCTAAGTTTTGGCGCTCATTGTGTAGTATAGTATAATAAGGTTTAGATTTGAGTTGTAAAATATGAATTTCAAAAATTTTATTTTAGTGTGACTTAAAAATATAATTATAATTTTATAGTCCTGTCCAAAAAAGTGTAAATGTCCACAATGAACACCTTAACGTCTTTGTAATTAGCGGGACCATCTTTGAAAGTTATGTATATAGTAAAATAGTGTACATTGGTGCGGATTTTTTTAAAACTTGTGCCCCATCCCTGCTTTTTGTGTTTTTTTCATATGGTACCTTTTCATTTCCTTTCAATCTTTATGAAAATATTATTATTATCGTTGCCTTTCCTTTCAATCTTTATGATTTATTTGTATGCCTTCAGGCATACCATAGGATTCCAATGATAAAAGTTTTCCAAATCGGTTCATTAGTTTCAGAGCTTATTCAATTAAATCAAATAATTGGATTATTCACTATTCATCCATACGTTTAATGACGCTATTAAAAATTAAACAGACTCAGTAACTCAAAGAACTTTTTTAAATTTGTTAATCTTCGACAACCTGAGAGTATTATAATATTTGTTTCTTTAGACTAAAATGTTTCATAAATTCGGCACATGAATGAAAAAAAGTGCGAGTCGGACTGGCGCACGAAGGTCATCGAATCCATTAAAAAAAAAAGAAAAAAAATCACATTTGTTGTTTTCTATGGTGTTGTTCAAAATTTTCGAGTTGATTACAATTGGTCGACTACTCCTTTTCTTTTTAACTTTGTTATATATATTGTAGGTGCCGTAACGTTTGAATTTTTACCTACGACCGTTTAGTTGGTAGAGGGGGATCCTTGATTCAAACGAAAATTAGCTCTTTGAGGCTTAATACGTCACAAACAGTATACTTAATCGAAAAACGGTTTTCCCACTCTACCAATATTTTTGAAAAATCTATCCAACGAAAAATAATTTGCGGATAGACGAATATCGCGAAACTATAGTTGTCCCTTTTTAAATATGAAACCTTAAAAAAGAATCGACGCACATTTTCGCACGAACATAAATTGAGAAAGTCTCGAACTTTTTTGTTCTTTAAAAGAGAGAATAAGCTCGTCAGTTTAGATCTGAATACATTTAAAGGATAAGTTTTTAAACATGTCAAAACTGTTTTGCTCTAAAAAACCTTGACGTTACGCTATATTAGATTAAGATTTTATTATCCATTGGATTAATCATCATATTATCGATAACGCAGTCAATTAAATATTCATTAAATGAATGAATTCAGTTCATTGTCGAAATACTGATAATTGAGTGTATTACAACAATAGTGAAATTAACAATTTAAAGAATTTTATGTACATCGATTTTATTACAGTAGAGTAAAACAACCAATTAAAGTGGAATTTAAAACAACTGTCTGTGACCAAAGTGCAATTGTGCGTAAAAATTGGTTTTTAGAAATTTTGAATGAATGTAAAAAGATTATTAGTACACGTTATTGTGTACTACGAAATATAAATAAGTATATGAAGTATAATTTAATGGCAACAGCGGTAGCCTTAGAGCTAGTAATTTCTTAAGAAAATCAGTAGACATTTGATTTATTAAACCAACAGAAGGGTTCTTCATATTTCATACGGTATTTGTATTTCAATGAAATTAAGTAAAATTTTCTGTTATGCAAAGAATATGCAAGTCCTTAGAAATTTAACACACACATACGTAAAGGGTTGCGTGCGTTTTCCTATCCGGAAAGTACATTTAGACATATTGCTTGAACTGAAAAAGTGTTATCGAATAATCTAAAGATATTATTATTTTGTATCTACAATCTCAAGTGTTCTGATGACCTCAAATTGCGAACATGCATTTCGTTTGTTCCGTGATAAATAATTAAACTGAATACTGCAAAGTAGGTAAATCTTTACTAATATTTTAAATAATTAAGATTTGTTTGCATTCATCAGGCTCCGAATCTACCAATTTTTTCACCCACGGGAAGCTACATCATTTATGCGGGCAAAGTTGAGGAAAATAGCTAGTAAACAAATAATGTTTATGGCCATAGCTATTATACTTAATAAACCTTTAACGTATTTGAAGCTGCAATTATATGAGCGTTTTCAATAATAGCTTTGTTAAATAATTTTAATTAGGTTATGCCGAGAACTAAGTCATTTGTAAATATTTTAATATGGCATTTTGCTATTGTCCTAATTTATTTACTTATATAGAACGTACATAAACTTTAGTAAGTATAATCAGCAAAGTGGAGGGCATCGGTCGGGTACACTACATTCCGTTCAAAATGTTGAATGTTTGTTTTGGTAATATTGTGTTGGGACTTGCGAAACGTATGTGGTCAGTTCCCGAGCGCCCAATTTGCCACCCCTGATGTAACACCATTCGCTGCTGTGAAGGCCCAGAGATTTGTGATAAACTGAGTCGTATGATTTAATAGTGATATCAATGTGTTGTTCTTAGGTCTTATCATTGAAAAATTATTGTAATTGATATTTTTGAAAAGAGTATACCGGTTATAAAACTTTCGGAGATGATTTTTTTTGTTATCTGGTTAGGGAAATTTTAATATCGAATTTTTCCCACGTTTTCTGGTGCTTAGCAAATTTCTACATATATATAATAGTAAACTCATAAAATATCGTAATTGAATAAAATATATATTTTACTTTAGAATACCCAAAATAAACTGGTTAACGTGATAAAAGTAGAAGCAAGGAAAATAGTGTAATAAGCGCGACGCGCCGTCTATGAATAGAGCATTCGAGCGCAACAGCCCCACGGGTTCGTATTGCGCTTTACTAACGTTGATTTTCCAAAACAAATAAATAAACCACCGCTATGCACAACATTCCAAGAATTTTGTTTCCGTAGTTCTACTTAGTATTGCCACTGACATAGAATATCTAGAAGCGGCATTTACTTTCAGTCGCCTCTAGGGTTTCAGGGTAGGGCAGTGGGACATGATGGGCTTATTATGGGTATTTCGGGTATATCCCTTGTGTGGATTCGGACGGGCGGTGTCACGATTTGGTCGGAGTATTTCTGCGCGCAAGGTCGACGTCCGCATCGATCGCCTGCGACAACCCTCGCGCCTGTGCAACACCGCACACGCCGCGTAACAGGAATCTAACCTGCTCGGTGTATAGTAAAAACAAGTCATATCGTTCAGTTTCTAAGAGGGCGTCTGAGGACGCAGACGACGCCCCTAAGCCGGGTAGTCGCAACATAACAATTGACGAATAACCTCGTACGCGCACCACACACCATCGCCCGTAACTGTGATATTATAGCAAACACCAATAACTCTAGGTCATTACATTACTACAATACTTATTTTACCGTTGCATATGAAACTTCTAAGCGGCTAAATCGTGATTTTGGGTGTGGTTCTACGCTAATGTTACCGGTAAGCCTGGGGGCGGGGTGAACACGTGATGTTTTATTTAACATTGATAGTACGCATCTATGCGGTGCATAACTCGGTGCACGCAATATTGCACTTTGCCATGGCCGTGTATAAGTTCTACATTTGTATAAATATCTGCGATTGGCAGCATGCGATATTCGACTCTATTTACTCGCGATTCGAAAACGGCGCCGGGCAGAAATTTGATTTGTTTCGTTCCGTCATTCAGTATTGCAGTAACGTAGTGTAGTAAATAGTATTTAGCCTTTTCAAATATCTGAAGGGATTGAGTACAAAGCAAATATTTAATTACTTCACATGTCATCATGACCTTACGGGTTTTTTATATAATACAGTATATCAAATGATAGACCTCTACATTTAAATAATAAAAAGCAATATAACTATTTTATTTATATTTGTAATATAGTAAAATTATATAAACAAAGCTTTAAATATTTTAACACTATGACAACATCATAAGATATTTTATTACTTATCATGAATGAAAGGAAAATACATACGCTAATTTAACATCATAAACAATTCATTAGTTAAGTGAAATCATATAAACAACTCACTAGACCATACATAACTAAATATATATGAAATATTAAACGTAATTTTTTTTTAATTAATTTATAATGGATAACTAATAAACAGCTACACTTCACATTCTAAGAACTAACAAGGTCTTACATGTTGTTTTTAATCCACTGTCTCGAAAATACATAGTTTTCATAAATGGCAACTCATTCTCGTCTACTTTTACTTACAGATGTAGGTAATTAGGTGTTATTGCTAAGTTTCATAAAACATAATAATACTGGTTGTTTTCGTGCGATTTTGTCCTCGTAAGTTATAGCCTAAGTCACCGGCGTATAATGTACCTTGTATATAAATAATATATTTTTTAATACAGTCCAGTAGTTTCTAAGCATATTCAATGCAATAAACAAAATAAGTAATCCTTTCTCTTTATAATATTGGTATAAATAGATTATAACCGATAACGAGAAAGAGGTAACACTATTTCTAAATTCCGAAATTCCGATTTATACTTATACTGTAATAAGTAACGTAGCGAATTAACTTTGTTTTTATATCTTGCAAACATATAGTTGGTATAAATAATTGTATTGAGTATGACCGTGAAGGAAAATAGTGTAAGTCGGTTTTAAGCAATAAAAATGAGTATAAATTACTAGTTTTAGATCATAGCGAACTTTATAAACTAATTTTTAAAAACGACTTCAAGTCTTGTTGCTAATACCCTATCATAACCTTTTTATAGTTTATTATACTTTTAATATTTTCTTTCATAATCTGTTTCAATATATGAATGTATATTGTCATAGAAAATATCACATAACCAATAGTTTTTTATTTTAGCAATTAGTTACAAAGTCTATGTTGCAAACGTTTAATTCACGGTAGCATTTAAAATTAAGGTTCACATTCAATTTGATAAATAAACATTGACTAGGAATGCGTTGCACCATGCGATTTCTTGGGATATAAAAACTATAATTTCAACCAGCAAAGTTTGGGCGTTTCTAGTTAATAGTTAGTGTTACGACGTCATCTATCCATTGCCAAATGCAACTCATTATTTAATTAACTGGCACTTTAACATGGTTCAATAATTTTTAAGGTAAGTTGGTGCAATCAACGCCATTATTTACTAACGAGCAAAATTTAATAAACGCGTCTTATTCGAGTGTTGTTTCTGATAGGATCTGAATACAAATTGAGTTATTTAAAATCCACACAATAAGTTTACCACGCAGGTCAAAATTATTAAAAAAAAGAGAATTATTCAAAATAACCGGCAAAACGAATAAACAAAAAATAAAGGCAGATTTCCAGCCAGCCGCTAACAATAACTATTCGTTAATTTTACAGTAGTTGTTTTTGTAGCAGGGCTTCTGTAGTCAATAAAGTTACTCGGTCTCGTACTAGATACTTAAATAAATTGAAACAACACATTAAAAAATTAAAATAATGAATTGTATTAATGGTTTATCAGGCGATTGATTAAAAAGTGCACGTATTCGATTAATATAATTAATGTGAAAGTAATGTATAACAAAAATAACGTGTAGCTCATATGGTCATATTTCACCACAAGAGTTAATTGCAATTGCAGTATAAACGTTATAAGCAATAATCGTTATAAGTCATAAGAATGTATTTACTTTCATCTACACTAATATAAATAAAATAATTATGAAGAGGAAAGATTTGATTGTTTTTTGCAATGAATAGGCTCCGAAGATACTGGACTGATTTTAAATTCTCTTACCTACTGGAGGCTACATCATATGCAGTGAACATGGGCTATATTTTATCCCAAAATCAGAAAATAAAGGGATGAAAATGGGAGTAGAGGTTTGTATAGGGAATTAAAACGTTATCATAGTAACCATTTCCTAATTTCTTACTATTCAATTTGTCATTGTAATTATATCCGTGTCATGATATGAATCGATATCCAAATAAACAGTTCCCTAGGGACCAAGCGGGCCAAGCCAGTGGCGGTAAGCTAATTGTAAATAAATACACAGTTTTGTCGCGCCAATGGACACAATAAAGCTAATGCCGGTTTGTGTTTCATAAAAGCTTTTCTTATTGTTGTAAATAAGCTTAAGTTCAAGAGAAAAGACTCCCATTGTGTTGCGACAACAACAAGAAGCTTTAACAAAAGCAGGTGAAAAACGTTGAAAGAATAGTCTTTAAAATTATCAGTCATTGTATGTGATTTACCCATTGTTAGGCATTACTTAATTACAGTATTATTTAAATAAACTTCGCTTTATTTCTTTTATTCTGCATTACTCTGATTCGAATATTAGGCTTGCAAGTTAACCAAGTACCTAGCTGTGAAGGGTCTGAAACGTCTGATAAATGGAATAGTTTTCCAAAAATGTACGCGATAAAACCGTTTAAAATTATTTATTCGGCTCATTAGGACAGATAGATACATAATATAGAAAAGGATTTTCAAATCAATTGTTTTAAATCTAGTCATGCAGATTTGTTTCTTACATTAATTGCTATGGTAAAGAAAACGTAATTTTATTTGCATTGCCATAAAATATATAAATAAATAAAATATATGTAAAGATAACATAGACACGTATGTGTTTGTTTTGTTGTACATCTATATAACAATACAATAAAATAAATCACCTTATTGGCCTAGCAAAGGGATGATCACGTCTGAAATAATCTTCTCCACGTAAATCTAAGCATTGAGATTACCCTGATCAAATATGATCTAATCTTGACTTCTTTCACCGATTCAAATACTCATCCAAATCGATCTAATTAATATGAATGAACTTCCTGTTATAATATTAAACATTGTTGACGTTACAGGTCCATCGAACTCTAGTACGTTTTGTGTACCATTAAAAGACGTCAGAAATATTTTTATTCAGACAGTTTTGCTCAACACTTGTTTGACACCGACAGTATCTAATTACTTCTCCTAACTCAGAATTAATATTATTGATACGTAAATAAACAAATACAGGTTTTTGTTTCTTTTCGTATCAATTCATCTTTTCGTATGAAATAACTGGATACTGCTGAGAGGTCTGTTAATTATGATATTGTCTGATTTCGTTAATTAACGATCAAACGACAACGTCTGTTTTATGTTAGCAGGTTGTACCTCGTGTGTTCATAAGTTTTGTGACAAACTTTTTACTGAAAAAAATAAAATGTTACTGGCTGTTATTTTTTTTTACCGATTATAAATTTGGAATATTAATTTTTAGTTTCTTTGTATCGCAAATTCATCTGTTTATATTTTCTCGTGATGGAGGGAACGCAACAATTACGTGCAACTGTCATTTCGCTATATAAGGCGGAAAAAAACCGATGTAGATTTTCCGCGAGCTGAAAAGTTTTCCTGTAAGCTGTAACTTCGTCTATTACACAATTATCGGTACATTAAGACAAGTTATCTGCAAAATAGCCAAAGGAGTAGTCGGTTACGGTCTGTGAGGACGCCTGCCAATATCAAAATTATCCGAGAGCGATTCCGCCGAAACTCATGTCGCACACAGCAGAAACTCGCTCCGCAGACTAATATATCGCATGTTTCAGTGAACAGAATACTGAAATATGATCCTAAGGCCTATAGCCGTAGAAAAGTTCTAAACGATGGTCTCCGTAACTTACGACGAGAACGTTGTCCATTGCTGCTGACGAGACATGATGCCAGGAAGATACTCTTCACCGACGAGAAAATTTTTACTGCCGAAGAAAAGTTCAACCGACAAAACAATAAAGTATACGCTAAAAGTAGCAAGGATGTCCGAGCTTCTGTACGGAATGTCTCGCGCACTCATCATCCGTCTAGTGTGATGGTATGAAGGTGTCACTCTGCTCCATTTTGCCAACAAGGTATCAAGGTGAAAGTCAAGAATTATCAGAGTGAAATTTTAGAGCCCGTGGTGAAACCCCTGTCTGATACGTTATTTCACAATAAGGATTGGGTTTTTTAGCAAGACTCGGCACCATCCCATAAGGCAAAAAGCACCCAAGCTTGGTTGAGGGAGAATGTGCCGGTCTTCATCGCAGCGGACGATTGGCTCTCCTCTAGCCCCAACCTCAACCAGCTGGATTATTCTTTATGACTGAATTAGAGCTCAGGGCCTGCCGAAAGTCCTACACAAACTTGAAGTCACTGAAGCGAATCCTTATTCGAGAAGCAAAGCGAATTTTGCTAGAAAAGATTCATGCCGCCATTGATAACTGGCAAAATCGTCTAAGGGCCTGTATTGAAAACAAGAGTGGTCATTTTTTTATTGTTGATTATTATCTATTTAATGGTTACTGAAAATTTTTGAAAAAGAGTTACGCAACTTTTATTTTGTCTCAAAATTTATGAAAAGACGAGGTATTATCCTATTCAACCCTGTTCAGACAGGAAGGTTTAGTTTCTGAAGGATGCCAGCGAGTCGAAGTATTTTTTTAAAGCTGGCCTTACTAAATTTATCTTAAGTGTATTAAGTGAATCTATTTCATAAATTCACTTAATACATAATTGAAATTGCCAGAGTATTGATAGATCTAGAGATTTTCTTTTTAATAATTTCTATTATTATTCTAAAAAGTTAAATTACCAAAGACTATTTTTAAGTTATAAGAATTACTTCTGGTATTTGCTTACCTTATAATTTGCGGTTCAATATTCACATCATAAGTTAAATATTTTTAAATGACCCATTTTCAATTTCGTTGGCTGATTCAAGTTAATATTTTGTGATCAGAGTATATTTATATGGGGTTTTATAAAAATATATATCATCATCATATCAGCCGAGAGATGCCCACTGCTGGGCATAGGCCTCCCCCAAAGATCTCCAACGTGATCGGTCCTGCGCCTCCCGCATCCAGCGGCTTCCCGCGACTTTCAATCGTCGGTCCACCTTGTGGGGCGCCTACCAACACTGCGTCTCCCGGTACGCGGTCGCCACTCTAAGACCTTACCGCTCCAACGGTCGTCTGTCCTGCGAGCGATGTGCCCTGCCCACTACCAGTTGAGGTTCGCAATTCTTTGAGTTATGTCGGTGACTTTCGTACTTCTACGGATCTCATCATTTCGGATACGATCTCGCAAAGAAACCCCGAGCATAGCCCTTTCCATTGCCCTCTGAGCAACTTTGAGCTTCCTTATGAGGTCCATCGTAAGCGGCCACGTCTCCGTTCCGTATGTCATCACTGGCAACACGCACGAATTGGAGACTTTCGTCTTGAGACACTGCGGTAGATGTTCCGAAAATACACTGCGTAGCTTCGAATATTAAAAAATACTTATACATAAAAAAATACGTAGACTCTTCTTTGATCGGTCATTTCATACAAGAATAATGGGAAATGATAGTTGAAAATAATTTGTGAACACATTAAGTATTTTCCGATAAAGGTAAGTAGTTTTATATTCGTAACACAGCTAACCTTATATGAGCAGTTCACATTTTGTGCTGAAAAAGTGTATAAAATAAATAAAGAACAATGGCGAACTCCCATATAGCTTTGGACCTGAATTTTTAAAGTCCCGTTCATGAATGAAATAAACGTGTACTTGAAGGTATAAACTAAAGTAACAAAATCCTAATCGTCTTTTTCCTTTAAAAGTTGGGGTTAAAAAGATATGGCATAAAATACTTTGTGGGGTTATATATTGCATCTTTGCTTTTTCGTTGAATGGCCGTTAAAATAAATAAAAATGGTAACCAGATTACTCCGTTTAATAAACTAGATTAAGATAGTTACATATCTAACAAGATCCAGACACTTATAATAGAAGAAACATTTATAACATATGACTAGACTGTGTGGACTAGATCCCTTTGCCTTTAATTAAATCATTACAACTGAAAGTGACAAATAAGGGCAATGTACACATTGAACTGTCATTGATATAACCGAATCGATTGCCATTCGGAATCCAAAAGTAATGCAAATATCAACGTTAGTCAAAGAAACATGCTTAATTGTCAAGTTGAATATTAACATAAATATCAAACTCCATGAACGAACACACAACAAACAAACCAAACTAATCAACCGCTATCATTCCACCATCATCATCATAGAACATTCATGGATGAATTAAACAAGCATGTCAAAATAAAATCAACCAATCGATTATTTAGAACAAAATAATCGATACGTTAACCTTTCATCGGATCAACTGCAGAACTGACAATAATCTTCTTAAATCGGTTGTGGTATCTTAGCTTTCAATTTTTTTATTTCTCAAGTATTCAATTCGTAATTTGAACGAATAAAATAAATATTTATGAAAGTATTCAAATATCGTATTTCATATAATATATTATATATAGATTTTATATTGAGTATATATTTGACGTTCATTCGCTCAGTCGGTACGCGTACGCATCATTAAATCACATATCTCACTTATTATTAGCAGTTAATGACGACAGATAATATTCTATAAAATATGTTTAAAAAAACTCGCGATTAATTGAGAATCGCTTCTGACATCGTTGATGTATGTGATCGATTTTTCAAAAACCATCCAAACTACAACCCTTTGACATATAGTGTGGTTTTTAATTAAAGAGAACGGAATCTATTCTATACAATCTTATTTTGAATTTATATTCGATTATTAAGCGTATTAATGGTACTTTAAAGGCAATAGAATTAATTGTAATGTACAGGAAACGATAATATCCATTAAAATAGATGACCCTTTTATTATTAGATATAGTTTTATTATAAAAGTACTTCTGCGTAGACCAGAACGTTTCTTAAGAAGATTTTCGCGTTTTGTTTTTGCCCTATCATCAGACGTTTTGTTATCTTGATAATTAATAGCAGCATTTAATATTTTAGTTTGGTTCCCCGACTTTAAAATTCACCATTTTGTAGAAATAAAATCTATTAATCATATATTATTTATTTGTCATATTGCCATCCATGTACGGTTTTGTAAATTATGGGGTCTGATTTCGCCATTCTTCTTTTCATTTCATTTTCATTTATCAGTTACACAGGCGGTAGGAAAAGTGTCATTAATCTAACCAGGGCTTGGGATTCGTTTTGAAAAATACCGGTTAATAAGGATTATTGCATAGATTAATATCGGTTCATAAGGATTATTAATTGCTCCGAGCTATAACCACTAGGGTTATAACCTCTTATTTTTTAACGATAGGATATGAATACATTACTCCATACCCGCTCCGGCGTAATGCGCCGTCGGCGGATCATGTGGCGCTCCTCTCTGCAGACTCACCCCAACAAAGGGGACTGGCTAGTCATATCCACTAAAATTTATCGAAGTCTCTCTTCATTCCAAATAGAAATGCTCTCAAAAAAGGTATGGAATTTCGTACAAACTGGCTAATCAATTCCTGAATATAATTCTGTAAGAAACAAGTTTTATTTACTAATTAAACATTTATTACCTCTATAAGCTAAAAAGACAAATATAATTAGAAACTACGATAGTTATAGTTTGCAACTTGGAGGAACACAATTTCGACAGTATATTTCCCACATAAACCTCTAAGGACCGGTGCATAACATCGGCCAGGAACTACATAATGTGTGAGCGAAGTTAGCTTGATTTCTCGTTTTATAATTTATCAAAGACCTCTAATATTTCATATGCAAGCTATGATTTAAGTTTATCAGAATTCGTGAATATAATCTCCATAAATTGAAATGTATGTACTTGATTTTATAATGAGAAATTGATATACATGTTTGTTTATTATCGCCTAAAATTAATTTATTCAAACATGAAAAATAAAGCAAATAAAATGGTAGCTAAGGACGTGACAACCAAATCGCAAATGACCAAATCCTAATTCTACTATACGATTTTTAAAGCTTGCTTCATTTCATTAGGTTTTCTAAATACATCTAAAAAGTATGAATACGGATTAAAATGAAGAATCGTCTGCTTGTCTACATATTTGATCAATTTTATATATAAAAATTTTTTTTCTTAGATTGACACCACTTTTAATACTAGATATAAATATTTTCATCGTTTACATAATAATTTTCTGAAAAAATATTAAACGGTGATTTGCTATCCATACTTTTTATAAGTAATTTTTGGTTCGGGATACTTTTTATAAGTAAATTTTTTAGTGCACAGTAATAAATTTATATATATTTTTGCATTTAGGTTGAATAATATATATATATTCAAAAGATGCGTCAGGAATACTAGTAAAGAAATGGGATGAGACGTCATAGGATGAAGCTTAGTGTCTTAGATAAACTAAACAATACTTACGTATATTAACGTATATTTTAAATTCTTTTTAATGGTGTTTTTGAATAAAATTATCACAAAATTCTTTATACTGTGGATCCTAAGGATTCGTTTTAGCATCTGTCCTAATTTAGGAGGGCATATAGGTTATAATAAAACGAAGAGTAACTTTAGTAAAATTTTAACAATAATCTCAACACGTCTCTATTTGAAGTTTTCTCATATTTCATTGTCAATTTGTTTTAGGCGTTCAATAGTTGAAACCAAGTACTAACTTTAGTCCTTGAATGGATGAATACTTTTATTGTACACCATAATTAAATAATAATAGGACAATCGATATAATTTAGTGGTACAATCAGCGGCCTTATAGCTAAAAAGCAAACTCATCCAGGCAAGTAGATGGTGTCTTACATGGCGAAAAAATATGTTTTCATATATAAAGATACATACATAAAATGTATACACATAGAATAGAAATACGATGAAGCGATAGCATATTATACTTAAAGTGAAAGGTAAATAATATTCTTGTAACATATTTTTAAAGCAGTTAAACGATAGACCGCGCATTATTTCTTCCGGCAATGCATTCCACAAGCGAACAGCCTGAACTTCGAATTACTTATCAAGGAATTTTGTGGAGTGCATCGCCATCTGCATTTTTAAGTTCTCTGATGATCTTAAAACGTGAGAGTGGGAATCGCGAGGGAACTTAAAGCGTTCGTTAAGAAAAGTTGGAGAGAAAGAATTAAATGGAATACTGTACAGCAGGAAAACAATATTTGCATTCCGACGAATATGAGTTGGCAACTACTTGAGCTAAGTGCGAAAATCAGATATATGATCATACTTGCGTAACCCAAATATGAATCTCATACAAAAAATATGAAGTCTCTCAAGTTTACTTAATTGCTCCTCAGTTGAGACTAGATAGCTGACATCAGAGTAATCCAGGATTGGAAGAAGAAGGGATTGTGCAAGCGCAATTTTAATAGCCAATGGTAAGAAGTTACGTGGTCTCTTGAAGAAACTATCAAAGATCAAAGCATCAAAGATTTTACAGCTCGTTTGCTCAACCTGCAGTCTCTATGTCAAGTTTTTATCTATGATTATTCCCAAATTTCGTACGCAGTCACTAGAGACTAAAGTTATACCATCAAACAAAATTGCAGGCATGACCACATAATTTTATTTGATATTGCGGAGCTGCCAACAATGATAGCTTTGGTTTTCAAAGCATTAACTTTTATGCCGTACGACCTGCTCCAATCACAAATTTTCTTTAACGAAAACGTGGCCCTAAAATTCAGTCATTGCATTATTATACTTTTCTTATATGGGTGACTGTAGCAAAGAGAATTGCATAATTTTTACAAATTACTATAATCGTTATGCCATTTTAATAGTTTGTGAGCAATTAGCTAATAAAAACCGTTTTGAATTTTCCATCCTTTAACCCTATTTATCTTATTGCCGGGTGTATATCTATAAAAACTCAAAGATTCCGTGAACACTAAACTAGCATGTTAAAGTATTTTAGCTATGCGTTTAATTGCTTCCGTCAAACAATACTTGTCGGGCACAATCATAAATAATAGTAAACATATATATTTTTAATGCCATAATCCAAACATATTTTAGTAGGATATATCATGATTATAGAAAATCTGATTATAGGATTAGGTCCCAGATAAGTCACGAAATCTTAAACGACGAAAACTGTTTTCTTTCAGTCACGGCTAACATAATGTTGAGTTTACCTTTGACTTTAGACGAGTGAAATAACGAATTAGTTGTTTACTGTATTTTCTCGGTAAGCTCCAATAGTCTTAAGCTGTTTACGCGCTTATTTTCTTGATGGCTATAAATGTTATTCCTTTAATATTTATATCAAGGTCAAATAAATCCTCGTAGCTCTTTCTTCATGACGAAGTTTGGATCACGAAAGCGTTTAAACCAAAATCGCACGAATTTAAACGTTCATTAGCAGACGTCTCTTCAAATGCAACATTGATATTGGGGGCTATTTCTGCCGCGTTACTTTTGCGTCGGAACTCGTATTCAAAAATCACTCGAATTTTTGCAGTAGGTATCTATCTTTCTTATCTAAATTGAATAACAACAACAATTGAAAATCGTTATTCAAATGTTTCACGTTTTTTAAAAGAAGAAATAAATAATTTAATTTTTTTGAATATCATAGAAACCATGTGAAAAAAGTTTCTTTCGAAAACCTCAAACCATAAAGATTTTTTGTCAATTCAAGGAACCTATTACAATAAATCCGCAATTTCATACTTTAACCCCTATTAATACAAGTACAGTAAAATTGAATAAAAAGTTATTTTTAAATAGTTGGTAGAAAAAAAAAATGCACTGAAAAAGTTTGAGTTTACCGTAGACCTCTTGAACGTCAAACAACATGCGAATGAGTGGTTGAATTCTCTGGTCGGTGTTTTTTGGCACGTCACTCACAAACACAATGAAGAGGGCGGTTAAATAAACAATCATTTTCAGTTGACTTTGATCAGATATTTCTCTGCAATCGAAATCAAAATCATCAATGATAATGACTAAATTAAATATGAATTTGTGTGTTACATAATATTCTGACTTTATCTGTCTCATCAACTGGCCTGTTGATTTCGCCTCGTTTTCTCCTCATTTACGACAAAAGAATTCATAGCATTGGCATCGCGTAAAGGAATTAGGGGCCATTAATAAATTATGTCACAAAATAAGGGGTCGGACGTGTCGGCGAAGTGCGATATTGTGTAACAAGGGCCTGGAGGGTACTAAGTTGTGTGACGTCAAGTTTTTAAATATAATATTAAATACGAAATTTAGATCACTACAAATCAAACATTTCTAAAAAAAAAATAATTTAATTAAAACTAATTTCTGAAATGCTCTTTTAAATGAATAATGTATAAGTAGTATATTGTAATACTTTTAATAATTTCAAACATGGACGTAATAATTCATCAAATAAAAAAACTGGTATTACTTTTATTATTACTTTAAGGCGAAGGAGTCTCGATATAACTCCGTTGCTCCTAGTCGATATAATATATAATTTTGTGCTTATTTTCCTTAACAACACCTATTGTCTTTCACTCGTATGATCAGGTGTACTGGTCAAAAGGCGGCGGAAATTTCGTGACAATATCGTGTGAAGGTCACGTTGATTTTTAGGAAACAGCTAGAATTCTCTGAAATATAGGTTTGTATTATTTTGGTGATTGCTATGTAATTAGCAAGGTTGAGTTTTCTCAGAATTTCAAAACGTAGGTAGGTATCTATTTATTCTCAATTTTTATTTCGTTTAAAATTAACGGAATTGTATGCTTTATTGCTACATGGACCATTTAGTAAAGTGTATTTACATGAAAATGCCGTGAAAGTTATATTTAACGTCACTGAAATAATTATGTAAATGTTTGGAACATTCTTTAGTTCTTATACGTAAATAACATTTAGGCACTCATCAGTTTGTATGTATCAAATAAAAATGCACAAATTGAAGAAACAAATATATTTTTTGATTATGAAATTCCATAACTTTTAGATTTTGTCACAGAATAAAATTATTCAACTGAATATAATATACAATGTCAACTCGGCAGTATATGGGAATATGAATGAATTAATGAAAGAATCTTTATTGTACACACCAAAGGTAAAAGAACAAAACATAATAATGTAACAAACGGTACAATTGGCGACCTTATTGCTATAAGCAATTGTTCCATACAATATGCAGTGCTATAAAAATAGTCGTCTCATCCAACGCAGTCATAACTTGTTATACCATAGAGGTTCAATCAAATAAAACCTACTTCAAAGGGTAAAAAAGATTTTGAATTATTGAAGCTCTATGATTTAACAATGCTGCGTTCAATGACGAGTTTGAGGCTTTTTTTAACTGTAACAATAACAATTACAATAAAATAGTTGATCAAACATCAGACTCAAAATGTCGGTGAATTGATAAATAGGTATGCGCGTCATACAAACGAATACTTGTAGGTAACGCCAATATCGTTTGATTCTTTTCCCGCTATCACTTTGTACGCGTAAATTAGAGCCTATGTAAATCGCATTTGATATAGCTTTTCGAAGGATATAATTTTTAAAATTGGTCTAGTAGTTACGGAGTTTATTCGATGCAAACAATAATATTTCACTTTATTATATTACCAGCCGTACGCTAGTGGCTTCGCCCGTGTGGACTTGTTTTTTATGTCGATCATATCATGACACGGATATAATTACAATGACAAATTGAATAGGAAATAATCGATACTATGGTAACGTTTTCATTCCCCATATTAACTTCCCACTCCCATTTTCAACCCTTAATTTACTGTTTTTCGAGATAAAATATAGCCTATGTTGACAGCATATGATGTAGCTCCTCGTAGATGAAAGATTTTCAAAATCAGTCCAGTAGTTTCGGTTCGTTTGTTTGTTTCATTCAAATAATAATATTAAAAAAATAACGTTGTAAAAAGTGTACTCGTAATTATACAACCATTTCATTCGGTTAGCTTCGAAGGTAACCAAAAAGTATTTTTGGAGTAGGGTACGAAATCAATTTTGCTGTACCCCGAACTCTATCGCCTCAGTAAGGGTTGTATATTGTATAAGTTAAGCAGCTTGATGGCGCAGTGTTTAGCGCTCTTTAAGAATTTGTGTTAAGAACAAATCATTAAGGTTTTTTGTATAAGTATGAAAAATTGGGAAAAACCACGTGCTCAATCTCCTATACATAGCATATATAAAATAAATTAAAGTCACTTCCCACAGTCCGTACACTGAGATCTTTTAAACTACCAATGGATTTTAATGGGATTTTCAATAACAGATAAAGTTATTCAAGATTTATATGTACGAGTATAATACATGGACCACGCGTGAAATCTAGTATTAATAAAATAACAAACAACTTCAGCAAGTTGGGGTGGACGTTACTCTCTTTGACGTAACCACTGAGCTCGTAAAGCATGCGGAAGCTTAAATTTATAAAAAATGACCGATAAAACTGCTTTTTCTCTGACATTTACTAAACTACAGTAACGCTATTCCGCATAAATTTGTTATACAAAAACAATTCTACCTTAGCTCAAAACTATATTAAGAGCAGGTACGTACTTTCAGGCATAAAGCTTAAATTTGAGTGACAAATGTATCATTAACTGGGTAACAATATTAATGTCTTATAGAAGTCCAGGGCATTGAGTTATTAGGTCATATTAATAAAAGGGATCTGTCATTTGATATATCACATCGCCTTGATAGTCTCATACAATTATAACTTGACGAACTGGACTAATTATCTAACTTTCACATAAGAATTGAAATACCATAATATCTGGAGCTGTACTCCTAAAATCTATTATTTACCTGTAGCTAGGTAAATATTTTACGAAACGAGTTTTTGTTCTTCGGAATGTTGTCAGCTGTACATTTTCTTTAATAATTCGTTTTTGAGATAAATATTATCCATGATATATTTTATTCCACCAACGCATCATACTTGTTCAGTTAGTTAATACATGTTTGGATATATTAGGTATTGTTCCGTTTCGTTTTGTTAGTTGAATCGTTAAACATACTTTAATTAGACTAAAGTAAATTTTGAATAGGTATAGGAATTATTTAATTGCGACGTTTATAAAATCTCAGGTTTCATTCAAATTAGGAACCTAAAAGATGGAAAATACAAGTTTTAGGTTATTGAGTATACTTTCTTAGTCTTATTATAATAGTTATAAATTCCTAACAAACAGGACTATGATTTTTTGCTTAGATTTTATAAGTAATTTTATCCTTACATAACATGAGACACCTGTGCGATGTCTTATTTTACATGATACTTCTTTGTTATGCAATAAACAGTTTTATAGCTAGTGTGAATAAGACATTTTCAACAAAGCCGGTGTTATCGCAGTCTTAAATTTCGCTCGTCTCGCGTGTGAAGCTTAATATTTAAACCTAGTTTTAAAGTCAGCTACTTTGTATTATAAAGTTTACTTAGTGTACCGCATCCGTTACGATATTCAACACACTTTCAAGTCACTTTACTTTGTAGATAATAATAAATACCTTTTTCGAGAACTCGGCGTCATTCATTTATAACAGAATTCAGAGTTCTTGACTCGAATATTCATTGTTTATGTTACGTGACTTCTTTACATTAAAAATGGTTTGCAGACTTTAATGATTTGAGTATATAAGTTCTTTATAAATATTTAGTATATATACCACATTTTCAGTTCAAGAGCATAAACCAAAAAAAAAAAAACGTATCTTATTTTTTCTATTATCTGACTGACGGAATATATAAATTATTTTACCCAGTTATCATTCCCATTGTCGCCATGTTTCAGAAAACTTAGACAATTTTAATTTATTAAAGACTTTAATTTTCCTTATGAAGTACTTCGTATATTAGTGAAAAGTAAAATTTAGAAAATTAAGCCATTTTTAATTTATGTAATACCTCAATTTTTCTTAGGAATTACTCCGTATATTAGTGAAAAGTAGGGAAGTGAAAGAACTATCGGGATTTTTGGAAAAAATTTTAGGCAGTCACGCGCGGTGGTGAAAATTGTTCCGTATGTTTAGTGCTTTAAAAACATATCCTTATAAATAACGATAAGAAATTAATTTAGATAAGTAGTCCACTTTGTTTTGTAACACTGTTCGGTCTGGATACCTTCCCAAATTTTGACAGTAAACTTTGCAAGGGTATAAATATCATCGGTTACGGATGAAATTCACTGAATCATATTAGAAAAATGGTTCTTACTAATCACAAAAAAAAAAACGAAAAAATAATACATATACGCATACTACCGTATGAATATAATTTTCTATTGACGTTTGCCTGTAAGAGGTAATCAAAAGTACGTGATATTAGTTTGATTATTTTAGAATGAATCGATTTCTCTCACTATTCATCGATTCACTATTCTCGTCTAATCAAAATTGAATATATTCTTATCATATTTATTTTGTGTGTGTTTAATCTTTGTGTTCGTTTGAGGTATATTTGTATAAAGTCGAGCGTTCACATTGATACATCAAAAATAAGGAAATGAAAAGTTTGAATTACCTCGTTTTTTCCTCATTTGTTAATTAAAAGTAAAATCTTTCACTCGGTTACAGTACGAAAACCGATCTTTTATTATATTGTTCTCAACAAAAGTAGTTGTTAGAGTTGTTAGAGTTCTAGGAAAATGAAAATATACTTTTGAAGGAGTATTTTTGGCAATAAAATAAAAATATCGCTATATCTGTATTTACATAACTTTATTGTTCTAAGATATTATACATTATTTACTACAGTTTGTATTTATAAAAGTATAAATTTAAATTCACATTGTTTTGATTTGGGGTTTTAAGAGGTTTTATGATAAATTATTTATTTTTATTTTTTATAAATTATTGATTATATATTCTTTCTTCTTAAGTGGAATTAAAAAATACTTCTTAATAACATTGTATTGATTGTTCAAAAAAATGAAAAAAAAATATTATTGAAATTAGAAGAATAGTTTTTATTAAAGGTAATGGGTTATAATAGGAATTTATTGCATTACACAAATAAAATATTTAGTAACTTATAATAAATATTAAGTGTTTTTGAATTTTTCTCATAGTTAAAGTATTTATGGCGTAAATTTAAAAAATGTTGCTTTGCAGCCAACACTCTTAATTTAATGCAATTGCAGCCGTCAAAGGGATAGAGTGCCTCATTCAAACCTCACTCTATGAATAGCGCCATTTCACCTTATTGAATGTGTTTACACAGTAAGAGTTTAATTAAAACAACCTGAAAATTGAAGTGAATATTTTGATTTGAAAATACCTTTACACATATTTTTTCACTTATAAATGATAAGAACAAATTTGATTGTAAAAGTTGGAGACTGAGGGGTGTAAATCAGGTTATTTGAAACAACTCTGATTTCTCGAATTAAAAAACTGTCACCATTTTGGCATCATCGCAAATCAACTGATTACCTACCACCCTAACCACGCCGCATGCATGCATATAGTAAGTAAGAAACTACCGTTTTACATGCATCGTGCCGACTTGCTAAGGATTTTTTACAATTTATACCAGTTGAGTTATATCGACTGATCTTTGTTTTAAAACCCTTCGGTTGGTATTATCGCCCCTGTATCAATTTGATCATTATTTTGTCCGGTTTTCTATCCAAATATTTATACAATTATAACTTTTACACCGACTAATGTTTCAAGACCAATTTCTGTATCTCATCTGTGACCACGCTAAACCTGCGCATCGATAACGCAGTTTTTAAATTTAAATTATATCATCAAAGTACTTTTATATTACACCCGAAATTCCTTTTTCAATAAGTTAAAACCAATTTGCGCCAAATTATTTTCAGGGGATAATTATTTGTATACTTTAAATGTTCTGTAACGTGGTGGATATAAACAGTACAATACTTGTAAGTAATGAGATTAACTAAATAGCTATCAATTTGTAGGCTTTGTTGGCAACGCTCCCTGTGATTTCGGGCTAGAACTCAAAGCCGGAGAATGAAATTTTATATTTTCATAATATTAAAACATAAACAAACATTTTGAAATTTTTTATGAAAAATAAACAGTTTTAGGATCATGAAATAAGGCACAGTTAAAATGTGTATGGAGATTGATATTAAAGAAAAATAATTTTAAAAGTCGTTGTATGTTGTATTTATCGATTATTTATTTCATAATTTAGATTTCTTCTTGAATTGTGAACCAAATTCTATCAAACTAGCTGTTTCCCTGCGCCTTTGCCTGCGTTAATTATGCCCGCCGCGTATTATGTGGCTTACCGTAGATGAAAGACTTTAAATCCATTTAAATCAATCCAATAGTTTCGGAGCCTATCCAATGCAAACAAGGAGGCAATCTTTATATTATGAGTATAGAATTACTGAAAAAAATGATGGCGAGCAAATAAACAAATTCTCCTTTTCTAAGATTTTCACGATGTTGAGTATTTTATATTTCAAAAGCGACTTATTTAAGAAAATGCTATTGAAGTCGGTTGCCTATTATGTAATTAATAACCTGTGACGGGTTCGGTGCTTGTTGTTGGTTGTAAAATGAAACGGCTGACTAGGCTTGATAAAGTGGTATATTTATAGTCTTAATAAAAAAACCCTTTGGTTCTAAGTCCATAAACTTAGTTCAAGTTTTGTAGTGCATACAAATTGTAATAAATCATAGTTACTTAACAAGTTTGGATGTTGTGTGTTTATACACAAAGAAATCGGAAAATGCCTTGTTATATAATAATAATAATAATGTAATTTATTTTAAGCATTGAAACTAATATTCACAATTATAAGTTTAAAATAAATAAAACAAATTTTTAAGTAATGTTTTTATCATGAACCGTAATTAGTAAAAAGTAATTTTAATAAATAATTTTGTATATGCAAATAAACTATTATATAAATTAAATATATATAAGAAAGAGTATCTCGGTAAAAATAATAGAACTCACAGTGTGTTATTACTTGCGTTTTTAATTACTCTTATATGTAATCCCATTCAAAGACCCTCTTCCAATTAATGAAAAATAATATAGCTGGAAATTTGTATGGTGAATGATGGAAGTTTGAAATCAGTTAAACTTCTGTTAATGGAAAATATTATTTTACATATTACACATGAAATTAATTGAACATTTGAAATATTTACTGATGCGTTACGCTATTCATGTAATGATTTCATAATATTAACGATTCAAACAAGTTAAAACCAATTTCAATGACTTTAATAAAAGTGAACAAAATTGACAAGCGTTTTTTTTTTGATTAGACACAGAAATCAATCGAAATATTTTATATAGGTTGTCCTTAATCTCTCTGAAACTATAGTGACTAATTGCTATTACGTTAATTTAGCTGTAAATTAAAAGAAAATTTATTCATTAAAATAAAGGGTTTGTATTCGTTACGAACGCAGTATTGTTGATGCGCACGCACCCTCCTCCCCCCTTAGCCCCCGTGCACGCCCATAATGTTTAATCAAAAGTGGTTTTGTTGGGAAATTCGCGAGATCAAACGCTGAATGCCTAATAAGTGGGTGCCCTTGACGTGCCTTTGGTAGAGGTAATAACTTGTGAACGACACTAAAGTCAATTTCTTGATATTTACACTTAGTACAAACATTGATTGGAGGTGATTTTAGTTAGATTGAAATCGTCTAATATGACGAAATTTACGGTTTTGTAAACATTGCTGAATGATAGAACGACTCAAACGCTAATTGTAGTAAAACTTAATTTGTACATAACATTTATTTTAATCACTAATTATTAACGTGTACTTAGAAATAAGTATGCAATTTCAAAAATAATTTATGCTAACGATATATTAGAACCATCTCAACGTTTTTTACGATTTTAGGCTAGAATACAACAGAGGTGAATTGATAAATTACTAACATAATATCGTTCCTTATTACAAATCGTGAGTAAATACATTTTTATCTAAGTTTTCACAAAAGCACCGTAGCTTAGACAATGTGGCGTCTATATAACCGCGCAATCGTCTATCGGCTCGCGTCTGCCAAAATCGCAGAAATTGAGGAAGCGACCTAAACATCACGCACATTCGCCAGTCGCTCGGAGTCGCCCCATCGCGCCGGTCTTATCCACGAATATTCTCCACAGTCAAATTCTACAACAACCATGCTGACACCGGAATTGAATTAAAATACATATCTAAGTAACCAATGTTAAGTGTAAGCAAATAAATAATAATAAACTAGTGAAAATAGTAGATTTTTACCGGGCAAACGCTAGTATTATGCTCAATCTTGTAAGATGTTTCAAATAAACAAATATGTATACCAGTGTACGAAGTCTTCATAGCTAAATGTAAAAATGCACAAGTTCTGGGGGAATTGGTGCATTATAAAATAAACAAAATGCTTAGTCGATGGAAAAGTAAAGACAAATCCGAGAAATCCGGCAAGTCTTCCAATTCTAGTGGCAAGAAAAAAAGGAAAGGAAGAGACAATGGTGAGTACGACCTCTTTAGATGAAAAGGAAATTTTCTTTATACAAGCATCAAAGATATTCATAAATTAATATTTTCATATACATTCAGTGAATTTATTTTGTAGCGACATTGACTTTTTAATTAAAATGAAATTAATTAGCTTTGATGTGTGTATAATTTTAGATTCTATGGCTTGTTTAAAATAATTCTCATTTCTACGGGTTTGATCGAAACAAATTCGTTATCGGTGTGTGAATTGTTATTGGAGTGTGAATTAGTATTATTAGGAGAGTCTTTTTGATCTAAAATTAAGGACTTATTTATTTACTAATTGTTTTAGATATATTTTTCGTGAACCTGTCGAGTTTCATATTTGTTTAATCTCTCCAAGTTAAAGCCAAAACACAATTATTTTTATTTAACAAGTCGTAAATTCTTTTAAATAGTCCATATATTTTCAAATACATTTTCAAGGCTTTTTTTTTGTTGTAAAGAAATTGAAATGACGCAAAAATTTCATAACATTTATTAAGCGGGAACATTTACATAAAATCATTTCATTATAGTATTAAAGACTATTTTTTAATATAATTAGTATAGAAATCACCTATCATAATCGAAGGAACACCGGTTGGCTTGTCATCATTGCTAAGTCCAATTATTCTTATTCTTATTCGCCAACGCTTAAAATATAAGTCTTTTCTACAAGTTTCCTACGACCTCCGTAGCCGAGTGAGCCGAATAGAAGATTGAAATATTGGTCAATTTTTTGCTTCGAATGCTAACGTAGTGCATTCAAAGATGTCTCCAGAATTAATTAACTTTTTTATTTTAACCGGGAGTGGGTAAATGTGTCATAAATCCACACACTAACACAGTTTAATTCAAAGATGTTCAATAAATCGATAAATATAAGAGTCACTTTAATAACCGCTTTCGTGGCATTAAGCAATAATCGTGTTACCGTGTAATTGATTGAAATACTTATTGAAGCTTTATTTCTCACGGGTAAACTAAACTGAAATGTGTGTGTAATTTGATAGTTCTATAAATCAATGCGCAAATATAATGCATTCTTGGAGAGTCTGCGATGCAGAAGTAAGCAACTGATCGAAAATGTATGATTTTGAACTCCTTCGTACTTCGGAGCGTTTATTCCTTGTACTACTGCATCTGCAGTCGTCAACTCCACAGACTGGGCTAGTGTGGTGGGTCATGGCCTTACCTATTCGATTAGATACGATCCATAGGGAAAGTCTACGTCCCAGTAGTGTAATGATGATGAAATGAATATGCACTCCATATACATATACAGCATGACACATCTATAGACGAAAAATTCGAAGCATTTCATATATTAAATATTGTTATCATAACAAACTTTAGGTATTTCAAAGTTTAAATTAATGTTTTGGCGGCTTTAGGAGACTGTAGCCTCTAGTTTATTACACTTTGGTATACTGAATTGAGGTCCATTCGTAATCTCTCTGGTGCTTCATATAATCACATTGCGGTAATATTCAACTTTTTCTATATACCTGCGTTATTTAGGTTGATAAATTCAATTTAATTTTGAGGCGTACGGATAAGTTGAAATATAATGCTAATTAAGCAAGCGATTAATTTCTAGTTTCATCGCATATTTAATTTGATTCGTTCATTTAATTATATTTGTGGATAGTAATTTTATTATTTCAACTTAGCTACTTTTAAAATTATTTCAGAGATAATTATCAAATCAAATCATTTTTTTGACCTTGTAACAGAGTACGTCACATTAGGCAAGTCATCGTACATAAATTCGATATATAAATAAAAATTAAAAATATTTCAATCAATTTGAATAACTACAAATCAAGATCAACAAAGCCATGTAAATTTTTTGTCAGTATTCACAGTCAGGATCTTTATATTGAAATTGATAAATTAGATAATAGATAAGTCAATACTTTCAAAATAATGTAAAAATATATAAATACATTTGTAAACATAACTATTGTGAACAAATTTACATAGAAAATGTCCTATAGGTATTCCAATTATAGGCTTGAAGTATTTACTCGATTATCAAAGTAGACTATTTTTTACAAACTTTTATTGAACGTGCCGTGTTAGTGACAAAACGTGCCGTGTTAGTGACAATGCAATGGAGCTGACCTGTTGATGGAGCCGAAAGGTAGCTATGGAACATATATAATCAAAAGATGTACACCCGTCAAGATTGTGATTTGATTTACCTTAATAAGGACTTTGTTCCGAGATAATATCGAAAGTCTAATGATAGAAATGAAAGGTCGCCATAGAAACTTTGTAATTAAGTAACGCAACCCTGTCGAGTTGATGCGAGGTTTTACGAAAATATCACGTTTTAAATCAATTTAATTCTAAGGCTATGCTAATATGCTAAATAAAAATCAGTTAATGAAAATTAAATATGTGGTCGATTATTTTCAAAAAAACAGAAACATTCTCATGATTGGCTCGATAGAAAAAATAATTTTGGTTCGATTTTATAGGTTTTGACATGATCTAAAATTATAAAGAGTTTTTTTTTATAAATGCATTAATTTTCTCTTCTAAGGTTGAAATGTTTGAAATCAAACAAGCGCGTCTTAACTCTCGATGCGGATTTGTGAGGGAACATACGTGGAGGCAAAATACGGCCTTAAGGCTCATTTGATTTCACTGTAGAACAACTTGTTTTAAAAAGAAAATTTTAATTATTTTTTAATTAACTTTTTAAAATAAAAAAAAAACAACATCTTTTCTTTTTTATAATCTGTAGGTTCAAAAAATGTGTATGATGTTTGTCATCGCGATATAAGTCCAATAATTCCGTTTTTATATTTTGTTAATTTATGATGGCTAAACTTCTAATTGGTAACTTTGTATTGATTTTGAACAAATAATCGTATAATCATGTGCCTAATGATTCTGATTTGATAAAAAATAAAGAATTTATAAAAAGTACTCCTTATAGAAAAAAAAACTAATTACACATTAAATCATAACGTTCATCATATAGTAAACTTGTTTTTTCAAAGTTATACTCTTTAGAAACATTAATAAATATGAAATTTTTCTTGGTTTGTGAGTACAATAAAAAGAAAATTTGGTTGTTATTACGCTATTATATATCCCGTCTAACTAGCTAGATGATTTTATCTCATTTAGACACTGCGCAGTGTTAATTCCTGTTTAGAACTAACCGCTGTTTAGACCGTTTCGTTATACATTTATTGTCAAAAATAATTACTCTTACGAAGCGAAAAAACCTTTGCAACATCGGATTTGATATTGGGTCTTTCAATTCGCGGGGAATTCGTTTTCTCTGGAAAAGGTCTTACACATATCTACTGATAATTAGTAAGGGCGTTACCGACGAGAATCTATTTGTTTGTGGTCTATGGTGATCATCATAGTAAATCGATAACACAGATAAACATGAGGTTAATTGATATATGTTTGTGTCATTGAGTTGTTCTATTTTTAACCGAGTTCAAAATCGAAAAGGAGGATGTTATATGTTCGACGGCGACGTATGTTTTTTTTATTTATGTTCAGCGATATTTTTGACAATTGTTGACCGATTTTTTTTAAATTCTTTTTTTAATCGACAGATTGGTGGAACGTATTGGTCCCATTTAAATTTTATTGAATTATTTCTTTAATAACAAAACAAAATACGCTTTCCAACAGATATCATCATCATCATCATCAGCCCTTTTACGTCCCCACTGCAGGGGCTCAGGCCTTCCTTATGGATGGTTAAGGAGGATGGGCCATGACCCTCCACGCTGGCCCAATGCGGATTGGAGGGTGTTAACGACTGCAAATGCAGCCGGGACCAACGGCTTAACGTGCCTTCCGAAGCATGGAGTAGCTCGAGATAATAATTTTTTGGTCACCCATCCCGTGACCGACCCTTGTGAAAGTTGCTTTACGACTACGATCACGGGCCGCGGCGCTAATCCACTACGCCACCGAGCTACAACAGATATCACCTAAATATTAAAATGATATCTTATGACAAAAACAAAAGATTGCGTATATAGAATTGACTCAAAATCCAAAAAAAAAGATTTCTATGTACAACGAGTATGTATACTTTATTTTTTGATGTAAATTTTTTAATAGATAGAAGGTATCAATGAATAAAATATATATATAGGTATAGGTTCATCGATTTCATCTTGAATTGTTAACAAATTTCTATTAAACTAGTTATTTTTCCACGATTTTGCCTGCGTAAATTATAGCCTATGTCCGCCACGTAATATGTACCTTCCCGTGGATGAGAGACACTTAAAAATCAATTAAATCTTTCCTCTTTATGAATATAGATTAAAAAAAAAACAAAATCTACTATTTTAAGATTTCACTATGTTTAATATTTTTATTTAATATTTTTAATGTTATGTAAAAATATCAATATCACTAATAATAAGAGTAAAATAATAACTCTTTATATAAAGTAGAACTGACTTCAAACTTTAAATAAGTGATAAATAGTCAAAAGCGACTTTTTCAAGAAAATGCTTATTGCATCTTATTAATAATCTACAGAAAACCTTCGACCGAGTTCAATAACATTTTCTTGAATAAGATGCTTTTGAGGTAAGTATTATTTATCTTTTTAAGAGTTTGAAGTCCGTTCAACTTTTTATAAATTACTAACACTTCAGATGGTATCCCAAAATACAAACACAAAAACTTCAGCAACATAATAACTAGAACGGAGTCTTAGAATCAATAAAATATACTTTTTCCTAATTTACCATATTCAAAATTGTTTTAAACCATACACATAAATTTTTATAAAAAAGTTAAATTCTTCAAATACAAAATCTATCTTTATGTAATATGTTCATATTAAATCACGAAGGGAAGGCAAACAGATTAATCGATTGCCATCGAAAATTGATGCAAAAAGAAATAAAAGCAGTTGTGAAATACTTTGTAGCGCAGTTTAGCATTTGATCTGTAATATTATATATATCTAATATATTCTGTAAAAAGAACCTCGAACCCGATGCCGAGCACAGTGCTTTCACAGCATAGAAGTTCAATAAAAACCATTTTTTATTGTCTTTTGAGTAAATTTCTATGCTGTGTCGAGTTCAATGCTAATTGAAATTTAGCACTGCTGGTGTGCAGATATGTGAAACTAATTTCCATTGATAAATGAAAAACACGCAAAATTCCGATATCCCAATTAAAAGTTACAATAACGGAGGAGAAAAATTGTAAAAATAGGCAACATTCCGCTCGTAAGCTCTACTTTTTAATTATACCGTAAAAGTTAACTTTTTCTGTGAAATGATATAATTAAACTTGAGGAAACATGGAGTGGAACTTTTAGCGGTGCGCTTTCGTAATGCACATTATCCAATGTTGAAGGTCGGAAATGTTATTGTTTGAACCACTTCTGTGTTTGAAATGGTTTTGTTTTAACACCCCTTCTTTTGTTTTATTTTAACAATTCAATAAATAAGTATTTCTCGATTATATCGTTTTTTGAACACCGAAAGCGACGTATTTAAACTTTAAAACCTTTTTGTTACGTATTTGACATATTTTCTTTCGTTTTATATTATTGCAAACTTAAAAAAATATATACTTTTATTAATAACTATTATGTTTTTATAACTAACTAAATTCATATCAAAGATATTTTCTTTTATAATAATTTATATTTAGCAAATAAGGAAACATTGATGGGCCAGTTTCAATATAATAACCAGAAATTCGTTATGTACCTATGATTCAAACAAAATCGTAATAGAAATACGATAGTTAAAATATATATGTATAAAGATAAAATCGATATACTCGATTACAGACAACTTGACCCAGCGTATTTTGTACCTTCTCATAATTAAATAATATGTCAAAGTTTAATAAAACTAATAGATAGCGCACCCTTTCTGAGAGTAACGAACAATTTGTATTTGGAAACAAAAATGTTACTTAACTTACTATTAATTTTTCTTGTAATTTTTTCATATTTCTTACATTTATTTTTATCCTTGGATTCTATTGATATTTCTAAAAAAATAAGAAAGCAGTGGGGGTTTCTAGGGGGCGGTAAAATTACACAGTAAACAATAAAATCTTTTTTTTAAATATTAAAAGTTCAATATTGTTTATTACGTCCCTTTAAGAAAGTACGTGATGTTTTGATAATTCAAATAAAGTTTTATTTACGGATCTTCAGTTGTTTAGTTTATTTTTGATTTTTAATCATTTTTGTTTTTTAAAAGACAAGCCCGCTTTTTAAGAAGACGTTCTGTGTTGCGAGGGACAAAGTATTACGAACAATTATTTGTATATCACACGAAAAATGGTCCTTTGTGAGGATCGAACCACAACACGCGATCCGTGGACATTTGCATGGCAACAACTAAACTACTCGACCAACCTTGCAGTCAAAATCTTACCTGGGGGCTGATTCTACGAAATAAATTTTGTTTAAATCGAATCGAAAACGGAACGAAACCGAACGAAACTACAGCTTTTAGTGGTTTTCCTATTCTACTCAGTGTCAAACGATACAGTTCCAGTTCTATTTTAGTTTAGCTAACTATCGATCAACAGAAACCGTAAACGGTATTCTACTCGCTCAATCGAACTTAGTACTATATGGACGTAGTTATGCAAACCGGATCCAACACACAAATCTGTCAAAATCGAGTTATGTGCAGTGAAGCCTAAAAGTATTGCAATTAAACTTACATGTTTAAATTCACAAATTTTCTTGATAAATAAATAAAGTAAAATACAATCTACAATAAAATTTAACTAAAAACAAGAAACCCATTTTTCTCAAAACTGACATCATGGGGCTGGTTTACATAACTAAGTCCATATACTTGAGTCGATCGTTGGCCCTTATTCCACTAAAATTTTAACACTTCTACGGATCGAAACGCTACTGAAACGTTACTAAATCCGAACGTTTCATCTGTGAAAATTAACGATTTCTACAAAGTTGGAAATTTCTATCTTTTCATGATCGATAGTTAGCGTTTAATGATAGATGTGAAACAATTATTATTATTTGAAATCTTAAGAGGTGCAATTAGTTACCCCCAATTACTGAGTGAAATAAAATACCTTAATCCATCTTCAGAATTGATAATTAAAAACATTTTGCCCTACAAAACAAACTTCGACAAACATATTTGTAGTATTTGTGAGTGAGCTATCAATAGACTGTAAAGAACATAATAAGTTGTCTAACCCATTGATATGTTCGCTTTATCATTAATAAAAAACCTTATATTAGGGTACCAAAATATTATAATCTTTAACTGTCTATCACTTCAAATATATAAAATTTTCTATCTAATATTATTTATTTCACAAAGATACAAGAATACTTTCAATAAGCACCCTGACTTCTGAAGTAAATATACAAAACCTGGATATCGGACACCAGTTTCCTCTTCTACCTCATGAGAACATAGCATAATTATACATCTGAGAAATTCTTTTCTTAGACACCTATAGAAATCACTAGAAATCTTAGTTCATGTTCTTAACTTGCGGTTACGCATCTAGAGTCAGTTGTTGATAAGTGCAATACTGAATTTTATTTTAGACATGTTAACGTCTGCTCTATTATTAAAACATTTAATTCTATTAATGTCAAAAAAACCGAAGATCTTTGGGGTGTTTCAACTTATGTTATCAAATCTATAATACCATCTATAGTGCCTCAATTAATTTTTATTTTTTATAAGTGCATTGATAAAGGAACTTTTCCTGATTTAATGAAATATGGTAAAATAATCCCACTTTTCAAGGCAGGCGACAAGTCTGATTCCAGTAATTTCAGACCAATTTCTATACTACCAGCGTTAAGTAAAGTATTTAAGAAAATGATTTACAATCAACTGCTTGCACACTTTTCATTAAATAAATTACTTCACCAAAATCAGTTTGGCTTTAGCAGAGGTAAATGTACCACAGACGCTGGAATTGCACTTCTGAGGCATATCTATGATGCTTCGGAAGAATAAACAAGATGCTATTGGCATTTTTTGTGATCTATCAAAAGCATTCGACTGCGTTAGTCATGAAACACTGTTGGGGAAATTAGAGCATTATGGTGTGACGAAAAATTCACTTCATCTAATAAGATCATATCTTTCTGCTAGAATTCAAAAGGTAGTAATCAATGAAGCGAAATCTGCAGGGGCACCAGTTACTATGGGCGTACCTCAGGGATCGATATTAGGACCATTGCTTTTTCTAATTTATATTAATGATCTTCCTCACTTTACGAAGAATTTGTGCGAGACAGTATTATTTGCAGATGACACCTCTTTACTGTTTAAAGTTGAGAGGGGTAATGATTGTTTTGACGATGTAAATAATGCTCTCGACAATGTTCTACAGTGGTTTGATAATAATAATTTAAAGCTCAATTCAAATAAAACGAAATGCATAAAGTTTGCATTACCTAATGTGAGGCATGTCAGTACACTTATAAATGTAAATAGTGAAAAAGTTGAGTTAGTAGAATCGACAAAGTTCCTTGGTATTACACTAGATTCCCGACTGCAATGGGATCCTCATATTGATAGCTTGTCAAGTAGACTGAGTTCTGCAGCTTTTGCTGTTAAGAAAATTAGACTCTTGACAAATGTTGAAACGGCAAGATTGGTATATTTTAGTTATTTTCATAGTGTAATGACGTATGGTATATTGTTATGGGGTTCTGCGGCTAGCATTCAGGATATTTTTATTTTACAAAAGAGAGCTGTCCGTGCTATATATAATTTATGGTCTAGGGAATCTCTCAGAGAACTATTTAAAGAAATAAATATTCTGACTGTTGCCTCTCAATACATCTATGAGAATATTATGTACACAAGAAAACATTACGATTCCTTCACAAAAAAAAGTAGTGTTCATAATCTTAACACAAGAAATAAAGATAAACTTGCCGTTCCAAGCTTCAGACTTCAAAAAACCAGAGGATCATTTCTGGGTAAATGTATTGCTATGTTCAATAAAGTTCCACAAAATGTAATTGACCTACCCATAAATAAATTTCAAATTCATGTAAAGAATATACTTATGAGTAAAGGCTATTATAAAGTTGATGATTATTTTAAGGATCGCAATGCATGGAATTAATAGCCCTCGCTTTGTTCTATAAAGACTAATTATATGTTCAACCTATGTCCTACAGACTTTGAAAGTTGTATTTATTATTGTGATAATACATATTATTTTGGTAATGACATGATTTATGTAAATGTCATTTCATCTATAGTAATTTTATTGAACATAAACAGTGAGTGTTTACACTCACTGTTTATGGGTTCAAATCCCACCTCAAGCAAATAGTGTTTTTTTGTAATTTTTAAAATATTTAAGGTAAATATCAATATAGTATTACAAAAACAAAAGTGATCAGAAAAAAATAATGATAAATTAATTAATTTGTAAACAGTTTGGACGTCTGTTAAAACCAATTTAACTACCAGATAATCAGCAGATTTCGTGAATTTAAGAATTACTTGCATTACTAGTGAGCATTTATGCTCATTAATGTTAAAAATATATTAATCATACCATTTTAATTATGAATAAAAAAAATCTGATATAAGTATTACTCACTTTTTTATTTGGAGATTATAATATTATAAAGAATTATTACATCATATGTTTAAAGGAATATCAAGTTAAATAGGTAAATAAACTGTTTATAAGATTTTATACTGAATTATTTTTAAATTTTACATGAGGTTTCTGTAACAATATATTAAGTAGCTTGATAGATAAATGTTCAGCCTAATTAGTATTAGGTACATGAAAAATAGATATACGTCTGTATATATATTTGACACATAGTTAAAACCAACCACCAATTTTAACCCAAAGAAAACTGTTATATGCTATGATGGGTTACAATCCGGCACAAAAAATAAGCCTGTGAATCAGGAGCTCTTGTTCGATTTGGCAGGAATTTGTATGTGTAAGTTCTTGTATATCAGTTTAAACTTATAGTTAATTTGCTCATAGTCAGCATGGGTGACAACTGCGAACAGATCCACGCACCTACATGAATTTAATTTGTATACAACTTAATGTGAAAGACATGTCAAATCATTAATAATTTTCTCTGATCTTACTTATAATATCCAATCAAAAATGACATTTCTAATGGGTTTCTATAACAAATATTGTTTGAAATTTGCTTGATTCGGTGTACAGATGTAGGTATAGCCAGATCTTCATTTCAAAAGGTATTGGATTCATTTCATCATCAAAAATTCTCTCTCAAATGTCTACTTTGAGTCGACTATCGTTTATGTACTCCACTAAGTTATTGATAGGTATGAATATTTATTTTCACTCGAAAACTTCTTTTATTATTAATGGCTTTCGCATAATTCTGCCAAATTTAACATGCGTAGCCAATTACATGGTATGAATTATTCTATTAAATTGATTTTGTAAATAATATTTTTAAGTATAATGTTTCACTTCCTATTACAGTTTAATATTACATAAAAACACATATTGGAATCGTTTTAGTAGATAACCCATATTAAATTGTCATTTAGAATTCGATTTTGTCAATTTTATTCAAAAACATTGTACAATATGTATCATTGTGGTTTGTCTTGATAAAAAGTGAATTGGTGTTGCATTATGAAAATCAAATATCGATTGGAAAATAATCAATTGTTTGTATTTAACAAACTTATTTAACTATTAATTCACTATATGTAATACAACTGCAGTAACATTCTTATTTCTGAGTTTTATTAAACTCAGGGATCAATGTTAACTTTCCTGCGACGCCGATGACTCCAAAATATACGTTTAATTAATTTTGGTGCAATTTTACAGTTTACCTAAGTTTCACTTTTGGTGAACAAGCTATTCACCAAAAGTCGAAATTCAACAACGCCCAAATAAATATTATATATACTATTATTATGTAATTTCCAATGTCCGTAATTGGAAATGTTATATGAAAACCTGATGAAGTCCCATGAAGTCACAATATGAACTATGAAGTTCAACTAAGTCCATGTAGTTTGATATTCAATGAAGTTTAATGAATTCTGTTTAAATGGATTGAAGTTACTAAAGTCAAATGCAATCATCACATTTAATTTTTAGTACAAACAAATGAAAAACTTAGTGATTATTTTTGTTGTACATTCCTTTGAAACGTAGTTGTTGAAAGTAAAGTCACCTCTGGATTGCTCGTGTGGAGCATTCCAGAGGTGTATACTTGTGTACTGCTCGTCGTGCTCGTTTTAGTCTTGGACTGATTACATACCTCACTTCTTACAGTTTGTTAGTGAATGAAAATGATTAAAAAAATTCTGTTCAAGAAGTATCCTACTTTATCTCGCAAAATAATTATTTTATTTTGCGAATCAAAACTCGCCATAAACAATAAAATAAACCAACACCATTCGAATTTTGTAACTTAACTCTTTAAGCTTGACGTTATCTTTAGTCGACGCCAAGATTTATAGTATTTCATCTGACTTTTTTGTTAATTAAAAGACTTAATTATATCGGATTTATACTTAAGTTTTAAGCATGTTTAAAGCTGAATGCTTAATAATAGTTAGAATTGGGTATATGACGCTTTTCTGAAAACTAATTTAAATAGTTGTTTGATTCATTATAAATACACTGACGATATACTACATGAGAATCTGTTCTATTTTCGATGAATATAATTGGTAAAATTTAAATATAATTGCTAAAGTCTACAGATTCTAAGAAATAAACTTTTATTAGATTATTATCTAACATGATGAAAATAATACACAACTTATTTTTATAGTGTCAAATACCATAATGATAAAATATTAATTATAAATTCTCGTTTGGGCTATTTTCCCTACAGTTAAACATTTAGATATGCACTATCCTAATGTAGCTAATATTCGGGTGTTTCGTCCGTATTTTAAAACGTTTGAATAATAGTAATAAGAATATAATACATTACATACAGAAATGATAAAAATGAAGGAATGAATAATCCTTCATCGTCTTCCGTTTAACTAATAGTTTAATTTATTTTATCCTGGCAACACTAATGACAGTTGTTTGGTTCGGCTGCGATCTGGCTACGATTTCGTTTTAGTTTAGTAAACGTTCGTTTGATAATTGACGTTAGCAGAATGCATATTTACAGCAAAAGAAACGCTATTGATGATCGATCGTTGTAAATTAGTAGAATCGGCCCCCTATATAATGCAAAATAATGATGACAGTTCTTCACGAATAAAAATGTTTAATTAATATATAGAATTATTATATAAAATATCCATGAAATACTTAAGTAAGAGGGGAAGCAAAATTTTTTAGGTACCAACGTTATGTCACTGTAAGAAATAAAAAGATTTTATTGACAAGCGATACACACAGAGAAAGGAAAGTATTATTTATGACACAGTTCTTGTTACTAGATCACAAAATATGCAGTAAATTACAGCCGAACTTCTCAGTGGATTGTCCAAAGTTGTCCGATTAGTGCAGAATTGCTCATATAGGACTGTTACTACATTAAACAGGAAAATAATTTTATTTCTAAATCAAAATTTGAACTGTCTGACTTTTAATGAGACCAGCAAATATCATAAATGTTATAGATAGTAACGTCGATAAAAATACTGAAAATAGTTCTTCAATAAATCTATTCCCCATATGACATCGTGTTACAGCTGAATGAATCTGATAAAAACTCGTATACAGTGGATTAATTAAGCGCTGGCCTCGGATACGTTCATTTCAAGTGTAATGAAGCTACCATTTTTCATCGTTGCTAAACGTGTAATGCCTTCGGGAACATTAAACCGACAAAAGGACGGATCATCTGTTACAGATTTCCATTTATTATATTTTTCCATTAATTAAAGGGAATTTTCAATTCCCATAGTGATAATGTACGATTCTATAGTTTCCCTTCTGATTGATTTTATTAAATAAGTCAAAGTTAAAAATATTTTTAAGCAGATAAACTATTATGTCGCATAATCGTATTCCCAACGTTTGATATGACTAACGGTCGGTTGCACAAACGTCCGTTAAGATTCAATGATGCCTCTAATGAATGTAAAATTTGTACGGGTAACGTCACTTTAATATGATGACAATTTTAATCGACGTTTTTGCAACTGCTTGTAAGTGTAAATATATGTAATATAACATTTTGAATGGAAAAATTCTCGATTCTAATCTAACCTTACAGATCTATAGGTTCTTTCTTGTCTAGCAATATAAAGTTATTGAAAAATATTTAAAATTTTTGAATTTAGCTTAACATCTTCTCTGGGTTGGCTGATAGAGAAATCTTTTTGGAATTAAGTATTTTATACGTAATAATGATTAAAGTAATTGTGAAAATAGCTTAAAAAGATGGTTACACTAACATAAACTGTAAGCCAAAAAACAATTATGGCAAAATATTATCATGCCATAGCATATTGCATACTATACAAATACATTACAGGAAAAGATGAGATCCTAAATTAGTCATAAGCAATTAAACGAAAAAGAATCATTATAATCCTAGTCCAAAGTCCATACAGACTAACATATATGAATATTATACATAATAAAACACATTTTGTTGCAAGGTATACTGTCAAATTTAGGTTTTCTCAATAATCTTTAATCTATTAGTACATAGCAGAAACGTTTTTATATTTCATTATAAATCCAGAATTCAAGTTCTTGAGAGTACGCAGAATTAAAAATACAATAATTAAATGTTATTCGTTATTTGAATTTTTCGTTTGTTGTTAGATTCGTAAAACAAATGATCAAAGTATTTTTTTTTGCGGTTCTGTGATTTCAACGCTTGATTTTTTTTAATGTCCATAGTATTCTGGATTAACAACTGTAAGAAAAATAAATATGGATATATATTGATATTTTAAATTTATCATCGAGATTATAAATCCATTTCACAAATAATTAAAATATATTATTATTTTATCCTTAAACCTTTTATTCTTTTCACTTCGATATCATATGGTGGTGTTTTAAAAATTATTACACGCAGTATAACGCTTTATAGACTTATGAAAATACAACTAACACACAATATTAAAAAAGAAAAAACTGCTAAGAAAATGTCATACAGTTCTTAATTCTCTGAATCTATCTTATTATCGCCCGATAAGATAGATAGATCTTTTGACTATATTATATCACATATCAATAAAATCTGTCTATATTAAATACCATATCAATAAAACACATGACACTTAAATTGGAACAAGTTAGTGTGGTTTATAATCGTTTAGTCAATAAAATTTATTATTTTGTATTCAGTGATTTTATTATGAAAAAAAACAAATGCCGACTAAAATACACAGAGGTTTATTGTCCATACTTTCGTGAGATTGAACAATCTTTTGTCAAAGAAAAACAAGGAGAAAAAGTTTTGAACAATTACGCTACGCCGAAGAGTAATATAAACGCACAAAATAATTTAATGAATGAATATTTGAATGTTCGGAGTGAGTGAGAAATTAAGATAAAAGTTAAGGTTTGACTTTAGTCTGCACGTCCTTTATTACACACGTTATTTATTATTTTCCATTAAAGTTTAAGTTGAAACCAAATTAGAAAATTTGACAGTTCTGGATAACCAACCGTGAATATTGTAACGTGTTACAGATATAATCACAGAACACAGAAAAGAGGTCACATTGCAATCTTTAATAAACTCCTAAATAAAGCAACGAATTCAGAAAGTACTTTTATAGATTTTTACTAAATCTACAGAAGTAAACATTTAATGATTTTCATTCGTAGCCCTGTTAACAATTTAAGACTGAAATAAAGATGTTAAGGGAAACTAAGACCGTATTATTATAAAACAAAGACTATAGTTAGTACTTGGTTCAAATCATTGGCCGCCTAAAGAAAATGGACAGTGACAGAAGAGAAAACGTCAACTTAAGACGTCTCAATCGACAACAAGATTATTTATTTTTGTTAATTATGGTTTTAACCTGGTACTAAAGGAAGTTTTCATTTATGAGATGTTCGTTTGTTTCCTTTGTAGTTCAAAGTAGATACATAGATAGATACATATGTTTAAGAAAGTTTTTTTCTAAGTAATGTATTGTAATTTGAAATTTCTATCGTGTTGGTAAGTTCAATGGTTAAGTGAAATTAATTACTTACATTATTATAATTTATGTTCGATAGCCACTTTAAAAAGGAGTAGCATTTTTCATCATCATTTCTTAGAACGATAATCTATTAATGCTCGTAAGATTTAACGAAAGTACGAGAATTAAACTCGGCGACTTTCCGCAGATATCCAGAAAGTTCTATACGCCATATTGTCACGATTCAGATAGTTTCATATCTAATTTAATTTCCATTTTCATTATAGAGCCAAGTGTTCTTTTTTTCTAATTTACCTTTTTAAAATAAGTATATTACTTTTATATTCGTATAATGATATTCCAGTAAAATGGTTTTGATACTTTGATTTAGCTCACTGATCGCTAATGAACTTTTTGTCATTCCATTAAAGTTTACTCCGTAATGAAATCAATATAGAACTTGACGTTGAGCATAGCATAGTGCTTCAATCAAGTGATATCTACCTAATGTGTTCATAAGTTTTGAAACAAACTTATTGCTGAACAAAAAAAATGTGGCTGGCTGTTTATTTTTTACCGATTTTGAATTTGGATTGTTAACTTTTATTTTATTTGTAACGCAAATTCATTTGTTTAATATTTTTTACGAGTAATATTTTTTTATATTCCTCGTGATGAAGGGAACGAAACAATTAGGTGCAACTGTTATTTCGCTTTTTAAAAAGGGGAAAAAACCGATGCCGATTTGCTGCGAGCTGAAAAGTTTTCTTGTAAGCCTTAACTTCGTCTGTTACACAATATAGCGGTACAAAGAGACAAGTACTCTGCAAGATCGCCAAAGGAGTGGTCGGCCACGCTCTGTGAAGATGCCTCCGAACATCAAAACCATTTGAGAGCGACTTCGCCGAAATCCATGTCGCACTCAGATGAAACTCGCTTTAATATTTCGCGCGAGTCAGTAATCAGATAACTAAAATAGGATCTTAAGGTAAAGGCGTATAGCCGTAGAAAAGTTAACTTATTAAACGAAATCCATGTCACACTCAGAAGAAACTCGCTCTAATATTTCGCGCGATTCAGTGAACAGAATACTGAAATCTTAACGTAAAGGCCTATAGCCGTAGAAGAGTTCACTTTTTAAACGATCGTCTTCGTAAGTTACGACACGAACGTTGTCCATTGCTGCTGAGGAGAAATGATGCCAGGAAGCTATTCTTCACCGACGAGAAAATATTTACTGCCGAAGAAAAGTTCAATCGACAAAATAATAAAGTGTACGCTAAAAGTAGCAAGGATGTCCCAGCTTCTGCGCGGAATGTATCGCGCACTCATTGTCCGGCTAGTGTGATGGTATGGTGGAGAGTTTCGTATGAACTGTCTCTCCGCTCCATTTCTGCCAACAAGGCGACAAGGTGAAAATCAAGAATTATCAGAGTGATATTTTAGAGCCCGTGGTGAAATCCCTGTCTGATATGTTATTTCACAATAAGGATTGGGTTTTTTAGCAAGACTCGGCGCCATCCCATAAGGCAAAAAGCACCCAAGCTTGTTTGAGCGAGAATTTGCCGGCCTTAATTGCGGCGAACGAGTGGCTCTCCTCGACCTCAACCTACTGGATTATTCTTTATAGACTGAATTAGAGCCCAGGGCCTGCTGAAAGTCCGACCTTGGAGTCACTGAAGTGAATTCTTGTTCGAGAAGCAAAACGAATTCAGCTAGAAAAGATTCGTGCCGCCATTGATGACTGGCCAAATCGTCTAAGGGTTTGTATTAAAAACAAGGGCCTGTGTTAAAAACAAGAGCTTAAAAAAAAAATCCGCCGCGGCGCTATTCCACTACATCGCCAAGCTATTTAGTATTACTTAACAGAATTGTAAACTACAAGGCTTGTTTTTTTCTTTTTATTTTTTATTTGAGTTAATTTTTTCATGTATTTTTAAAATTTGTTTTTTACGCAGTCGGGTTTTTTGTTTTTCTTTAAATTATTTATTTTGTTTTTAAACTTTTTAGTTACGATTTGTTGACTTCGTTATAAGATGGTAAATTTCGCAATCTAGTCATTTCATTGAGGGAGTTAATATCGTGGGGATTATTAAGTAACTTGCGGTGGTCTAAGCTACTGATGATTAGTCCCTCTAGAGACCTAACTCGGCTCAAAGCTACATATGCTTTATTTTTTTACTAAAAATATTCGTTCTTCATGCTTTTTCACTGTTTCTTTTTGTTTGTATATCGATTATACTTTAAATAAAAACTTAAATCAAAAGTAAGAAAATTAGCGAATATTATTGTATTGGTTAACAACTTTAAATCGTAATATATCCTAAACTATTATTTAAAATGAAAAGTGATAAAAGGAACCTAAAGATGATTTTAAAATAACTATTCAACGACACCCCACTTGACATAGTTCGTCGATTTTTTTTTTCATTTTGACAATATGGCGTATGGTTGTCGCTGTGATGAATTTTGATTACTGTCATGTCTTTAGTGACACTCGCAAGGTTAAGACGAATCGATTGACGTAAGAATCATAAAAATCGGCCTACGCATTTGGTCTCTAGAACGCCACATAGAAACAAACATACATACATACATAGACTGATAAACATATTACCCTCCTTTGCGTCGCGCAGTCGGGTAACAAGAGTCATTTTGAATAAAATATATTTTATTGTTGATTATTATCTATTTAATGGTTACTTAAAATTTAAGAAATATAAGTTAATTATAAAAAAAGTTATGCAACTTTTATTTCATCTCAATATTTATGAACACACGAGGTAGTTACCTACAGTCTAACTACAAAAGGACTGACCTTTTTATTGAAGATCTATGCTGTTACAGCGATGTGCTCCTAGTCGTGTTCCAGACTGAATTTATTACGGAATAGTGTAGCAGTTCATTTTTATCACACCGCTCCCTACCCAGTGATTTAATTTCAAAATATATGACTATCCTTTTGAAGGGTATAGCGATTGTGGTGCGATTTGTTTTTCCTTCAATTTCCATCTTCATTTTCTTATGTATTTACTTATTTATGAATCTTTATTTGATATTCTATGACATGTTTTTCTACTTTATTTTATATCTATTTCCATTACATAATTTCTTATTTCTGTTATTTTATCTTATTTTATTTTCTTTCATTATAGCAGTTAATTCGTTACCGATTATTATATTTATATAGTTCTCCACTGAACATCATACAAAAAATAAAACACATCAATGATTTTCTTAAATAACCATCCCCTTTAATGGTAGTTCCAATTATTCCCGATACAGTTTATTTTAAGAAATGTTCTTCGAATTAGGCAAACGTTGATGTTAAGGTCTATATACATGGCAGTTTTAAATTTTGCGTTTGTGGAATGTATATATTATACGTAATTATTTTATACATACCGTATAAAGTAGGCCACAAATTTAGTAAGAGGTTTTTTAAACTGTAGCGTTGCAAAGATGATATTGTTTTCATTATTAAATTACTAAGGATGTTGACAAGAGTTTTATCGACGGTTTTTTGCTCGTTTTAGGATATTTCGAATCACTATTTACATCACTATGTGACGGTTAACTTTTTCGCTAATTTTTTTCATATGTTTTCACACATCTTCTAAAACTTGATTCTTTTGCCACCTCCAGCGGTTTTTATTTATAATTACACATCTTAAAATAAAATAGATCAAGAAGGAAAGAAGATAGGTGTTTAAAATAAATAAATAAGAAATATATATATATATATAAATCTATAGTTCTTAAAATAGAATACATTTCAAAAATTTGAAGGTTTGCTCTTGCGGATTGCTACCTTGCGTTTATTTGACTACGTTAATTGGTCGTTGATAGAAACGCAATGTGTACAGGCCTTTAGATCTAAGTTAGTTCATTTTTGTTTTGGTTTTGCGGTCACGTATGTGCATTAGCCATTTTGTTCAGGAAATCGGCAGCCGTATAAATCAATAAGGATATTACACACACATACATAATATGTTTTGAGTTTGTATTATTTATATCATTTGATTAGGGATATTGTTTATTTCTGGTGAGGTGAAATGTATTCGGAACGGAAGCTTACATTTTAGATTCCAATCTGTAGTACTATTGTGTAATAAAAACCGCCTCAAATTCGTCGTCGAACCATGTTTGATTGTAATTCACTGAAGCTTTATGACGTGACAGTGATGCGTTCGACCAGGAGTTGAGACTGTTTGACAGAATAGCTGATTCTTTAATAAGTGAATCCATGCTTTCAAAGTTTAAAACATATTTAGATATATAGAAATATCCAATGAAAGTCTCGCTACATACAATAACAAATGCTTATTGTGTAGACAGTGCTTCTTGACCTATTTCGTTTTAGGATGATCTAAAAACAGTTGTGATAATTCAATCAGAGATTCTTCGAATACATTGGCTTCTTTTTATTACTTCATAAATTATATTGGTCTTGTTAATGTATAAGCTATAGTATTTAGGATGCTTATAGCCAAAGTTATTACTCTGAAAAACCACTGTGGAGTGAAATAGAGTCACCAGTTCCTCAGGTTACATCATGGTTATACATACCTATGTATCTGTCAAATTTCCTAATTTGACTTCAAACCTTAATTTTTTGACGGTAGAGTTAAACATCAACTGAAGAAATTTGTAGTACAGTCATGTGTTCATTTGATATTAGGATTTTATATTATTACAAGTTCATGTTATGAAAGGTAATTAAATGTTACATACCATAAACTGCCCAAGGCCAGATTGGTGAGTGTACATAAGTTTTACGTTGACGCTTTTATTATTAAGAGAGTTAAGAATTTGTATAGGGATTTGGAGTTCTGATAGTTACCGCTAGAGGCGATATGCGGTTTCCATACTAAAGTTGCTCATGAACGTAAAAGTAAAAAAAAATCGCCATTCATAGAGGCTTGTTTTTGTTTTTGATAAATTAAAATCATTTGTTATTATATACGTTACGCATATGAATTGTGATGAGATTGAATACATAACTATATATGTCATTTACGTAACGCTCTAATGAGTTTTATTTCATTTTTGTAAGAAATATTTCGGTTTAAAATATTTTCATCCTTCAGTAAAATAAAATTATAAGATAAAATTTTCTAGTATTTATCGTTTCTGAGCGATGAAAGCTATCAAAATTGTATTTTAGAGTGAACAAGAGCTCCCAATTTGGCTAATTGTGTTTAATACCATTTAAAGCTTTACGCTTTAGAAGATTGACTTATAATCAGCGTAGGCTTAATGAAACTTGGCGCCCTAGGCAAAAACCTAGAATGACATCTATGAAAAAAACGTCAACAGTATTAAAGACTCATGTATATATTTGCACCGACAAGAAACTTTTCAGGTACTAATAATCTGAGAATTTTATACTTTTGAACATCGACTCATGTCAAAAAAAAAAATCTCATTTTAAGGGCTGCATAAAAAAAGATTATGCTGTGACGCTCGCAAATATGAGTGCCCTAGGCCTAGTTGCCTAGTTGCCCGACTACGCGACGCAAAGTAGGGTAATGTGTTTATCAGTTTATGTATGTATGTATGTTTGTTTCTATGTGGCGTTCTAGAGACCAAATGCGTAGGCCGATTTTGATGATTCTTAAGTCAATCGATTCGTCTTAAGCTTGCGAGTGTCACTAAAGACATGACAATATCAAAATTCACCACAGCGACAACCACACGCTATATTGTCTAAATGAAAAAAAAAAAATCGACGAACTATGTCAAGTGGGGTGTCGTTGAATTGGTATTTTAAAAACATCTTTAGGTTCCTTTTATCATTTTTCATTTTAAATAATAGTTTAGGATATATAATGATTTAAAGTTTTTATTTAAAGTATAAACGATATACAAACAATAAAAAAAGTGAAAAAGCATGAGGAACAAATATTTTTGGTAAATCACCAAGTCACCGAGTAAAAAGAAAGTTTACTACCAAGCTCGATAGATAACCAAAAAGTATAAAATAATAATAAATAATTAAAAGAAAATCAAAAAACCCCATTCAAATTTTACCAATCAAATCTTCCCAATGGGCCCCGACTATGAGTCGTTCTGTTCGGCATTAGAATTTATGATTCGTTTTATGTGCGTATCGATTATATAACTATTTCAATTGTGTAGTTATTTAGAATTACTTGACAGAATTCTAAACTACTGGGCTTGTTTCTTTCTTTTTAGTTTTTATTTAAGTGAATTTTTTTCATGTGTTTTTTAAAATTCGTTTTTATGCAGTCGGGTTTTTTGTTTTTTACCTATAAGTTCGGACCGGCCTTGCTTATATTCATTTATGAATCAATTGGTTAAAAGGTGACTTATATTTTTAAGATGCCATTATGATACAAAAATGAAATGGTGAATCTGTAATACAGTGAGGCTGTAAAAATGCTAATATATTCCAATTTCTCGCTAGCAACGCTGGAGCTGGAACAGCTGGAAAGAAATGTTTATTTTATAAAACTCGATTTTACTCTCTTTCTTGTTACTGAATATCATATTATATTCTTACACTTTACGGTCTTTGATATTTATGTGTAATAAAATATATTTCGATCATTAATTGGGAACATCCTTGAAATGAATAACTCTATTTATATTTGCGACATTACAAGCTGTTCAGAAATACATTAAATATAAAAGAATATATTGAATAGAATTATTTCGTTCTTTTTATTGTTAATGCGTATTTTACTTTGAAGGTATCAATTCTGTAAATTACAGCATTTAAATTTACTTCTGCTATTTATTTTTTTTACTGAATTTATTATGGAGTTTCACAAGATTAAAACTATATTTATACTATATGTGCAACAGAATTGCTTCCAATGTATAATACTTTTTTGTTTCAATCAAGTACAAAATATATTTTTGCTTAAAAGAAAATTTGGCATAGAACACAATGCGTTCTTTTAGGAAATGACTCGGCAACGTACGAAACGCTATCTCATTGGGACATTGTGAGTGAAAATTTCGCAATATTGTCAATCCCATTGATGGCGCTTTTGAGCGCGCCGTTAATAAATTTTTGGAATAATCCCATTCAAAATATAAATCAGCTGACACCTTATATTGTAAACAAGGTGGTTAATGACTATAGTCACCGATACCTTTATAATACTGTTTAATAGTAACTACCTACGCATTTTTAATCTTGTTGGAAAAAAATATAATCGATTGATTTGTAACCTGTAGTAACGATTAAGAGTATTATTTTGGAATTGATTTTATTGTATTTCTATGCGCCTTTTGCCTATATAATTTCCTGTTAAGCATAACACATTCTGAATAACTAAATATTTTTAGTGTGATTTGAAATAGCGTGCTAAAAAGTGCAAAGGGGGTATGTGTAAATCCGGCTTTTTCAGACATGACTTTGAATTAAATTTTATTATGTAGTGATTAACAATAAATTACACTGTAAAATATCTGTGAAAGTGTAAAAGCGAAATAAACAAAGGCGAACTTTGCTGACTTTAAACGCGCCTTAAAAGTATTTAGCACTTACAATGCTATCATAATGTTAAAATTAGACTAAGTTCCTGCAATCTAAAGTTCACTAGTTCGATACCAGCCTAGTAACTTGGGCAGTTTCTTTTATATTCCCAAAGTTCTTGTTCAGACAAAAACTTAGAAAATTATATTTTATAGGTACCGTGTAAATATACATAAGCATTAAGTAAAAAGAGGTTAATTTAATGTTACAAACAGACACTCCAATTTTATTTATTTGTATAAATGAGACTGGAATAAACTGACACACCCTATCCTATTTGCTTCTTAAGAAACTTTAAAGATTTTCATTTGTTTCAGAAGATGATTGGCCCCCAGATGGATCGAGAATTGATGGTGAGTTCTATCACAGATATTATACAGGATTTTGTATATATACACATTTTTTTCTTATGGTTCAGTATAATTTATACTTGAATATACACTTTTATATTAAAATTAATAAATTCATTTTATTTAATATCAATTAACATGTTTTTATATTTTAATAAATGGTCGTCGACCTCCAGATATATCATAAGTATCAACATGTTAAAGTATAAATCTTTTATTTAGTATCTTGATGTTAGCAAGTTAGAAAATGAAAAAGAAATGTGAATTTGAATGTGATTGCAATTTAGTGCATTGACAAAGATGTAAGATTATAGCGTCTACGCCTAAAAAATATGTGTATTTCTTCGTTTCCGATTTCATTAGCGCTACTATTAGCCTTTCAAGTCAATAACCGTTAGAGAAAATTTTCATTATAAGTTAACAATATTGTTTTGAACTTATCTTGCATAAAAATAATATTTGCGTTTTAGTGCACACAAAAAAAATGATTCTTTTTTAATTTTGACTTATTCTAATTATTTCTATTAAAATTAAATTAAATATTGCGTATATAAAGGTGCTTTTCCAGATATTTTTTATATGTTGTTGTTCTCATAAAGACGGATTTAAAGAGCCCAAACATGATTCAGTTGCATTATTTTCTTCTCTTCTTCTTTATCTTCCAACTTCATCATCATACCATTCAAAATGTCGGACATTGGGAAGTGGATCAAATTTGAGAAATTTGAGTTCCATGATTTGGGCATTAACTAACTAACATTACTTTCATCTTAATCGAAAGTTTAAAATATCTATAAAATATTTCTTTCATCTGTTCATTTGGATTGCTTGAATATTGATGAAAATACAGTCACATGTGAATAATTTTTCAGTCTTGTTAGGTCCTTGGTAGCTCAGTGGTTAGAGTAGTCGCCCGGATTGGCAAAGGTTGTGAGTTCGAGATGGCTCATAGTGCCTGGGGTTGGTGGAATATTTTAAAGTTTTTTTCATTAATAGGGCAAGTTAAATAAAAGCTTGTAAACCAACGTATTGATATCACTACTATTGGGGTTCAGGTGAATAGAATTGAATCGAATAGACCACCATTTGGTTCCAGTGCGTATAGAAGGCACGTTAGGGACCAACAGCCTAACGTGCCTTCTAAAGCACGGTGGAGTTCAAGATAATAAATTTTTGGTCACCCATCCTATGGCCGGTTATTGCGAAAGTAGCTGAACAACTGTATCGTAAACCGACCGCGCTAGCCACTGCGCCATTGAGCTCCTCATACTTAATTTGAAATTGTTTTATTATGATTCTATATTCATGCTATTTATTCCTTGGGGTTCGTAGAGAAACAAAGGTGAGGTAAGATGGGACACATGAATATCTTGAATACTAGGATCATTGCCTGAATATAAACGCCACTGTCATTGTGACATCTTTACGACACCACATTAGGTATTGGTTAAGCTTATGATATTGTTGGAACACAATAGTGACAAGCCGTCATCCACTCAAACATCGCCACAACAGTTTCCTAAGATACCCTGTTGATGGGCTTTTATTATCGGCGCGGGAAAGTTAGCAGATGGCGCATTATATGTTTCTCTTTCACTCCCAGTCCGGCACGAGAAATAAAGAGTATTTATTTACCATCTGATTGCGAACGAAGAGAAGTTCAATTCTTTTGTTTACACGAGGAAAGAAATAAAAACACCCATTTTTGTTAGGTGTCTTGCAGAACACTACATGAAACTGTTTAGTATTGTATTAAGTAGAAAAATTATGAAAATCAGTGAAAATAATTGTTAAGTTATAAAAGTTTATAATCATTGAAGTTTTTATATAAACTTAGCAAGTTTAATTCTTATTTATTAAAAAGTATTTTCGTCAATATCGGCGACTATTAGACATTTTAATTTATTCAGAACTTATAAATAATAGTATTGGTCGACCTTAAGAGTTGGGGCGATACGTTAATTTAAAGCAATTTTACTTGATAAACACTTTATTCCACTGACTCACCATTCATTAGTGTTATATTTCTACCATCTTTTATTCTATTGCCAACAATAAAAACAATACTGCCATACTTTTTCGCTAGATATCCTTTTCAACACAATCAATGTTCTAATTATTGGATTTCTTACATTTAAGTTTGTAAATTATTATATTAAGTTTGTTTAATTATAATTACCTTTTAGGAATACACAAAACTATAGTTGAACGACATTAAAAATTACTATTTAAAATTAGTACCCTTTAGTGTCATTGCATACTTAAATAGATATCATACTTTTTAAAAAGCAGTCATTAACATTAATCTTTTATTTGTAAAAATATTAATAAAATACAATAAGCAATAATAATCTGTACCGTTTACGAATAAAAATACATGAGGATGAACGGTCATGGAAATTGCGTGATTTAAATAGTAACATTTCGTACAATTACATTCTCAAGTCAATACTACACTTATTAATTACAGTCAACGTCATTTTACAAGTATTTCTTTATTTATCAAAGTAATAAGTATAACTATAATAATGATAGGCTTACAATACTTACAAGAAGAGTTAGGCATTGATTACTTATCAAGTGTACACGTGAGACCCTATATAAAACGGGGGATTCAAACTATATATAACACTTTATACTACATTTACGGGGAAATACAGAGTATTTCTTGCAACTCGCAATGGAAACAGTCTTTAGTAGTCATAGGCTGACTGCCCTAACCATCCTAACGAAAATATTAAAAAAACTCTATTAGAAAACTTTACAAAAGAGTAATCTTCAATAAAGGGTTTTAATTTAAAATTAGGTTAGTAATTATGTTTTTTCAGAATGAGTCTAGTATAAAATAATTCTTTATCTGAACATCTTTGCGTACACATCATAATGATCATAATTATAATCAGCGTAATAATGTCCTCACTACTGAGGCACACGTTGTCCCTATGGATCGAATAGTGTAGGGGGTCACCCATCCTATGACCGGACAACACACCAACCTTCGCTATCGAGCTCCTTATATCATTTTTTAATAGAATATAAACATAACTTATGAATTCTCTCAAGTATAAATTTCGTTATGTTGCTGAATGGGTCTCATGCAGTTTATAAAAGCTCTTGGGCAACAACTTGGAAGGATCAGGCCCCTTATTGTCTAATTTTAAAAATTTACCGCAACTATTTTTAATTTAATATTAAAAAAATTAACACTACAATTTTTATGTGCGATAGCAACTGCGATCGCGACTTTTTTAAAGATTTCGTATGAAATAGATTTGAGTAATCGAATAACTTAAAATCCATATTGATAGAATGTCATATTTAAGTCACAACAAGCGCGCCAAAAATAAGAATTAATAATTTATTTAAATTACCATTTATTCATCATTTATTTTGTTACAAAATTTTCGATTTTCGGTGGCAGGTATTTTTAGGTTGCCGTACCCAAAAACAGAACAGACAGACAAACTGTCTACCTGTCTGTCTGTTTTCACAGATGATATATTTATGTTGCCACTTCAACAACAAGTACTAAACACCAGAATAAAATAAATATTTAATACAAAAACGTGATTTTTGCTCGTTTCCGATACGGACCTCTACGTGTGCGAGTCCGAATCACAGCACTTGGCCGGTTTTTTTACAGTTATTTATCGATATAAATAATCTTATAATTTTTTTAAATGTACATTTTTATATAATCGATATACCTTTAAAATAAGAAAATAAGCCCATAGAATGGGTAATCAAACGGTTTCTTAGCAGCAACTACTAAAAGTAGATAATTTATATAAGCCAACTCAAACATCACATCACATTTTAATTCATAACATTCTGTACTCTACTGACCCCATTTATACGTCGAATGCGTGTCACTTATATAGTTTCAAAGAAATTCAATTTCTTCCCAACGATTTCACATACTATTTCGATGTTTAATACACGATATATTTATGTTGATTTTAATGCATTTATTACTTGCACTTATGGGAATCTAAACGTAAATGTGTTATCTCACTCTGACTAGTATTAGAAAATTAAAATAGAGTAGGACAGTAACGTAGTTCTAAAATTATGGTGCCCCTTGTTTTATTTCGAGAATGCATATAATGTAAGAACGCGCTTGCTGGCTTGCCGCTTACGTTTTTGATAGTCGGCATTCTGTACGAATACAAGGCGGACCACGTATTTTGTTAATCGCCGTGTGTACGCGACTTTTAACGTAATTCATCATAATTTTTATTTTGCTCTATTTGCTGTTGTTAATTTTAAAATTTCGGGTTATGACGTAAAATGAATTCTTTAAATTAGTGATTTTCATCGAGTTAAGATTTTGTAATGCGTGTTAAAATTGATGTTTTGATCTTGTGTGTTTTGAAGTTGTGCAATTTTCATTACGTGTCTGTTTTACGAGAATTCGTTTTCTGTACTTTGTTATGAAGTTGTGTATTCTTGTTTTTATTTAATATACACAAACATTTTGCCACATTACCTGAGTTACCTCCAACGGCATTATTATAACATTATGAAAATCGTACATGTTTAACTGTACAAGATTTGCAGATGTTTAGTAATTGTGAAAACTGATGTGAGTATAAATAAACGTTAGTTGCAACATTGTTTTCCTTCAAAGTAATATTAGGAAAAATCTTGGTGTTTAATTGATTCATTTATTATGATTCAAATTCTTATCTTCTACATTATGTTTCTTCAGGTTTTACACACAAAGGTACCATTATAATAATAAGATAAGATTTACGAGTATATTTTTATTTGTAATAAATAAATTATCAATAAAATGCTTGCTTGCTCGAATATAATTTTTTCTAAATTTATTTTTACTGTTTATTATTATTATTATTAGAACATATTCACCAAGATGTTTTAATTATGTGATTTGAAATTTAAATGATAATGTTAACAATTTATTATTTATTGCAAATTTAATTTTATTTTTAACAGCCCATACCTATGTAATATAAAAAAATGGGTCCATAACTTCTGAGTAGGGTTATCACAAGTAGCAACGCTTTTATAGACATTTTTTTTCTTTTTTATCTCCAATGTAGGTGGGTTAAAAAAGGAAAGAAAATACAACTGAATATTATAAATACTTCAGCAATGATTATAATGTTCAAATTTGTTCACAAAATACTTTGTCCTGTATATGTAATTTTTTATATATTATGGAGCGACATTTGGTTTACTCAGTTATTTTGTTATAAAAACCACTTCAAATTCGTCGTTGAACTGTCAGTATAGTATTGTCACGTCATAGAGATGTAATTAAATATAATCGAATTATGTTAAAAGGTATTCATTGAAAAATCTGCGTGCGACGACGAATTCGAGGTTGTTTTTAACAGAGTAGCATTTGATGGCCCGAACATTTGATGAAAAAACCATAGACTTCTTATAGATGCTTTTACTGTAAACAATGTGCAATAATATGTATTGAGCCATTTTATGCATGTTTTATTTAAGGCATAGTACATAGAGTAAAAAATTATATGCTTTATAGTTTCGTATGTACGACAGGGAAAGAATGGTCAATCTTCGCATATTTTCTTTAATGATTTTAAAACTGAAAGATATAAAAAATACAATCTGCATGCATACTCCCGATTGCAATCGCGACCGATCGACATTGTAATTGTGCCGCATCCCAGTTTACTAGCGTACTCAGGGGCTAGTGTATCCAATCAAGAATACGAAATGGCACAGTAATAATGTCTATCGATCGCGATTGCGTACGACAGTAATGGGGCAGGTTTGATATTACTGATATGTATTAAACTATGTACCTATAGTTTTCGAAACTCGTGAGGAATCCTAAAAATTAAACAGTGACCTCTTTTATTCAGTGACCTTCGTTGTTCGCACAAATATTAAAATACTATTGTCATCGAAAAGTAAATTTACAAATAAATTATAGGGACTAAGTAAGTACCTACGTAATTAGTTCTCAATGGAGATTAAATGACTTCTGTTGAATGACTGTAGCTGTTTATGACTCGAGGAAATAAGTAATTGCTTATTTTTGCAAGAAGATAAGCTTAATGTGCAGCCGTTTCATAAACTCTGCTTACGTATGTTTGTTAAAGAGAAGCTTTGTAGAACTGTGTTAATAAAAAAGTAAGTCGTTTATATATATTTGTGATGTACAATCGGGATCACAATTGACAACAAATTATTTTTAATTGTAGCTCATTAATTATTCAGAATTCCTCTGTGATTTTACGTTAATGGTGCGTCAAATAAATTTATAATTGATTTTCCCTTTAACCCCTTTTAGAGCTTATTAACAGATCTATGACAAATGGTGAAAGAAGAGAAAACATTTTAATTAAAAGCTTTACCCCGGAACTCTGAGATAGGAATCAAAACTCATGACCAGGACTGACGAATCTTTCAAGCACTGGTTATTTTTTTCGCTACTTCAGAGCGTATTTTATAAATAGATAAATGGCGGATACATCTTCAAATAAATATATAGATATAGAAAAAGATGAACCAGTTCTAAAACGATAATAAATATGACGCAAGCGTCTGAGAGAGTCATACGCAGCGAAAACCTTCTTTCTGACTGCTCCTACTTGGGAGAGCTGATTATCAAACACAATTCCCAGGTTTTTGACAGTTTCAGTTGTTATGCAGATTCTGATAAAGAAAATAAACAATACACTTATTTATTTACATTCTTTGTTGGCATATAATTTATAATTAATAAAAGAAACGCTTTTCAATGATACTCTCAATTAATAATTACGTAGGTACTGGATATGTGCATGGCTCGAAAACTCTTTAAGAGTTTAATTATACCATAAAAAATGTATTACTTTGTGAGCGTATTTTCACCAATTTACTGACAATCCACCCAGAATAGCATTTAATAAGCAATTTTATTTTAAAAAATTTTTCAGTAGACTTGCTATAATCCTATATCAATAATATAGGATTTTCATTAAATTATATGTCAGTACTATGGAACTGATCATTATCTGTCTTATCACCTAGCATATAACTTTATGTCTGTTGGTATATTGTCATTTAGGTCTTCAAATACACTAATGTAAGTAATTATATTTTCCCTTATATCTTGAAAGTTGGCAAAATATATTATGATGTAAACATCATCACAGACAGATTTTATTGATGAAAAGTAATCGTAACAATTTTTATCAGATGATACACTTATAAGGTATATGTATACCACATATTTTAATTAATGAAATCTCACTAGCATGAGGTCGAACACGTTATAATCGTCGTACAACAATTGGGTCTAACGACTCTGCAAGTAATTAAGATAGCGCCTTTATAAGAGATGAAATTGCAAGTTCTGTCTAATAAGATAGTGAGAGACACGATAGGCTACAGTACTCAGTAAAGCCCCAAAATATTTTTTAATTATTGGCTTCTAATTTATTAATAAGGACGATGACTATTTTTTTGTCTGTCCGTCAGGTAGATTATTGAAGAATATTTTTATATATCCTTTGCACATTTTATACAAATTGTGAAGTAGCGAGCCCCCACTCCTCAACTTCGTTATTGTGTCAATTTTTTTGACAATGAAGTGTATCATACAATTATCATTTATAATTTACTGATTAAATATGTATTTATTTGTCAGTTTTTTATGACTTTTGTGTCATATTCGATATTTAAAGTATTCACTTCTTAAGTATTATATTTACCGTTTGATTTAGTTATGTAAAAATTACGTTATATAAAAGCAATACGTATAATAATGTTTTAACTTTATCATCGTTTTCAACGGAAATTTTGTTTTCCAGGTGGTTTGTCGGACGGCGAGGCCAACCGGGGCTCTACCAGAGGTAGGAGTTCGCGTCGTGACGACCCCAGAAGACACACGCTTGCTGGCAATCACCTGTTCATCCAGCAGGCACATCCTGGACATAACAGCACGCTTGATTTGGAAGTAAGTATTCTGATTAAATTATTGTCTTAGGGCCTGTGACGGGTTCGATGCTTGGGCGAATTAATTAATGAAAGGCTGGCTAAGGTTGAGAATTGATTTTATGGTAAATAAGTAAAGGTAAAGAAAAAACTGTAACCAACAAAAAATGAATATAATAACAGTTCGTAAGTAAGTTACCTAAATATAAAATTACAATTACCAAATAGAACATTTACATACCCCTTTTTTAGTTTGCCGTGATACGTAAACTTGGACGATATTTCAAGATATAATTTTATTTATAATAATATATAATTTCAATTTTAATGATCACAACTTCATTATTATAATATTTTATATTTAAATTTATACGATTTACAATAACATGTTCTAAATGAATTTTTACGAACTGACATTCATAAAGAGCATTTTGGATTAGTCAAAATTTCAAATTACGATTGCTGAATAATAAATGAAATGATGTTGAATATCAAAGTCAAAAAGTTTGCATGCTGAAAGCTAGGACGAAATAAACGGTACGGCACACCGTTTCAGGCCTACTGTCTAAAAAAATTTAGAATCGTTTTTGTTAAGAGTATCTTGTTTAAAACATATATACGAAGATTTATTATAGTGTCAAGTCCTACTTTCGCTGCATCATATGTTATTGAAAAATAGTAGTCATATAAGCATTTCGAATATAAACGAAATTTTGTTTTTGTAGGAACAGAATGAGGTCTCTGATTTCCAAGATTTTATTAGTTAAACATAATCTTTATAAGAAGCATAAGTCTAAACTCAATATGATTATTTCATATCGCAAAAATATAACTGCGATTGAACTTAAAAAAAGAAATTATGTATTAATATTATATTTGATGCGCACATATGAATTTTGCACTCACAATGCTATACTGAACAATATTATTAATGAAAAATGCTTAAAAAATCCACTTTGTCCCTTTGATTTGGATGCCTGGACATTTAAGAAAATACACTCTTTAGTAGCGTAATGAAAAGCAAAAATAATTACTAACATATAAAAGTGAAAAGAATTATTAACATAAAGTTTACTTACTTGAATGGTTACTACAAAAAGTATTTTTTTTCTAGTCATAATAATAATAAAGTTTGTATGATTCGAATAAATTGATTTTTAGTTGATTATGTAAGCGCACATATGCGCAAGTCAGTGACTGAACTTATGTCTTTATATTCACGCGTTTTATTTACTTCTCTATTCTAAATTTGCGCTCACGTTGCACCTATAATCGTTAAAGAAATTTACTGTAAGTATGTGGACAAATATATTTAAGTAGGTAAAACTACTAACGAGAGATGTGCAAGCTGCAACAATTCACAGTTAGAATGCTTCAATAATTCAGTTTGAATAGTCCAACATTTCACAGAATGAACCAACTTTTCACAGCTAAAATGGCCCAACATTTCACAGTTAGAATGTTTTAATAACAATTTAAAATTTGAATTTAGAATTGTCCAATAGTTAAAAGATAACTTTACAATAGGGATGACGAAGAATTTTTGTTTGTCCGTCAGATGTATTATTAAAGAATATTAAATACGTATTTTTTCATTACGGCGATACATTGAGTTGAGATGTCGCATGACGTCACGATTTTGTACATTTTCTACAAAACTATGACGTAGCGAGCCTCCACTCCTCGTATTTAATGCGCTTAGCCATTTCTTGTTTAAATTGAAGTAAAAAAATACGTTATTAATATTTTTCTATTATGTGACTGAGGGACTAAATTTAATTTCTTTTTTAACCCAGTCGTCATCCCTATTAAAGTAATCCTTGCATATTCTCATCATTATTCCCTATATTGCATGTGTACGAGATACAACTGATGCAACTCGATATAATTACCACCTGTGTTTAATTCATTGTCTTAACGTAAATATGTGAAAGACGAAGAAACTTGTTGCGATTTTCATTTGTTTTTTAAATACCAAGTTTCTGTTGTTTTTTTTAAGTACTGCTTACATACGATGGAATGGAATGTTGGTTTAAGGGTTCGCCTTTTTTAGAAGCGACCACAGTATCTGTAGGTTTCGTAAAACCAAATCTTCTGTGATGGTATTTTTTCATTGAGAAATGGGTAGGAAGCATAAGGTTGGTTAAGTAATTATTTACCTTCATGTGCAATAGTACGTCTTGTGGAGTAAGCTGGAGCGTTGCTGTCGTGGTGAAGGACAATCCTGTTTTTTGTGCACTGTTGTTAGCATTTTTTCCAAAAATCTGGTAAACAATAACTGATGTAGTAATTTGTAGTGATGTTGTTTCTTTTATGAAAATTCTTGCGAAATTACACGCAACGTTTTTTACCTAACTCCTCTCCTTTTTACTTTTATTAGTTACTCTTTGAATGGTTTGATCTGGTTTTTGTCTTCTTCGTTAACCTTTCTACCAACCGGTGACCAATCCATACGATGCGGTTTTTGATCTTCCTACAAACAATGAGGTTTCATCTAGTACGAAGCTTTATGACGTCTTAATATTCATGTATCACTTTTTGTATTTGACTCATATCGACGATTGAACTGGATAAGAATCTGTTGACATATTACTTTCCAAAAATCACGTTAAACCTCAATAGATAAACATTGTGGCACGGGAAAGTCAATTTTAAAATTGTTGCAAAGGCCAGTGACATCTTTTTTCTACTACTGAGTATCTACTTCATGTTTGCGTTTTATTATTTAAAGCTGTTGATGATTGTCAGTTATTAATTTCAAACCGTTTTGGAATAAAACAGCATAAGTTTAAATATATCGTAACAAACATTTCGACCAAAAAATTATTATCTGTGTATCGCGCTTCATAGATTAGGGCATCAATTCCACATTTTTTCACCTAACAATCGCATCTCAATAGAATATCAACTACTTGCGTTTTGCCATTAAACTAATTACCTGAATATTAGTAATGTATTAGTTTATATTACTAATATCTTCATCACAAATCAATGGTGACTTACTATTTTGTGTCGTAGTTGAAACGCTACTTTCTATAATTACGCTAACTATGAAATCCAATTGTAATAATAAAGTCATCTAAGTGCGTAAACAATAAAAGTAATCTCCATGTTATAAAAATAATTTGTGTCTGAATATATAATTATATATTTAACTACAACAAATTTTCATATAGGTTGTACCTATACAGAAATTTGTAATTTTAATTTTTGTATGTTATTTTTTAATATTTTTGTTTCTTTAATTATTATTTATTTTATTTTAGCATAGCACACCCGCACAGAAAATAATGAATGTTCCCGAATATGCTATTGTGGCCAAGTATCGAGATCACAGGAGGAACAATTATGTAGATCCTCGCATGAGAAAGGTATAAAGTTTATTTTATTGTATTTTTTTTTATTCGACTAAAAAGATTTTTGTTATTATTTCTGTTATTTTTATTTAAATTTGAATTTATCACAATGAAATATAAAAAATAGGCGCACGAAGCAAGAAAATGTTAGTTAAAATAATTAGGAGTTAATTAAGGAAATGTTTATAAAATTATTAACATACGCGGCTTGCCTCGTCTCTCGTAGCCGTAGGGTAAAAATGCTTCGGCATGTCTGAACGTTCAAAATATTTTTCATAAGTATTTTACGTCAATGCAGCTACTGAATTTCTTAACATGCTCCTAATATATAATATTATAAGGGGTGTCTCAGTAAGAGTGCACTGTTTAAATTTAGTTTTTTTTTGCAAGTGGTAACCTAAAATTTTGAAACTTGTCACTTATGTTCAATTCGATTACTAAAAATGGATCGAAAAATGCGCCTTAAAAGAATAACGCGTTATAATTGTGAAGATTCATTACAAAATAGGAAAAGTTACGCTAAAACCGTTCGCAAACTTTCAGTTCTGATGTCGACCGGCCACCACGATCGTACGATTTAACGCCTTACCATTTTTATTCATTGGGGTTTATGAAATCTCGCGTTTATGCGAATAAACCAGAAACCATTCCTGAGCTCAAACCAGAGATGCAACATGTCATCGGTGAGATGCAGCCAGACCTCTGTGTAAAAGTCATGGAAAATTTATGAAAAGAGTATCAGAGCCCTGTCATCTGAGCAGTGGGATGTTATATGCTTGATCGGAATATGTCTCTACAATCCAATATTAATATCACAATTCAATCATAAAATATGTGTTTTTAATTCAAAATGAAAAAGTGTACTCTTACAGAGACATGCATTATATGCAGTTTGGGCAGCAATATGGTGCAATCGTTCTGCGATAGCGATGTTAGACAACTGTCTGTGATGAGTGGTCGAAATTGGGTGTGTTTTTGAGGTTAGTAGTTTGTTTGACAAACTATCTGAGCCGGCGAACTTCGTACTGTCATATTTTATATCCTCAGCCGCGACTGTGAAAATATAACCCACCTGTCGATTGTTTTGTCACAGTCTTCTGTCACATACCGTCAGTCACTTTTTGTATTAGATTGTAAAAATTTATTCTGTTAAAATCTATATATTATAATCCATTTTATATTTTTTTTTCAAATACAAACTTTGTCCTGTCAATCATCTATTCTAGTACAGCCGTTCGGAAATGTATGTATACGCATAATCGTAAACATACATTTCGGCGATTCATTTTTATATATACATATAGATTAAACAAATATATCTTACAAATATAACCACGCGGACGAAGTCGCGGGAAAAAGTTTATATATCAAATTAGGTCTAGCAAATTTTCATAAAATTTAGATTTTTTTTTTATCCTACAAGAGGGAGGTTTACAATTAATTACAATACTAATGAGGCAAAAAAGAAATTGTCTAGAACGTTCAGACTTTTGATAAATTTACTCGAATGGCTTCGATGAGCAGTGAATATCGTTTTGATAATAATTCATATTATATTACATACTTCTGTTATGCTTTGTCGAAGTTATTTCGAACATTATTTGTATGAAAACTTTTAACGATACGCAGAAAGTTTTAAGATTTAAAGATTTTAAGATCCGACTGAAAGTTAAGTCACACTTTGCTTCGACGTAAAACTCACATCGCGTGTTGATTGGATGTTCTTGGTGTGCTAGTTTAACTACACTACACAGACATTGCCATGCAAAGTACATCAGTGTTTAACACTTAACTTCATTGCACTACCGCGCTTTGCAGGTGCGTCGGTCGCCAGCTCATGACCCAGGGGAGCCATTTTAATATTGTGGTGGTGAAAATTATGAATTGTAGGCATAGGCAATATCTATAGCAATAAATTCACTAGGTATCACCTACTAATGCATGTGATGATTTTATATTGAAGTTTTAATACTCTGTAATCAATTCATGCCGAAGTGGCAGCAATCCGCAGTTTCATTCAAGCTTTTTCACTAAAGCTTTAATGGTATAAAGTAAACAGCGTTTCGGTAGGCGCTCAAATTCTTTTTCTGCGTTTGATTTCCTAATTCGGAATTCCCATGTGGTATGTTACGTTGGGTTTTTCTCTATTATTAGCTCGTGGAGGGAACATTTTGTGAAAACACGTACCAAAATCTATGTTCGGAATTTCTCTATGCGATCGAATTAAAGGAAATGAGGAAATTAGTAGACAAACCAAGGTTACTCACATAGTCCGAAGAAACATATTACACCAATTCTTAGCAAGCACAATATAAAAATTATGTTAAACAAAATTAACCTCTAATTAATGTCATTTAAATCATAAATTGTACATCGCTCAATGAATGTCATTACATATTATTATTATTCCATATTTTCTCGTTAAAATTTAATAAAGAAATAGATAAATATATTATATAGTTTATTTCAGAATAATATAATGTAGGCAACATTTGTGTCAGTAAAACACCTAGTAGTAGTAGCTCTTAGAATATTCAGTCTACTGTAAGAGCAAAATATTTTAATAGAGCTAAGTAACATTCTGCTGCTATATTTTCAGATTTTTTGAAAATAAAGTGGATTACAACTTTCGTATGGTCTTGGGTATATGATTGTAAGCTAAAGATATCATTATATTACAATTATTGTGGCTTAACAATTCCAGTCAGGAATCAGAGTTTTAGTTGGTCTGCGTGTGCACTAGTTTGAACAAAATTGTACAAACTGTGCCCGACGGGGTTCATAATGATACTAGCATTTTTTAACATATTATTACATTGTGGAATGCAATAAAATATATATATATATATATATATATATATATATATATATATATATATATGTACGAGGATGTTTTTCTACGATACAACCTATTTATAAAATGTACAAATAGTGATATTTAATCAATTTTGCATTCATTTTCTATACTGGAAAATATTCTTAATATGGATATGTACAAATAGATTAATATCTATATAGGTGAGTGTATATGTATCGACAACTAGGTATGTATTAAGTTTAGAATCCCATATGCTTCGTAAGCATTTTCGTGCTACAAAACTTTATTTAATAGACAGCTCCTTCCTCTCAAAAGAAGATCATACCTTAAAATGGAAACGACACACCATAAGATCAGCGTCGGAATCAGCCAAGAATTTTAAAACAAAAATATTAATATACCTATCTATACGTACTTATAATATATACAAAAAAGTGGCAGTGGCAATGTGTAAGGGATATACTAGGCATCTTGGATAGTTGGCATTCTGGCTTTTGCGCGATATTGAAATGAAATTCTGTTCATGTGCAGCGAGCAGTAGTACAAAATAAACGCGAGCATTACATTCGGAATGACGTCATTCGGTTTTTCCGTTCGGAACAAAACTTACACAAACTAAGTTGTTTCTGAACTAAAACGATCGTGTCCGTATCGCTGTGCAATGATACCGAATTTGAATTCTTAAAAAATAAAAACACACGTGTGACCAAACTTAAATTATTGTGCGGTCGCCTAATTGGTTCGTAATAAATAGAAATAAGCTTTCTTTGTAAATAATAAGTTCTTCAATGGCACTTATATCATGTATCTGCCGGCCATTACGCTACCGAACACTGTCACTTCAGTTTAGAAGATTGACAAAGTAAACAACTATAACTGGAGCATGGTCATAGTTTAATTATGTCGTCCATCTAATTTAACACTATGCAAGATATGCCCGATGCGGGAATTAAGACGTCTGTCTAAACCATATGGCGTTTGATTGCGAATTATAGAGCGCTATACATAGCCGTAGCTCAATATTAGTATGCAGTGTGTACTAAAGTGGAAACTGACGAGCATGCCCTAAATGCATTTCGGTAACCTCCCCCCTTGGTCTGGTCGCCAATGGATTGATTCGTTTTATATTCATATTGTTTTATGCAGTTGAATGGAAGTCTTGAACGAGAGAACTAAGACAATGGAAACGATAGTGGCACGAAAACTAGTCGGTACAATTACAGTTCCGCGCCTTAAAATAAAAATCAAATCGCTTGCAGGATCACTCTGTTGTTTGTCTGTCACAGCTGATTTTCTTTGTAACTTCTGGACCGATTGAGGATTGAGGTGAAATTTGGAACACGTAATATATTCGTGAACCAAAAGTTTTCGTTCAAAAACAAATTGTAACTATGGAGGCTTATTATAGGGATATAAAATTTTAAATAACGTTTTTCAAGTATTAAAAAAGACCTATTATGAGGACCTTATATGTTTTTTTATTTTTGAAAGAATAATTTTTAAGTTATTCAAGAAAATAGACAAAATTTATGTTTACCTCCCTAATCCCATTTACCTATAGATTAATTTAATATCTGTGCGCGACTCTTGTTATGTTTTTTTTAGTGTTTGCTTACTTTTTTTGTGTATTCACTGAAGTTTTACTGGTTTATGTTTTAATGCTATTGCGTAGAATAAATAATGTAAAGTATAGAGGTTAGTGTCTATAATCTTAAAATTTTAAGTAATTATAGCTCTTATGTTATATGATGTTATCATTTACAATCATATCTCAAATTCAGGCATCGATTTTCACCTACAGGTAGCTACATCATACGCGGTTGACATAGACTATGATTTATGTATGCATAGTCATGGGAAAACAGCTTTATAAATTAAAATAAATACGCAGTATGACTTATGTTACAATGTCAAAAATAGGTAAGTTTACAAGAATTATGAATATGCATTGTAACATATCGTAATTCTTAAAAGAAAAATGGTTGATGATTTCATATTTTAAATTAATTTTGAATGTTGTGTTTGTTTACATATGAAAAATTACACGATACTACTTTAGTAACTACAAAATACTCAATTAAGCGTTGTTAATGTATAAATATACTATTTTCAAATTAGATATTTCTTATGATATCACCCGCGTAGGTAATCTATACGTCACCGGCGTAAGATGTAGTTTCCCACAGTGAAGAATCAATATTTTCGAAGATTATTTCCTATAAACAAACAACACATTACCGCTTTAATAAATTAGTATAGAATTAGCATTTCCCACCATGGATCGTTATTCCTATTATTTTCGATATCCTATATAGTCCTGATTGCTGAGACCTTGGAAAAACTCGAAAATCTCAAAGTCTCAAGATGAGCATGTCAAAGACAAAAATCATGTCAAATGCCCATGACACACCCACTCCAGTCAATTGGGAATACTTCACTCAAAGTTTTCAACGATTATGTATAATACTTTGGACAGATAAGTAAGTCCAGCTAAGTAAGTCCAAATTTGAGAAAGAGATCTCTCGTGAAATCCAGCTCGGATAGGCAACGTTTGGGAAGCTATGTAAAGTCTTCACATCCGATTTACTTCAGTCTCTCAAGACAAAAGTCTTCGACCAGTGTGTGCTGGCAGTGATGACTTAGGGAAGTAAAACGTGGTCGTTTACTATGGGTCTCATAAAAGTCTCAAGATCAACCAGTGGGTAATGGAGAGAGTAATGCTTGGTGTTTCCCTATGTGGTCGAATAACTGAAATAACGTAATCGACATTAATCGAAGGATTGTTCAGCTGAAGTGGCAGTGGGTGGGCCACATAGCGAGAAGAACTGATGACCGTTGGGCAGGAAAAGTTTTAGAATGGCGACAACGTACCGAACGATGCTCAGTAGGTAGGCCCCCAACCAGAAGAACCGACGATCTAATAAATGTCGCGGGAAGCTGCCGGATGCGGGCAGCTCAGGACCGATTGTCGTGGAGATCCATGGGGTACGTTCAACGGCTAATATGGTGATGATATTCAATCAAATCTATAGGAAACGCCAGTTTGAATAGCTTGATGATGATTAGCTCTATGTGCTCATCTTCCTCGACTTTCCAACTTTTATTATTATATTGATTATATAGAATTAAAACATATTTTTAATATTGGTAAACGAACGTCAAACAATATTTTAAAGAAACTAATCAAATATTTATTTCTAACCGAATATACAGAATATATAGAAAGATCCTGTGAAGCAATTTTAAATAAAAATAACAAATGTTTTCTTGTGTTTTTGAGGGTTGAGTTTTGTAGCAGGTTGCTGTCGATTCTTTGAACACTTATTTACATAATTGATTCCATTAGGTTTATGAAAGCGTATGTAATTTGTGGAGGTGTTTAAATACCTCTTATGTTATTTATATGTGACTGGTTTTCTTCGAAATTACCCACGCAATTTACTAAATTGATCCAGTGGAACGTACTCTACAAAACAGCTTTTATCACGACTTCTTTTCTATTTGACGATAGATTTACAGTCAGATCCTAAGTCGTAAAAAGATTGAATTTTATTATATGTATAATCTGTTAAGTAGTAAATAAACTAATTCTAATTTTAAAAATCTATTTGTATTTATAATTAGTTTTATATTGTGAAAATATCCATAACACAAAACTATATATAACGTATAGTTGCGTCATTATAAAAAGTCACATTGGACATCTATTAATCCAAACTTGAGGCTTCCTTCTTAATTTTTGAGTAATTTAACGAATGGTTTTCAAACAAATGGAAATCGAACGAAGTTATTGTGCAATAGTAATATCAATTTTATGATTATTATCAATATTTAATATAACTTCGTAAGATTGATTTATTAAATGATGTATAGAAGAACAGATAATAAATGAATGACGTACAAATTAGTTTTTTACTAAGCGTAAAATTTTAAAGAATGGAATTTATCCAAAACGCCTTTGTATCTCATTGCCCACGGCAAATAGATAGGGACAGAGGATGTCGAATTGGGCGTCAAAACTGTTTGATGAATTACTTGCAAAATAATATATTTGGTTGTATAGAGAAAATTTTATAAATTCATGTTTTGGATGTGACAGTTTTTTATAATTTTAATGGTACAAAACCAATTGAAAGTTCTAGGCCTTTGGTTGGTATAAAAAAACTATTACCAGTTAATATACAATTAACTTGGTAATAGTTTATTAAAGATATATAGTTTATTATCGAATCTAATATTGACAAATAAATAAATGCAACCGTATTCTCGTAGAATGAAATTGTTTATCATTAAAATATTACCTATTTAAACAATATTTTAGTGATTAGAATACCAATGAAGTTGGTGATGGTTCATCTTTTCATAAATAATTATCAAATCAACTACCGAGTAGAAGTCTACTATCTTTTCGATTTTTTGGATACTGTTTAAAACTGTAACGGGTCCACAGGCATAACATTGTAGTGGCGTTTAGTTTGTTTAGAACAAATATATTTTAGAAAATTATTGGTCCAAGTAAAACGTAAATTTGCTTAGTTTTATATTATGATTTTTGTATCGAGTACATTTTTGAAATTATTTTAATGATCCAATAAAGTATATTTATATAAGTATTATGAAAAATAATATGTTTTTTTTTTAATTATTATAACTTTATTTGTTTAAAGAAACTGTTAAAAAAATTGGTATGTGTGTGTGTGTTTTCAATAAACGATTTTTCTTCTTTCTCGTTTCTATTGGCTTGAAGTAAGATATGTTTATAGTATCTATCGCAGAAATGTTTGTTCAAAACTAACGCTATTGATTTGAAATAAATATGACAACCTTAAATTCAAACCACTTAACAACTTCATAATAACTATGAATGTGTGATATTTCCGATCATTCTTCTGTATTCTTCTCATTTATCAGTTTCTATTGTAGTCTCAATGCATTAACGATACTTCGATATTATTAGTAATTCTTTGATACTATGTATAATACAGAGAGAGACAGAGAGTTCGAAAAAAACAAATAATTTTACAACTGTTGGTTTGGATGCTTTAGAAAAAATCTTGTATGTTTCATAGTCCAAACAATTTCAACAGTATTGCTTTTACTATTTTAGAAACATTATTTAATAGTAGAACTTATCGAATAGTTATATTAAAAGACAACGAAAATTATGACTTTTTGTACAGAACTATTATTGTCACTCATTTAATTATTTTTATAACAATTGCTGGTTTCAAAACAAATATCTTCTGATGCAGCCTCCTCTGCCACGAAGTTACCCGCCTCCCAATGGGCTACTCTTCGACGATGATCCCGGCATCATGTCTGAAGTGGAGACAGCATCCACGGGCTTTAGGCGAGGTGGCAAGCAAAGGTCTTCGCTGCCCGTCGTCAGGACTCCTAGCAAGACATTGGAGCGACCATTGGGTGCGTATTATATAACATTAAATATTTGAAGATGTATCTTAAACAGGCCACATACCTAGTATTCATATTATAGAAACACGAGTATTCAAATTAAATATTAAAGAAGCCCTAGTAAAAGTCAAGATACTACAGCATTTTGTTCGTAAATCTAAGATATGAACTTGTACTACTATAAGCGGGAAAGAAACTAAGGGCTATGTCTTTATTAGACATTGACAACATAACCTCACACTGGTGTTTACGAAAGATGGAGGTTAACCTCCTCGAACCTAGACAGAAGACAATGACTGCTGTTTATACTGCGGATAAACTTAGCAAGTTTCTCCATGCACCAACATAATTTAACCTCGAAGTCATTTACATAATGTAATTAGACTTTATGTACGAGTATTTTATTACTATTATTTATTCATTCCATATTATTTAGTTTGGGAAAAGTATTGTGTTTGCGCATAATTTTGCATTTGTATTGCGAGGCTCTGCTATATTATATTAGGAGATTTGCAAATGATGGTGACTGAAAACAACAATTGGAAGCCAAAAGCAATCTTTGCAGAGTTTTATAAAGCTTGCCGGTTCTCTTCAGTATATGGTTTCCCGCAGTAGATTCACGAAGGGTGTTTGTAGGTTTTTGATTATGATAGATGTTTGCTACAGTGCAGACTAATGCAGAGTTATTAATGCCTGTATTTTGGTTACCAGAAGTTTTAATACATTTGAATTATGAAAAAAGCTTGTTATTATACATAATAATAAAATTATTTATTCATCAAGTAAAACGAATATATTGTTCTGTTGCAGGATTAGTGTTCCTACAATATAGAAATGAAACGAAAAGGGCTCTGCTACCGAATGAGATCACATCAATAGATACTGTCAAAGCCCTATTCGTAAGAAGTTTCCCGAAACAACTTACAATGCAGTATATGGACAGCCCAATGGTTAAGATATATATCCATGATTCATCAAAGGATATGTTTTATGAACTTGAGGATGACAGGTATGTAGAGCTAAGGATTTATTATTCCCTCTTGAATTATGTTTTTATCACACAAAAAATATTTTAGTATTATCAATAAGATCTCTATAAGCAACTTCGTAAGCATGCTCGTAAAAAAACCGTTTGATGGGATAAAAATATTATATATGTAGACCATCGGCTTTTTGCGTTCTAAAATTTGTCAATGTTTAGTGAAGCTCAGACAAAGATTTACATTACCGACTATTTATCATTAATATAATTTAGCATGTGGGTTTATACTAGTAGATTGATTTATACTAGTGATTAACCGGCAGCCATCAAACACTACTTGAGCTCTTGAACTTTTCTACTTACTCTACAGTAGAATTATTGGCAAAAGAGTAAAAAATATGATGATGGTGGCAAAATGTGGCGCCACTTGAGGACTACATTTATATTCGAATGGGATTTTATTTGTTTGAGTATTTTGCTGAATATTGTAGATTTATATTAACTAAAATGCATTATCAACAGGGCTCATCTTCGGGACATTAGGGATAGGAGTGTATTGCGATTATTCGAAGCAACGGACATCGGTGGCGGGGCTTTCCCCGGTACCGTTGGCGTTGGCACTCTGGCCATGCCAGCAGGTGCTGCCACCTGCTCTGGACCCTCCAGTTGGGATCAGGTATGATGCTGATGAAAAAACGAGATGTATACATGCACACATAATAAATTACTAACATGTCGATAATTTTTTAGAGTCCAAAAATCATAATATGATAAATTGAATAATTTTTATTACTTATAGGTTATTTTTTGAATTTTATTTTTTTTATACCCATACGACTGCGTTGTTTTGCTTTAACCGCTCGTAGAAGATTTAAACGTAAGGTTTAATAAATGATAAATATTTATGGCATACTTATGCTTTTGTAATATTTGGTAATGATATACCATTATCAACTAATATGATATCTTACAAATGCCAACTAAGAAATTTCAAATATAATACCGTTTAGAGGGCGGATACTACTATTGAAAATTACATTGAACATATGACACATTGATAAATGAACTATATTTTTAAATGATGATTATGATGTCATAAAATTCAACTTTATTTACAGGATCAGAGCTACTTCAGCGAGCCCGAGATAGACTCTGAGTACCATCACCAACACGTACACAAGTCTAAGGTAAGTCGACAGCTGTTGACATTCAACGAAAGGTAAGATTAGATTTTTATTTCTCGACAAATACTCTCGTAGTTTCAAATTTCGTTACTCTTTCCTCGAGATAGTTTTTTATTTACCCCGGGTGAGTTGAGTTGGATATATTAGAAAATAAAATTTGTATTTTTTTTTCAAATGACTGAATGATTGTCGGTATAAACAAAATAAATTTGAAGAAATGTACAAAAGTCACACAATGATATTGAGTAAAGAATATTTCTATTTTTTATAAGTCTATTTTATTAGTCAGATTTAATAGCAATATTTACTTAGAAAATAGAATTAAACACGTCAGTGTCATCATAAAATTTATTAAAAAAATATATAAAAAAATGGTAACAAATCAGTAAATTAAAACTAAACCTTATGACTATGAACAAACCAAGTATAAAACTTAGACTATAATAAATAATAACTCGCAATGACAAGTTCTCATGAAAAGATTTCGACTAAATTATCGTCAAAAATTTATTTATCTGGTAAAACTGTTGACATGCCCTTTACCACTTATTACTTTGATGTCTCAGATATAATTTAGAAATGAAAGATTATACTTCGAGTCTATTAGATGAGAGTGCTTATATACCTACCTTATTGTTTCAAGCATTTATATTCATATATGCAACGATTATGTCTATTTACAACGTCTGTAAAGCTTTATGGTATCCTTATTTTGATATTCTCAACTTCATTTGCCTAATTATGCACATTATAGTTAGATACTTCAATTTACTTTCACATTACTATCATTAATGCTAAAAAATAGCTGTATATAAAAAGTAAACAGCTATTTTTAGTTAAACAATATCAGCATCGATGCATTTTTTATTATGATATAATGTGAAAGGTATGAAATTTTATAAGCTGATTTTAACATCAATATAGAAATAATGTGCCTAAAAAGTCTTAAAGTAACTGGATACTATTCCGAATTTTGTGATTATTTAAATCACATTAATAACTAAAACGCTTTGCATATTGGCAGACCCTTATAATAATGTGCTCCGCTGAATAATTTCTTTGGTGTGGACCTCCAGGACAACACCAGAGCTTTTTTGAAAGGTTCTTGAGCACAACCACTGCAGACTTGCATAACAGCTTTCACTTCAGCTTCTGCTGGTTCTCTTTCATCCACCTGAAAACAAAAAATTTAGTAAAAACGGTTTTAATACATTGCGTCCATTTTTACTAGCTCGAGTTAACACAAGGTTTTAGTGCTGAATATGGCAAACATTTTTGGGCTTTTAGTTAGTGTGGTTTGATTTTAGGAATAAGTCTGTTTATATTTCAAAAATTGCCTTTTATGTCAACACTTACAGTCATTTTCTGCAAGTTTTGAATAGGAACGTTTCCGACCACTCCTGCTAATCCGTTTAATAGGGATTCTTCGAATAGTACATCGTCGTCCTTTTCGCCGACTAAGTCCGTGCTTAGCAAAGCTTCATCAACAATTGATCCGTCCGAAAGTGCCACAAGACCACGTTTGTCTTTCTTACCTAAAACAATAGTCATATACCGATGAGAAATTGTGTATAATATCAAAAACATCATGAAAACAACACTGTTTTCAATTCAGCATTTCCAAAGATAGTGGTAAAAGAAAATGGTTTAACTCACTGGTTTTAAGTTCTTTCTCTGGGTTGTCTCTCTTGTCCCTTTTATTTGAATCCCTCCTGAACACATTATGTGGTACAGTGTCATCGATGTATTGAACGTTGGCTGGGTTGAGCAACGATCCTGTAAGTACCACCGTAGTTCCCTTTGAAGGGCCAATGGGGCGAGTTTGATATGCCGGACCCTGGCGTATAGGGGAGGGCACTGACACCAATTGAGGAATTTGCAGTCGGTTAGGTGAAGGTTGCACACTGTTAACTAGTTGTTCTGATACAATTCTGTTTCCAAGTTGACCATTGATATATTCCTGTTGTATTTGCAGCCCGTTTGGTAACTGTATAGGTATCATTTGCTGAGCCGCAGCTAGATTTAAGTTCTGAGGTCTCTGGAGCTGACCACCGATAAGGAAGTTGCCATTACCAAGAGGTGTTGCTTCTGGTGGAGGTGGTTCGGTAATTGGCTCAGTAGAAGAGTCTACAGGGGTGCCGTCGTGTTTGAAATGATGTGCGTGGTGGTGCTTATGATCTTTGTGTGCTTTACCAGCGGTTAAGGCAACTTGATAAATTTGCAGCATAGTAATTTCCCCCACTAGTCCTGGTTGGGCTGCAACAAGGGAAATTAAATTAAAAACCTCTATATATCATAATGTATCGTCTGTTAGCATTGATTGGTTTACTTACGTTTCGTTTGATCCAAGTTGTCTTTGTTGTAAAGAAGTGATTGGTCTTGACCACTCAACGCGACTCCGCCACCTTTGATTATATGTCCAACGAGCTACAAAGGATGAAAGAAAATAATATTTCAAATAATTTCCTTATAATCTCTACAGCAATATTTACAAAATATCACGGTTATACATATCAAAATTACAATTACTATACTAGTTGTAATTTACATTATGTAAACTTTGTAACTTATCTTGTCACAAATAGAATTAAATCCCAAAACATAAATAATTAAATAGAGAAAAGTTAATAGTATTGAATTTTTCGTCATTTCAGTATTTATGTATGGTTATTAATTCACCCTTACAATTCTGTACCTACTCTTAAAATCAAAAGTGGATATATCGTGGACTTCTTCGCCCTCTGTCCTGTTCTAACTTACGTATTTCAAATAAAGTTGACGATTGCATTAGAAGTTAGTTTTCAGAGTATAAATATCAAAGACAAAGAGAAAGATTTCATTTGGGAACTAATTTAATTGTTAACAAAATTAAGTCGATTATACATACCCTGTTGTGGAAACCTCTGCCTACTCTCTCTGCGTTCACCCAGATTTGCCATTCGCCAGTTTTACCGTTCCACGATTGGCAGGAGTGATACCATCTGTGAATATTGAAGAATAACAATGTTTGTATTATCTTATCATATATTAACGGCATATGTTTTGCACGATAGTAAAATCAGTCTCAAACTCGACGTCGATAAAGATTTAATCAAATAAAACCTACTCCGGAAGGTAATAAAGATTTTATTTCATTAAATTTCTGTACTGCGACAGCGTTGTGCTTAACGTTAAATAGCCTCAAACTGGATTTTTTTTACAGAATAGCATAGCTCGTGTCGACGAGTTGGATCAAAAACTCGATAATGGTACTTATATGGTACTCTTCAGAAATATTTAAATAAAAACGTAGACGTCGGCAATGTTCATTACATATACAAATAATTAAGTTTAATAAATTATTAATTTTATTTGTGAAGACGAACATTTTTGACAATTATTACGATTTAAAACCAAGAGCAGAGTTTCCTACATAATTATTAACTACCTACATCTATATAGTTGGAATGATATATGAATATCTAAACAGGAAGTCACTCGAATAGTTCTCTGACTAAATGCAGTCTGCACAAGGAGCGTACGTTCTGATTCAATTATCTTAATTGAATTAGAACTGTAATTTTACAGTTGAAATACCGTTCGTATGTAGTTGTTGTTCTCTCAGTTGTATGGTTATTGTTGTTGCGAATTAATTTTCCTTTATTATGTGGTATGTACGTAGAATGAAAATTATTATTTCAACCTTTTATTGATGCTGAAAATTTGGTTTCCATTTAAAAGTAAATTTAATATTTTTATCAAATAGATGAAAAACATTAAACAAAAGACAGGTTTCTTAATTCACTTAAATTTATAAAAAAATAATAGTAGTAACAAAATATATAACTCGTAAATGCAAAAGATTTTTAAAATGAAATATTTAAGATTATAAACAATGTGGTGGGGTAGGAGCAATGACAGTTTCTGTTACATTTCACTAGAGTATGATGTCATTATTAGGCATATATCCGTTTCTAATTGTATATTTCTAGGTTAAATTACATAATAAGCGCAACCAGATGGTGCAGGTAAAAAAAATAAGCTATGTTAGCTACGATTATTATTAACACGATTAATTAACATCGGTCCAGGTATTCCGCATTAATTCTTAAAATTGATAGGAATAGCACTGATTTTATGTTTAAATATAAAGTTAAACTAAATAATCTATAGAAAACCCATAGCCGTATTATTTAACGAACAAAGGCGCAAGATTGACGAGTCAATTACAACAGAACATCCTATAGATGGATTTAGATATGTTAAGCCTTTTACTACTGTTGGCCATTTAATATATTATAATAATAATATAGTGCTTTATTTTAAAGCTAAATGCTCAAAAATCATTGGTCCCAGGAGTCCCATCATGGGTAACTAACTATGCACGTCTATGTTAAAAATGTAATTCCAGACAATTGATTATATATATTTTGGTATGCCTGTAAATTCTTTTAGTTCTCTGAAATGTATGCTGAAAATAATGTTCATGTCCTAAACGACTTAATCAGAAATCTAAAATATTCATTTCATAAAAGAATATCTTCCTCTAAAAATAATGTTGTAATGATTGTATAGCGGATAATTTATATATCGGTAGCGGTAAGTAAAATTTTATAATTATTATAGTATTACATATAATATAATGTAATTAGTGACTAATTAATTAATTAATATTAATTCATTGACATTATAATTGCATTAATTTTTAAATATAATGTAATGTTTTATATGGGATATCCTGAAATAAACTGTTATTATTATTATTATAATTGTAACTACAGCAGAATATCTAAATTAAAAAAAAAACATGATAGTATTGTGCTACTAGAGTTCAGTTTGGTTTTTAATTAATTTAATAATACCTACATAATTATCAAATTATGTCTGTTATATTTACCTTAATAAAAAAAAATCACATTCAAATAAAGTTCAGCCGTTTATAAATTGTTTGTTTACTTGACAAAATTATCCGTTACGGTAAAGCTACACATACGAAACAATTATAAAGTTGTAATCAGTTTATGATACAATTTTTATTACACTCAGCCACAGAAGGCATTGATTACTCAGAAAACAATTATATATCTAATTATAAAGTTAAATAGTTTGTAAAAGTTAAAATGGGTTTGTGTTACCGAGTTCTTTCTGCTTTTGTGTTTGTTGGTGTTTATAAAAGCTTTTAGCGGGATGAAAAGCCTACTTTGTTCATTTAATAAATTTTATTAATGTTAATGCAGATATATATGTGTGTTATTTATGAATTTATAATTGTGGGAAACAATTCGATTTCCTATGTCGCAGGTATTTACTTGTTGATTTTTAATTAAGGTTATTTTTTTTTTGTTTAAATTATAAATTAAATTGTATTGATTCGTTTTTAACCAACTTTGAAATAAAAAGGCGAAGGTTATATGTTCGACGGTGATGTATGTTCACCGATATTGTCTTTATTTGTTGACCGATTTTCAAAATTCTTTTTTATTCGACAGCTTGATGGATCGAGGTGGACCCAGTAATTTATTTTTGAAATCAAATAAGTTTAGTGTCTTTTATAATAAAACAAATTACGCTTTTCAACAAACATTACCTTAATATTAAGATGATATGGTATGACATGGCCCATTTTAGTTAAAAAACAAAAGATTGCGTATTTTGAATTAATTCAAAATCTGAAAGGAAGATTTTCTATGTTCAACGAGTATAATATATACTTTACTCTTTGATGTATATTTTTTGTGAAAGTTATAGATAGTAGATTATTAAAAAAATATGTAGAGCAAATAAATAAACTCTCCTAATCTTAAATTTTCACTATGTTAAATTTTTGAATGTACATAGATATTTAATATTTTTAATTTTACCTTATGTATGTGATGTTATCTTATACTTACTTATTACTTACCTACTCACGTATATAAAACTTTTTTTAAGAAGTAAAAGCTTTAAAAAGTGTTAAATAATTATTATCTCAAAAGCGACTTATTCAATAAAATAATACTGAAGTCGGGTACTTATGATATAATTAATAACCTGCAGAAAAACCTCTGCTCGACTTTAGATTTGGATAAGGTTTTATATCACGACACGGATATAATTACAATGACAGTTGAATAGTAAACAATGGCTACTATCGTCATCATCAGTCCTTTTACGTCCCCACTGCAGAGGCTCAGGCCTTCCTAATGGATAGTTAAGGAGGATGGGTCACGAGCTTCCACGCTGGCCCAATGTGGATTGGAGGGTATTAACGACTGCACATGCAGCCGGGACCAACGGCTTAACATGCTTCCGAAGCACGGAGTAGCTCGAGATAATAACTTTTTGGTCAACCATCCCATGACCTATGTTTGCGAAAGTTATTTAGCAACAACGATCGCGGGCCGCGGTGCTTATCCACAACGCCACCGAGCTAAAGGTTACTATAGAAAGGTTTTAATACCCTATACAAACTTCCACTTCCGTTTTCATCCTTTTAATAGCTGTTTTTTGGGATATGGCCTATGTTTACAGCATATGATGTAGCTACTCGTAGGTGAAAGAATTTTTGAAATCAGTCCATTAGTTTCGAAGCCTATGCGATGCAAACAAACAAACAATCTTTCCTCTTTATAGTAGAAGTATAGTAAAGATATTCAAACTGATTATGTGTAACGTAGAAATTAGTTACCAAATTAGTATTTCTAGTTTACTTACAAATCTAAGTCTAACAAGCTATAACGAATATCATTGTGATTGTTTGTGGACAATAGGGAATTTCTCAGGAGAAAATTTTGAACTAGAACTTAAGTAAAATTAAAAAAAAAAAAACAATATTGGCTCAATTATTATTTGAGATTATTTTCTTAGAGGAATTGTACAAATCATAAATATAGTTAAACATTAGCTTGCACAGAGAAACCAGTCTAGCGTTAGTATAGAAAGTGAGTTTCCTTTGCTAGTATGTGTTTAACATAAATAAAGTAAGGTAAAAGGTGCGATCCATGCCAGTCATTGTTTTGTTGCAATATTCAAGTCAACTGAGAAGTTTCCGATTTCACTATTGCATTAGTATACAATATAGAGCGCACACGCATGCATGTTACAACGCAACACTATTCGTAGATACTCATAATAATGACTGAATAGGATGCGTTCACAGAAAATCATTAAGGAAACTAAAAAACTTCAAGATAGGAAAACTAAATTATATACGTGAGAAATAGAAAATAAAAATAAATCACTTTGGCACCGAGGGCTTCACGGGGAACTTACAATAAAGGTGATATTCAAGTTTTTTTCAAATCTATCTTGTGTAGACATTTATGTCGAATCAAAATCATTGTGAATAAACGAGGCTAAACTCGAAGAAGCTTGGGGTTTCCAGAACTAACTAGCAATCTTTCGGCTCCATCATCGGATAAGCTCCATTCCATATAATATTGTCATCGAATTAAATGTAGATGCAAAATTTCGGTTCAAAGGAGACTTGGGAAATCAAATTGAGCTTGCAAGATTTAACTTTGAAGGAAAAACAATAGTTAGTTTGTACACGGCATTTTAACTAAAAATCGTAAAAATGGTTGGTGACGCACAGTAACTTTGAAGAGCGCGTTGAGTTCGTCTCGTTTTCTCTATTGTCTTACGCCAGTTATTTATTTGTTCAGGCTTATAAAAGATCAACAATAGCAAAAGTTAAAGAGGGCATAGTAGCATGTTCAGTTGCATACTATTTAATATCTATTATATGATACTCAAAGTTCCATTTTTTTATATTTTAGCATAGAAAAATCCGATTTTGTAAAACAAAATCGGATGCACAATATATTTGGGATAAAGAATATCGAATCTAATGTAAAATGCGAATATAAAAGGATATAAAATCCGAAGAGGTCACGATACACTTTTCGCTACAAATTCATCGCGTATGGGTCATGTCAGAAGCTATAAAAACCGACGAGCATGTATAAAAAAGTAATTAAATTTGCGAAGGCGAACGAAGAAGAAGAACTATTTGTCCTTGTCTTGCGAAATCTTTGGCTTATGGTGGTCGAACTTTTTTGCGTACCCTGCTAGGAATACGTCGTAAAAGTAAGAATCATCGGAAAAAAAATAGTAATAAACAACAACTTACTGACTTTTCTTTGTATTTCAATGTTTAAGATGAAATCATTTTCAATAGTGATGTCATTTAAAAATCTATTCACTATTAAAATGATCATGTTCTTGTTTTCACGAAAGACTCGATTATAGTTAATGTTTGATAAAAGTTGTACTCGAAATAGTTACTTCTGCACATATCTGATTGAGATATTATAGGTATGATTTAGAAAATTGTAGTTATTACGTTGTGTAGATAATTTTATTAATTAAGCAATTATGTTGCATGCAATGTCGAAGTGTTAGAAAGTAGGACGAATGTTAGTTTCTTCCTTATCAATATTGCTACTCGTTGCATCTGTTATTGAAAGACGTACAATGCTAGTTTTGTATTGCTAGCAATTGAGCAGTACTTAAGTGAACCTAAGAATTGCTGTTATTTATGGTGTGATATAAGTAAGATTGGTTTCAACATTATAAAACATACTTTTTTACTTTTTCCATTGATCTAGGTTTTTTGCTACTATACCTAGAAACTAGAAATTTGATGCAAGGGTTCTATTCATTATGTAAGTGAGCACTAAGAAAGGATTTTTAGAAATTTCATGCTCTTAGGGGTTGACTTACGGGTTAGAAGTATATATGGACGAAGCCGCTGGCGGAAAGCTAGTTTAAAATAAGACAAAATAAGGTGTTTTACTAATATTTTAATCAGTAATGTAGGCGGATCTTTCATTTCACTTCATTTGCTTCAATTTATTCCCTGTGAATGATTGTGAGACGTCATAATAATAGGCGGATTATACATGTTTGAATTTTGAAACAAAAAACATCAATACAACGTGACCAGAAAATTACTATACGTACTTACTGTACATAAAAATAATTCATAAAACGCCACTCTAGCAGCTTCATTAACCTTTAAAGTTTATTATTATGAATGATATAATAAAACACTAACATTAAAACATGGAATTAACTCCTTATAGCAGCGAATGTTCCAAAAAGCCTGTTATGCAATAATTAGATCTTCATCGACTAGATGAGCTTAACTGAAACAAATTAGGAAATGAGTAGACTCTTGGGAAATGTCGTCGACCAAATTGACTCGCTTAACTTACTTACTGGAGGTGTACATAAATGTTTTATTTTGGCTCACTTTAAGATCATAGCTACCATTTATTTTACTGTAAATATAGGGTTTGTTATTATGATTACTTAATAAAATTTTAATTTACTTTCCGTATGGAACGTGTAATATTTGCAGATGTCAATTTTATCTATATGTGAGTAAATCAATTAGAAATGTTAAGAAACTAAAATTTAAATGAAATCACAAGGAAACTCTAAAATAATAGGAATATATGAAAAAAAAAAACCCGAACAAGGTATTGAAAAAGAGTGAAGGTTCGTTAAATATTAACTATTGATTTGCTATTCAATCGTATTGACAAAATACAGGGATAAAAGGCACGTTATAAAAGAAAAAAGTCTTAACTGTGGAGCAAAATTGAACTTCGAGTGGGAGAACCTTTCACGACTTCGGTCGCAGAGAGCTACTTTCGTTAACATTTTATTGAACCTTTATATACATAATTCACCAAGCCCTCGTGTCCCATCCAATCTTTTCTCGAGTATAAGGTTGAAACTCCATTGAAGCGGAGTGGAGCGGTTTTTACATAATCAACTTCTGTTGAAGCGATGCGAAGCGAAATGGAATGAAGCAGCAGCTTGTATGGCACTGGATCGGCCGCACGACACGCAACGTATTGCACGGATTTGTGTATGTTATACGTCCACTGTTGTCGCATTTTCTTTGAAATAAGCGTCTGTCAATTTTGACGTTGCAGTTATGCAATGACGTCATAGGAATTTTTTTAAAGAATCCGTTGCGTATTGTGTGGTGAGAGTACGCGTGCTGATATGTATATTGACGTTCATTTGAAGTGGCCCACGGGCTCGCACTAACGTCACAAAAACTTACGGTTTTAATCTGTCTCTTTCAAATACAGTCAGATAAAAACTATGAATTATATGATCATCATAATTAAATATCTGTAGTACATAAAAACGTGGTAGAGTAGTTTTTAGTTAGCTTACGATGTGCAATTTTATTATATTCTGTGATTCACTATGCGGCTATGCTGTTCTGTTAAAACAGCCTTGAACTCGTCATCAAGCACATCGGTATAACAGTAAAGAGTTTCAAAGGACTAAAACCTTTATTACCTTTTGAAGTAGGTTTTATTTGACTTAACCTATATGGTGTAACAACGTTGCGCTTGATGTCGAGTTTGAAGCTGTTTTTTAACATAACAATGCAGAACTGTGCTTTATTAGGTCAATTTTATAATTATCGCATCTCAATAGACTTCTATCTTGCCATTGTACTATTTACCTGAAGTTCAATATCACCTATCATAGGTTATATCTATCACCAGTGATTTTTGAAGAAGACTTCAGGTAAATAGTACAATGGCATAATACGAGTAGTTGAGACGTTGAGTTTTTTTCTGATCTGTGACATAAACATTAATTGGTCTACTGATGTGCTCCTCTCGCCATTAAATATTGTTTTCTGACAAAATCACACCGTTTTATCTTCGAAATGTCCACAAGAGTGGGAAAGAGACGAGAAATTAAAGGACTCTATTATTTATTTAAACACTACTTTACTATGGGACTCCCTAAAGGCGCTTTCATAGCTATTTTCAGAACGACTAAACAGATATTTAATAGCGTTTTCTGTGTACATACCTGATAATGTTCTCTCGTATCGTATATGTACGCTATAATCAACAATATGTACGCTATGAGAGCATGGTATTCTAATATCTGCGGCTATGAGAATTTCGTGTTTCCGTTTACAATTTCAATTTGGATTTAAGCGCTTAGGTGGGCTACAATTCTATACAACTTTGCTTCAATAATTCTGTATAGAGTGGGCTCTAATGGAATCGTAAGTAAGCCACTCGAATGCACCAAAATGTGTGTGCCTGTTAGGTGCACGAAGTAAGATTACGCTGTTAAAGTATAAAGTAAAGTGAAATAATAATAATTGATAATGTACCGTCATATATATATATATTTTTTTCAATTATTAATAGATTATATTTTTGCAAAATAGCAATCTTGGAATGTCCGCTGAAAACCCATAAAGACATTCGTATGGCGTTCTGAATGTCACAAAAGTATCATGTTTAAGTTCTCTGTTGTGTCTGTGTTTAAGTTATTCATTATTTAAAAGCTAATCGGTTTTTGTCTTTGTCTTAGTTCTATTGGTCCAATTATGTTGTAATTTCATTACAAATTTAAAGCAAATTAATTTTGTGATGATTTTTTTGTTCAATATATCCTATTTCAGGTGCCCAACCGTTTTTTGATGTAAATGTGTAATTATGAACATTTAGATTTAAAAATTCAAACTATACGCTTGATGATGCTACTTTCCAATATGTCTGCTATCAAGTACAGCATGAATACAAAGCTATCACAGCATAGTGGTTCAATCTAATAAATAGGTAATAAGGTTCTGATACCGCTGTGCTTAAAGTCGACTTCGATTTTATTATGGTACATCACAGTAGTTATTAACTTTCATGCCGGGGTAAAACGCAAATTTCCTCCAGAGCTACTTTTGAAACTAAGCGGTATTCAGATAACCATAACAAAGTTAGATTCCAAGAAATATTTGTCCGTAATTTCCATTGACATTAAACACTGGATGTATAAAAAAATCTTTTAAGTTGAAAAATGAGAAAATAACTGTACAAAGAGAACGAAATCTTTTATGTTTCATTTCTAACTTTAATCGCCGAATATTTTCTTTAACGTTTTGTACAGAGAATGGCTTTGTTTGTGGTTTAGTGAAACATTTCTTTTTTCATGTTCAATTCAAAAGGAAAAGCTATAAACGGCAACAATATGATTGTTGTTATTGAAACAAAACTATTTTCAATGGCACATATGTATATACATATACATACTTCACTATTTAATACTGGAAAATTCCAATAAAGTAAAAGTTATTAAAAACAGTGGACACGTTAATTTTACCATGAATCTATGAACATGAATATGGAATGCTGATTTGAACAGAATAAAAAGAAATACATACCTTAGTTCCAGGACAAATAAAAAGTTTTGAAATATATTAACGATTTTCAGCGGTAATATAATTCTTGATTTGTTGCTTTTAAAAGTATTTAATAAGTTTGATTGATATCTTAATATTATCTCGGCACGTGTCAACTGTATAAGGAAGATGCTGACATACAGTCATTTCAAAATCGAATGGTTTCAATTTAGGTACCTATTGTATTGGCGAATACAAAGTGTATTTTATAGGTAGACTGTGAATTACAAGCTTTCGGGCTACAAGTGACTAAGACATTGAATGTTTATTTTTTCTGCCAGATCTAAATTATATATGCATATTGTATTATAAGATTACATAACAGAGGCACTCATAGAGTGTTTTTTTTTATAGATTACGCTTTTTTTAAAACTATAAAATCATTCTCGGTTAAAGATTATAAAATTTAATTGGACGCTTAATGTTATGCGCACATAGAATGTTAAATAATGTTTAGCACAAAGTTTAATAATGCTACTCATTGGCTGTTGTTTATTAAACAAGTTGTTAGAGAGTGGTTTAGCTAAGGCTAGGAACTCATTTTGTGGTTTAGCGCATGACTGTAACTAGCATGCGTTTATTATGCCTCGAAACTTTTGAGAAATACGACTTCACACCATGCTTCATCCATTCAAGATGCGATGGCATCGGCATAAATATGTACATCTCTTAATATAAATAGAAACTTACAATATACTTGCGGTTCGCTAGTTTACGACTCCTTAAAAGAATATTAAGGATGTCTTTGTCTAATCAAGATTTTAAATGCTTCTTGGAAGAGTAAATTTATAAAAAAATATAATGGAAATTGTAATGTTCTTGCAAATTATATTTTCTTAAGCTAAGTAGAATATTAAAGCAATCTACAGAAAATAAAAGATTAGCACCCTTACGTAAATCAGTATAGAGTTATTTTAAAAAGCCATCACCTTATTTAAACGGTGGCATAATAGTTGTGAATGAGACACACTAACAAACTTTGTGCGATATAAATGCAATATGACGGTGGTTTTCTAGCTTTATTTTGCATTATTTTTTTTATGCGGCTGTCATAGACATCCACTCGCAGTACGACCGCAAACCCGATATCGAATAAGCCCGTTTGCGGCCGCCCTCCAATAGCTGTATGCAGTGAAAACCGCAAACAATGCCGGCTGCAGCAAACTGTATTTACTAATTTCAGTAACAATTAATTTTATGTTATGTGTTCATAGAATCGTGGTATCTTGTTATGTGGCGACAAAATCGTATTACGTGTTCTCGCCCTTAGAGGGAAGTAATTATCAACCAACAAGCAACTTGCTTCATAGTTTACTGTTTAATTTTCTATGGAAGAGCTATGTGACTTGTAAAGTTATCAGTATGACATATTAAATTTTATATGACGTAGTGGGAATAATAAGTTGTAAATCGGTGTGCCAAATAGGTCCTACTAACTGATTTTGGATAAAATTTTAATGTATCATAAAAAACACAATGGGCTTATGTTATAATAAAATAATACTCAATTAACAAATTTTGAAAATTACAAAATAAAAGCACATTTTTACTAACCACATTGTATCGACATACAATGTGGTTAATACAGACTTTGTCTTGTAAACAACTTTCTCTATAAAATATGATACTTAGACAATGAATTTTAAAATACTTTCGTAATAGCACGCGCCAAAAAAAAAACTAACGTTTGCATCAAAAATGTTTAATTACTTCGTAACAATTGCAATAAATATTCGAATTATTTGTACATCGGAGTAATTAATGGAACATAATTTTAACTGTAGCGAAATGTTGAGTAACTCTACAACTCTACTTTCGACAAAGTATTTGTTGCCTTTCATTAATAACTTACAAACTTTCAGGATGGAATTGGACGGTATTTTGGTGGTAATTATTTTCGTCTGCAAGTGTATACATATTAGTGGTGGAGAAACAGGAAGAACTTTTGATGCTTTTACACTATTGGCTACCTATTTATACCTGTATTAGAAGAGACTGTCACCTCCTATAACTTCTTTATTTCATTCTCTTTAACTTAAATAGCGTTTTGTCTTTTCCTCTTCTAATCCTCTCCGAGATCTGGGGTTTTCCTATAACCTATCCTTACTTATCCCATCGCACTCAACTGATTTTGGGGCCAAGTTATTTTTCGTCAGAGCTAATAAATTGTGGAAATCTTTGCCTGTGGATATTAGACGCACGCAGATTAGGGACTCTCATAAAACAAGTAAAGGACTATTTGTCAAGCTACAATTTCGTCATTTTAGTACTTTGTCTCTCCGTCACTGTTAGTTTTTCCTTTCTTTACCTAGTTAAGTTTGCATATTTATTTCATGCGTAGTAACCTGACTCGCAGTTTTTTCCTTTAGTTGGTATAGTTTTCCTTTAGTTGGTTGGTATAGTTATAGTTTATATCACATATGTTCATATTTATTTTTGTTCTAGTGCAAGAAAGTACATACATTCAATTAATCAAATGTATTTTTGTAAATATACACTTGAGCTTTAGAGTTCTATTCTATCTTGTATTGTTTATTATTAACTAGCTCTCTGCCAGCGACATTGCCCGCGTGGTCTCTATAAAACCGTTAAGTCACACAAAAAGTTATATATACTATAATTCAGGCTTTATTCTATGTTACGTGAACTCAAAAACCAGCAACCAATTACAAAAATGTTATCAACGAGTAAATAAGGCTATATTTAATTTTGAAAAAAAATAAGGCGACACGAAGTTCTGCGAGTGAGCTTTAGATACCAAAAGAAGAAAATAAAGGACTGACGATAATAGCTGCTAACGGAACTCTTGTTTAGCCCATAAGCGAAATAGCACCAAAAATGCTAGTGTAAGGTGACAAGTGTAAGGTCCATTAATTCTATATGTACTCCAATTAATTCTCTTCATTAATTCTTCATACCTATCCTTAAGTATATATGTACTTTCTGTTATTATTAAATTATTACTATTACTCTCTGTTAGTATTAAATCTGTTTTTTTTTTAATATAATGCACGTATGATGAGGGTCAATTTAGACAAGTACAGTGGTTATTAAAACTTACTTGTTCAACTTTAATGGATAGTTGAGTCTGAAGAAGGTTTGCCCATGGACAGCCATGCTGAAGTAGCTCGCCTCATTCGTGTTAGAGATCCAGGCTAAAATCTCTCGGGGACTATCTCCAACTGTGTAAAATAAAATGATATTTTAGATTTGAAAGGTATTTAGTAACATGCAAATTAGTAAATTATATAAGTACTGAAAGTTAATACAACCACAAAAGCACGAATGATAAAATCAACTTGCCGGAGATATGATATAGGTAGCTATACAATGTTTTTACGGCTTTTTTATTATGGACAGGTCATTGCCAATAAAACATTAATTTCAAAAACATTAATAAAAAATTAATATAATGCTTTTAATTGTGTCAAATACCCACTTTTACTATAAATAATAAATAAATATTTAATCAAATACACATGTATTGTGAAATTGTAACGTTTTAGTTTAAATAACTAAATGTTAGCTAAGGTTACTGAAAAAACTAATCAAGAGGTTCCGTATGAAAACTTTTTAATTCGATAGACTTTTATGTAAGTATCCCATTTTTTATTAATTAAACTTAAGAATTAATATCCATAAAATTGTACGAAAAATATATTAATGAATTATATATTATGAAGAACTTATATATTTTAATTTACTCCCAAAATCGGTCTCCATATTTATATTATCAGTCATTTATTTACACGCTGCACAAACACTATTGGGTCACCGAGTTACTTAAATAACACATTTTAATTGAATCGGCTTAGTAGGTACACATAATTTTTTGCTGTGACGGAAGGAGTGAATGAGTGATCCTATAAAGGGTACCCTGTCTTATTTTTGCTTTGTTGCGGAACCCTAAAATGAGAACCAAGAGAATGGTAAGTGATCCAGTTTTGGATACCATCGGTCTCTGATCAAGAGTTCTAGCGTGTCTCATTATGCAATAACTGTAACACAGCCGTATTCTTACATTTCGCAAGAGCGTTTAAGTAGGGTAAGCATCCATAATAAAACCGACGGCCACTATCTACATTAAAGCAATTTATTAGTTAATAATTTTGCTAACATTAAAGGCGTCGTGATACTGATAGATATAGTAAGATTTAGTTAATAATTTACTTTACTTATGTGGTTTATTTATGGGTCTTATTAAAGGAGTGGCATCGCACTCAATATTTACATGAGCCGATAATACGAAACAAAAATAATAGTGAAAATTGAACACTGTCAATGTTAAGCAGCATTCTAAATACATTTTATAAAACCAACAAATTAATTGTTACGCTTTTTATTTAGCTGCTTTTTTTCAAATATTACCTACATATGAAAGAAGTTTAAAGTGCATCTGTCAGAAAGAGAAAAAAAAAATAAGTTAAACAGAATATTTTGAAATTAAATGTAAAAGAAACAAACAATATCGAATTAATAAAAAAAATCGTGTAAAGATTTTTACCTGAGTACGAAAATAGGGGATGATCAGCTGAATGATTATGGAACTTGGTCCACATACATAGAGTGAACTCCTTGAGGTCGGGCAACCGTTTCTCGTACTCCATATACTGGTAGAATAGTTCCTGGTTCATAGATACTTTGTAGACGCTGCAGGAGTCAGAGCCGAGAGGTGGGGCCCAGTTGATGGAAGACGACAGTTTGTTACTAGTGTATGATGGTGATGGGTGGCGGTTCAGAATTTTGAGGCTGCTGCTGTAAAAAATATTAGAAACGAGTTCAGTTTCAATTTAACGTGCATTGCCATTTTATGAAGTTTTCTTTATCCTTAATCTTCGCACTGAGTGCCTTGCGGGTAGATAAAGGGCCAATCTTAATATTAATAATACAAGGATGACAAATATTAGATTAGGTTTAACCCGACCACGGCGAAGCGAAAAGGAGGGTTATGATTTTGGTCGGTATATATCTAAAAATGTTAATCTGTTCCATTATAACTTCTAAACTGGACAAATAAGGTATCATTAGAAGCGTCTTATTTGTCCGCGTACTATAGACTATGTGACATTACATTAAATTGGCAACAGGCAATTATTTTAAAAGCTCACGTTGACTCGAAATTTGTATTGCAGAATATTAATATACGATGCCCTCGGATTGGTTCACGGTGTAAAAAACTTTTTTCTGTCCCATTAACTAAAACTAATTATGCAGAAAATATTTTTGTTAACAGATCTTTTAAAGAATATGTAAAAAAAAATATTATAACACTGATGAACATTAAGTGATATTGCATTCTTATTTACGTCTATACGTAACTTAATTTAATAATTAATGTAATTTGAATATTGTCAATTGTATAACTTTGATATAAACTGTTGACATTATAGCTTCTTTTTATTAGCGATTAATGAAAACAAAATCAAATGATAATAATTTAATGTGAAATGTGACATGTTTATTGTAAAAAACTATTAGTCGAAACTTAACTGATTAATGTGTTATTTTAAAATGTTTCATTTGTATTTATTACAAATATTGTTTGTTTCCCAAATATAATAAAAGTAAAAAAAACAGCGCCTTCTAGAGAGCATATAGGAAGTCACTAAAAAAAATTACAGTTGCCGGAGTGGTTTAATTATTTTTTTCTTCCAGTTACTGGGTTTGGGTCTTAAAAATCTAGCGTTGAACCCAAATCCAGTATAGTCAAATTAAAAAATGTATAAGGTTAAATTAAAAGTCTGATCTCTAACTCTGATTAAATATAAATAATTCACATACATATATATATGTTGTTAAAATATTTTTTAATTAATGAGGTTTCCTTTCATTATTACTTTAAATATTTTTGATTGGTAACATAGTACAATAGGTTTTTTATTAATTTACACGTGGTACGAATCGCTAGAAAAAAAAATTAAATGTGCAACTGGGTGCATGCCATGCAGCCGGTGCACAGATTGTTCAGCTGAGTAATGTGCCGTGTCGGTTGTTGCAACTATTTAAAACTATTTTCATTTGCTACTTGAAGCCCTTTGTGATGTAGAATGCAGCTCTCGTCGCTTCTGTGAAGCTATTCTCTCTGAGAGGACCGCTTGTTCGACGTTAATCAAGCACTTTCAAAGGGGAAAAAATGGCAACGTTAACGCAATACTGTGTTGTAGGTAAGTATATAAATAGGTAGGTGTATAAAGGTGTAAAAGCTTTTTTAGCGCTATTTCGCCTACGTTAATTATTATCTTTGTCACTGAAACTGAAAGCTGAAAGAATTTTTAACATCGGTCCAGGTGTTTTGGAGTACGTTCAATGAAAGTAAACACTAAAAAAAAACCTCTTTATAGTAGTATAGACAATAAAAAGTAATTTAAAATATACAGCGATCACACATTGACTCTTAGCTAGTTGTTCTAGCGTCCATTAAAATTGTCATTAGTTTAATTGAAGCGACATTGTAGATACAATTTTTTATACTAAGATTGTTCATTAGAGCTTATTATCGTCATTAAACTTTAAAAAATCTGCTTTTCCTATTCTAAAGATTGGACGCAATTTCTTAAATATACTGGTAATGAAAAAAACTTAGACTCTTAAAATAACTGAGAGTAAAATACACTGGCGAAACGAAGCCACACATCTACCGTAGTCGCTACGATGCTCCAGAATATTATTTATAGTTGTGTTAATTAATTCTGGCTCTTATTTCAATATAAACAGAGACTAATGATTTGGCAGTGAAAAATGCTCTGCGCTACGGTTCGCCGGATGTGTTTAGTTTTGTTATAGCCGTTGTCATGGCGCTTTATTAAAATATACATAATGAATGTTTAAGCTGCACCGATGGTTCAGAATATTCCGTCACGATAGACTTTCAATTTACCTTTGTTCCAATGATCTTTCAGGTGATTTCGCATAAGAGTTATATGATAGCTCTTCGGGGGTAATAGGGTGCCAATCGTCGTCTCCGAAGGCAACCCCCAACAGGGTACAGAGAAGCAGAAGTCGCATGATCTAGAACAAGAGAAACAATAGGTTTTATTAGGAAGATTAATCATAAACTCGAGACGAGATCTTTTGAATTGTTGGAATATTTGTCTCTATGACAAATATCAATATGGCGTTGCGAATGCAAAATTTAATTGTAAAACAGATGAAGTTTTATGTACTGTACAGTAAGCAATATGCCAAGTTATACCTAACTAAATATTATATGCGCTCATTTTAAATTGTTATGTATTAAGAATAAAGTACAATATCGACATCGACAGGGAAATTTTACATATTGTGGTAACTAAAAAGTTAAATATTCTTAATTCAGTATTGCATTATGAATTCAAAATTGATCAAATATAATAAAAAGTTAAAGTAACGGTAAACTGTATTGATTGACCTTGGACTATCACAATTATATTAAAAACCATGGACTATTCATTAATTATTGTAAATGACTATCTTTACGTATATGAAAGAATAACTAGTTAAATTCATAAGAAAATGCACAGTTTTTGATCTATTATTAGAATTTGTAAGGGATTTTTGTCTTGAGATTTTTTTAATATATATGATATATACTTTTCGAGAGTCCAGCATTTTGAACGAGAGCTAAAGTGTTCAGTCGTGCGAAGCCGGGGTGAATCACTAGTATCTTTAAATAGGCAATATTTCTTTGACTAAAATATGTAAGATATACTAAACTCTTTATTATTGTGTATCCCTTTATTTCAAATAACATCTTGAATAAAAAAATAACATAACGAGCCTTTGTACTGAAATTGCTCTAAAGCAAAAAAATATATTCAAGCTTCATTACATCTTCAGAGTATTTATCCTCTTCAATATTTCCATAATATTTTTTAAATAACATTAAGCCTTTTACATTTTCCTTAGAAAAGGCAATACGAGGATTATTTTATTGGTAACATTTTTTTTTGTATTTTCAATACCGATGTCTATAATTGATTTTTATAAAATTAAGCGGCTTATACTTACATAAATAAGTTTTATACCCTGTTATTAACAATATTGGAAGAGTAATGAAAGAGAAAGGGTACTATATGAATTCATTATTCTTGACATAGTACTCATGGCTAGAGACACTGTAGTGGAATTTATGGCAATATAATATGAAATAGTGAATAGTAAAATTTTACGCCAGATCTTATGGATTTCTGTTTCTTTACCAAACTTAGATGTAATTGTCAATAATATAAATTTATCAATAATTTATTAAAGCATTAATCTTTTAAATTTAAACCTATGATGTATTTTATTTATCTAAATAGAATGATGTCAGAAAAATTGGACTTTCGCTTTTATTACCATAGTTTTGTTTCAAAAAATAATGCGCGAGTAAACGCCGCCATTTTAAATCCAATATCGAATTGAAAATGGCGGACGATGCCACAAAGTCACCATTTATATTATATTACCATCGTAACCCTTATCATATGGGCACAGATATGAATATTAAATGAAAGACCGATGATCGGAATACGATAAGCGACCTTTTTAAGTTAAATACGTTGGACACCGAAAATTTATACTTCTTTGCAAAGTAACTTTGATGATATAGGAGTCTATGAAAGGGTTAAATTGTTAATCTTATCTTATTTTTAACAAATGGTGTATTAAAGTTTTACACAACTAAATCAGTGATATGAAAAATGCATCCACGATTTTTGTAAATTATCTCTATAACTATAATAAAGAAAAGAGATATAAGGGTCGTTGAAAAATAATGTTAAAAAACTGTCTGGAACTCGTTGTTAAACGCAGCGCTGTTACATAAAAAGTTTCAATGAAATAAAACCTTTATTACATTGTTACTTCATTGAACTTCTGTGACGTGACACCTATATATTTTGTGGCACTATGTCGGACGATGATTTCGATTACATAAAAAAAAAATAGAATATAGAATACAATGTTTCTTGACTAAACAACCCGTTAAACGTAAGTTAAATAAAAAAACGATTTACATAAGAGTCCGAAAAATGGAGATGTTTTATTTTAAATTTAGGTATTAATTTAAATTAACGAAAATGTTTATGTTTAAATGTAAGGGGATTAAATAAAAAGTGATTATCGCTTTCTCTATCCCTATATCCCTATGTATGCTTAAATCTTTAAAACTACGTAACGAATTTTGATGCGGTTTTTTTTTTAAATAGGGTGATTCAAAAGGAAGGTTTTTATGTATAATACAAGATCGCTGAGATAGGGGTGAAGCCGCTGGCGGAAAGCTAGTATTGAATAAACATTACAGTAAATAAACAGTATTATTATTTAACAAAACAAAACATACTTGTCAAGATGGAACAATAACTTATACAATAAATATGCTTTAAATAAAGTTAACATTTACAGATCAGTGAAGTTCCCATTAATTACTGGAGTGTATCGTCGATTTCTCCGTATTTCACTTACAAACAAAATGCTTTGTACAATTCGTGCGAAATTGGAAATATTTGTACGACTCGTAAATATTAAACGCAACCAATAACGGTCTGAAAGTTTCAAACTGTCAGTGTTTGATTGTAGCTACAAACGGGTATTATTTATTGTAAAAAAAACCATCGGATATTAAAAAAGCTTTTACAGTAAACTTACGCGTGGAATCGTTTGAAACCAACCGTCGGTCTGTATTTTTGACATAAAAATATTTGTAAAGCAAAAAAAAGATAAAAGTGTTAAAAACGAAAAACGCGCAAGCCTCACGAGTAAATTAAAAAATCTCTTTTTGACATGACTCAAAACGATTGCGCTTATAAATGAAACCCACAAAATGTCAGTGCCACTTCTCTAGTATTCAACGTGAAACCTCTTTATCGGCGTAGGTACTCTTAATATCGAAAACATTGTTTTCACCGAGCTATTGGCAGTCGAAACTTCATAGAGACACACTCCATATTGCCAACAACAGTACTTGTTCATTAAAGTTGGTCGTTGTGAATACTGATTTTATATTATTTTTTCGGAAAAATATTTTTGCAGTATAATTTTCAACACTCATTCGAAGTGGGTTGGCGTTTTAATAAGCTAATGTGATTTATTTTTACGTCTCTTTTTCACATAATTATTATAATTATAATGGATAATTATTAGCACACCAAAACCAAAATAATTCGCTACGTTAAATTTCCGTAGTGAATCTACGTGAGCGGATTCCATATTAAGGTTGTTTTTAAATCAAATATTAACTTAGACTGTAGATATTATCATAAAGAGCAGTTTTAAAAATAAAAAATATATGTCTCGGTTGAGTCAAAAATACACAGCCTTAAAGTAGCATTGGGCGAGATTAAGTATCTAATTGCTTTTTAAAATAAAAAAAAGAAAAGAAAAGGGGTAAAGTATATTAGGGCTAACAAAGATATACATTGCGGGGTTTACTGGCTATTCAGATACTTTTACCAGTACAGTACATTTTATCTTCTATTCGTACTTATTAATATGACACCTGAAGGCCTATCTTATTGCTCTTAAAACGAAATTTTGTCTATTTACGAAACTCTAATACGACTCCAAAGATCATTTATGATGCAATGGAGATAGGAAATGACATTGCCTCTGATGCACAGGCAATCTGCACGGATATGATTACAAGAAAATTGATTTTTTTTTAATTTTTGGGCGGAGTATAAATAATAGGCACACAGGTGTCATATAAATTCGTACGAGTTGTAGTCACATAACTCTACTATTGACCAGCAACAGTGACTATTAACTGTTTTTCACCGGTTCTGTCCGCGGGATATTTGTCGTCATTTTTTCACAGAATTATTTCGTCTCGATTCGGCTCCAAGCGGCCCCTGCTTAGTTGTTTGTTCTTCTCAGTACAGGGTAATTAACTGCAGATTTGTAAATAGATGACATAGTAATTCTCGCATTCACAAGCACTTCTGAGAGACTGAATAGATTAATTTCTATTTGAGTGCGCTAGAAGCGTAAGCAGATGTAGCAAAGGAAAACCGTATGAGGTAATATTATTTGTTTGCATTGCGGTATTACTCTGTGCAGTATGAAAGTTGACTGAAGGGTAATTAAACAAGCTGATATGTACATAATGTAGTACTCCATTTCAAACTATTCTTCTCTATGTCGTTATAACGAAAGAAGAATGATAATAGAGTCAATTTGCTTTTATAAAATCTTAATTATTATTTTAGTGCTAAAATTCTATTCAGCTAAACAATATAAAAATCATTATTACAATAAGTGCTTAGTATATATCTCAGTTTGACATTATGTTCTATAATATAATTAGTAAATTATGCAGAATATAATAATGGATGATTCACATTAACTTAATTGTTGCGTTAATTATCACGGTCCATTAGAATGAACTATAAAATTGATATTTTCCACTGCAATATAATTTTTTTGAAAAATTCACTTATAGATAATTTATTATACTCGAAAAATTAAATGAAATATCAAACAGATAAAAATTATAATCTGATATTCAAACTTGTAATTCCTGCATCAAAATCATTGTTATTTGAATATAATAGTTAAGAGTTACAAGATTTAAATGATTATATTTTTTCATATATATTTAAGCAGTGACCTAATTAATACGCTCAAACATATGCAGTTTTCTCATTTATATACTTAAGCTAATTTGAACTTGTTTCTTTATTCAAGACGAAGAGAAAGCTTTTTTTGTTTTCTATGCTTTCTTCAGCTACCTATACTTTTTATCTGAGCTTACTCGCAAAGCCATGTTTTAAACTTAGTATTAAAACATTAGACCGGCTTTATATTGATATACTAGTTTCTGATTCAAGAGGCAGTTCCTGTGGTATTCCGCTTCATGTTTTATGCTCGGCCATTAAAGAGTGAGGAAGCTGTCATTCAGATGATAAACACACTAGAAAACGTCGGTTCCTGCATATTTTGTTGATCGATTTATGTTATAGGTGAAATGATAGTGACTTAAGTTGGACTACCATTAAGTCCTAATTCCTGTGACCGAATGAAATGTATTTGAGTGATTGAATACGATAAGCTTTTGTTTTCGGGTTATTGTAACTTGGTAACTTGTATTTGATTGATTTGATGTATGTTTTGTATTGTATAATTACTTAGATAGGGATCCAATGATTTCATATCACTGAGTACATATAGTATGCATCATCATCAGCCCTTTTACGTCTCCACTGCAGGAGCTCGGGCCATCTATGAACGGTTTCTGGATGCTGACCCAATGCGGATTGGAGGGTATTAACAACTGCAAATGCAATCGGAACCGACGGCTTAACGGTGATAATAATTTTATTGTTACCCATCCCGTGATCGAACCTTATAAAAGTAGCTTAACAAAATCGATCGCTTATCCACTATGACATCGAGCTACTCATAAGTTTTTTTATAATTGCCATTTTTTATTTTGATATGTGTGAAATAATTAAGGTTCTTTCCATCTTTTACTGTTCGTTTTCTCGTCTATTGCGTAGTGAGCTTGAAGAGTGAAGTGTAACTGTATAGTGTAGGTATATACCTACCGTAAGAGAGGTACAAAGATTTCACTTAGCGTTGTAATAATAAAGGTTAGGGTCCTAGATGTATACTATTTATCTAGGATCGTAAAATTTATTATTACCGAGATAATATTATTATAGTGGGTATCTTTAACAATTTTTAATCTCTGGTAATAAAAATAATGTCTTTAATATGTAACGGCAGATTAAATAAGTTTCTCTTTTAATTATTTATTTATTGCCAATCTTAATCGGATGCTTTACCAGGGCTATAACTTGTGACCGAGTTTTACAACTTGAGAAAAATATTCTTGGATTATTACCTGTTATACGTAAAGAAATAAGAAATTATCGTGACTCAGCAGGTAAATGAGTTTAATTATAAGAAGTATAGTAGGTACTAAGAAGAAGAGAAGAACACAAGAGAGAGAGAGACCAGAGAGAAAATGAGAGAGATTTGTATGCTTCACAACTCGTAAATAATGCAGAAGTTTATGTTTTAGGGGCCATAATAATACTATTATGGTCATAATTTATATTTACAGGTCCATTTTTTCTAATTTAATTATATACAAATTTTGATACGTAGTTGTTATTATAATGGAGATATGACATTAATTATAAGAAATGGAAAATTATGTAATAAAAGATTTTCTTTATAACTACTTTGAAGAATAATGTTAGTCTGATCTATTATAAAAGATATTATTTGATACCACAAAGTTGTAATGAATAACGCTTTTTGTAAGTTTCAATAATTTTCCATATGACGTCATACGAATTTTCTATAAAATCTACCTACACTGTTCGTGATATTGTATTTTCATGCCGAAGTCCTCTCAAGATACGCTCTTAGTGATTGCAAAAGAAAACGGTTTTCGCTGGAATATAAAAATAAACTTTTGTTTTCTCATCATTCGCCGGGTAAAAATCTTAAGCTGTTCGGATTAAAAGTTTAAGTTTTACTACGGGCTCCTCGTCGTGATTCAATTGCAGTGAGTGAATTAGAATGGTGTAATAAGTTATACGATCCCCTTTACAAAGTTTTAGAATTTTCATTTTTTCGTTCACACACACACGCACACACTTGTGTTGTTCAATGATTTAATGCTTGTCCATTAAACAAAAAAAAAATACTAAACTTCAATAAAAACTGAATAGAAAATTAAATAAAACAAAAACCCGCCTAAAAGGCTGGAACAATCATGCAGTCGGAGGCATGCACAAATACAAAATGATTTGAATTATTATTCAATTTCAAGCCTCCGACTGCTTGTTATGATGTTGCATAAAGTTGTTATCTTGTTTCAGCCTTTTCAGTTAGTTATTTTTCACAGTAGGGCTTTTTGTTTCATTTTTATTTTATTTTAATTTAAGCTTTTTGTGTTAGAGAAATTACCAGGCCGGTTTTGAAACTGAAAGCACAAAGCTCCTTTTAAACTTTATCATTGTATTATTTTTATTAGTATTACGGTAATGATAATCATCATTTATCTTTTTGGAATCCATGTGTTAAGCCATTTATTTTGATACCCATATTGTAGTATTTGAAATAAAGGAAAATTTACAGAAAATAGAATGGTGTCGCAGAGCCGCCATATTTGATGTTTTAACGTTACTTAAGCACACTTGGGTTACTAAGACAAATCTTGCGCATCAGAATACAGGTATTTTGACAGATCATTTGCTCAGTTTTCCCAATAATAGGTTCCGACTGTTAAAATCAGTATGTTGAGGATGATCATTGGGTTTGGTTTTTATTTGGGTCGTTCCGTATTCATTCAGTTTTTATTGGTGGCTCGTTTATAAATAGTTAGATTTTTTTTTACTTTTTACTTTAGGAATTCATAAATTATAGAGATGATTAGAGAAGCGAATGATTAAAAATAAATACCTATTTAGTAGTTTAATAGTAGTTATATAAATTATTAAAATACTTATGCTTTTTATAATATAAATGTTTTGAATCGTTCAATATTTTTACCTACCAGTAATATCACACAGCACACGGACATCATCGACCATTAGGTGTAGACTAGATTAAGTCTCCTGATGTCTTTAACAAGCACCGATTGAATTAATAATGGCTTACTGTCATAAATCTAAGTCAGTATGAGTAATGTTGCGTTTTGATTGACAACAAAAGTTATATATTCTTCTTTGTTAACGTTCTCACGATTAAGACATTTCTTATCAACAAAGGTATGTAATTATAGAGACCGGTACGTATCGTTCTGGCATTTCTTACCAGATACAAGTAAGCCAATGCTACTAATCTTACCTACTTAAATTATGCCATTGTACTATCAACCTGAAGTTAAATATAATTAGGGCTATGTTTTCCTCACAAATCAATGGTGACAGATACATAATAATATTGGACTACAAGTAGACAACACAACGGCAAAACGGCAAAAATTATGGTAGCTATGATTCTATTATTACGCGGGCTCGGACCACGCGGGAGGGTATTACGGAGGGTTTTGTCAGGTAGGCCAATTGCACTGAACCGCGGTCCCTTGCAGTGAAGAGCCCCGAATAAGTCGGCCTTCGTCCGGATCAATAAAATGTTTAGGTCAGTTCCCTTCGCTATAAAAAAATTAGTTTCATTTTTTTATAGCAGAATCAGAAACAATATTCAATTACATAACGATATAATAAACTATTTGACTGTATACAATTACAATCTTTCGGTTAAAAACAGTCCCGATCTAGTCGTCGAGCGTAGCACTGAGAAAACATAGAGTTTCAATGAAATAAAACTTTCATTAACTTTTGAGGTTTTATTTGATTGAATCTCCACGATACGACAGGGTTATTCTCGACGTCGACTTCAAATCGGCTGCATAATCTGTATAAAATTTCTGGACTGCGCCTTTATATAAATAAAACAATGTATTTGAAAAGAATTGATATTTTACAAATAGAAAAATAACACTTAGTCGATTATTTGATAACTGAAATGGTTTTATAAATGTTAAATGATAATAAGAATATTTCTAGCAATCATTAACATAAACAGGACTATTCAAATTTTGCCACTTTTCACAAGAATTTATATTCACGAGAATTATTTTTATAAGATATAAAAAATCCTAAATTATAAGTGAAAATTTGAACTATATTCGCCGAGATAGATTATAGATGACGGACGGACAGTGGAGTCTCAGTAATAGAGACTGTTATTTCCCTTTATCCTAAAAACTTCTAAAGTTTTAAAAGCTTTTTTATCGTATTAATCACAGCAAGTATAAATAAATACTGTAATTATATACAAAAACTTGTATGTAATTAAATTATGTTAATCAGCTTCGCTTACACGCTTCATAAAAGGGCACATATTTAAAAGGACACATACATAAAGTACACATATTTTAGAATAGACCATTTCTATATTATAGAAATAAATGCCGTCTACAATGCAGTCTTTCAGTATTTCAGTGTCATACTTAATTTGTATTTTACTCTACAAGCTTCGCTCGTGTGTAAAAATCCGTTGTGTAATTTAAAAGATAGTCAGCGTACAGACAGTGTAAAGCGACTTTGTTATATACACAATAGCATACTGTATACTTAACACAAAAAAAAAAAACATCTTGTTGCTTGCATTTTGCAAACAATTCATAAAAGGGAGAAAATGAAAGGGAATCATTAATTTAACCTAGTTTTAATTTTGTTAGGAAACATTTTTATACTCTTTTCATAATTATAAAATACCATACAAGTATTGAAAGTAAACGACTTAAATATGAATTATGTAAGATTGCAAAACTTGAAAAAACGTGATCACCGTGATGTAATCGTGTCAATTTTAAGGTAATGCCCGACCTTGTCCAACTACGTTATTAAGGTGCAGATACACTCTCGGAATGCGTTATAAACATTTAGTAATGCAAACGAAATTATATCAGTGTAAGAATAGACGAAATATTGAGGATGAGATTATAAATGGAACAAATAAATTATAGAAATTATGAAATGTCTATGATATCATATAATTCGACATATAAAGAATATCAGGTATACCTATACCAAACTTTATTAATATCAATAAATAATTATTAAACGAACATAAATCTGTTCATTGGGTGCATTGAATTTTATACAGCAAAATATTAATATACTATAAAAACAAATTAATTATAACGTTGTTTTAAGTTTTCATGGTCATTTACAAATGAATTATTTTGCTCATTACCAAGAACGCTATAGAGGAGATTCAATGATATTTTAAATTTTAATTAATTTCTTTTATCAGAATATAAATGACCATTTACAAAATATACTAAGAAGTATAAATTACAATTATAATTTATTTACTTAGCGATTTTATATTATTATCAAAATGTTTTTTTATTTTATTTTGCCAATTAAAAATAAAGCTCTACCTGCTAAGAGGGAGAAAAAGATTATTTAAAGTTATTATGATAAAAAATTAAACGATTCTTTTTCTATTCCTTTTCGAAAACATTCTGTTATCCGATCGTGTTAAATAAAAATGTGTGCGCGTCTTTATAATCACGCACGTGGCGTGCGGAGTTGACATCGTTACGGTGGAAAACATAATTTTCGTTCATAATCTTGACATTAATGAGTTGGTTCTATAATTAATTTTGGGTGAAACTCTTACTAAGAATACTTTGTGGATGACATGTTTTGTAAACATTTTTGCATAATTCGCTGTTGTATAAAATAAGTGGATATTTAGGCCTTCAAATTGTAACCTCGCGTGTCTATTTTGTTATCGTGGTATGAAATTTCATCGCAGTAAACTGATTATTATAATTAAATGTAGAATCTTTAGAAATCTAAATATAATAAATTAAATGTTTCGGTGAAAACAATTTAGTCGAAGTCAGAATTATAGTCAACTGATATATACAACCAATGTGATTACATTGAAATAATTATAAAGGCATTGCATTCTGAATAATTTTATTCGACTATTCTGTACACTGGTTTACAAATCGGAAACATCGGTAAAGCGACTTATGAATATGCCAATTTGTCTTATTTAATGTATCGGTTTGTTTCGTTTGGTAGTTGCGATATTATAATTTTTTTAAATCATCTATTTTGTTAAATGCCCAATCTATTACATCATTTTTAGCTTACACAAGAAAAACCATTATGTGTAATTGCCAAAGTCAATTTTTTTTAGTCTTAAGAATATCATCGTTAATGTTTTCACTTGCTTGGATTTTTCCAGAAATCCAGAAAAATATTTAAATGGAAAAGTTTATTATTATTATTTCTAGTTGATAGGAAGCTTTATAGTACACAAGCTACTATTTACCACAAAAAATACTTAACGCACATGGGGAATATATACTTTTGTTCCATTTGACCACGCGGGCGAAATCTCGAGTAGCAGCTTTTAAATACTCTTATTATGTGATGTAGCACTTTACGTTACTTACACAAAATTTAACTACATGTAAAACATTCTAGCACTTGAAGTAATTATGTTATCTGAAATTATTATAATATTAACCACAACCACTACGCTAACTTATCTCGACTTAATTGATAAATATAGTACACTAAACAATATCATCGAATAATGTCGTGTCTCACAAGAAAGTGCTCCAGTAAACCTTATTAAATTAATACAACGAGATATCAAAGGAGATCAGGATGCAAACGTGGAATAAATTAAACAGAAAGCTTAATTTGCCTTCAAGAGTCGTGTCGTGTCGTACAACGTAATACATATAATGGAATGAAATAATTTGTAATGAGTTTTAAGTACTTTAGCGTCTCTTTTATTTAACTATAAATATGTGAAGTAAATGTTTATTGGGTGAATACCCAATTCAGTTAAAATCAACCATTATTATTTACATGCCCTATAAATTGATTAAATAGCTTTTACATATTTTCAGTTAAAATTAAAAAGTCACTATCATAAAATTAATGTATAATGATCAATCCAGACTATATAAAAATTTAGTTGACGTCATACAATAATAAGTGATATCGATCAAATATTTGAAATCGTTGTTTGAGTGAGCGCGCAGCGAGTGGACACTTAGGGTTGCTAATTTATATTAGGGACAAATTGCAATATTAGCATAAAAAAATCATAGGAAACTTCATAAAAACAAGATTTCTACCAAATATTGCCAACATCGATGTCAAAAAATTTTCTAGTTTTAGTAACAGGTCACTATCTGTGGCTGCAATATACATACCTATAGTTATAGGAAATTATATAATATATTACACATTATTATTTATATTTTGGTATAGTTATCAAAATACAAATAATCTATCTGTAAGATTATCCTTGTGATAAAGGTGAGCATGTGAGGTTCTTTTACGGCTAACAGTAGGAGTCGCTATCCAGTCTCCTAACTTCCAATTAAAAAATATACCATACGGCGCTCTAGCTCCGTTGTGACGGAAAAGATGGACAAACAAAGCTGTTAAAAAAATAAATGAATATAAAAATCTTAAAATATTATTTGATTGGCAACCATGATTTGGGCCCCATACTATGTTTTGTATGTTCTAGTCCATAATCAAGTGAAATGATTACGCTCGTGAGTGACGCAACGGCATTGCTTCCGAGTGGCCGAGATATGCCACTTTCCAACTTAACCACTGAATCAACGATCACTTTGCATATCCAATTTTAAAATGTCCACTATTTTATAAGATTGATTTATTGCATTTCTAAAATAATGGTTTTTGATTGGAACATAAAATTTTATGCGAAATTCCTAATTGATAATTACTAGAGGCTCATACGAGTATGTCCTGAATTAATTACTGTAGATTATAAAGACCAATAATTTAGTTTGAATAGTAAAGTACACTTCTTATAAATGTTCTCTCCGTTGGAAATCTATTTAAACAAAAAATCTATTAAAATATATATATAATAAACTTTTGATTGTTAAAGTTTGTGTTAGTGTAGTTAACACTTTCATATTCATTTTTATAATTTCTTTAACTTTTATATATTTATTTGCAGCTGTTACCATAACTGACAAAATAAAATTTCGACTATCTTTTGGAATTGTGATGTAGTTGAACGTAATTGTAATAAGCATATTAGTGAATAAGAGTTACCGGAAATAAACCCGAATTTTCTGCGAAGGATTCTATCGTGACAAACAAAAAAAAAAGATTTTCTTCAAGTTTTTACGCGTACTTAGTAATATCTTATTGTTCCTTTTGAGATTTTACACTCAGATAATTTCAGTTATTTGTTGAGGTCAAAGAATAATAAGCAAAATTTTATGTAAAAAAAGTTGCTCCTCCTTTTTGGCTAATATGTATATCCGGCACAGCGAAGTCGCAGGTTCCTTATTGGCCATTTTTCAATGTTACTAACAATGTTAAAAAATCTATTTTTCATTGAACGATTCGTTACTTGGTATGACGGAGCATTGATCTTTTCTGGTTATTGTAACTTACACGATCCGGCTAGAGGTCATGTGACGTAATATTACAGAGTTACGGATACCAATTTGTATGTTTCCAAGTGAAATTAACGACCTTCACCTTTGATATCGGGTCAATATACAAATCTTTTTTATGTTGCATCAAGTAAAAAAAAAAAATACATATTGTTAAAAAATACATATACAAGTAATACAAAAAATGTTAGATTAAAAAAAAATAACACAAATATTTCAGATCATGATCAGGATATCATTCTAATATCAATTTATGAAGCATTATTCCTTCGTACCCACTTGCATCGGAATATGCTTTTACTTTCATAGCAAATTAAATACGAGTTAACGTTAAACAGATTCTAGGGTAAGCGTAAAACGGATAATAATCTAAAGTATTACGTGAGTATTGAAAGTAAACGATAGGAGACGTAATCCATAGAACTATGCATCTTTTGCACAAAGCACTACGTTTTATGGGGCACAGTTCGGTGACCCCATTACCTACACCAATAAGAGATACATGGCGGCACGGTATAGATTGTATAGAAAACGATACATATTGTTTACTTTTTACGTCACAGAATATTTTGGTTCATTGTAAGGTTTTTTCGTCTACCCTAAGAACAGATTTAAGTGGATCTACATATAAACGTCAAGTTAACCATACGGAAATTTCCCTGTTTTTCATTTAAAGTAATATTGAATAATTAATGACCGAATTATGTTAAATATTTTTGTAAACAAGTGCTTAATTCCTTATACGAAAATTCAGTTATAAATCTTTCTACGGCTTCCATAACAATTTCTATATGAAAACTTTGTATCAAATCGATTAGTTATCTCTATTATCAGTTTGATATATTGAATTTTTAAATACTTTTTTTGAAGATTCCATCTAATAATCATTTCGTAATATACATATTATTACGAAATTATAATAGCCTTTTTTCTGTCATAAGTTCTATTTATACATCAACCAAGGAATTTGTATTAAGACAACATCGAAAAATAGCTTTTGAATATTAATACAACTTCTTTTTAGATACATGTGCAGCTACTGAAAGATACCTGTCAATAATATTTTATAAAGATTATTAATGAAAAGAATATTTTTGTACGAAAACTGGACAAGAATAAGATTAATCTAGAGCAATCTCATAACAGTATGACACGTTAGCCGATTTTTTTATTGTATTTCTTTGTTTACAACATAAATTAATGAGTTCTCACAACAATTATCAGTAGCCCTTTTACAGCCCCACTACAGATGCTTAGGCCTTCCTTGTGGATGGTTAAGGTGCCTTCCGAAGCATGGAATAGCTCGTGATAATTATTTTTGGTCACCCATTCCTTGACTGACCCTTGCGTAAATTCTTTAACAAAAAAGATCGCGGACCGCGGCGCTTATTCACTACGCTAACGACCTACTTCACACGAAGTAAGTAAAAATCATTGGAAAGTCAAATTAAAAGAATTTAAACTTACCTATATCAAGAAATACAAACTAGTTCGGTTATCTCCCTGTCTCTACAGCTGGTAACTTCAGAAACAATTTCAGGCTCGCTATATCCTTTGCGTAATTGATTTTCGCGAAGGAAATAGCCAACGCTGCCCCTTTCCTCTCAAATTAAATTAGAAGGTCTGTCATTTACACAAAAACGCCTGAAGGACCAAATAGTTATTCTGTAAAAGTACTTTTACATCGCACATCTTTTGACTTTATGAATCTGCTGTTCTGATTTACAATATTACTTTTTCGTGTCAAAATTTTGTGAGCTAGTAAAAGTTTGAGAAGTTTCGATGCTGCATTAGCAAAAAGGAATATATATCATAGGCGGGTGACATAGGCTGTAATTTACGTGGGCGAAGTCGCAGGAAAACAGTTAATTCGAATTTTCATGAGTTTAACCATTTATATAGGTACTCGGTTATAGACTCCGTTTATAGATTTCGGAGACTTTCATTGTTCAAGATTATCTTTGCCGTTGAGATTATCTTTATTTCATCATGTGGGTGTCACACCTTTTTATTTAAAATATTTACGTAGCCGCTTGAAATAAAAAAAAAATCTTATTCGAACTTAGTAATAATATTCTTTGTTTCAAAGAGAGATCAATTTTCCATTTGAAAGACATTTATTTTTATTTCAGCAACGCTGTCAACCAGCCTTTAAAAAGTAATTGTGTACCTAAGTAGAAAAGATACGTCATTCGTTCGTAAATCTACGGCGCGAAACCTTGTTCCGAGAACAGCCGACAAGAAACTAATTAAGGGATATTTTTTCTCCCTGTTATGTTTCATACACGATCCTATGATCAAGATAAAAATATATCGGCAAGAAGTTATTTTCATTCAGTTGGCTATCCGAAAGAAAATAACTTTTTCACAACAGTCACTAAACAGATACTTTCGAAATTAAATCGCATGATTAATGTGTTTTCATTAAGTTAAATCGATCCTTAAAAAGTCAGTCAAGTTAAAGGCTACGCGTTGTGTTGTCTTCAGTAGTTGTTGGTCATGGTATTTGTACTCGAAATAAGGCATTGAACGACCTTCGTTAAGTTCATGTCTCCATGTTGCATTTCCGATCAGGACACCAATATAAAATTACCTTTAGTTTTCAAGATTATAAACAAAAATAATAAAAATATCCATATATCAAATATTAATATGTTGAAGTTTTCTTGTTATTGATTACGGCTTATTTGGAAATTATTTAGTAAAAATATTCATAGCCTTCTAAGATTAACATTTTATTGAAACTGGCTTATTATGACAATTATTGTTGAGGATATTGGAAATAAATCCCATATAGCGGAAACTTAATTTTTGTGAAGTTAAATTAGCTTAATTATCATTGTACATAAAAACGCTAATCTCATACAAGTAGATATCTGTACTAATATTATAAAGATTTTTTAAAATCGGTCCATCAGATTAGAATCCTTTTAGACCGATTAAAAAAATCTTCCATATAAAAGAAGTTAAATTATAAGTATGTAGGTGACATTGGATATATTTTAGGCAGCAGAAGACGCGGGAAACAGCTAGTATTTAATAAAGTGTTTTTTAAATTTCTTGTGTGCAAAAAAAAACTGCGTTTTTTTATTTTTTTGACTGTATAGATTGCGTATAAAAGAAAGAGAGAACAAGACGCAATGAACCAGCCAATGAGACAGATGGGGACAAAAGATACATGGTGCGATATAGAGCGTGAAAAAATATTTTTCATTAATTACTAACAAATTATTATGTACAATTATTGTAAAATATTTCAATCACAGACATAGATATATCAATAGATTCACATATATATATATATATATATATATATATATATATCATTTACTCTATAAAATGATGTAAATTTCGAGAAGAACAAAATTTTATTTCAAAGGATGTTTTTCATGTAGTTGTCTACTTTTTAGTTACGACTTATTTTGGCTTTTATTTTTGATGTATATTGATTTATATTTAGTGATTTTATTCAGGCGGCCTCTTAATTGAATTAAATCCGTTCGTCACGAATCGGAGTGAAATGGCACTAGTCCAGGATGTGAACGGTAAAACTGTAATTTTCTCATTGTTCCGAAAATAGTATGCGAACTATTGTATTTTCAATATGCATTTACAAGAAATCTGTAAGATTAGTAATGTTTTGTCAGTTGATTTATTGTATTATTTATTTTTTACAGATAAACTACTGAACTGTATCGTTCTTAAACCTTTTACTTTAACACAATTTTTACTGCTACTTTACTCGAAGCCAAATCGTTACTATGGGTTTTGATTAATAAGGTTTGGTGTGTGTGTTAAACAATACTGAAATGTTTAATAATTTATTAATATTTCGTATCATTTTTCGTTCCAATATCTATCTATACGTCTATTATTATAAAGAACAATATAAAAATAGATTATTAAATAATATTCTTAAGATCGTTACGTTTCTCGAGATGTCTATGACATTGATCTGTTAAAGGTCATTAATTTGAGTTAAAAGAAATCGGCGAGACGGTGGTATTAGCAGGTTGTATATTTAAATATTGTATTATTTTATCACTCAGTTTCACAAATGTCTATTAAGGTTTAATGACGACTTTAAGCTCTAATAAATGTTCGAGGTTTGAAAATTTGTATCAGTAATGTCGCTTTAAACAAGCGACAACTTCAATGGACGTCTGTGTAACTAAATGTATATTTGATGGTCCTTTGTTTTCGTTAATGGGTTATATCGATAATTAGCATTGGAACAGTAGATATTTGAACTAACAACCGCAGACTGTGAATCTCCACTCCGACAGCACGTAACACTATACAGACGTGCAATTACGATGCTGTTATTCCAGTAAAGCTGTAATTGTGCAGCTATCGTGCAATTGGACCCCACTAAATTCGTATAAGTGAAACCTTTATTAAAACCACGCAACCTGCAAAGCATTCAAAACATTGGATTTGAATGGTAATTAAATATTCCTTGTTTTTTAAAAGTCTTTGGCTTTTAGAATAATAATAACTAAGTACATATTTTGTTCAATTTTTATAGAAATTTAGTGAGGCTAAAATTCGTAATCATTCTGATGTTTTTTATTGTTATTTTTTTAATATTTGATAATTATAAAATAGTTCTGTTTCAAGCACAGTATGTTCACAGCTTTACTTATTTCGACCTTAGCCTTTAAAATCTTACACTTCAACAAGTACAGTGAGGAGTTAACTTGCCTTTATGGCGAGTAAAGTTCTTTTTGACGTTCAGTCAAACGGCAATAAGAACTTGATTCGCCAGAGAAACAAGTTAACTCGCCACCGTACTTATGAAACAACAAGCTCCGTAGCAATGAGCACATGTTGGTTTTATTCAATCGCTTCATTAATTCCATTTCAATGATTTGATTTGGTTAATTTGCTATATTATTTTTGGATTCAAGTAGTAGTGGTGAAATTTATTGCGTGCTTCACAACTGATTACCTTGGAATTAGATTAACAATGTGCTGACTGTTATTGGTTAATTAATTAATTAAAATATTTCCAATAAGGTATGAATGTAATATTGAATTATTTCGTAGATTGATTCGGTCTGAATTAGAAAATTGTGATTTTATAATTATTATATTTAATTTTTGTATAATAAAAGTACAGTGAAATAATCTTTTTATTAATGAGTTTTTTCAAAATTCTTATATAATTATGAAATACTATGTGAGCATTGTTTATCAATAAATAGTGGTTGGGTATTACCAAAAGACAAGTCGTTACTACCTATTATTAAGTTTCCATAAACTAGTACAGCATAATTGACAACAACGCCTCGAATTACTATGTAATTTCACTTTATTCTAATTTCATTATTTTGTATCATTAATCAAATTATAATATTACTTGTTATTCTCGAAAGTGGTATCTAAAGGAGGACGGAAATAATCAATTTTAATTAGTTATAAACTGTTTTAACGTGATATATAACAGAACAGTATCGAGACAACATAGTTTACAAATATTGTTCATGCCAGTTCACACATTTTTTTTTCAATTAACACTCAGACAATAAACTACAAATAAAAATAACCACTTCTTAATTCAAAACAATACTTAACATCTTACGTAATTCAAGTTATACAGTAAATAATTCGCCAAGCAAAAAGGAAATCGCGATGCTATAGCGTCAACGTAAAGTACAGACGTGTAGAAAAATCACAGGCACAAAATCACTTACTATGTAGAGTCAACTCCTAAGGCGCGCGCGCACTATCACAAACTGCACAGGTACTGAACGTATGTGCGACTCTCCGAGACCACCCCACTCGAGCAAACCCACCCAAACTCTTATGAGTTTACATTTTTTTTTCCACACACGCCGTACGTGCACCGGATTTTGGCATGTCCAATTACAACATCACTTCGAAACGACTAGAACATGTTGTTTTCTTTTTTTATTCCGTTTTTTCTATTAATTAAGACTTTACCACCGAAACTAATAATGAGCAGTGTGACTATTACGCTTTTCTATTTTTATCTAAATTGAAACGGTAACTAATATTTAATTTTGTCGGTGTTGTTTTTATATTAAAATTTTGTGATATTAGTAATACAGAGATATTTTTTTAGTAGGTATCCTAAAATATTACCTTACATCATATTACATTAAATATTAAGTTAAAACCTTTGAATTTGTACACTAATTGGTTAACTTTGAGAAGTATACAGATATTGTTGTTCAGGTAAACAGATTTAGATTAAAGTATGCTTTTTATACTTATTACATAAGTATAATCGATACAGATTTATGTCTATTTATGATAAAGCGATTATCAATAAAATACCTTCAAATTTTTTTACTGCCAGAGAATTTAGCCTAATAGAATACAGGCAGGATTATCGGCTTAAAGTGCCAATTAGAAAATCATCATTACCAGTCTATTAACATCCTCACTTCTGGGGCTCAGGATGGATGGAATCGATTCGGCTTATTGGCTTAACAAACCTTCAAAAGCACAGAAGAGCTTGAGATATTAAATTTCTGGTCACCCATCCTTGACTGGTCTTTACGATAGTTGTTTAACAACCGAATTATAGAACGGACGCGCTAACGAGCACCTCGGAAAATCATTACACAATAATTACTTGCGTTAGCATTTTATTTAAATAATTATATCAACAAGCATTGTGTCCTTGCTTTTCGTCTTATAATATAAACCTTATAAACATTTTCATTTATAATACAAACAGTAATCAATAAACACCCACGTCACACATTAGTTGAAACTGCATACTATATAATTAAGTAGTTATTACGTTGCCAACATCAGCAGTAATTAATTCTTCCCATTTAACTTGATAGTGTGGGATGAAATATCTACTAAATACTATTAACCAATGTATATACAAATAGTGTTACAATTTTTTAATCAACTTTTTATGGGGTTCCGTAATCAAATAGCAAAAAACCGAACAAAAATATGGCAGTGATAGGTATTTGTTAGGTGGTTTACACACATTCTATAAATCGCTTAATGATTTTTATTAAAAAAAAGATGTTAATACATGGAACTGAAACTATATTTTTTATCATTAAATCTCTGAGTGGGTTTTGGTACCGATAATTGTTAAAAAATATTGACTTTCATAACATCTTCGTTTTATTAAGAGAGCGTTTGAAGATATATAGCGCGCCTTTTTGGGTGGTCAGTCATATTGGATTAAGAATTATATTATATTATCTTTTATTTATTCGTCTGAACAAATATATTTCACATAAATTATTTATGGTATAATTATATAAATTTGTGTGAAGATTGTGCTACAAATCGATAAAAGTAAAAAAAAAGGAAATTAAATTATATTCGCAAATATCAAGTAGATATACAAAGTAAAAAATAAAAAGCATATTATAGAAAAAACAAAACTTTATAAAGCCTTACCAAAAAGTAAAAGTGGTATACGTTACAGGTGGCAAGGTTTTAAACGATCTAGTTTCATAGTGACCGCCCTCTTTATTCACATCCTTCTCAATCAACTTGTTTGCCATGTCCATTTCCTAAGTCATTCATTCGATTTCTTTTCAATTCAAAGTTTCATATTAACTGTTGTCACAAGAATATTTCAACACAAATGTCAGAATATTATACACAGCTTATTGCAACATCGCTTTAACTATAAATATAACTGTAACTATATATTATATGTAACTATTTGTTTTTTCGTGACATGGGGTATATTATACTTAACGGCAGATTTTTTAAAAAGAAGTCCATTTGTTTCTGGGTCTACTTAAATCAAACAAACAATTTAATATTTCCTGTTTGTAGTATTACTATAGAATGGTAAATAAATATCCCGTGCATCGTAAACAACCCAGGAACTAACACAAACTATAGAGGAACATTTAACTAAAATAGTGAAAGCCTGTGCCCCAGAAAAGGGGACATTAATTGACCTGTGATGACGACGATGATATGTCTAAATCAAATCAAATGTAGATATCATTAAGGACTTAATGTCGAGGACAGTTGGGTGACCCTTTTAACCAACTTAAGAAAGGAGGTTCTCAGTTTGACCTGTTTTGTATGTTTGTGCGTGATTATCTCGCGTTTGGCGCAACCGTTTTTGATGCGGTTTTTAGTATAATATTTGTCAGACTCAAGAAAAGATGTTAGGTATATTAACAGACTAAAAAATTTTGGTTCGCACTGTAAAACGGCTAAGACAAGGTTTTCAGGAAAGTATTTTTAGTGTCATCTATCATATCACTAAAAAGCATAAAATAAAAACCTAAAAAATAGAACCTACTTCAATCTTAAAAAAAAGAAAAATAATACTTATCTAAAAAGTGATTTATTCAAGAATATGCTATTGAAGTCGAGCTCCTATCATTTAATTAATAACTTACAGAAAACCACTTTAATAGCATTTTCTTAAATAATTCGCTTTTGAGATATCTATACTACTCGTAATATTATGAAGCTGAAGAGTTTCTCAGGAACTACTGGTTCAAATTGAAAAATTATTTTGTGTTGAATAGATCATTTATCGAGGAAGGCTTTAGGCTAAATAACATCACGCTGCAACTATTAGGAGCGAAGAAATAATGGAAAACGCGGACGATGTCACTAGTGTATTATATTTCACTTTTTTAAAGATTTTAACAACATCGTTTTAAATAAGATACACATTATTAGTTTGTTATAGTTCGCTGTTAGCCTTTTAATACACCGAATTGAAGCTTATTCGGACCTTTTATTTTTAAGCCACTAAGTGGTAACATTTCTGCTAAAGTAATCACATGGCAGACGTCGGCTATATTATCTAACGATAATTTAACTACAAAAAGGCGTTGCAGAGGTAATATTTGATCTCTCCACAAAGGCTCGATACGCTTTCTTTGAGCTTCAGTCTTGATCACGACATTTTCATTGTTGCATTGTACAGTTGTGTATTGTTTTTTATCATCATCAAGTTAGGGTTATTATTACACATTTGTCGTGGTATTCGTGATTAACCACGCATGCCGGATTTATTATGGTGGCTTTCTAGTAATAGATTTTTCATATCTTTCATCATCTACAAATTATAATAATACTAGCTTTTCCCCGCGATTTCGTCCGTGAGGTACTTTGAGAAGCAATCTAAATGAATTCATTATATCTTGTAAAATATCTGAAATAAAATTTCATGATTTACGAACTTCCGCACAATCTATTTATCACAATAATAGCAACCTATGTCCTATCTCAAGTCATCTCTGTTTAGTGGGTAAGGCGTGAGAGCGAAACTGACATATACACAGACTTACTTTGGCGTGTACGTACAATATTAATATGGAATAATTAAACGATTCTCTTTGTTGCTCATTACATCATCATACATTATATTTTAATAATAGATTACTAGGCAGTTACTGAAATATATAGACTAAGAACAATATAAATCACGATTGCTTGGTCGACTTTTAATATATAATGGAGATGTCGTAGCCAACTGACTAAAAGGTCCGTTCAATTAGGTGGCTCGCCATATAAAAGAACAGCGCCATTTATTTGCACAGCTAAACATCGATCAGCTGAGTAACCATCATACGTTCTTCTATAGTGCGCCTGTACCCAGGGAACTGGTTAGCTGTCAAAGATAACTATACGAAACACATTTATTAATTTTATTGATAGTAAATGGCTAAGACTCCCCCACGCTGGTTCAACGCGGATTAATGATAGCAAATTCAGCCGGTAAGAAAAAGTTTCTTTGTTTGGATGTTTGTCTGTCAATCGCGCCGAAGCATATGAACGGATTTTGATGAAATTTGGAATACAGATGGGATATTAGCTGACTTAGATTATAGGAGAATACTTTTTATCACAAAAAATTTCCCAAGGCACCACGCGTGCAAAGCCGCTGGCGAAAGCTAGTAATATAGTAGAGGTTTACCTACTTACGTACCTATTACATTTTTAACATAAATACATAAAATCGATGAAGTGTCTTTGTTTTCTAATCGACGTTTCTTATGTTTAAGAAAAATATAGAAATATTAAAGGTATCATGTAAGCATTGATCATTGCACACTTGATCTTGATCATAACACTAATGGCGTTGGTCAAATGTAACGACCGACATGACGACAGTAAGCAAAATTACATCCGTAAATCATTTTAAGATCATTAAGATAGAGCTATTCTCATATTTCACAATGTAGAACAATACCTGTATTATGATTGCAGCTTCATATAGTAGTAGTTAGTGTTGCCAGGTTTCAAATTAAACGTTAATATTTTATCAAAAAACATATTTATTGTGGGTTTTTCACATTATAATTTGTTAAACATTACACTAGAAACTAAATATATATAGTTGTCTAAAACGTTAGTAGTATTAAATAATAATCGGTAGATATTCTAATTGTAACATAGCGCTATTAACTCACGAATATAATCCAAAATCGAACAATTTAACGATACACAGCGTCCAATTATCGCAATATCGTTTTCATAGTAATCCCCCAGGATGTATTAATAAGCTTCACTCGTCACAGTCGAATGAGGGCGTTATTATCAATGGTGTACATTTTTATGTGACAATTTTTAATCATAGCGCTTTAAATGTTGCACTGTTTATTTTTTCTTATTTTAATATTTAAAGTGGAAGTACAAATGTTTTAATTAGGTATATCTTGTGACTTTTATAAGCCATCAAGTTTGCACTGAAAAATAAAATCAAAACTAATACTTATCTGAAAAGCGACTTATTGTCTTGCAATGCTTTTGGTCAGGCGGAGGTTTTCTTGAGGTTCTTAGACTGATTTGATTATTTCATGCTTTTGAGTGATATGGATACTTTTTTATATAATAGGTAACACTAAAAATGTTATATATTTATAAATATTTAATATACGTTTAAATATTTAGTATAATATTTTTATTTACGTAGTTTACGTAGTAAATAAAAATATTTTACATAGTGAAAGGCTTATAATATTATTTGCTCGAAATAATTTTATATAGGTACTCGTTATTGCACTCAAAATTTTACATAAAAACAAGTAAATAAATTTGTTACAAGAGTGAACTTCTCTAGAAGAGATTCCAGCCAACCTCGGAGTCGTGGGAGAGTAAGATGTGGTGCAGTTAAATGATATTTCGGTTGGAAAAAAATTTTTTATAACAAACGACAAATAGATATATACAACACATAAAATATACACTACATATATAAGATACGATGAAAGCAGTATCATGAATACGAACATTGTTCTAGAAAGTAGTCTTTGAGTTTGAATTTGAAACACATGATGGAAGGGCAATTCTGAATATTCAAGGGAAGTCTGTTCCATAATTGAACACCATGAATAGAAAAGTATATGAGGAGGAAATTGTTATTACATTTAGTTAGACAACTCAAGAGATTTGGTGTCGCAGGGACGTTCTCATAATAATCAGGACATTCTTATAATCTATATTCATATTTTAAAGAGAAAAGATCTAATTATTTGTATGTTTGCATTGGATAGGCCAATAAACTATTGGACTAATTTAGTAGAGTTTTATCAACGGGAAGCTATATAATAAGCGGCGGACATGGGCTATAATTTACGCAGGTAAAGTCGCGGGAAAACAGCTAGTTTGATAGCTATTATATAATTTAAGATGAAATCGATGTCTACCCCTTTAAGCATACTTTAATCTTTGACATCCATTATCTAAGGCTTTTATCAAAAATATATACATCAAAGAGTAAAGTATAAATACTCGTCGAACATAGAAAATCTTCCTTTTGGATTTTGAATGAATTCAACATACGAAATCTTTTGTTTTTAGGTGAAATGGGCCATGTCATAACATAAAATTTTAATATTAGGGAGATATATGTTGGAAAGCATGTTTTGTTTTGTTATAAAAGGTAAAATAATTATTCGATTTCAATAAAATTTAAATGGGACAACCTAGATCACTCAAGCTGTTGATTAAAAATTTTAAAACCAGTCACCAATTGACGAAAATATCAGTGAACATACATAAAAACATACATTGCCATCGAACATATAACCTCTTCCTTTTCATAGTAATTTACGTTAAGAAGTAAGATTCCGTCATTGTATTATATAATTTTATTTCATACAAACTTCAACCTCACTTTATCACCCTCTAATGCTGAAACAGGTATTAACTTATTTTTGTATTTGATCTCTTTTGCATTTACAATGGTATGAAAAATATTCTCAATGAAGAGCAGATGCCCGGATTGCGAAAGGTAAGTTCTAATCCCATTTCAGAGAACTAGGGACAAAGTAGATTTTTATTCATTTTCATTAAGATTTTGTTTAAGGTATTAAGTAAATTTTAAGCAGTTACCCAAAAATAAAGTATCATATATCTAACTTCAAAAATGACGGACTCCCATACAAACTTCCTACACCTGTCTCACCTAATAGCGGTAAAATATTTATTTGGTATTTATTGATTTATAATAGCTTTCATGTCACTAAACTTAAAGTAACAGGATTCAATACCAACTTTCAATCCCTATTTTTCCTCTTTCTCTCTACAAGTTTGCGTTCGGCTTGATGAATCCAGTCAGTCGATCAGTCAATGAATTAGGACACGTTCTTTTACAAATATAGATAAAGATTATATTGCATATGAAAGGTACTTATTACGATGCACTTTATTAGATGGCGTTATGTTATTTTTTGGAACCCACTTCATTAAAATCTTCAATGCATATTACTGTTACCTCATAAACTACATAAAATTTTCAAAAACTTCAAAATAATACGTATTTGTTGGCTTATTAACTACTGTTTGCTTATTAATTATAAAAGCATAACGTCATTAATAACTACCGATAGTATTAAATTAATTAGAAGATATCGTATCTAATTAATTTACTGATGATTAGTGTAAAGAAGTACATAATAAAAATTATTACATTGCATATATAACACTACAGTATAGATAGAAATATGTGAAACTGGCTAAGAGTAATTCGGTATTACGCACACATGGATCCGCATAAATATTAAGGAATTGAAACAAACAAACTCTTTATCTATTTTGCATTGTTTTTTTACCCCCCCTTAAAAGGGCTCTATGCTTAAAAATTATATACTTACGTTGCATTATCCATGGATTGTTGCATGGTCCGCTCCGGAAACAAATACTTAATATTCGCTGCCCTTAATTTCACCGCAGGTCTTTTTGCCGTTTTGAGTGGTTCGTGCCCTCTTACATCGGACCCTGCCGTTGACCTACCGTCTTATATATCTGAACCTTTCCACTCAATCCGTCTTATGATAAAACAAGGACTTACTTTAATACCAGATTTAAACCATTATCTGATCAAAATACTCGTAAGTCTATACGTCTCAACTTGATCTTTTCTCTTCTGTCATTATCAATTCACTTTATTTAGGCAGCCAATGGTTTAAACTATTTAGTTTACATGTTCTAACTTTTGTCCTTGTTCTATGAGAGGGATTAGGTCTAATAATTTCGGAGAAAGTTGGCTGTGACAGAGGGATGTACAGATCAACATTGTACCTATATGGCTTTCGTCTTTTCCTTTTGAGACGTGGAACACTTAAATACAATGTTTGCTACGTGATATAAATTAAGTATAACAATCTGCGCAATTACTAAATAACAATTAAATAAATGATTGCCCCCGGCGAAATTCGAATCCGCGGCCATGAGTTTCAGGGTTACTAATTGATTGGACACCCGGTCGTTCATCATTATTACTCATAATTGTAGTAACCATATATACTCATTAATTGTAGTAACCTTATTTCATTATTCAAACTCAGTTTAGGCGTGCCTATTTGTCTGTACTAGAGATCGTCCGATGATCCAAATTTGAACATAAAATTTGCACACGATGAAGGTTTTATTATTTTAAAAACTCATTGTTCTTTATGATTGTTTGCTATTCAAGTCTCAACTGCAAGGTACATAGTGTAATGAAAAAATCTTCTAGTTAAAGTTTGTATAACTTTAGTTTAACTGTACCAAATCTCATTATTTCCTGAGCAATTTTCGTAAAAAAGGGGTTCTAAGTTTTTGCATTATAATCATTTCTGTTCAAAGACAAGAATAAAGGTAAAAATCAACTTGAACAAATGAAAACTCTATGTTAAGTAAAATGACAAATTGCATTATGAGTATGATTACTTTGGGATTCAACGTACGTGATCACATCACATTCATTAATTGAGTATTCATTTAGTTATCAAATTTTCTTTTATTTCCAGGATACAATAATATAAATTACTTCTAAAATATTTTGGTTTAAGCATTTTAATGAATCTTTTTAACGACTTCCTTAATTTAATTATCCAGTTGATTTATGTTACATTCTTTCGATTTCCTGTATAATTCTTACATATTTAATTTTATTACAATTGGATTGATTAATATATTATATTAAAGTACTATATTAGAAACTTCATTTGGAATTTAATAGATATTAAATAATTGCTTGTTGGTATATTTGTCAAGTGTACAGTCAATAATTATATTAAAGTAGATGCGTTAGTTAATTAATGTTTACTAAATTGTATGTTATTGTTACTGTACATTAATTATGTTCAAAGCTTACAAATGAACTTTCAAGCAGTTATAATCAACCGATAAGGCTGAAATAACAATGCTTTTTAAATCAAAGGACTACACAAACTGCACAAGAAGACTAGTTTTTTATGTACTCTTATTATTACCATCATCATTCTATTAATGAGAATGGGCCACTGAATTCATCACCTGGGCTTAGAACAGATAGAGCAGAACGTGTCTGCCAAAGTACAAAAGAGCTAGAAATAATATTTTAGGTCACCTATCCTCTAACTAGCTTTTAGCAACGTTACACCTAACCTCCTCATCGTAGATCAAATACGCAAACCACTGTGCCAGCGAGTTCTTTGACATGTCATCATTGATTCATTAAATGTTATTTGTATCTGTCTTTATTTTGTGATATACTATTAACAAACAGATAAACATATGTAGTATAGAAATACTAATAAGAAAAAGAGGTAAAGATCCTAAGTTTGTTGTTTGTTGAGGTAATTTTCGGAAATATTGATTTCATTATGAAAATTCTTTCACTCACGGAAAGTTACATCATACACGAGTGATATAGGCTATAACATATGCGAGTGAAATCGCGAGAAGATATATTCTTTAATATGTCGTAAATATGTTTAATAAAATTAGCTATTATTTACAGCCCAAGTGGATTTCCCATTTTCGAGTAACGCGTTTTATATAATAATTAGGATATCTATCAGTTCGTTTCAGAAGTGATGCGTAACGGTGTGAGTAAATCGAATTGATTTGACGTGAAAACTTATCAATGTGTAAGCAAGCAAATTGCATGTACCCTACCCACGTAACACGCACGCCTTCTCATGCATAACACAATTGAGACAGATTGATTGGGCATTACAAATTAGCTTAGCGAAAGATCGTGACTTTGCTTTGTCGATATATTGTCAGTCATTTGTCATGAACTAAAATGACCCGAGACTCTACAATTCCATTTTTAAATGTTATTATGTCATAACGTAGTTAAAGCTATGCCCTGTTGTTGGTATTTGCATTGATCCATTTTAAAATATTATTATGAATACATTTCTAGACTTTTACGAAATTTACGATGTAACTAGAGTGAGATTTTAACTGGTACTGCTCTGAATGTGTGTTTGAAATAAGTAGAATGATTACAGAGAAAGTTTTGTTATTTAAAACTTATTTTTGGAGAAACATTCTATAGTTTGGGTCGCTATTTCAGTAATTAAACATTAGTTAATAATTAGTACGCTGTTATTGTTCATGTTTTGTTTTTTGAAATTTAATCTAATGTATAATAGAAATTGAAAGCTAATAAAACGACGCAATAAGATCGTCCGTAAACACATCACTTATATAGAGTTGACAGTTTGTTTTGAATGCTAGTGATAGTAAAACAAAGTTGTATAGTATGGAATCTTTTATGAAATCTAGGTGTGAAGAGAATGTGCAATATCCTTTTAAAATATTAATAATATAAATTTTGTTTTGCTTTATTTTCATTTCGTCTCACTGACTTTATTTAAAAAGAAATGAATGAGCGCTCTTACTAATTGAATAGGTAAAGAAGATTTTATAAAAAAATAATGAAATAATGAAGCGTGAGTTTCTTCCGCTCAAAGGAAATTTTTTAAAGAATTTTTCTCGCTTAGACTACAAGCCATGAGTGAAAACATCGCCGTTGGCAAAAGATAATCTCTTGTGTTACAACAACATGACTGAATAATAGATGCTAATAACATAGCTTACGGTCTAATGTTGAATAAACAGATTGTTTTATAACAGAAAGTATGGGTGGAATTTTCTTTTTATATAATAAAGAGTTTTTAACTGAGACATGCTTTAATATAATTATCGGTTATTATCATCAATCTATTTTTATCTCCACTGTTGAGTTGATATGCACTTGGAGTATTCCACGAAATAATTCGTCGTAACTTACCAAACGGGAACACAGCTAATTAGAGTTAAAAGAATAGTTTGATGCACATAGTTGCACAGGAGCTCGTGATATTAAAATAGTTGGTCATCTACAATCGCAGACTAAACTTCATTAGCACTAGTTACGATGGTGCAATAATAAGGGCATTCGATTTACGACGCGGAAATAAAGCAAGTTATATCAGTCATAGGATAGATAACCAAAAATTTCTACCTCGAGCTTCTCAGTGTTTCAAAAAGCATTTTAAATTAACTCTTTGTCCCGGCTGCATATATAGTCGTTAAAACATAACAATTGGTCCCACTCTCCCTATTCGATTCCTAGGGAAGGCCTATCTCCCAGCAGTAGAGATATTAATAGGCTGATAATGATGAAGATGAGCTAACAATGGACGTGATGATTTGCTTAACACGTTGAACGGAACAGGATTATGCTTTGGATTGGGCGAAAATGCATGAAACTCGGTAGGTCTCCGGTAGCTCACATATATTTTGCACGGTTGGTTAAATTGCAAACGGACATAAACGACAAACAGAGTGAAATATTAAAGAACAGCATGCTTGTCTGCGTTTCGACCGACCGTGTGAACGGTCTCTCTCTGCCCGTTCCATAAAAGTCAATTAAATTTCTCATGAGTTTAAAGCGACATTACCAATACAAATTTTCAAATTTGGAACATTTATTAGCGCTAAAAGTCATCATTAAACCTTAATTAACGTTTCTGCAACTGGCGATCAAGTCTTTTTTTAGCACTATATGATAAAAATAAATGAGATCAAGGCTCTGATTATCTGTGCATATCGAATGGCAAATGGGTAGTGCAATATCGATCCTATTATATAATTTTAACTTCACACACTCAATCGATAACAGACCACAGAAAGACATTCGATGATCAGTTAGTGTATCATGGATACTAATGCATATTTTTGTTTAGTAGAGGACAGGAGGCCTACTCGCTTTCTCGAAAACGAAATTTCGTTTACGAACGAAATTAAATCGAAATTTCGCATGTAACGCTACTCTTTATCATTTTCGTATACACCAACGAATGTTCGATTCCAAAGACAATTTTCGTGATCGATTGGAGTGAATGGCGTTATTGGATTTCTTATAATGTCAATTCCGGTTTTTACCGTAACTTGAAATATATAATATTAAACATTATATATATTTCTTTTAAATAAAATTTTAGTAACTAAACATTGTTTAAACATAAAATATTATAATAATATAACGAAAAACTAAGTATATTAATGAATTTTATTTTTCGTTACAACTGATCAAGATACTATAAAGAACTCTTTTATCCACAGTATTAACCGACATATTTAAAAACAACCTTTCATTTACACGATGGCTATAATCAACGTATGGCAATCTTAAATATCCGTATAATACAAACGATTCTCATCCCGCCAAAAGTTTTACAAGTTTCACCAAACTGTTCAGTGTTTACTAATATTTTATTTAATTATTGTGAGTTCCGAAATTTATCTTGACAATTCATTAAAAAACTTTATAAGTAAGTATGAAACTAATATTTAGTTTTTCGGCAAAAAGAAAGATTTTTAGTAATAAATTTACTTTTTATCAGTAATATTTTTCAGGTATAATGGCATAGCCTATATGCCTCGTAAAATCTGTAATATTAATGACATAATTCTATGGGTATTTATCCACAATTCATACATAAAGCCAAAATAAACAATAAACTATTAGGTACTCACTGTCTCTTAATAAGATTCCTTTCATTTTGGTTTTGAGGGAATAATATATTTTCTTATAATACCTATCTGGTGAATTGAGGACAGTCTTAACCTCCTAACACCGTGAAACTGTTTGTTGGGCCATAGGCCCATCCATGTTTTGAGATACGAATCCTTGGTAACTACCTCGGGCATAAAAATTCAACGCTGTAAGAATCATAAAAATATGAAATGCATTATGGTAGGCATGCAATTTTTTTTATCAAGAACTACGATAAAATATCTTCCAACTTTAATTGTGGACTCGATGGCATGAGATCTTGCCTGTGGACGCAGTAAAGGTAAAATCTCCTGGCATAGTTCTTGAAATAATTCACAACTGAGTCTGTAATTACTTACAAACTCAGTGTTGAGAATATTTCTTATATTAAGGCTATTTCGAAGCCGCCGCCGATTTCTTCTACGGTCTAATCGTTCTTTACTCAGAGCTGACTCGATTAATAGTAATATAGACCCCATTTCGGAAAATAAAAAATTGCTTACGAAAATGAAAAGGTAACATTTTTTACTTCGTCAATTTGAGGTAAGAATTCCGAACAATTTGATGTCAAACTCAAATGTTCGTTTTGTCATTTCGTGAAATAGAGTAGGTTTAGAAAATAAATCTGTCAAACATTTTCGTTCGTTGAATATTCGGAACGAACGTAATTGTGGTAGGAAACGTCCGAAATTTCGAACGATATTTCGTTTTTTGGTGAATTAGAGTAGGCTTCCAGGATTATATTCGTCAACGAAATTATTCTTTCGAAAATTTATTCTCTTTTAGAAAATTTATAGAAATTGGTAATGTTAACATAACTATTTAAATTTTTTTTAATTTACAAAAAACACAGGATTTTAATAATCCAACCGAAGGTGCGAGTGAAACCAATTGACATTTGAAATTATATTTTTTACAATTTAAAAAGATAAACTTCAGTTGCCAACGATGCAAACCATTTCCGATTATTGGATAATATTCTTGTCTGCTTTAGTAATAAGCGTTGGATCTACACGAATTGAATACAGATTGATCTGTTATATTCGTAAGTACTTCAATCACGAATTGTTATATGGGTAATAGGTATGTTTAGACTTTTTATAATTCTACTCGTAAATACTTTACATTACGTTGGCGAATTCTCGGTTACAATTCTTGTTCTCTATAACTTTGAATAAATAATAAGACTTAAAGTGTACATGTTTTTTGTTAGTAATTAAACCTATTATCCCAGAGTAAACAGTACCTACTTGTATTAATTTAATTTGCAATGAAAAAAGTAAAATTTATTCTCTTTTAGAAAATTTATAGAAATTGGTTATGTTAACATAACTATTTAATTTTTTTTTAAGTTACAAAAAACACAGGATTTTAATAATCCAACCGAAGGTGCGAGTGAAACCAATTGACATTTGAAATTATATTTTTTACAATTTAAAAAGATAAACTTCAGTTGCCAACGATGCAAACCATTTCCGATTATTGGATAATATTCTTGTCTGCTTTAGTAATAAGCGTTGGATCTACACGAATTGAATACAGATTGATCTGTTATATTCGTAAGTACTTCAATCACGAATTGTTATATGCGTAATAGGTATGTTTAGACTTTTTCTAATTCTACTCGTAAATACTTTACATTACGTTGGCGAATTCTCGGTTACAATTCTTGTTCTCTATAACTTTGAATAAATAATAAGACTTAAAGTGTACATGTTTTTTGTTAGTAGTTAAACCTATTATCCCAGAGTAAACAGTACCTACTTGTATTAATTTAATTTGCAATGAAAAAAGTAAAATTTATTTACATAAAAACAAATTTTAATTAACCTAAGCAAGGTGACAATTGTAATGTGTTATCAATCGGTGCTCTGACGGAAATTCCAGCAACCTTATCGCAGATCGAGTCTCAGTTCTGACGTTCAACTGACAAGACACGATTTATCTTTTTTCAAATATGTAGAAATCAGTAGTTAGTACAAAAGACGTAACGTAGCTTTGAGAGATGCTGTCGTCGTCGCCAAGAAAGGTTACTACTGTGCAGTTGAACAGGGTACGAGTGAGGACCACTCAAAAATTCGTGATCCATTACCTGATATGATTTCAATATCTTAAGAGATGTGATGCTTAAATATGCTTGAGGAATCACGTACTGTAAGATGAGGAACTTCTAAGTTTGTCTAGAAACTAAATTTTTGAATATTACAAAATGTCCTTACTTATATATAATTATGTCGAAATCATATCCAAACTGATTATTTACGCATCAAAGTCAGTACAACCCATACTCCTTAGTATCTTAAATAAACGAAAAATACGTTAAATCATGCAATTACACGAAATTTCGATTTCGGCGTATCAGAGTACATCCCCTTCCGCTGTTGTGTAGCGAAGCTTTTACATTCCAAGCACTTTGCCGCGAAGATAATTTGGAATCAACCAATGAACGAACGAACGAACCAAAGGGAAACGAAATCAGCTCACCTTGATTTCATGACAAGTACAAGCGTGTCAGGCGAATTCAAGTGTTTATCAATAGATGATGTTTTATCATTAAAATTTTAAAGGCCTCTTTGGACGAGTATTTGCCTTAACGTAATTTATGTTTTAACTGTCTTAAATAAGTCTTTCTTTTTAGTAAGAGCCGTATTTTAATTATTGTTATTTTGCCTTTAGTTCACAAAACAATTCAGTCGATCGAGTATCTTCGGAGAGAATAGGCTGTGACTAACGCAAAAGACAGACAGCTTACAGGTTTCATTTTTCGGTTAATAACCGTTAAACAGAGCAAATGAAAATTTTTTACCGTTTTTATTTTTTTTGTTGCTTATTAAATTTTTTATAAAATTTAATTTTTATGTGATAATAACTTGTTTCTTTATAACAGCTATCTCTTAAAAAACTTATTTGAATGAAGAGCTGAAATAAATAAATATTATTGACGTTTCTCAACACACCCGGCTTAATGCATCGAATCGATATCTTCAGCCTATATATCGAGAAATAAAATATCAATAAAACCAAATGAAAAAAATAAACGAGATTTAAAACAATTAATTAAATTTATTATTTTAATCTTAAATTCGTCAAATACGTAAGCTGCGGCTACGGATTAATATTTGAATATTTTCAATCTCTTACGCGTGAGACGCAGCTGAGCTATAACCATTATGCAATTGCTTTGCATACTTATTAAGGAGAATTATGTCACCTTAACACGACAATGTTCAATGTACAGCGATTCAATTTAGACCTAATGCCGTCGATATAAACCGAACTCAGAATTAATTTAGTTTTTTTTTTCAATTCATATATTCGAAACAAGTACACGGAACTTTCTCTTCCGCCGGTAGTTGGGAACAATTAGGCGGTTTGTTTTTATTTTTTTCTGTTCTTTTTGAAATGTGAGACAACGTAATAGTTTTAATTCATTATAACAATGGCTTGGTGAGTTGTGAAACAGTATGTCGAGTTTTGAAACTTTTTCGAAGTTATTTGATGTCTCTTGTCACTTACGTGTCACTCTTTTGCAATACATCCAACGGCCATTCTTTCATGCAAATATTATTGCCATGATTTAAGAAATGATAAACTCGTACGTACAATTAAATAAATATTTTCTTTCTTAGAATAAGTACGATAATCAAGTGATGCTGAGTTGTCAAAAAAATGTAATAAATTTGTTTATGAATAAATTTAATAAATTTGTATATGTAATTGAAGTAATTGAAATAATTCTAATTAATATATTAAAACACATTTTAATCTGCATTATGTAATGTCATATAGTTATTTAAGTTTTTGTTAATGTAATTTAGATATATTCTTGCATGTGTTACGAACTTTAGTGATTTACATGATGCAAGTAAACCAATTTATGTAAACCATAAAGTGTGTTGATAATTAAATAAAAAAAAACCTTATCCGATTAATCAGTTAAAATTGATTATTTCTTTTTTATATTTTATTATAATAGTTTTAGAAGTTACATTATATACGATTATTAAAAAAAAACCTAATCCTATTAATTAGTTAACATTGATTATTTATTTTTTATATTTCATTATAATAGTTTTAGAAGTTAAGATACGATTATTAATTTCTCTTTGGGTACACAATTCGAACTCTCGTTGTAAACATATTCTGTAATTAATAGGTTTGATAGTGTCATACACAAAATTGTGCACATGATAAAGGACTTAATTAGTGAACATTATGGATGGGCTACGGCTGAACAAACGGAAATGTTCTGTTAGTTTGCAAACTTAACAAAATAGATGATAAGCCTAGTTCGATAAAAGTAATTTTACGGGCGAATTTGTCTGAAATCATTTCAACAACCAGATTGACATAACTTTAACATTTTTATCTTAAAATTAGTGAATTTTGGAACAATTTTACAACTACTTTATGAACTTGTCAACAAATTACGTTTGACTTTTAGTAACGGTTTCTTTTTTGGTGTACAACACGAGATTCCATTCCATTACTTATTTTGTATCTCTTTATACCTACACATTGAAAGGGTTTTTAATTATTTGTAATATACATGACATGATACAAAATATCCGTATTGGCTTTTGGGTAGGGAACGCTCAACATCACGTTAGATATCATCAAAAAACTCAAATCTAAAACGTTCATCTGTCGGTTACATTCTGTAGAAATTTGACTAGTATAATTTAAATCATCAAAATTGTCCACTTTATGCAAAAATCACTGCCTAAATGGCCCTTGCGTTTTCATAAATTATTTATTACAATGATAAATGACAGCACATCGTGCCTGTATGTTTACTGAATGTGCAAATGCTGCCATCTGTGCTCAGCGTTGCGTAATATTCACTATCATTTTGGGAAACACACATTAAGTTATGCATGCTGAGTACGAATGTAAATAGTGATGTTATTCTCAACAAACACAACTTCGGGTTTTATAAATGTGACACTGTAAACAATTTTAGCATTCATTTATGGAATAAAATTGAGATGTCGTCGCATCCTGTTATGATCGTAATTAATGCCGAATAAATTTTTTTGATTAGGAGATATATACAAAGAAAGCCATATTAAACTTTAATTAGATCACAATAAAATCGTTATGAGCCTCCTCAGGCAAAAACCTCTAAGGAAGAAGATATACATTATATTCTTATGTTTATTTTTTATTCGGCGAGGTCGTGCATATTAAGAGCGGTTATATTCTTCTTTTTTTAGTTTTAGGTAATACTGGAATGTTAATTGTATATTATGTATAAGATATATCATTTATTATGTAGTAAATTAGTAGTAGCTTTTTGCTGTCAAATTGGTAATCTGTTTAATTAGTAATATAAAAATATTTTTATGAATCTTGAATTATATTAAATATTATGTGTTTTCATTATATTTTATATAAGAAACGGGATTATTTATTTTCTGAGAAGAGTCCGTCTATTCGACGTTAAAGCTAAACTTATTTATGTAAAATCTTACAGGCAGTTTATAAGAAAATAATAAAATATTATTTCCTTCCCTTTGATTCGGTATTTTAAGGAAGTGATTGTTTTTTATAAGTATCTCTTTTATGTAACAAGTTTCGTATTTCAAATGTTACAACACCTATTAATTTCAAATAAAACTACCGGTTAAATGTAGGGGAAATTATCTCAACGATATGTGAAGAAATTATTGTGAAACCATCATACGGTTGACACTCAATTAAATCAAACGACTCGCTCAGAATTTTAATAAATTTCTCAACTTTTTCACCAATCGTGTAATTCCAACAAAGACTCTGCTCGGAACCACACGCTGCTCGTAAATGGACACGTTTCGTTACACATTTATATACCTAATTAGCAAGGATTAAAGTTACAAATCGATAAAACTTTGGCAACATTGAATTTATAATCGCATATGCTGTAGTGACAAAGTAATGCATAGAAATGCATTAAAAATGTTGTACTGTTGTTGCTGATAAAAGCAGTTAGTCATAAAACGTAGCCTAGTAAAAGAATAAACGATCAAGCGTGGGAGCTAATTTTAAAGCTAATGTATACAGAAATGCCAATGATTTCATGAAAAAGACCCGCACGCGAATTTACTTTCCTAATTTTCAAATTACAAAATTTTATTGTCTTAACACACAAACGGTTAGATGTCATTGGCACAATTAATTTACGAGAAATACTTTATTCTGATATTATTTTTACCTATGTATTCATGTTCTACAAGTGGCTGTATTTAAAAGAATATTAAACTAACCTAATCAACAAAACTATTAAAAATAAAAACGAACCAAAAATATAAATCTCGTATGCTGTCGTTTGCAATTTCAAATATTAAATAAAAAAACTTTTAGTTATTATTATTGACATGCGTGATTAATATATGATTATTGCCAAGTTATATTCAAACTTACATGAATTATTTCCTTTCATAATCATGAAAAGAACCTGCTTTTCATTATTTGTAGTCTTAAATTTGTTGAGTAAAAACATTCCATTATACACAGTAAGTAAATTATAACACGAACCATGATTGCATGCACTATATATTTTGAAATGCATTTAATAATTGTAACTTTAATACGTTGCAATTAAAATATAATTAAAGAATAAGTTTTTAAAATGTTAGTGTTGACAGGAAATCCCATTACCATCTTCCATCAACATAGACATCATATAATCACGCAAACCTTGCACAAGATCTAGATCACAATACTATGTTGGTTTCCATAATTCTCTGAAGATAGTGTTGTAATAAGAGAGTAATTTCTATGCAAAAAATCAAGCTACGCTCGATCAAATAAAACGTTGAATAAGCTGTCTAATAACGCCGCCGAACATATAAAAAAGCTTCTTCATTGCGAATTTGAAGTCGGTTGAAAAATCACTCGCTACTACTGCGTTGGCTGGATCGAATGCATTAATTTGTATTATTGGTGACAGTTCAAATGGTTTTTGATAAAAGAATAAAAATATTGAAACTCAAAATAATTGCCAGTTAAAATTCTAAATTGATAATTTATAAAAATTTAGTTCAATATTAATAGGATATGTCTTGCATCGAAAGTATGCTTTGATAAATAAAATTCGTAATTGATATTTGTCTTCATCCCAAATTTCACATGTTGCTTAATTTTTTAATACGACCAGCTCTTTACTCGAATTTGGAAATTAATTACAGGGTCTATTATTCGTCTGAAATGAAGCAGTCATCAGAAGCTTGGTAATTTTAAACCATGGCGACATTTCAATTATCTCGGCTTATTTCATCGGTCTGAAGAATTAGGTTCGTTAATTGGCTCTCCCACCAATGTTATAACATTGTTTTACCTATGATATTTATCCGTACTAACATTACAAATGGGATGGTCTGTGTTTGTCCTTCTTTTTCGTCGTAACGAATCACTGTTACTATACGATTTTTTATGTGGAGATATTGATAACTTGAATAGTGTCACACGTGTGTCACAGGACATTTTCTATCTCAAAAACATCTTCAATTATTTCCCTTCAATAACAAGGAACTCGATGGCAAAATGGCTAACATATTCAGTCTGCGATACAGAGGCTAAGCAACTTTCGCTGGGGTCGGTCATAGGATGGATGACCAAAATTTATTATCTCGAACTTCGGAAGACACGTTCAGCCGTTAGTCCCGGATACATCTGCGGTCGTTGATACCTAGCATATGTGGTGGATCATAGTCCAATTTCCCAATGCCTGTCCCCCAACATTGGGACATTAATAGTGATGATGATAATGATGATGAAGACGTGGGTGACAGATATGTATCTGATTTATCACATACTGAACTATACAAGCGGAGATTTTTTTATATGTGAAAATAAGTTAACTTACTTGTATCTATTATTTTCTGAAACAATAAAATTAAGTAATAAACTAATGCTCAATCTAAAGGGTTTGTAAATTTACTTTACAACAAATGTTACCTATTGAGAAACGTTTAAGTCCAAATATATATATATGTCAATTGTTGAAATGTACTTATAAATTACATTACATAATTTGAAAGTCGCCTTAAATGTAAAAAAAAAAAATTAACTAGATCAGGTCAAATTAGCAATACCGAATCTTTTATGGACTCGTTTTTTTAGTCGAAAGTGCATATTTGTATGAAATATGCACGACCAAGTTTGGTTTATCCGTACACCTAGTACTTTAGAGTTTTAAAGGTGCTTTTGGTGTGTCTTCATTACTGATGGTCGTGATTTATTCGATGGTAAGACAGTTTTCCTATTCTTTATCGTCTTTACGTTTCTCTATCTGTTCTTATCTTTAGTAATATGGAGTGCATAATGAATTTTCTTAAAGGTCCTGGAGTGGTACTCTCAAAACCAATTTTCGATTTATCGTCTACTGCATCATATTCTATTTATGATATTAAAAATACATTAAATCGACATTAAGAATAATCTCCATTTTATGAGTACAGATTCGGATCATTTCGTTAGACTGCGACCTCTCCGTCGTTTCCCATCCACCTTGCTTGTCACTACAAGATGGTCCAGGTTATCTGCGTCTTTGCGAGCAATTTGACCAAAACATTCCAGAAATTTTCGCATACATACAGTGGAAATACTTTGATGTTCTTTCGCGAATAATAGACAGTGATTACTTAAGTATTAAACTTGAAAATTTATAGATAGAAGGCGCTAAAATCAATGTTGGATATGTGTTTTTTAATATCGTGGGAGTAGAGGACGAGGAAGGGTCAATCAATGTTAATATAAAGCTAAGTTTAGATATTATGTTTTACAGCTTCGACGATCGCGATGTCGATTTATTACATTTATTATAAGCTACTGCTTATGCTGAAATAAATACAAATAACACCCACCAGCAAATATAAAGTAAAGTAATAGTTACAAACACAGACCAATGCTAATCAGACTTATGTACCTACAAATATCAAATTTAAAAGACCATAAACGTCTTCTAGATTTTCGTGTGATCTATTAAATAATTATTTTCTGTATTTATTAAAAAAAAACCGAACAAGTGCGAATCGGACCCGTACACGAAGGGTACCCAAAAGGAGCAAAAAAATCACGGTCGTTGTATGGAAGCCCCCTTAAATATTTATTTTATTTAAATATTTAAGGGGTTTTTATTATATTTTGTTGAAGCGGCAATAGAAATACTTTATCTGTGAAAATTTCAACTATTTAATTTTCACGCTTCATGAGATACGGCTTGATAACAGACAGATAGAGAGACTGCTAAGTGTCAGTATTAGGGTACCCGTTTTACCCTTTGGGTACAGAACCCTAAAATTAGACCCAAGAGTTTCGCAAAACGTCGATTTAGAATCGTTAATTTTTTTCAATTTTCGAACAAGAATTTTGTGCATTATATTCATTCGGGACATGTTAGTCAAATGTGTAATGTGTCAGTTCGCAAAACTAGTATTTTTTAACAATTTTTGAAAATATAAAGTTCGTCTTTGAAAAAAAAACATAAGTATCTCTAATGATATTTTAAAATAATAATTTCTTTCGTCGTTTTCCATTTTCTAATTAATGTGGAACTCCCTTTTCGATGTATTATAATATAACAAATGTAAACTCAGCTTAAGAGTGACATACGAGGCAGAGAGGAGCTGCGGAAATTATCGACACTGTATTTAATTTAACGTCTCTTCGTCGTTACACTACACTCCAATGGACGGTGCTTAACGGGGCGAACGTAACAGAATAGTATAATAGATCATATTTCCCAAATTCTCTTTTGTAATGGCTTGATTTGTTGTTTTGATACCATGTTAGTATAGTAATGTAATGGCTTGATTTGTTGTTTTGATACCATGTTAGTATAGTAAATTGCAGGTTACATGTTTCTCCTGTATTTTATTTATATGATTTTTTATTTTATATTTAACGATAAATCATTTAACAGTATTATTTTTTATGAATAAAAAGGACGCCAATTTGCAAACACTTAAGAAATAATTAAATATAACAAGTTCCAAACAAAGAGCACTAAAAAAATACATATCACTATCTGGTAGTGGTTGACCAGTCATAATAAACTGGTTTGGATCGGAATGCTTGAAATTAATTATTTTACACAAGTAATAAGCAAATTGTATCAAAATCTTGTTACGTGTTACATAAACATTCGTAATATTATACTTGTAAATTGCATTGCGAATTATCAAACTTCATTTAAATGATTACGAAATTGGTATCATATGTGTATAAGGCGGAACTACATTGGGCTTACGTGATGGCACATAGGACGGCATTAAGATTGATTTGATATCTCTTTCTAATGAAAGGAATAATTTACCATAGAGCATGTTGCTGGATTGATAGCAATTTATGATAAGCATTACTGCTCAGTCTGCAAGAAACTTAAAAATATGAGAAAGCATGTAACACCATACTATACAAAACTATATACAAATTTCCCCATTCCATTTCAAACCTTAATTTATTAAGGGAGGGGGAGAATTTTTTTTACATAAGTGCCTATATCCATGTTTGTATCGATGCACTCAACGATTACTCACTAAAAATACCAAACGGCAGCGTATATTCCGGTAACGTCGTCAGTCGCTTAGAATTAGAACGTTAATTTCTATTAAAAAAAAAGATTATTTTTATTTCGAAACCCTTATAAAAACAACATAAAGTGGAACATTATTAAATCCTGACCGCTATACTTGTATGTGATTTTTTGTCATTTATTTAATAAACAAAAATATTAGCATTTTTACTTCTTCTAAAAATAAACTTTAGTTATGCAAAATTGCATATTGCTGCATCCTAGCAAATTTTCGATATAAGCGACCTTAGCTTTTGCTAACATTTCATAAACTAACCTAATCAACCAAATGTGCAGCCATTACGGTTATAAAATTTGGGTTCTTAATTATAGCCTTTGCCACCCGCGTATGAAGTAGCTTTCCGTATGTGAAAGAATTTTAATAATCGATCTAGTACTTTAGGACCTTATTGAATACAAAGAATGAAAGCTTTCTTCTTTATAATGTTAGTATACATATCTTTTAATTTAAGTACTTTGTTATGAGAAATAAATAATTTTACTAGCAAAACCTGTAGTAAATAAATAATAAAATAAGCTATGATACAAACTAGTTACCTTAGTCTATAATCCTTACTAATAAACTTTTTATTGGTGGAAGGATCTAAAATCAGTAGTTTTTTAGTTTATTTATTAAAACAAAAAAATAAAGGAACTAATAAAGCTAATAGCAATAAAACACTAAGTTTCTTTAGAGTATATAACTTATATTAATTGTAAAATATGCATTAGAAGAAACCACAAAGGTCAGTTGTTCTTTTCGGTTGAGCTCCTCCAAACAGTCTTACGGGCGTTTTTCTCCAATCTATGAAAAGCAAGACGCTTTTTTCAAAACTGGAACCTTCCAAAGAACATTGGTTATAATTTAATTTTATGAATTCTATAGCGACATTTTTCTTTCTAACTGGTGAAACAATATGCGAAATAGTAATACTTTCATCTCGTTGAATGTATAATGCACGATTATTGGATATAGCATTTATGCATGTTTTTGCTTTCAATGAAGATGGTGCGTTAGTATTTTCGTTGTCGATATCGGACCTGTATCGATTTATATCAGGAACCTTCTCGTTCCCTCCTTCAAAGCTTTGCTTTTTTTGCTCTTCATTAAAGCCAATGACATCACGTTCATTTAACGCATTGCCAAGTTTAACTTGTTTATTGAAATTACCTTTAATGTTTACTTGATTATATTTGGAGTTTGCCTTTGTAGCACCCTTTAATTTCCCGAACGCTTTTAATTTGTGTGGTGGAAGGTGGCCATGATTATAGTTAATAATAGATATGGATTCTTGGTTTGGACTTGATTGGTTCGATACAAGCATTGCAAGGTGTCTACCTTTTAATATGTTTGGCTCATTCGTTGTTGTATATTTTCTTTTGTGGTGTTTATATCTTAACTTCAAAGAAGGATGTTTTCTGTTAAAATCAGCTATGTCAACATCAACGTTGCTGCTCCCATCACTAGAATCTATATTTATACGTCTAGGCGTATAATCGTTATTATATGATTTAATATTATGCCATTTATTTCCGTTTGATAAACTTTTTGTATACATGTCACTACTTCGTTCGACATTTTCTTTTATCTGCAGTTTATTAAATGGATCTTCTACAAAATATTCCAATGATTTAAGAAAAGGAAGTATCGACATTAGATTGTGGTTTTTATATATTTCTAAATCTGATAAAATTTTATTCTTTTCCATTTTATCAACTTGCGCTGAAAAGGGCCGTGGCTTATAAATATCTTCAACACTACCAGAATTCTCCACAGAAGTAGGTTCACCGTTGACATTTCTGTAAAATCTATGTTCCATATGTTTTTGCGATTCACCTCTATTCGTAATTTCAACATTCTTAGGTTCTGTTATTGCGTGCATTTTCAATATTTCTGATCTTATATCATCTTCTAATATTTGTACATTTACCTCTGGCATTTCAGAGATACCTCGTTTATGTATTCTGATTCTATGATCCATAAAGTTTTTTCTTTGAAATTGTACGGATGGCCTGATTTTAGTAACTTTAAAGTCGGATGCATAAGGATAACTGTCTGATGTCTTTGGAAATGACATAGGAACTTTTTTTTCGCGATTATGGAAATTTATACTTTTCAAATAATTTAAAACGCTTCCAGCAAATTTAGAACTTGTCCATTGGCCATAAACTTTGTTATCTCTGTGGGAGGGTGGAGGTGTTTCTGCAGTAGGTAAAATATCAGAGCCCTTTTTTCTGAAGTATTTCTTGAAATCAATATTGTCTTCATTAAAATTATTATTAATAGTATGAAAAGGTTTCGGTACTAGGGGTGGTGGTGGCGGCGGTGTTTCATATTCAGATAGTGTGGTTATCTCTTTCGTGTAAGTAATTGGTAGTTCATTGCTAGGTGTTTCATTTTTTTTAAATTGAAATTTTCCTTCACCTCCTGCATCATTCGCAGTATTCCAAAAAGTATTAGTACTTTTTTCAGTTGTGTGAAAACTTGGTGGAAAATCCAAAAACTCTTTTTCATTCGATAAATCGAAAGTTTTTACTTTCATAGTTGTGTGCTCCAAACCCACATCATGATCGACAGAACTATGAAGTGTATTAATTTTTATGAAACTTTTACTTTTATTTGTTGGTGGTGTTATTGCTTTTTCGAAATTATTATGGATTTCATCAGTCTGTAAGTCACTGAAAACTACATATTTAGTATTTCTTTCTCTTTCTTTGACTCGATTATTTTTCATAGATCTTGGGTCATAATAATCAAACGATACGGAATGGTTTCTGTCAATTGTTGATGCTAATAACATATTGGCACCGAACATCTCCCCTTCAAATCCGCTTGGTTTTCCTGAAAAATATGTATTACAATTTAAATGTTAAATAAGCTACGAAATACATTTGTTATAAATTGGTGACAACATATTACCATTGTCTGTAGTTCCATATCCAATAATAACGCTTCCATCTCCAGGTAAAACATAACTAAAAAGCTGAAATAAAGTTTTTTGCTTGAATGTAATTTAGAATCAAAATCTACAGATACGCCTAGTAAAAAACTTCATTAGTCTACTAATGTCCCCTCTCCCACTGTTGGAGCACAAGTCTTCCCCGTGGATGGAATTGAATTGAATAAGGAGAATGAGCTAAGATCCAGTACGCGGGTCCAGTGCTATTAGGTGGGTGTTAACGACTACGGAAACAGCCGCGACCGGCTTTTTAACGTGCCTTCCAAAGGATGGAGGAGCTCATGATATAAAATTTTTGTTCATCATATAACCAACCCCAACGAAAGTTTCTTAATTTCCGCATTGCAGATCAAATGCGCTAATCACTACATTATAGAGCTGTTAACAAAATTAACGATATCCATTTATTCGCTGAAGAAAAGTTAATTATATCTAACTATACTCACATAATTTGAGTCATTCTATCCATTACAATAAAATAAAATCGATTCATTCGTCTTATTAATATTAATCTACATTTAACAAAATAAAAAAAAAATTAGGCAACTCAGAGTTATTTTATTACATAGTTATGTAGAAAAAACTGTCAAGGCATTACTTGCCCTGAGGTTACCATAAAGATTTTGAAAGGGATTTTGCATACGGATTGAGTACGTATGCGACAGCCTTGTCTTTACTTTCGAGATCTAATTTCGTAATGAATGTCCATATCGATTCATCACATGATAATCACTGTATTAAAAAGTCGTGAACACATTGACCTCACAGCGCAACAAGTTATGCGGTCATTTGTCTACTTTAATATCTCACTTCAAATAATTCTAAAGCATAAACTTATAACTTTGACTTAAAACATACTCACTTTATCATTGCTTTCGCATAAAAATAGTTTGGAGTCCACGTAGACAGCCCAAGCTCCGTAATCTGATTGATAGGAGAGGCAAACATGCCTCCAGACGTCTCTAGCAATATCTACAGGGATTTCAGAAGTTATCTTCCCATTAATAGACAACATCAAATATTGTCCACCGGAGTCCAACCAAAGTCTTAGGACGCGGCTATTTCCATTCGCTGAAAGAAATAACCTTCTATTTTAAAAAAATATTTATATCATTTCAATTGGTATAAATGACAAATGAGATGACAACATATGTTTATGTTACCTCTTCGGTGATTGATTAGATAATAAAGGGAAAGGTATGGAGGAGATTTATGTGAGTGAAGACCTATTGTGATTCGAGCGAACAGTAATCGGTTAAAGCCTATAGTCCCCATCCAACTTGATGAAGCGTTAAATACGATGAGCAGCCAGGGAACCGTGGCATGGACTACGGTCGCCAGTGCTTTGTCTACATTTGAGGAAATTGGTGGTCGTAGTTGCATTACTAAATATCTCTAAAAATCAAGTTAATGAACATTTGGCAATATCTTCCGAATAGTGCTATCCTTGAAGTGTTGTGTCAAACTTTTAAGCGAATCAATTAAAGGACTTGGTAGTAACTTAGTCAATGTACTAAATTTTATAATTGAAGGTTTCGAGACTCGCTTGTCCTTCAGCAGCTGATATTGAAATTTATGTTGGCAGAATTTAAAAGTAACTTTATTATGCAACGCCGTAGCCACTGAAACAGGTTCAAATTTAAGGGGGTCACATGAATTTCGACGACGCAATAACATTTACTCAATATTATTCTTTTGTAAGTTTCAATTTCTTTACCGTTTTTATCAATGTTCATTATTATTCTATGTGACATATTGTATTTCACTCGCTTATTATTTTGTTTGCAAAATCTATGATAAGATCATATTCATCTGAATGATGATAATTATTGTTATGAAATAAAATCAATTTCGTTAAAATTAAACATATTTTATACTCACCTACGTATGTGAAAATACTTTGTTCAGCTTCAAGGTCGTATGAACGAATCCAAGTACAAAATGTGAACTCTCTCAATGGTGGTGTATCTATGTCGTATTGTAGAAACTGTAAATCACACACCATTCTATTGTTAATCTCACTACATTTAGTTTTCATGTCAAACTTTAAGCCGAATCATTAAAACCTGATAAATAAATCTTTGTTGATCATCACAAAACATTATCAAGTAAAGTTCATCGTCAATTTACATTTAAGAACATTGATTAATGACAGTTGTTTGTCTTTAGTAACTAGACAAGAAAGCCTCCATTTACTTATCTTGAATATTTTAGTACAATCTTTAGGTACAAAAAAATATAATTTAATTTTAGAACTTAAAATCAATAATACTACTTAAAAAGCTTACGGGAGTGAAATTGTTGAGCATTGTTATTTATTGTGTAAATAGTTTTTATTCTCAAACACAAAATAACCTACATTGCTTCGGACTAAACCTCCTAGTAATTGGATTTCGTCTCTAGACATTTTCTTGTTTTAACAAAATTCTAATATCAGGAATACAATAAAATGAAAAGTAGGAGTCTAAAAGAATGTTCTCTTTAATCTCTTTGTTGAAGAAAAATGTTAATGTATTTTTATTATTAAAGTTCTTTTACCTAAAAAATATAAAATTCATTAATAAAGCTTTTCAGAGGATGTATTCTTAAAAAAGACATTTGAAATATCATTCAAATTCCAAAAGTACGTTTATATGACAACTTTTACCTGAGTGTATCCCTTTTGTGTTAGTACAACTTTATATACTGGTCGATTGATAGCACTGGTTACAATCACTGCAGTCAAAAATATTATAACTGAAGTCCAAACCATCATTAGGAATTAATTTTCTCTATCGTCAAACGAATTTGGATCCTTACTATAACCTGTTGTTATTGGATATTGTGTTTTTGTGCCACTGTAACCGATACGTATAAAAGTGCTTTCTTCGGAATATCTGTGATCACTGACAATATTTCCCCGTGTTGCGACGTCTGTTGTTGTTACTATACAATGTTTGTAAACCACAAAGTAATTTCTTACATTGTTGATGTGATTATAATAACATGAATTCTATTTATTCCATGATATAATAACCGTAAATGATTCAGATAAATAGTATACGTTTTCACTACTTAGGCATTCATTGTGATCTTGAAGGAAGAGATGATTATTCTTTTAGCTATCTTTGACACTGATTGGTTGTAGGGGTAATTTTCGAAAATACTGAACCTGTTATGAAAATTCTTTTACTTTCGAGGAGCTACCACATACACGGGTGACGTAGGCTATGAATTACATGGCCGAAGTCGCGAAAAAGTAGCTAGTTTTAAATATTATAAAATAGTACCGACCCGATCTTGCTTCGAACGGATGGTGAATGTCCCTCAAGAATTTCCCTTGAGCAGCATTAAAATCCGTTGCGTAATTTAGTAAAAGATTCAGGGAATATAACATGAGATTTAAAAATTTTATCACATGATAAATTATTAAAATCCAAAGTATAATGGTTAGTGCCGCTTTAGTATTGATGCAAATTGAGTTCTTCACTAATAGAGAGAGGCAGATTGATTTATCACGAGTACTTTAAGGCCTTTTTAAATTGGTTAATGGAGATTTTAATTTTTTACAGGTGAAAGCCCCGGCATATTACATCGGAAACCAGGCACCCAGCACTTTACCTCGCGGGGGGTCCATGTTACGAGCCTTTTCTCCCGCCGCCCCACCGGTGCCCGCCGACCGTGCAAAGACCCTACCTGGGTCAGGTAAATAATAAAACATACTCATTCAGGGTCAACACCCAAATCAATTAGCTCTGAGTGAACACAGGTTGCGGTTCTAGTAGCAAAGTACACACAGGTTTGGAAACGGAACAGCCAAGTCCATTGGATTAGGAAAGAAAAAACTTTAAGCCATTCTTATAAAATTATTGTTTAATAAAGAAATAAATAAACTCCAATTGTATCTGGTTTGATTTTTATCACTGTAACATAGATCCGATATACCTAGTAGTTTTCTCTGGGTATATACTCGTACATACACCTATGATGATTGATATTATGGATATTCTTCAACAGCTGAAATATTCAGAAATCATCACTTTTGTGCCGTTTAGAAACTGATAAGGATCTAGAAACTAAGTGGATGGTGTTGTTATGAAATATGCAAAGAATTGATATTCATATTGATCGTAAGCCAAAGGAAATGCTGTAAAAAAATGCCGATATGTCACAAATCAATGTTAAACTTACTTATTTAATGATATCCAATAACAATATGTACACTATTTCTAATCATAACAGTGAAAAATTATATCTAAAATTAACGGCGACGGCAGTCTTATAGACGACATCACGATAAATATTACACTGACTTTTGATTAAACACATATGAAAAAGTGTCTAGCGAGCCACCAATAACTCATTTACAAATCTATGCACAGCTAAAAACATAAACCCATATCGGAAGTGACGAGGCAATTTATCGTTCGTGCATACATCTCGTAGTAGAAAGGTAGTACATTGAGCCGGGCTTGACTTAGGAGTAGATGGGTACAGAGCAGTGTGTGTTTAGGTCCCCCGGCGCCAATCAAGCCCTTGCGAGCTTACATCCCGGGCAGTGGGTCCGATCGCTGTTTCCCCTTCACTCCGGAATGCCCACGCGGCGCTGATCAACTCTACACTATCCCTGGTAACCTTTGCCTTTAGTAAGTGGGTACGAATCCACTTACTTTCGCTTCAAAACTTAATTTGCTTGACGCTTATTGTCTACCAACTCTAAATGTTGTGCTAACGAATGCACGTTTGTTTATTTATGATCCCACAATTAATTGGTTTTAAATTCAATCCCTGATTCCAAAACAGAACTGCTGTTCGGTGTTACCGAATAATTATGATCGGGACAATTTCGTCGTATATATTTCTGAAAGCGACAATATTTTCTCTCGCTAATTTTATGGTTTCTGTCTGACACTGTATCTATATAAAATGACAAAGGTATTGTATGATATTTTATGTATTATATTAACAATAAAAAAAATGTATGCATGCTTGTTATTAAATATTTCTATTATTGATCCTATTTTCCGAATGAAAATTGACCGATTGATCTCTATTTTCAAAATTCATTATGCAAAATTGATTTCGCATTAATATGTAACTTCAGTTTTACAATTCTGCTTTTTAATATTATTCAAAATGTTCAACACGAAAACTTTGTCGTAGCTCATTGTGTATGATATATTAAATGAGAACTAGAGTGTTTGGTACTTTGATAATCTATTAATTCTATGAATTATTTTAGAATATGTATACAGTACTGTGTGTAATATGAAGTTCTTGGCCTACCAGACCACCTAGTTCCAATGTAAATTCATAGATTGTTTTATGAGGTATTTATAAACAGTAATATCTTCGTGCTTTAGGGCATGCCAGTGAAGGCTACATGTCTTCACCTGAACGTGCTGCTGCCAGGGCGCCATATGAAGAACCATATTACACCCAATTTCTGGGTCCTACTCCAGGAAGGTCAACCATCACTCCAGTCATTGATGAAGAAGCAAGGTACGGTGGTCTATAAAAAGCTTTTGCTTAATCTTACGGATTTGATGGATGGATAATCATGTAATTTGGTGAAACCTTTAATTTTAGCGACGGTATGATCATTGATGATGCCTACCAGATGTACAGTATTAATGCCATAACTTCCGCACCCAGACCTATGCCGCGACCTCCCTACGACGCCAGGTAACATAATAAGTTCTTTTGGGATAATGTTATAAATATATTTCGGTCACGATGAAGAACAGCTAATATTTGTTTGCTTTGCGATATTGTGGCCACAATACTTCCTTGATCAATAATATAATCAAAATAACAATTATGACTATTTTAACGTACAACGAATAAATTATTTTTACTACTATAATGTGTTAATTGTTATTACATAAATAATCTTATTACAAGGCTGAGCGATTAGCATAAGCGAATTTATTCAGTTACGTACATTATAAAAGAAAACAAGGATAAAATTATTAATAGATCGAAATGAAACAATCACTCTTGTGGACGCAAAAGGGATTGTTTTTATTTGGGAATGTTTCAGGCTAAATACTCAGGTGGATGATATCCAGCGGTTGCGTGTAGAGAAGATGGAGCGACAATTGGCCAACCTGACGGGCCTTGTACAGAAGGCCTTGCAGGTTCCTGGCCCCTCCGCCGCGCCAGCTGTTGCGCCACGTCAGGAGTTCAATACTTTCCCCACCCGCCCTAACAATCAGGGTATGTCCATTAAAAACCACGATCTATCATTTGAACGTCGAAGTCCGATGCAGTTGCCACATTATAATGTAGTTTTTCCCCTATGTACAAATTTTACCTGTCAAAATTCTAAATTCTTAATGCATCTGTTTTGTCTAAATGTTATTTGTAGAAAAAAATAAAACAATATACGGAATAGTTTCTTCGAAAAAGTTATTGAAATAGTTCTACCGGCTTGTTATGGGAGGCTTGATCGATAATGTAGCTTGCGTTTTCCTGCACTCAGATGCCGCGAGATTTGCCAGCAACGAGAGACCTCCCAAATTAGGGAGAGATAAATTTCGTAAGTGTATTTGAAAGCGGCCGTTGAAGCGATAATGCATTGCTAATGTCTGAATTTGTTCGTGTTTTGTGTTGATGTCTTATTTAGTGAAATTATGTACATTGATAACTTGATTCTCAGTTTTTATTACGCTTTTTATTGACAATGTTGTGTTGCTTGACATGATGAGTGCAACCGTTCCCGAAGTGGGTAGTCAGAACCGCAAATTGTATGCAATACCACAATCTATTACTGAACGGAAAATTGCCTGAGCCCAACCATTAGATAGGCTGTAGGTAGGTGCTTCCGCACACGGTACTGTACTAACCATAAAAAGGAACACTTTCACTTAGCCAACACCAAGTGTGAATCAAATTTTATGCTTATAATGGATTAAAAAACGGATCTCTTCTCAGACTAAGACATTCGCAATGCACTTCGTTGTCTCCATTTTCACGCAATTGGCTTGCTATGTGAAAGGCGCGATTTTTCTTATTTTTTTAGCTTTATTAAACAGTTTTACTAGGTTGGAAATCACTCATAGTTCACTATCAGAAACGAGTTCATCGCATCAGGTATTTTTATACAATCGCTTAAGAGATCATTATAATTTGTGTAAAATCAATTTTGGTCGCTGTGTTTCAGCTGAAAAGTGTTATAAATTCTTACATTTGCATTTTTCATTAGGGTAGTATTTGAGGCTTACCAAATTAGTCAATCATTGCTGAAGAAGTAGATGAATTCGTGATCATTTAATCATTTTACATTGCATAACAACATTAAAAATCTAGTATATAATCTGTAGAAGCATAGGTTTACAAAACTTTTTTCTTTGCGTGATAATATATCTTATTGTGTTTGTAACACTACTTATTACACTAAACCGTCACAACCACAGTGTAATCATTTCATTTACTTTATTTCCCTGTGGATGATCTCCCTTTTCAACGATAGGAATAATTTTACTTTACAGCACTTTAAAATTTTGCTATATTTTATCGACACAATTTTTCTGAATATTTTTTTTCTGTCATAAGACCTGCTTGTACACTTAAGTCTTGCCACCTTACATATAAAATTGGAATTTCTAATAGTATTCCTGTGGGTGCCGTTATTGTTTCACTATCGACTCAGTTTTAGCTGTCTTCGTCACATTCCCAATTTTCTAAACCTAATTCTAGATATCACCGACTCGAATGTATTCAAGTGCACTTAAATTTTTCAACACTGGCACCGTAAGCCACTTTCAGAGATATAAATTTTGTATATAATCTTTCGGTATCGTGATGTTTCCTTAGTCTGTATGCTGAGTTAAGTTATAGATAAGCGTTCCATCGTGAACGCATACATGATTGACATTGAATATTTGTGATTTCAGAGAAGTCAGTGTCCTTTGAGAAATCGGTATCATTTAGCGATGATCCACCTGACATGAACTCCCCCAAACAACACTCGCCTCAGCACTCAGGTATGCATTTGACTGGACATTATCTAATTAAAATTCCTTCTAAAAGTATCCCTCCTTACCTGTGGATTGTTATTTTAAGACACAATATACTTTTTCGTAGATCTAGATGGTAATTGAAACTGGTGATGGATGTTAAAAATAATTTTGTATATTAGTGAATGCTCCCATAGATCTAGAATAACGTACTCAAATATCATTAATGTTATTTATAATATGATTCAATGAATGAATTGAGTGCATTAAATATATATTATACCTTTTTCAACAATAAGAATGCCATGTTGACGAGTCGGGTATTTAATTGTTTTACTTGCATACTTAAGGGACTATTTTTTGTATAACCTTACTTAGGTTTGTGTTTGCCACAGCCCTACTTTTTCTTTGTTAAATATTCAGAATTTCCAAGCCACCCTTTTGCCGACAGTCATATTAATTATGAGTTTTTACAACAATATCTTGTCATGTGCTCATGTTTACATCATATTCACATCCGACGTGAGTTAATAAATTATTTTGTTATGTCATTATTATGTTAGCATCATGATTTCCATAAATTATAGAATAGTATAATATTGACCAAGAATGAAACGATATTGAATTGTCTTTTGATTCTTGGACACGGTTGAATTGAATCCTTTCTGCGACTCTGTCTTATCATTCTTGTAGTTAATACCATAACCATGTTCATAATTCTTATATTTGATTTCTTTCCGCTTACTTCTTTGCCATAACAAGCTGATACAAAACCAACAAAACCGGCAATCAAATCATCGACATTGCCACGGACTTCGTCGCAAGGTAACTTTTTGTTATCAATTGATATTGGTGTAAATTAATTAGGGTGTTCAGTTACAATGTTTTTGAGTGCTTTCGAATCAATGTGTTTATGCCAGTGGATGTAAAATGCTTGGGGAACTCTATCTTTATCCACGGTGTATTGGTCTTCTACTAACCGATTTTTACTTGGAAAAATCTATAAGGCTTACATACAGTTAAAAACACCAAAGGTAAACGAGCTTGGCATTATAATCAGATATATTGCTTATTTAAACATGGTGTCAATTATGATAGCGGCTTAAACTTTTTTATCTGGGGTAAAACTAGGATTAGATTATACAATTGCATATTTTCTTGTTTATAATTTCAGAACGCGATCGACATAAGCCGGCACCACCACCCAAGCCCGCTGGCCTTGTCGGTCAACAGCTGGCGTTGGTACCTCAGCGAACTTACACTATCAACGTGACACCAGACTTCTTCAATCAGCTGCGAATTTTACAGAAACAAAGCCGCGATTTACGAATTGAAGTAAGTAATTTTTGAGAGTCAATGACATCTATCGGCGTTCTTTAGAATTTTTCCATCGGTTCGTTCTCAACCATTGCACCGAAGATTTTCCGATCACCTAGAATTAGTGTACGACTAAAATGCTGAAGAACACGATAATAGATGTGAAATTAACAACCTGATATAGAACTAATGCGATTGTATTTTGAGCTGGATGCGAACTATAAAGCGCCTGCGACTGATTACTGAATAATGATTTTAAAATTTCGTATACTTTGGTTAGAATATTCTGATTTGATTCGCAGACACGTAACTTGCGTCGATCGACTCTGGCGCAGGCCATTCAAATGCGCCAGATGATGGCAGAGACCATTGTGCAAATAGGCGCCATCGCAGCAAGCTTCTGTGAACAGGATCCTGATTCGGTACGTTGATTAATTATGATATTATTTTATTTCTTATGCAATGAAAATGAGGATATAAGTTGAACGGGTAGTTTGTTAACCGTAAATTGCATATTTCTTAAACTTTTGTCGTGAAAATTTGTACATTTAATATAGCTACATATTTATGCATTCAACCAGTTATTCTATTCCAAGATGGCTTTCATATTTTTAATCCAAAAAATGTACCCATTGACATTACTTATTTCTCGTCGCTTAGCAACTTACAAGAGAAGAAGAGATCTACCGTCAGGACATGCTGCTGCTCGAAAACGATTTGTATGAACTAGAAGCTACCGTCGAACGCCTTCGTGGTCAAGCGGCCAACAGGTACACATATAAAATATATGAAAAAATCAACCGCGAAAGAAAATTTTCCATTGACATGCAAATAAAGTATGTAATTAGAATTAATAATTTTGTTATTAAATACAGTTACTTTAGTATACGTAGGAATGATCGATAATTAAATTATATTTCGGTTATACATGCAATATAAAGATGTGACATTTACTTATGACGCCTGTAGTTAAAACTGTAAATAATGATGATATGCTCTTACAAGAAATTACATTTCCCTTTTTTACCTCTCATCTCGCAAATCAATTATAAACCATGTTTCAGGGAGACTCGAGTGAATATGTCCGATATCGAGCGAATTGCTATGGTGCTCTCGAAGAGCAGCAAGACAGTTGCCGATTGGAAACTCAAGTTCCCTATCCTTCAAGAGACTATGAAGGTCAAACTGGCAGCAGAAATGGAAAAGGTGAATATATTTACTTGTTTTAAGAAACAGAATTTATTACCACTACGAAATATAATAGTAACAGTCTCATTTTATTTTTCAATCTCTCTGTTTGTTCTCTTCTTGTCATTATGCAAAAAATATGCCGAAACAATTATGCCAAAGTATATTAGAAATAAAAAAAATATGTGAAATCCCTTTCCCTTAACATCAAAGTAATAATTTTTGGAGATATCCAACACAGTTGTATATGTGAGCATAATTATTTTTTGGGCTTTTTTTACCCACACTTGATTTTTCAAGACAATATAAGATATTTATCGCTTGAATTATGGTTACATAAAACCATCACGGGCTTATTATAACTATATACAGAGCTGGTTATGTGATAGCATGCTCGGGATGGTTATGTGATAGCAGCATAGATATATACGGGTTCTTTTGCTTCCAAATAATGAGTGTTTCAAAAAGAAAAAGAGAAAATATCGACAGCCATTTTGTGGCGTCGTTAACAGGACATTAAGTAGTTCAAACATGCAGTATCTTTCAATAAATATGTTCTACTGTGCGCTAGGTTCGTTTGTTTTAAAAAAAAACGCTTCTACAACTGATGTTCTAATGTTTCCTTTATTATTTAAAAGTCACAAATAATGGTGTCAACTTTTTATTTAAATTCAACATTGGAAATTGAAAAGTGTACAATAATTAATAAATAAAAATAAACGTTTTATACACCTGCCATATGTACGCTTTTTTATTTATCCGAGATATATCTTACTATAAAATATACAAAAATACTAATTAATATACAAATACAAAAATTATACCATAAAATAGAAATACAAATCATGCTAAAATTTTATGTAGCCCGCCCCGCCCCACGCGGTTCAATGCCATATAATTAGAACAGAGGTATCCCCGTCCCGAGTATCAATCAAATATATAAAACTGAGTATCTAAACTCGGCATAGGTCCACTTAGGCATACAAATATCATACCCGTTTAAATAGGTCGCACGTATCGGGAAATCGAATGTGGCAAACCCATATTCGGTGTCCGGATCAGAAATTCCAATTCAAAGTTTCATGTGATATGATTTTTATAAAGAAAAGCTTTCGTGGAAATACCTACGTCTCCTCATAGTCTTTATACTAAAAAAGGTAATAAAGGTTTTATTTCACTGTAGCTCTATAACGTGATAGCGCTGTTTTCGAGGCTGTTTTAATAGAATAGCACAGATAATCATAATCAGAAAAGTGAATAAATTATTAATAATAATAATAACACATTATTGTTAACACCACAGGTATCTTCATAAACTTATCAAACAAAACAATACATCAAAGTAACAAATGGCGGTCTTATCGCTGAAAGCTATTTTTCCCAGACAAACTTTGGATGGAGAGGAATTAATGTGTGTGGTCAACTGCAATCACACGTTTATTGCTGGATTCGTAAATTATATAACAGCTTGCATTTATATTAGAAGTAATAATAAAAAAATATTTTGCTTTAATAGTTCTTGATAGATATTTTACTAATGGGAATAATAATTCCCGGTATCTGTAGTGATTACTCTTTTTAAAAGCAGCCTGATATTATTATATTTGATTCTGTTATTTCTTATTATTTCAGGTGGTGCGTAAAGAAAAGATGCTGGAAGAGGAACCCGAACGACTTGAATTGGCTTTACGTCGCTGTAAGAAACTAACAGGCACTTTAGTCACTCTTAAAAGGCAAGCAATTTATAATTATTTTATAAGTTTACAGTAAAAAGAAAATAATCCTCATATCATAACATCTACATTATCTAATTGTCAAAACAAATGAAATTATGATGGTTCACTAGACAATGTAAAGAAATGTTGTCGTTAATTATTCTAGACTGGCTTGCGTACAAGAGCAACGTTTGCCTTTATCCGACGGACGTATCTCACCGGGTTCTTCACAATCGTCAACATTTACTGCAGGGCCTTCATCTGATGAATTTGCTTCTGACAGTACATGTCATCTACCACCAGCACATAACAAGGTAGGTTCTCGCTTTCGAATTCCAGCCAACCATTTACTTTTAAAACCTTAGTCTTTTATAGGCAATATCTAGGTGGGCAATATTTTGGATCATACGAAAACACTAAATACCTACTGTGACCAAAAGGCATAACAACAATTTTTCAAGTAGTCGGTTGATCTGGTGAAAGAAGGGATACTTTGCTCACCTAAGCGATCATAAACAATGTCATAAAATAAAATCCCAACTTTATGTTCCCCAAATCTGGAGTAATATTACAAAAAAAGCTATGATTACTTGAATTTATTTGGTAAAAATTGGAATATATTGATTAACACGGGTGTAATAATGGGTTCGATCAGTTAGTAATGAGCTGATATTATATGGTTAGTGTCGAAATTGGAATTCGTTTTTAATGAGAACACAGTGTAAATTACCAAAATAGTCTTTGATGGAGCTTTCTCTCATATTGTATATTTTCAAGCGTCTTGATTCAAAATACGAGATTTTGAATCAAGACGCTTGAAAATATATGCGAATATAATCATCCTATTTGTTTCTTGTGATATATTCAAATACTCAGTTATATGCCCATTGGTGCCTATCAACAAATATATTTAGAAACAATAAAACATGTATTGATATCTAACTAATAAATAAAAACGACATCTATTGGGAAGAGAGTGATTGAATATTTTCACATATCTCAATGATCACCTATTAATATTTATTACAGATAAATTGTTGATTGAATGTTTGGAATCAATCAACATCTTCCCTAAAGACATAACGGCGATGTGTTTATTATACCTGACGATGACGGAATGCCGCATCGATTTTTATATAATTGTAAAATAATTTTCATTGATTCTTAACAATTGCAGGTTTGCCATGGTTTAAAATTAGCATTTTTTCCAACACATCGGTTTTATTGCGGCGTGTTTTCCTTTTCCGTTGCTCCCCACGTCACATCCGATCGCTTATTACGTAGATTCATACCCTTTTAAATCGCACAAGGGTCTGCTTTACACTAGAGTGAGCATGCATCCCTTTTTCTTTTTCGCCAATAGCATGTTATAACTTCAGCATTATTTTTATAATTATTACAACAGTTTCATTGTAGTGATCAGACAATTGGATATGCCTAAACTTCTTGAAAAGAAATGAATTGGGTCTTTTATAATCAAAGGGTTTAGTCTTTTATCACGATTGAATAAATTCATTTCTAATATAAAATAATAACATAAAAAGCAACAGAAAAATTCAGCTCTAGGCTAGAAACAGCAGTACAGTAAATTATTATAATAAAAAATATTATTAACTCTAAATCATGTCAATTCAAGGATGTTCAGGTAAGATGAATAGAGCAAATTTTGATCAATGATTTATTTTTAAGTCCACTACAAATGAATATTATTTAACAAGAACTAGTAGTTGCTTTATTAATTTAAACATTTTACAGATATCCCACTGATCTATAGGCTTTTACACATTGTGGAATGGTTTGTATTTATAGTGGAGTAGTACTGAGTATTCTGGATGTGTTCGAATCGGATTCAAAATTCTAAGTGTAATTATGAAATTTATTCGTTTCGTCATTACATTGTTAAATGTGAAATTGGCATACTAAATTTTAAATTTTACCGGCCTTATCTCACACTCTGTCATATGCGATTTGGATTTTTGTGATTTAAATATTAATTTAAAAAGATATCAAATATTGAAAATAAATCTAAATAAAGTTATTTATTAGGAATCTTTACCTATATTATTTTTAATTTAAATCAAGAATTAAACTTTTTCTAAACTGGCAAGTTTACTACCAGTTCGCTTCAATATTTTTAGTTTTAATTTGCTCAGCAAACGTGTCATAGCGTTATAGTACATTACGATATTAGTGCGTTATGATGGTTATAACATGCGAGGCGGAATTTCAGCCCGAGCCGAAGCCGAGGGCGTAATTGAGCCGAGCATGTTATAACCAATACTCACGTATATCGTACGACGTTTTTTAACACATTTGCGAGGAAACAGAAAAAAAAATCATTAAATAAACTCAATCTGTGAATGTACACTGTTGCTTTCCTGGCATTTTAACAGCGCGCTACCGCTGCCTACTGACTGGCGCCGCGCGGCGATTAGTACGAAATTTGAATAGCAACAGCGCGCGAAATGGCAAATAATACTGTTATGGAATTTGTATGGACTATAATTAACTATTTGCTATGGTAACACACGCGTTTTTTATGACCCGCTTTACATATTTAAAACCGGAGGAATTACATCAGCTTTACGAGCAAAGGTGTTAAAAAATAGTTTATTTAACACATTGTCACTTGATTTTTTCGCTTATTGAGCTTCAGTCCCTTTTTTGTCGGTTCTTTAACTTTTCATTGAACGCAGCAGCACATCAATTCATCACAAAATGTTATTTTATTATACGAAAATTTTTAAGATTAATCAACATTATTAAGGCTTACAACCGGTTAACAAAATTAAACAGACTTCAGACACTCTGATGTGCTGTTGACCATTTTGAAGTAAAGTTAGGATTACTTTATAATGTTTTTGTATATTTAGGGCTGCAAATTAAGTATAATATATACTATTAAAGTTGTTTTTTACTGACGTGTTTAGCTCAAATCACATATTTTAAATATCAAAACCTGTTGCTTAATGATAATATTTACATATGCGTTAATAATAATTCATGTTTATATTTTGTCATTCGTTGATTTATATTTCATACATGGGCTGTCATTTATAAATTTAAAACGACATATTGGTAAGACAAGTCCTTTGACTGAATGGCTCAGTTCAACATAATACATAGTTTTCTAGTCGAATCATGACATTTATAATTTATACTATCTGATTGAAAGCTTGCTGTATTGGTGAGCCTCTTCCGCTGTGGCATTAGTTTTATGTTAGCACAAGAATATCTATACAAACGTTTTTTGATTATTTTGAAAGGTTATATTGTCAAATGTATAAATATAGTAACGGTGTAACTGTATACATGAAAAGTATATTAAAAATAATTGCAATACGATATCTATTTTTATTTGTTGTTGTTAGGTATGAATATTAACATATCGTTTTTCTTTGTTACAAAAACTAAGAAACTATATATATAATGTACTAGCTTTCCATTAGCGGCTTCGACCGTTAAAGTTACACTCGACACACCCTGATATGATATGTTTCGATACGCTCACGACAATTCCTCGGCGAGCTTATTAATATTTATAATTATTGTTGTAGATTATTAGGTTCTTGTTTCCGTTTGAAAAATATAAGCTGTATTTATTACATTTAAATAGTCGGTTAAGACTAAAAATAATAACATTAATTTTTCATTAATTTCAGAATACATTATTATGTTTTATTATTTTATAAATATTGGGTATTGTGACTTCAAAAAAATCGTTTTGTATGTTTTATAATGACAAATCATTTTTAATAAATTAGTGTAATAATATGAAATGAACTATAGATAAGTATAAAATAAGTTTATTCTAGATATTTCTAGAAATAAAAAATAAAAAGTCGCTTTTAATCATTTGATTTAATTTTGAGCATTTTACCACCTACAACCAACATCGTATACGTAAACGAGCGAACCCTTTAGAAAAGACAGAGTGTGAAGAAAAAACAAGGCACAGAATACAATGATAAAAATTTGAATTCTTTTGCACTTGTTCTCCCCGCAACAACCAAAGCACTATCCGTAAACGTCGCATTTTGATTATCGCTTGAGGAAAACGCCAAAAAAATGCCAATTTTAATTATTAGCCACCGGATATTATAATGTAGCTGGACCTGCTGATTAATTTAAAAAGTTGTGTATGTTTAGTTATTTATAATATTATGTGTTTATGTGCGACCGTTACATAATAAAGACAGGACGTATCTCATTCGATTTTTACGTGTATTTCCTTGTTCAAAATTCACATCATCCCATTCTTTGAATTATTCTCGTTGAACTCTCATTGATTATGTGTTGTTTCAAAACATAAAGAATGGAAAAGGTTCTGGCCACGTTTTAGCTAAAGATCATTCAAGACTGGTCTTCGCCATGAACACTGATCTTATAATCTTGTGTTACTGTTCAATCTGTTGTTGACAATTGTTAATCTCAATTGCGAAGTTCAAAACATATATACACGCTGTTAAGATGATACGACATTGCGGAGAATGTTATACTCTTTATTACAGTCTATTTTGGATTCAAATTGTTCTTTTCAAACAGAACAGTTCAAATTCAGAGAATTGTTCTCTAACCTTTTGGCCGAGTTCAAAATATTAACTTCAGCGAGTGTTTAATATATCAGCAAACATTCACTTTCACATCGAATACAGCATCTTTCGCAATTGTGTATTCTCGCGGAGGAATACGTCATAGTCTTGAACTTCGTGATTGAGCAGAATAGTCATTGTTAATTAATTACTGACAGTTATTAATGATCTTTTTCCGTGGTACCCGTCAGTTCGCTTGGAGACAGAGCAATTACTTCAGAGAGGCGATAGTTATAAACGAGTAATATAATCTCTTCATAATATATCCATTATTATTATTATTCATAAATACGTTTATAAATTTATTTTTATATTTTCAACCACGTTTATTATTCTTTTCGTAATTACAAATATGTTACTTTCGGTATTATCATCTCTTGTTTCTCTGTAATTGAACACCGATTTTGCTACTGTCTGTAGGCATGTTATAATGCACCATCTATATGATGCTTTTGCAATATTGTTAAAATAAATAGATTCATTCCGTTTATATTAATGAAAATATATAGGTAAAATATTTTAAATATTATTGCAGTACAGTCATTACTAAAAGAACCGGTACGCATGCATACATATTTTACTAGTGTTTTCGATATTTGTGTGAATCTATTTCTGTGTTAGGTTAACTATTTTCTTTTTTTATAATACGAACACATTTTGAAATCAAAGCATTAAACCGACTTTTCTCTGTAATAATGACGTAGTCCATACCGCAAGTGATGAGCAGTGAGTTCGAATACGCAAAAGTCGAATAGGTCTATTTGCCAGGAAGTGGGATGGCTGAGCCGCAGTTCGAGCACATGATTCTGTGTGTGATTAGTACACATAAATGAGAATACTCAAAAGTTTTTCACCAATTTCCTTCAATGCTCATCACTCGTGGCTTACAAATGACTTATAAATCGAAATTATTTCAAAGTGGGTTGTTATTATTTATTAGTTTAGTTGCATGGAAATTTTCGCAGTAGGTAAAAAGAGCGTAGCAATAATTTTACATACTAAAATGATCAAATTAAGGCTTTGTATCTAGTCGAATAATGAGTTATATTAAGGTATTTTTATGTTACATCTTTTGCGATTACAGATATGCGTCTTATATGGTCTTAAAATTGTTAATGGAATTTTCTATTGAAACAAATTTTCAATATTTTAACGTTTATCTTACTATAATTTATAAATTTTATAATGCGGTGTTTACTTGGGTGACAAAAAAGTACAGTTGGGTAGCATCTCACTCTGGCCGCACAGCAACCGGCCGTGTCTGGCTAGTAAATAGAAGCTATGATAGATAAGTTGCAGGCGATTGCCCGTTGCATGAAGTGTTTCTCGCACCTTGCTCCAATACCGCGACTCTATCTATAACTTTTTCAATTCTGACACGAAAACCTTGCTCACATAGAAATGATCAAAGCTGCAAGCAATTTTAGTCAACCGTATAAATAAGCTAGTGATACGTCTTTGTAGGGAGATTTATGAAACAGTTAGCTGCACAGCGAAAACTGGCCCGTGTAAACCCGGCATTATAGTACGACAGGGCACGATGATCTGTTGAATTAATGAATACGCCTTCAGATTTGAAAGTCTAAATGGAATTTATTTTTTTAATTTGAAAGATGCTTCAAAGCTATTAAAACAAACCTATCAAAATTATACATTGTACACATCTATATATTTAAAATTTTTGCTACGTCTAAATAGTAGCTATATATGCTAAAGTGTTTGCCACGAATGCTATAATCTATGTATATTTCCACTTAGTCCAGCACCTTGGAATAATATAAACGACTTTTGATAACGAACAGTAGTGCTTGGTTCGGGGTAATTTATAATTGTTTCACATTCGTCGAGAGTAGATTTAATTTTTTTCCATACTAATTAGCATGTTTTACAAACTAAAATAACGCTTTGTAATGTTTGCATTTGCCTGTGTTTGTTTTGTTGCAGCGAATATTCGATACCAGGAGCAGCTCTCAGCCTAGATCTGCCGGAATGAATGACATGCATTAACCTCCCGAGTTTACCTCGAGCCCTGGTACCTTCAGTTTATAAATTCTCCAGTGATGTCCACTATATTCACCTGATGAATGTTTTCTCTCTTATGATTTATTTTCACACACACACACAACACAGTTGTTAAGTCAACTATGACAGATGCTAATTTCTCAGCTAGCTGTAGTAACGGAATTTTTATAATTAAAAGCTTGTAATTTAAAATTAACCAACTCGTCTGGATAATGTTTACAGGTAATTTTTTCCTTTTAATTAAACGATTTTTCGCTTTCAATTATAGTTATTGATGGTATTTAATCTGAGGGCACTTAACATTGTTGACGACAAACTATTTCGATTAAAGTAGCGGTTAAACGTGCTTGGGCTTTCATTAGATTAGCAATATTATATACCCACATCGCTATGATATATTAGTAATCCTTTGTACGTAGACAGTTATATTGTGACACATGTAAACACACCTATTGAAATTTTCGACTAATGGCAAAATCATCACAATTGTTAAGAGTGTATTATTAATATTTTCCTTTTTATTTTTTTATTTGTATCTAATGCATTCTATATATCACCGAGCTGATATTTAATTATCCACATGTATTAAGATTTGTTAATCACATTGGTCAATGTATTCGCATTAAGTCTCTGTTTATATAATTTGTCGTTATTCAATACAAAAACCTGTCCGAAATTGAACACTTTTAGGAAACTCTTTTGTGACACAAATTTGTCGGCTGCTCAACATTACTATTATATCTCTGTTTGTTATTTGTACTGGAATCTTGAAATTTTGATTGGGTGGGTAAAGTGCGTTTTAAAAAGTATTCGAAGCAAATGCAAGACATTCATTAATATACCACGTCACTTTTTTGCAGAGAGTTTTTACTGTTTTTGCTTCCAATTTTTTTAACACTTAAAAGAATTCTGGAAAAAATATTACATTTCAAAATGGCTGTTTTAATGCTACCTAATAGCTATCAATTGAAAGTTTGATTTAACGTTCTGACGTGGTAGTCCCGTTTTTAAAGCTTTATGATTAACTGATGAAAATACTTTTTCATAGGCCCAGTAGCTTTTCGGGTTTATTCATTATAAAGAAGAGTACAAATCTTTGTTAACTATAATATAGACAAAAAAAAAATTATAAACAGTATAATCAGACTTTAAATAAGACTCAAAGTTTTACGTTCGAACAACTCCTAAAACATTACAAGCATTTTTAATTATATTTCCTTATTTTTGAGAACGAAAATTTTAATTTAATTAGGTATTTAGTTTATATTATATGCACTGAATTAAATCAAATTCTGTAGATATTTAGCGGTATTTTTATTCAATCTCTTACTCGTAATTACTTGCTTCGTAGACACGATCTGCTCGGAAATGAAGAAGAAGGTGAATATGTGGATTGATAAGTTATGATAATGTTGATGTACAATAAAAATGCCCATACATGGGTGAGCTATTTTTATGGAGTGTGGTAACACTATCCCTGAGTATGTTATGCTTTGATTTTAAGTAGCTATGTAGGTGTATAAATCCCCATAGATTCCAGTGCTGATAATAAACTGCCTTTCTATCGTTTCTGTTTTCTTCCTTTTGAATGATTGTGGTCGCATCAAGATATTTTAGTTAAATTGATAATTGTGACTTAAGTGTTCATATTGGATTCTACTATTGAATGAGTGTTTCTGAATGTTTTAATATGTGTTTTTATGTTCCAAACGTGGTTGCGAATAAACGAAACGAATAATTATACCTACTATAATGTTCGTACGGTTATTCGCAGCCACGTGTCAGTAATATCGCTGGCGGGCACAGCTAGAAGTTGATGGAATGGTGCACAGGGTACCACCAACAACTGCGGGAGAGGGACTGGTCGAGGATCAGCGGACTTGCGGCCAGAGAACGCTCTCGACGCCTTACTAGACGAGCTGCAGACGTTCGCGAAGCCGGTGCCGCCGGCGGTAGTAACTACAACGGCGGCATCAGCATCGGCACTCGGCAGAGGAGAGGGTCCACTGAGGCGTCTCCATTCGTACCCGAGCGGAAGCGATACGGATGCCTCACCACCAGTACGTGCTCGTGGGCAACATCCTCCCAAACCACCAGTGCCAGAACGTCACCCCGAACTACTAGCGCTAGCAGCCAGGCGGGCACCGCCCCCGCCTCCGCCGCGTACCACCTCTCGCTCCCCTTTAGCATCGCCTACATCTCCCACTTCTCCTCCCGCAGACGCTGGCGACCCAAACGACGACAAATCCAACTCCCGTCACACCCTTTTAGAGCAAAGGCACCAAGAACTTTTAAAGAAACAGAAAGCTCTCCAGGAACAATACGCGCGCTTGCAAATGATTCAACGTAGTGGTCCGACGCTACCTCAAACGTCACAAGATCTTAAAAAGACAGGCAGCGAATCTAACCTATTGACAAAGATGAATTTGAATCTAGCCCCCGCGACGATATCGGGTAGCATGACACATCTGGCCGCTGACGCTGACCGAAAGAAGAGCGTCGACGGACCAACGTTGCCTGAGAAAACCACTCAAGGGCTCTTGATAACGCAAGAGACAGTCGCGACAACTAATAAAGTTTACGAGACTGACATTCTGTGACCTAGTAATCGCCGCTTTATTATATCAGTTTAAGTTTGTTATGACTTTTCTTTTGCGTCAACATTATAATTGCACCGTTACGATTTCCCTATAATGATCATCACCAAAATTGATAGCTTCACACCTAGTACGCTTTATTCATAGTTTTATTTAATTATACTTAGGCGCAATTCGAGCTCCTCGGCCTTTTACTCGTCACGATACTGCATAAAATGCCAAACGAAAAGTTGAAATTTAAATTTGACGTCAATCTTGTTAATTTGATTTTTTAGAAAAACTAATATAATTTTGACATCCCGACAAAGATCAAACACCTATAAACTTGTGAAAATTTTAATTAGGTAAATATGAATATAAGCTATTGTTATATAGTAAGAGACAAACACCATAATTTTGACGTAAACATTATAATAAATTTCAACCTTCAGCATTCCAAGACAAAATGTGTTTAACTTAAACGCAAAAAAAAAATGATAATAATCAATTAAGTAATATAATACAGAGACGAAAAATACAAAAAAAAAATATATCAGATTGGTGTCAGTAGATAACAGTCCCCAATTATAACTACATAATCAGTGTTGTACATAGGTCATTTGAGTAAAGTATCCTTCTATTTGTAATCTAGCTCCTAAACATTCTACTTTAATCTGTATGCTAAGAATATCCTACGATTTCATGTGCCAAATTGTTGTTTTCAAAACATATAATAACATGCAACGATTTTGAATAACTTACACAAATGTTTTAAAAACTGACGTTCATTTAATTTGAGATATAATAAATTCTGTGAAGATCTTTGTACAACGAATATAAAGTTGTTTTACTGCGGAAAATAACCAATGAAATTTTCTCCATGAAAAAAACTTTAATATTTTTGACGGGTTGTTTTAACGAAAACTTATAAATTGTCTGTGATAAAATGTTACCTAATAAAAGAATGCGTAAGAATTGAATTCCACTTTTTAAAACAAACAGCCGTCTAGTAACTCGTTCTTGGCACATTGTTTTTATTCCCAGATAACGATTGTCGTATCAATAAGAAATATTTATAAACATGTATTCGTAGATAAAATAATTCACATAATGATGTATGTGCCTCAACCAACTGGTTAAAATAGCCTTTTAATTGCAAGGCTTTTATCATACAATGTTAATTTATATACAAGTTGAAGCCGTAACAATGAATTGATGTATGCTACCGTCGCTATGAGAGTTTCATTTTAAATGCATATTAATACTACTAACGATACTTTACGAGAAAATAAGTAAAAAGTATAGTTTTCATGTGTATTTATAGTGTTTTTGAAAAGTTTCCATTGCTCTCAGGAAGAATGTTGTTGAATTTTTAAATTAATTGCCTGTACGAATTGCCGTACGATTAAACGGCTGTTCAACCAATCGGCTGCGGTATATACACAACTTGTACTCGCACTCTGAAACCGTCATAAATATTAAGGATAGTTGGGAAAAACAATAAATTATAATTGATTGAAATTATACGAATGATGTTCTTATAAAACTTATGAAATAAAATGTCCTTATTTTTAGACAGAAAATATATCTGCATTAGAAACGTCTAGATTCTAGATCTTTAGTCATAGAACTAATATCTTAAAAAATTTGCGCAATTTCAATGTTTGTTGCAAAACACACTTAAAATTTTTCATTATGCACAAAAAATTCACGCACTTAGTAATAATATTTTTTGTGGAGTTTGTGAACGCGTTCATATTGCTAAAAATGTTTAGGTAGGGAAAAGCTTTTCACAAATTCAATAATTTAATTTGCTTTCATAGCTTGGCCGGACTATTTGTATTAAATGACTAGAAAAATAGTAGTTAATATATTTTCACAATGAAAAATGATAGACGTATCTCGTGTTATACGTAATTCACGGTGAATATTCTATCACGTAACTATAAGGAATTGTAATTAAATTATGTTATCTTACATTCCTTGAATATTTTAAAGTAAATATTAATTAACCGTATTTATTTTGAAATTCATATTTTTATCAATGTTTAGTCTTTTATACGATTAATGAGAATGTTAAATGTGTATTTTTTGCGATGTATGGATAGTAAGAGTTTTTGCACTACTTGTTTGTTTAAATCACGACTAAAATTAGATTATAAACAATGATTTTTCTAATGTACTTTTCAATGTATTTCAGAGATTATAACTGCTTTTCTCTTTTTTAACATAAGATTCGAAATCGAGTTTTAGGTGCTTAATATTGTGAAAGCGTCCCACCTGCTTGGGTTGTTGATGCTAAATATCTTTGATCACTCGAGTCAACAGGTAAACATTTTACAATTGCATTAATATAAGTGGTGATGCTATATACGTCTGAAGCGGTGTCATACAGTCATAATAGAATAACCGCAATGAAATAGAACACTATGTGTTTTGGTGAGAGGAGAAAACTACAAACTGTGAGGTGCCTTGACTAAGACAACAACTACTAAACCTTTCTCGTTTCAAAATACATATATCAACATAGTAAAGGTAATTTAAAGTAAATGTTTTCTTTCTTCTTTTATTTTTTTTTTTGTAAATATTAATTTTACCGGAAACAAATATATTAATATATTATTATACAAAATAAAAAAAAATAATTAATACCCAATGATGATGTCGTTTAAATATTAGATTAAATATTTTGTTTGTCATTTTAAGTTTTCACCTTACTTTCAAAGTAATTGTAATGTCGCGTTATTATATAGTATAAAATATAAGATGAAGGGCAAATAAAAAGGCTTTGTAGTTAATTTGAAATCATATTATTATGATAGAACATCGGCCGGAGAGTGCTAATAACGAACTATTTAGGTTAAGTTTTTGTTGTAAAAAATGTTTACATTAGGTTAAAACGGTAAGGTTAACTGCCATTAGGCAGTTGGCGAGCGAGCAAAGCGAGCACGCCATGGTAGCGGCCGCCTAAGTGCCAGAAACGAAGTATTTAAGTTTAAGTTCCAATTATGTAAAAAGATTAGCTTAAGTTAAAACAGCCGTATGTTATTTGTCCTTAAATCATTGTTACCCTAAGATATGTGAGTTTATTTAAGTAATATCATAAAAAGTAATTTTACAAGGCATTTTACAAACTTAGGTCTACTACCTAGTTTGGCAAAGATTCGATTCCGTTTAAAGAATGAGGAGCGTCGATACTATAAGGATACCACACATTGTCGGTCGACAATCCGGTATTGTATAGAATACCTAAGAAAAGTAAAGAAGTATACTACTAAAGCACTTTCTATAGAACGCTGCAAGTATTACACAACTTGCCTATCACATAAAGATGCATTTAATTAAAATGTAATTGTAAAGTTATTATGATCTTATATTCAAACGCAGGAACTTTATTCAATTTATTATTAAGTAAAATATTTTAACACCTAATTCTCGATAAAAGAAAAGGAGGTATGATCTCTAGCGAATATGGGAAAAGATACCTTTAATTTAAAAAAGTGCCAAAATTATTCAAATGCTTATTTTTAACTTTTTTTACGCTATACACAAATTTTCACTTTGAAATACATAATTTTATACATATATTGTAAATTTTATAACCGGTATTGTTGTTTAGTTTTAGATATACTTCGTATATTATTTTGGCTTTTAAAGCTTCTTACCAATATTTTGTTGTAAATTAAATGATATGTTATTATTATATTATTGTTTAGTTGTGATAGTTCATATTAATTGTATAGTTATACTGAAATAGCTTGAAATGTTTCAATGTGGAATTAAATAATTAATTATATATACACACGTCAAGTAACGTTTGATTTTTCTCATAAACTATTTTGTACCCACCTCGAGCTAAATTCAAAATTAAACTTCCAATTGGACTGTGATATTCTGTTAAAATATAGCGCCAGCATCAAACCTCTAATACGACGTTCGGCGCTGTATCATTTTTACATAATGAAAGTTCATCTCTAACATTGAGCAAACCTAGCATTCCTAATATCAATATCACTATGAAAGTGCAGATAGAAACTTCTCTTGAAATCATTGAAACAGTTATGAATTTTGTAAAGGAGAGTCATCATGAAAATATGGATATAATATAGAATTGTGAAGCATTGATCAGTGATCTGCCGTACATTAAAGACCACAAACTTCGTACAAGCTTCTCTTAAACATGGTCATCCGTAAAAAATTTTAAACCACTATTTCTATGTCCGGTAAGTGGGTGCTAGGGCTGTCAAATATTTGGGACATGGTCCCATTCTGAGATGACATCTTGTACTTAAAATGGATAAAAAAGCTACAGTGACCTTGAAAAGGCTGCCTGTACAGATTCTTATCGTAGGCGAAAGATGGGGTAAAGAAGAAGTAAGTTGCGGAAAGATGGATTATGTTATAGAAGAGAAGACAGCTGAATGAAATAATTATTTCTCAATACTTATCATTATTATAACATTACCCAAAATAAAATAAAAAATATGAAGCTTGTGAAATAAATTAAAAAGTCTATAGTCTATACGGCGATCTTGGTATCATATATATTATATTAGCCCCGTCCCACGCGTAAGGCAAACATATGAAAACTAGTACTAGTATGATTTTGGCGCCAAGCGACGTGGGCTAGATGTCACTAATGCTTTAATTTCAGTTTTGATTGGTCATTTCATCATTGTTGTAGATACAGGAAAATTTGGAGATCAGTGCACAATATTTTTCTATGTTAGTATTATTATCATATTAACAAAGGAAAAAAAATTAGACTTCATATGTGAATTTTATATGAGTGTTTTTTAATATATTTCATGTTTCTTTCAACAGTAGTGAAAAACCTGTAGCTACATATATTGATTTTTTTTTCATTATATTTATTTTACCATAAAAAGCTTTGTGTGTATAGTATAGCATAAAAAGCTGTGTGTTTATACTAGAAATCTTATTATAACAATTAATTTGATTTTAAACTGATTTGAGGTTGATATAAATAAGTAGAGGAGATTTGACAGTTTTAGAAAATCCGGTGACCTGTTGATTGTAGCGTAGTTTTTCATGTGGAAATAATTGACAGCCCTAGCGAAAACACGCAGCAAAGTGTAATAATAACTATGGACCTTTCCGTGCGCTCTGATTACGCGTACTTTGAACCGGTTCCTATCATATACTCTTGCGTAACCCACAACATACTTGGGTCGTTTTCAAAAATAATTATTCTTTTGACCAACTTACAACATCGTACCTACTTAATTGGTCAAATGAATCTGTAAATCTTACGTGAGCTTTGACTATGGGTTTTATGAGATAATAAATAATTTTATATTAATGTGTTCAATATTATTTATTTATTAATAAATGATTTTAATTTTTTATGCTGATGGTAGTGAAGGCAGTGAAGCTTTTGAAGTCAGTTATTAATAGGAACTTACAGCTATCTCAGCGAAAAGTTCAGTGGTAAAAATAAATATAATGAATCAATCAAAATATATCAATTAATTAAGTTTACCTAAGCTTCAAAACGGATTTAATAAATATGTGTATAATCATTTAAAATAATGTCTCAGATTATTGAAAGAAAGTAATCCCCAAAATTTTTTGTTCTCTTCTTTTACGTTAAGTTTGTTTTTCAAATGTAATTTTAAACAACAATCTTAGTGATTAAACATTCCAAAATACCACGGCTTTTACAATCTGTAAATTTAGGATCTGAGAAAGTTTACGATATTAACTATATTATAAATAGAAAATATTTCATTGTTTGTTTGTTTTAAATAGACAGAACCATTGGACAGATTTTAAATTATATTTTATATAGGAGAAGCTCCATTATTCCCGCGTCGTGTGTCGGTAGCGGGAAACAACCAGTCATTTATAGAGAGGCTGAGTTCGAAAAACTATACATATTATAATGGTCCAATTATTATAAAGGTAGACATTAAATATTTGGATTGTTCTTTCCTCAATACAAACAACGATATTTAGAAATTATAAATTATTCAATTTTGTTAAATATTGTGAAATAAGCCCTCATGAAACAGATTTGTGATCAAAAGTTTACTATTCTAGACACCTATGGTAGGCATAATAAACTTCGAATTCAGCTACTAAAACGTACCATTATTATTTATCCATACAAATAAACGTAGTTTATGAAGGTCTATTATATTTTCTGAAAAATAAAATTCGTCTATTTTTCAAAATGGAGATATGTCTCCAAATCATTTTCTGATAATATATACAATGCAACGGAGGTAAGAATTTCTTGATAATTTTCACGGATGACTATGATTAAAAAAATATATAACAACGATTTCATTACCAAATTAAGTAGATTCTTAAGTGTTATGTCAATTCGTAAGATTTATACTTACGATCTAAAATTCAAAGAGACTTCATCGAAGATCGTCAATATAACGTTTTGATAGCTAGTTATTCTAAATATGTGGCAGAACTTTCTCGCACTTAACCTTTATGCACCAGGAAGGAGCCTTAGATCAGACAACGCGTTAGCAGTAAACCTATTGTGAGTGAACTCATTAGGTAATATGAAACAACTTCCTGTTGTGGTTATAAGGTAATCAGCTAGTTGCACAAACGTCCATTAATAATTGCATTAGTTTAAAGCGACATTACCCCATACAAATTTGACATTCATTAGAGCTTAAAGGTTTCATTAAACCTTAATGGATATTTGTGCAACTGACCGTATGTCTTGTATAGGACTCACTTGAAATATTTTAGGTTAGATCGAATTTGTACGGTTCGAATTATATATTTTTAATTTAAATTTTTAACTAAACTGATTAGGTTAGGACCATTTCACTCTTATGTTGCAGGTTCCCGTAGGTGAATTAATTTTAAAATTTGCTCTTAAAATTCGGAGCCTGTCCAATACAAACAAAAAACAAACGTATCTTTCCTCTTTTAAAAGTTAGTATAGCTTTTTAAATCTATTCATCATCATCATCTTAAATCTCACCATCTTAAAAGAAACATCTATACATATTAGAGACCCCTGAGTTGCACAAACATTCATTAAAATGTTCATCATTTTCAAGCGACATAACCGTTACAAACATACTAATTAAAAACATTCATTAGAGTTAAAAGTCGTCGTTAAACCTTAATAGACGTTTGTGTAACGAGGTGAAACAGCTAGACGTATGATCCGGCTCGAAGGATCATTCATGTGGCAGCCGCTGGTTCTTATGATGATTAAACAATTAAAGATTTTGAACTGTATTTCTTACATGTGCTTATTTTCACGCCCAACTGACAGACTTGTCACTCATTCTTATGTATGTTTCATAAACTAGGCGTACTACGTAGGCCAACCACGCATTAACTTGTCCACTTAGGTTTAGAACAGGGTTGGAGAGCCTTAAGGTGTATTTCCATCAAGTTATAAATTAAATACTGTAACAGTGGTAGACACACACTACTATGACTTTCAGCTGTTACGTTAAAACTCAATCTAAAAAAATCAATCTTAGATTATTATTGGTATTTGCTGTAAATTTATTTAAAAAATATATACAGATATGGGTAAAAATAAAATCTAATGAATATAAATGGAACTCAATGGCGTAGTGGTTAACACACTCTATTTACGATACAGCGTTGAGCAACTTCCGCAAAGGCCAGTCATAGGATGGATGACCGGAAAGTTGTTATTTCGAGTTCCTTCGCGCTTTGGCAGGAACGTTAAGCCATTGATTCATATGCATTTGTTAACACCTACCGATCCACACAGCGTCTGCGTAGTAGGTCATGTTTTATTCTCCTAAATTAATTACATTCACAGGGAAGGCCTGAGCCTCAGCAGTGGGTTCATTATTTGACTCCTGATGATGATGAATATTTATACAACTATTCATGCTTCAAACTAATTCTGTAATAAAATAAATGCTAAGTATATGCAGCATCATTTGATCGGTTATCAAACAATAACATTATCAGATATAACCAAAACTTTAAGATAAAGGTGTAAACAAAATTTTCACTTACCAACATCAAGGTATTAATATCACCAGTCCATAATATAGGTGATAATGTATGAATTAATTAAGATTGTGAATATATTAAGATATAAACAGTTTTGAGTACACTACATATACATTTCAAAGAACCTGTTTTGACGGGGTTAAGCACGAGTAATTTATATGAATGTTACCCCTCTGACCCATTAGGAAAACAGATTTTTACCAATTCAGCACACACCGTCTGTCCGTAACCAAGAGGAGCGGCACGCCGCTTTCGTTGCCATCTCTCAGATTCAAGGTTCAATATATTAGACCAATGTAGATAATAAATTTTTCTATATTGTCTCTGGTTTAGTGTTATGGTTCCTTAGTTTTTCAGATACTCCATAATACGAACGCTTTAACTACTCCTCTTAACAATGTATGTGATGGAGTGTAATTTATTAAATATTTACAATCATTACACGCTACAATTTTATTTATTAACATGATTCCTTATTGGAGACTTCAATGAAAAGTTACATACTATTTAAAATACTAAATAAAATAAACTGTATAAATTAAAAGTTACCCCGTTTAAAAGTTAAAAGTGTGTCAATGCCCAAGTAGGCATTGTTTGTTGCATAAATCGCTCATAATCATGCAAGTGACAATTCCTGGTGATATGTCGCTATTGCGATAGGTTTTTGCACCGTTTGTACACCATGAACCGTGGACGTGACCACTGTTACTTTTCATCCTTACATTATTACATATTAATGCATAACAGCCGCTTTACTAACCGCAATAAGGCTTCTGTTGACATTGGTATTTGATATTTAAAAGTTCAGTCACGCCGTTGTGATTTGAAACAATGCCCCGTTATGATAATCACAACGGCTATATCGGTTAACTGTATATGTTACATAGAAATAAATAGGTATGGAGAAGTGCAAACTTTCTCCTCGGTTGCATTTAATTAAAAACAATGAATTTACACATAATAAGACAAGAACACACCACTTATGCCTTAGTTTATACGGTGTTACGTAACTGTCCGTTCAATTGCACTCGAGAAGGTGGGTGTAGGACGCGGTCGGACGTTGAGAAAGTCAATGGGCCCGTTTAGGAAGCTCTCTTCCGCAACGACCCGCGCAGCCCTCTAGCATTATAGTTGCCAGAAGAATCTTATTTCCAGCGATTGAAACTCGAATGGACGTAACCTTGGAAAAAGAGATAAAACAAATAGAAATTTTGACGATTTAGTGGTTCGCATGCCGGTTTCACGGTGTCGCCATCTGTCAGGTAACCCGGACTTGACTCCCGGTCAGGTGTGTACCATTGTGCTTGAAGTCTAGATATTGCGGAAACATCGGTGTCTTAGATACTCCACAATACGGGGGCTTTAGTAACTGATCTCTTAATCTGAGCAATTTATGTGATTTTGTCTAATATTTAATTATTTTACTGTACAACTTCATTGTGACTTTCTAAAATTGCCTCAAAATTTGTAAATAGTGAGACTTTTAAGACACTTTGTCATAAATATTTCTAACATACGATAATTATGCAACACGTAGCTTCTATGCCTGAGTCACTCTAGCACAATTTTTTACAAAGTTATGAATAATTCAAGCATAATTATTAGCATATATACACATGAAGTTATTAATAAGTAAACAATATTAACAAAATAGCTTTTATGACAATACACCTTAATAGTTGTCCTTCAAATTTATCAAACTAAACATATTTTTGTATAAAATTTATACATAAATAATACAAATAAGGAACAAATCACAATTTGATTATCTTTAACAAATTGCTTTTTGTAGGATTTCAAAAGTTATCCTTTATTATTACTAAAGAATTTCATCTATAACGAAAAATGGGCAGAAAAGAAAAGTCAAAATTTGTCAATAAAACACACATGTGTGGTAACTAATCGGCTGAGCTCCGTGTAAGTGTCACTCCTGGTGGCTAGACACTACCTGCCGGTTTCCTGGTCAAATACTTCCTGATGTGTTACCTATACTGCTTGTTTCGAAAACCTGTCACATTTCCACGAAGGAAATGACAACATGACTCTACACTCATAAAATCAACCGCACAGAATATTGTTTATAATATATAATACTTTATTGAAATAAACTTCGAAAATACACAAGAATTGAATTTTATTAAATACCTTTATGCCTTTGTAAAAATATTACAAAAAACAAGATGTCAAAAATACACTTCGCTACAGGTACCTACAACACATTGCTCAGATTTGCTATTATCTATATTATTAAAGTTTCAATCAAACAAAACTTTGTATTGGACCTGTATTATCTATGGCATGTTAACGTTGCGTTCGACGCTAATTTTTACAGAATAGCAAAGCTGCAGCTCTACGTAACTAACCTGTGATACAACGTATTGTTTCTAATGCAATTACCAATTAAACTTCATGCGTTCAGTTGCACAAATGTCCATTAAGGTTTAATGACACCTTCAAGCTCTAATGAATGTCAAATTTGTATGGGTAATGTCCCTTTTAGCTAATGAAACATTTAATGGACGTTTATGCAACATGCCGATGACTGTCATTTGTATTGTATTTAATGAACCACCAGGATATAAAGGTATTTTTTTGTTTTTGTCATTTTGGCGAATTACAATCTTTTTGTTTCATCATCTTCATCAGCCATTTTACGTCCCAACTGCAGGGGTGACGGTGCGCTGGCCTTCCTTATCGATGGTGAAAGAGGAGGCTGTGACCCTTTACGCTGGCCTACTGCGGATTCAATGACTGCAAATGCAGCCGGGACCAACGTGCCTTTCGAAGCACAGAGTCGATCCGTCCCGTGACCGACCCCCGCGAAAGTTGTATAACAACTATGATCGGGTGTCACGACGCTTATAGTTTATTACTTTATATTCATTAAAATTCTGTTTAAAATATCATTGATTGATGATTGTCTTCCTCTATGCCTCAAATCCGAGGCACTCCTCTGCAGATCCACCCTCATAAAGACGCCTAGTAAAGAGGCAGGGGCATATCTAAAGGGGCATAAAATTTAGCAATGACACTCCCCGTGGAGGCGATGTACGAGTTCAACTCGAAGACCATTTCCCGCGCCATTCGCCCCCTTTGCTGTCCACCTATTGCTGGGCGGTTCCCTCGTGGTTGGCCATGCTGATAAAACCTGCTGTAGAGTGAGTGTGTGTGTGAGCGAGTCAGGATCCGGGATCCGGCTAAGAAAGCGCTGTCCCAACTCAACTATATTAGTCTGTGTTTTGGTAATTTAATTATTGCAACATCTAATTAGTGATCTGAGCAATATACCTGCAATATAGCAATATATTTGCGTCTAAAAACAAGTTATGTATCATGACAGAAACAAGGTATGCATTTCAATTTATTCATATATGAATAGCACATGACAACAATAACAATATCACAACACTACATAGATGCATCACTATTTGTCTGATTACTAAAACTTTATTTTATATAATACTAGCTTTCGCCAGCGGCTTTGCCCGCGTGGTCCCTAGGGAAATATTTAGTGGGATAAAAAGATCCTATTATCTAAGTCGGCTAATACCCTATCTGTATACCAAATTTCATAAAAATCTGTTTAGTAGTTTTCGCGTGATTGACGGACAAACATCCAAACAAAGAAATTTTCACATTTATAATTGGATTGTATGGTGATATCTGCCAGCTGTATCCAATTCGCTCTTGACCAATTTTTATAATAGTGACGCATCGTTTCATTGATGAGTTGTAAAAATTGATTACATAAAAGCATATTCACTGATTTTGTTGGACGATGACATCAAAGCCTTGACACCGTGATTCTATTTTTACTTTATTATGTTATTAATGTTGCTATTCTAATCAATGGATATTTAAAGACAAGAAAGAGAAAGAAGATATTGGAGATACTTATAGGGTCGACCTAAACATACATAAACACAACTTACATGGTACAAGTAATATACCCAGCAAAGATAAATGAAATAGTCGGCAAACCAAAAGCAACTTATACATTTTATAAAAATGTATACATATATGATAACTAACTTATCTACACAAAATAATTAAACTAGTTCATAAAACTAATATTGTAAAGAGGTAAAATTTCTAACTTTTGTTTGTACGGGGTAATCTTTAGCAATATCGATCTGATTATAAAAAAAAAACCTACGGGGAGCTATATAATTCGACGGTGACATAGGCTTATTATTTTAACTATCTGATCTATATTCTATCTGAAAATATATAGTATCAAAACCGTGAATGCAAAAATTGTTAAATATGTATCTATCATATTTAACAATTTTTGCATTCACGGTGTTTATTATCTTTTACAAATAAACAATATTAATTTTCGCCCAGCTACTGATTTCGAATTTCATATGTGATTTCGAAGGCCAACTATGTTTCTCCAAAAACGAAATTTCGTCTATTTTTGAAACTCTAATACGACTCTAAGGGAACACATTTTTCGATAATTAATAAACAATGGAGACAGGACCCTGACACTGCTTCTGATTCACAGATAATATTGAAGTATATGATTTAAAAAAAAATAACATCGATTAGTTTTCGTTCGTAGATAAACATGTAGCCCCTCAGTCATTGAACGCGCAAAATAAATCTAATATATATAGATATATTTGAAAAACATTAAAAATTATAAAAAAAAAACTAATCTATCAATATTCATTTGAAGTGTTAAATTATGAAGATACACATTAAAAATGAACCGTTTGATGATGTTTATCAACAGGGGTTCCTTCTTTCTTTCTGAAAATCACTTTCTACTTAAAAGATAATAATAAAATAATTAAATAATAATAAAATAATTTTATAATAAAATAGCTACCGAATATAAACGAACAGTATTTAAAATACCGTCATCAAAATCGACTAGTGTCGCAATTTGTTATACGGCATAATAATTTGCACCTCTGTTTGTCCCAAATTGTTTAGTTATATCGTTGACAAGAGAAATTGGCTACATTTTGCATAACCTCTTAGTTACACTTCGTTTATTATATATGGATATGTGTCCCACTATAAAACTTTAACAGTGATAAGTGGTTGGTTATGCAACTTAATTTTTCAAATCTATGTCCGTTTTTAAGAAGTAAGTATTAAAGACTAACATATCTATGAATACTGATCGAGAAAGTAACCGGTTTGATTTCAAGTGTACTGAACGAAAAGTAACCCATACATGTTGGAAGCAGCCAAACCCTGTAACAAAATTGAATGTGTATTTCGGGTGTTTTATAACGATATATATTTTGTATAATAGATGTATCACATGAATCGTTTTACAGATGATGTATATCTATTGCCGCTATAATAACAATAAATAAATATTTAAGGGGGCTATAATATATAAATACAATATATAATACAACGAATGTGATTCTTTTTGTTCTTTTACGGTTTGGAACCCTTCGTACGCGAGTCCGACTCGCAATTAGCCTTTTTTAATTTTTCTCATAAAATTATAAAGTAACACTTTCAACTAATCATTCAATATAATCAGCAAAAAATATGTTTCTTCATGAAAGCTCAATATTAAATTAGATTAAAGTTACCGGTGTAGTTATCACACTTAAATCATATATGTCATCTTTTATTTAATTGCATTGCATTTATATAAAGATCTGTATACATATATACACGTGCTAAGGCTTTCGAGCCATGGCTTTGGGAAACAATCTCGTGATGTGGAGACATATTTGCCACTCGTGACTACCATTCGACTACTGCTCAAACGAGCAGTCACGCAATCGACCGAGCGGGCAAGTTCTTATTGTAGATTCACGTTTTCAAATTTGATGTTGTAGAAATAATGTCAGATACCTATTTAAAATGAATCCGTAATAAACTCTATTGGCTGATCGACTGGTGAAAAATATCTTAAGCAATATATATTTTAATTTTGGCACTTCTCGGTTTATTCCACTCTGGTCACCTGGGTGTTCAAATTTCACTTGTTTGTGTCCTCAAATACAGACAAATCACACAGTTCCCGGAAGACCCAGGTTGGAATATGCGGTCGGGTTGATTTAGATAATTAACTTTACGATATGATATTCTGTTACACCTTCGTTTTTTTAGATATCCTATAATTACGAAAGCTTCTGCTTGTTATCGTGGAATCCGAGCAATGTCTGTGATGTTATGAGAGAAGCTGTATCTACTGATAAAACCTATTTTGTTTTTGTGAAAATTATCAAATTGTTTTTATCAGCAAGGGTGCGATATCTTGTGTTTAATTGATATCACAGATTTGTGTAAACTTTAAACCACAACTCTTGCAGACCATATATCTACCAGATAATCTCAAGAAAACTTACAAAAGAGATTTAGCTACATAAATAAATATTAATTAAAATATTGGATTTTTTTTTTCCTTAGTTTTCACATATCTAAAAGGAGGGAACTATCGTATATAACAAACTAAACAACTAGCTTCCCTCGGTTTTGCGCGTGTTTCGCTACAGAACTGTTTAGTGGGATAAAAGCAGTTTATATTTATTCAGGCTTGGTAATATCCATGTACTATATTTTATCAATATGCATTCAGTAGTTTTTGCATAAAAGACTAACAAACATACTTAATTACATTCTCACAAACTGTCGCACTTATAATATTAGTAGGAAAAAAAATATAGATAATGATCAATCGTACACATGTAAATTCACACTAGATGTTTTCTACAGTTGTTGTTTATACGTGGAAATAAAAAATAATGACAACAGCGTTGTAAAAGCTCGTTGTTAAATTGTCGCACTATCTTCTTTATAACCCCTCCATAGATGCAGGATTACATTTGTGAAAGTTCGACCCTTGCTCTTCAACCAGGAAACTATGATTTCTATCAAATCGAAAGAAAGTTCAAGCTGCAATTCCTGTGTGTTAAATATTTATGATCGAAATCCACTGAGAGAAGTAATAAGACAACTGACTCTATATTTATCTATACATCTATACATAGATTTACTTTTGTTTTAATCAATATTGGTACAGGGTGATTGATGAGGAATGTTTATATGTGTAAATGAGGATCACACGAGCGAAACCACTGGCGGAAAGCTTGTTTTTATATTATTATCACATATAGTAAACATTTTTTTACTAAAAATCATGAAATTATTATTAAAAAAACTACATAGTTTTGTATTAAAAAAACTACATAGTTTAAAGTACATACTTTAAACTTTAGATAAGTGAGAAATAATACTTATCTTAAAAGCGACTTAATTACAGCTACAGAACACCTCCACCCGACTTCAATAACAGTTTTTTGAATAATTCAGTCGCTTCTAAGATAATAATTATATATGATATCACTTTTCTAAAGTTTGAATACAGTTCTATTTAAAATATATATATTATTGACTTGTAAATTTTTTAAAACTAGGTCAACTTGAACCGTTGTACGATGGTTTATATTCTGTATGATGACGTGGTGATTTGTAATATGCAAAAATCTGTTTGAGTCATAACTGAAGATATTTTCATTTCAATTAGGTATGATGTCTTTATTTTATTTAGATTTAAAAAAATATGTTTATTGTAATTTTCAATTATGATTTAATATTTTCTGTTTATCTCCATCTTTAAATTATTTCATCTCATATTTAATCGATACTCAATACTATGAGTATTATCAAAGTCATATGTATCTACACCGCACGCACGCAACGGAAGAACAGTACATAACGAATGCAGTGGACGTTTATCATTATCCAATGCATCCGGATTTTTAATAAAAGTACCATTTGACAGTTTTGATATAAGGCTACGATGTATGATGTATAGAGTAGCTCTATGGAAGTAATCCACATGACGTCACCAGCACGCATCTCATTCTCATTGCTCATATAATGCGTATGTATACGGATAGTGGCCGAGTACTCTACAAATTCATACAAAGATATGGAATGACCGTTTAATACAGTGCGTTCGCTACATGCGGCGGACACAGTAGACGTTCGCCATTATGGAAATTACTTCACGTCAAAGATGATTTTATTTTTTTATTTGAACATGTCAAATAAGTTTCGAGTGAGTTACATAAATACGACTGTGGCTTTGTGATAAAAATCTGAACCACTTCCTCATTACTTACCTTACGACGCATACCTACATGGCTTACTCTCCATGACTTACAAAGTAAAGAGAGAGTATCTATAGTTAATCTTTACTAATATTATAAAAGATCTTTTGTCCAGAGCGTATGTCCAGCTTCTTATATAACCAAGAAGTCGAAATAAACACTTCCGATTTGCATATTGTGTTCTAGTGAATTGACATTGCTATTTTTAATATTTTTCTAATTAGAATTTAACTATTTATTCGTCGTTAAGTAGACATATATAAAATACTGGCTGTTTTCCCGCCACTTCGACCGTTTAAATTATATAGAATTATTAAGATCATACCTGTAGATTCGGAGTCTGTTCAACGTAAATAAACACACAATAAAATATTTCTTCTTTATAATATCATACTAACATATGTTAAAAATACGAGAAATAAATTTAGTTTCGTTGCTGTTGATACGCTGTTTTAATTTGGAAGTAATTTAGTATAGGTAATTGAAATTATTTATGCATCTATTTTTCTTATTGAAACTATTTTATTTTTAACCGACTTTAACATCGAAAAGGAGGAGGTTGTATATTCGATGGCAATATATATTTTTATGGCAATATATGTATTTTAACCGATATATTCGCTAATTGTTGAGCGATTTTCAAAATTATTTTTTTATTCAACAGCTTAATGGACCGAAGTGGGCCATTAAGCATGAGCAGTTCCAAGGTTAGTAGGGCAGGAAGATATCAGCAAATCAGCTCAGGACTCGGCCACCTAGATCAAGACCGTAAGTGGAAGGTAGAGTCAAATTATTTTAGTTTTATTTGAAGTGATGACGAAGTTACTACCAATGAGTGTTCAAAGATTTCGAAGACCATTCTTGAATATACATATTCATAGTATATAACAAAGTCGCTTCCCGCTGTCTGTAGGCTAAATTACATAACGGATTTTAATATGGTTTTCATAAATATACAGCCTTGTCCAAGAGGAAAGAAGGTAACACATAATTCAGGACCACGCAGGTTATTTATTTTTAAAACTATAACTTTACCAATAAAGAAATACTTTTAGGTAATAAACTACGTCAAAATGTATAAAAACCTTAATAATATTGATAGGTAAAACAATAAAAGAAACATATGAAGAAAAATGTAGACGTATACTATCGTGAGTCACTTCACGAATTTTCAGTCAGATTTGCACTTATCCTTAAATTATTGCATTGTGCCATTAAACTAATATTAAGAGAATTAAATTACATAAAAATGTTCTGGTATATTACTTTATTTATAACCTCTCGAAACAGCAACATTTTTAAAATTAACAGTAAATTGCGTCTCTGCGTTTATTGGCTTACGTCAATGGGTTTTTTCGTGTTATGAGAAGATTTAGTGAGCTTCGCAGAGCATTATATGAACCTGTCACAGCCACGTGACAACCATTGCAAGCTGAAAAAAAGAAAAATATTAATATGTCGGAGTCAGTCCATTTATTATAAATAAGCACTGGATATATATAATATTCGAAATTGGAATAAGTTTGACACACTTGTTTCAGATATGACCAGTTAATTTGAATTTCAACTGACGTCAAAATCGAAAAGGAGCAGATTCTATATTCTAAAAGTATATTTTGTGTGTATGTTTACCGATTTGACCGCAAATTGTTGTTCAGGCATATAGGTACTTACGGATCCAAGGAGGAGATTTCCTCGACGTTAACAAAAAAAAGGTATACTTACAAAGACCGCAGTGCATTTAGGCGCAATTCTGAAACCGTAAAAACTACAATAGATTTCTTTACAAAGCGCATGCGCTTCGTTAGCTGACTCAAAACATCCAGTAGCAATGTATGTGATTTTGAGGGGTTCTCAGATATACCTAAACTGCGTATCTGGTCTTTGCTTAATCTTAAATTTATCGTATAATAAATAAGAGAATTTATATTATAGAAATTCTCTTTTTTTTCTTTATTTATTCTCTGCGGCATTTGGGTAGCCAAATGCCGACTATAAGGTAGTATACTCATTAAGTCTGTAATCGTGCGTATTAATCAGCAAAGGTTGGTTTTTTTTTGAAGATTTTTGAAGTTTACAATTTTTGTTTGAAGATTTTAATGTCTGAGTGATTAATAGATCGATTGGTTTAATTTTAAATTCACAGCAGACTATTACTTACTTTTATTTTATACTAAAAGACATCAAATAAGGGGAACAAAATGGGAGTGGATGTTTGTAAGGGAAATTAAAACGTTGCCATAGTAACCATTGTTTACAATTCAATTTTTCATTGTAATTATATTCATATCATATGTCGACAAATAAACAGCACCTTAGAGACCACACGAGTGAAGCTACTGGTGGCAAATTTATTTTAAATTAAAAGGTGTATAACTAATTTCAAGCACTGTTTTGAATCAATTGATTTTTTATTTCTTTCAGCAAAATAGTGTAATATTTTGTGAATTATACAGGAATGATTACATACTTACTTGTTATCGTTTAACGTTATTCAAGTTTCAAAATTTTAGCATTTGTTTCAATCCCAGAAATAATTTATGAGTCAAATAATAATAGTTTTAATTTATATGTAATGTATGTGAATAAATCCACACAGAACAAAAATCTAACAATAATTGAGAGTTATTTCACTCCCATACTTTTAGAATAAAGATTAAAGCTATATGTTTCTTTTTAAATAATTTCTTGTAAACTGGATAAGAGTTTTAAACTTGACACTGAAATGAACACAACCAAATAAAAAAGAAAGTCGAGCAAAGCAATAAAACGAATGACATAATGAATGGAACAAGTACGAACTGAATGTAAACAAACATTAAGATACACTTGAAGTAATAGATCTTATAAATTCTCGTCTATTTAGAGATTTCTTTCTAGAATAAAAATAAAAAAAAACGCTTAAGATATTTATATAATATTACATTATTATATAGGGAGCAAGCTAATTGAATAGTAATTGTTGGTCTTTCACTTCAATAAATAAAAGATAGGGTCGACGTCAAAATGAGATGTCAGATAAGTTGTTGATAGATATTTCGACAATTATGGTTCTAGATTATTCCCGTTACCTGATCAGTTGTTTTTTTAAATCCCACGCTTCCTGCCCCCCACTGGATGGACCACGCTAGGGTGTCCAACAGCGAAAGTGAATGCCAAGGCGCTCCCCACTCTTCGCTCGATGGGGTGGGCCTGTACATATATAAGAGTAAACCAGAGATAAAATAATAGAGTAGAAACAGTTCCGGCGTCACTGCTTGTGGAACATTCCCCGCCCACCATGCGAGGGTCCTGGAGTCGAGTGGTCAGTGTTCTCATTCAAATGTTACCGATTTCGGGTATTTTTTTGAGTTTCGTAGTCGTTTTTAGTTACTTCAAAGTTCAGTTTTGATTTTTGTTATCTGATCTGATTAGTGATATTCCGGAAAGGGTAAGATTTAAAATAACACATAGTAGTGGCAACAATTGCCACCTCGTTGAATTTTACAAATGAATTCTATTGTCACATATTATATATGTATAAGTGTTATTATTAGATTTAATTCTTGAATAAAATTAACTATTAAATAAAATTAACTATTAAATAAAATTAACTATTAAATAAAATTAACAATTTAAATAATTACAAAATTATATTATTTAATAAAATTGTCTACATTTATAAAATTTGGCAAATACTTTTTTAATTGGACTTCTTTTGTTAGCTACAAGATATGATCATCCATATATTTTTAAAAAAAAAAGGTGATCAAAATTTTCTTACACATGGAGATGCTCAAATAGGCACTAATAAATATAACATTTTTACCTAATAATTTATGGGAAAGTGCTCTTTGATTAATTTTTACTATAATTATAGTAATCATTATATCCTTCATTAATACAGTTTAAAATGAATAATTTGACTTAGCTTATTTACTCAAGTCGTGCAACTAGTTTTCAAAAAACTAAACTACTAACCAGTATTTATATATTTATATATATATACTAATTCATTCAATTAGGATTAAATAAAATGGATTTGCTTTTTTAAAAATCACCTATATACCTAATTAATTATTATTGTTTTCTTATGTATATGTTTTAGACACGTTAGATAGATAGATCTTCTTTTAAAATAAACGTTTGTTCAAAATATTAAATAATTATGTTAACCTCGAAAACTTCTATTTTCACCAAGAAAGGGAAAGAACTTGGAAAATGTTTAATAACAAAAGAATAGCACTGTCTTTTTGCGAATCGTTAAAGCGATCTTTTCACTGTTTCCCATTTTCTCATTATTGTGTGCTGATTTAATTGCTCTAACGACTTTAATACATCTTGCGACGCTCGTCATTGAAAAAATTTTTGTTTTGTAAATAGAGAATAAGTAGTGTATGATGGTTAGTTGAAACAAAGTTAATATTTTCCGGTATCCATAGCAGTTATACATCTACTGTTATCTCGCGACTTCGCCTGCGCATATTAATTAACGTATGTCACTCGTGAGATGTACATTTTTATAGGTGATAATAACGATCATAGTTAAAAGAATTTTTAAAATCGGACCAGTAAAATGATTTATATTATATTAATATGATTTATACAGCAACATCAAACACCTATTATTATCAACATCATTATCATAATTTTAGATTACTATAGAACTATAGACATTTTCTCTTCAATAGATTTTGAGCCGTATCTATTGAAGTTTACATTTAAAATTGATCACAGAAATTAGAGTACATTTTCAGTAGACCTTTGTTAAAATATCTGAAAATATTTGTTTAATCTATCAATGGAATCCTTCGAGATTTCATTTTTATCTATAAAAATATGTACTTATCAAAATACAAACGGTTTTCAAATATGCTCTTAAATTGGGTAATACCACTAAAAATAAGAAATATAATAACCTTTAAAACTCGAAAGTTTTACGAATATTGCATTATATTAGATTGTATAAGACGGGTATTAACGCGATAAAATTTCGATAGTTAGGTTTTTCACCTACCTATATTTCCCGACGTTTCGACTAGGTTACACCGGCCCTGGTCACGGGCTGACTGTTTCTCAGAAGATGAGACGTAGCAACGCAAAAACAGTCATCCCGTGACCACGGCCGGTGTAACCTGGTCAAAACGTAGGTGAAAAACCTAACTACCGAAATTTTATCGCGTTAATTAATATCCGTCTTATACAATCTAAGAAATATAATGTCATATAATAAGTATAATAAAATATTCTCTTTTGTACTGACGTATTTACTTATGTAATGCTAAACTAATTCACGTAATCGACAAAAATCCACTAAGCATTTAGTGATGTCGTCAACCAGTAATATTGTTTTTATCTTACAACCGGAACAAGCATGTCTTAAATCGGTCGCGATTAATTCTGTAAACGTCAATATTAATTTGGCCCAAGTGCGTATAAGGATGGCCATTATAATAGTGGGTGTCGATCGAAATCCGCATTGTCCCACAACCCTTGCGTAACGCTTGCATAACAACTATCGGACGTGCGTCCGCGACGCATTAGGTCGACGTGTGAACTACGCTAACCAACTCGATGCACTTTCACGCTGAATTTTCGCCAGTTACTAGTGTTTTACATAAGATGGTTGAAAACTTTATCCTTTTTGACTGAATTTCGATAATCGAATCGAAACTCGGCATTGGTGACTAACATGGAAAAGTTCCATTTATCCTAATTACAATTATATAAACAAGCGGTGACTATAATGCATACTACAAGAACGAGTTATTTGTATTCTTCCAAATTGAGTACGTTATGTATTCACGATTGTGTTGTTTTACTGTTTAGTATATGGAAATGAAGTACCTAATCTCGATTGCTGCAGCACTTTCTCGTTTTGTTTTTCCGATTTTAAGCGGTAGTGTTCGAACAGGATTCCTTGTTACGAGTCATTTCCTAGAACCAGATGCCTAGGTCATCCGGTTCTCCCCGCTGGCCTTACACTGCTCACGTACACTTTCCTTTTGTGATCTTCCTAAGTAGTGTTACGCAATGATCTGATATGGCCAGTGGGCTTGCATAATCCAAAACAAGTGTTTATATTGTCTTAGATAAAGATGCTGATTATGATAAAATCACTAATCAAAAATGATTTCTCCGTTAAATGTTGTTATTGTTTGTCAACGATTGTAATTTAAGTTAAGAGATATATTAGCTATTTGAAGCACGGCGATTATAAAATACTTTTCTGGAGTGCTTTGCGAAATTTATTAATAAAGCTTCGCGAATAATTATTAATATATTGAAATTATACACGACAATTTTTTCTTGTTTCAGATTACCTTAGCGGTAATTGTACAAATTACTCTAGTATCAAGCAAGGCATTGTTACCAAGCAATCGACAAGAAGAGCAACAGTTGAAACAGAATGATCAAAATCCCACCACAGCACAAAGACGAGATGGCTACGACTATCCAGCACCACCTAGCGACCTAGTTAATCCTTTCCAAGACCATGACGACCTTCACTCTCATGGAAATCATCATGAGGTTGTTGATCACAATGAACATCATGATGTTCATATAGATGAGCACCATGTCGAGGAACATCATGATCACCATGAACATCATGATCATCACGAACATCATGATCATCACGATCCAGGCTATTGGAAGAAGAAACTCATTTGGAAACCGGGATGGAAGAAAATTTGGAAGCCAGCGAAAAAACAAATCTGGAAGCCATCTTGGAAAAAAATCTGGAAACCAATATGGGTACCAACAAAAATTCCAGTATGGAAAGAAATCAAAGTGCCCGATTGGAAAAAGATTCACAAGCCAGAATGGAAGCCCATTAAAGTCCCAGCCTGGAAGGAAATAAAAGTGCCAGATTGGAAAAAGATCACAGTTCCCGTTTATAAAGACATTGTTGTGCCGGGATGGAAAGATATTAAGGTACCAGCTTGGAAAAAACATTGGGTCCCTGAATGGGTTAAGGAAGGAGTTCCTGGCGAAAAATATTTAGGTAAAGATCACGATGGCTGGGAATATACTTCTCATGACTTATGGCGAAAGAAGTTGGTTTGGAAACCTGTATGGAAGAAATACTGGAAGCCTGCCAAAAAGCAAATATGGATTCCAGACAAGAAACTTGTCTGGAAGGATGAGTGGAAACAGATTTGGAAAACCGAAAAGAAACAAATTTGGATTGATGATAAGAAATTAGTATGGAAAGAAGCTTGGCAACAAATTTGGAAACCGTCCAAAAAGTTAATATGGGTACCAGATAAGAAATTAGAGTGGAAAGAAGCTTGGAAGCAAATTTGGGTGCCAGATTGGAAAGAGATTTGGGTGCCAGGCGTGAAAAAGATTTGGAGACCAGTATGGATTTCAGAATGGTTCCCGTCACCAGATCACCATGAACATGTACACGAATCCCACGGCTGGGATCGAAGTGACAATAATTTATCAGCGAGTCAAAAGACTGAGGTAGTTAAACCAGCACCACAGCAGACTGCACCTAAGCAATCTGAACAATCGACATGGCAATTTCCAAAATAATCTGCTATAAATTAATAAGCTTTAAATTAAATTATCAGTAATATGTTAATCTGACGAAGTTCAGAGAATATATTGGAATTCGCTCAGATATATCGGAGATATGCCATATAAAAATAAGACTGCGATGATGCTGCAGAACTTTCATCATTCAAGATGAGGAGACATTCGCATGATGGCAGACGATGTAGGTAATTTAAATTCCCTAAAATTTAAAATATAATATGCAATGCGAACACAGTGCTCTGCCTATGCGATTGTTTCTTGATTTACAACGATGATAATGTTTGCTGTGAAAACTCAGTCATAAAAATGTCTTTACAAACAAAGATATTTCAATGTTCGTTATTAGGGAAAGCTTTTAAGTGAGTGTGTAAATATTGAGACTATGCTGATACCAGTCTGAATTAAACATACAATTAATTAATAGAATCTTGTTGTGGTAAGGGTTTCAGTCTGGATCGACTGACGCTTTGTTTTGTTATTGTTTATTATTATTTGTTATACTATAAGCTTTACTTCTAGTTATAATGCGGTACCAATGAAATGAAATAAAATATGACTGTTGTGTTAATGTATTATTTTTTTTATTTGAATCCTTTCAATCGATGTTGTTGCACTTAATCGACTTCTTGTTCAGAGCGTTAGGTATAATCCACAGTTTTCATTAATCAAAGAGTGGTAAAGTGGTTAACATTTGACTGCAATGGGAAGACCGTTTTTCGATTTAGTAAACCGTTTGTGACTTATTAATCTTTAAAGAGCTAATTTCCCTTAAAGTCAAGTGTTACCCTCTCTACCAACTAAACGGACGTTAGTAAAAATTCAGGTGTTACGTCAGCAATACCTATGTATATATATAACAAAGTGAAAAGGAAAGCTTTCACACTTAAGTTTGTTTTACAAGTTTACGAGTTCGTAGAAAACAAAAACGTGATATTTTTAAACCCTTCGTGCATGAGTCCGACACGCACTTCTATTTTATTTCTTATATTACCAATATTTTATTCAGATATATAATCAATACAATTTTCAATACTCAATATGTTTATTGTATTAATTACTTTGTCTTGCACATATATTTTTATTTCATAATGGGTTGCCTGGAAGAAATTGTTACGTAGCAATAAGGTTGCCTGTTATCTATTCGATTTTCTTAATTATTTTTAATAAAAGAATATTATTATTATTTTAACATAAAGTCTGGTTGTTCTACGCCTCATTTTTAAAAATAACCGTCTAATGTAATGTATTGTAATGTTTGCATTCTTAAGTAATTGGTTCTTGGATCTTGTACTAAAGAACTTTTAAATGTACCAGTTTGTCTTCACCTTATCTTTTTGATATATATTTGTTAAAGAATGGCAGAACTGCATCTACACCAGCGTGTTCAGGCCCTTCTAAAATGGTGTTCAATATTTTAGGAATAATTTCATTTAAATCGGAATAGCCCACAACAATGTTTTTTTATTATTTCCGTGGAATAGTTTAGTGGTTCACTATTGCACATAATTGTCTCAAGTTAATACTTGTGACTTGCCCTATAATGAAAGTGCGCGTTAAAAATAAACCACTTTTACTACGGAAATAAAAAATAATTATTTTACCAGTTGTTGATATGAACTTTATTTAACTTGTTTCAATCAACTATTTCTCTGTTAACTTATTACAGGAAATGATTATGACAATCTGTTTTTAAGCTAAATATGCGATCCGCCCGGTTTTACATGAAATTTATATGTTTTCACTCGATGCGATTTTCACTGCAGATAGAACAAATTTTCGAGGAAGGTTTATGGGTCATAGATTAAAAAATAATGTCTGTATTTCTTATTTATTCAATTATCAATCCTGCAAGATTGAAAATTGTGGAGAAACTTTTTCACCAGCAATACAGAATTCATTCACATAACAAGCTTTGTAGCAGCATTAATCGACAAAATCTGGATTTCGTTTGGCTGGTAACATGGCCAGTGTATATTGTGCCGACCATGGACACGCAGATAACCACGGCCTAACATCACCTTTATCATAATTAAAAAAGAGTTATCAATTTATATATTAATACACGATGAAAAAACTTTGATCTGTTTTCGATACGTTTTCGATTCGATTTAAACAAAATTTATTTAGTAGAATTGGCCCCCTGCAGAGGTCGTTTCTCAGCCAGCCAATGAGCTATATAACTATTAGTTATATCATAGATTTATCTATGAGTAATACTGAGTACAATATCCGGCATCCTAATTTACTAACCATTGTTTATTTCTTTGTTTATTGACACACAGAGGAGATTTGGTTAATTATATGTATCTGTAATGTGTGAGCGTAGATAGAGAGAGTCGTTATCTATTGCCAATGCATATGAGACCAATGAAAGGTCATTGGTGCGTAAAGATGTAGCTTCTCAAACAGGAAAGAGATCCTTTGGGTTTAGCCTCGGTCTTCGCAGACCGCTTCATAATATTCACTGTGCAATGACGAGCCATGGATTTTTTACCTATGACAAGATAATATTGCATGATGAGTCAATGTATTTCGATATGTGATTACGAAAGGCAAGCCACTTTCTCTAACATCAGAAAGGTGATCAAAATTTACAATATCGGTCTTCCAATTGCGCACTTGATCGTGTTGTAGTGGTCATTAGCATCTAAGTCATTAAACTATATTAACACCCATTTATCCGCACTAGGTATCACTTCACTATAGTTAAGCTCAATCCTCGGGACGTCTATTTTTTACAACCTACGTGGCCGAGAGTCTTGAATGCTAAATTCTAAGTGTCTATCTCTGGTGGAAAAGGCTATGACTCATTTACATATGACGATCTCTGTAGTCTTATAATATTAATATATTTAGCTTTTAGACTAGAAACAATATACTTATTTAACTTATATTTAATTTTTAATTTATAAACTTACTTATTAGAACATCTACAAGCACAGTGATGACTAAACATGCCAGTGTAAAATTGCTTGCCATAGAAGATCCATAGGTACCTACATCTATAAATGGTTTAAAGAGTGTAAACTCCAACGCAGGCAGGCAATTATAATTTCATTTGTGTTTTTATTTAGCCAAATTACCAGGTTAGTTCAGAAATCGAAAGAACGACGTCCATATTTTTAAACTTTATCATTGTATTATTTTTATTAGTATTACGGTAATGGTAATCATGATATAACTTTCTGGAATCCATTAGAATAATATAGGTTATAGAACCCATATATTGAGCCCTTTAATTTGATACCTATATTATAGTATTTGCAAAAAAGACATGAAATATAATGGCGACGCACAGCCGACATATTTGATTTTTAAGGTTATCTAACAGATTTAGACAATTGAAGTATCGGTAGACAAATCTAACGATACTTCAATTGTCTAAATCCATTCAGTGGTTCTGAAGATATGAGATAATGAAAATTGTTACGTATATATAAGTATAACCTTTTCTTTGCAGTCGAGTATAAAAGGAATTCCGCTAGTTAGCTGTGAATGCTCATTAGCTGTGGATCGATACTGATTATTCTACTTTTGTTAAAAAAAATAGTTATTTATTTTATAAAAACTCAATTTTTTGTCTCAAAAATCGAAAAAACAATTCACGTTAATAAATTTATTAAACAACATTTGAAAAAATTAAAAAAAATGTGATAATTAGTGACTTTCTAAACACGAACGGACGCTCCATCGCGCAAATGAAGTATAAAAAAAAAGTTTATTTATCGTTAAAATTTGCATAGTTACAATTAATTTAATTATAATTTCATAAAATAATCAAATAATTTTTCTTTGTCTACACATAAGATTACTTAAAGTCATTTTCACTTTGAATCGGCAGCAAAGTAAATTAATTCTTTCTATCAATATTGCAACAGAAAAAAGCATAAAATGGTAGATAAAATTAGGTCTTCCATTTCGCATACTAAATCACAATTATGACTTAGGTATTATAAACAATTCAGTGCTTATTAAATAAAAATAGCTTACTTTGAGCATGGTTTGTAACACATTCAATGGTAACATGAAAATTTACTGATGAGTACCTATAAAATCATATTAAATTAAATATTTTGCAACTTGCAAGCATCTAACATTTTATTAATTATTATATTTCATCAATTTTGCAATCACAATGCTATACTGATAAATATTTTTTATGAAAAATAATTAAAAAATCCACTTTGTCCCTGGCACTCTCAGATGGGACACGAACCCATGACCTTTCGCAATCTGGGCTACTGCTCTAACCATTAAGCTATCCAAGACCTAATAGGACTAATGAATCTTTGAAGCTTTCAAGCACTTGTTACTTTTCGCTAAGTAGGTACTACAGAGCGTTTTTTCATCAATGTTCAGGCAATCCACCCAAACAGCCGAAAGAAATATTTTTACAAATATGTAAACTTTCGATGAAGATGAAAATTTGTTTTAATTACGAGTATTATATTTCAATGCTATAATGAAAATATTCTAATGAAAAATGTTTTAAAAATCCATTGTCGCTCAGATTGCGAAAGGTCATGGGTTCGTGTCCCATCTCAGAGTATCTACCAGGGATAAAGTGTATTTTTAAGCATTTTTAATGATTTTAATTATTTTGGCTAACCCAATCTGGCATTTTATATTTTATCAAAGTAGCAGTCAAATTAAGAACACACAAACTTACCGAGGTGAAGTTCTAATGTCCTTGTCTATCTCATAGCCAGACATAATAAGATAGTCAGGGATAGGCAATACATTTTACGCCTTTTTGACATGAAAAATTGTGGACTAATTACATATTTTTCTTGTATGATAATAATCAGTCCTTACTAATAGGCTTTAATTATTATATAACAGCCGCTTTACGATTCCTTGTGTAAAGAAATTGAGATTTCAAATACTATTTTATCAGTTGAATGCGGTGATTTTTTATTTATATATATTTTGTTTATTTGAAATCTACAACGCGTATTAGAAAAAATAGGTCACAGATCTCCATTCTTACAAGCACTTGCTAGCGATGCGCCGACTAGTGATCAGCACTCCGAATAAGTTACCGTTACAACTAGGTACTATTCTAAAAGTTCAATACTGTAGTCAATGTGGATGAGCTTTAACATAAAAAGTTTGATGCGCATGACCTAATCCGTGCTTTAACCAGCCCGGGGGCGGTTTGGGAACTGGCACCCATTCCTTCAACATTGCCGGTGCCCACATCTTCTTCCAGACAGCAACATAGATCTTCTTTTCATTCCAAGTCTTCACCCAACGAGGTCTCCAAACAAATTTCTTCTTCCAGAAACCATGATATGTTGGATCCAAATGCTGGTAATGTGATGAACGTTCGCTATTATAAAAAAAAATACCACTAAATTAGCTGTTTATGCTGATTTGCTACTTGTATCATCCTCATTATTGGAATTCAAGTCTTTTTCAGAAATTGCCTTATTCCTCAGTGCGGGATAGTGGGAGTTTTGAATACGAAAGAGTAATTTTTGGTCACCCACCTATGATCGGCTTCACCAATTCCCAAGGCATATCTTATCAAGTTGTGGTATTTTAAATGCAACAAAATACTTTAGCAAATTCTCACTTATTTCCATGATTGTGAAATAGGTCAAGGATAAAGGTTTCACTCTCCAAATTGTAACCTTGCTCCCGCGACTTCGCGTAAATTATAACCTATGTCTTTCGCATATGATGCGTATGAAATCTTCCCAGAAATGTCGAGGCCGATTCAATACGAAAAAAAAGCAAACAATCTTCATAATATAAGTATAGACTATAATATATGTAGATGCCAACTCCGAAAAATGGTAAATAGGACATCTTCTCCTTTAATTCGTTTCTATGCCACCGATACGCTATATTACCATATTACCAAGGTGGTAAAATCATTATCTTATTATAGATGAACCCAACACGTTTGGAGGGTTGACAAAGAAAAAAACAATTAATAAAATAATAATAGCACACTAAGGTCATTCTATGACATTGCGATATCGTTCTGATCTTTAAATAACAATTATTAAAATGCTAGATTTTACATACCTACTCTGAAATTTTTTAATAATTTCATACTTACATCACGGGATCTGTGTCCGTCGGCGGCACCGTTGCGAGTACTTCTACTGTTTGCTGGTCTATTTTCACTGTAGTCGTGTCACTATCATCTATAATATCTACTCTGTCGTGGTATAATGAGTGTACTTCATAGACAAAAATCAAACAAATCGTAATCTGAAAATCAATACTGAATATTAGAGAAATAGACATTTTTATAATAAAATTAATAAACTATTAATTTTAATAATTTCTTAGCATATAAAGGTATAAATTAAGTAGTAAAAAAGTTTTGTAATGACTCGTAAAGTAGCAAAATATGTATTAAGTTTTGTATAACTAAAAATCGAAGTGCATTTTTAGAGACAGAACTGACCAGAGCTTTTAAAATCATTTTTTATAAAAAAAACCTTTGGTTCGTACGATAGATGTGTATTTATTTTGTGTCTTCCTTTATTAGCCTATAAATAAACTGATGTGACACTCGATCAAATAAAGCCTTATATAGTTAAATGTGATTTGCAATTCGGACAGGGACGCCCAACTATACTTCCTAGGTTCGCTTTTTATCATGAAGTTTTAACATATAGCCATAAAGTGGCCGAAGTATTAAAAATGTTGAAGAATTATTAAAAAAAAAAAAACAGTTTAAACAAACACATCTATTACGAACATCAATGAGTTAATTTAGAAATGAGAGAGTAATTTATATAGGTAATATAGTACAGAGAATACTACATATAAAGTAATGGGATGTGTTGCTACGAAATCTGCCCTGAGATTCTGTAAAAATTCAAACCCAATTTAGAATGCACTCAAGTGTCCAATTCACTTCAAAAAGCGGTATCCGCTCAACCTTTAAAGGCAAAGGCACGTTTCGTGGCATAAGTGAAGTAAGTTTCGAAATGACATAGGTATAGAATATCTGAGACACGTATAATCAATTAATTTGGTTTTGTGTTTCAATACAAAAAAAAAAATCAATAGATTAGTTTACTAAATTACGTGAATTCGGACTTTCTCAAATATTTGACTTCAAAGATACCTAAGTACAATATTAATTAGTTGATAAAAATAAAAATATTGGCAAAGCGACCGCACATTTGACGACACGGGTTTAAAGAAACAATAAAATATGGATGCGAATGTGATACGCATACAATATACAGAAGTGTGCCATTGATCACAATTTTAAATGCGTCCAACTTACTTCTGACACGTAATGTTACGCACATTGCCATAAGCATTATAATTTACTGATTTATGTAACAAAGAAAGCGATGCAAGATTATAATAATTAAGTCATAACTTGTAAGTAAGTAGGGTAGTAGTACCTACTCGTACATACAAATATTATATAAGTACTAATATCTATTATAGTCATATAGTTTTAAAGTGTAATGTTCTAATATTCCTGACCGATAAAAGAGTTTTAATAGTGTCAAAAATGAAAATGAAGAAAGTAGTTCTAGAATTTAAATTCCATCAAAAACATTTATATTACTCCACAACGAAGTTACAGGGTGTCAAAAATGGGCAGATTGGTTTCAGGAAAGGGATGCTACGGCCATGCCCTGTTTAATTTTTTGCTCGTCTTGGCGGGGGCACTTCCGTAGAAAGATAGATCCCTAGCTAAGCTGTGTATTATACTTATTGTAAAACTGACCACAGATAGCATGTACAAAAATGCTCTCTCTCTGCTCCCACAGAAATATAAGTTCTGATTTAATCGACTTGGTTTACGTCGATTTCATAACTTTTTGTATTGTGAGACTTGTGCATTTTTGTACATGTTATATGTTGCATGAGATCTCATTTCTTTTTGTAGGTAAATAGTTCTCCAATTTTTCTTTACTTGTATTATATATTGAGCCTCCGTTATGGGCTTCCTCAAAGATCATTATCTGTCTCTGTTGACAATTTTATAAATTTTCTTCACATTTTTAAAAGTTTTCTATACTCGGTGAATAAATCTACAATAAGTTTATTATATTCAGAATACAACCAATGTTGACATTGATTAGGTAGATAGTTATAAACAGTTTGAGTATATCGCTCCGGAAGTGCCACATACGCTTGACTAATAGATTGTACAGCTTGATCGCATGTAAATACTGCTAAATAATATTGTTCTTTTGTTAAATAATAACTGTGTTCAACATTTGGAGTATTTGGGTCTGCCAGAATTACCTTAGAAAATTATGGATTTTTAATTTGCAATAATTCTTAAAGTATTCAATTTAATGTTATTTTGAAATGTGCTTCATCGTGTGCTGCCCTCTTGGTCACTGAAATTTTAAACCTGTATTTTACTCCACATCGAAATAACAGGTGGTCAAAAATGGCCAGAATGGTTTCTAGAAAGGAATGGTACGGCCGTGCCGTTTACTTTTTTGATCGACTTAGCGGAGGCCCTTCCGAAGACCTGTAGATCCCTTGTTAGGCTATGCAGTATTATACTTATTTTGAAACTTTGAACACGTAGTAATTTTTATTATTAGGTCGTCGTTCTATAGTTATTGGTTAGTGTGCAATCGTTGGATGAAGGTTGAACCTCCCAAGTTTAATTAAATTAACTATGATAAGCGGCTTAACTATGATAAGGATAATAAAATCACTTATACTGCTTAAACCACTTATCGCCGTTTTTTAATCAAAAGCCCCAAAATTTTCATAGCAATGGGATGTTTTTGTCATCTTGTAGGTAGACAAGATGACAAAAAATTATCGAACAAAATGGTACCTTCATACTTTAATTAAATCTAAAATTTAAAAAATGTTTTGAATTTCATATAAATTGAGAAGAAACCCAACCCCTAATATTAAATATGAAAATATTTGATATGTTTAAAAAGTATAAAAAGCCTTCTACAGAAATATAATAACAGTGACTAATTTACCGGGTTAAATTAGCCAATGACATGAAAATATTAACACGAATTTTAACGAAATTTTTAAAAAATATTGCAAATCATCTGACTTTTAATAAATGATTCATTTTTTAAATAAAAGTAAATAGTTCTTTGCATACGTGGAAAAATATAAACAATAACAATATGATTACATTACATTAATACATTTACGACTTTGACGACGTAACAATAAATACTCTAATAATAATTTTTGCAAATACTTTTGCAAAAATTTTGAATTTTTGCTAAAGTATTTAGCAATAAAAGGAAAAAATAATCTTATGTGCTAATAGAGAATTCGTATAGAGACGGCAAGAATCGAATTTTTCAGAATGAGCAAGGTCCTATGCAACAGGAATCTAAATCTCGGACTCCGAATGCGTATAGTTCGATGCTACATTTACTCAGTTCTGTTGTATGGAGTCGAGTTTTGAACACTACCACAAAATGCGTTTAATACTTCGAAATGTGGGTGTACCGTGCAATTCTAAAGATCTCGTATCGTGACAAGGTGACCAACGTATCAGTACTCCAAAGAATGGGCAAAGATCTCGAGCTCATTGACACCATCAAGTGACGCAAATTCTATTATTTTAGCCATGTTATGAGGAATAACAAATACAGAGTTCTTCATCTCATAATTTAGGGGAAAATTAAAGAGCAACGCAGTGGTAAAAGAAAGCTACATTCTTGGCTTAAGAAGATAAAGGATTGGTTTGGACGGAGTACCACATCATCCCTGTTCCGAGCATAGTCTCATAAATAAAGATATCCATTATGCTGTCTAATCTCCAATAGGAGTAGCATATCAATAAGAAGAAGCTAATAGAGACATCAAATTAACTTTATAATATAAAAAAAATAAGTTTAAAAACTAAAATTAAATATTTCAAATATATATATGCACATGTAAATTATATATTGAAAATGTGCTTATTAAGCCCTTTCATTTGATATATACCCTAAACGGAATGATTGAATAATATTTTTTAATTTCTTGCTTTATGCTCTTTAGAGGGCACTGTTGCAAAAAAATATATATATTATATTCATGGTCAGAATCAAACTTCAAACAACGCAGGTGCATACACACAATTTGGCTTTTATGCTAAGAATAAAAACATGCGTGAAATTCAGTGGGAAAAAGTCGAATAAATGCCTCGATGTGCTTTTACAAACTACAGAAATAGTTCAAGGTATAAGAACAAAAAACAAAATTGTTAATATCACTTAAAAATCAATTTTCCCCTGACTACTTGATTTTCCAAAAAGTGTTTAATACTGAAATACTAAATTCAGTTTTATTCGCGTGCACAGGTAGGAAACTTATTATCTTGATCCATTTTGATTTATGTAATAGTATCTTATCAATAATGGTCAATAACAAATTATATATAAACATGTTTCTGTGATCAATAATATCAAAGTTTTGTGCAAAAACGTTTAAAAAAAGGAACGTGACTAAGAACTTATTCTTTTATTCTTAAATATTGAGGGTGATTTATAAAAGAATGAGGAACATTCTTTTGTTGTGTTCGGTGAGACAAATATGGCTAAATGATCAAAGATCCTTTGCCACCACAGCTAAGTAAAAATATAAGTCAACCTAACATCGACTGCCATGACTAGAGATGGACGTTTAAACGAAAAGCACTTAATTAAGCATACTTTTTTAAACAAGTGCAAAAGCGCTTTTTCACTTAGAAGAAAAGTATGCTAATGCTTATAGTACGTCCCACCATCTATTAAGATATAACTACTAGCTTCAATCATTTTTTCTATTAAAGGGCAGCATTTTACATAAAATGCACTGTATTATACTATAACGCGTGATTTATCCAAACGTTTTTTAAACGGAACCTAAAAAAGCAGTATGCTTTTCGTTGGTGAAGAAAGTGCACGCTGTGTTGAATGTTAATTAGTGCGTAAGTTGATTTGTATGCGTAAATAAATTGCTACTTAAGTAATGATTTTTGTTAACTTCCTAAATAGACAATGTAAATAAGTTTTTAATATTAAACATTCTAAATATAATTGAGCTGCATTAGTTATAATATTATAAGATTAGTTATAAGCAAATAAAATGTCGTGAAACGGTAATAGTATTGTGGTCTTGTATTATACATAAAAACCTTCCTTTTGAATTACCCTATCTTTGAAAAAGATACCTCATCAAAATCCGTTGCGTAGTTTTAAAGATTTAAGCATACATAGGGATATAGGGACAGAGAAAGCGACATAGTTTTATACTATGTAATGATAACACAACGTTGCAATAACAATTTCCAAAAGTCAGTTGAAAAAAGCGTTTAAGCAATAAGCAGTTTTTAAAAACGCTTATTAAAAATAGTACAACGTAACAACGCTTAAAAATTTTAAGCAGTTATTTCCACCTCTAGCCATGACAAGACGCATGTCAATGCAATGTCAGTGTCAGTGAGCTGTGTGACTGCTTGTCAGCTGATTTTTGTGTAATATTTTATTTAATTACACTAGTAAATGTGTTGCATAAAATATTTATAGTTAATAAGAATTTTAAACTTTATTCTGACGTCTACTTTTTTTGATAACGAATTTTTTTAATTGTGCGGGAATTATATAAAAATCAACCCTTGGCTCTATTTTCCTTTGTTGTGAACCAAACAAAGACTGATTATCATTATTCAAGTACAATTTATTTACCCATTACAGGCAGTACAATATTACATATGTTATGAAGCAAAAAATATGTTTATATTCACGAAATGTGTAAGGATCAAATTATCCCTATATTATAGTGCTGTGGTGGACTTATTTTTAATTTAAATTAAATATAATCACATTGTGGCATGAAAATTTACAATGCAACCAATAATATCACCAATCAGTAAGTATTTAGAATATAAGACATGGAAACAATATTGAAATAGTTTGTACTTTATTCAATTTTATCGAAGATGTCATTTTATGAATGTTAAGTAGACAATAGTTAACTTTCTATTAGTTAAAGAAGATTTGGGAGTTAATATTTTTTTATGTTAAAATTATCAAACTTGAAACAATACAAAACTATGTGATGGTTCTGTTACCGCCTATAAGAGCAACATGGTGATTTGGTCAAACTGCATTTTCAAGTCTTCATTTTATTTAGAGTATTAGATATGAATAGTTTTTTAAATTATATTTCAGTCATAAAGTTATTGCCACCTGTTTGCAAAATGTTTTAATCCTGTACTTGTATAATATTGTATATGAAAAGGTAAACCACTTTAAATTTCACAAATGATAGTCTATAATAAATAATAAATTGGAATTTCCTCAAAGCATTCAGTAATTTATCCTGGTTTGCAAAATGAATAAAATAGCCATTTTTTGTTGCTCTAAAATTGTTGGGTGTTGTAGCAGATGGACTGTAGCTGGATTTGAAAGCGAGCAGGTAGCAGAGGTCTCGAATAAAACACTTGGTTCGGAGAAACTCGGAGAACATTCGAAGGCAGAACACGCTTTATTGTGCAAAATCGATTTCTTATATACAATTTGATTGATTGCACTTAGCTCATACATAAATCAGTTAATCTTATTATATTCCTTATAATGGGGATACGCTTCCCCATCCATAAGGAAGGCCTGAGCCCCTGCAGTGGAGATGTAAAATGGCTAATGATGAGAAACAAATTAGACCCACGCAATAGACAAATGCAAATAATATATTTGAAAACAATAATTAAATTAATTCCAATTGGGTATTATTGTCAATATTAAAATACCCATAATAAGGCAATATTAGTTTAATCCATATTTAACTGAATGTCAGTTATGGACCCCTTTTCAACCAAATAGGGGTTAGGCCTTTAGAGCCCTAAAGGAATCATAGATTTATATTATGCTCATCTCATACTTTCGGCTGTCTCAGTTTAGTTCAGTTATGGCGTAGCTCTGGACTATGACAAGTGCTTGTAACAGCCTAGACTAAATAGATAATTTTGATTTGATTTGATTAAATCCTAGTAACTGTTTTGGACTAAATTTTACAGGAGAGCAAAAAACCCTTTTTAGGGCAGCTATTTTAAACTATTTAAGACTGTTGTGAAATTATTGTTTACAAGAAGGAGTGGTTTACAACTATTAATTTGATATATAAATTATTTGTCTAAAGATTTTTATGTGACAAATTTTGTGAGCTAAATAGTTTTGACAATAAAATGTCCAAGTAAAAATTTACTACCATAACCATTTCAGACCTAGTAAGTTCTCTTACTATATTTTGATCTGGTTTAACATATTAGCTAAAAATCAGCTTGTCCAGACCAAACGCTAGTAAGAGCTCTGATGTAACTTTCAGTTGATTTGTCTACAACTTACAAAAGTAATAAATAAAATATAAGTACAAAAAGGCAATATATATCAAGATCAGTTTCCATTTGATCAAAAATGACAAATCCATTGATTGGTTATTTATAGGTAAATTGGACCAAAAACATTTACTCAACACTGGCATTAACAGTATTAATTTGGAAATGATGTCATGCTTTTTTGCTTGGTTAACTCCCTGAGATTCACCAAAACGAACAGCCCTCTTTTCTTAGGCCAGTTACGATAATGTTGAATTTCTGATATTTTAATACTTTTTCACTTCTCGTCTTTTGGCATATTAAATAAAATATGAAGTCTTTTAATTGTTTATTGATAAACTTTACACCACAATAAAAATCTGGATTGTTTATTTTAAAATCTGCATGCATTTGCTTCAGTGTCAAATGCTGTGGTAAATGGCTTACATTTAGGGTATTTTGCCTTCGATAATGACTGACAACTGGTTTATAATTTAAGATATGTTGTTCAATTATAGTTGTAGAAGACTATAATTTTCGGTTTACAGGAATAAATTATTATTTTTATATACAGTTATTAATAACATTTTTGCTAGTGTTGACTATATAGGAGATTTTCTATTTGCTTTTATATTATAGTTATAAATGATAAACAAATACCACCATAGATTTGGTATTTAATTAACACGTATTGTGACATCAGATCAATTATTTTCTGATATAATGAGCATCCAATTAGTTTATTTTAATCATATTTTAATAATGTGTTGATTCTCATAATCACAGATAAAAACATTTTTAATGAAATGAAGATAAGAACAAATCCATTTTCAACAAAATTTTGAATAACTATATGTATCACTTTTTGTACCTCGACCTGCTTCTCTTTCTTCCAAAAAAAAGAGAGTATTGATCATCAATAGTATCAAATCTGCTATAAAAATGACGATAATGCGGAGGCATTTTAAAACTATTCAATACAAGTAAGTATCGATTCCTAGGTGGTATCGTTTCATCCCTATTTACAGTCCCTCACTGCCGTGTACGGGTATACATTTACTCTTTGGTATGGCTTAATGGACAGAAAATAAACTTCTTTTTCTTTTATTAATGGCCTATCTGCGCATTTCGCACAATCCTTCTAATGTTATGTGAATAAATTAATTTCTACATGTAAAATGAAAATGAAATGAATGAAAGATGGCGATGATCTCGAAAATAAACTTATTTTTTTAAATAAAAACAACATATGTCATTAATCAAACAATGGCAATTCACGAGTCGCCAGTCTGACCGATATTTCAATTAGAAATTTTATATTAATTGAACCAATTTGGATCACTTAATCAAAATATAAATTTTGACCATTCTCTGTATCATACTGGTAAGTGCAAGTTTTCACTAGTGAGCGCGTTAAAAATTTGTATAGAGAATTATAGTTCTTAGTAGTTACCGCAAGGGGCGCTGTACCGGATTCCATACTAAAATCTTAGCACGCTCACGATCGACGGTGAACGTAAATGTCAGAAAAACTTACACTAAGAGCTCATATATGCAAATTATCGTCAAAAACGACACTATAAAAGTATTAGTACAGCAAAGATGGATTTGTTTTCATCTTATATGCCTCTTTTTTACCTATGAGCCCACTCTTAAGCTCATGGTAGGACCACTATGGTAGTACACTTTAAGTTAACAAAGAAAAACACAACTGCAACAAATAAATATAACTATTTTTTATTAGTAGTGCGTATTTTCATAGGAAATATTTATCGTAACGAATCAAAAGCAGGAAAAAGCCCCTGATGAATAGATAAATACCTATTACGTTCCGCTCTCGATTACAATAATAAATGTCGCAGACAGACGCGTCCAACGCGAAATCTGTTTCATTCATAATGTAATTAATACTAATGTTGATTAACCGCAATATCATTTACCGATTGCATTGCTCCGCTAACACTTGATCGCGTTTAGTTTATTCGTGATAGCGCGCTCCACTGGTGTTTCTTTTTACAAAAAAAAAATGTCGCTATCTTGTATTTTATAATAAATCACACCCAGTAAACTATAATAGAATGGTGGAAATTCAACTGGTCGGACTATCTAGTAATGTTTTCTTTGTGGATATTTATTTAATTCTATCGTGAGTTAAGGCTTTTAACGTTAACATTCAATTAGACATAGCTTAAAACTCCTCTGTCATAGTCATTTGTAAATAAAATATGTCCAATGCTAGATATTAAATAAAGTTATTTGATGATATTTCAGACCATGATTCTCGCCATAGTTCATATCATCAAAGTGAAGAATTAGGTGAACCGAGTATAACGGAGGATACTCCACTCTTGCGCAGATTCCCTCCTTTAGAGACTGCTCAGCGAAGTCCTCTGACTACAGTAATTGTGTCATTCCTTATAATAATATTGTTATCGGGAGTTGTGATTGGAATCTATCTACTCATATTGCAAAGTAGAGCAGGTTAGTAAAATTATAATGAGGATAGTGATGTTTGTTTCAGGAAGAAGCGGGAGTATTCAACTCTAAAACTCTTTATCTATCTAGAGTTTACTGATCACATATTTGAATGTTATGAAATGAATTTGTTAAGGCTGTCTTAAGTACACTTTTTGAGTGCCAATTACTTTCACTTGACTTATTATCATTAATGTTTTTCTCTATTTAAATGACAGGATTTATTAACAAAATATTTCAGAAAATGTGCTACCGCCTGTGGATATGCCGTTGCAATATGTCAGCCGTTTACAGTGGGCTGGTGGGGAATCCCCGAGGCTGTCGATGTATCCCCGTATGGCCAGCCAGGTGATCGTGGTACACACCGAAACTGAACAGTGCTACACTATAGATACCTGCACGGAACTGCTGCAAAACATGCTGGTGCGTATCTATAATCTTTATGACAATTTAAGAGGTCGCTTAACCAGAAATAATTAACTTTTAATTGATTTTGAATAAGAAAATAAAAATGAGAAAACTATATAATTTGTGTAGGACCACCGCCAGGATTTTCAGGTATTTATTATTATCTTCTCGTTATTGAACTCCTTTATTTTTGGAAAAATAGCTTAATATGCTAGTAACTTTGTAACACGGTTATTGATTGAGAACTTTCACAGTAATAGAAATAGTCACATTCGATTTAGCGTAAAACGCCATCAGTTGACCTTATTTATCTCATTTTTAGCACGTTGATTTTGTTTCGTTTTCTCTTGAGTTAATTATTTATTTAAATCTTATAGTTAACACGTATAACGTAACGATATATTTAGAGAATTATGTATATATCCATCATAATTGCTGTGTTGTTTGTAGTTTATCTGAAGACCCGGTTTTGATTCTCGCTCGAGTAATGTAGAAAATGATATATTCCATCTTATGCTTGGTTGTTGTGGTGCCCTTATATCCATACCTAGTGGCTAATCTAATAAATATAGCCAGCAAAACACTTCCTTCTTTTATAAAGATAAACTAGATAATTATTTATATTTGATATCTATTACTTAATGTATATTTAAAAAACCCATAATGAATGCGGTATCAGTTTGCTTATTTTTTTTATCAAATTTGATGTTGAAACTTAACATATTATTCGATAGCTGTTCTCACGTAACTTCGCCCGCATAAATAATAACCTGGCATATAGTTGAAATAGCTTTCTCGTAGATAAGGTTATTTTTTTTATTTTTGCACTAGTTTCGTAGCCTATTTAATGTAAACCAAAATACAGCGTCCAACACAGCTCTGCTCAGCATTAAAAGTTCAGTCAAATGCAAATTTCGAACCCACTCAAATTAACAATGTTTGCCTTAATTTTCTTTTTTAATGTTATGTGCAACTTGGAAATACAACTTGACACGCTGCATTGTTATAAGATAATGATAATACTGATACATCTGTATTTTTCTGTTTGTGTACTGATTAAATTAAAAAAGACAGTAAATGTTTAATTTGATCGACCCTCTAACGCTCCGAAAGCGTTAAGCATTAATCATTAAACATTATTGTGTGCGACATTGCACGAGTATTTTTAGCTTATAATACTCGTAAAATCGTGTGAGTATGAGTTATGGTTTTTGTCAATTTTAGACGTAAAGTTTGTGAGTATGTAATTCTTTCATGCAAAAAGTGCGGAACGATTTTTGATGTAATTTGGTTTGAAAATGAATTTTATTTGAACTATATACTGGACGAATCAGGAAAGTACTAAAATTTAGTAAACTATTTGGACAAAATAGCAATTCTGCTATTAGAGCTTGAAACTAGCAAAAAATGTAATATATATATATAGTTATTACTTATTTGAAAGTTCGCTATTATTTTTGCAGCCAAATAACTCAAAATGTAATGTAATGTTATATCAAAATGTAATTAAAGTCATACTAATTATTATCATACCTGTTATTTATCACTTGATAGTAAACAATACGCTTTGTGGCGTTTAGTTTCATAGTTCAGGGGCATGTTTCATGTTTTATTCAGATAATGTTACACCACGAACCCAGATTCACTTGCTTGTGGTTGTGTGCTGTCTGATAACAATGATTATAAATTCTATTTTTTCTTTTTATGTGTGTTCTTTTATATGCTGCTTTTTTTTGCATTAAAAACAGGCTTAACTTGAAAAATAATACACATATTAAAGGCTGTTCATATCGTCTTTGTGATGTTTTTGTTTTCATAATAATATAGTTTATTTTTAGTGATATATATAACAAATATTTTAACTTAATGCTGCGTATCACCGGATACAAATTGAGGGAACGAACACTACTTAAATTATAAATCTTATTCTACAATACACAGAGCAATCGAAACTCATGGTAGCGAATTGGAAACCTTTATTTGAAATGAGTGCACACGACAGACTATTGATCCACGTGAAGTTCTTCTAGTAGGTAGGATATATAGGATAGTAGGTACTATCTAAGACAAAACTTAATAGAATAAACCGATTTCATTATATTTTATTTAAAATTTCAGCAAATAAATGCTCAATGCTAAAATTGCGGCAGTCTCCCACTTTGATTTATGAAATTCCTTTCTATTTCGCACGCTTTATGCACTTAACTCCGTGTCACCCAATCTCTTGTATTTACTAATGTTACACATATTCGCACACTGATTTGTAACGAGTATTAACAACTAATAAAAGTATAGTTAGAAAAACTAAGAAAAGTTAAAGCTTGGGGGCTTGGGTCTCAATATCGGAGTGAGACAGGTCTGAAGCCGGTCAACTTTGGGAAACACTGCTATAGTGTGTACTCAGCTTGAAAATTGATAATGTGATACATGACCATTTTCCTAATCATTAATTGACGAGTCATACTTGATGATATTGAATTTATTTATGAAATATTTAATATCGTCAAATTGTTGTTTTATAATATTATAGTTGTTAAATCTAAGCATCGCAGATCGAAGCCTGCTTACCACCTTACTTCATTTTTTGCTTCTAGAACAAAACTGAAGGTAGCCGAGTTACGTTGCCGTACAATTTTCTGATATCATCAAACGGACAGATGTACGAAGCACTCGGTTGGCGCAGCATCTCACCTCTGTTTCCACAACATGCATCATCGTCCCTCGTACTGGCATTCATTGGTAAATATCTACAACAGTCCTTACGTACGCGACTTGGTATGAAACAAACTCTCGGGTACTGTAGGATAATCTCATAAGTAGCAACATATTTATAGACACCTTTTTCCTCCTTTAAGTGAATGTCCACTTTGTCCGCAGTCCGCACGCACCGGACATACTGTACGCGAAGAATTGTACGAATTTACCGATGTCATACGTCCTACATACGTTTGCTGAAACACTAGATTCAGTACACAATAAACACTCTCTGATGTTAAATAGTGGTTAATTAAAAGGGAGAAAATTAGACGTGACTATTATTTACTTTAACGAACACAATATCAAAATTCGTGCACTGATTAGATTTTTTCCTGTATAACAGTTCGATTCACGGTCAATTGGTTAAGGTCATACATAAGATACAAAAGAGGAAAGATTATTCGTTCTGTAACTTTGTATCTACGATATGGACTTTGAGCAATCTTTCAGCCGTTACTATTTTTTCTGTCGAGTAATTGTGCGTTTTTACCTATAGCAATTCCGAATTATTATTTGCTTTATATTTAGTCTTGTGGAACCGTAATATCACTATGAACAGCAAATTAATACAGTTTATTATTTAAAATATTACTATGGATATTTGTATAAAGTTTCCTTCTCCAGGTGATTTTTCCAATTCGCCACCAACAGCGGCTCAGCTCGCGGAAGCAAATAATTTCTTCGCTGAATCGATTAGTCGCCGGCACTTGTCTTCGTCCTACGTTTTATTCGGTAAAAGAACCAAAGAATCGCCTAAATACCTATATTTAAGTATGCAGTCGTTACCGCAGTGGAGACAGGAACTAACTGACTAAAGTGATATTAAATATAGGACTAATAATATAAGTTCTTAAGGTTGCTCGCTCACGTCAGACATAAACCAATGGAAGTGCTTATATGCTGTAACAGATGTAATTTTTGTTTTCAACGAACATCATCACGATTAAATAAAATAGCTTTTTGAAACTGTAAAAAATTACGATTTATAAAAAAAAACATATTGCTAATTAAAGGATAATTCTTGTGACAAGTACCAAAACGGTGTGGCTAAACTAATAGTGATTTATAGTATTAAACAATTAATTAGATAACTCGATTTAACATTTATATTGTTTGGAAATTTGTCTGTAAATCACGCCAAAACGGAAATTTGTCTGTACTGCACTAGATTTTGATGAAATTTGGTATACATATAGGATATTACTATTATATTAGCTAACTTAGATAATAGGATATTTTTTTTCTCACTTAACATTTCCCTAGGAACCACGCGGACGAAGCCGCTAGCGAAAGCTAGTGTGGCATATTGTGAATTATGACTTAACGTATGATTAACATTGATAGCGAGTTTTGATAAAAAAAATATAAGATTTGTATTACAATGCATTGGGTGTCTCACTCACTCAGTGGGGTCATACGCGTGGATTTTGGTAGATATTATTGTGGTTTATCATGTTTCAAAAAGCCTTCTGCATAGAGACATCAGTTGTATCTATATTACACCTTTTTTATGAAAATATTTTCAGTGTTAAATTATAATGATTGAATCTCTTCATAAAAAAGACAATATACATAACAGTATGTAACGGAATTTACTGGATTCGTAGGATAGGTTTGATATCCATATTCCTTAAAGTACTATTCGACTACACCACTGCGTGAGCTTGTTGGCACAGTTTTACAGAGGTTAAAACTAAAACAACGGTTCTCATTGCAGGCGGAACACCAAAGATAATATAATTATTATGTTACGTTGTCGTTTACTGTTAGCGAAAATAAAAATATGTATGGATGCACACGCACATGTCCTACGAAACAGTCACTATTAAACTAAAGATGTCTACATGTAAACCTTACGTTCTGATAGTTGGAAATATAAATAGTCTGGCGTGAACGAGCAGCCTAATTAGAGTTAAGTATTGACGGAAATAATCGGATAGTTTAATGGGGATACTTTTCAAACTTGAAATACATTTGTTAAAGCTTTATATATTTATTTTAAATAATTTATCATTTAAGAATATTGTTCTGTAGAAATTTAACCATATTCCTATAGTACTTATTATAATACTCGTATCTGTGCCTGTAAGCCGATGCCTGTAAGAGCTTGTTTAATGTTTCAAACTTGATAAATTATTTTAATAATGTCATAATATTTTTAATAGATATTTAAATATGTTTTATTATTTCTAAGCTTAATGCATAATAACATCACACGTCATGTAAGTACCTTATTGGTTATAGGTTTTATGAAAACTGACAAAGGGTTTTGAATTGCTATAAATAAATTGTATTAAATAGATCAGATGAGATAGGTGAGAACGTACTAACCAATATCATTACAAAATTTGCTATTATACAATAATATTTTTACTTTATGCCAAGTTACCTTTGTAATTCACGAATAAGATGTGAGCAACGTTCTTGAGATACCGTTTTGTTTTTCAAAATAACTAATAAAGTACCATCCGCTGAAAGTTACGCTGAATCTTTCTCTATATACTACTTTTTTTACTTTATTTCTCTAGGGTTTCATTTCCAAAGTTATTTAAATTTTTATTTTTATTTATAAGTAACGTAATTTTGCAAGACTATATAATTAAGCAAAAATTATTAATATAAGACAATGGTAATTGCGATTGCATTTATATTTGTGGTCAATGTGAACCCTAATTTGTTTACGTAAGCATAAAAACACGTAGAGATTTGTTTAACGATAATGGCAGAGTGGTTAAGCTTTAGTATACCGAAACATTAGCGAATTCCTAAAATCGATGGTAATAAATTAATTGTAAAGAAAATTTAGTCGAAATAAAGTGCAATTTAAATTATATTACATATGATATTTTAACGTGTAAATATTGAGCAAAACTATGAGTTGAAAATTTGATAGTAAACTTAAATATCTTAGTTTACATGAAATAGATTATTAAGCATTTTTTATATAAAAAAAAAAATATTTTGTTGCAATAATACTCTTTGATTTGTAGTGAAAATTGTAAGAGTGATAGTGTCTCGTTTACAGTCAATTTACTTAGTGCAATATATATTCACATAGAAGAATCAGTTATTTATGTTTAATCAGCAGCACATCAGTTTACCAAATAGCCCAAATATGTTTAAAAGATTTAAAGCGCTAAATCTTGATAGTTAATTTTCCGAATTAATTCTAACAATTTAACAATTTGTGCATTGGCAATAACTTGATTTGTTGTGTATATTTGTACGTGTACATTAGGGCTAAGTATAACCTCAAAATGTGTTATTTATTTTAAATTTCGCTATTACTTTTAAAATATGTGATACGTTTTTCAATTGCATAATAATAATACTAATACTCGTACATATTCTGTAGCTTGATAATCGCTTGTATATATTATATTTTATTAAACATTCACTGACCAGTCGAATACTTTTCCACTTCAGCTACTGGGCAATAAATGCTGAATCGTTTATATTATTAAAGCCATGGTTGATGATATTGTGCCGGCACTACAAGTTCATTGATATGGGTGCTTTATAGTGATGAAGTGCTCCAGTATGATCCCTATTTGTGATGATATTACATCAATGTTTAAGTAAAGCTCCTCAGCAATCGATACTATTGTGGTACACGAAATACTTGATATTTTTCAAGCAAGTTTCTGTAAAAAGGTAGCAAAAGTAGTAAGTAATCATATTAATAAGTAAAAATAGTAACGAATACCTTAATCCCAACTTAAGGTCAGTCGCGTTTTGGAAGAATTTCACTCATAAATATATATATTTAGGCCATGCACCGACTGTATATATGTTTTACTCGACAAGATTGCCATGTGAATAGCATAAATGCACGTAAACAAGGACTGCGTGGCTGTGATGAAATGCTATACACCCGTCCAGCAGCGTTCGCTACCGTCTTGGATTTTGATACGACTTTTCAGTTCATTAAAGTTACTAATTTATCGTATCATATGATAAATGTGAGTGTGTGTAGTGAGTGCATTATTGTTTCATTGTTTTATTGATTCCAGTGGCGCTGCTGGAAATGCGCCATGACAAAATGCATACGCGTTCTTCATGTCTTGCTTAACTTGCGCATTTTGTATGCCGTAAAATGGAATAGAGAACAATGAAGTTGAATATCGATAAATTCTAGACAAACCCATCTAAAATGCGACCACTTTTAACTGTACATTCCAACTAGAGTGCAAATATTGTAAAGTTTTTTTTAATTATTATTATCGTTGAAGTGATATTTATTTATGACCTGTATTTATGGACAATGCTTATTTATAAAAAGAGGCTACTTTTGCTTAATTTACGTGCTTTGGCCCACAACATTCATGTATAATAAATAAAGCAAGGTATATACAAATAAAGGTACGTCTCCGCGAACGAGAAATTCACAACTTTTGTGTTGATATCATGAAAATTGTTATTTGGTAGAAAATTCAGCCTTATTCATCACCAACAATCTTTGAGAACAGAAAAGTTGATGATTTTTCATTGGTGTAGATGTGGTGCATAAACCGTCTCATTAAATGCAATAGATTCTGAACAAAAGAATTTAAGTCCAAGTAAATTGTGATTGAAATTGAGGTGTGATTGTTGTGTGAGTCTGAGGTGTGAGTCTTTGATTGTTGGAATAACAATGTTACCACTAAATTAAACTATCTATATATTGAATAATAGCTGTCCCTTGACTTTACCTGCGTAAATTATATAGTAGCTCCAGTAGAAACAAAATAATTCCTCTTTATAATATTACAGACGCATTATACGTGGGCGACATAAGCTATATACACGTGCGAAGTCGCGGGCGAACAGTTAGTTATAAATATTACTTGATGTTTAATTACCCCACAAAGCCAATATTTTTATCATTTGAGATTTCTCAAGTAAAATTTTTCTTCTTTTAGTCATAATCACTGTATCGGCCAAATGGAAGGAAAACTAAGTAACTAACAAAATGCGCCATTGGGAAAAATATGATTTAATGACTTTTTATTTTTAAAAATCCGCTATAGTTGTATAATGTAAGGGTCGGTGCATATCTGACGGAAGAAGCGTCGCGTTTCGTTGATCGCGGAATTGACAAATATCTATATGAAACGACATTCAAACTTGTACACTCGACGGTGATGAGTCGCGTACTAATGCGTAGTTCTGAGAAAAGGGACTTCCGTCACGTTTGCACCGACCAGTATAGAGAAAACATAACAGTTCTGTCATCTTCCACAATCAAATATTTACTTGAATATCACATTTTGAACAATGGACATTTTTCCTTCTAAATGTACGGTATTTTTATATATTCATTATTTATTTTCACTAGTTATTATATTGTTATTAATATTAGGTACATTGGTAACGTAGACGCATCCTAGAAAACTATCTTCTGTTTTGTAAAAATATCTTCTTATGTAAAGAATAGATTTAAATTATGGTCTAAACAACGGAATATTGTAGAATTGATTAACGCTCAAATAAATATGAATGTGTTCAATATGGTTGTTTTTATTTGAAAATATTCAAGAAAGATTAGCTTTTGTTTTCAAACTAAAGTATACTTTGTAACATGTTATCGTGGTTGTTCTAGTGTATCGCTTACAATTTACAAGATAGTAAGTTTCAACCAAAACTAATTTGGGGAATGGTGACTCTTCATTTGCGCAGTGTAATGGTTGAATTCACGTAACAATTTAGTGGTTGGACCCATTTTCCTATTCACGTATATGAATTTTAAAATGAAAGCAGTTCTATCGAAGTGTCGGCGAAGAACATTCGCCTAGTCAATCGTGTTAAAAAATTGCAAAAAATTGGACGTTTAGAGCCATTCTGCTAAAAAAATGACATTTCTTTTGATCGAATATGGACTATTCGTTATGAGTTATTCGTCGCGACTAAACGAGGGAGATACTCGTTTTTCAACCTTGAACCACCTCATTTTACCTCTCATTTTCTAGGGCCTTGAACACGAGGTATAAACATAGTTGTCACACTTCACTCAGCAGAATAGTGAGTTGCTTCGAATGAAAGGTTGAGTCGATACATAATCAACATAATTAAAGAGTGATCGAGGGAGTGAGTCGGTTTGATGAGTTTGATAGAGCGACTCAGTTTCGTTTAGTTTGACATTTCCTCGCAATTGGTGCTTATTTAACGTTATCTTATATGAATAATATTAATCGGTTGAAGTATCATTATACTTCAACCGATTAATATTATTATAGGCAAAGTGAATATATTCAAAAAATTATTGTAGGTAATGACATTAAAAATAATTATTGAGTGAAGAAAGAAATGAATAACCAAAAGGCATTCATTCTGCGTAATAAAACATTTTTACAATAATAAGTAATTATTATAGCTCTCAATATTCGATCAATTAATAATCACAAATGTTTCACTCAGCGACCGACATCCCTCATTTGCCTTACGGCTCGCTACATACTCATCCTCTTTACCTCGCCTAATGATTGGTACCTACCGTGCGAGTACCTCATGAGGTAAAACAAGGTCTTCACACATCCTCATTAAAAACGTGCGAGTTACACAACACTAATGCGAACCGACTAAACGTCAAAATATACGATTTAAGTACAGTTGAAGAAAAAATCATAAATTAGTATTGTTGACATAGTAAAGCATAGAAACAATCAATATGAGCTATGGTTAAGTTTTTATACTATTGGTTATCTATTTATTCCATCCACGTAACTAACGTGAATTGGGCTACAGGTATAATAATTTCAACGATGAACGTACGTACGATTAAAATTTATAATGAGTTTTATTTAATTTAACATGAGGGGTAAAATACAAAGCATTACTTAGGTGTCCGTTTCACTTACACAGTAAAATCAGTCACGTGAATATTGATAGACCGCGCGATAGCTTGATACTTGAATAATTCTGGTTGCCCAATTCAGTCTTGTGTTCATTCAGAGTGGTAAGTGTAAGTTTTACGCTAACGCGTTTACTTCGTATTTGTATGGAGATTTGTAGTTCCTGGTAGTCACCGCTAGGGGCGATGTACCGAATTCCATACTAAAATCTTAACGCGCTTACTATCGACGGTGAACGTAAACGCCAAAAAACTTACACTAAACGCTCAGTTGTATCGTGGTATCTTCTGTACTACCATAGACATATGATTTAACTATTTCTATCCTTATTTATCTACTCCGAATTATGTTTCTTTTTCACCTAGCTATTTTTTTCAAGCATTTTAAATTTATTCAAAGATGACATTACAAACCGACACAATAAAAAACGTTCAATATTATTTGACTGTGTTTATTTTGTTATATTATAGTAATCTTATTTCTAGTAAATAAATTTTAAGCTGTGAATAATTAAAATAATTGAGGTATAGAAACATTAAAGATAAAACTATCTAATAAAAATACAATAACCTAGGTGTCAAATTCAGTTTCTACAAAGAATAAATTCTTTGATTTAATGTAGGTATATATCTATATGATGTATATTGATCTATAAATTTCATCAAAGTTTAGGAGGCAAACCTATTTGCATGCACTTAGTTTATATTTAAAATAACGGGAAACCTTATATAATATTTACATTGTAAAGACTTAAAAACGCGATGCGTGAATTCTCGCATCGGATAGAATCGCGTTTATAGTGTGCATTAAAATATTTAATGTCCACTTGCTCCTGTCCGCGAAACTGGAAAAGCTGGAGAATGGACTGAGTGATGGAAAGAATGGACGAGTGATATAGTACCTACAAAGGTACTATAATATAAATTATATAATAACGGAAATTTTCCCCATCACACTGGAGGAAGTGTTTTTAGAAAAAATGGATGACGTTAAATACTATGATACATTTGAATGAAATCTAATGTCGATCGATTTATCTATGAAATGTGTTCCAATTTTCTTTCTGTTATGCTACTGTTAGTTCAATTTCCAAAATTAAATAATAACGAAGTCGTCGTCATAATTTTAACTTTCCACGTTTCTTGTATAATTTTAGCTTCCAAAGTAATTTTTATATACAACTTCAGTTTTTCAAGAGGGGCAAAATTAACTCTTTTTGAATTCATCGTTTCGTGCTAACTATTGACAAAAATTATTGCAACCGCCATCTCGTGACGTTTATTTCACTTTGGTTTTAATGAGTACTTCCTCCTTACTGATATATTTTAAGAGTGCACATGTGTTGCTACAATCCGAGGTGGGAACGAGAAACTTAATAGTAAATAGGACATTGCATAATAAAAATTTGTGCTTAGTTTCACATATTTCGGTTACGGATAAATTATATTTTTTTGGTATTAAAATTATCTAACAATGTTATGCTGTTGTATTTTAATATACCAACTACAATCTATTTAACACTGGGTTCCACTTCGTCAAAAGGCGGGGTAAAACGAAATGACATTTTGATAAGCCAATATAACTGTTATTTGTACGATTCTCTTCCACTCTCCAATGTAATTTAAGCATTCAGTATCAAGTTGAGTGGGAATAGTCTATTTGTGGAGAACATGGTTGGGGAGCCCTGATTTAAAACTTGAAGTTAATATCCCATGCTTTAACAAAAAAAGGTTAATTGCTATTAACACCGTACAGCTCCGTGCAAAGCTTTATCGGACCTTTTCCACCTCTTTTTCAAAAGAGCATAATCATCTCTATTTTGGTGCTGAATATAGTGATTTCAGATTACGTGTTATTAAAATTTACATTGAATGTAATCCTTTTTCGTGACATTTCAAATCTTAGCAAGTCCTTAACTAACTTAATTAATGATTCACTTCAATCTATTTCTAGTTTCCTAAAGCTTCCTTCTACGGAGACTTCATCTTTCATTGGTTTGCCTCTGGATGACATGATTCCTCTGGTACTGAGAATTTCCATTTTATTCAAGGAGCATACGTTTTTCCTCTGTTCGCTCAACAGTTGTCTTGTATATGTAACCATCTCTTGCATCGGTATATTACCACCGTGAACTGTGGGGAGACACGCAGGATCTATGATTTTGAATAACTGCGACTGATTCGAATGGATCTGTAAAAATATATAATTATTTACCAATTATTCAAGGGAACTACTTCTATTTATATAAGACCAATTCCATATTGGTGCCAATTCTGCTGTACCAGTCTCTAAACTAAAACTTACAGATATTAATTGTTTTTCTATAACATTATTATAGTAATATACAAAGAATTTTAATTAATTATACTCTAATATGCTATAATATAATAGGTTTAATTCTTTATTTTCACAATGGAAAACGCAGTTTGACAGAACTAAACCACAGAACTTCTGTAACTAAATGTAACATAAGTATATTCTGCGCAACAGGATTACTACCTCTCTCTATGTTCTGTGATTACTACCATTATAGCCTACATTACCTATAAGTACTTATAAGAAGATTTAAACTTTCCAGGTCGAAAACTTCTTCCTTTTGAATAAAAATATTTTAAAGTATTTTTTGGTTTAAAATTAATAACAGTAAGTAATTGAATAAACATATATCTATATAATTAAATACTGTAGTCGATCCGAGTTTCCGAGTAGTCTTTCTGAATTGATACCTAGGTTCCTTACACAATGTGAGCTAGTGTTGGTACAGTAGCACGTCGGCTTACCACAATATGTCAAAAATTTGCAAATAATTTTCAACCTCATCCTCAATGAATTAAGGTTTATATCATATTATATCGGATAAATCAAGTGAAAAAAATTATGCACGCGTGACTGTAGCTAGTTGGCGTAGGTGAGATTATCAGACTTCAGAGTCTGGTCTGACTACTAATAGATTTCCTTTAAAATTTAGATTCTTTTAATTTAAACTAATATTGCTACTATTCTCAACAACGTGTAATTATCAAGTATTCACGCACAAGGTTACACACCACACGATTCTTGAAAGAATTGGTGGATAATTATTGCACATTCAAGCGGAACCAAAGGTTTTAACATGGTTTTCCAGTTACGCAGAAGTTTATTACGACCAATCTTTACGAAAGTTGCTTAACCTGCGCAATCTCAAACCGAATGGGTTATCTGCACAATCGAGCATCTCCAGAATGAGGAAATATGCCCAAGAAGACCTAATTATTATTTTTTAGACTCGGCAACTATTTACTTTGGCCTATAGGAAGCAAAATGATGATGTCTAAACACTAACATAGCTTTTTCTCTTTTATAAATTTACTCTTTTAATTTGCAAAGCTATCGCGTCAACGCTTTCCTGTCCTGCTGGAAAAAAAACAACGTCTAACCTTATTCCATTTTCTCTGCCAGTCCTTATCCATTTACCCCATATCATAAATCATACATATTAATCATTAATCAGAACTATAACAAAAGCCTCATAATATACATTTTTTCTAATGTCTTCCTTTTGCTCTGCCATCAACTTTCACTTCTATCACCCTCACACAACCGAAAAATATATTAGTGGTATTAAAAATTAAGAACAACATACATGTACTCGATTCGCCATCTTTGGTGAGACTTTGCTTTTGGCGAAATCGATAACGTATTTAACTGCTACAGGAATGTTGATTAGGTGGAACTCTTGATGACGCATTGGTAACGATTGCTGAAACAACAAGAAATTATTGTTATAAAAATACCTGTGATAGCATAAGTATACATTTTTAAGATATATATACTATCTATAGATACTAATATTATAAAGAGTAAAGTTTTGATTGCTTGTTGTATCGAACTAATTTCGAAACGGACGATGGGGTGAAAACGGACGCGGGGTAAATTCGGACACTGAGGTCTCTGGTTAGTTACCACTCCCCGCGCTCCGCGAATCAGCTGTTTCGGTCACGTCCGCCATCTTTAGTGCACGGATAGTAAGCAAGACGGGAGGACGCACACGCTCTTCACGGTAAGTGTTTTTAAAGTTTTTCGTATGATTTCTTATAACTTTTTACAAATTTTAATGTTGTGTATTTGTAGTAATATATATATATTACCGAAATGTTACTTTGAGATCAAGGTCTTGTAGGATATAACAAACAAACAGTGGCGTCAAAAAAAGCACACGTGCTAAGGATAACCTACAAAAGATAAAAAATGAAAATAAATATGATTGGGTTAATTGCGGACGATACGGGTGGGGTGAATCCGGACGTCCGAAATTACCCCAAAATATTAAGGTTTTAGTGTCTGATCTGTTATGGTGTGCCAGAGTAGATGTCGGTATGGTGGTGGTAAATGTTATGACATAAATAATGTATCGTTGTTCATGTACTACTTTTATTGCAGATGCCTCGCACATACAAAAGAAAAACAGAAAGAAAATACACAATTGAAACACTGAAGCTAGCTATACGGGAAATAAAAGAAAAAAAGATAAGTTTCAGAAAAGCGGAAGAAATATATAATATACCAAGAGCTACACTTTTTGACCAAATAAAAAAAAATGAAGAAGGGAATCTGGCTGATCCCAAACGTGGTGCGAGGCCTGTATTTAATGAGTCACAGGAACAAGAACTAGTCACTTACATTCTTAATTCTTCTCGAAAGTTTTATGGGCTCACTATACCGACGCTACGAAAAATTGCATTTGATTTTGCTGAGGCAAACAAATTGAAACATAGATTTGATAAAACATCTAAAATGGCTGGAATGGACTGGTATTATTGTTTTATGGCAAGGCATCCGGAAATATCTCTTCGAAAACCTGAAGCGACCTCATTGCACAGAATATTAGCATTTAACAACGAAGAGACTGATATTTTTTTTGATAACTTGACCCAGTTGATGTTAAAATATCGTTTTGAGTCAAATGCTATATACAATGTTGATGAAACCGGTATCAGTACAGTTCAAAGAAATTCTAAAATACTAGCTCCCAGAGGAATGAAACAGGTGGGCAAATGCACGAGTGGTGAACGTGGTAGCTTAACAACTGTTATTAATGCATGTAATGCTGCTGGTAGTTATGTTCCACCGTTCTTTATTTTTAAGAGAAAAAGGATGAATCCATTGTTAATGAAGCAAAGTAACAGTAACATGGTGGCATCTGTATCCGACTCTGGGTGGATCTCCGAACAGCTATTTGTAGATTGGCTTCATCATTTTAAAAGTTTTGCCCGACCCGCTGAGGATAATATTATTTTACTAATTTTGGACAATCATGAGAGCCACATTAGCTTAGCAGCATACGAATTTTGTAAAAAGAACTATATACACGTATTGACACTGCCTCCACATGCGTCCCACCGCATGCAGCCTCTTGATTTGACTGTCCACGGCCCGCTAAAGACTGCTTATAACAAAGAGTGTGAATCATTCATGGTTAACAAACCAGGAGCTAAAATAACAACATTTGATGTTGTTGGTCTGTATACGAAGGCATTTAATCGGACAACAAATATAGAAAAAGCCATGAACGGCTTCAAAGCAGCAGGCATTTATCCCCTGGACAAAGACAAGTTTAAAACAACATTTGAGAATCTTGCTGATACAACAGACCCTAGCACAATATCTGTTGCACCAAGATCAGTTGCTTCTCAAGACCCGAATCAATCGACAATTGATCTACAAACGCCAGTCGCACGAGATGTGTCTATAACAATTTCTCATCGAAACTTAGGCGATCAATCTGATACATCCTGTGAGTCTCTAGATGGAAATGAATCTCCATCTCTTTTATTGCCTTCTGATTTGAACGAGACTGATATTCAGGCTGGAAAGACTAACGATTTACCATTACCTGTTCTGGAAGACACGGTCCACCCTACCATTGCAAATCTGAATGCATCAATTCCATTGTCTGATATTATAAATATGCCTTCTCTTCAAACTCCTCTTAAAAATAAGACACGATCACAAAAAACGAAGCATTCCATAATATTAACTAGTACTCCAGAAAAAGAGGAATTGGAGAAGAAAGAGAAGAGAAAAATAGAAAGAACAAAGAAAAAGACTGATAAGGAAGATCCAGTAGTAGGAAAAAAGAAGACAAAGACTGATATAATAAAAAAAAGTATAAAGAAGCGTAAAAATACTAAAACGAAAGCTAAGAAAGGAGTAAAAAATTTTAAGAATTTTGAAGATAGCGCCAATGAGGAAGAATATTATTGTATTATTTGTGCTGAGAAGTATATTTCACCCCCTACAGAAGACTGGATAATGTGCATTACATGCCAAAAATGGGCACATGAGAATTGTACGGGACCTAGTACCTCCAGAGGGTACATTTGTGATTTTTGTAAAGAATAATTTTGTTATTCGTAATTATCCGGTGTCCGGATTAACCCCGCGAGGTCCGGGTAATTACGGACACGAATGTTTTTGATTATTGCATTTATTTTATACTAAATGATTAGAAGAGGTTAAATTGTTATGTTAATTTTGTAAGGTAATAACCAAAGTTTAATTTAAATAAAACAGAGACTGATTACTCCTAATGGTCTGGTTTATATTATCGTTTGAAGTTAAGTGTCTGTAATTCCCCCTCTTTCCCCACATGTCTAATTTTCTCCTATGGGAAGCTACTTTATACGCGAGAGACGTAGACTTATAATTTACGCGGGTGAAGTAGAGGAAATAAAGTTAATTCTGTAATAAAACGGTCATACACTTAGGCGCCTAACATGATTTTTTGGAAAAAAGATAATAAAAATTTAAGGGTTGAATACTAAAATTGTACCAATTTATCGTGTAACCTAATACGTTGAACTTGACATGTTACATTAACATTACATACTCATGTTTATGATACAATTGTAGTTGTTTACTCTATTTACACTTCAAATACACTTAAATTGAGCAAGACGCTCTAGAAACTGGGTTACCTGCATTGCAAAATAAAACAAGATTTTACTATTTATTATATTAGGCTTAGCAAGTGATTTGTTTTTTGTATAAAATATAGTATGTTTACAAGTTAAACAGCTAGTTTCACAATCGTCCATTAAGGTTTAATGACGCCTTTAAGCTGTAATAAATATCAATTTTGTATGGGTAATGTCGCTTTAAACTAATGTCAATTTTAATACACGTTTGTGCAACTGGCTGAAAGAGAGATAATTCTTTTTATTTCTTTTTTAAATATATTTTTTCCAGAAAAATTTCAAATTTAAGATTATCTTTAGTTTTTATTATAATAATCGTGTTAAAAAATAAATTAAAAACGATTGCCAGAATCGAACTAAAATAAAATAACCAGTCAGTTTTCCTTAAAAAAAAACAAAGCACTCCTTTTTGTGAGCAGTTAGAGAGCTTATTAAAAATCGGTTATTTATTTATCTATACATATTCAAAGTCGAATTAATATAAAAATAGGTACATCCCTTGACTTTATTTATGATTGAAAAAAATAATCGTTTAACAAATTAATACTGGTCGTACGTATACGTAAGAATATAGTTAAGATGACGCAACTAAAAATTAATTAGTTCGCTTCGAAACCTCAGGGTGCAATACGAAATCATTAATCATTCGATGAGTAATACATAATGTTAGCATTTTATAACCTGATTCAAGATTATTATCTAAGAACCCGAGATATAATCCATATCTCGGGTAATAACAAATTCAGAGACAGGTATTTTTATCGTATTTTTTAGTAATATAAAATTTATTTATGTAAACTATGTATATAATGCCGGCATACGAGGGTCAAACTGAAAGTTCTTAGAAAATCAAAAACTGATTACATTAGCCAGTTATTAGTTTTATTATATCTTTTCAAAATATTGTCCATTCACGTCAATACACCGCTGCATGCGATGGAACCACTGGGAAAAGCACTTTGCCCACTCGTCCTTAGGGGTCTCTTCAATGGCATCGCGATACGCAGCCACCGCTTCTTCAGCATTCATAAACCGCTTTCCTTTAAGATTTTCTTTAATTTTTGGAAATAAATAAAAATCACAAGGCGCGAGGTCGGGGCTATACGGCGGGTGACCCAGTAATTCAACGTTTGATGTCGCCAAATAGTCGATCGTTCGCTTGGCGGTGTGCGACGAGGCGTTGTCGTGGTGAAGGAGGATCCTACTGCGAGGTCGTTTCTCTCGAACTTTTTCCAAGACAAGTGGCAAACAATTGGTAGTGTACCATTCTGCAGAAACTGTTTTTTGATCCTCTAACACAATTGTTGCAAAATGACCTATCCTTCCAAAGAACGAGGCCACCATTTTTTTTCCCGCACTTCGATCTCTCTTCACTTTAGTTGGCAACTCCTCGAAAGGAAACACCCACTGAGCAGATTGTCTTTTGGTTTTAGGATCATAACAGTAAATCCAGCTTTCGTCACCTGTTAGTATGTCGAACACAGCATTTGAGTCACCTCCGTTAAATCTTTCAATCATTTTACGACACCAATCCACACGATGGAGTTTTTGAGCCTCAGTCAAATTATGAGGTATCCACCGGGCGCAAAGCTTCCTGACCGCTAAATGTTCGTGGAGGATTTTGTGCACTTGACTCATACCGATGCCTAAGCTTGTCCGAATCTGTTGATAGGTCACTCTTTTGTCAGTCTCTATCATACGCCGCACAACACAGATGTTATCTTCAGTCGTCGCCGTAGAAGGCCGTCCCTCACGTAAATCATCAGTGAGATTAGTGCGACCACGTTTGAAACTCATTAAACCAGTTGTAAACAGTCGCACGAGATGGGGCTTCATCGTGAAAGGCCAATCGTAGTCTATCATAACTTTCTTGTTGACTTAAATGACATCGAAAGTCATAAAAAATCATTGCACGAAAATTTTCTCGTGTTAAATTCATGATGACGTGACACAGACAATTTTCAATTTGCCGCCAAATCGTAAAACAAATGACAAATGAATGAAATATATACTCAGTAATATTGGCAAAGAGTTATATTTTCAAATTTTAGAATTATTTTTTTATTATATTGTTTATAAGTGGCCAGTTCTAAGAACTTTCAGTTTGACCCTCGTATATTAGACAAAAAATCCATCAACCTTATGTTAACTATGTGTATAACAGAAATTTTATTCTTGGTAATAATTCTGTGATATGGGTTGAGTATGCGAGGTGTCATATACTCATGTCATATATTTATCAGCAATGCTGATTCGTTAAAATTACAAATTACAAATAATAGATGTTTAATTCAATAAAAACTACTTAAAAGGATAGGCATGTTTTATTTTATTGAACTGTACTGCTACGATAACGCTGATTTCGACGCTGTATTTTTAAAGAATTTCAAAGCTATCTGACATTCCATGACCGATGAAATGCGAATAAAAAATAACTAATATAATAATAACTCGTACGAATCAACACGGAACCTGAATGCTTATTCTATTTCTATGGAAACGAAATTTGGTCTGCTTACGAAATGCTAACCTGACTCCGAAGAAACGCATTTTTATATAATTTATAACAGGTGTCATATTAATTTCTAAGAGTTATACTCGAAACGAACAAGATTAATCGTTTCAACTGTGGGGTTGGATAGGATATTTCTAAAGGAGGATTTATGACCCAGGTGAAGCTGGATTGAGACTGTTATAATATTAGATTACAATATAAGTTTAATTCGTGACTATCGTCATTTTATTTTTATTACTTTAATACCTTTCCATATTTTATATGGAGAATGCAATAGCTGTTACTGTTTAATTTTAACGCTCGAATAAAGAGTGTGTTATTGATATTTTGGAACAACACGGTTACTTTCCTCTAGTTAATAAAATACTTAGGCTCTTTTAATATTCATAACAGTGTGCAATTTTTTCATGAAATAATAATAAATTATTATACTAAGGTACTATAGCCCAATAACGCCCACTGTTTTCAACAGCTGGACTGCTAAAAAAGTAACTAGTATATTTTTTAATAATAGTCTTATACTGGCAGATATTTAAGGACAGTGAATTAATGAAATTTGAATCAGACTGCTTTTTAGTGTTTTAGCGGTCAAATACAGTGGGCGTTATTAGACGATTAATTAGAAATACTTTGACTCTCTATTCTTTTCGTTTCCTCTTTGTCTGTAGGTATATTTACTCTACGGCCACTGTTTTGTAATTATTTTTTACGAGAAGGAAACAATAAAAATAAGTCTTCGTGTGATTTCGACATTATCTGTGACGAACTTAATTCATAATTCAAATCCATGGGAAAAAGTAGGAAGGTTCACGAGGTCAACAATGTTATTAAATGTTCTTATGTAATACACAAAATACGGAACATCGAACTGGTCGCTATGTATGTCAAAAAAGTATACCTTGTTCATTATCAAACCGATACGTTTCACAAAAGTTCCGCTGCTTGAAGTAAACTTCCCCAACCTCCCAATTCTTATAAGTACATTACTTCGTAGCTTTATGTCAAATAGTATTTCTGTTAAAAAAATTCAGATGCAGTGGACGTATAACGTCAGCAAATTTGTACCGTCCGTTGTGTACCGTGCGGCCAAAGTGGACGTTTACCTTTATAAATCAAAAGTTAAAAGCCTATTATTATTTCCATTCACAAACTTTCCCTAGCGCTGAACTGGATGAGCACAGTAGGGTTGCTTGTCTATTGTATTTTTTGATACTATCTAAATTTATTAACTAGGCTTACCTCCCCCCATTTCATAAGGCGAGCGAAGTCAGTGGGGTTCCATGCGGTAACATGAGCCCCCGTCACACCGCCGCCACTGCCGACATGCGTGAACCCACATATTTGATCGATCGGGTCTTCCAACAGACTCTCGTAAATCGTGCAGTGCACCCGGCAGATATCCCAGCACGTCATCTTATTAGGATCGAATTTACCTGCAAACAACAAATAAATAATTAATTAATTAGTATGTACATTCATCTACAATACATGTCTTATAATATATTTTCAGTAAGAGATAGATTTATACTAACATGTTCTCATCAAAGATAACATTCTTATTATATTATTTGAGAAGAAGAAATTTAAATAACATAGACAAATATTATTAATCAATAAATGAGAATTTTAATGAAATACGAACTGTCAATGGGTAACTCTAGCTTTTGACGTGTTACTTCATTCAAACTCCCGTCTATTCCCGTCGTCTACATATAGAGCTTTAACGTAATGCTACATGTATATTGTAGACTACTACTACAATTACTTATATATAAATAATCAATACAATTTCGTGTCATTTGAACTCGGCAGCCTCATTAGCTTCAATTATTCCAAATTAAAATTCCAAAATAAAATTATAATCATATTTATCGCAAGCAAGACAGCCAGATTCCATTATATTCTATCTAATCTCTTGTCACTTAACTCTAATATTTTACAAAATTTAAAGAGCCAACTAAATTCACATAACCAACTCCTACTGAAAAAATATTATTGGGAAAGATCATTTGTCAATAAACTGTAATCGCTAATCAACTAGATATTCCATCGACCATAAAACAAACAAATGCTGATGTCACAATATCACCTTCGATAATTACTATTTTACATAAACAAAAGTTGCATTCGCATTGTAAGGATTTTAGAAAGCAGTCTATATTTCGCATGTTACTTACTTAAAAGTAACTTAGCTTACATACGCATATATTGGGCAATAGTTACCTACTACGCTCAAAACTATTCGCGTTACAGCACCATTTAAGTTTTGTAACATATACGAAATGACCCAAAACAACTTCCGACATTTGAAATAATTAATGTTATAAAAAAAAGAATTTCTTACTCATATCATAAACGATGACCCGTCGACCCTTGCTGTCTCGTGTTGGGGATACCACTACGTACCTTGAAATTAGGAAATAGTTGTGAAATTGTGTCACTTATATTATGGGGATATGTTATATAATAATTAGAAAATGGCTGTTACCACGTCCTCGAGTTGAAAGCTGTCATATAGTTCCCAGATCAAAATCGTGATATGCGTGGCTCAGATTAATGATGATAACTTGTAATCGCTTTGATGTTTGTATAACGATTGTTAACAATAATACACTAAGCGTGTTAATGTGTTACAAAACATTATAACGTTATTAAAACAGTGCTAGTAGGTCACAAACCGGATTTTCGCAAGCACAATTTTCATTCTTTTAAGAAAAATTCGCCGTAGAAATGTTACATTTTTTTTACATCATACAAATCGCAGTTACTTAATAATCAGGGATCAATTTCAGTGATGAAAAATAACGATTCGTGAACTAAAAAAGGTTTTTTTAATTACCCAATATTAATCATTTCTTGTAGTTTCGAATCTTCACAGTCCAAGCCATAAGCGAATATATCCGGATAATATTTTCGAAGGTTCAAATATTTCAGGAGGGTCTGCTGTGCCATCGGGATACTGTACTTCTTATGCCGTAAAAATCTTAATAAGAACGATTCATCTGAAATATGATGTATGTGGTTATTAAACTGAATTTAATTCAACAATGAATTTGGTATATTTCAGTTTTTAAATAATGTACATTACATCCAATTGTACAAAAATTAAAATTGTCGTTAGTTGAAGTTTCATTACCGATATTAATTTTCAGAATTAGGTCATTCGTCAATAGATCTAAAAGGTTGTTTATGGAATTGAATATTTATATGTTTGTAAAGTAAAATAACCCAAACTTGCGATTTTGTATACTATAATGACATACACATATACACATCATAATGATTTTAGGCTAGGCTAAATATAAAACCAGACTAATTAAACGAGCCTCGCAACTATTTTAACCGACGTCAAAATCAAAAAGGACGAGGTTTCGTGGTTCCGGAACGTGTTAATTTTTTTTATATTTGTGGAGGCTTGTAATTAGCTCTTTATTTAATTATGACTAATTATGTAATTCAAGCAGTAAGACCCCAAATAAAATAGAAAGTACTTTGAAAAGTGACATTACAATTTTTTTTTCAATCGATTAAATTTAATACAACTTTGTAACTGCGACAAAATCCTTTGAATGACGATGTAATTTTCCTAAAGTTTGTTCCAATTTTTAGAACGTTATTTATTTGTACAAAACCATCAATTATCTATGCTATACGCCCTCTTAAACGATTACAACAACACTAACATAATGTAGAAACATGGTTATTTTAATAAATTCAAAACCTTTATTTAAGATTCAAATAACAACAATTTAACACACACAATTTTGAAAGAGCCAAATATTTTTACATGAAGTATTATGCATTTAGATCACATGTTATTTTGCACAAAAAAATTTTTTTCTTAGTGATGATAATAATAATTATTTGAAAAAATAGAATACACAAAAGGCGTAACTAGATTTTTCTGAATAAGCAATAAAAATATAGGAAATCCAATAAAGAAAGAAAATAAATATATATTATAGTTTTATGAGTTATCAAGGCAGAGACAGAAAGTGGGTCTTCCCTTGACCAATAAAACAATGTAAACTGCGAGCTTTCCTAATGGCTTCAGGAAGGGAATTCCATAGGCGCAAGTGAGTACTGAAGGAAAGGAATTCGTTAGTATGAAAGGTAATATCGAGGGTTAAGTTTGAAGAAGAGGGTAGAGAGCACTATGAAGAGGAGACACGAAAAGAAAAGCATTTTTTAGGTAAGTAGGACGCATAAGTAAACATAATAATTATATGATCTCATAGAATTCTATATTTATCATTATAAAATTAATAAAATTTAATTCCAAAAATATAGTCAACCGTTATTTATTCTCTTATATCCTTTTATTTAAATCAAAAGTTACATCATTGGTATGAAATGTGGGACCATATATTCATTAAAGCCTACACATTTGTAATTAAATAATCTCAAGATCAAGAAAAATGTCAATTTGGTACGCAGTTTAAACTGTCATTGTAAAATGTGGCTTTACTGGGTAATGTAGTTTTGCATGAATATATATTTAATAATTTGTCTTTTTAGATATGTGACTTAAATTGGCGATTTTATAAAACAGTAGTTAAAATATTTTAAAATAATATTATAACGTATAATAATAAATAGTGAGGCAAAAACTTTTTTGTCTAATTTGTATGTCTATGACGTAGATAGGTAAGTAAGTAAGGGGTGCCAGTCGGACGTCAGGCAACTTTCGCGTCTCGCCTGCACGATGGCGGACGAAAGGTCCTTATGGTCGGGGATGTGGGTGGAGATATTAATTATGAGAAAAGCAATTGTACTTTAGTATTTTCAGCGACAACGAATTATCTGATATTTTAAGTAATACTGTTCCCTTGATAACATAACCTTGCAATAAAAGAAAGTAATTACTCCACTATTGAAAAAAAAAATTATACGAAATATATTATAAAAAGGTTAAGATAGATTATGGGAGTGGAAAAAAACGTTCTCAATGATCTTGCACCTATACATAATTGTAAATAATAATAAAGTATTTATTTTGCAAGCTGCAAGCTGGACTACAAAAGCCTGTCATGCCGCAGGTGGTTTATGACCAGAGTGTCTTGAATTACCTAACCTAATCATAAAACAGAGAAGGACGGGGCGGAGAAACAACAAAGATACGTGTTAACCAGGACTTAGTTTGACACATACATATGTCGTCCTCGAACTACATACATAATATATTTACACAATCCAAATTCGAATATGTAATTAATTGTGTAGGTACGATGAACTTGCATATACACATGTATCTTATATATTAAATAAAGCAGTGTTCTGCCCGCGAGCAAATACGAGAAAATCAATCATTAGAGCACAAACTTTTTCGTATGTTTTAGTACCAATAATAAAACATATTTCAATTGAATATAGTATTTTCAACATGTATTTTATTAGGTAGGCACGTACAGTCAACAGCTCGTCTGACTACACAAAACTGTCTAATTTCCCCATTCAATTTATATCTTAATACGATAAATGTAGAGGTCAAAATTCATTGCAAAAATTTGACATATTGTGTAACCTGACGTGCTACCGTGTGAACATTGACAAAAAACGGTCATACACCTTCAGTAGGTTTATCATAAATAGCAACATTATATTAGATATCTTTTTTATTTTTTTTACTCTTAGCAGGTTAATAAAGATTAAAAAAATTACTTGATTCCAACGGTGGAATACACTGACAACAAATTTTTGACTTAACTGATACGATTTCATCCATGTCTTTTTTTAGATAATACCAGGCTCGACATTAATAACTTTTAAACGAAACTCCTTTTAAATGGTTCCATCGCGTTTGTATTAAATTTATTGAAGTTTTGGACTCTTTACAGGTATGTGTTCACATAAAGCCGTTTAAAACTTGTTGCATTTATGGATAGTGTGCGTGACAATGTAAGAAATACGGTGACCATGTAAAAAGATATCACTCACCTTGTCGCACATTTCTGATGTCGTGGTTTTGTTGTATCCACTCCCTCATGATGCGCAGTGCTTGCTCCCTGGTAGAGGGCGTCTCCCTCAGTTCCTTTACTCTCTCAGCGGCGATGCTCTGCACAGATCGACCTACTTTGCCCAATTCCGGTTTGTCGCTGGATAAATTCCATGTTGTGGTCACCGTCAACAACAAGCTTGCGGTTGTCATGTTGATCTACGGCGACTTACAAGCACTGAAATCAATATTGAGATTACAATATTACACAGAAATGTGTCATAAAATTTGAGGCTAAGCTGTCAAAAATTGATAATTTGTTACAAATTTATATGGCAAAACAACATTTGCCGGATCAGCGAACAAAATCTAATATAGAAGCGACAACTGACCATTAACTTTAAATTTTAATATATTTTATTTATTACTTGGTTCATATCATTCATGTGAAAACCATTTTTATATGTATATTTGTGAAATAAACCGCTTACAAACAAGCTTTCTTATTGTGAAATCTTGTTGAGCAAGTAATTATTTAGCACTTCATTCATTTATTATCTAAACATACACATAATACCTATTATAAGCTAACTATTGAATTGTCGAAGATTTTGTTACTTTTCTTTTCTAATCTAATCACTTTAAAATTGCTTAATTGCCAATTTCTAGTCCTTATCACACAGAAGTATCCTGTATGTATTTGTGTAATATACATTTTAACAGATAGTGGCATATTTTTTGCAGTAATAAAGTTAAAACGTACAGCGTAAAACGTACGGAATGTCCAGGGCAATGGCGTGTGAACGAGGTCTAATAGTATTTCATAAGAAAGAAACTTACGACACATTATTACATATATTTTATAATACAACGAACAAAAATTTTAGTGCAAAATATGGAAATGTAACGTTATTAGTGCATTTAATACTGTATCTATTGTAAAATGCAGGACCGATCGTTTTCTGGCTTCCTAAAGATAGAAATAATATATTAAGTTTGACAATAAAACTAAGTGATTTGTGTATGTGTGTGTGTTCATAAGTTTTGAAACGAAATAAAAGTTACGTAACATTTTTACCCGACTGCGCGACGTAAAGGAGGGTAATGTGTTTATCAGTGTATGTATGTATGTTTGTTTCTATGTGGCGTTCTAGAGACCAAATGCGTAGGCTGATTTTGAGGATTCTTACGTCAATCGATTCGTCTTAACCTTGCGAATGTCAGTAAAGACATGACAGTAATCAAAATTCACCACATCGACAACCAGACGCCATATTGTCAAAATGAAAAAAAAGATGAACTGTGTCAAGTGGGGTATCGTTATCTTTAGGTTCCATTTATAATTTTTAATTTTAAATAATAGTTTAGGATATATAACGATTTAAAGTTGTTTAACAAAACAACCATTCTCGTTAATTTTCTTTCTTATTGATTAAAGATTTTATTTAAAGTATAAATATCGTTTGAACTTTAAATAAAATATTTAATTAATAAGTAAGAAAATTAACAAACAAAAAAAACAGTGAAACAGCATGAAGAACAAATATTTTGGTAAAAAAAATGCTAAAGGTCAACAAGCATATGTAGCTTTGAGCCGAGTTAGGTCTCTAGAGGGACTTATGATCAGTAGTTTAGACCACTGCAAGTTACTCAATAATTCCCACGATATTAACTACCTCGATGAAATGACTAGATTGCGAAATTTACCATCTTATAACGAAGTCAACAAATCGTAACTAAAAAGTATAAAATAAAAATAAATAATTTAAAGAAAAACAAATCGAATCTTCCCGAGGGGCACCGACTATGAGTCGTTCTGTTTTGGATTAGAATTTATGATTTGTTTTACGTGTGTATCGATTATGAAACTATTTCAATTGTGTAGTTATTTAGTATTACTTCACAGAATTCTAAACTACTGGGCTTGTTTCTTTCTTTTTTTTTTATTTAAGTTAATTTATTCATGTATTTTTATAATTCGTTTTTACACAATCGGGTCCTTTTTATATGTAACTTAAATTTCTAAAATTTTCAGTAACCATTAAATAGATAATAATCAACAATCAAATATACATTTTATTCAAAATTACCGTCTTTGTTAATACAGGCCCTTAGACGATTCGGTCTGTCATCAATGGCGACACGAATATTTTCTAGCGGAATTCGCTTTGCTTATCGAACAAGAGTTCGCTTCAGTGACTCCAAGTTTTGGTAGAACTTTCGGCAGGCCCTGAACTCTAATTCAGTCTATAAAGAATAATCTAACGGGTTGAGGCCGAGGCTGGAGGAGAGCCACTCATCCACCGCGAAGAAAGCCGGCAAATTGTCCCTCAATCAAGCTTGGCTTCTTTTTACCTTATAGGATGGCGTTGAGTCTTGCTGAATAACCTAATCCTTATTGTGACGTATCAGACAGGGGTTTCACCATGCGCTCCAAAATGACTCTCTAATAATTCCTGGCTTTCACCTTGACATATTTTTGGGAGAAATGGAGCGGAGTGACACCTTCACATGAAACTCCCAACCATACCATTACACCAGCCGGGTCATGAGTGCGCGAGACATTCCGTGAGAAGCTGGTACATCCTTGAATTTAAGCGTACACTTTATTGTTCTGGCGGTTGCACTTTTCTTCGACAGTAAAAATCTTCTCGACGGTGAAGAGTATCTTCCTGGCATCATGTCCTCAGCAGCAACTTTTAACGTTTAATAAAGAAACGGCTTTTCTACGGCTATAGGCCTTTACCTTAAAATTATATTTCAGTATTCTGTTCACTGAAACGCGCGAAACAAGTGTTAGTCTGCAGAGGGAGTTTCTTCTGAGTGCGACATGGATTTCGGCGAAATCGCTCTCGGATGAGTTTGATGTTGGTAGACGTCCTCGCAGAGCGTCTCCGACAACTCCTTTGGCGATCTTGCAGAGAACTTATCTCTTTGTATCGCTGTATCGTGTAATAGACGAAGTTACTGCTTACAGGAAAACTTTTCAGCTCGCGGAAAATCCCCATCGGTTGTTTTCCTGCCTTAAATAGCGAAATATAGTTGCACCAAATTGTTTCGTTCCCTTCGAGAAAATATAAACAAATGAATTTGCTTACTTACTTAAGTCGATTATTACACCTTTTTTAGATTGGTAAGCAACTGCTATACTATTCTGCTAATAACAGCGCTCAACTTCAATGCTATGACAGCGATGCTGTCGATGGTAAGTTCTGGGTTGTTTTTATAACAGAATAAAGGTCGTAACAGACGGTTATGAAGCTATAATATGATATCTTGAGATAAAATATACGACGACTAAGATAATATCATATTTTTATAATAAGTATCTTGATCTTAAGCTGCATTTTAAGCTGCCAAACTACGAGTGTAACAACATATATATTTCGTAGGTGAAGATGGTATCTTTATAGCATTTAAATTATCGTAATCTCAGTATGTATTAGTTGACGATGTTATTTTTTTTTTATTGACATACCTTAAGATAAAATCTTATAGCATCTTAGCCATCTGTTATGAGCTTTAGTCTGCTGAAATGTAGGTAACCTATACATCCACAATAATTTCAAAGGAATCCAAATAATTGGCTTTAGGTGGTACCCAAAAATTTGTCTACAAAGTAAAATACAACTCACTCAAAAAACTTTCATCTAAAGTGTTGCCAAGCTGATACTATATGACTTGCATTGTCAAAAAGAATCAGTTCTCGCATAGATTCTAACTTTAAACGCCATAACTCTAAAAGCCCTTACTTCACAAATACTACAAGTTATACAAAACATGCGGATAAAAAAATGTAATAATAAATTAGTATAAATCATATAATTATAATTTATAGCAAGGGCATCTAGTTTCAAAATATGTGGAAGTTTCATAAAAAGTTCCACCCCCTAATTTAATTCCAAGTTTTAGAATCTCTCCGTTGTCTATATACTAATGCTATCATACAAACTAAATTTCAGCTTTCTACGACTTCAGGAAGTACCCAATAGGTTTTGATGTAGTAAGTAAGTACCGAAATCGAGGTTTTTATGCTATTGAAACTTCCTGTGTTTAATAAATTCGTTACTGGGATTACATCCCAAAAAATTTATAAACATAATCTACGAGTAGTATAATCCAAACTGAAGTTATTAGGGTTTCAAAAAAATCGAAGAAGCGTTTCGAGAAAAAGAGGATAGTGCTTTTTGTTCACTTGTATTTTGACTCGGCTTTGGCGAGCAACTAAATAAGAAAACCATTTTGTTACAATATTTTCTGTGTTTATTATTATTGCAGATCATAAAAATCTTTACATAAGTAATCAGGATATTCTAATATAACATTTATGAACCTAATTAAAAATTATTGTATACAAATTGGTAATTAAATAACTCTTAAATAATAGTTTAATAACATTTAGAAATTTCTCCCAATTATGTGTAACAGTAACGGAAAATAATATAAAATATGGATTCAAATATTGATTCAAAAAGATGGAATGACATTAAATAATTTTGTACCATAAATATTATTGTAGTTTAAAACCAGAACAGAAAACAATTATGTGGTTGCCATTTTAAATTTATTCACTACGCTAGCTTTGCTCAACAATACAACGTCTGCAGGCATGAACTCTATTACTTTTCCTAGGATTTTGACAACGGATTGGGACCATAGTGCAGGAGGGCCGAAAGCCCGTGGATGCACCGCCAAGTTTGCAAACCCCTGCATAACCTCTGGGTTGCAATGTTCTAATTTTCCGATTATCCCGGCCGCCTCCCTATACGCTTGCGGGTGGATCCTCTCTATTTCACTCTGGTTGAAAGCGCACAGTATCTGCCGCAAAGCGACCAAATCGTAATATGTGTAATCTTCTGGCTCCTTTCCAGCGAAATCTTCACGAACACGATCCGCTAACGCCGTTAACTGTTCTTGATCTAAGCCATAATTAAGACCGAAATTCTGAATAACATCTATGCTACTGAATGTCAGATTGCAGTAATCCTCGGGCGTCACAGCTGGCGTGACCCAATGGAGTATTACCAAAACACTTTCTGGTATATTCGCGATACCACTGTAATAGTTTACAACCGATTGCCAAATATAATCAGCTTCCTCCTTTGCCATTTGTTCCTTACCGAGGTGCGCTAAACATAGGATAATTTCCTCAGGCTGTATTGTTTTCAGTTCGTTCAATGACAATTTTTTATTTTCAGGAAACTCCAAAATTTCATGGCATTTTAAACCATATACGATGAAATTTCGACTAAAGTAAACTATAATTAAAAATGATTTTATCATTTTTCGTATTGCCTTATCAGCTGTGCTCTACCACGAGTTTCTATAGCTTTACTAGCAGGTGATTCGTTTCAGCGAGGTAATCATAGATAATTCATGTTTCAATCAAGTAGTTGGGGGTTAATATTTGATTACGAAATAGGCACCCACACGCTTTCAATGCTGCATATAAAAAGAGACATCAATTGGTTATCCGATGATATTTGTTGTACCTATTTAAAAGGTTACAACCTTGTTAGACCAGGTTTCCAGTACCTACTCGCTTGAGTTTTTATCTGAATCACTTTTGGCCGATTTTCTTCTTACGGTTTGCAGTTAACCTGTGTACTTATAAGCACTCCGTCAGCGGATTCGCCAGAGTACACCTGTATCTATACATACATAGTATAACCATTCTCTTCTTGAATCATTATATATATAGATAATTAATACTTTAAAATACGTTGTGCCTTTTGAATGATCGCATACAGACAGCGTAAAGCGACTTTAATGCGTTTATCTATATATATCTACGTCATCTACGTGGTACGTAAATATAATAAAAGGACATATTCAATTCTTCAATTCAAACTGGACTCAATTATGTACCTACCGGTGTATGTTTATAGATTAAACTAATAAGTATAATAGGGATATACTTACATGCTATTTATTTTATTATCATTTCCTCTTTTTGGAATTTATCATCATAATTCATAAAATACGTTAAAATAAGTGTTTAACTGAATCCTCTTTTATGAGCCGAATTTGTAACTGGGGAATAAACTTGTATATTATTTATTTAATTGTTCGTTTCTAAATGCCTTTGCGCACAGTACAAGTCCTAGTATCAATATGATTTGACCCATTGTTGAGGCTCAGTTGAGTTCCAATCGTAGACCCAGTGATAGACTAATCCAAATTACGAATAATCCGAAACATGTAAAAAGTATTATAATAAAGTTAGATCTGTAAAAATATACCTAAATAGGTTTTATTCAACTTGGAAAGTCTTTCAGAAAATTTGTATATATTTACCAAGTCATAATTTGAAGTATGAATTAACGCTAACATATTCCACTTGACCTAAAGTTTACAGGATATTGTGTAGAATTGATACAACATTGGATGACCGTGTGTGGCTCATACGAAATCGTTATAATTAAAAATCATTGAATGACCGTTGCAACATATCACTAACACGCTACAAGGGTTTAGTCGGTCAACTGGCACGTTACAAATCATAGATATGAAAAAAAAACTTTAAATGACTCCATTTATAAATCTTTAAATGACTCAAATAAATATGGAAATTACGAGCAATTAATATAGAGTGATCCTCTATGTGGTAATATTTATTTGAAAAAATATGCATTACAAAATAATAGATTAAGCACATATTCGACAGAACACAAGCAGCATTTGAATTAATTTTAACCGACAAATACAGAAACCGGTTACTATGAAGTATGAATGGATATTAGATAATACGCTATGATTTTTGTCTAGTATGTTAAAGACGACGTGTCAAACTTGTGTGGCTCATGAAGCTGCTCTCGTAAAACATAGACTTCATTAAATATTAAATAGTATTTACAAAATCTGGTCTCTCTGACTGTCACTTGTCCTTGTCCTTGTCCTTCCTCAATTTTAAGTTCTTTTAGAATAGAGACATTAGTGCAATGAGCCGTCTAGGACAAAATCTGTTAGCTTATCCCATAATATCTGTAACTATGTCTGTTAATATACTTAACTAATCCGAGTTCCTTAAATTTTCACTGCTCGAAATGTCCAGGCGACGCTAAAGTTTTTTTTAATTTTATATTTGGGATCAACGAGTTTAATTATAAGTCTATTCTCTGAAATTACCTTTCTCTGAAGAATTATTTCATAAAAGAAAATTTCATTTATTTTATGATTTTTTCGAGTTCCAAGAAATATTACTTACTACATCTGCGATGGCAACAATAAAAGAACAACTGAAAATATGAAAGTAACTAAAACTGTGAAAAAGAGTATGTAAATAATAATATTATTAATAATTTATTGATCAATTCAGTATACAAATAATTAATCTAATTGCAGTAGTTTGTAGCATGTACAAGTACACACCAAATTTTTAAGATAAAATTGGCAGTTGTATTAGTGTTAAACTGATAAGTACCTACCTACTAATTCTGTTGTTGTGTGTTTTGGCCCCGTTACATTGACGACATGGGATGAATAACGTGCAATTTATTAAGATATTTAAGAAAGCATTGCATCGTATAATTATCAAACAATTGATTGAAACGCAAAAAAATATAATTACATATAGCAATCCACCTCAATATTTATAGCTGTGTAATTATTGTTTAGCGGTGTATTTTCGACGTATTTATTTTCTTTTATTTTGTTAATTGACTTTATTGATGGATAGCTAAGTTATTTTATGTCTTAATTTTAAACAATAGTGTAAATTAATACCAATTCTTCATTACATTTACGCTCAACTGCTCCAACTATAAGTACCTCGTATTGGAATTGAATTTGTCATACCAAACATTACGGAATTCGGTATTTGAAGAATTGTAAACAGTCTATAGCAAATAGAGACATCGAGTTATGTTTACAATGTGTTCCACAAACGTTGCGTAGGGGACATCATTTCCGACTTAGAACATTTGTCGATTTATTTTTTATAAACATACTTACTATAGTTCAAGGTTTTATGCATTCATGAATTATTACGTGTCACTATTCTTAGTTATGTGATTACCTACACTATTCAGTTTTGTTTCAGAGTGTATGAAGTAGGTACTTTAGTCCAGATACATTATTAGAATTCTGCTTCGGAATGACAGATGATGGACAAACTAGGCTATGTTGCACAAACTAGGCTAAACTTAGTTATAATCTTGTCACGTTCTTAGTTTTTGATTCTGCAGTGCTATTCTCTTATAAAAATTAAAGCGCTGTACTCGACTATAAGATAATAGCGTAACTAAGATAACACAAATTAACTTGTAGGTATTTTAGTATAGAGCCATGTAATATATTTCTTTCATAACATGTCTATATAATAATGGAAATAATGGAAAAATAAATAATGGAACATTACAATTAACCCAAATTAAGATTACTTACATTTTTTTTTATTAAGCTTAGTGGTGAGTAGAACAAAATATCTCTTACCCCTTTTGAGCTTAAATAATCGGGCAAAACATAATAACATCGGGTTCTACTAATTACCTTTTAGTTCCTTCTTAAAATGGAACAGAATGAATATGAAGTTATCTGTCAGTATGTTAAGGGGGCGTCCATAAATTACGTGAGGTGTTTTTTAAATTTTCTGTCCCTCCCTCCCCCTCTGGTGAGATGTCGTGAGATTTTATTCAACCCCCTCCCCCATCCCCCAATCTCACGTGAGATTTTTCAAAATGCAATTTGATGAGTACTTGCGAGTATTTGCCTTGTTGTAGTATCGAGTACTCAATATCGAGTATCGCTTTTGAAAGTAAAATATACCCTACAAATATGGTGGTTTGACATTCAGTAGATGTATAGCGTCGAAGTATGAATGAAATTATTTTCTTTTGAACGAATTAGTGAATGATCTTAATAGTATACGATTACGCTTAAGATTAAATCTTAAGCATGTACAATCTGGATTAAATGGACCAAAATAGTATATATTTTTTTGTTTCAATCAGAAAAAAATTGCGTGATATTTGCCAAGACCCCCCCTCTCTCAAACGTAAGATTAGATGAGATTTGCCTCAACCCCCTCCCCCCCTTAAACATCTCACGTAATTTATGGACGCCCCCTAATCGGTATCCAACCGAAATCTAATGAAACTGGCACTAAACGTGCGTTAATTGATACGTTCCGCTATTAACATGTAAGTTTCCACGATTTCGTTTTAATTGACCCTTTTCGGACGTAAGACTTAAATTAAAAAATCTGGCCGGCAACAAGATTAAAATATAACAATCTAATAAAGATTCGTAATCTCGTTCTAACCAAAAAAATGGTTAGATTTGTTTGACAAAAATCGGCTGTTGATCACAATAAAATATAGGCCAACCTTATCAAGCAAATGAGGAATTTTCTTTGCATGAATGGGGTAAGAAAGCAAACTATTATAACTTTATAGGTTTAAAAGACAAAATGAACTATGTACTAAGTAGGCACCATTTCTTAATTATCCACAGACTTCTAAAATTAACCTACTTATCCGATATCGTTTTAATAGTTTTGTGGAAATAGTTTATAGTTACTTAAACTATTTCTCTAAAAGTGTTGAAAAGTTTGATGAAATTAAATATTAACTCTATTTCATTCGAATTTTCCCGACATCTTATTACCTTCCTCTTAATTTTATTCTATTAATGGCGCCGGTACTGTTTTAGGTGCCACTCTCTAAAGCAGTAGTTCCTAACTTATTGTTAGGGATAAATACCTCGTTGGGGTAAAAAAGAATGTAATAATTGAGACGCAATTTAATTAAATACTAATGAAGTCGTTTAAACGTGGAAGATGACTTAAAACATGTTTGTTTAATATCCTGGAAATACAATCCTCGTCATTGAATAATATCACTACACAAACATGATTTGCCCACAACAAATATTTGAAGACTAATAAGGTACTCCGACAGTTGGTATTTGTTATTTGTATAAATATTAACTAAAATGACGTAACGTTTTAATTAAAATAATAAAATTATAAATGCAAAAGTAACTGTGTCTGTGTGTCCGTAACGTCTTCACGCCTAAACTATTGAACTAATTTTAACGAAATTTCGAAAAGTTTACAGTGGACCTTGGGAAAGGACATAGGATAGCTTTTATTACGAAAAATAGTCTAAAAGGATTTCCACGTGGGCGAAGGCGTGGCGGATAGATTAATGTTTTCCAACTCTTCAATTTAGTGGTCTGTAATCATTATCGATCTTCGATCTATTGAAGCCGCATATCATTTATTTAATAACCTACAGGAAACCTCTTCCCGACTTTAATAGCATTTTCTTGATTAAGATGCTTTTGAGATAAATATTATTTTCACTGTTTTAAGTTTGAAGTCGGTTCTATTTTTAAAATAAGTTTCATTTTTTTTAAAGTTCTCTGGCATCTGGATTAATTTATACGTTTAAGAATTTACCTTGTGAACCTGAACGAATTTTTTACACTAACAGATACTTCTACAGAGTATGTTTTTTTTATGTAACTAAGAAGCAGGTGAGGCTTACATAACAAGGCAGACGATAGGGGACACAGTTTAAAAAATAAACTAGAACATGACATTTCAATTTTATGACTCAGCTTTTGGAGTTTTTAACATTAAAATTAAATAAATAAGGTACAAAATTAAAAAATGCGTAAAGCAATTTTTTTATTGTTATAGAGAAAACTTGTGTAACCTCTGTAGCCAAGAGTCGGCGAAGAGCTGACCCACATGCGTTTCATAACAATCGTTAGATATGTTTTATGAGTATGACTATTTCGGCTTTAATTTAGACAGACAAATTGGTATCAAGTTAAAGATGTATTTTCTTTAAGAATTTATACATGGCATTAAGTACTCAATAGTAATTCTTTAAATTTTTACTTTACTATATATTAAACATTTTCTTATGTCACAAGCACAGACATCGAATCAAATAGACCTATCACGTTGGCTCACTTCAGATTCGTTGGTGTTAGTTAACGACAAATGCAGCCGAAACCAACAGTCTTACGTGAACTTAATATAGACTAAATACGCTAACATCATATACTAAATACGCTAACCGCTGCGACACAGTTAAGATTTTTTCTATACTGCGACTGAGTCAGCGAGCTCCTCTGCCTACCTATACCTATCTATACCAATTCTCAACCGGTGGTCCAAAAATTACTTATGGTCCCTGTAAGTATTACAAATGATCCGTGGAGCAAAGATTTCACTATAGATACATAGAATTGTTTATTTTTCTATGTTTAGGTACTCAATAATACAATAGGCCTTTACCTAAGAAATTGCCGTTCTGCCGTACTGGCCATTTCAAATCAAAATATTTTTTGGCTGATAATTTCAAATTAATTTTATTTTGAAAACTTGGATTTTTTTTTCTAAAATCGTAATTTGTTTAATAGTTAGTGTTTTGTTTTCAACGCATTCGAAATTTTTCGTCGTCATGGATAAGTTAAAAATTCGAGTAATTATGAAGTATAAGTACTGTCATGGCAGCAAAGCGGCACAAGCGACACGCAACATCAACGACGTTTACGGAGCGACGCACCACCCATTATTGGTTTGCCCGCTTCTGTTCTGGAAATTTTGACCTGAAAAACGACACCCGTGGCCGTCCGAAATTTTGGTCGACAATGACGAATCAAAGGCGATTGTGGAAGCTGATGAAACTCAATCTACGGCTAAGTAGCCCCTTGGGAAGATTTGATTGGTAAAATTTGAATGGGCCCCGACTAAGTCGTTCTGTTCCGTATTACTTAACAGAATTCTAAACGACTGGTCTTGTTTCTTTCTTTTTAGTTTTTATTTAAGTTAATTCTTTCATGTATTTTTTTAAATTCGTTTTTACGCAGTCGGGATTTTTGTTTTTCTTTTTTTATATCGTGCGTGATACACACAAACTCGGTCCTCAGAATAATACTCATTTCGATCTTAAATTCATATTTCATTTATTACTAACGATACAGGAATAATTATATATGTTTATTAATATTTAATGAAATCTTCAAAGGCGCTTTAATTTCTCGTTTCACAGTAAAATTGCAAACTCTGACATAGCCAAAATAAAACTCATTTTTTAAATAAAATTAATTTAGTTACCTAATTTAATTTCAATGATTAAAAATCATTTAACAACCCTCTGTCCACCCAAATCACAGTATCGCGGTAGTTTTGTTTATTTTAATATTTATATTCTATCTAAAATAACAAGTTTAATTTCAAAGCTGCCAAAGTTTAGGACGCTAGATGACGCTAAAGTCGTGTACATAGCCAATATTACAAATGACAACAAGTAGGTGCATTTGAATTGACTTTCTCATATTTGGGTTCACCCGAGCCTAACGTTATCCGTCGCAAACGCTTGTGCAAACATTGTATAATATCCCAGTCATCTTTTTTCACTTCGTTAAATATTAAGCAATCATCAGCATCAACAAAACATTAAATCATATCAATGGACATCGACCGTCATATATTTTGATCTAAATCTGACTTTAATCCAGTAACAAATGATCACAATTGAACAATGTACCTACGAATTTTGATTTCTTTTATAACTTTGGTATATTTAACATATCATAGACTGCGCTACGACATCAGTGGAATTGACGTATCGTAAAGAGTGGCCCTTTAATTTTGCCTATTTTTTCGTTTAAATATAAATCAGTGATTAGTGTTTGAAAATATATATTTTCAATTACTATTTATTGGTGAATGTATAAATTAGATCAATTCTTTTATTCTCTATTACTTTCTTGACTTAATTAATAATAAAATAATCTAATTAATTTTTTTTTTATACTCAATAGAATTCGTACTTATTGAGAAGCATTTGTGGCACATACCATTTCATGTTTTTTTGTGACATTTATATAAAATAGAAAAGAAATATATTCATAAAAGTTTGAAAAAAATCATAAGGTAAAATGAACTTAAAATCGGTAAAGAACTTCTATCATTCGATGGATAATAACACTTCCTACACTCAATGGCTGAATAAACAAATTCAGAATTACTTACGTGCTGTATTTTGGCGCGTGTCTTGGAGCCGCGTAGGACGGAACGTTCGGTACGACGCGCAACCGCGTAATGTACCACAAACCCCAAAGACGGTTCTATCTACACGCTAGTACTACGTAATTTGCAAAAGAAAGGAGAGGATTGTTAGCAGGTAATTATATTTAATGATCAGTGATGTTATCAATTTTCCGTTTGAAAAGAATTTGATATATGCAGATTAAATATGTATAATACTTAATTTTTTTTTTAAGTACAGACAATCCAACACTAATATTAAAACGAATGCATGTGGGACAACGAACAGGAATTTAAAAGTAATAAGTACCTAAACCTTTTTTTATTTTGTAATTGTTATAAACAACAAATAATCTCATGCGAGTAATTTTATTTACCCGTTTATTTATTTATAGCTAAATAATAATTGCTTGTTAACTTAGGCCAACTTGAGACATGACATATTTTTTGAAATTATAAACACTTAGGTATGCCTATACAGCCGAGCATTATTTCCTATATTTAGAAATAACCGTCCAGTTCTAAATCTAAAAAAAAATCTTAACTCAGTGTTTTCATTATTTTGCGAAGGATTTTTGCCTACTCATTCAATTGAAATTAATAATACCTGAAGGAAAATTCTGTAATTTTTTTAAACCTATAAATTCGTTTTAATCTGGTTTTTCGCAAATAACTTATAAAGAATTTTATTGTAGCTTGTATAGTTGTATCTGTAGTTTGTTAAATTGTAATAGCGGAAACGAAGTAAAAGCTTATTGAAATTTGGAAACCTGAAATTTCATAACGGCATTTAGAAAAGTAATTTACTTCTTCATGAAAGCTTTCCTTTTCTCTTGTTCGAAAAGGTAGTCATTACAGCCTTAATTGCAGTTACCGTCTAAATGAGAAACTCGATTATTCAAAAATGGAACACACCATATTTATTTATGTTGAATTTATGCTTGTAGTTTCAATATACTTGATATCTTTTTTCACCTTTAACAGACTTTAAAATTGAAAATTAAGAAACAGATCCAGACTTATTTTTGCTTGTAAGTATAATAAAAATAGGGAATAGTTCTCCATATCGTCCATAGCATCATTTGTGTAGTCGATTTTCAATGTTACAGCTGTTTTTTCCGAGTTCTAATTGAGGAGATTTTGAGAATAATTTATGTTTTGTGTATATGTCGTAATCTATATTTTGTGTATTCGTCAACTGGTACATCCTTCCAATTGGACGGCTAGCCCTATAATTTAATAGTGTCATTCATTTTCACGGCTAAACGTCGGTAAGTAACCAACACAACGTTCTTCTAAAGTGCGACTGTACAAAGTCTACAAGCAACTGGTCAGGTTGCGAAACAAAAATATTATTTTTATTAAATTATTAGTCATAATCATCCCTTTTTACGTCCACACTGATGGGAGTTTCTTCGGACATTGCTTAGAAGGTTAGGTTGAGGAAGATGGACCACAACCCTCCAATACGGATTGGAGGGTATTAACGAAAGCAAATGCAGCCAGCTCCGACGTTATCAAGTGCCTTTTGATCGAGATCATAATTATATTTTATAAATTTTGCATTAACAATGCTATACTAAAAAATATTCTTGATAAAAAATGCTTAAAAAATCCTAATCCTGCTGAATCAGTCCTATTAGGTCTTGCGTAGCTCAGTGGTTAAAGCAGTCGCGAAAGGTCATGGGTTTGATTCCCATCACAAAGTGCCAGGCACAAAGTGGATTTTTATCATTATTCATCGAGATAATTTTGTGATCATCCAACCCGTGCCGACCCTTGCGAAAGTTGCACAGCGACGATCGCAGGCCGTGGCACTAGTCCACTGCGCTATTTTATTTTAATAAATAATATAAAATACCTGTGAGATTAACATTAAATTATCTTGATGTTGAAGTTCGAAGACGCCAGACTACAGCATATAATTTATGTTGTAGTGTGGCGCTTTATTATCCCAACTTGAAATACAGATGGTAAGTATAACACAAATATAAAGTTTACACAAAACTTAATGAAATGAAATTAATGAAATCCACGCAAAATTCTTTGAACCAAACGATAGCGTAGTTTACTCACACATCTAATAATGCAAAGCTTAACGTTTTTATTTCATTTTATTTTAAAACTTAACCTTGAGCATAACATTATGATGTAGAAAATATGTAACGCCATCTAGTATAGCTGAAAATATATAAACAGTTTTTTTTTTGGAAATATAATAACTTGCATTGAAATATTTTTTTTTATTTTATTAAATTAATTACTCAACTACCAATTTGTTATCGCTTTCTAATAAAATATTTACAAATAATATTAGATAAATTTATTGCATTAACAAATCAAATTATAATTGGTTATGGTTGCAATGTTAATATTTTCATTCCCTATAAAAAAAAACAATCCATTTTTATCCCTCAAAGTGTTGCTTTTTGGGATAAAAGATAAAACTCACACACATTCCCAGGGTCTTTATCTACTCAAGTACCAAATTTCATCAATATAGGTCCAATAAAAGAAGTTTCATACAAACTTTTTCCATCCTTTTTAGCCCCCTTTGGGGTAGAATTTACAAAAATCACAATACACCTCTACGTAATAAGAGGAATGTCCCCCTCCAAATTTCAAGTCTCTACGACCAGCAGTTTAAGCTGTGCATTGTCCGTCAGTCAGTATGTCAGGAGATCTTCTTTTATAGATGTGTGCTGGAAAAATATATTTTTTATGTCAAGTACATAAATAAAATCTCCAGGACTTTTCTAGATTAAAATCAATGTTATTTATCTGAGTATATAGGTAATATTTTATAGTATAGTTATTTCATTTTCAGAAGCGGATTTGCAGGATTAGCTACCCTAGGCCTAGGGCATGGATAGGGCATGGATACCGGTATACCGGTATACCGAAATACCGGTATACCGGACAATTTTTTCGGTATTTTGATACCGGTATTTGAGGATAAAATACCGGTATTTCGGTATTTTAAAAAAAAGCTTTATATTTTTGCAATATCAGCTGTTAAAAGTCATTGATACGTTTTCACACATATTTTTAGGGTACCAAAAGATCAAAGGACTGAGTATGACTGAGTAGACTACGCTGTCTCCGCCTGTCAGCGGGCTCTATCTCCGAAACCGCTGCGGCTAGGAATCTGAAATTTTCACAGAATGTGTACAACTGTTGCCGTTACAAAAACAAATACTAAAACCTGTTACAAGTTTTATCCTCTAAGTGGCGCTGATACAACAAAGTGTCAAAAATTGGAATATCTCAGCCGTTATGAAAGCTAGCAAAATATTTTTATTAATTTATCACACCGAATTGGTTCTTAAATCAATAATAAATAAAGAATATTATTCTCCAATGGCACCCTTCGTGCGCGAGTTCCACTCGCCGGTTTTTTATATTTCACAGCACAGTTGTACACGTTATGGAACCCACACCCAGCAGTTGTATATATAAGGACGCCTTCGCCTATGTTATGTCCATCCCCAGGGTTCAACTATCGATTCAAATAATCGGTAGATTCAAAACGATTCGAGTATCCAGTCCCATCACTAATCATGTGACGCGCACGCCGAGCACGCCACTTCCTTCCCCTCCCTCCGCCCGCCGCCGGCTCGCGGCTTTCTCAGTCAGTTCTGCTGATATTATTGAAGCGAGAGCACGTTGCCGTTTGTTTACTACTCTAACTCCACCAGCTTTTTAAAATGGAGGTACTAGAGGCAGATTTTTGGATGCAGCTTACAAGTACCTATTAAGCATTCCTCCCACCAGCGTTGAATCAGAAAGGGCGTTTTCATCTGCAAGTTACATTTGTAACAAAATAAGATCATCGTTGAACGACGCAACTTTGGACGCATCGTGTTTTCTTCGTTCAATTTTACAACAAACGCGATCTACCTGATTGAGATTTAAGTTGAATTGCACCTTTCATAAAAATAATTTTAAAATAAGTAACATCATTTGTAATTTGATTTTGTTTGAAAATTTTGTAACTTACATGTTATAAGTTCTATTATTATAAGAGAGCTGATTCCGATATTTGTGCCAATTAAACAATAAATGAACGATACTAGGATCAAAGAACGTATTTTCTTTAGTATGTCTTAATTAATAACCTTACATTAATTACCTACTATTTTTTTGATTTCTAGGGAGTGAATAGTTTCAGTGTTTTTACTTTGGAGACTTACTAAATGTTCTTTAAATTATTTAAACAGTAGTTACTGTTTTTTAGCAGTAATTTCAAAATATACCGAAAAAATACCGAAATACCGGTATACCGGTATTTGAAAGTCTAATACCGGTATCAATACCGGTATGAAAATCATTCCGGTATTCCATGCCCTACCTAGGCCATATAGCACTAGCCGCCTTTTTGACATCAAAAAAGGAGGTTCTCATTTTAACCCTGTATGTGTGAATATTCGTGTTTATATATATGTTTATCCACGCTTATCTTGCGTGAGGCTAAACTGATTTTACGATTTCTTTTACAGGTTTTGGTATTTTAAGTAATTAAAAAAAAAAGGTAATCATTACCAATTTTCTTTTTCATATACTTTAATAAATATATAAATACTTTTCTCATTGCCTTTGGACGTTTGAAGTCTATTTTTGGCTCTCATAATTTAGTCATGATTATTTCATGTGAACTTACTTTCTTGATAACGTTTATTGAAATAAGTAGATTCAAAAATAGATGTTATAAAAGAAATCGCTGGCTAACGCTAAGTTTGTCATAAGTACATAGTTAACCGCAAAAAACAAAATTTGTAACCGCATCGTAAACCGAATGCGCTAACCTTTAATCTTAAAAAAAGGAAAAATTTCATTGTTTTTTACACCAAATCGGTTCCGATACCACAAAACAGATTTTAAAAATTCTTTCACCTACGGGAAGCTACGTGATACGCGGGTGACACAGGTTATAATTTACGCGGCTAGTTAACAGTTAATTAAATAGGTACGCTTGTGGGGTACAGGCAGGTTGAAGGCAACACCGATTAGCGATAATCGGCTCTTTAAGAGCGCGTCCGCATTTCCCTATCAAAGGAAGTTTCAGACTCAAACCATACTGCATATCTATTACGATCAGCAGATAGAGGTGCTAAGTTATCTTCAGGAGTTTTCCGAGATGAAACGCTTGCTCTATGAGTTCTCTGAGAGCTCAAGATATTTTCCCTAACAAACAATGCTCCAGATTCAACTTGATAGTGCATGCCAGTCTTGATGGGCATTTAAATACGCTTCGCGATCGTCAAGTAGGTATCTCCTGTGATCGAGCGTTTCCTGTCCGAACTTTTTGAGAGCTCAAGCGACTTTGTTTGTCAATAAAAGTGTAACCTGGCCTAAAAAATTCTTACGTCTCGCTGTAGGATCTTCTTAAGAATCTTTTAGCACCTTTTTTCAAGGCATTCTTACAATTTATGTACCTTTTTGGCGAAAGTATCTGCTGAGACGTTAACTTAACTTTTTTTTTAACGTCGAGGCTCCGTTTCTGTTACCCGACAAGCAACAGGGGTGAGTAGGGCTCTTCTCCGTAAACCCACCCAGCCGCAACCGAGTCACCAGGTCATGTGGCAGCCAACCACCTCCGCTAGCCTCGAAGACGTAAACCTAACCTGATAAGAATTAACAATCGAAAACCTTATACTACGTGCGTTCACTATAAACTACTCAATGCTTAATTGCAGCAGCGCAAAGCTCTTTTCCTTTGATATCCTACTCACGTGATCGTATAGGTACTGCATGTCCATTATAAGCTTCAGCTATATATGATCATATTTTAATTGAAATCAACTTACATTGCAGTATCCAAAATATTGAAAACTTATTTTTTTATTTATCTTGTTGATGTTAAGCAATTTTCGCATAGGTTTTTTACGGGATGCGTGACCAAAAAATTATTAAATATAGGCATGCCCCATTTCATGAGGATGTAAAAGAGCTGACAATGATAAACACTATATCAGAGACTAAACTTTAATAAAGCAATTAATTTCATAGCAAATTTTTGTGTGTTCGCTAAAATTGCTTGTACTTCAAATTGATATAACTGTTTTATTTGTGAACCGATTGCAATTAAACTTATACTAAATGTTAACGGAAGGTTACCACAATACAATAGTAAAAACTGCACTAAAATCGGTACAGTCATTACTGAGATTAGCGTGCACAAACGCACAGAAAAACAGACAAAAAATTTTATAATCTATGTTTAGTGTTCTGTGACGTTTATTAATGGCTCTAATAACAGTTTGTTTCATATATCTTTATTATATTATAAATCATAAGTACCACATACTTGTGAAGTGGCAGGACACAAAACGCAAAAAGTGCATACACCCACAATTTTTTGAGGTTGATGTTAACCGCGTCATCAGTAGTAAGAAAACAGACCTAGTGATTACCTTTTTTTCTCTCATCTTAGATATTTTTCAATAAATATCTGGCACTGACCAAATAAATTGTCGGTGTATACACTTTTTGTATTACATTCATGAATATTATAGCTTTCCAACGAAATTGCATCTTACATACAGGTCAATACATTACCTTGTTTTTTGAAGTCGCTTAAAAATAAAACATAAAAACGTCATCATCAGCTTCACATAATTTATTTTTTAATGACATAATAACAATAGATTTATTGTTTTTTTTTTATCAGTCTATTTATGTCCTTTATCTAACAATACATGTTTGCGGCCATGTTAAATAAATGAAAAAGTCTGTTAAAAATTATATAAATAAAACATTTTTTTATAAACAAAGCTCAATTTGATTGAATAATAGATACAATACATAAAATTTACAACAGAATCACCTTCTGTGCTATAATTATAAAAATAATGTAACCCCTCCATAAAATTACCCTTTACCTTCCCAAGTGATAAAAATTGTTCTTCCGTTCCGTTGGTAAATTCTTAGTGATCTGATAAATTTGTCAGCGTAATAGGACGTTATTTCTTTACGTAAAAAATATTGATTTTGGGGAAACGCGTCCTATTAAGGTTCATATTCATTCAGAGACCCATAAAGTTTTTCGAGTATTCTTACGAAAATGCGAGATCTTTTTATAAAATAAGAGCGAATTAGCAATATTAATTTTTAGATTCACTTCGACTCTGCACTAATATGAATAATATTTTACTAGATAACATTATTAATATTTTTAAGTAGTTCATGGTAATGACGTGTTTCTACGTCCATGTGTGATTTTAACTGTTAGATCCAAATAGATCAGAGCAAAACACTGTTGAGGAAGTCGGCATTCTTCCAATTTACAAACAAAATTATTTGGATGTTCTCATGGACTGACAAAAACAATAGGTACAGTGGGAAATAAGCGGTTAACAAATGTTGAAATTCTTTATGAATAACTTTGTAAGGTTTTATCATAAGAACGCGATGAAACTATTCACAAGTTGTTTCATTTATAGTTCAATCTTCACACTATAAATGAAACGATTCCATTACAAATTTATATTATATTCATTAATCATTAATTATTCGTTGATCATACAAAACAATCTTGTTCAATTAGAGAGAAACTGTACAAAAACTCATTTTACATTCAGTTGCTTGTTGGTTCATTACATAAAAATTAAAATAATTATTAAAATAATATAAAGGTAAAATTAAATATTTCATTTATAATAGTCAATAACTATTGCGTGGTAATAAGGATGATCAAAATTAACAAAAGTGGGTATGTTACACGATTATTTATACTTAATGAAAATTTTAAACATACAAATTTATTTATTGCTGATATCTTTTCATTTTCCTTTCCATCTTTTTCCTTTTTTTTTCATCCTGTTCTGTATCTTCTGGGGCTTCTTGGAAGAACCAAGGCCCTAATATATTCTTCCACAATAACCAAAAAGCTCTCATTGGTATGAATAATAATAACAACCAGAAATAATTAGAGAAAACTGCCAGCACATGTGTGATAGAAGATAAGATAACAACATCTTTCAAATGCCTGAAAAATAATTATATATGTAAAAAGAAAGGATAGGTAGACAATAAAAAAAAAAACAAGGAAAGAACTGCATATTTGCAAACATAAAAAAAGTAACTCTACCATAAACCTTATACACTGAACATTTAATATTTTATTAATTAAGCACTAAAATAAAAACCTGTTGATCTTGTAAAAATAAAGAAATAGGCAACTAAAAATTCGCAAACCCCACTTTGTGAATATGTTCCTAAGATATGAGTAAGTATTTAGTTAAAATTATAGTTGATAGTGTACTTTGTTGAATCACATAAGGCTTATGCTGGTTAGTTAATGGAATAATTATAAACAAACCAATTTGTAAATATATACTCACTCGCCCATACCACCTTCCATGTTGAGATCCAGCCCTGGGTCAATAAGTTGACTGTTGTCAGAGTACTTGGGCCGGCTAATGCTCTTCATTGCTTGATAGCAAATTGTATTTATTGAAATGGCAACTAAATTGAAAGCCTGAAAAAGATAACAATTTTAATATTAGCGTATCTGACTAGGAATAGAGCACTTCATCATGTGAATACTTTTAGGGAATCTACATATATATATGAAAGCAAAAGGTCACTCACTCACTCACTCACTCATCATGAAATCTCAGAAAGTACAAGTGCCAGGAGTTTCTAATTTTGCATGCGGGTTCTATTTTGGACATAGGTGCTCACTAAGATGGGAATTTTCGAAATTCGATTACTAAGACGGTTAATTAGAGGATGAAAGTTTTTATGGAATTTTCTCATTTCTGGACTTAAAACGAGAAAATTCCATAAAAACTTTTCCATAGACACGCGGGCGAAGCCACTGGCGGAAGGAATACACAATAAATTGTAGAGATGCACCAAATGTTAGCCAATAAAAGTTACATGGTAGGCTTGCAACTCCTTTTGAGTACCCTTCTTTGCTACAAATTTCTATCATTCCTCATTGATAAAATAGGCTACTTGTGACTTGTACACATATTACATTACTCTTTTAATATAGTAGAGAACATTAATAAGATTATCCATTAACTGATATACATTTTAAACTGTTATAATTACTAATACAGTAATAGTAATACTAAAAATAACAATAGCAATTCTTATTTAGTAACAAGTTAATAGGTAAACAGTAAGTGCAGTTATAATTTTAATTAACTAAGAATCGTTATGAATGAAAAGCTGTGTCACATTATTTTCAAATAGTAATTTCATTAGTAACATCTAAAATTAATTTTGGATACCATAAAAAGCTTACAATAGTCCATGATGTTATGCTTTCTGAATAAATAGCAATAAGAAGAGCACAATGGAATAAGGCAGCACCTATTGCCATATTTCTGTAAAAATTAACAGTGGCCGAGTTCTCCATCAAAATTTGTTTTGCACCTTTTGTAGGTGGTTTTCCTTTTGGAGGCTGAAAAGGCAAGAAATAAAAATTGTAAATGAGGTAATAGAACTTCAACATCTGGGTTAAAATTAACATGTCAAATATTACATCTAAACCAGACATTATACTAGACATATGAACCAAAAAAGAAACAAAAATATTATTTCATGATTTAAAGACTCCATAAACCAATAAGAAACATGAGATACAGAAAAAATACTATTTTAGAAAATTAAACCAGAGAAAGCTTACAGGTGGCATGGCTAATGTATTGATTTTCTTAAGTTAATTTTGTGAGCAGTCTTTACAAACGAGTAATAATTTTACTGTAATACTGGTGTATCTATCATATAATGAGTTTAAATAATTTTGCTGGTGTCGTCTGTTTTGATGCTTCGTTTTTCCTATATGTTTTGATTTATTTACGAATTAGAAACTAAAAAACCGAGTTACACCATTTCTTCTTCTAGTCTTTTGCACAATAAATGTCAAAATTAATGTTATGTCACCAATGTCATAATCCATGTGGCAGTTTGTTCAGAAACCAAAGACGCTGCTAAAAAGCAGAAACAGTTTAGAAACACGCGACTTGTGCAAAACATATTTTATTGCAGACCAAGGTAGACCAATGAGGAAGTATTAAAAAAAAAAGAAAGTAAAAGTTGATTTTTGCAGGAAACGAATGAACCAAAGATACTTATTTTCGTTCCTTTTAACTAACATATTAAAAAACTGAAATTTGCAAAGTTTGAAACTTAGATATCAATACAAATAAGAAAAAGTACAAAAAGAATGTGAGTTGTTTATTGAGTTTTGAAAATGAAGAAGTATTTTTGATGAAATATTTTTTAACACTCTACCTGACGGACAAACAAACAAAAATTAGTCATCATCTCTATTATACGAGACAAGCCCCTTCATTTGATACCTACACTGTAAAAGTGCATAAATAATAACTATTACGCCATTTTGGATATTCCACCACATTGGATTAAGAATAAAGTCACTTTCATTTTTAAGTTACTTTAAACGAGCCCTTTCATTTGATACACAAATAGTAGAAGCGTTATCATCGTTCATTAAATTCTCAAAAATGTTGCATTTTCTTTTATCTTATTTAACTGAAAGTAAAAATATTTTGTCTGCATATTCTAATAAACGAACTTTATTAGATTATTATCTAACAGGATGACCACAACACGCAACTTATATTTAATAGTGTCGACCCATTCCAATAAGATATTTTATATCATATTTTTAAGGAAACTAATTAATATAAGTCTATTGTCTACTCCTATATGGTTGCATTAACTAAATTCTTTGCGTTATATTAAAAAGGTAACAGTTGACAGTTAACTGTCAAGTAATCGATCTTTGTCTATGCTTCTGTGAAGAAAAGGAGAATTTAATTTATTGATTTTGAATGAAGAATATAATATCTGTGTGATATACCTACCCATTACTTCATATTATCAAGTTTGTTATAGTTCTGTACATACAATTTTGAAAATCTCTGGTTCTACAGTAAAAGTCGAAACTGTGCCGAACCTATGCAATTAATTTAAGACCCTGACCCTCGTTGTGGTGTAACAATTTGCAGGATTCAGCGAATGATTTGCCGAATGCTGATCTGTAAATTGAAAGTGCTGTAAAATCTGTATGTTTTGGTATCAATTACTTGAAAAGGTAAGTGATTTAGATTCATAATCTAATTCTTTGGTGAGGCATTTATTTAATCTCATAATTTTTTTCTACAAATTTCGTTTAGCTGAGATTATTTTATTTTATTTATCGAAATCTTATATTGTCACAAAACAGTTATTATGAAAATATTTATTATTTTATTCTTATCTTTTGTTACAAAGGTACTCTTATGTTTAAAATAGTAAAACAACGTGAAATTCTTTTTATAAAGCAATTGCGAAAGAATGTTCTTGATGTTAGATGCTCACATACAATAATATATTAAAGTAAGATAATAGTTCAATTGTTATCATTTATAATATTCTATGTGAGGAGCTTCAACATTTAAAATTATTGTATTTATCATAATGTGTGATTATCATAATTGGCCAAACATACTTTAGGAGCACAAATCTTTCTAGCTGAATATAATTTTGCTTACACTGTAACGTAAAATTTACGTCACATGTAATTTTTCATACAACTTGGCTGAATGGGCCTAATCCCGAGGAAAATTTGTTTCGTAAAAAGAAAAAATATAAACTTCACTGTCGGTTTTGACATTTGTCACTTCACGACCTTTTTAAATAACGAAAAGATGTGACTTTCTTTTGTTATATTTTAATCTTGTTGCATCAACGGTATTTAAGTAAAAATACCTTATATTTAATAATGGTAAGCATTATTCTTCATGGAATTATAATTTTTCTTATAGTATTTTCCTATTTTCAAATTTTTTTTCTTCGCAGGTGGAAACATAAACCTACTTAGGGGTCCACCTTGCCCCATGTTGCTTTAGTTTTTTGTTTTAAAACGGTAAGTTTTCGAAAGGATCGACCGATATATTTTCGTTTGTTTTGTTTCCTAAATGTTAAACGGTGTGATTTTCTTTTCAGCCGTTGGCGTTTTTTTTTTTTTTATATACAAGTTTTCTTGTACTTCAATTTTGATGTACTGATCATAACCTTTACCGCATGAGCCACGCCACACTCACTTGATACATCACAATCTTGGGCACGCCAGCTTAGCACTATATAATTAAGAAGCAGCTATGTAAGCACGATGCATTAAGGAGCAGCTCATTTGGTGATGTAAAACCTTTTTGTTAATAGTTCGAAAATTCCACTCACCTTTAAGACTTTAGAGATTATAAACTTAACTTTAATTTCAAAATATATAAAAGTTTCATTCAAATATATGGCAAACCAAAAGTAAAAGTTGTTGTTTGTTATTTACAAGCCCCCCTTGCGATTAAAACTCCAAACTCTCCGGCTTTGTTTTCCAGGTAGGTCTGGCGCCTGAAAAAATTTATACTAGTTTCTTATAATTATTTAATTTGTTAGTGACCTACCTTTTGGCAAATTTCTTTGCAAACTTACATTATTTTTAATATCACAACCTTCACACAAATTCTAATTATTTTCAAATAGCAACCATTCACACAGTAAATAAATTAATTTTTTTTAATATATTACAATTGACGCCAGCTCACAGGGACTTGGTTTTGAAGTAGCGAGCTCACTTTACAAGCTTTTTGGTTTGCCATTTTATTAAAATTTTATTTGAGTGTGGTTCAAATTAAATTAATCATAATATGCCTACTTTATTTTAATGTCATAATAACTAATTTGTGTGTACTACTTTATTTTCCCTACCATTTATCTTTGGATTTGTTGCTTGCGGCTAAGCATTTGCTTATTTATGTGAATACTTGCTGTGTTTATACCATTTATTTCACAAGTGATAATGTGAAAAATATTTTTTGTTCAATCACCTACTAAAAGAATTTACTAGTGAAAGTATAAACAAACAGACAAACTCTGTATTATCCTTTTGTTTAAACTGATAAAAACATAGCTATTTGATGTGATCATTTGGTTCATACTTTGTTATTTACATTTCTAAATGCAAATTCACAAAGGTCATTCTCTTGTTTATGCTATATAAGAACTATTCGTTCCAACATTTTATATCTACTATATAAAATAGTTTGTTACATTAAGCTTAAACTTTTATAACAGGTTTCTTTTATAAAAGATTATGTTCTTCAGGTTATTTTGAGTGGTTAAAGAAATTATTTTTATTGAAATTAAACATAGAACAATAATAGGTATTAATTAAAATTGTCATAAACTTAATATTTGAAATTAAATTATTAAAACTTATGTTACAACTTAAAAATATATTACACGTAAAGTAATTTAAAACTTAATTCAATAATAATTTGAAAACCTTTATCATCATTGTGGTATTTTGTATTTATTGAACTTGTAACAATTATCATTATTTGCATTTACTTAGAACTTGAAGTTTTAAAATTAACTTTGAATTTTTTGTTATTGAACAAGTGTATACTTAATTTAAGATTAACTTAAAACATTTAGCATTAACTTGAAACTTTTTTGTTATTTGAGTCATATTATTGCAGTAATAATTTACATAAAACAATTGGAACTTAGTTGAATTTTGACAAATAATTTTGACATAGGTTATTAAATTTGTTAAACTTGCTGCATCTTGCTGACCTTTTTGTGTCTTATTTGAGTGAATTGAATAATAATTTCACTGCTATTTTTGCATTCCACAAAAATGGAAACGGAAAAACTTGCACTGGCTACTGCTTCACAGCCTAAGGAACAGTCAATTACTGTTGCAACAGATACAAGTGATTTAGCTTCACCGCCTGCTTTTACACACCCACTTGCACCTGAATTGATAAATTTGACTGATAATATTACACTACACAATTCAAGATTGCTTGATTCGCAACCAGCTTTGCAACCAGCGACCACAAATGCTTCACACAATAGTACAAATTTAGGTCATAATTTGGGTGTTGACCATTTGAAAAAGTCAACATATTATAAACGTCCTGATGTCTCCAAAAGTAAAATTTTGTTTGATGGTAAGTCTTGTGTTCGTGAATTTATAACTAGTGTTGATGAGTACATGGTTTCCAGAGATATTGATGAATACTTTATTGTCACATCGTTTTCAGATTTTCTTACTGGTGTTGCAAAAAAGTGGTTCCGCACTGTTCGAGTGAATTATAGTTCTTGGTATTCTCTTAAAGTCGATTTACTTAAACGTTTTGATAAACTTGATTTTGATTACCAACTTGAATTTCTTTTACGCACACGTAAACAAAAATCCACAGAAACTTTGTCTGATTTTATAATAGAACTGCAGGATATGTCTTTTCGTCTTTCTGATCCACTTTCGGAACAAAATTTAATTAACATTATTAAGCATAATATGTTGCGCTCATATGCCATGTATTTTGTTGGCCGAAACATAACTTCTATTGACCAAATTGTTCGATTGGGAAGAGAAATTGAAGAACTCGCTTCAGATAGTAATTCTATTAAATCGGAGTCACGCTCATCTTGTTCTAGGGGTAGTAAAATTCATTTAGTTAACGTTAAAAGTGATAAAAATTTAACTTGTTTAAAATGTAAACGTCAAGGTCATAACTATAGAAATTGTTCAAGCATTCCTGGCATTATTTGTTTTAATTGTCACAGACACGGAGTGACTACCCTCACCTGCGACTGTAATAAATCACAAAATTGTAACAAAAAAGTCGAAATTTCTGAACCGGTTCCAAAAAACTAATTAGGCCTCATCGAGCTCCGCTTTGTAGCGAAGTGCGTCGAGACTCGATGGAAAATAGAAGTGTTAATGTTAATAGTGGACATAGAAAAGAATTTGATGATTGGATAAATTACTTGAAGGTATTTTTTAAAAATTATAAAGTAGCTCCAATTCTTTTTGTTAAAAACACTGATAATAGACCTTATCTTAAATTTAATGTTGGAAATAGTAAATTTACTGGAATTTTAGACAGTGGTGCTAATTGTTGCGTTTTAGGTGCGAATAGTCACACACAATTTTTAGAATTAGGATATAAACTTCAACCCATACATAAAAAAGCTCATACAGTGGATGGATCTTCTCAAAATATAATTGGAATTTTAGATTTACCTGTGACTTGTGATGATGTTACACACATAGTTTCCTTTATGGTTATACCCTCCTTTGAACCAAATATAATATTAGGTTTTGATTTTTGGTTAAAATTTGACTTGGCTAAAGATTTATTTAAACACATAACTTTTGTTAACGACAGAGATGTAAACGTTTGTTCTGTTACATCTGCTGCTCATCTTTCTCCTTCTGAGACAAAACAACTCGATAAAGTAATTAAATTGTTTAAAGATATTTCTTACGAAAAGAATGGTTTGGGCTTAACTCATTTAACTGAACATAAAATAACTACTACTGGTGAACCGATTAAACAACGCTATTATCCTTTAAGCCCAGCTAAGCAGAAAGAAGTGTATGATGAGGTTGAGATTATGTTAAGAGAGGGAATTATACAACCTTCCAAATCTCCCTGGAGTTCTCCTGTTTTGACCGTTCCTAAAAAGGACGGGGGTATTAGACTTTGTTTAGATTCAAGAAAATTAAATTCTGTAACTGTTAAAGATTCTTATCCACTACCTTATACTTCTTATATTCTAGATAACCTTAGAGGTGCTAAATTTATTAGTGCAATTGATTTGTCTAAAGCCTTTTTACAAATTAAATTACATCCTGCTTCCCGCGAGAAAACTGCATTTTGTATTCCTGGTAAAGGTCTCTTTGAATTCATCAGAATGCCCTTTGGACTTTCCAATGCACCTGCTGAACTCCAAAGACTTGTTGATAGATTGTTTGGTCCTGAATTTGATAAGAATACCTTTTGTTATTTAGACGATTTGATCGTTGTTTCTGATAATTTTCCAAATCACATAGACCTCCTTAAGAGGGTGTATAAAGTTCTTAAAGATGCTGGTTTAACGGTAAACTTAAAAAAGTGTGAATTTTGTAAAGAACGATTGAGATATTTAGGTTATGTAGTTGATGGTAAAGGTTTACACACTGACCCTTCTAAATTAGATTCTATAGAAAATTTTCCTCGTCCTAAAACTGTAAAACAACTTCGTAGTTTTCTTGGTCTTTGTTCATATTATCGTAGATTCATTTCTAAATTTGCTGACATAGCTTCCCCATTAACTAAATTAACTGGTGGTAGTAAAAAACTTAAAACAGGTCTTGAATGGAATGACGATGCTGAAAGATCGTTTCAAGATCTTAAACAATCATTAGTAACTGCTCCTGTACTGCAATGTCCAGATTTTAATAAACCTTTCTTTTTACATTGTGATGCTAGTTCTGTTGGTATTGGTAGTGTTTTGAGTCAAGAAGATGATAATAATGAACAACATCCAATTGCATTTTATTCTAGATCTCTCAACAAATGTGAACGTAATTATAGTGTGACAGAAAGAGAACTTTTAGCCATTTTGGATTCTATAGAACATTTTAGACCTTATGTTGAAGGTATGAAATTTACTGTGGTCACTGATCATGCGAGTTTAAAATGGCTTTTAAACTTGAATAATCCTTCTGGTCGTTTGGCTAGATGGGCTGCAAGAATTTCACAATTTACCTTTGATATAATTCATAAGAAAGGTTCTCAACATGTAGTTCCAGATACTCTTTCACGTTATGATATAGCTGCAATAACTGCAAACTTAAATCAAATTGTTTCTCCTCATGATGATATTGTAGATTCTTGGTATAGAAAGATTTTTATAGATTGTCAAAAATATCCAGCCAGATATAAAAATTTTAGAGTTGAAAACGATACTTTGTATAGATTCTGTAAGTCGAAATATAACTTAAATAGTAATTTAGATTGGAAAATTGTTATTCCGAAGGAAGATATTTTGGACACTATTAGAAGTAACCATGACGATTTAAATTCTGGTCATTTAGGAAGCCATAAAACTTTACATAAAATAAAACTACATTATTTTTGGAAAGGTATGTTTAATGATATACATAAATTTATAAATTCTTGTGAAACTTGTAAAGCTTACAAACATTCAACTTCTAAACCGCTTGGAACTATGATTAATCCTAAAAAAGTAGATAGACCCATGATAATGATTAGTATGGATTTAATTGGTATTTTGCCTAAGACTTATTCTGGTCATAAATTTATTTTGTCCGTAGTAGACGTTTTTACAAAATATTGTTGGTTATTCCCCTTGGCTAATGCAACAACTGGTTCAATTTGTAAGTTCCTTGAAAAAGACATTTTCCTAAAGTTTGGATGTCCAAAGATAGTTATATGTGATAACGGTACCCAGTTCACTTCAAAGAATTTTGTGGATTTTCTTAAAAGTTTTAATATTAATAAGATATTTTATAATACTTTGTATACTGCACAAAACAATCCTGTTGAACGTTATAATAAAACGATTGAAACTTGTATATCATGTTTTGTTCGTGATGATCATAGAACTTGGTCTAAATTTCTCCCTCATGTTCAATTAGCTATGAATAGTAGTGTTAATTTAGCTACAGAATTTACTCCAAACTTTCTAATGTTTGGTAGGGAATTAATATTTGATGCATCTTTACACCGTTTTAGTAATTCTTTTGATAATTTAACTCAGATCGATCTGGTTGATCGTTCTAAATTTGCAACTTTTCTTGCTTCGCTAGAAGATATTTTTGTTAAGGTTACGAATTCTTTGTTTAAAGCATACAAACGTAATGCTAAATATTACAACAAAGGTCGTGGGGTCACTTCTTATGATGTGGGTGATATTGTTTGGAGAAGAAATTTTGTTCAATCTAGTGCTGCTCATTATTTTTCGGCAAAACTAGCTCCAAAGTTTATTAAATGTAAAGTAGTTGATAAAATTTCTAATAACGTTTATATATTGAAAGATTTAACTAAAGGCACTACCGGACGTTATCATGTCAAGGATATTTTGAAAACTTAAATTTTGATCATTTGTAATTTTATTGTTTAAATGAATAAACTTTTGAGTCGGTTCTTGTGATTTGAGTGAAAATCGGTGTTGTAAGGATTTTATTTGCGTGAAGAATGAAAGGTATCACCGAATGTTAGACGATGAAAGAAAGGATATCATTCAATCATAAATTCTGCTCTCATATAAGTAATATTAATACTTTCCAAATTATTAGTTTTGTCATATAGTATTGGATCTTAGTAAATTTGTTAAATTAATTTAGAATAAACTTAGTATTCCTTCTTTTTACACACATCATAAGATTTTATCATTCTTGTATAGGACAGAATTTTCTGTTGGGATTTTAAGTCCTATTATTTTTCTGTACAGATTTATTTTTAATTTTGTATAAGTTTGTACATTATTTACATACACAGTAATAGTATGTAGTTTGTCTTTCGTTACGTTATTATTTTGTTCGAATTTGTGTTACACTCGGATTTGACTTTCTTTGAGTACTCATAAAACCTTGGATTTGACATCCTTTTGTTGACCTTATTGTCCTCCATAGGAGACAAAATTTTGATTTTGATCTTTGGTCAATGTTTGTTCACATTTGTGATCAACATTTTTTTTTGTGTGCTTCATGCTCGGAAGTTCGGTGGAGTTGTGCCGATCATGAAGTTACATTTATTTTTGTGCGCCTCATGTCCGGAATGCTGATGGAGTTGAGTCGGCCATGAGTGCCACCCTTTGTGGCTTTTGTCACGTTTTTTTTTTCCTAATGACCTTTGTCATTATTCCTTTTGAGCCTACGCTTACTTTGTTGGGCCTGGCTACGACATTTTTGTTGTCAACGAACCTTTGGTTCGCGACGCGTTTTGCACATCATGTTCGGAAAGCCGGTGGGGTTGAGCCGACCATGATTGTTGCTTTTGTCATAAGACATGTTTATGATTGAAAGTTTTAGGGGTTAGATTTTTAGAGTCTGCGACTTTATAGTCCAGCAGATCTCAAACAGTTTGTTAAGGGGACTTAGATTTTTTTTAGAGTCTGCGACTTTATAGTTCAGCAGATCTCAAACGGGTAATTTCAGGGGTTAAGTTTTTTGAGTCTGTGACATTTTAAGTCGAACAGATCTCCACACCCACACACGTATACACACACTCCTACACACACACACACACACACACACACACACACACACACACACACACACAAACACATAAACACACACAGTATTTCTTATTTATTGTTTAATTTGTTTCTTAAACAGCGTTTTTTTTTGTATTTTAATGCCATTTGCTGTCGATATTGTTTGATGGCCACTGCGAACATCGAGTTTTGCCTCGATTAGTTTTTGGTTTGTGATCAGTGGACGTGTGGTCCGCCATATTTATGTTGGCTCACCACACCGCCATTGTTGACTGCCGACAACAAAACTAAACTGTAGTTTTGTTTTCCTTTGCATTTATGCAGTTCCTTTTAGGTTATCTTTTGAGTTTGCCATTGGTTGGTTTTGTTTGGAAATTTTGAGTTGTAGTTTTTGGCGCCTCGATTCTCGATGCTTTAATCGGGGAAGGGTGAAATGTAACGTAAAATTTACGTCACATGTAATTTTTCATACAACTTGGCTGAATGGGCCTAATCCCGAGGAAAATTTGTTTCGTAAAAAGAAAAAATATAAACTTCACTGTCGGTTTTGACATTTGTCACTTCACGACCTTTTTAAATAACGAAAAGATGTGACTTTTTTTTGTTATATTTTAATCTTGTTGCATCAACGGTATTTAAGTAAAAATACCTTATATTTAATAATGGTAAGCATTATTCTTAATGGAATTATAATTTTTCTTATAGTATTTTCCTATTTTCAAATTTTTTTTCTTCGCAGGTGGAAACATAAACCTACTTAGGGGTCCACCTTGCCCCATGTTGCTTTAGTTTTTTGTTTTAAAACGGTAAGTTTTCGAAAGGATCGACCGATATATTTTCGTTTGTTTTGTTTCCTAAATGTTAAACGGTGTGATTTTCTTTTCAGCCGTTGGCGTTTTTTTTTTTTTTTTATATACAAGTTTTCTTGTACTTCAATTTTGTACTGATCATAACCTTTACCGCATGAGCCACGCCACACTCACTTGATACATCACAATCTTGGGCACGCCAGCTTAGCACTATATAATTAAGAAGCAGCTATGTAAGCACGATGCATTAAGGAGCAGCTCATTTGGTGATGTAAAACCTTTTTGTTAATAGTTCGAAAATTCCACTCACCTTTAAGACTTTAGAGATTATAAACTTAACTTTAATTTCAAAATATATAAAAGTTTCATTCAAATATATGGCAAACCAAAAGTAAAAGTTGTTGTTTGTTATTTACAAGCCCCCCTTGCGATTAAAACTCCAAACTCTCCGGCTTTGTTTTCCAGGTAGGTCTGGCGCCTGAAAAAATTTATACTAGTTTCTTATAATTATTTAATTTGTTAGTGACCTACCTTTTGGCAATTTCTTTGCAAACTTACATTATTTTTAATATCACAACCTTCACACAAATTCTAATTATTTTCAAATAGCAACCATTCACACAGTAAATAAATTAATTTTTTTTAATATATTACAACACATTTAAAAGTTGGCTTTAGCGAAAGTTATTTAGTATTTTTATCATATAACTAACAGTAATTAGTAGCAACATTGACCTCTTCTTTATGTTTTAGCAAAGCGATTGTACTAATCTTATGAATTAACATGATACTGAAGACCTATTCTATTTATCTGAAAAAATATTTACTATTTTCAAAATGGTAACTAAAGAAACAGCTTTCTCAATAACTTGTACTGTACTGTCTTTGAAGCACAGATAATTCTTTTCATTGATATTATTTTAACAAAATTATAAGAATATTTAGAAATTTTTTAAACTCTAGTATGAGGACAAATAAAATAGGCCCTTAGGTGTAAATGTTAAATTATACAATTTGTGTAATTGTTTATTAATTTATGAATTAAAAAGTTATCAATAAAATAAGATAATACATAAAGGGCCACTTTCAAAACCCACAAAAACAATTTATGTCAGAACAGAGCCAGGACTTTTATATGGATTTATATGCATCTATTTTTTGTAAACTGACACACAAAAATTAATGTTTGTGCAATAACATAATATGAAAGCTACATTTCAGTGGTTTAATATATTTTAGAAAATCTGCAAGTTTTCAAACTAGACCACTCTTATAGAAATACAATTTTAAGTGGAATTAATTTGTGTTAAAATATTTGAACTGGGTAGAGAGTTTTAGTTTTAGATATACATCTTATACATTGAATACATTGAAATGTGTGATTCTCGATTGTTACTGCTAGGATAGCTGTTTCCATATAAAATCTTCACATTTTCAAGATTATACCAATGAAACTTCAAAGATCTGAAACTGAACACTGGATAAAAGTATAATATGTCTAAGTGCACAATGTTACTAAATCTATTAAGGCATTCTTATGTGAAAGAATAACTATTGTTATGATACATTCAATTTAAATTAATATGTAAAATATTTGACTAGACAATTGACTTTAGTCTTGTAAACTGTAATAAAATAATGGTCTAATGTTCAAACTAACTGTAAAAAAAGAAATATTTTTCATTTCATGTTTGATTTTACCTTCTTACTGACAAGTGTAATTAATACAAATTCAATAGTAATAAGTTATTCATTAATTAGCTGCGTTGGTGTGTCGAGTACTTAAAGTCATTATCTTTACTAATAAAATCTGAATTGCAATAGCTTATTATTGACCTCAACTAACTATTTAACTTTGTTGCCAGACAGAGACACACAAAATATGTTGATGTAAGAGGTGCTCAATGTATTTATTTTATTTTTAAAGTCTGCCAACATTTTTACACCTCAACTTAAATTTATTTAAATAATACAATCCTGCCTGCATTTAGTGTTACATATAAATAAGCAGCAATATAAGTAACTAGCAGAGCAAGAGTTCAACTGGAAACTTTAGGAGAAATATTTAACATAGAAAGAGGTGTGAGACAAGGGGATGCATTTTCCCCAAACTTTTCTCAGTAGTACTGGAAAATATTTTCCGTAAGTTGAATTGGGATAACTATGGCCTCAACATAAATGGTAGAAGACTAAATCATCTTAGATTTGCAGACGACATCATTCTCTTTGCAGAGGATCCACATAACTTGGGAAAAATTATTGAATATCTAAACAGAGAAAGCGAGAAAGTTGGACTACAAACAAATATGAGGAAAACTAAACTGTTAACAAACTGCAAAAGCAAGTAATTAAAATAAACAATAATCTCTAGAGTATGTGGAAGAATACATATACCTAGGACAAATAATCTCACATGAAGACCAAACCACTAAAGTAATAAAAAGACAAACTACAAATGGTTGGAAAAAATATTAGTCTTTAAAAGAGATTATGAAATCCAACGAACTCAGCATAGGAATTAAATGAAAAGTTTTCAACACACGCATACTCCATTGTCTCATGTATGGATGCAAAACGTTGTCACTCACTAAACATCACAGAGAAATGCTAGTACACTGTCAAAGGGCTATGGAAAGAAGTATAATAGGCATTAGGAAACAAGATAAAATAAGAAACTCTGTTATAAGAATAAAGACCTCCTGTCTTTGTTCTATTCTGACAAAAATTGACCAATTAAAGTCGAGGTGGACTGGCCATATATTAAGAAGTACCCAGGAAAGTATTTGTAGATTGTAACTGAGTAACTGAGTAGATTGTAACTGTGTAGTATCCTAGAGACAGTAAAAGAAGTATAGGAAGACAAGGTAAAAGATGGGAAGAAGAGCTAAAACTAACCGCAGGACCTAATTGGAGAAGAGTTGCAAGAGATAGAAACTAATGGAGGATGCTAGAGGCGGCCTATGCCAAGAGGCACACTGAAATCAGAGATTTTTTATAAACAACTTAATTATGTTAACCAAAATCAAATGTTCAGAATAAACGGCTTATTACTATTATATAAATAAGCAAGTATAAATAAAATTAAAACTACAAAAGTATCAATAATAAATAAATTACAGAAGTACACTTGCAAAGTTTAGTATATTATAATAATATGCACATTTAAAACAGTTAAAATTTATAAATTTTTGATTCTATGTAAAGCTTTTTTATAATTAATTAATGGTATGAGCGGCAACTCGACAATCGTGACTACGCCGCGCCCCGTGCCTTCGCATACTCCGTGCCCGCCGCTGCTTTGCCGCTCATACCTCCTATTTTTTTTATTATTTGTAAACTATTCTAATTCAAAGCAATATTTCAATTATATTGTTTTGAATTCGAATAAAAGATATTCTACAGTTTATAAATGCCCCAATAGTATTTCGTACTTATCGAAAGTTCTATTTTGCTTAAAAATATTCAATTTAAATTTTTGGATTTTGAGCACTGGTTAACGAAAAGTATAAAATAGTTAACAGTGTAAAAATATTATTTTATAATAATTTTATTTTATTTGAATGAATAAATAATTAATGAAAACCATTTTTTTGTTGACTTCAGAATGAAAAAGGAGGAGGTTATATAATCGACAGCGATGCATGTTTTTCAGCGAACTGTTGGCCGATTTTCAATATTATTTTTTTTATTAGACAGCCTATGGGCCCAAAGTTTTACAATTACTAGTTTTGGAATTACTTCTTTTGGGCTGTAGTGCTTCAGTCACATGACGAAAAATATTGTAATCAACTCATGGTCTTTATACAAATATTAATTAATAATCACTGTTGGTTACCTTAAGCGTTTTGTGTAGAGATGGACTATACATTTCTGACGACTGCCTATGAGTGAGAGCCCTACGTGTTTAGGCTATTATCGTTCGCTCGGGGCTCGAGTCAACATACTCATTTGTACTACTCTGTTAATAGTGATCGCATATCTATCATAGCCAAAGGTGGCAGACGAATCAAATTTTATTTACACTTGGTAAATTATTGAATGTCGCCGACATTTGATTTCTGACGATTCGGCGTTTACCTACATGTATGTGATGATTCATATGTATGTATACAAAGAATTCTAAGATTCCTTTCTTTCACCTTCTTCGGCTGGTACCATTCTATACGAAATCATATCATCTATCGAATCTTAAACGATAGATGTGAGACCTTTAAAATTTCATATAGAAATATACCACGTTTCAGTTTGAGTGAAGTAAATATAATATATAAATTAAATAATCGGGGATATTGTATAGACCTCAGATTTTTTATGATTATTTCATTAATGTAAACTTTGCTCAATATGAAGTTTATTGACAGTGTTGTATTTTTATTTAAATAATTCACATATAGTATGCATAAAATTCTAATAAAAACTTTCTGGCTATACCATTTGTATCTCGTCGGTTATGGTATCATTAAAAAGTTTAAATTTTAAAGAAGATAACTCCAAATTCAAATTAGGTAAATTTGCGATTTTCATTTGTTTTTCTTACTTGCAAAATGAATGTATCTATTGAAGAGATTCGATACATTTGAAAATTTTATTTTAGAAAAATGGTAAAAATGCAACGCAAGACGCAAAAAAATATGTCGTTTTGACACTTGCATTTTCTGTGTGAGTAGAGTACAAAGATACACGATAGACCTAGACCTCGCACATCTTTTGCCGCTCAGCAAAAATTATGAGAGTTTGGCTGAGAGGTGTTAAGGGATTCACCGAATAGTCCTGATCTTATACCTTCAGATATTTCACCTGTTTTGATCTCTTCAGAATTCTTCATTAACAGCACGCAAGGACTGCCAAAATGCCAAAACCACTTTTTGCGATTTTATGATCAGAAGCCCCGAAATGTCTATAGCAATGGGATCATCTCCCTACATACATAATGGCAGAAAGTTACCAAATAAAATAGTACCCACATACTTGAGTTAAATGTAAATAAAATGTTTTGAATTTTCATATAAAATGCGAAGACTTTTCCCCTAACCAGTAAAAGTAAATATGTAGAATATCAGTATGACCACATGACTGCAATAAAGAGTTGAATTGAATTGTATTAGATGTACTGCCAGTTTGTAAAGTGCAATAGCACAACCGATTATTCTGAATAACTTTTTTTTTTTACTTTTCATATGGCAACAAGTCATAGTTTCTATCAACTGCTATCATTCATTGAAAAACTTAAAATCAGAAACGAAAATCTGTTTAATTGACGTTTAAGTACAGTTTGACCCTTGCTTAACTTTAAATACTTTATTCATCATAAGAAATTTCTGACTTTCTGCGACCGAAGAGATAGAAATAACACATACTTCCGTGAGACGTTTGACAGATCTTCCGTCAGATTTTCACCGACCTATACCATATTATATATTTATATATAACCTCAATTTTATTATATTTTCATACTATATAAAGAAGCCCTTTTTTACTGTTACTATTGTCTGTTGACCACAGTAAAATTTAGAGTAATATTTTTTTATCTGTGTTAAAGATACCTATCTTTATTATCTTAAATTAAATGGTCTTAGAATTGGAAAAAGTCAGCTTAAACCTCAACTTTTTTGCACTATAACTAAACTCTTGCCTTGACCTTCTTTGACATCATTTCCATAAAAACACTAAGTAATACAAGTTTATCTCTTTTTATTTCAGTTTCATTAAAAAAAATCAATGATACGCGAATTTTACGATAGTTCTGATGAAGATGACATGGAAAGTCAGTATCAGGTAGATCCAGAATGTCTAGTTCTGACTCGGCCTGACCGTGACATGCACAATAGATGTTGCGGAGGCAAAGCATGGTGTATAAAGGTATATTAAACATATTATTTGTCTCTGATATCCAGTTAGCTGTATTTTGAAAAGTAGTTATTTTAGTAAGTTAATTTAAGATTCTAAACCTAGCTATGCTTAATATTCGTAGGTTTTATTTATGTATAATAACTCTTTCTGAAATCCGAATATATGTTTTCCAATTTCCAGGATATATGTGGAATCATATGTGCAGTATTGACATGGCTCTTGATACTGTATGCGGAGTTTGTTGTGATGATGGTGATGTTGCTACCCGGTCTCTCAAGCTATCCTCTTTATGCATATGTCAACATTTTTATCTTCCAAAGTCTAGCATTCCTCGCATTCGCATCACATTTGAGAACTATGTTTACCGACCCCGTAAGTAACATCAATTTATTTTCAGACTCTTACAATCAGCCAAATTAAATCGTATATGTTATTTATAATTTTTAACATCAACCCAGAAATGCTAATAATTTTATTCTTATTATTAATAACAACTAACACTAGTGGCTTAATATGTCTTTCGAAGCACTAAGAAGGGATTCATGCATTCTCTTACCAGCTCTCCTAAAAATTGCTTAAAGTATAAAAGCGCTAATCATTGCATCAAAGTTCTTCGATCTCGATTATAAACTTTTCATTATGAACCTATATTTGAAAGATTTCCTTAGATTAAGAAATAAGTTAAATATAAAAACGCAATGTTACTGGCATGTGACACCCGTGTACTGCAAAAGAACTGCACTACAGCACTGAAAAAGCAAAGCTAAACGGGTGAGCCACTGTATTGTTTGTCGTCGCACCAGTCCCTATCATTGTGTACTCGCTTGTTTGTTTTTATCAGCTTTGTTCGACACGTTCCCCTGGATATTATATTGCCATTTTTTAACATCAAAACAATTCAGCAACAACGGTTGAATTTTGAATATGTTCGCTTAATTTTATACGGCATGGATTAAATGTTAGTTTAGTTTTTCATTGGCGTGTTTGTATGCGTTAGTATGTGATGGAATTAACTTCAAGTGTGCAATGTTGAATATCATATAATTTGTCGGTTCTGACGTTTCCCGACTGACGAGAAGCAACGCGTCCGTTCTATGTATCAGTAGATATGTACTGATCCTTAGTGTTCAATTTTTTCCCAGTTAAGGCTTCGAGTACTTTAAATAAGAAATGTATGTTATCAGAATTACACCATTATCATCAACATGTTATAATAAATTCTGGGGATATAAATAAGTAGATGATGGAAATAAATACAAATAGAAGAAGATATAACCAATTATGCAGACCTAGGACAAGTCAATTTATAGTCACGGTTATATGAGTGTTCAAGCTAGCAGTACCTGTACCCTAGATGTTTTAAAGACTATTTCATAAGTCATAAGATATTTTATACTTTATATTATATATATTTTTAGGGTGCTGTCCCTAAAGGCAATGCTACCAAAGAAATGATAAAACAGATGAGCTTTCGCGAGGGACAAGTGATATTCAAATGTACTAAGTGCTGCAGTATCAAACCGGAACGGGCCCATCATTGCTCCGTGTGTCAACGCTGCATTCGAAAAATGGACCACCATTGCCCATGGGTCAATAACTGCGTCGGTGAAAATAACCAAAAATATTTTGTGTTATTTACGGTAAGAATAACATTCAAATTTAATTAATATTAATTTTTAAATTTCTTGAGTACTTATCTTGTTTCTGATATGTGAAACATTGTTTCCTACATAATCTGACTATGAATGTATCAAAAATCTATGAGAAAATTTTCTTGAAAAATTAATCTCTCTTAGATATCTCCAAACTGGACTGAAACCTTTGATAAAAATAGGACTTAGTAATTTTTCAGTTTTTTTTTTTTAATATTCTTTGCAATTATCGGTGTAACATGTTAAATATAAAATTTCTTTAAGATTCTCTGTTCGTTTGTTATTTTTCCAAATCCATAAATTATAATTAAATAACTGCTATTTTTTATTGTTAGTACAATAATAATTTGCTTACATCAAGTTAAAATTCATTAAATTTGCTGTACAACTAGATAAAATTATCCTTAACTGAGGTCCAACAAGCGTAGAATTATGACCTCGAGAGACTTTAGAAAAATATGTGGTATGTTTATAAATACACTCTCGGCCTGAATCTCGTGCAATTCCCAAGTTTCTCGCGTTCATCATACTATGCGGATATTTGAAATGAGACATTTATCCAAGCTAGATGAGCTAAAGAGCTGCATAATATAATAGGTTGGGGAAAAAGTTTCTTCTCATTTTATAAGAAAATTTAAAGCATTACTTAATAAAGTTTATTTACATTTAACTAAAGTAGAAGGTACCATTTTGTTCGATAACTTTTCCCATCATTTAGTTGGCTTTAGAAATTTTGGGGCTTCTGATCAAAAAGCCTCGTCAAGTGGTTTTGGCAGAACTTGCGTGATGTTAACCTGCTGCCTCAAGAATTCTGAAGAAACCCAATATGGGTAAAAATCTGAAAGTGCACCTTGCATGTATTAACACCTCCCAGTCAAACACTTAATTTTTGCTGAGTGGGTAAAGATGTGTGAGGATAGCATTATTATGATGAAAAACTATACTCCTTCTATTGATTAATTCTTTCTCTCAACTTCTGGCTTTAATCTTATCAGTTGTTCGCAGTAGAGTTCAGTACCGATGGTCCTGCCTGGTGGTAACAGCTCATAATGAATGATACCCTTCCATCCCACCATACACACAGCAGTCTGAAGCTTGACCGACCTTTGACCTCGACCTGTAGCGCATATTCTTGTAGTACGTGTTCCACTTTCCATCACCGCCGTAATAAAGAATCATAAATTACTACATAATTCATTAGGTTCCTTTCAGTGAGCTCATGTAGTACCCAAATATCCAACATTTTTGTACCCAGCCGTTTTTAACTGCGCTAAAACTGTTTTTGATCAATCCCCAGTACTTCAGCTACGTCGTTATTACTGATATACTGATCTTGCTCCACTTTTTCAAAAATTGCATCCATTTTATCCGTTACAGAGCGACCGGAGCGAGGTGCATCTTTAATATCAAAATCGGACTGACAATGCTTAAACCAAAGAACAATGGCCATCTGCCTAACATGCTTGGACTAGTAAAATCGAATAAAACGTAACTTGATGAAACATATGTTATTTTGTTTGCCTATGCAACTAGAACAAAGAAAGACATTAAATATATTTTTAAAAGCTGGGAGTATCGAGTAATTGTGTAATATGTTTTTGAGGTTATGTCGTATTATTTAAACTGTATCATTTTGAGTTAGAGGTATTACAGTTGAAATATGTAAAGCACACGTCAGATAATGCCTAATCGTAGTCCTAGAAGTGCATACTTTCACATAATACTTCAAAGTTGCTCCATATCTGATAAATTATTTTTATTGACTGTAAGAAATAAAATCATTTTTTGTGAACCAATGAACATCAAAAAAAATACTAGAATTTTTAAGATTGCTCTCAATAACTCTACTTTTCTATCTTACACTATAACTTATATAAAGTAGTAGTGAAAATACTAATTTCAAAAGGATATAGCAAAACAACATGTTGATTTTTCTTTTCTTTATTACAACTCTAATGAATACCTCATCACGGAATGCTGCAGGAGCAGCTACATTCTGTTCGTGTCTGGCCCATCCAAGATACCAAACTATGGTCATTATATGAGCACAGCATCCCAGTGTATATCGACCAATAAGACAATTACAGCAGTGTTCTCTTATGCCATCTAACCCGGATGTGTCATTATTCTTTAAAATGTACACATAATATTGTTTCCTCCCAATGTCTCGACTTAATTCTACCCCTTATAATTAGGACTTTATTTATATTTAAGTCTAATTCTAATAAATCCAGAAAATCCGGTATTTCTCTCCAGACCTCAATTCTATACTGCCCATGGAACCTAGTATGCTCCCCATAATACAGAAGATAATACAAAATCACCGCCAAAGTTACAAAACGGTCTGCGTAGAAACACGTCTACACATATTTGTCTAAAAAAGGGAGGTCGCAATCGATTGAATACTGTAATATCGATTCTTATGAATAATCATTTGTTTTTAATTTCATTATAAATAAACTATTTTCCTCTAAGTAACATCTAATTATATTAGTAATCTAATCTAAGTTTTATAATTTTCACGGATTTATATGGTTAGTAAATAATATAAGATTTGTATCAAATTCGATTAGTCAGAAATAAAATCGATCTTGTTCTTTGAAAAGAGAGGGACTTCTCTAGGAATGACATTATTAATAAGATGCGTTCAAAAATAACATAATTTAAACTGCGTTCTAAAAAATAAAGACATATTTTAGAGAGGATTATCTTTCTTTTCCCAGCTTTTAAAAATAAATTGTTGGTATATAATAATTACATTCAACTTATACTACATTTTGGTGATAGTTCCATCTTGGTACAAGAACTTTTTTTTTCGTAGTCCATTTTGACCATTGTTCTTTGTGCTACTCTCACAGAAACTGCACTAGGTCCATAAACGACACAATTTTTTTTTCACGACTTGCAATGCATTATTTCTTTATTTGTAACTAATATAATTTTAAAATGTATCGAATTTCTTCATTATATTCACTCATTTTGACAGTAAGAAAAACCAATGAAAATCACACATTTTCCTAATTGGAATTCAGACTTAACTTCTTTAAAATGTATACTTTTTAATGAAACGGAAGGATTCATTACAAGTTTATGCATACTTCATGCGAAAAGACTTTTTCCCAACCTAAAATGTAAACGAGTGCACCATTCATCTCTAGCTTAATATCATTCTTAACAGTTCTACATAGCTGCGATCTCGATCCACTCGCTGACTTTGTCCGTATACCAGTTCGTGACGTGCATTAGGCACGAGTGGCGTGATTGTAGCGCTTATTCTCCGCCTGCGACCGTCGTGTTACTGCTATTTCTCATAGCTGAAGCGCTCTTATTCGCCATATTTACAGCGGTCATGCTCGTCACGCAACTACACGCCATATGGAACGACGAAACTGTAAATATAAAACATTTCAATTTATTTTCTTAGAGTGATTATGTAATGACAGAATTTTTTTTTTTAAGTATAGCATATTTCGATTTTTAGTCTAATAGGGAATATGCGTCTAAATGAAAAAAGGGTTGAATATATTTTATTACGATCATTATTGGTTTAGAATAAATATGTAAATATTTTTCAACATTAGTTCGTTTTTGTCTTGTAAATAATTATGAAAAAGTGCAAAAAAATGATGATATTAAATATTTAATTTCATCACTTGTTCGCAGACTTGACTACTTGTCAAAGTGGATGTGACGAAAATGTGTTGTTACAATCTATATATTATGTCACAAAATAAACAACAGATTAGAATTTAAATGATATTTTAGGCTTTTATTTCAATTTCACCAATTTGGTAAACTATATGATTATTATATATAAAAGCATTATACTTAAAAAATAGATTTGAGTAATTAAACAATAATCAATCACTTATAATCCATATTGATTTAAAATCAATATGGATTATAAGTGATGTACTTATATCCATCTCTAGTAGTGTACTTTGACGTCACGACAAGCGCGCCAAAAATTCCGGCGTTTAGGCTGCTCATAGTTGTTACATATTTCCATCAATTATTATTGTGTTAGTAGCTCGGTGGCGTAGTGGATAAGCGCCGCGGCCCGTGATCGTTGTCGTTAAGCAACTTTCGCAAGGGTCGGTCACGGGATGGGTGACCAAAAAATTATTATCTCGAGCTACTCCGTGCACGTTAAGCCGATGGTTCCGGCTGCATTTGCAGTCGTTAATACCCTCCAATCCGCATTGGGCCAGCGTGGAGGGTTATGGCCCATCCTCCTTAACCATCCATAAGGAAGGCCTGAGCCCCTGCAGTGGGGACCTAAAAGGGCTGGTGATGATGATGATGATTATTGTTACAAAATTTTAATTATTCGGTGCTGGTTATTTTTTAGTTAAATTTACAATAAGATGAGATTTACGATTGACATTATTATAGTCATAGTCATAATAGTTATTGCTCCGTGTGGGTACATATGTTCTTACATATAAATTATCCTCAACATGTGTCCTGCAAGGATATTGCAACATACATTGCTTCACATAATTACAATTAATACTAACTACTAAAACTAAAATTTCAGTTAAATAATTATTATATGAAAACATTTTTTTAAAATGTGCATATTCCCTATTAGTGCGCACTTTTTATTGTGTCGATATAAGCTGTTGAGTTCTAAGAACAAAAAATGCATGATCGCGGGTTTGCAGGCGGTATTTGGATGGGCCGCGGGGAGTTTGAATGTATAATGATTTTGGGTTAACCCTTGTTATGAATTTATACAATAAAAAAGATTTCCCCTTATTAATTTCGATTATAATGTCTATATCTATTTATATTAATATATCTAGCCTATGCCTACCCCCTATTAATAAATAATTGAGCTCTCTTCTATGTTCCAGGGAATAGAGCAATTGAAGAAAGAACAAGCACGTTGGGTTCGTAAGTCAAGGTGGAAGAGTATACAATCGGTATTTGGTCGATTTTCTATTCTATGGTTCTCACCTTTCACCCAGCCTTCTCCTAAAACGAAATTGGAGAGCTATTTATATAGTGTTTAATTAAATTATTGTGTACAAAGTGCACTTGTGAGCTCACATGAAAACAAATAGGACAGCATCACTTATTCTATATACTAGTTTTCGTAAATCACTTATTATTTCAATAACTATGTGAGAAGGCTCAGTCGCCGGGATTCAGTTTTTGTATTGATAACTACAATGCGTCTGGTTACTATTGAATATCAAGATGATGCACTCAATTTTGAACTTAGAAGTCATCCTGTTTAAGGTTTATAATCAAATTGATATATTAGAAACTTGTGTAACCTATATCAGGTTGTTAACAATTATGCATATAGAAGCTGTTATTCTTAATTTGGCTCTGGCCACCTCATATGATCTGATGGATTAACTAATGAATTAATTAAGCAATATATACATGATTAAACATATAAAATCTTTATATCATTCTTACGTGGCTTACTGTCGTTATTATTTATGTGTAAATTAAATTATTCTGTAATTATTTATTCTATATTGTTTACATGTTAATGATTCTATAATGTACCTAATAAAATGACTGATGAGATAGTGTGAAATGTATCGTGTAGTGAAAAATATATGCATTTATAATAATAATTAGTCACAACACGAGGTTAAGTTTTACTGTTTTTAAGTCAACAAAACATTGTATACTGCATTTCGGAGATGCAATGTCTTAAAGCTAATTTGCAAATGTATATAAGCGTCACAAAATATTTTTTATTAAAATCCTATCGAACAATTTGAATAGGCAATATTTAATAATTTTCCAAATTAAAAAAATAATTCGCGTGTTATGAATTCACATTATTAAAATAATTAAATCACAACATGTATTTATTAAATGAACGGACCTTTTCTATAAAACTTGATAGCAAATCAAATGCAAGTTATTAGTGTAAGTTAGACGGTGGCGTAATGCACATAACGTTGTCTTTTTTCAACGAACTGATTGTATCGCGAAAGTATCTATTAGTAAATATCCCTTCTATAAACTATATATTTAGAATAATAAATTAATGGCTATTGTAAGAACACTCACAATAAGTGAAAATGTAGGTAATATCTTTATATGATAAGTGAAAATTATATATAACAATGTTTCCTCTTTTCTACATTTCCATCAGTCAGAGAAATCTTGAGCATTTGTTGTTTTATACGTTACAATCTTCATAAGCTATATCTTATAATTAGCGCAAAAAACGCTAATTGCGTATCACAAGTGTTATCGATCAAAATCATAGTTTCTTTTACGGGGGTAAAGAAAGATGGCACTGTGCGATCAATATAAAAATTGGACATTTGATTCGCATTCGGTAATTAAGGGTACTTTAAATTACTTTTTTTCATTACCAACTAAAAATAAACATATATTTATAATATTTATTCCATTTATAATTACAATGCATGGATTATTAATCCGATTATAAATATTTTGATATCCGATCGTTAAAAGAAAATCTTAACTAAATAAATGTGTATGTAAATTAAAACAGCATGAATAATCATGACCTAATAATTAGTAGTATGCATCTGATATAAATAAATTTCAATATCATTATCTTAATTATACTGATGAAATTGTTGATATTCATATTGCAATTCGTGTATTTAAAAATCGGAAAATATACATTTAAATAAAAGAGATCTACTCATATCAAACTATTTGGTTGGTTTATATTACCCCAATTCCAGACTTTGCTAGCTTTAAAGTAAACTCTTAATTGATGTTAAAAATGTGTTTAAATTTTAAATTATTGTTCTAACGAAAAAAAACGCGGTCACATTATTTGTTGTATTTGGATTTAAATCCCCATACAAACTTAAGTTTATGATTTAGTTTATTATGATGATGGTGAGCTGATTAGACTCGCAAGAAATATAGCATTCCAAATTTCCACGTACAACATGTTTGAATTCAGTATTTTTTTTTTATTACAGGTTTTAATCTGAGCATATTTTCGTTATAAATACCTCTAAATTAAATTACATTACTACCTTAATTTTATACCTTAATTTTTTTAATATTCCTTCCCTAAGAATTTGTTTAGTGATATTAAAATACTGTTTGTGATCATTTTTCCGATAACAGAAGTAAGGATGAAGATTTGTTATATTTTTCTGAGTCAATCAATTTTACAAACTCTGATTTCTTATTCGTTTCATTCATTATACTTAAACTTCAATATTTATCAATGTTCTGCCACTAACATTGGGAGATCATATAATATATTTGCATCAATAGATATTAAAGATTTCATAAATATATATCCATAATATAAAAAAATTATTCATTAAAATAAATATAGTTTTATTAGAAACAGGGTTTCGTGGGTAAAGCAACTCTGGAAAATTTTAATATTTATGAAATTCATATAAAATAATGTTAGCATAGATGGAATAGTATATTATAGCCAATAATTAGCAAAACCAAACAAAAAAAAACACATCCTAAACCGACATTCTTAAGATGCTAATTACATCACTGCAAGTCACATATTTAAATGTAATTAAAAAAAAAACTTAATGAGGTTTGTAAAGTGTCTTTCTTCCAGTTTTAATTTTAAGTATACCATAGTTCTTTTGTTGATTCCATTATGTTAAGTAATAAAAATATATACTTAATATTTGTCTTGTGAAGATGATAATAGAACTCTGAGTAGAGACTGATGCTATGAAGATATAGAATTGCTAGGTGTAATTTGATTGAACTCCCTTTAACTATATTGTTACAAATTAACATTGAGTATCAACTCCAGAGGCAAAAAATATATTATTATTGTAAGTTGTGTTGAGTATTTTGTTACCAGTTAACATATTTTTATGAAACTTGCTTTTATATACGTGAAATCCAATTGTCACTGTATATTATACATAAAATGTAATTCGTCTTGCATCTTCGTCAAATTATGCAACTGAATTTAAAGCAGTAAATCTTAACATATGACCCACTGTCATATGTCTATGAAATAAAATAGGGTTTGATAAGAAATTACATAATTTTAAATCTAATATGGCGGACCACTCATAATGGCGGACTAGTTATTTAAGCGTTCTCATAATGTCAAATGAAAGGTTTTGCTGAACTCTCAATTCATATTTCTATTTTTGTGGGTGAAAGCACAATGATCAATTGTATATATAAAATAATTGTCATCAGAATATGACTGAATGATATAGAGGTACCTAATATAAACGTTATTTATGCGTACGTATTATTAATATAATTATAAGGTCGAGTTTGCATAAGGCGACAATGACCCATTAGTAATTCTGTTACTTCAAGACGCTCTGTAGCATTTAAACTTTTTTATCGGCTTTATGAGAATTAATATCAAAACTAGAAATCATATATCAATTGATATTTATAATTGCATCTCGTTAAAGGGAAATCAATAATTGAATGTATATATCACAAAAATCTGAAAATTATATTCCAATCAATATTTTTCTGTTTTTTTACTTTAATAGAAATTTAAAAAAAAAATTAGTTTCCAAAAATTTTTATGCATACAAAATACAATAAGAAACTAAAACAATTCCTATTGTATAGAATTTGCTTCCTGTCTAGGATGGAAATCACTAAGTATGGTGGATGTCTAGGAATTATAGCTGAAGAAAGTCGATTATACCTCGTGTGTTCATAAGTTTTGGGACGAAATAAAAGTTGCGTAATTTTTTTAACTTATGTCTAAATTTTTCAATAACCAAGAAATATATAATAATCAACAATAAAATATATATATTATTCAAAATGACCGCTCTTGTTTTTAATACAGGCCCTTAGACGATTTCGTCATCAAAGGCGGCACGAATCTTTCCTAGCGGAATTCGGTTTGCTTCTCGAACAAGGGTTCGCTTTAGCGACTCCAAGTTTTTGTGGGACTTTCGGCAGGTTCTGAGCATAAAGAATAAGCCAGCGGGTTGAGGTCGGGGCTGGAGGAGGGCCACTCGTCCGCCGCGATGAAGGCCGGCACATTCTCCCTCAACCAAGCTTGGATGCTTTTTGCCTTATGTGATGGCGCTGAGTTTTGCTGAAGAATCTAAGTCCTATTGTGAAATAACGTCTCAGACAGGGGTTCCACCACGGGCTCTAAAATGTCACTCTAATAATTCTTGGCTTTCACCTTGACACCTTGTTGGCAGAAATGGAGCGAAGTGACACTTTCATACGTGACTCCCCCACCATACAATCACACTAGCGGGATGATGAGAGCTCGAGACATTCCGTGTAGAAGCTGGCTACTTTTAGCGTACACTTTATTGTTTTATCGGTTGAACTTTTCTTTGGCAGTAATAATATTCTCGTCGGTGAAGAGTATCTTCCTGGCATCATGTCTCCTCAGCAGCAACTTTTAACGTTTTACAAGTGAACTTTTCTACGGCCTTTACCTTAAGATCATGTTTCAGTTATTCTGTTTACTGAAACGCGCGAAAATTAATCTGCAGAGCGAGTTTCTTCAGAGTGCGACGGCGAAATCGCTCTCTGATGATCTTGATGTTTGCGGCGTCCTCACAGAGCGTGGTCGATCACTGCTTTGGCGATCTTGCAGAGAACTTGTCTCTTTGTACCGCTGTATTGTGTAATAGACGAAGTTACTTACTTACTTTTTTCGGTAAAAAGTTTGTCTCGATACTTATGAACACACAAGGTAGACTTACTAGATCCCAATATCCAAATGGTAAATGCTGCTAAAATAATATGTTACATACTTATAATTCTTGATTACAGTGAAATGTTTTACAATTTATTAGTAACTAGCTGTTATCCGCGGCTCAAATTCAATGGCATCTTTAGTTCCGTACAAAACAAATTGCCACATTTTTTTACTTTTGTATATTGATGTGGTCTATTTGAATTTCGCTTTCAATGTATGTTGCTTATTTAATTATGTTGTGATAATTTTAATGTGAAAATAAGCAAACGTTTTCTTTTTGTAATAAAAATATAGAAGTGATGGTGGTAAATAAGAATTCTAAAAAGATAGAAAGGAAAAGTGGGTGCAATTTGCAAGCAACAACAATGTAAGTTGTCCCAGGAATTGACATTATGCTAATATATAAGATGTAATATTATTATATGTGAGATCAAAACGTGGGATGGATTAGTTCAATATACTGTGAAACTTGTGCTATGGGAGCAACACTGATTTCATGAAAAAATAATCAGCTGTTTTATACCGTCAATGATTGTAGGTATTATAATTTTGTATGAATCAGCGGATTCTTTTTTTAGTTTTGCTCCCCTAGTAAAAGTTTTACACTACACTTAACTAATCCACTCCACGAAGTCCAGGCATATATTACACCTTATACAAGAGTATATACTTTTTTCGCTTGCGAAGTATTTTTAAAGCAGGTTGTCGAATCTGAGTGAGAAGTGGCGCCACTTGTTCTACCGTGACTAGTGTATCTAAGTGTGGAAGTTGTCAGAACTAGACAGATTTTAGAATTGGCAATATTTTCTTTTGATCTTCATTATTATTTTAAGTATTTTATGAAATACTGTATATTTTTTAAGAAATAGAAAAATCTTCAGTATAATTTTCTGTCCCGTATATATAACATGTAGTTTTCCATACGGTCTGTGACAGAGAAAACTATGCGAAATACTACTAAAAAAGTATAACAGTTCGTTTATTGATTCTTGTAATTGAGTTATCCTTGAAGTTAACTCATTTGATTAGTATTGTAATTGATTAAGCATTATGTTCTTTAAGATTGGTATTTTGATAAATGTAATTAAGATGTTTAAGAAGTGATAATGTATCAGAATGTAAGGTATCATCATAATAATAGCTATCGTAAGGAATTGTGATCTTTTTTCTCTTTTCCTAATTATTCAGTTACTATTGGAATAATCATAATAATTGTTTATTTTTATATACATAATAATAAAGCTTTTTTTGTACATTTTGGTATGTAATACTGCAACGTTAAGATGAAACGTCTAGTTTTTATTCTTTTCGACTGGTGATAATAGGTGGCATTAGTGAGTTAAAATATAATGATGATGATTTTCATTGTATTTATCAATGAAAATGTCCATATTATTTTATAACCATGTTTTGCGCTTATACTGTGATGTACGGATTTTGTTTATTTTTATATTCAAAATATCTTAATTAATATAATTCAATAGTGTTTCAACTTTTTGGATTTATTCTTATATTTAGACGAAATGGTATTTAGAATTATTATAAATCAAATCCGTCGACTATATTATCTATAATAATATAAGTATGAAACAAAATTAAATATGGATATATTCAGATTGATTAAAAAAAAGGCCAGAAAGTGTGAAACCACCTTAAACATCAAATTAATGGGATTTAATAAATTATTCTATTTTGATAAAAAGTAATACATATATTTTTATAAACTTAAATGTCATATTTTACTAAATTCAAACACGGTACTATTGTTTTATATTATTTATGTATATACAGTTGGTGGCTTTTTGGGCATATACGTGATGCTCCAATTTTCAGATTTTGTTGAAGCGAACAAAAATTTTGAACAATTAATGTATGTAAATTAATGAGAAAACTACATGCACCGAAATTATTTTTAAAATTTATAATCATCTCTATTTTGATAAAATATAGTGATACTGACTATTCTTGAAAAGTATTTTCTTCATAAATGTTGATGACACATCGTATACGCTTAAATGTAAAACAAAAATTATTCCAAAATACAACAAGTAGTTGTTTATTAATTAAGTAAGTTCATTTGAGGAAATGCTATCCACAAGCTGTTTTTAAATGATTTTTTAATGTATTTCAAAAAGGTATATTATGCCAGGCCAGTTAAAGCTATTTGCAAGGAAACAGCCAGATCGATTATTATATGTATCAACAGAGCCATAGTAAGTAAAGCATACTCGTATTTTTAGTCTTTTGGAAATGAAGCTTCGCTAGCGCCAGTTGACAGACAGTTGCCTTCTCCAATATGAAACAACATAGTAGTCAAATTTAATTTGACTTGATTTTATATATACAACAAGGTATTAAGTATCAACTTTTGGAGAAAAATCTTACATCTACAATTATTTTTACCAAAAAGAAAATAAACACTTAAGAAATGAGGCTTATCTTTTGAGTTGGATAGTAGTTAAATATGTATCTAGTTATGTATAAAAAAAAAGTCTGAATCGAGATATTAAACATGTACGTACATTCACACATCATTTTAAACACCACACTAATATTTTTATTAGCCCCTTTTTTTTGCACCATTTGATTTTCAGGTAACTCTAACACCGACTAACCGTTGGATAATTTGTCATAACGAAATGACTACGAATGTCGAAGTGTCTATGTAATATTTTTATAACTTACATTTAGCGCGTAGCATCATTTCTTTTTTGGTAACAAAGCGTTACAATTACATCTCTTTATGCCTGTTTTTTTTGAGTAGATTACAACATTGATTTCCGATCTGGTCAATGATGAAAATGATTTTCTAAATCGCGAATCTGGTGTTGTTACCTTCGTTGTTTCATATTTCCATACTGGAAGTCATTTTGGCGAGCTCGATGGTGCAGTGGTTAGCGCACCGTATGTCGCAATAGCTGCTCATAGGATGGGTGCCCAAAAATTTATCATCTCGAGCTCCTCCATGCTTCAGGAGGTACGTTAAGCCGTTTGTCCCGGCTTAACGTACCAATGTGGACATTAATAAGCTGATAATGAAGTGATTTAGCTACTTGAAAGCTGAGCAGTGTATGTAATATTTGTCCTACATGACTATATCAAAATCTCTTCTTATTTATATTATATGCCCGCACGCATACACAGGGGCAACATTCAATTGATGAAGTGACAGTGAAATGCCATCTTTATATTAACACAAAAGGTTAAACGTAATTTGCGTGGCGATAAAAAGCTCATTCTAAAGCCATTAGTTACAATTAAGCGTATACTGAAGTTCATTAGCATTCTAAAATTTAACTAGATTAAATGTATTATACATGGACACATTTGAACAAAATAGTTTTTAAGTGTGTGTATGATATTTTGATTGTAAATAGGTAATATGCATATTGTCACGCTTTAAAAAAATATTTTGTAATGGGCCTATGTTAATCTTTTTTTAATTATTAAAAAATCTTGGTGTATATATGTGACATCATCTTTTATTATGATTTGAAGGTGCTATATATTTCGTTATGGGATTTAGTTTTATATCATATTCATATAAAAAAGTTGCCTAACATATACCAACTAGAAGATTTGGTTATTTTTTTATTTTATTGTAAATATTCAATCTGGTTATGTTTTGAAATTGTATATTAAATTAATATGATAGTTTTAAAACATGGTAGCAGCCAATAAAACGTCGTGTAATGAAAATAAAGGCACGTTGAAATAATCAGTATCTTAAAACACGCTACCACTTTTAAGTATGTTATACATTGGACTTAATATACGAGTTATTTTTCACGAGATTACTACTCTGTGCTTTGTTTTTCATAAGTGCCCAAATATTTATAAATTTGAGCACTATTGCAAACGCCATAAATGATCAGTAACGATGAAACATGACGGCGTCTTTTTGAATAAATCATCCAATCCCATGTTATTGACCAAGGAATTTTAAAACAATTTTTAGGAATTAATATTTAGGATTTTTTTTCCTAATTGCCAGTTGCTAATAATAGTTTATACAATTAAATATGTGATATTGTTGCATATATTCCAATGTCGATGTTTTATTATTATTTACCTTTACACAGTAATCTTTCTCAGTTTAAGCTGAAATCTGATACTGAATTATAGGGCAGTGAAGTGTGATGAAAAATGTTTTTTTTTTTTGCAGTGTGTATTTCTTATGTATTTATTTCTATTTTTTATAATCTAAGCTGTTTAAGCAATACAGAGGAAACAATATGAACTGTACTTAAGATTAGCTTTTGACCAATTTAACGAAGAATTGAGCCCAATTTTATTGTTGTGGGTACTGTAACATAAAAAGGAATACAATTAAATAAACTGATTGAATAATGTTTTGCATATTTTCTTGTAGTTGTATTAAACTAAGAAACGTATTCTGCGCAAACGCATTTCGAACATTGCAGTTTACATGATACGCCATTGTCGATACGTCACGAATTTCCGTGATCTATGACGCAGTATCACCAGTGGAAATGTTTGATTATCATAATCGCTTTGTGAAAAAGATACTTTCCTAAAATAAGATTTTGTCAAACTTATTCGCTACTTTTGTCTAAACAGAATTAAAAAATTTACTTCCGCTTAATTCAATGGCGACGCTCTTACTGTAGTGCTCAAGATCAATCTCGAGCAGACATTTATAAGAAAAAATATGTTGAATCGGTCCGTTTCTATTTTGGCAATATTATGTTTAAGGGAATCTCCTATAAGGGCTGGGCGATAATGATTTTGCAGTTTAAATTAAATTTAAGAAATTTAATGTTGGCATATCATGTACATTATTTATGGTGTTTTAGAAGCTTACTTGTATTTCACTTAACAAAAATACTGTACGTAATTCTGGCGCTTTGCACCTATTTGCACCTTTTTTCTGCTTTTATTTTTTGCATAATATTTAGTATTGGATGTTAAGAATTTCAACATTGGTAATGTTTTTTATTAGTTATACACATAATTACATCTTGCGATTTTTAAACATGTACATTATGATTCGCTTAAGTGTGAATCTGGACTAAACATAAAGTTTAGTGTCTATCAAAAACGTTTTGTGATTATACATATGTGTATATTTTTTTATAAAGTTACTTGACAGAAACCAAATCAAATAACATTATAGCATTCTTTTTTATTAAAACAACAAATGAGGCTATTTTCAATATACCTTCACATATATATATGAGTTTGGGTAGTGCCTTATAGATCCACTGTTTTTGAAAGAAAAAGAAACAGTGGGCCTATTTAGGTCTTATACCTCTTTGTTGCTTTTATAATTTTGTAAATTGTTACACTTAAATTTAAACTCGTCATGTGTTGGAAGTAACATTAGGAATTAAAAAGTCATTATCTTAGCTAAATGTAATAAATATGCATTTTAGATTATTTCCTTTTGTGCACATATAAATATGTGCACATTTGAAAACATGTGCATATATACATATAAATATGTGCACAAAAGAAATAATTTGAATAAACCCGAAATTATATTTAGCCCTGACATGTGAGATGGTAATGACGGAATGACATATTCTATAATGAAGCCGATCTAAGTGCAAACCGCGATAGCGTTGCTCGGGTGTTTAAATATAATTTTGGTAATATGTGTATTCATTGAATACAAATAAGATGGGTTATGTTGGCTCTGAGGCATTACTGTAATTTCATAATCAAACCAATTGTAGTATAATAATAGGGTACCGTTAGAATGCTCTAAATGTCCTTTGTCTAATACAATAGTAATATATAATTAAGTTTTCGAGGGAATTTATTTTCATTAAAGTTAAAATGTATGATGAAAAGGTTGGTTCTTTTATTTTTTTACGACTTCTTGAGATCCAGGGTTTGCTTCTCTGTACATAATGTTTGATATAAATATTACAAATTTTATAGGCAATTTAATTTAGAAAAATAAACAAGTAGTGGCACAGACGGTGACTAACTGCAACTTATATATTTACTCTCCTCGTAAATAGATTTATTTACCTTGTTTTAGTCAAATAGAATGCCAAAGAGTAAATATTGATTTAGAAGACATATATAAATTATTTTCCTAATTATGTGTAACTGCGGCATACTTTAGGTTAATACAGTATTATTCATTACGTAGATACACAAGTAAAGAATTTAGGTTTATTGTCTTTGTACACAAGCAACGCGGTCGGCATCACGCGAAGGGAAAGTGTGTATTGCGGAACCGCAACTAGCCGTTAGACTTGTGGCATGTCTGTCGATTTTAGCCATATCAGCTGCTCGCCGCTGTCAAGGTGACCACGTTGGTAACTAGTTTAGTGCGCGGACCTATAATTACATAACACGCCTTAACAAGTGCCTTTGTTCACTTAACAATCGTACGTAATTCTTTGTTATATTGTTTTTTTTGTTAATCAATTGTGAAAAGGTTGCATATGGTTTTAGATGAGGGCGCGCAATTTGTTTACGTTGCTGTTGATCGTGGTTCCTTGTCTGTGTTTGCCGTATGATCCCGAGGACGACGATTTAAAGAGTGTGCTGCCATCTGACGGCAAATTCGAGGCTTTCTATCAGCGAGAGGTGCACGGCATACCGAATGGATCGACTCGTCCGGCGCACGGTCACGGTAGTTTCTATAAACACCGCAACCCGGCGCTAGTGGATGTGAAAAATGCACCAGCGTACGGTTTCCGTTTTGACGGCAAGAGGCGATTCAACTTTGATGACGAATAGTTATTCTTTACAATGAGTTTATTATTGTGAGAAATATATTTGTTTTTATAATCAATTGAATTTTTATTTTTGATTGGTTTTGTACTAATTAGGTTCGTAAATTAAAAACAATGGTAGGTACTTCAACTCAAGCGACTGCTTTACAGAGTTCCGTTCAAAAAAGGAAAAGCGGAATCCTTATAGGATCATACTTGTGCCTTTTCTGTCTATTTCTCTGATTTTGTGCTGAGATTCTGCACATATCATATGCAAGTTGGTGACCAAAGATGACTAGGACGTAATTAAATGAATTTGTAACATATAAAAAAAATGTTTCCTAGCTATATCATGTGCCATAAAAATTACTGTAAGAATCTCAAATATTTTTAAAATAAATAGCTTCAAAGTTATTTACAAAAATATCAGGAAATTGATCATAAAGTCCCTCTTACTGAAAAACCTAAAAGAAGTTTAGGTTTTTAAATTTTTACCTTACTGGCTCTTGGTCGGTCTCTTGATCGTCAACAAAGTCCCAGTTCTTTAATACCTAGGCACGGTACTAGCTGGCTAGTTAGTTAGAGTAATATATTAACTGGCTATTACTAGTAATAGCCAGCCAAAATATTACTTATTAATATTAGTCTTTTATATTTGCTCACAGAATAGAACCCGGAGAGGATCGGATTATAATAATCGATGAGATAATGGTGCATCTAAATCATGCAGCCATAATGCATACCCCGTCACTTGTTACGAATACCAATATAAATAAAAAGAGCCTATTACGGTCCCTTGTATCGTATTCAACGTATCCCCATCCATTACTACACATATCTATATCGGCAGGTAATGACAGAGGCGACAGTACATCGTAAACGATACCCGATTGACCGATATACGTACGCAGTGAATAACAGTACCGGAGGCCTACTCCGAATAGTATGTATCAGTGGTTCTCAAACATTATTTTGCTCCAATACATACTCTTTTTCCGAAGGAAGAGGAAAAGGGGACCTATAAGAATGTCTATTAACAAATTGAATTTGTTCAATAAAGACAATTAAAGTGTAATTAAAAATGTGGTAATCACTTTTTTGACGATTAAGAAAATTACAAAGTTACTTAAAGTTTTTACTGTAGTTATTTCTTCCCGTTATTACATTCTTATAGTAATTATTGTCTTCATGAGGTCATCTATTTTGAAGTTTTAGGTTTGGATAAGTAACCAGTAACCTTATAGATGTCAATTCGCCTCGTGGTACACGGACCGTTCTTATTATTGTAAATTGTTCTTGTCAACTAAATAATCATTATTTTTTACTTTTTTTACTGTGTATTTACAGCGTTAAGTATAATTAGCGTGTTAAATTAACACGCTAACCGCTAACTTAACTACCTCTATACCCCAACAGTTATTAGTATACCTATAAATTAATGGCCTAACGACTCCTTCCAAAAACAAATATCTAGCACCAGTGATTTCCCTTACCAAAAACTTCTATAGCCATGCCCGAAGTGGAGAGTGATAATTACAAAAAATCAACACGAAGTTAAGAATGGAGATATCTAGGCTCCAAAACAAGAAAACTGCCACAAAAGAAGAAGCTATTCAATTCGAATCCATCTATAGGCAAGGTCTGTGCCCCAGTAGTAAAGCCTTCAATAGGTCGGTGACGAAAACTCTAATCTCAAAAAGAAATAATATATCACACATGACTGACACGAGCTATGCTATAAGTACGAGGAAGAGTTTTCTATTCATTTTCTATAAATGTCTAATCTAATCTAAATAATAAAATGTTGATATTTAATTTGGTAACACAAACAAAACCTAAAAATTGCTCTGAAATTTTTATAGACAAACGACAAAAAATGTGTTACGGAATAAATTCACTTGTGCATCGTATACGTATGAACCGTTATCATTTTCAAGTTATTTAAATATTAACTGATTCTTTAGAAATGGTGTGTTTTAATTAATAGCGTCTAAGCTATTAATTAGGTGATTAAAAAACAAAAATGCATAAATGTAGACTTACAGCACGCGTTGATGTCTTTAATACGATAGCTAGGACTAACTATTATATGATATTTTTATATGCGCTTCTAATAATAACTTTGTAGATTCAAATTGAACACTATGTTTATGTCCCCAGCTTATGATATAGCTTCCCGTAGGTGATTTTTTTAATTGTTACAGTAGTTTCGAAGCTAATTTGATGCAAACAATCGAATCTTTCCTCCTTATATAATAGTATACCTATAGATTACATACTAGGGCAAGATAGTAATGTTCTGTAAGGTATTCTTAATTTGGAGAAAGGTGAAAGAAATACTACTATTCAATTGGATAAACTGTAAAAATACACACTTGCTTTTTTAAAAATTAAATTAACCCCCATACACACCTCACGCTTAGGCAACAAATGAGTGAAATGCATTTCCCCAATGCAAAAAAAAAATATATCCCCCACCAACACGTAATCCGTTATTATGAGAACAAATATACTTCAAATGACAAAAAATATAATTACATTACAAACCGTATAACGGTTAAATTTAAAATTTAATTACAGTAACAAAAACTGCAGTGAATAAGACACGAATTGACGTACAGATTGGGATATCATTGGGAATTTTTATTATTGAATTTGAACGATGCCTTAAATTCGTTACTTTAAGCCCGTTCACCTTTAAAGAAAAAATAATTATTTTTATATACATAGGTATTTGGAAACTGAAAAAGACGATATTACACTTCTCTTATCCTAAGGAGATTCGATAAACATTACCTAATATGCAAAGTAATGACAATAAGTGTAAATAGTATCCACTTGTATTTCACGCACCGGGTAACATGATGAACAGGGGTCGACGGAGGAAGGTCTGCCGTTAATGGACATGTCCCAATTCGACACGAGTGTCAGCCACATCCTCTGCCCCGCCATTACTGCGCCAACGGACCATGAGCACCGGCCAATACACCGAAACTATGCACCTTCCCTAAAAACCCATGTCAAAACACTTAAATCCGGCAAGAGAAAAAAGTGTGAAATTACCTTAAGTGGCCTGTGTCCACGAAACACCCTTTTAAAATCAGCCTAATATAATAACGGTACGTTCTAAGTAAAGATAGAAGTGTAGATAAGTTAATAAGATTATTATTATACATCGGGCCGAGGTCGGAGACCGGCTTTTTAGGGACGGAATGTTTCTGAAACGGTGTATAAAAAACGACTGGACTCCCGGGATCGGTCATTCCGTGGCCGGACTCTATACACGCATCTACGTTCCAGCAAGGAAGCCTTTTTTGTGTGTAAAGATCCGTAATCCTTCATCGAGTTGAGGTCACCAGTCCAAGGCAGTGTTTCGGGAGGGGAGTAGGTTTCATCTCTTGTTCTAATTCTATTTGCGGTACTTAGTGCAAAATGTATTCGGACACGAGCATTATGGTGAGTTTCAGTAAATATTTAAATTGTTCAGTAGAGATTTTAAAATTATTATATTTTATCAATTGTGCATTCACAACGCTATACTGGAAAATATTTTTAATGAAAAATTCTTAAAAAATTCACTTTATCCCTGGCACTGATGGGATTCTCTCTCAGAATGCCAGGGACAAAGTGGATTTTTAAGCATTTTTCTTATAGAATTTTTAAATGTCGCCATTCGAATTAATTTAATACAATTGCTTCTACATATTTATTTCCTTATGTTTTAATGGTAAGAATAATTGTAACATCTAATTATGTTCGAATAAAGACCGAATATTTTGAAATCGGTCTCGCTTAATCATTCTGTATTGACCGGTAACGTTTATATTAATTGAATACTGAATGGTTCTTGAATGGAAGGCGCAACTTGCTGTCAGTCAGTACCCTCAACTCGCTATTGTCAAACTTTTGTTGTGTTAATTTAATACGTGCCTTCTTGATAAAAAAGAAAACAAATCAGTTAAAACAGTAAATTTATTGATTTGAGCATTTTAAAATAGCTAAAGAAACATTTACAATAGTTAAAAAGCTATTGTAATAAATCAATACACCAGTTAATTGAAAAAGAAAATTCGAATATATCAATTTTTTTTTGGTACATAATCATTTTATAACCGAAAGAATAGAAGACAACTAAATAATAATGCTATATAAATATTTAGGTTGAAGTTGAATTAAATATAGGTGGCTTATTTATATTTGGTATATTAATTTTATTAATTCGATAAAATAGATAATACTCGTAGTACAGTGAAATGAAAAGTGTGTTACAATTTTTTGATCAGAATACAGAACAGCCTTGTATTCCTTGGGATCATTTCAAACGAAAAAATATCTCCGAAATTGGTCAACGATTGGGGAAACAATCGCAGAATGTATTTAAAAAAGCCGGCCAATTTCAAGTCATACACTCGCACGAAGGGTTCCGTACAGAAACAGGCAAGAAAACCACGTTTGTTTTATGGGAGCCCCCTTAAATTTTTTTATTTTAGTATTTATTGTTATAGCGCTAACAGAATCTGTGAAAAACTCAACTGTCTAACAACTGTATCACGGTTCATGAGATACAGCCTGTTGATAGATAGACAGACAGAGAGCGAAATCATATCCCTAAAAATAAATTTTAGTCGAATGAAAAATATACTTTTTGGTGTTGTTGAAAATTGTTTGACGATAAAAAGCAGATGTAACATGTCGTCGACCTGCCGCAGTGGTGATTAATATGAAATATAATATTCATATGATGCACCGAGCATCTATTTAACGATTATCCACGGACCAGCACAAATCACTTTATAATGTGCCTCTGGCAAATCGTCGGGAGATCTCTTGATGGTGTATTGTTTGATGAAAGAATCGTATAACTGAATGGATACAATGTGTCCCTCTCTATTCTTAATATACATTATTTTCTGTGTAAATTAAATTGAACAGAACTCACGTGGGAATATAAAGAATTATGGTTTCTTATAGGAAATTTGAAGTACGTTTTACTGAAGAACATATATATCAAAGTTTTAAGTAACGTATTTTTATCAAGGTTTATTTCTTGCAAACTGTTGTACGTTTTATTTTAATTTTAACTTGTTAAGAGTGTCATGTTTTTGTCAATTTTTTACATTGCGGAATTACAATAAACAAGTAAGAAAAAAATAATTTCATTAAATTACTATTAATATTAGTATTTATTTCAGAATTGCGTACTGTTTGAATACAAACTTCAAAGATAAAAATATGTTTATCTATGTTGTTGCATTTTAATCAACATACCTTAGTTCGGAACATTTATAATCCTCTATTTGTTTTTAATACTCATGTATGTGTCCATGTCATTTTATTATATATTGTATAATAATGTGTAGGCTCATCTGAAATTGATTGGAGAGCAACGGTCGTAAAGGTAACATTATCTTATGTGTAGATTCATGCATACATTATGGTCATAATCATACGCCTTTGCCTCCTCGCGGTTGAGTAAAAAACATCTGTAAAGTTACCTTTGGTTATTTAAGATCATAATGCTACTTTTCTTACAATATTCAAATTCCAGAATCTTTATTTCAATTAAGAAAATGAAATTCTGAATGGTACTATCATTGTTATAGAAAGTTTCAAGCTACAAAATGACTCACTGACAAATATAAAACTCAGATATGTTGATTAAGTATCCGTGATTGACAACTATGGTGTTTATCTAGACGTTGTAATTATAAAAAATCATCACGTTGTTACAATTTTGGTTAATAACAAGCACAGCCATTAATCTTTCGGTCAAGTGTCGGTGCTCGGTATTTGGATAATCGTATTCCGAAGCCCTTGAGTCAGAACAAATAAACAACTCGTAAGTACTTATCCCCCGGGTCAAACGAAAATTATGAAGATATTTTATAATTTCTCTTTAGTAGTACGTGTAATGGATTTTAACTAGTTTCTATATTGATCATTACTAAGGTTTTAACTTGTAAAGTAAATTTGTCCATTAGGAACCAAAAATATTTTTGGTACACTTGTACACAAAGGCAATTAAATTATTTATGACGAACTGATAATGTGAAATTTTTTACACCACCTTTTCTAAACATCATACTTTACAGCTTTACACTAATGAAGTCTATAGTAATATTATAAAGAGATATGATTTGATTGTTTGCATATTTGAATTGAATAGACTTCAAAACTACTTGACCGATTTAAAAAAAATATTTCACACACAGGAAGCTACATCATACACGGGTGACATACTATAATCTAAGAAGGAAGTCGCGGGAAAATAGCTTATCCATCAAAAAAATAATTCCTTCCTCCTATAATATTATTAGTATTAGCATAGATATCATTTTTTTTTTTAATATAAAGATTAAAGCTTGTAATAATCTTAGTTTATTTGTTACGATCTACAGAAAGATATCAGTAAGTGGATTAATCTATCAAAATAATCGAAAAAATTGAGTTTTAATACATATTAAGGCAATTAATTTAGAAATATGCCAATAGAAAATTTAAAACTGCATTTACTATATGAATGGTGGAATATTTTTTCTGGTGGTCTCGCCTTAAAAGGCTCAAAAATTACTTTATATAAATATATATCGAAGTTGTTCTTGCCTGATCCATGGGTAAATCAGGCAAAATTAGGAAATCGAGCTATTGAAAGAGCGGCAATATCGGGGACATCAATATTTGCATATATGAGCAATAATATGTTTTTGAAAGTTTTCAAATATTATTAAGAACAGAGATTCAATCAAATAAACTTACTTCAAAAAATAATAAAAAGGTTTTGTTACATTCAAGCCCTATGAGGTGACAGAGCTGCGTTTGACAACGGATCAGAGGCTGATTTTTAACAGAACAGCATAATCTACGGTAACTTAGATGGTAATAAACCAGTTTTAATACTGTAAATGAATAAGATAGTAAAAGTAAATTTATCATTTTATAATATAGAGGAGTATGCAATAGCATAATTATATTTTTTGATAACATGTGACAGTGGATTAACGTTAAAACAAACTCAAAGTAAAATTTGTTCTTTTAGTTTAGTTTACGGACTGTATTTATACACGCTTTTATCTAATTAATTTTCTTACTTAATAATAATAACCTTATTTACAATAATATTAACAAATTATTTGCTAGTTTAAAATGTATTATGGCAGCCAGTGCCTTCCTATTTGCTGTTAAAATTCTAAATTGGAAGTGATATTCTAGAAACTAAATACAAAAAGCGATTAAGACAAATAAGTTAACAAAAATGTTTATCCAAAACCAAAATCTATTTGAAAGAGGTGTACATGTATAAATTAATAGCAAATACTTATTATTAAAAATAAATATATAAGCATATTTTATGAGAGATGAAAATCTAATTATAAAATTGAGATTTCGATATAATATTTCAATACCTGTAACTTCTACGTCCAGTAACTATATAATAATCTAGTAACTAATGTTAACCATAGTGATTATAAAACAATGACGTTCATTACATACGGGGAACGCTTACTTTTCATTAACTACTACGGGGTACATTAGGGGGGCTATTAGTATAGACCTCGAGTACAATTCCAGTAATCCTAAAATCTTTATTTGATATGTTACACAGTGCTAGGTCTGTCCTACCCCTAACTTGCGTATTATTATTGAGGCAGCACGATGAAGTTAACGATATATTGGAAATTGGATTTTCGAGTAAATGGAGTAAATGGACGAGTACATGGAGACGATGAGAATGGGTCTGTAAGGGATAAGCTTATCTCTTTCTCATTTTTCTCCACTCCATAATAAACTCTATATTAATTAAGCTCTATATTTTATAATGGATGTTCCATTAGCAAATTTGTATAAAAATATAAATAGAGGAAAGTAACTGAATAATTACACTTATAGTTCACTTGACTCATTAAGAGCTATTAAAAGTTATATAAAGAATAATTTAGACCAGTAATTTCAGTGTACACTATTTCATATTTGGTCGCTTTCCTCTATTTTAAAACAATAGTAATATCACATTCTACTTTTAAAAGTTTATGTTTAGCTCATTATAGAAAAAAAAACAAGTTTTCTGTTATAAAACCTATAATGAAAGTTTTAGTGTAAATTTCAATAATATTGTATTATTAATATTGTTAATGTTTTACATATTTGCAAAAGCTACATTTATTTATTGCCCAGCGAAATATTTTGAAGATGCTTGCGATCCTTTATGTTTCTATTTATCAGCATGAAAATCTTTAATCCCTTGCTGTAAATTATAGCAGTATATTAAAATAATAAATATAGTATATATCAACGTTCTTCATTATTTTCATTAATGTTATAAAGAGCAGATTATGGTTCCGTAGGATTATAATAAATATATAGGATAAAAATATAGGATATAAATATATATAATTTAGACCGTTTGAAAGATAAATGTTGAAGAACGAGTAATATTTAAAAACGTTAGTTTTTACTTTGTATTCGGGAGACAAATGACGAAGTCAACATGTTTCAGAAACAAGTAAATTTCCACTATATGAGAGAAATTTATAGGCGTTAGATCAGTAGAATTCTTTTTCTCTCTACAAATATAATAAAAAATGAAGTACGCAATTATCAACCAAACACTAATCAATCATAATAACACACATTATTTTAGACTCGCCGTTCAGTGACTTTGCTCAAGTATATTGTAGCCGCTTACTAGCGTATGGTGTAGTTTGCATGTCCAGTAGTTCCGGAGATTATTTAAATTTGTAGTAAGAAAACAGAGGACATGATCAGAAATCACGGAATTTTTTTGTATCATTTTGTGATAAAAAATCGTTCAAAGAAATTGTAACCACAACATTCTAGTTGTATCTAAGACATTAGATGAAAAAAAAAACAAAGCAACAATGAAACTTCGAAGTGTTACACAGATGACGTAATATCTGCCTTAAAGATAACACAACTAGGTAGGCCGTCTCCGGAACCGCAGTATACTTTGTGTAAATAAGATACTTAGATACTTCTTTTATTTATTGTAATATCTACAATCTAGCGCATATTACGCCACTTACTTCCTCCTGACACAAACTTTTATTTTATTTTATTTACCACTCTACTGTCCGAGTCGTTACTTAGATACTTTTATTTTTGTTTCTATCTCTCTACAGTCTCTGCCTGGTTTTTGTACGAGACCCCGATGACGTAACGTAATTTGATTTAAATACGGCAATGTGTACCTAATTTGACTGTTACAATATGTTGTTCGGTGAATGGTGGTTTTAAATAAAATGTATTATAACAATAAGAATTGTGCAATTGAAATGTGTTAAGAAACAATTGAGCGTGCTTTCTTTAATGTTTAAAAAAATTATATTTTGAATGTTAATACTATGTCTGTATCTATGATGGTGACATTAGTATTTTTATTTTACAGATGTGTTTCCTCATGAGTTTGGCATTGGTTGCGTCGAGCCAAGCTTTCTTCCTTAAATGGGGCTCTGATACATCGTAAGTATTTTTGCGTAGAGTGCGCAATTTTCATCTTTAACTGTATTAATAGAAAACAAAAGTAAAAGATATGTGAGTTGCGTCGGTAAATTTCGGCCGCTATGACATAGAGTCCTGTGTACACTATCTACATGAATTTTATTATTAATTATAATCCAATGTGCAGAGTTCTCAATAATTGTATATTTAAAGTTAACAATTAATTTAACGCTTGGCGAACTAACAGCTGTGCGTAAATCATAAGTAATAGTCTAGAACGATCGTGTCTTATAAAATGTTTGTTATGTATTATTGAGCAATATTTGCTATTATATTACCGTGCAAAGCGAACCAATTACTTACTGCCGTATATTTTACGGAACAGTGAATATTCATGTACCATTTACGCTAACACGATCACTAAAGTTTCATATCAGAACGTAGGTTGAGAATTATTATCAGTTAAATAATTGTAGTTAATTTAAAAAACAAAACGTTGTAAACTGCATTATTTAAGCGCGAAGAAGAAACACAAGATATTATATATGTAATTTTATAGGTTTAAACGTTTAATTGTATTAATAACAGAAAAATTAATACTCATAGAATTCTAAGTATACATTTACAAGATCACAAAAAAATATTATTAATATTTGATATACGAATATTTGAATGTTCCACTTCAAATGTAATGTATACAGTGAATTAAATGTTGTTTTATTTGAATATATATATATTCAGATTGCGTTTCTATTGTTTCAGCAGACAGCCTGTGTCACAGAAAACATGGATGCAGCAGCCGATGTCGGCATCGTCGTATCGTTACCAATACATTTACCCACCGTACGAATCACGAAAAGTTTATCAGTTACAACCACCACAGTACGCCCAACCAGATATCCCGATGCCGCAGAGCATGGCACCCATTCCCATCAGCGTGCCAGCCGGGGCAAGTCTTACTCCAGTCTCACTTCAGCACGTACAGTTAGTACCGTGCATGTGTCCAGTCGCACCGGAAGAAGCAGAGAAGCTACAGGAGCAGGTCGGCCCGGGCCCATATCTTGCACAAAGCTACGCCCAGCCTTCCTATTCTGTACCACAGCAAATGCCGCCCCCATCTGACAATAAAACTCCGAACAAACAATAATTTTTACAAATGTGACATCCACCAAATGAGTTCATTGTAACTTTATTTATTTCATTTATTTATATATACACTTAAATATAAGTAAAGACTGATAGATTAAGATGGTGTCGTGTACGTATTAACAATTTAATAAACTAAAGTGGAATTTTGTTATCGGTTTTTATTCGATCATGTCTAATATCCTCATATCCTATCACCCAGAAATGGCGTCAATTATACGTGTCATTAATAAAATACGCCATTTGTAATAGCATAAAAAGTGTAGTAAATCGTAATAGGAATGTTCGAGTGTTTTAATTTAAAATTGATTACCAATAATTTACGCACAATAATGAGCTTAGGCGGTACCAACTCGATGAGCGATTACGACAACCGGTAGAACAAAAGAAATGGTTTATGCTAAATTTTTGAATTTTCATTGAATCTTATTTTAGAAAGCCGAAACCAAATAATTTTATTTTTGTAAATGAGTATGCCTTCGAAGACCATACATAATATTCCTTACGTAATTTCGAATAACCTACTTTTGTTGTTATTGAATTAGATATATTGCGACACCGTTTCAAACACTATATTTAGTATTCAACACGCAGTGTGATTATTTTTTCTGATTTGTGATTCTTGTCTCCATGGAACGCAAGTGCGTTCGAAATGTGTCCTGCAATTTACACTATGATGCGTAGTTCTGCGTTCGTCATTTATTTCCACATGTAAAGTGAAAATGTAATGAATGAAAGATGGCGTGATCTTGCACATTCATAGTAGGTATTTCACCTGAGATGACATTGACATCAACTCTATCACTCGCTTCGTCACTGTTCTTGTTGTCTACGGCGAGTGATTGATGTCTGTCGTTGCAGTCAGAGGGAAATAAAAATATGGATTTTTTTTAGTCGAAAGTTAATTAGTAGTAAACAAGCGTTGTATGCGAGGCGAATGGATAAAAAAAAATAGAACTGCAGCTTTATTAATAACAGCATTAAACTCGACGTCGAAAGCTGCGACAGTATAGAGCTTCAACAAAAAACCTTTAAATTAGGTTTATATTATTCAGTTTTCTCAAGAACGCTTTGTCTACATCCAAGTGTCACTTTTCTTGGATCGACAATTAGATATCGTATCAGCACCTGAGTTTATCATGCTACGCGTGTTTTTGCACGAGCGATCGTTCGTCTGCTGCGGGCGCGGGTGCCACTCGGAAATGTTAGGAAGTTGCGTTACGCAAACACTTTCATTGTGTTTTCGATATCACTCGAACGTTAACTTCGAATCATAGTAAATAACGACTATATTTTTTCACGCTCTGATAGCATATTGGT